>CM058046.1:53607424-54889924 GCA_030169165.1 Centaurea solstitialis | reverse complement strand
GCATCCGCTGATGCGGAAAGCCCCCTCCACAGCCGAATACCAGCGATAGCAAGCAACGGGGTCCTTCTGCCCCTCGAAGAATGGTGGTTTGCATGTCATGAAGTCCTTATAGGTGACCGCCCGACTCTGAGACTATGCCGTGCTCCCGCTCCCCGAACTTCGTGCCGTAAGAGCTGCATCGATACGCTGATCCAGGGTCTGAACTAGCTCATCCCTCATCTGGTCAAATAGCCCTGGCAGCGTTTGCTGCAGAATCGCTGTAATTTGAGCAGCAAGATGGTCTGCCTGCTCGGCCTCACTCCCACTGGGATTATTCCTAGTTTGCACCATTCTGAGGATGCAAGAGAATCTTAGGTCCTAACTATGATAAGGCAGTTTAAAATTACATCGCGATGCCTAACCGTATCTTTAAGCTACTAGTGCTCATGCAAGTATCTACCTCTAGTCTTAGTGCGCATGCAAAATCATAGATAAGTTCACACCTTCCACATAAGTACTATGCATATTAGCTAGCCACAATAATGCTCATCCCTAACTGTCATCAATGAGTTAAAGTCTCCAGGACTTAATCAATCCCAACACTACACAGGTGTTTATAGTAACACTATTATTGGCGCCGTATTACTATAACCATCCATTCCTGGTAGTCAAATCAGGATCACCGGGCACCAATCAAACAAGAACATGCCCGATAACCCATCCTCAACATACCAAGGTGCCTACGTTTGGGTTTGATACCATCCTACCTAAACCTTAACTTATCGACTAAGCAGGTACTCGCAAACATATCACTACAGAACATATTATACTCACATCGACCCACATATAGTTGTGCATAATAGCATGTATCCACATACGAAACATCATAATATATATAATTTAACTCTATCTCATACGCGCATTTACGTATACATAACAATTTAAAAAAAACCTCAACTATTCCTCACCTCCGCCTTGACGGTTTCCGCTGGCCATTCCGATCCTAACTATTCCCAAAATCACCTAGTTTAAGTCCAACCACACACACACCCACTAGTGTGTATGCTGATTCTCTTAAACTTAGGCTCTGATACCAAGTTATAACACCCGTAAATTTTTAAACCAAATATTTTTTTTTATTTTTAAAACAAAGAACTTTTATAAATAAATTACTTAAGAAAATCGTTCACATAGTTTAAATATTAAATCATCCGTAATTCCCATTAAATAAAAATAACTAAGTAATAACGTCAATCGGAATGCCATTCGTCGGGTTCGTCAAGCCGGAGCCTTGCCTTTATCCTTGCTCGTACTTGCACCTAAAAAAATGGAAATATGATGGGGTAAGCACAACCGCTTAGTGAGCAAGTAATCACATACCATATATCGCAACAAATATATATATACATCTCATCCACTTTAAAACATCACATCTTAACGGTTTCCCGCTCTTCGGACCATCCCGCAGTCCGGCCTTAGTGGTTACCCACTCTTCGGATTGTCCCACGACCCGGCCCTAGTGGTTACCCACTCTTCGGGTCATCCCGCAACCCGGCCTCATCAACAACATACACATATATATATATATATATCACAACATAAAGCACGTAAAAACCCACTCACCTGATCCGCTAAATAAACACGCGTACACAAGGCGTTTCCGAATCACAAAATCAACCACAAGACAAATCTGCAAATTTAATTCACCAAATACTTTTACAATCTACTCTCAATTAGTCCCAAACGACACCCACATGTGTTTTTGCAAAACCCTCCATAGCTAACTTGACAAAACAGGTTTAAACGAACTCGGTAAACTAGTTCTCGGGCGACGGAAAGGTCCGGTGAAATTTGACTTATGCCAAAAATCGCACAGCCCTCAGTCAGGCCTCACGCGGCTTCTGCCGCGGGCCAAACTCGCGCCAAGCACTCGCCAGAGTGCAAAATCGGGACCCGGGTGACTTCCCGGCGACTTGGGAAGTCGCCGATGAACCCGCCGACGACCAAAAAAAACATCCCGTGCGACTTTAAGCCGCATAGTAACCCGCATCGGGTACTGACTCGACAACCTTGACGTTTTTCTCTAATTTTTCGAATTCTTCGATACTAAACGTGATTTTTAAGCGAAACCCAACATCTACTCAGATCTAAACATGTTTATATTGATGAACGATCGATAAACAACCATCAACAATGATTTAAACAAACCCTAGCTTACGAGAATTCGATTAACAATGGAATGAGAAACCTTACCTTACGCGATCCCCAACGAAACGACCAAGATCTTAAGCCCTCGCTCAATCTCCCTCTCTTCTCTCTCGGTTTCCTCTCTCTCTCTCTCTCTCTCTCTCTCTCTTTCTTTCTCTTTTTCTTTCTCTCCAAGTAAAATTAATGTGAATTATGAGGTAAAAAGAGGAGAATTAAGGTATATATACTAATCGGGCCGGGCTTCTCTTCTAGTCTAAGCCTAACTTAATCCTAAGCCCATAACCAACCTAACCCCACTTTAATTACTAAATAATAATTATAGTAATAATAATAATCCACTAGGAAAAAAAATAAAGAAAGGGGTTTTTGGGATGTTACACGAAGACAGTGCAGACAGGTTTTTTTAACCCTCTTTTCTCATTTTTTCAAAAGAACACAACCCTAATTTCTCTTAGGCGCCGCGAAATCCTCTCACGTCCTTGCGAAATCCGACCTTCTTGAGCTTCAATTTCATCATTCACCATGAACAAGGTATGTTTCCTAACTTTAATTTCATGAGGATAGCTTGATTTGGGAGATTTGGATCTTGTTTTGGGCATCAATGGTGTGCTTGTGCTTATATGGATTTGACATTGTTCTTGATACACCATTGATTGTTTAGAGCTTATTGATTGATGCATGCACTATGTTTTGATTGAAATTTCATTCTAGCATGTTTGTTGATTGTTTAATCTAGTGATTATGCTTTGATGATAAGTGTGGGGATTTTGACAACATCAAAATCCCCCATTCTTTCTTGTTAGCTAGATTAGTTTGTAATTGAGGTTGAACTAAAAGTTCAAGTGTGGGGATGTTCCACATCCCCTTTGATCTTTGATTTGTGATTTGTCGTATATGAATTTGATACTTGAACTTGTTAATCGTGGAAGTTTTGTCTCGTTGAGTTTTTGATGTGAATAAACCTTGTCTTGTGTTTATGGATTAAATCTTCTAAGACAATGGTATTTGGATTTTGTATAGATAAAGGACCCGATCGTCAACTTCCACCGCAACCAATTTCCGTGCACCGGATGGTAGTCACGTGTTCACCTATTTCATGAATGACCCGAATTTGAATGCCCCGAAACGGGAGGAGTACCGGGATACCGTTAACCGGCTTCTTGCCCGTCAAGTGCTAATACCAAGGAGAGTCGACTAGGACCTTCTTCGGTCGATGAGTGTCGAAAACAACATCAAGGCGATACTCGAGAAGCATGCCTACGACGAGGATAGCACCGAGTATTATATTTGCCATGCATGGGAGCGAGTCTTTGACATTGCCGAGACCCTCTATCGCGAGCTTATCGTTGAGTTCGTGGCCACGTTCCGTTTCGAGGCCATCAAGGCCCTTGAGGAGTTTCATCAATCATGCATGACGTTCCGACTTGGTGGAGTTTGGGGATCCCTATCTTTGGTCGAGTTTGCCGTAGCATTGGGGATATATACCCAAGAGGAGGTTGATGCTCCCGGATTCGTGGAGTACATGTGGGCGACTTCGAAAAGGCCGGATGGTTTTGATCCTCAATTGGCTTGGGCGGGTCTAGGTGAAGGTGAATATGGTGGTAATCTCAAAGTGAAAGGTTTTCTTGCTTCTTCGGATAGACTTCTACACCGCATGCTCATTCAAGCGGTGAATGCTCGTTCTTCAAGTGAGGAGAAAGTTTCGGTTTATGATCTATGGCTTCTTGAGCAACTCACCACGGATGACAAATATCTGAATGCTCCGTATCTCATCGCCGTTCAACTTGCCAAGGCGAGTGGTTATCGAGAGGGTAGTCGAATAGTTGGTGGCCAGTACGTGACACTCTTGGCCAAGCACTTCGGTATCCTTACTGAGGGTGCCATTGCCTCGATGACGAACCTTGGGGAGATGAGGTTGATTGATATGGACCAACTCCGTGGAATGGGTGTAGCAAGGGTTGAGCATATGATTGGAAGAGATTACAATGCATGGATCCATAATCCTCAAGCTTTTGGGACGAGGAGTCAACCGAGGGGTCAACCGAGGAGTCAAGCAAGGAGCACGCATGAGATTCGTGGAACAAGTGGGACGAGTGCGGGAGAACAACCGGCGGAATGGACAGCATATTCGGGTTACCAAGACTTGAGTAACCGACTCTCGGAGATGTCATTGTCTTATGGCCGTCATCATCAACATGTGGAGTACAACACCGTGGAGGCTCTTCACCAAGCCAACTGGCAAAGTGGAGTCATGAACCAGATGGCCTCTCATTTCGGTATTCAACCGAATACCGCATATGCTCCATCACCTTTTTGGCCATACTCCGAGGATGCTCCGCCCGGTTACCCGACTTACAAGGATTGGCAAAACCAACCTCGTAGCCCTTATTGATCTCTCTCTTTTATCTCTCTCATTCGATATGGTTGTCGTAAACAATTTTATTTTTCTGTGTTAGGGATTATGTGCAGAGTTGACAAACCAAGTGATTACACATCCAATGTTACAAGACACTTGAGGGTCACACCTGTGAGGACCTATAAGTCGAACAAGTCAGTAGAAACCCCGAAATGGAGAGTTAGGATTTATAATAGTGTATTATAAATCAGTTGGGTAATTTCAGTCAGAATTACCAAAGTTGGAGGGTTATTAATTAATTAGGATATTATATATTTATTGAGATAAATAAATATATAATAGTTAATTAATAAAGATTTTATATATTAGATAAATATATAAATTATAATTATCGTATGCAAATTCTTTTCCAGCTAATTAAATAAGGAAAAGATTCGAGATAATTATTATAAGGAAACTGGATTCCATACAAACTGTATTTTTCCCCATATAAATAAAGCCTATGGGTTAAGGAAAAATAATAAGTTTTCAGTTCAGAAAAACCAGTTCCCAGTTTTCTCTCTCTCCTCTCTCTCCACCGGCGCCGATCAAACCCCCCCCCCCCCGGGTCGGATTCCAGTCTTGTTCGGGTTTCACAAAGTTCTGCTAGAGGAACGTTCGTTGGTCGATCACCGGTGGACTAAGTCTCAAGCATCCAGGTAAATTAATCTAACCTAATCTTTTAGGTTTAGAGCTACAAACGATTAAGATCATTAGGCTTTAATGGGTTTTTAGCTTTTATCGCTTCCGCATAATTAGATCAGAAACAGCGTGTTTCTGATCACGTGGGTTTTAAACAGTTTGTTTTAAACCTACGAGATATATCAAACCAGCGAGGTTTTGATAGATCTGAGATAATCCTCGAATCAGTTTGATCCAAGGATACCCACAAAAACCCAACAGTGGTATCAGAGCCATTGTTAAATCGTTTTTAGCTGTTTATCAGTTTATTAGTTTATCAGTTTATGTGTGATCCGTTAAAATTTGTTTCTTGTGTTTTAAGTTTAAAATTCTGATCTTAATATGGTTTATAAATTTTTTAAAACTTTGTTTATCGTTCAATCATACCCGAATTATCAACCAGACCGGTGGCCATAACCACCAGCGTGGTGGTGGCGGCATTGGCTGTCGACCCAAACACCGGCCAAAACCACCAGCTTGGTGGTAACGGCGGGGGCTGTTGCCGCTCGTACGACCGATGGCCACACCGCGGTTAGCGGTGGCGGCTTCTGACTGCCTTGTCCAAACGAAACACACCACAGATAGTGGTGGAGGCGTCGGTTGTAAAAATCGCCGCCAGTAGGCGGTGATAATGGTTTTTATTCAATTCGCCGGCACTTATGAACACACACACCAGCCGTACCACAACTTGTGGTGGCGGCGTCGGTCATCGTAACCAACCACCACACCACACCCCAGATCGGTGGTTGTGGTGTGGATGGTGGTAGCTGAATCAGCGCGATGGAACAACCACCGAAGCCGCAAGGCGACGGTGGTGTTCGTTGGTGGACCAAACCGCGGTGGCGGTAGCCGATTGCTGCTGCCGCCTGTGGTGACCGGTGATGGTGGCGACATGTTTCGTTGCTACTGTTGCCGGTGGACGATGACCGAACGATTAATCAATAGTGGTTGCGGCGGGGGTGGTTAAGATCACCGGCCGAGGCTTACGGCGGCGGAACGGCGGCAGTAGCCGACCGAACCACCAGGCCGTATGCCGTATGCGACCACCAAAAACCCACCGATAGTAATGATGGCTGACGACAGTCACGGTGGTGAGTGAAGGATCGACCAACCACGGCTGATCCGTGGCCAGACCACGCCGACGCACCAGTTTGGTGGTGAACGGCGACAAACCACGGCGATGACCGTTCGCTACCACCGGCCACTTGATGGGAGCGACGGAAGTGTTTTTCGAAATCGTCAGCGGTGGCGGTGGTTATGAGAGCCGGTGACGGCGGCGGTTCTTGACCATCGATTGAACGCAGGGTTTTTCCGTTTCTTGGGCCTAATTGCGTTACCAGGCCCAGAAACCCAATTCTTAGACCAAGTTATGGCCCAAAAGGGGTTTATTAGTTTTAACTGTTTTATCCAAATTAGTCGTTTTAGAATATTTTAAAATAATGTTTTATCAAACTAGTTATTTTTTTATGTCGTGTCTTGACCAGCTAAGTCAAACACGACGCGGTTTAAAGTCCACTCATTTTAGACGACCAGTTTGTTTGGTAAAACCCGTTTTGACACAATTTTGGACAAAAGGAATATTTCCTAGCAAGTCAATTTTAAAATTGTAATAAAACTATTTTTAGTTTCGATTTATAAAACTGTTGGTTTTATAAATCAGTTTAAAACAAGTTTTGCGATAATTGAAACAAGATAATTTTAACGGATCCAGTTTATTACTCGTAAATAAGACTGCTTTTATTATATTGCATGTATATATTTACGTGATTGCTTGAGAACTATATATGAATTTTCAGTTTGATTTTACATATATATATACGTTATAGTATTTAGACCCTTGACATATTCATGGGGAGGCCTGCGTGCCGTTTACAACCCCTTATGTAACAATGACCCTAGGATAGAATTTTCTTTCTTTTGGGATGACGAGGCCAGTGGGAGCTATTAAAATTCTTCATCTTACCGGAGTACTGACAAACATGGCGAAGCCAGTGGGAGCTACACGAAGTTTTGAAGTTGTAGAAAAACTAGGTCATTATTGGTCCCTAGGAACAAAGTTGGCAAAACCTATAATTAGTTGTTTGCATGATTAACTGCGTAGTTGATGCTAATAACTGTTAGTTTATTAGATATGTTTTAAAAGGATTTTTTTTTAAAACAAAAGAAATTAGGTTTTATTAACTTTTCAATCGAAAACCCTCAAAGTGAAACACTTTAATAAAACCTAGTGTATTGTTATAAAAGAGCAAAATTGACAGAACAGTTAGCTTTTGTCAGACGGAAAGGGTTACTGAAACAGGTAGTTTAAATTAACCAGTACACTTTAAATCAGTTGATTTTAATTAGCCGATATTTTAAACAGTTAGTTTAAAATAACATGAATATTTAAAACAGTTAGTTTAGAATATCAATTGCTCTTTATAACAACGTATAGATGATTGTTTTATATAAAAGGCTAAGTTGACAAAAACAGTTAGTTTTAATCAACTGGGTATGCCATTAAAACAAGTTAGTTTTAATTAGCAAGTAATTTTAAGAACAGTTAGTTTAAAATTTACATATATGTTTAAAACAGTTCGTTTGAAACATAAGCAGCCTTTATAAACAATCAGTTTTTCAAAAGCCTGGAAATAAAGTTTTTCAAAACCCCGAAAATCATAGATCAGTAGTGCAACCCATCTAGGGGCACCTTCGGTGTAAAGTACATAGGCGTTGTAAGTGATCACACATTCAACGTCTGTGTTCAAACTGAAGCTGAAGGGGTTACATAACTCTGCGAATTATCTCCGGGTGGTACCGGCCAGAGTATAGTAATCAGGTCCCCAAAATGGTGAGATCTGTTTTGGTACTATAATGTTCACCGGGTGGTACCGGGCCAAAAAGCACTAAGAGGGACTAAAACATGCACAGGTAGTTGCCATGGTCCCGAAAAGATCTAGGAGTCATGTCAGTTAGATATGATTGGTAAAAGTCCTTACCTACCGAAATAAATACGGGTCTGGTGGAGCAAGAACATTACGCACATCAGGACGTATGAAATAAGGATCCTAGTCCAATAAATTGATCATTTAAGGGTTTATTGATATTTTATTGGAAATTAGTCTATTTACAGTTGCTAAGACCAAAAGTTTTATTTTGTGTAGATGGCAAGCACTGTTACCAGCACTAACAATCTTTCCCTCCGCTCTATCCTAGAGAAGGATAAATTGACCGGCTCTAACTTTCTTGACTGGGAGCGCAATCTAATGATTGTGCTCAGACATGAAAGAAAGTGGTATGTGCTTGAAGAGCCACTTGGGGAGGCACCTCCGGCAAACGCTCCGGCTGCTGCCAGAAATGCCCACAAGAAGCACTCAGATGATCTCCTTGATGTTGCCTGTCTGATGTTAGCAACTATGAGCCCAGATCTGCAAGCAGGGCTCATAAATACAAATGCTTATGACATGATCCGCCAGCTGAGGGACATGTTTCAGACTCAGGCTCGTACAGAACGCTACGATGCCACCAAAGCATTCAATGAATGCAAAATGGTCAAAGGGACATCAGTAAGTGACCATGTCATGAAAATGAAACGGCACTTAGATCATCTGGAGAGGCTGGGTCATCCCGTTCCGTTGCAGCTAGCAACTGACACCATACTTAATTCACTGTCAGAAGACTACAGGCCCTTTGTAGTCAACTACAACATGAACAACATGGAGAAAACAATAGCAGAATTGCACTCCATGCTTAAGACAGCTGAATTAAATATGGGGAACAAGAACAAGACAAAGGATGTCTTGATGGTAAAAGACGGAGGGGTGAAAAAGAAGAATGGGCATGCTAGCACCAGCAAGGGAAAAGGACCAGTTCAGGCCATCCAGAGTGCACCCAAGAAAGGCAAGGGCAAGGGCAAGGGCAAGAAGGTTAAGCCAAACAAAGCTAGGACCGAGAATCGCTGCTTCATATGCAATGAGATCGGTCATTGGAGGCAAAACTGCCCTAAGCGTCATGAAGCAGGTATGTAAACCTCAGAAAATTTATGATTGCTTTTGTCACTTCTTACTTGTTAGCTTACAAGTACACTGATACCTAGAGCAAATGATTATTGCAGGAAATCAGAAATGAAGTGAAGTGCCCAGGAGTTGCCGAGGATCTTAAGTACTAGATGATTTGAAGTCAAGACATTTTTGAATTTATAGTTTTAAAACAGTTATTTTGGGGTTTATGTTTTAAAATGTTTGGATAATTATATTTTATAATTCAATGGTTTTAATTTTTCAAAAGTTATTGTCTTGACAATTGAAATATCTGATTGTGCTTAGTGCTTGTATGATCCTAGTTGTTGATGCCTGTTATAATTACTTTAATAAAATTGAAGTAATTTGTATAAAAACTATCAAAACACACGAGATTCTATAGGAATGTGTTTTGAGAATAAAACATTTATGAATAACAGTTTTATGATCAAAAGGAAGAATTTAAGATATTAACTCAGATAGCGTTAATAACAGCATTTATAAAACTAGAAAGATTCCAAGTTCTGGAATTAGGATTTGACCAAAATCCAGTTAAGTTTTATAAAAGAAATTCTCAAGAATTAACTAATCAAGTTTGATCAAGTTTTATACAAATGTTTTAAAAGGAGAATTTAGGATATTAACTCAGATAGCGTTAATAACAATATTTATGAAACTAGAAGAATTCCAAGGTTTGGAATTAGGATTTAACCAAATCCAGTTGAGTTTCATAAAAGGAAATTCTCAAAGTCCATTACTTAAAATTGGGATTGACTAATCAAAGTCTTGAATAAGTCAATAGTAAATTTTGAGTAATAGTTAGTTTTTATGCAAGCCAGTGGGAGCCCGATTATTCTCTATCTAGTCTGAGATAAAGAATAAAAGATGTAATTATTGATGTATCTCGGAATTCATAATCCAGGTAGGATAAGAATTCATAAGATATAATTTACCCTTTTAGTCAAAAGGATAAAAGTTTTCAAGACCCATGAAACAAAGGTTATGACTGACTTAAAAATCAATAATTAAAGTGTTGGATTAAAATATAGGATTCCAGTAGATTTGCCAGGATTGCAAATGGAATCGGATTTCAGGTAGAAATCGTTCATCTACACAGCAGCTAAGGAAAGTTGCAGTCTTACATATTCAGGAACTGGA
Organism: Centaurea solstitialis; assembly: GCA_030169165.1. Taxonomy (NCBI): domain Eukaryota; kingdom Viridiplantae; phylum Streptophyta; class Magnoliopsida; order Asterales; family Asteraceae; genus Centaurea; species Centaurea solstitialis. The sequence goes on along the minus strand of CM058046.1, from coordinate 54,879,505 downwards.
AGTTAGTCCAGGTCTCCAAGTTCATGGAATATGATAAAAGTCTAGTTATTGTTTTTATAAGGTGTTTGCAAAACAATAATTAGCAGATACAAGTAGATCCTATAAACAAACTTGTGTTTTTGGTTATCACTTTGATTAGATTGGTAAACTTTAATCAAAGGGTCTAAACTAAAGATAGGTGATACTTTATTTTAGACCAGTATTTAACAAACGTTAAATAGACATTATGAAAGTTGTTAAAGAAAAGACATTTAATCTTGTTATTATTACAGCGTGTAATATGGACTATACAAGATCGATTTCTTTATCACTTTCACAATTTGCATGTTTTAATATATCCAGGAATGAAATCAGTCTCCGATTTTTCATTCAAAATTTGTCCGTGACAACTTATCATTGTGGGAGCATGATAAGGTGTTAAAGTCATTGTGAACTTTTAGGTAGTTATGATCAGTTGCTGAACAACAGCTACAAGTGTTGTAGACTAAAAGTTGCACAGATATTTGATAGAGTAGCAAATATCGGACGTGATCCGCGGTTGAGATTACTTCTTGGAATAAAGTCATAAGTGAATCTCACAGTGGTTGTCCCTATCACCTGAGGTATCTGATTTGATATCATGAGGACTGCTGAATTCTTAGTGCACTCAACCGCTACGCCGTAACAGGGTAGCTATAAAGGGTGTAACTAGATTCAGCGGAAGCCGTGGTGTTAAAGGCAGATATGCAAGATGGGATTTGCACCTCTTCTCAGAAGAGAGATATTTCTGGGCCCATCTTGACTGACTAAGTATACTGATGAAGTGCATGGCCATGCCCAAACGAACTGATTAGTTCTTTGTCGTTTACCTATCAGTGAAAGTCAGATAATCAAGAGAACAGAATCTTGAGTATTTAGAGTTGACACTTTCCAAGCTCATACTCATAGATGAAATATCGCGATGCAAAGGGAAAAGCCAAGATATACCCAATCAATGAACAGTAGTTTCATAGATACCAATTCCTCACGGAATGTTTATATCACCAAATCTGGGTATAAGAGTTCTTGCAACCTGGTCAGCCTAAGTGCCTGTCTAGGGGCCTCCTTAGGTCCGTATAATCAAAGGTGGTATTGCCAACTTGCACAAGTGGGAGTCTGTTAGGGATTATGTGCAGAGTTGACAAACCAAGTGATTACACATCCAATGTTACAAGACACTTGAGGGTCACACCTGTGAGGACCTATAAGTCGAACAAGTCAGTAGAAACCCCGAAATGGAGAGTTAGGATTTATAATAGTGTATTATAAATCAGTTGGGTAATTTCAGTCAGAATTACCAAAGTTGGAGGGTTATTAATTAATTAGGATATTATATATTTATTGAGATAAATAAATATATAATAGTTAATTAATAAAGATTTTATATATTAGATAAATATATAAATTATAATTATCGTATGCAAATTCTTTTCCAGCTAATTAAATAAGGAAAAGATTCGAGATAATTATTATAAGGAAACTGGATTCCATACAAACTGTATTTTTCCCCATATAAATAAAGCCTATGGGTTAAGGAAAAATAATAAGTTTTCAGTTCAGAAAAACCAGTTCCCAGTTTTCTCTCTCTCCTCTCTCTCCACCGGCGCCGATCAAACCCCCCCCCCCCCCGGGTCGGATTCCAGTCTTGTTCGGGTTTCACAAAGTTCTGCTAGAGGAACGTTCGTTGGTCGATCACCGGTGGACTAAGTCTCAAGCATCCAGGTAAATTAATCTAACCTAATCCTTTAGGTTTAGAGCTACAAACGATTAAGATCATTAGGCTTTAATGGGTTTTTAGCTTTTATCGCTTCCGCATAATTAGATCAGAAACAGCGTGTTTCTGATCACGTTGGTTTTAAACAGTTTGTTTTAAACCTACGAGATATATCAAACCAGCGAGGTTTTGATAGATCTGAGATAATCCTCGAATCAGTTTGATCCAAGGATACCCACAAAAACCCAACATTCTGCGTGGTTGTGTTTGGTTTGTTTGGACACTTTTTATTTTGTTTGGTTTGTTTAGGATTTTAAGTACTTTTTAATTGCTTTAGTTTGGTTTATTTTGTTTAGTTCGTTTTTACTGTTTCTTTTTCTTTTTGGTAGTAGATACAGCGATCTATGATCTTTGATCGAGCACGATACTTGGAACACACTCTCAGATCAGAACAAATTTCGTCACATAACCCGGGAAGTTTCTCTTTTTCCCAATTCCTCCTTAATTGTTTTGATTGTTGCATTGAGGACACTGCAAATTTTAAGTGTGGGGAGGGGGTTATGTAGACTTATCTGTTTTAAATGGGTTCACTTTTTGGATTGTCGTTTTTCAAATTTTTGAAAGCTTTTAGATTTGACCCCAATTTTTTCGAAATCTGAGATTGTTTTTGAGACTGAGTTGCTTGCATAGGAGAACACTGAATAGGATTAGTTGAGTAAAAGGATGCCTTGGAATACTGATTACCATGAGTGCCTCACCCAATTCCTTTGAGAGTTTGAGCCTTAATTGTTATTTATTTCGTGAGGAATACCGACTTTGACCCAAGGTAGAACTTGTCATTTGAATGCTTGTCGAGACCACATAAGAGAAGTATTTATCACCATTGCACTGATAGAGGCCTTCGTTTCTAACCCTTTTAGCCTTCGTCAGATAACCTCATCATAAGGTTATTTGATTTGCGTAGCCTTTGATTGAAAAGTACTCATCTTTAGTACTTCATCCCTTGTAACCATTTTGAGCCTTAGCCTTTTCATTTCTTTACCCACTATACACCTTATCCTTTAGCCTAATTGTTTTATCTATCTTTTGGCCGTAACTTAAATTTGATTCTTGAGATGTTTTGATCCAGTTTTTCAAATCTGACAGTTTTTATGGGATTGAGATTTAAAAGAGCCCAAAAGCAACATATTTGCTGCTCTGAAAGAAAAAAAAAAGAGGAAAAGAAAAGAAAGAGAAAAATATTTGAGACTCAGAAAAGAAAAAGAAATATCAAAAGAGTCGAGAATGTTGAAAAAAAGAAAGGAATGTGAGCTGAAAAGATTGAAAAAGAATTTGTGCCCCAAATAAGCCATAGGCTTAGGCCAAATCTAAAAGAAAAGAGAGTAAATGCTCATCCCAAAAGTTTCATTGTTCGAAAGTCAGATTGCTTCACTGTTTGGATCATTACTGATTGAGTTTTCAAGTTTTTGTTGCAAAACCCTTAGTCACTTATATATCATTTATCCTACCCTTAACCCTTACCCTAATGTTACAACCCTAAAGTCCTCTTGACGGTTGACAACTTCTCAGTGGTGGAGATTAGATTTGGTGACAAGCTTATGCATGCGGGAATTAGTCGAGTATTGGTGTGATCACTTACATATACACTTTTACCCCCGAGAGATACACTTTATATGATTATTCATACTTTGTGAGGGTAAAAGGTTGATCTTGGTATCCGATTGCTTGATAAGTCTTGTTTGTGTGTTCGATTGTGTGAGTATTCTTTGTTCTCTTTGATGATCTTGGGTGGAGATAACTTTGGAGTTATCTTTCTTATCTTTCAGTCTTTTGATTGAGGACAATCAAAGCTTAAGTGTGGGGATTTTGATGACACCAAAATTATACATGTTTTGGTTGAGCTTAATTGTATGACTTTACCCCATTTCTCACCCGTGTATGATCATTTCACTCACTAAATGAGCTTATTATTGTTTATGTAGGATTTGGAGGCCGTGGAACGGAAAAGTACGAAAAAAGGCGAGAAAACGTGAAAAATGCACAAAGTCAATACAGTAGCAATTTGGCGTTCGCGAGTTTCCAGATCTGGCGCCGCCAGATTCGACAAAGATGAAGACCAGAGTTGACCTAAGTGTTTGGCGCCACCAAACCAGCAGTCTGGCGATCGCCAGATGGCCCCTGTACGTTTTCTTTTAAATACCAGCATCCTCCTTCAGTTCAGAACATGTGCTTTACACGAGATACGATACGGGGAAGATACGAAGCAGTAGAGTGAAAGTCAGTGGTGCCGATACGCTGCGGGGTTCGATCTCTGATCATCCGTCGTTGTATTGTCGGTATCATGTCTACTATCATGTTTTCTGTTTTCAGTATGTTTAGTGAGTAGTCTTTTAATAGTGGTACTTGTCATGGTCGATGAACCATTGTGGATGATGATTTGATACTTAATGTTTATTGGTTTGTTTTTGGTTGATTGAATGTATGTTATGGTTCCGTTCTGATTATTATTGTTTGGTTATTTGAACTCATTGGTTGGGTGTATCTGTTTGACTAAAGTAGATAGACTCCGATAGGATAATCAACCTACCTTAACCTACCCTTTGATCAAGAGAGTTGTGTTAAGTGGTTACTTGGACCGAGAGTGACTTGGAGGTAGAAAACCATACAATAGAATTAGGATTGGATTTTCGGTGCTAGGTTGCCTAACAAACGACCTAAGTATTGGACTAGGAGGACCAAGACCTAGTTAAAGACCATAATCACTACATGTTAGGGTGTCCTAGACTTAAATTCCTACAATAACCAAAACAACCAAACCTTTGGCCTGTTTAAATCATCCACTTGGGGATTCACTATACCATGATAAGTGCTACTATTTTCCTTCATATATTTCTTAATCAATCTCTTTTAATCACTTTATTAGTTAATAGTTAAATTAGTTATCTTTTTAGTATTAAAACCTTTTTCATAAAAACCCCCAAAAAGCTTTAGGTTAATTAAACTGATTTAGATTAACAATCTATGATAACTTGACCGTTCCCAGTGGTAGATACGATACCTGGACTTTCCTACACTATATTACTCACGATCAGGTACGCTTGCCTGTATATGTGGTAAGACAGTGGCTAGGCATTAGAGGTTAAACTTGTTACGCTTTTTATGTATGATAATTACCGCATCAGGTGTCCAAGGTTGCATGCCCCTTTGTAAATGTTCACAAGTTGCGCATGGAGGGATTCGAACTCGGGTTAGGCATTATGAACCCCCCAAGCCTTATCCACTCCACCACAACACTGATAGACTTTTTTAGTTGATTTTGAGAAAAAAAAATTAGATTCCTTGGTTGATTTCAAGAGAAATTTTCAGTTTTCTAGTTGATTTCGAGTGAATTTTTGGTTGATTACGATAAAAGTTTTTGGTTTTTAGGTGCACACCTTGAAGTTTTGAAAACGATACGATGACACCCTACAAAATAATCGGTTGTACCTTTATAAGATTCTAAAATTTTATCCATCGGTATACAAATTATACGGTGGCCTTGTTGGGTTTTTGAGGATCCCTCGTATCGATCTGACACGAGAATCACTGTGGATCTCAAACCTAACTGGAAGAGATACACGGTAAAACCTAATAATCAAACAGACCAAAAGGTTTAAACCTTATCAAACCTAACTGGTTTGATTATCGCGGAAGCAAATAATTAAAACCCAAAATATTCTAATGATCTTTAATCGTTTAAGTTTTTAATCTTATAAGGAGGTTTTGATTTGTTTACCTGGATAGCTTGAGCTTAATCCACCCGTGAACGATCAGACAAATCGCCTTCTAGTTGGCTGAAATCCCGAGATCCCGAAACAAGCTGTTTTGCGAGACGTTAACCGAAAAACCGAACTCCTTGTGGATGGGGTGCTTGGCGCCGGTTTTGGGAGAGAGGAGAGAGGGGATTTTTCTGATAGTTGGTTGAATGAATCAAATCTATTAACTGGTAAACCTTAAGCCTTTATTTATAAGGTAAGGTTTCCTAGTTGTAATACAATTCTATAATTATCTTTGGTAATTATCTTTTCTTTCTTCCAAAGAAAATAATATTTACCTAACTAGATAATTACTTATTAATTAATATTCCTATTATATATTTATTTATCTTAATAAATACATAATTTATTAACTAATAAACTTTATATATATTTATTTACCTAATAAATATATATAATCCATTTCAAACCTTTATCTTTGGGTTTTCTTACATAAAATACCCAACTGGTTTATAATTAACTATTATAAACCCAATCTTTCCAAACTGGGATTTATCTTATTTGATTTACAGATCCTCACAGGTGTGACCCTCAAGTGTCTTATAACATTGGATGTGAGATCACTGGTTTGTCAACTTCTGCACATAATTACTAACAGGCCTATGCCACCGTGGCATCCAAGAGAGGTCCGTCCCTGATGTGTATAGGAAACACTTATCCAATTAATGCTATACAAATTTTATTTGTTTAATGATAGAAAACATGTTAAGGAATATTCACATGTATATTTAAAGTGTTAAGCTGATTATTTGTATTTAAAGTTGTAATAATTAGTTACGAGGGTTTGTGTAAATTGATTATGATTTTCTAAGGCCATCCGCTGTCGACCCATTACTACCCAATGGTTTCAACTGCCACATCAGCGCCACATCAGCTCTTCACTATTTTACCCAAAACTACCCAATTCATCCACTATCAACCCACTATCATTTAATTAAAAGTAAAATAAAATAAATAAATAAATAAGAGAGAGAAAGAAGAGAGAGATAGAGAGAAAGAAGAGAGAGAGAGGGGGTGGGGTGGGGTGGGTTGGGTTGGGGGTGAAATGGACGGCTTGGACAAACCGATTCTTGCCTACCCGCTGCCATGCACGGCGGTGTTGAGGTATTTACCCGACGGCTTCAATGAAGCCGAAGCCCTACCCGACGATAAAACCATCCCACAGTGGATGGCCTAATAACTTAAAGATAAAAGTAATATATTAGACTTGGATAATCAAGTAAAAGTTGTTGAGTTTTTTTTAATATCCCTTCAATATCATATTTGTTTATTTTATTTATGTGAAGTTAAACTTTTGTTTGATTCAGTGATGTATTATTCAAGTTGTGGGTACGATCGTTGAATAATGTTTTGTAGGTTATAAAATAGACCCACGTTCATAGATATAAATGTAAAAAATACATCTCTATTATCTCTAGCATGTCGATGCATATTTCTCTTTCTTACATTTATAGCACTTATTTCTGCCTAGTGTACGGGTAAATATGTACACACAGACACACAAATTGGTTAAATATATGCACGGCTGTGTTATACACATATTTGAGTATGTAGAGGGAGATTTAAGGAAAAAAATAAAAAAAAAACGATGACGATAAAACACTTTCTTAGCCCTCCAACTATATGCACTTGGGCATAACAGTAGATTTGGTTTTTTTTAATGCACACGTGCATTATTCACCTATGCATAAGCACATACGCATATTATAAATTACGTCTATGTACAAGTGCATACGGTCTAGATGGAAGGATACCGGGCTGTTTCTCGTTTTTTTGTTGAGGTTTCCTTCAACCTGGCCTCATGTATGTGTACATATATAACGTCAGGTTTTTATAGAAACTCAATTTGATTGCAAATGTAAGGATATCCAGTTTAGGAGCTAGATGTTTTATAGCTTATTAATTTCAATATTTTTATCATTTAAAGTGGGGATGAATCATCCCTTATATCAATTTTCATTGGAAATGAATAGTAAATATATGGAATAAAATACAATTTTGGTCCCTATAGTTTGATATTGAGAATGTTTTTAGTTATTGATTTTAAAAAATTGCTTTTTTCATCTTTATGAGTTTTTTTATTCCAATTTTATCTTTCCATCCAACTTTGTTAAATTAAGTTGGTTAACTCATCCAAAAAAAAAGTTTAATTAAATTACATATTTGGTCCTTATAGTATACCATCTTTATATTTTTTTTATATTCAGATTACATAATCCGCATTTTGTTACTTTTACTTTATTTTCTTTATTACCATATTTCGTTGCTTTTTTCATCATTTTGACTTTCTTATTCCATTTTTATCATTCCATCCAACTTTGTTAAATTAAGTTGGTTAACTAAATTACATATTTGGTCCTTATAGTATACCATCTTTATATTTTTTATTTTCATATTACATAATACACATTTTGTTTCTTTTAATTAATTTATTTTTTTGTTACGATATTTTGTTTTATTGGTTAATTATAAACTATTATAATTTTAATGAAAAAATAATCAAATAATTTTATTAAACTATTGACAAGTACATGATATTTTTCCAAAGCTTTAGGTAATAGTAAACATATGGAGAAGTGAATAGTAAACATATGGAGTAAAGGACGACTTTGGTCCCTATAGTTTAATATTTAGAGCGCTTTTAGTCATTGGTCTTTAAAACCTATTTTTTCATCCTTATGTTTTTTTATCCGATCATCCAACTTTGTTAATTAAGTTGGGTAACTAATCCAAAAAATGTTTGATCAAATTATATATTTGGTCATTATAGTATACCATCTTTATAGTTTATATTCTAAAATTACATAATTCGTATTTTGTTGCATTTACTTTATTTATTTATTTTATTAAGACATTTGTTTTATTAGTTGATTATAAACTATTATAACTTTAATAAATAAAAATCAAGTAATTTCATTAAACTTCTTATGATAAAATTTATTACAGTTTATAACCTGGCGCGCAGCCCGGGCTTTTAATAACTAGTTTTATATCAATTCAAAGATAAAATTTAGTTGATTTCAATGGTATATTCAAATATATACCACTAAATATGTGTTCTAAAACTCAAACTAAAATGTTAACTAAATATTTATTGCAAGTAATATATAACACACACACATATATATATATATAGATACAACAAGGGTTCAAATGAGAATCTTTCTTATTTGTGAGAATGTGAGAACGCAAGAACGCGAGAATGATTGTGGGTCTCTAACTTAATTAACTCATATACTTTTATTTTAAAGGGAACAAATCATCGATGGTAGTAATGTAATTCACTTTTTTTCATAAAAATTGTATTATTATTTTAATTAATGGTAATTGTTCAATTATATTCAATCAGATATTCAAACATAATAACACTATAACAACGTGACATGTGATAAAGACGTGATAACAATGTCTTATCACAACGATATTACGTTACAATTACCCAATAATTTCTTAGGAGAATTTTTCACCCAATGACCAAAAGACCGTTGTAGTTATCATCAATCTCATTGATCATCACCGCTTTCTATTCATCTAGACAAATGCATACAAAATCAGAGCTCACATTCATCAATATCTGGAAATCTGCTTCCAGTTTGTTCATTTTCACACATTAGAACAACACTGCAATGGATCAAAAGCAAAAAAAATTCCCAATATTATTATGCATCATTACCAGAATCCCTAGCCCTAACGTGCTAGAATCCAACATCGAACAACAGAGGATATCGTCACCGACAACTTTTAAGCCGGAAACCTATTTCGAACTAACTAAATGAATGCCTTACCTAATAGATCCCAAATTTTGGCTGCCATGTCGTCACCGACGTATCTCAGACACAATCGCTACTGAAGACACTAGATGAGTGTCCAGATCATGAATATGCGGATATGGCAAAGACGAGGCTTGCAAAGACTGAGTCGATGATGTTGAATCAGCTTGACGAGATCGCGCTGTAAAAAAAGGTCAATCCAAATGAGGAACAACGGAAGAAGGCGATAGAGAGGGAGAGGCAATGCATGATTAAAACATATTAGGCTAATTAAGTTAGAAGCCCATAACCGTTCTTGCATTTTCACAAATAAAAAGGATTTTTGTTTGAACCACCACCATATGAATATACGTGTAAGTTAGTGGCAATAAAATGAGATGTGTAATCTCATATTATGCCCCTGCATATGATCTTAAGCCATTCATATATAAAGTAATATTTAGGGGCGTGAACTGGTCCGGTTCGGGCGGGTTCAGGTTGGGAAGTTCGGATATCCGAAATTCTCGGGTGGTGAAAAAGAAACTTGTAAACCGACCGATATTTTTCGGGTTGTTTGGGTTCGGGTCGGTCCGAAAATTCCAGAATTTGGGTTTTTATTTTTTTATTTCCAGCTCATTCAACTTACAACTATTGAACGGTGAAGGGAGGCGTGAATGTCTATATTATTAAGTAGAGTAAACTACGATTTTCATCCCTGTGGTTTGATGGTTATAACTATTTTCGTCCATGTGGTTTCAAAGTTGCTTTTTTCGTCCTTGTGGTTTCAGTTTGTTTCTATTTCCGTCCCTGTCACTAACTTTGTTAACAAAAAGAGTTAAAATGTAAAAAAAATTTGTTTTTTGAAAAGTTACATATTCAGTTCTTGTGGTTTGTAGAGTCATAAAATTTATCCTTAAATTTCAAAAAATTTAAAACTTATATATTGGTTTTTTTTCCTTTTTAGTTTTTTATTATTTCTTTATTATATATCTATATTATATGTTATACACATTTTTAAAGACTATACATATACACACATATACAACATATATAAGTGTGTGCTCTTTTAATTGAAATTATTTTTTGTTTCTTTTCAGTTTTTTTATTGTTCTTTATTATATTCTACTATATATAAAAAACATTATATATGTATGCTTTTTAATTTAAATACTAAATACTAAGGTTACGTTTGGTTTGCTGGAATGTTTTTGAAGGAATTGGAATCCTGAGGAATTTAGAATCCTGAAGGAATTGGAATCCAATTCCATATCCTGTTTGGTTGGCAGGAATTGGAATTGGAATCCAATTCCATAATCTGTTTGGTTGGCAGAAATGTCATTGGAACTGAAATTCAGATATGCAAAATGACAGAATTACCCTTCTTTTGTTTGGGTTACAACGTGACAATCAAACAACAAATTTTTCAACGATTAAACTTCAGAGAATCGGCTAGAGCTACATTTCAACGATTATCGATACGTAAACACAAAGCAACCGCCGATACCCTTCCAAATTCGAATTGGAAACGAAAACGAAAAAATTCCTCAGCTTAAACTCGATAAAATTGAAACAACATCTACACTAGATTCAAAGCAAAAACGAATAACCACATAGATGAACATATATCCTAATTGATCAAAGTTAAACGATTAAATTTCAGAGAATTGGCTACAACTACATTTCAACGAGTATCAATACGCAACCACAAAGCAACTGTCAATACACTTAAAACCTTTCGAATTCGAACCGAAACTGAAGACATTTGCATCTTAAACTCTCGATAAAAAACCATAACAAAATCTACACTAGAGATATGAACAAATATCCTAAACGATTAAACGAAGAGGAAAAAGGAAACGTAACAACAATACAGGTCGAAAGGGACGGTCGGCGACGGGAGGGACGACGACGGAAGGGGTGGTCGGCAACGGGAGGGACGGCGATGGAATGGGCGGTCGGCGACTCAGAAGTGCAGCGGCAGTGGAGGTTCTGAAGAGTAACGCCGGTGGCGTTTCTGGAGAGCAACGACAGTGCGGCGGTGGAGTTTCTGAAGAGCGGCGACGGCGACGTTCAAGTGCAGCGACGGCGAAGTTCAAGTGCAGCAGCAGCGGCGAAGTTCAAGTGCAGCAGTGGCGGCGGTGGCGTTCAGACGTGGTGGTCGGCTGCGAAGTTCAGAGGTGGTGGTCGGCGGCAAAGTTCAGACGTGGTGGTCGGCGGTGAAGTTTCAGATGTGGTCAAGAGTGAAGGGATGGAGGCGATGGTGTGTTGGTTTAGGGCATAAAAGAGTTGTATGGTAAGGAAGGGTAAAATGGTAATCATGCACATTCCCAATTCTAAGGATTTTAAAATCCCTCATGGTGTGGAAGGATTTCAAATTCCCTTACCTAAGGGAATTAAATCCCACCTTGAAATTCCAATTCCCTTCTCTGTAGCCAACCAAACGCAGGAATCCTGGGAATTGGATTCCAATTTCTTCAGATTCCCATGGAATCCTGCGAACCAAACGCACCCTAAGTATCAATTAATAAAAGGTAAAATGTAAATGAGTATACGGATTAGTATGAGTAAAACATATTTAACAAAAATAATCGGTTGGTATAAAATAAAACTATTTTTTTCACGAATAATTTTAAACTTTTAAAATGATAATTTAGAATAAGTAAAAAAATAATAGTTTACTTATTTTAAATACGTTTTACTGACACTAATAAATAAAAATTTTACTTTTTTAAATACGTTTTACTTATACTTATAAATAAAAATTAATAGTTTTTACTTATTTTTTATATAGTAATAAAGATCTCAAGTAAATAATTAAATAAATAAAACTATTAATTTTTACTTATTTTAAAATAATCATTCAAAAAGTTTAATATTACTCGTGAAAAAAAAATTATTTTTTATTTTACACCAACCAGTTGTTTTTATTAAATATGCTTTACTCATATTAATCCGTATACTCATTTACATTTTACTTTTTATTAATTTAGTATTTAAATTAAAAGGCATACATATATAATGTTTTATATATAGTATAGAAATATAATAAAGAACAATAAAAAAAACTAAAAAGGAAAACAAAATAATTTCAATTAAAAAGAGCACACAATTATATATGGTGTATACGTATATATATATATTCTTTAAAAATGTGTATAGCATATAATATAGAAATATAATAAAGAAATAATAAAAAAGAAAAAAAGAAAAAACCAATATATAAGATTTAAATTTTTTGAAATTTAAGGATAAATTTTATAACTATACAAACCATAAGGACTGAATATCTAACTTTCAAAAAAAAAAAGTTTTTTGACATTTTAACCACTTTGTTAACAGAGTTAGAGGCAGGGACGAAAATAGAAACAAACTGAAACCACAAGGACGAAAAAAACAACTTTGAAACCACAGGGACGAAAATCGTAGTTTACTCTATTAAGTATTTAAGTTAAGACAGGAAATAAATAAAATATAAAAGATTAATTTTAATATAAAGTTTGGGTTTTCGGGTCGGTTCGGGTTGGGAAATGAGCACCCGAAACCTAACCTACACTATACACTTAAAAAATCGGGTTTGGGTTCTCAGGTTTCGGGTTGGTCGGGTTCGAGTTTTTTGGAAAATTTGAGTCGTGCGGTTTCTGTCGGGCTACTCGGGTTTATCGGGTTATGCTCAGCCCTAGTCATATTTCATAATACATGCACAAAAGACTTCTTTAAAAACAAAAAGTGAGAGTTGGGTGAAGAGAGGTTTTATTTTTGGGAAAATGAGATTCACAAAGATGATTTAAAAGGTAACCTTGTGTTGGGTCAGTGAGATCACCAGCAAGATGAGATTCATCTTTGGGTCAATGATTTAAAAGGTAACCTTTGTGAATCTCAGGTTAGTAACACAAGTTTAGTAACAAAAAGTGAGAGTTGGGTGAAGAGAGGTTTTCTTTAAAAACAAACATGGGCATTTTGTCGTTTCATTTATTTATATAATCAGCAAGATCAAGAACACAATGACATGTGGGATTCTATGCACACACACATACATGAAATTAATCATTTGAGAAATTTAAATATTGTGAGATTCCTATACATGATTTTTGTCTTATCTAAAGGTAGTATTTAATATGTTTGATTAAGATATACTTGTTTTACAATGTGATTGTTTTATATGTGTTTAGTTCATAATGTGAAACTTTTTATGTATATTTTTTCTTTCACAAACACGTCAAAATGTTCACCTTGTGAACCGAATACATGTGAAACAAATATACATTAATCAATGTTTTAATTTATATTATTAGATGAAAAAAACATATGAAATAACACATGATGCATTACTTCTCAAGGTTATCACAAGCTTTAAAAAAGTTCACTAAACCACAAGAACCAAAATTAAAGGGCTATATGTTTACCTCTTAAAAGTTCCACTAAGGGGGGGTTTGGTTCGTCGGTTTCTGTCGGAATCTGGTGGAATTGGAGTGCTCAATTCCATTGACCAAATTCTTTCATGTTGTTTGGTTGTCTATGGAATGGAATTAAATTCATAATTCCTTCACTTGCGGATTTGTCTATTCCTTCTCAAATAGTTAAAGTGGCTTGTCGATTAAAGCAAATATGATCCAAAGAGGTATGTTGGTCGACTGTCAAGACTGTCTTCTTTGCAACGGGGAGGAAGAAACATTTGGCCATTGCTTCTTTGCTTGTCTTGCTGTACAAAACATCTGGAGAAAAGTTTGGCCGGGCATAGTGCGGCTTCGAAGGTGCTGGCTGGACTCTATAAACGCTTTCAAAACAAGGTTCAGTAGGTTCAATGGAGAAAATCTAAAATTGTGTATCTAACAAGCTATCTGTGCGGTCTTGCTTTGGTGTATCTAGGCTTAGCGTAATTAGATTGCCCACCCCCCTTCGGACGATGTAGAAAACCTCAAGCAAGAGGATTTGTTCACCAAAGTTCAAAGGCTTTATGCCTTTTGGGTTGAAAATAGGAGTCAAAAGATAAAAATAGGTTGGGAAAATTGGGTTAAATCTCCTTTTGTGTAATCGTTGGTTTCTCCTTCTTTTGTGGCTCTTGTTCCCCTTTGAACTTGTCTTTGTCTTAGAGACTTTTTATCAGCCATCGACATCTTCGATCACCACCACCACCACCACCACCATCGCTGCCACCACCGCTGGCAATCACCTCCAACCACCTCTGACCACCGTCACCGGTCACCACCACCACCGGCCGCCACTACCGTTCAACATTATTAAATGGTATTTTATTAGTAATTTTAAAAAACATAAAAGAGTACTTTGGTCATTGGTCATCATTTCATTTCAATTCTAAAGGTACATTTTGTTAACCAAACAAACATGTTCCAGTTCCGTTAACAGATTTTATTCTATTTTCCACTAAACAAACAATTGATTAAACCTGATAACATTCAATTCCAATTCTTCCTAGATTCTAATTTATTTAACACATTTCATTACTTCAAAAATCATTCTCCAAACCAAACAAAGTCTTACGAACCAACCTCTCAATCCTTAATTTTGTATCAAGATATCCCATATTCAATTTTGCACATGTTAAAAAGAATTAAAGATCCCCTTAAAATATATGATAAATTTATTAACACAAAAGTTGCGACCAAAACCATCTGAACTCTGAATAGAAATTCGTAAAACCCCACCAAAAACCATTTTAAAATCCAACAAATTGGTGGTTCAGACTTTCAGAGTAAGCACTTAACCATTAAGATTGAAAAAACTTATGATATCAATATCATAAATCAATTTCAAGTAATCTTATCTACAGATGGACACAATTAAATGCCATTGAATGCAAGGATGCTCTTCAAAGCTACTAATATTCTTTCTTATTCCAATTTCTTACCTCCATGGATTGAAAATGCAAGTTTCCTATTCTTTCTTATTCCAATTTGTTTCTATATTTCTATGGAATTTGTTATTTTGTCCTATTGTGTTATTATTGGTGCCAATTGGGAAACCCTAGATCCTGCTTATCTGTATAAGTTGAAATTATGTGTGTTCCGTACGTGAATTTAGGGGTGAGCATAGGAACCGAGTATCCGTCTTTGGAACCGGGAACCGATGTAAGTGGTTCCGGTTCACAAAATATGGAACCGATTGGGACCGGTTCCGGTTCTCATTTTTTTGGAACCGTTAACCGCCGGGTATCCGCCGGAACCGGTTTCGCTATATTTATAATATATATCTATATGTGTGTGTTTAGTTGAACAAAAATTGAACGTTTTATTTTAACTTTTTATGGTTACACACTCATGGACGGATTTGAAGAGGGGCACACGGTGGCACGGGCCACCGTCAAATTCCTCCGTCGTAGTGTAAAAAATTACGGTGCCACCGTATCAATTTGTCGTGTGCCACCATATATATTTTGAAAATACAATAAAAACAAAAGTTTTCTTTGGTTGAGTTGGTTAGTTACTTGCCTTGTAACCATGAGGTCATGGGTTCAAGTCCTATTAGAGACATTTTTTTTAGATTTTTGCTTTTCATATTTAGTGTTTATATAAAAAATTGCTTGTACCAAGAATTGAATTTGAGATTTTACCTTTGAAAGTCAATGAACAAACCACTAGACCAATAGAGATTTTGTGAAAATTTTCTTTAAATATGTTCTTTATAGCTAAATGGTGCCACCATCTGAAAAAAGTTCTAGATCCGTCCCTATACACACTTGCACATATAGAATTAGGTTCAAACAAGAACAAAACCAATTTGCAAGAATGAAAGAACCATGTAAATCACAGGTGATTTTGTACTACGCTCGCCCACTCGCACCGACCCACGCGCCTTGTCGGCAAGTGTACTACACTCGCTTTTACTTGTTTAGTACAAAATCACATGTGATTTACACAGTTCCTTTGTTCTTGCAAATTGGATTGTTCTTGTATGAACCTCCCTCTACATATATATACATATGACCACTTTCTTCACTCAACATATTTATTCTCTTTTTTGGATACATTTTATATCATTTTTCATTTCAACTTGCGTTTTTTGTTTTGTTTTCATTCAAAAAATGTTCGTAATTGTTTACTTAATTATTAGCTTTTGGTTTATCGGGTAATTTTTCGTCGTTTATAGTATTTGTTTCGTTATGTTAGGACTATATAATAATTAATAGTTACTTTTTATAACATAAAACGATAAAAAAATATTTTATAAAGTTAGACACCGGGTACCCGGTTTCAGAACCGGAACCGGCGGTTCCGGGACCGGTTCATAAATATAAAGAACCGGTTCCGGTTCCGGTTCCGGTTCCGGTTCCTTCATCCTAGGAACCGCCGGTTCCGACTCCATGAATTTTGGCCGGATACCCACCTTTGCTCAACCCTACGTAAATTCAGCTAAAAATCGAAGGCAAAAATGTAGGTGGGGGGTTGTGTGATCTTTATGGCACTTTATTCAAAGCTTCATGAATGTGTGTTGTTTTTGGTCAGACTAGCATTTATAACTTGTTTTCATTCTGGAATTAAAGTTTTTGTATCTTTTATTCAAATTTCATAGGAAGCTTTCCAAGTTAAGTGAACACAAAATGTTATACTTGTTTTAAGAATTTCAGTTTTTTTATGGTTTTATGTAGTTATTAACTTTATTTAAGTTTTGAGTGTTAAGGCTATGTTTGGCAAGCGTAGCTTATAAGCTAGCTGGTAGCTGATAAGCTAGCGGATAGCTGATAAGCTAGCTGTTGATTGATAAGCTTGCTAGTAGCTGATAAGCTAGCTGTTGAACAAATTATGTTTGGCAAAAACTAGCTTATGAGTATGTAAAATGACCAAAAAGGGTATTTTTGAATTTAATAATTAATATTAATAAGGGTATAATTGGAAAAAACTACAATAAGCTCCTCATAAAAAGGTACCTTATCAGCTAGTTTTTACCAACTGCATCTTATTCATCAGCTAGATTATCAGTCACCCGCTACCTTATCAATCATCAACTACCTTATTAGCTAGTTTGCCAAACATAGCCTTAATGTAGGCTAGACGATGCCCCCAATGGAGGCAAAAGAGAAAAGGTGTTCGTTTGGTTTGCGGAATTCAAAGGAATTTGATGGAACTGGAATGACAAATTCCTTTGACCAAGTTGCTTAGTAATG
The DNA here is from genome assembly GCA_030169165.1 of Centaurea solstitialis. NCBI lineage: Eukaryota > Viridiplantae > Streptophyta > Magnoliopsida > Asterales > Asteraceae > Centaurea > Centaurea solstitialis. The sequence continues at coordinate 54,862,090 of CM058046.1, read as the reverse complement.
TTTGGTTTGTGGAATGAACTTAATTGAATTCTTTGAATTCCACAATTTAAGGAATTCATTATTCATTGGCTTAAGTGGAGGAACTGAATTCCTACCAACCAAACGCGTGGTCAAATTTCATTCCAATTCGTTTAATTCAAATTCATTCAATGGATTCCATTTCCATCAAATTCTATTATGCGATCCAAACGCACCCTAAGAGTCCCTAAGTGGTGTTATACCCTATCTTTGATACTATGTTAAGATTAAGATATGTGGAACCCCTTTGAATGTATCTCTAAAAATAGACCTTAATATGAAATGGGGGGCTCCTACATATATACAGGTTTGGTGGTCTGCGTCTAGCCGATGTTGGATTGCAACACCCACGGAGTCCAACTTGTTGTGAACGACTTATGATGTAATATTTGATGCATTAAACTCGACATACTTATGTGGTGCAAGTATTTATGATGATATTCGGGACACCGTAGTAGGAGAAGTACATTTGATGCTACTCTTTTACGATTTCACTATGTATGTATACCCAATTGTTTAAATCTCACCAACCGTTTGCCATGTATAGCTTGATGTACTTTAGCACATGTCTCTTTAAATTCCAAAGCCATTGCAGGGCTTTTTGGTTCAAGTGGGGGAGTGAAAACTCGGGCTTATGGAGGAATGATCCCATTATATTATATAAAAAACCGAACAATATCTTTTATCTACAATCCCACCAATTACAGCTTAGAGGGTGTTTGGATAAGCTCTTTGAAAGTGCTTATTGACTTATTGGCTTCTCAAAAAGCCAATAAGTCAAAAATCTTGTTTGGGTAACTCAAAAGCACTTTTCAAATGTGTTTTTTGAGAAGGCTTCAAACGTGATTTTTAAGAAGTTCGAATTTGTGACTTTTTGAGAAGGGTTTTGACTTTTTGGATAAAATTGACACAAAAGCTTCTCAAAAAGCTGATAAGCTAAGCCAAACAATCTTTTAAAAAAACAACTTATTGACTTATTGGGGTTTACCACTGCAAAAGCTAATCCAAAACACTTTTTTAAGAAATTCTTTTTCCACCATCATAAGTCAATAAGCACTTATGATCAAAAGCATTTTTGGACCTTAAAAAGCTTATCCAAACACCCTCTTAATACATTTTGACAAGGTCCCTGAATTATTATTGGAGCTCTTCAATTAATGAGGTGATGTACTTCTACTTTTTCATCTTTATATTATGACAAAACTTTATGAGCTTATTTCATTTTGGTATTCATGAAAGCGGTTGAACCAGTTGATTACTATATTAGGGATGAATCTTGATTACAAGAAATGGTACCATGCTATCCAACCCTGTTTATATACTTGTTTCATATGCATAAACCGTTGTACGCTATACGCTTCAAAATGTGGAAAATTTTATACAACAATTGCATCTTAACACCTTGCCATGGTCAGAAAAAGGTTGGTTTATAATGATCATCATGTGCAATGCTGTTATAGTTTCTACCATTATCAAGACAGCTAGAGTTGCTATCATATGATCTGGCAAATTACCTTCATACCCCACATGAACTTTGCATATCTTTTCATGTTTCTGAACTGTATAGTATTCAGTTTCAATAGGGTCACCATAAATACTAGTTTTTTTTCCCATTTTCATCTCTGTAGGGTCTCTTGAATAAATCCCTATCCATGGTTTTACTCGATGATTGCGACCGATGACCCAACTTTGTTACTTAAGTTTATAGGACAAAACCAAAAGAATGTCTTGTCTAAAAACATTACAATAGGTTTATAGGACGCTTTTGGGCGTTTCAACAAGTCTTTTTGAACGTTTCTAAAATAAGTAGTAGTATTAGCTATAGGACACTTTTGAAAGGCGTCTAATAAACCCATCTTTTCATACATTTGTGTTTACGGAATAGTGTCTTAAAAAGTAGCTAATATGACACTTTATACTAGAAGTGTTTTAAAAAACTTGCTGAAACGCCTAAAAGTGTGCTATAAACCTATTGTAACACTTTCAGATATGACGTTCCTTGGTTTGATTCTATAAACTTTAGTCTGGTAAAGTACTTTATTATGACGCTTTGACATTTTAGGCATCCTATAAAACCAGGTTTCTTGTAGTGAATGTTAAGTGCTTATAAAATTAACAGTGTGCTATTTGGGACGTATTGCATACATTTATAGTTATACCTGATATACAAGGATAGATGTTAAGAACACGACCCACAACACATCGTTGTTATAATTCTTTGTGCTGCTTGAAATATTAGTTGAACTATTTTTGTGCATTCACTTTTGTTGTGTTAAACAGCCTTCACAGTTTGGTGCCTGGAGATCACATTATTTTGGTGGTCCATGGTTCAAGGTGTAGCTATAATTATTGTAGTAGTTATTTGCTTTTCATTGAGATGATTAAGCCACATCCATAGAAGATGTGAAGAAAAAGATGCCAACAATGACACTAAACGAAATTGTAGGACATCACAAACCTGTAAGTGTGTGTCCTAATAGACTACTTTATGAGACCAAACATATGTGTCATATGACATTATTTCGAAAAGTGTCCTATAAAACGATGTGTTTATATAGGGAACCCATATAGAGTTACATTCTTTTGTTAACCACCTAAAGTGTGTTAACGTTGTTAACCGGTTTAAACCGTCCAATAATTAAATCTACGGTTGAGATAAGATGTTGTAACCTTTGAGAAAAAAAAATTGGAAAAATAACTACCCCCATGGAATTAATCTTAGCCGTTGACTGCATTTGATCAATGGTGTGCATTAGTTAACACAGTCAACACAAATTAACTGGTTAACAAAAGAAGGTAACCCATATATATATATGTGTGTGTGTGTGTGTGTGTGTCCGTTTTTGCGGACCTAGGTCCGAAAAAATTCTTTTTTTAAAAGAAAATCGACCAGATGCATTTTTTTATGTTCTTTTAGTTAGGTCTGCAAAAAACGGACCTAAATTTTGCAGATGTAGTGACATTTTTTTAAAGTGAGAGAGAAAATGGCTAAAAAATCAATGAGGATGGCTGGTTTGGCTAGTAGGGGCAATTTCCCTGTTGCAGCATAATCTTGATCTATTTTTTTTTAAGCCTATTGTATATTAAGAGTTATAGTAAATGTTTTATAAAAAAAGCCGATTTGTTAGTTGGCCAACTATGAACGGCTTCATTTATTGGCGGGAAATTGACATCTTGTGTTTGATGTAAATGAAAAGAAGCTAACTTTCATTCTTCACTTCCAACTCATTCTCTCTCTCTCTCTCTCTCTCTCTCTCTCTCTCTATCTCTATCTCTATCTATCTCTTTGTGCAAACTGACCAATTAGTATAGAATTCACAATGAAAGAAGTTGAAATAATGCCAAACCAAGATTCTGATGAAATGCAAACTCCAAAGGCAGACTTGCAATCAGATTCAAGTTCAGCACAAAAGAATGCTTCGTTTTCTGGCTTGTTTTATGCTGCCGATAAATGGGATTTCTTTCTAATGTTCTTTGGGAGCGTTGGCGCTTGTATTCATGGCGCTGCGCTTCCGGTCTTTTTTGTTCTTTTTGGTCGAATGATTGATTCCTTGGGTCATCTTTCTTCACATCCTCATAGATTGTCTTCTCAGGTTTCTAAGGTAAAATATGTGCATTTTTACTTTCCTCATTGCCCCCATTTTCTAACTTTTAAGTTAAATACTTATAACCATTTCATTTCCTTGTGCAGAACTCTCTGTATTTGGTTTATCTTGGATTGATTGTTTTCGTTTCATCGTGGATTGGTACTTTTTCTTTCCTTCATTTGTAGAAAAAAGATAAAGACTTTGGCTTTGAAGTGAAAACTAGTTCTCTAAATCTTGAAAGTCAATATGGATTTCTTGATAAAATAGCTCTGGGTTGTGCTTACATGGGTTCTATAAAGCAGTTTATTAGGACATCTGTTTGGTTGGTTTTTCATTAAGTCATGTATGGTCAAAGCTATCTCTGTAGATTAATCTGTTTGTATAAAGGTTATTATTCGGAGGGTTTTTCTAAGATGGAAGGAGCATGTTTTTTAAATTGGGTGAGGTGGGTATTGAAAAAAAAAACTTGGCTTTCTGCGTAAAGCTCCCCTCTAGGAGCTTAATGAATAAGCCACTTTTTATATCATTAAGCCACTGCCAAATAGTCAGCATAGCTGACCAATAAGTTGTGAGTCTTGTAAGCTCAATAAGCTGCTAAAAGACAGGCCCATAGGCATATTGGGGTCCTATAAAGCCGATTTTGTTATAGTGAAATACGCTTTGAATTGTTTGTACGGTGAATTACAGGTGTTGCGTGCTGGATGCAGACCGGAGAAAGGCAAACAGCTCGTCTACGTTTCAAATATCTCCAATCCGTGTTGAGAAAGGATATTAAATTTTTTGACACCATAGCTAAGGATAGAAATATACTTTTCCACATCTCTAGTGACGCTATACTGGTGCAAGATGCGATAGGCGACAAGGTATACAAATGACTTAATTGATATAGGAACGATTAGTTTGAATACATTTTTGTAAGTTTTTCGTTGGATGAAAATGCAGATAGGCCATGGTTTACGCTATCTTGCCCAATTCTTTGTTGGGTTTGTGGTGGGATTTACTTCGGTATGGCAGCTCACGCTTCTCACGTTAGCCATTGTACCCCTCATAGCTTTCGCTGGAGGAGCCTACGCGATGATCATGACTACATTATCGGAGAAAAGCGAGGCTGCGTATGCTGAAGCCGGGAAAGTCGCTGAAGAGGTAAAACCACTTGCACAACTTAGGTATCACAAATCACGGAAATGACCTTTCTACCCCTTGAGATAGAGGAAATGTCTGCATACATCCTACCCGAGACACTGTCTATGTGGGATTTACATTTGATAGGTTTGTTTGGTTCGGTTTGGTTTTTAGCGACTTGAAAAATCATGGAAACAACCTATCTACCCCTTGGATAGAGGAAAAATTTGCGTACATCCTACCCCCAGACCTTATCTACACAGGATTTATAGGGTTTGTTTGGTTCGATTTGGTTTTTAGCAGGGACCAAAAAGGCGTGCCATGGCGTGCGTTTTTTTTTTTCATTTTTTTAGCCTGTGTTTTTTATAATTTTATATTTTATACTTTTATAGATTTATCTAAACAATTCACTCAAGGTTTCACGGATTCATACATGTCATGGACTTAGGATAAAAAACAAATTTGTAATACTACCCTCCTAACTCCTAAGTTATATTTTGACTATTTAATCAAAGACTATTTTTGTAATAATAATTTGTATGATTTTTTTTCTTCTAATATGAATGTAAAACTTTTAATATCATTATCTGATGAATAATATATAGAAAACATATATGTATGTGTGTGTGTATATATAAAATGTAATTCCATATCACATACAAATTTGCATACATACCATGCCACGTAATGCCTCACGCCATTTAGAACATTGGTTTTTAGCATCTTGAAAACTGCTGATTCACAAAGATATTTTGTTTTGTGTACATGGATTTGTCAGAATATATCACAGGTTCGTACCGTATATTCATTCGTGGGCGAGAACAAAGCGATTGATTCATACTCCAAATCGCTTCAAAATGCACTAAAACTAGGGAAGAAGAGCGGGTTTGCAAAAGGAGTGGGCATTGGCTTCACATACGCACTCTTGTTTTGTGCTTGGGCGTTACTCCTTTGGTATGCTGGCGTACTCGTACGACACCGTGTCACAAATGGTGGCAAAGCATTCACAACGATCATCAATGTCATCTTCAGTGGTTTGTAAGTTCGAGTTATTGAATCTTTGATCATAATTTTCATTTGGGGTTGGGTTCTGGTGAGAAGTGCCAAATTTGGTGAGAAGTTGTTATCAACTGTTCAATGAGAAATGAACGAACATTAGGATGAGATGCACCGGATCAATTCTCTTTTAAGCTGCAATTCATGGGAGGGTATTCGATTAAAAGTGATAAAAGGTTGAAAAGCACTTCTCACCAAAAATGGCACTTTTCACATGATCTCATGCCTATATACCATAAGGTACTTAGGGCTGGGTTCCGGTGAGAAGTGCCAAAATTTGGTGAGAAGTGTGACAAGTGGTTATCAACCATTGGATGAGAAATGGAGGAATAGTAGGATGAGATGCACAAAAATAAGATTTACTGAGATATACTGGATCAATTCCCTTTTAAGCCGCAATTCGTGGGAGGGTATTTAATTAAAAGGATAACGGTTTAAAAGCACTTCTCACCAAAAATGGCGCTCCTCACATGATCTCATGCCTTTTTATCTGATCTCTTTTCTTTTCTTTTTTTTAAATTTAACGAAAACCAGAAGTCTCGTTTTGTAGTGCTCTTGGTCAAGCTGCACCGAACGTTGCAGCCATTGCTAAAGGCAAGGCAGCGGCTGCAAATATCGTAAGCATGCTCAAGGAGGAGGTTGATGCTTCGAGTAAGTTGAATACAGGGATGGCGTTCTCGAATGTGGACGGAAATATCAAATTTCGTGAGGTGTGTTTCGCTTATCCATCTCGACCAAATATGGTATTTGAAGATTTGAGCTTTGCGGTTGATGCTGGGAAAAAACTTGCAGTCGTTGGTCCTAGTGGTTCAGGAAAAAGCACCATCGTTTCCATGATTCAACGGTTTTATGACCCCACTTCAGGTATCAAACAAAACACACGCTATTTTGGCACTCATAAACTAGCTTATAAGCTAACTTGTTTTTCTAGCTTATCACTATGAAAACATTAGGTTTATATATAGGAAGCCTGAATTATCTAAGTTTCCTAATAAAATAATTATAAGACTTAAGTTTATAGGGCCAAACAAGAATTGTCCTATCTAAAAGTGTTACAATAGGTTTATATGACACTTTTGGGCGTTTTAACTTTTTTTAGGAATCTTTTAAAGTAAAGTGTTGTTTTAGTTATTTTATACCATACTATTTGAAAAAGTGTCCTATAAAAAGATGGGTTTATAGGATAGTTCTGAAATAGTTAATACGTCACTTAATTTTAGAAGTGTCCTAAAATAACTTGTTAAAACGCCAAAAAGCATCTTATGAACTTATTAATAACCTTTTTGGATCGGACACTTTATAGTTTTGTCCCATTAACTTAAGTCCTTATCAAGTATTCTATTAAGATGTTTATACATTTTATGGCGCCTTATAAACCTAATTTTGTTGTAGCGTATCGAAGAACTCCATTTGGTAAGCCATAAACTAGTTTATTAAAAGGCCACTTCATATAGTGCTTCAATAAGGTCCAGGGCTTTTTTGTTACATGACTAATTTCTCAACATGTCCTTTTAGGTCATTTTACATTGTCATCTAACTTATCAGCCAGTTTTTTCAAACATGACTAGTTCATCAGCTAATAGCTAGCTTATCAACTAGTCCTACTAGCTTGTCAATTAGTCCTACTATAGTTGATATTCATGTAGTTACCGTTACCGGTATCTGATTTTGTGATTTCTTTTGCATTTCTAGGGGAAATATTGTTGGATGGCCATGATATAAAGACTCTTCAGTTAAGTTGGTTAAGAGGGCTTATGGGGTTAGTTAGTCAAGAACCCGCATTATTCGCCACGACGATTTCCGAAAACATCTTATACGGCAAACCCGATGCCGATATGAACCACGTAATCGAAGCATCCAAATCCGCAAATGCTCATTCGTTCATTCAATCGTTACCCGATGGTTACCACACTCAAGTAGGGGAAGGTGGAACCCAACTTTCGGGAGGCCAAAAACAAAGAATCGCTATTGCAAGAGCCACACTCAGAAACCCAAGATTTTACTACTAGACGAGGCCACAAGCGCCCTTGATTCCGAATCGGAACTCGTGGTTCAACAGTCGTTAAACACCGTCATGTCAAACCGTACCACTATCATCGTGGCACACAGACTATCCACGGTTAGAGAGGTAGACACCATCATCGTTTTAAAAAACGGCCAAGTCGTCGAAAAGGGTACCCATTTGGAATTAATATCAAAAGGCGGAGAGTATTCGGCGTTATCAAGTTTGCAATCATCGGAACCCACGAAAGGTCAAACCGGGTCAACCTTAACGAATTCATCGGATGATCAGAAAAAGTATGATCTCAATTTTGAATCGATGGCTACGATGATGCCACACCCGAATGATCAAAATCAAGAATCAAGATCTTCCAAGAACAGGCCGTCAATTTGGGATCTTGTAAAGCTGAATCAACCGGAGTGGCCTTACGCATTGATGGGATCCGTGGGTGCGATTTTAGCCGGGATGCAAGCGCCTTTATTTGCTTACGGGATTACGTACATTTTGACTTCGTTCTATTCTCGTGACAATTCAAAAATCAAACATGATGTGGAATGTGCATCGTTTATATTCATTGCGGCCGGTCTTGTGACGATCCCGATATATATGTTGCAGCATTACTTCTATACTTTGATGGGAGAACGCCTCACGACCAGAGTCCGTTTATCCATGTTTTCAGGTTCGTTCTTGATAATCGGCTTTTTGTTTGAACCTGCCACTCTGTACACTGTTCTTGGCTTTTCTTTCTGTATCAGTAGTTGTCCGTATTGCGCTTTGTATGTCCTTGATTGTTTCAACTTATTTCCATCCTTATGTGTTTAAATGTACCAATTGTTTGACTCTATATGGAAAAGTGTCTTATAAAACAATTGTCCTATAATAAGTGTCCAATAAAAAACGTAATATGATATTTGTTTCTGAAGTGTCCTAAAACGCTTGTTAAAGCGCACAAAAAACGTCCTATAAACTTATTATGTCAATTTTAGATAGGGCACACAAAGGTTTGGTCTTATAAAGGTTTTATAAAGTAGTCTATTACGACACGTAGGGGCTGTGTGGTTGGTTTTCCATTAAGTCCTGTATGGATAAAGTTGTCAGTGTGGATTAATCTGTCTGTGTAGATTGAGAAGATTTTTGTTTGGGAGGGCTTTTTCCTACATGGAAGGAACATGTTTCTAATTCGCAGGGACAACTTTGGAAAAAACTTGACTTTCTACATAAAGCTCCCCCCTATAAGCTTACTAAATAAGCCACTTTCTATATCATTAAGCCAATGCCAAACAGTCATGTATTAGCTAACTGTATAAGCTATAAGTCCCATTAAGCTCATTAAGCCGCTAACAGACAGGCCCTTAATGACAAACACTTTTGGCATCCCATAAACTCGATTTTACAGAAACAGCCTCATTACCCCTTGGGGCAGAGGAAAGGTATGCGTACATCTTATCCTTCAGGCTCCATCTGTGTGGGATTTACTGGGTTTGTTTTGTTTGGTTAATTTGATATTTTTGTACTCTTTTTTGCAGCTATACTTACCAATGAGGTTGGTTGGTTCGATATGGATGAAAATTCTACTGGCTCACTTATCTCGAAGTTGGCTGCAGATGCGACATTAGTGAGAAGCGCCTTGGCTGATCGTCTATCGACCGTTGTACAAAATATAGCTCTCACCGTAACTGCATTCGTGATCTCTTTTATACTGAGCTGGAGAATCGCACTAGTCGTTGTTTCTACCTTTCCCCTTCTAATTGGAGCTTCCATAACCGAGGTTAGACCTTCTGTATCTTTTCTTTAAGTGTATGTGTGTATATATATTTATACATATAGAGAGAGTCGGGTTCAAGGGGAAACTGCAAAAAAGTAAAGGAACTGAGGAACACTCTGGTAACCAGATGGTATTCACATGTGCATACAAGTAGTTTGTAAGTAATTTGTTCAGTATGCACATGTGCATAACATGCACACGTGTATAAAAAACAAAAACTACTTCATTCACTTGTATGCATATGTATGAATGGTTACCAAGGTGTTCCTTAATTTTTTATTTTTTTTGGGTTTTCCGGTTAACCTCCCTCTCTCTATCTTTAACCATTTCATCTATAGAGTGTGCTAAGCTTGAAAAGCTTACACTTGATTTCTATTGGTTTATGAGCTCGAGCCTTTTCTTGGATCATATGGGCTTGCATAAACTTTAAAATAATCCCTTTATATAGGCTATGTTCAACATACTAGCTGATAAGCTAGCTGTTAACTGATAAGCTGAAAAACCAGTAGTATGCTAAAAAGTAGCCGACAAACTACTCACGTTTGGTAAACACTACTTGATAAGCTAGATTACAATGTAAAATAACCTAAAGGGAAAATATATATAGGGGCATTTATGTAAAATAGCATACTTGGAAAAAAGAAGTTAAAAAGAAACACCGAATAAGCTATTTGAAGTTTTCAAAAGCTAGCTTATGGCAGTAAGCTCAAAAAATAAGCCAAATAACGGAAACTAACATTTTGTTTTTTATACGTTAATGTCTACAGCAACTTTTTCTAAAGGGATTCGGTGGAGATTACACAATCGCGTATTCCCGAGCCACGTCTATGGCTCGGGAAGCCATCGCTAACATCCGTACCGTTGCCGCATTTGGTGCCGAAGATCGAGTCTCGATCCAATTCTCAGCCGAACTCAACCGTCCCGGAAAGCAAGCTCGGCTCCGTGGCCACATATCGGGTTTCGGCTACGGTTTCTCGCAACTCCTCGCGTTCGGCTCGTATGCGCTCGGGCTCTGGTACGCCTCGATATTAATCCAACATAAAACCTCCAACTTCGGTGACATCATTAAGGCCTTCATGGTCCTCATAATCACCGCGTTATCGATAGCCGAAACCCTTGCCCTCGCACCCGACATCGTGAAGGGTACCCAGGCGCTCGGTTCGGTTTTTCGAGATCCTAAACCGGAAATCCGCCATAAATCCCGACGATCCCGATTCGGTCCCGGTGACCCAAGTCAAAGGAGACGTTGAATTCCGAAACGTGAGTTTCGGGTACCCCATGAGGCCGGATATTTCCGTCTTAAACGGTTTGAATTTGAAGATAACGGCGGGAAACAGTTTGGCGGTGGTGGGACCAAGCGGGTCCGGGAAAAGCACAATCGTTGGATTACTGATGAGATTCTACGACCCGGATTTCGGTTCGGTTTTTATCGATGATTTCGACATCAAGAAGTTGAATTTGAAGTCGTTAAGGCAACGGATTGGGTTGGTCCAACAAGAGCCGTCGTTGTTCTCGACGACGATTTACGAGAACATAAAGTACGGGAACGAGGACGCGTCAGAGATTGAGATCACAGAGGCGGCGAAATTGGCAAACGCCCACGAATTTATAAGTCGGATGCCCAACGGTTACAGGACGCAGGTCGGTAACAACGGGGTCCAGTTGTCCGGTGGGCAGAAGCAGAGGGTGGCGATAGCAAGGGCCGTCCTGAAGAACCCTTCGGTCTTGCTTCTGGACGAGGCCACGAGCGCCCTTGACACAGCCTCCGAGAGGCTGGTTCAGGAGGCACTCGACAAGCTGATGGTGGGACGGACCACCGTTCTGGTGGCGCACCGCCTGTCGACGATACGTAACGCCGACAGTATCGCCGTGTTGCAGAACGGGAAGGTGGTCGAGCGTGGGACCCACGACATGCTCGTCCGAATGCCGGAGAGTGTGTATGCACACTTGGTTAGTCTTCAACAAGAGAAAAGCATACAAGTTGAGGGTGAGTGAAAATATTTTGATCTCCTTAAATATTTCAAATACTCATAGGCACATATTTTTGGGTAAATATATTTACATATATTTAGTAGTAAATATACCATCAAACTCAACATTTAATAATTTAATTTGTAGGGTACAAATAATTAATGCAATTTGTAATGTTTGTTTGATTCAAAAAGTAAGTAGTTTGATCATAAAGAAGACAAGACCATGTATTTTGTATACGATTTAAATGTTGGTTTCCTTTTATTGTGTTGAAAGTAATAATTGATTTTTTATCTATTAAGTTTATAAGATCCGAGTTGTTCATTATACGTATTTCAATTATGTCTAACTTTTTGTATAAGAGTAGTAGCTTGGTTATTTGAACTTTTCAATTGTAAAAAGTAGTTCTTAGATTTTGTAAACAGGGTACATATTTGGTTTCAAAATGATACACTTAAACACAAAAAAGTTGTTGTTTTGCTCCCGATAGTTTTTCCAGTCACATAAATGATGAGAAATAAATTACTCTTGACGGTCTCGTATATGAAATAACTAAGAGCATGACATGTGCATACGTAAGAAAATCAACTTTAAATGATCATTAACTTATAGTGTAAATCAGACTACTACAATGGATTGCACATATAGGGACGGCAAAAATGGTCATGTCACATGCCAGATCGAGGACCGAGGAGGTGAGGATCAACTGTCGATTGGGCTGTTTACGAGTTTATAGAAATTCAAAGCCGAGGAGGTGAAGATCAACTATGGATTGGGGTCAATTCAAAGCCTAACCTGGCCAGGGTCGGTGATGTATTGGATCGATTTTTTAAGTTTTTTTTAATAAATTACTATAAATGTACGATGGAATGTAAATTTCTGATGTTCTGTTACGAATCCTAATTCCTTCATTAAATCTTTTAAGAAAAATTATTATACAAAAGCTTTAATTCATTTATACTAGTTAATGGCCCGTGTAATACACGGACGATTTAAACATATTATTTTAGTTTTATTTGCATTATAAAGTTCACAAATAATTCACCACAAACCAAACGTAATATCCAATTACCAATATAAATATGACTTAGTTAATTGATAAAAAAAAACATTAATGATTTAGTTTAATTATAACCATTTAGGAAATTATATATATAACATTTAAATTACTTTTCTTTCATTTTTTTATTCAAAGCTTTCTTTGAAATTGAGTAAGTAGAAAATTATTATTTATTAAAATAATTCTAATTAATCAACGATTTAAATGAAAAAAATTACTCTTACTTTATTATTAAATATTTTAGTCATCTAATAGTTGTTAAAATATCTTAAATTCTTTTGTTGAAAGATTTGGATTTCGTGAATGATTCTAAAACATGAGGGATTCTGAAATAAATTATATAGTGTTTTTGATTTGTAGGGTTTTAAAAAAAATTATTATTTATAAATGATCTATAGAATTAGTAAGATTAAAAGAATGGAATCTTTAAATTTTAAGAACATCAACAATAGCGTTTTAAATAAAATAAACTTTTATTATTTATAAATAATCTATAAAAATATTTAGATTAAAAATAAGAATCTTTAAATTTCAAAAATATCAACGATAGAATTGTAATAAAATGTAAACAACTTAATTTATATCTATTCTTAATATTTACTAATATAAATAAATTAAAAAAAATTCAATATTATACTCATTTTGAAGGTATCGTCGAGACGATTATAAGGGTGTAATTTATAAAAAAGAAAAACAAAAAACTTAAATGGTTTTGATTCATATACATTATTTACCTTAATATGATAAGAATGTAAAGTGAAAATTGAAAAACTAAGGGGTAATAAGTAATTTAATCAAATAACTATAAGGATACAAAATGTAAATTATAAAAGGGAAACTAATAAATTAATGAGAAATATTAGGTATGTAAATTTTGGAAAAAAAAAATGGAAATAGATTATGACATCATCATTTGATAGGATTTGTTTAATTGACCAATGAAATCACCCAATTTCATTTTGATGACATCAGCAAAAACCTTCTTTTAATATATATATAGATTTCATCCCACCATAGTAGACTAGTAGTTATCCCAGTAGCCACCACCATCGTCATTGTCTATCGCCACCATTGCCTTCGCTATTGTCGCCTTCTCCCATCAAAAGTTGGATGTTCGTTTTATATTGATTTAGGACATAAGCACGAAACGTTTTGAAAACATCAAACACCTCAGATTTAGCACGTAAAGGAAACACCCATAAGAAGTGAGAAAAATCATCCAAAAAAAGAACATAATATTTAAAACCACTCAAACTAATAACAGGCGAAGTCCATAAATCAGAGTGAATAAGTTCAAACACACGAGAAGTTTTAGTAGTAGATAAAGAAAAAGGTAAACGACAATGTTTTCCTAACTGACACGCATGACATAAAGCAGAAGTTTGACTAGAGCAAGCAATGAACTTGCGGGACACAAGAAACTGGAAGATAGCAGCACCCGGATGACCAAGCCGTCTATGCCAGACGTCAACAACGTTAGCCGAGGCAAGAGTAGACTGAGGAGCAGGAGGGAGAACAGGATAAAGATCATGATGATCGCTGTCGCAACGCTGGAGAAAAGACCCTGTTTTAAGATCCTTCACAGTGAAACCAAAAGGGTCAAACTCAACAGAAACAGAATTATCTATGGTAAAGTGACGAACACAGATAAGGTTTTTGATGAGTTTATCAGAAACTAAAACATTGTTAAGATGAAGAGGGTAAGAGGAATAGGGTAAAGTACAGTGACCAATGTATCTGGCAGGAACCATAGCACCATTACCAACCTGTATGAAATTAGAGTTACACGGAGTTAGAGAGTGCATTGTATCTTGATTGAATGTCATATGCCTGGTTGCACCCGAATCCATGTAAAAGTTGTTGTCCTGAGGCGCCTGAACAGACATAGCCTGAAACACAGAAGATAAATCAGTATACTGCGGCTGACTGAACTGAGAGGCATGTCCACCAAAGGAAGGCTGAGGAGGCAGTGGCACAGGTGTGGACGGCTGCATGGGCTGGCCGTACTGAGACGGAACGGGCACTGAGTGTGGAGACTGATGTTGCCCGTAAAGGTACGGAGATGACGGCACTGGAGACGGATGAAAAGTATGCGGTGAGTGATGCTGAGGAGCACTGAACATCGTCGGGGATGGCTGAGGAGCCCCTGCCCCAGCTTTCAACCGCACCGTTGCCATCGCTTTTAACCCTTACCACCACCACCACCTTCATCACTGCCACCGCTACCACCATTGCCATACTCATCGCCACCTTCACTAGTATCACCACTTTCATCGACATCACTACCTCCTCCACCTAAGTACCACTATTATATTCTACGAACCATACAAGCATGTTTATATTCTTCTAACAAAATGCATTCCGTTATCAATCAAACTCATAGCCGAATGTAGTCTGGGCAAATCCAGGTGAACCTTATCCAAAAAAAACACTCATAGCCAAACATGCTTACATTCCAATAGATTTCATTACGTGAAGTTGTAAACCAAACATGTTTTCAAAGTATATTACCCTAAATAGAATTCAAGACGTAACATTTTTATTACAAAATATTTTTTTGTTAATTATTTTTTATTAGAAAACTGATTATCAAAGAAAAACTCCCCCCTTTCAACCAAATACATTTTCTAGAATTTTAATACAAAACTAAAAACGAAAACTAAACCTTCATTTTCTTAATTTTTTTTTTTCAGTTTTCTGCGTTCAAAACTTCAAATCAAACGCACCCTTATTATTATTTTAAGACAATAATATAAAATGAAAAGAAAAGGGGAGGTACGTGGCCTTAACTCTGCCCATTTCTTACTAAACCCCTGACTTTCTCCTTCCTCCTTTGAAGCTTTCTACAACCGCCATGGCAGCAACCATCACAAAAATCGGCCGCCTCGCCGCCTCCTCTCGCCGCCAGCTATTCCTCCAGACGACGTCGTATAGCAGCCGGAACAGCACTTATTCCTACGCACCACAGCCTCACTGGTTCCCGGCGATCGATAAGGTCACCGGCGGCGGCGGCGGATGGAAGGTTTGCTATTCGTCGACCGCAGCCTCAGCAGCTAGAGAGCTTAATGAGAAAGATCATCATCTACCACAGGCTAACAGGAATTACGTCTCTAACGACGTCGTTCTGTATCAGTACCAAGCTTGCCCTTTCTGTAATAAGGTTAAAGGTGAGATGATGATAGATTCCTGTTTTTATGATTTCATTTTATAAATGAATTGTGCATTTGTTATAAATTAATGGCGGTTTTTTTAGAAAAATTAAGTTATTAAGTGGCTGGTTTTTAGTTATGTTTTGAACATGATAATTTTTTTGCAATTTTATCAAACTTCTCTTTATTTAACTTATAATTCATATAATTTAAAGGCGTATATATAGGGTTAGGTTCGAATGGGAACTTAATTTTGGTTGTGAACCACGTGCCAATATTAACTCTTAATATCATGCATTATTCAAAGCGAATAAGTTTATTCACTCTGGATAATGCATGTGTCTTATTCACTTGAATAATGCATATTAACGTAACATGATTTTGATGGTGCTCACATTTACAATGAAAAATGAGTTTCATTTGAACTTTCCTCTCTCTCTCTATATATATATATATATATAGACACACACATACATAGGGGCAGGTTCAAATGAAAACTCAAATCTAATCGTGAACGTGAGTACAACCAAGAGTACGACACATGTCTTATTTGGCTCCTATTCGGTCATTATTCAGATTGTTCGTGGTGAATAACAAAGCATTCACACCAAATAATATAACATTCAGTATTATTTAGACCGAATATGCCACGTGACGCACTCTCGGTTGTCCTTATCACGATCACAAGTCGATCACAATTAGATTTGAGTTTTCATTTGAACTTTAGCCTATATATATTTATAACTTTAAAAGCTTAATTTTTGCTTTCAATTTACTTGGAGACGTTGTTCGTTTTTCAGCATTTCTTGAATATTATGATATTCCATACAAGATTGTGGAGGTCAATCCTATGAACAAGAAGGAAATTAAATGGTCTGATTACAGGAAGGTGCCAATTTTGATGGTAGATGGTGAACAAATGGTCAACTCTTCAGGTAATTGATATATAAAATTTTGTCTACAATAACTATATAGCAAAATGTTAATTGTCTTATTGTCTATTTATGGTTCTCCATTTTTTAAATTATTCCTGAAGACTGTATGCTTGATGATGTCAGATATTATTGATAAAATGTTCCAAAGGATTCATCCTGATTCTGTCCCTGAGGATGACGAAGCTCAGAAGTGGCGTGGGTATGATTCTTTGTAGTTTTGAATTATTGGTGCTTTTTTATAGTGTTTGATTTTGCAATTAGTTTTATTCTCATTATGAGTTTGTTTGATCATGATTATGTCGATACTGAAGTTGATCGTTTAGAAGAGACTTGAGTTTTGTGCAACTGAATTGATCTCCTTGAAATTGATACTTTGCTTACGATTGAAACTTGTATTGTAGGTGGGTGGACAACCACTTGGTGCATGTCTTATCTCCAAATATATACAGAAGTCCCTCTGAGGCTCTTGAATCATTTGATTACATCACTGCCCATGGTAATATTTTGTATACACAGAATATATCGACAAGCATATACTATATGTATTTGAAAAATACTTAAATATCTGTAGGCAGGGGGAAAACATTGATATGTTTATGTTTTAGCTGTTTGTAGACGGACACATACTCTCTTGCACACACATGATTACCCGTCATATATTTATATTCGAATAATGAAGTTTAGAACTTTATGATTTGTTTTTAAGCCAGTTAGATTCTAGGACGAAGAGGGGAAAATTTAAGCAAGATGAGATTTTTTTTTGGTAAATCCATGATAAAAGCTGTAGCCTGTAGGGACTTAGGCTTTTATGTGCACTTCTTGGTGCAGGTAATCTATCATATGCATGAGCTGAAAGAGTCTATCGTGTGCTAGCTAGGTACAAGCAACGAGCTCATTTGTGCAACAGATTTCTCTAAATAACAACATATGACTGTGAAGATCTTTGGTGGTTGTAGAGTTGGATCTTATCTTTTTTTTAATACTATTAAATGGTGTTGACTTCGTTCACTGTAAGCTCAAAGCACATCCTCAAGCTGTTAACACTCTGGGGGTCTTGTTTTAAGGTTCACTCTTCTATCCAGGTCCCAAATCTTGTCTCATGTAGGGTGCGTTTGGTATGTGTGACGTGATGATATAGGACAATACAGAAACTCATTCTCCCACGTTTGGTGTGATATTGGATTTAGTGGGACAAAAATGTATTTTTTTGTGTCCCACCGAAATAGGTGGAACAAAAGTGAGGGAGATGAGGTAAGATTAGTAAAATTACTAAACTACCCATGTCAAATTAAAACTAAACTCTAAAACCTTCCGCAATTCTTTCACATGCCTACCTCACTCTCACCCGTCTAGAGTCTAGATAGTTTCTTTCTTGTATCAAACGCACAGATATGCCATTTCTGTTCTGCAGTCAAAGAACATATTTTTGTTCATATATGGAATATAGTAAACGAAAACATACTTATTTGCTGAAAATTACTGAAAAGGTAGCATTAGGAAGCCCGTGTTGTAAGTGTGACAACAAACATGCTGGAACAGAAAGTTGATCTGCTTATTCTTCAAGATTTGCTTATTTTTCTATAAAGGATTGGAGCAATAGGTATGAGTTCTTTGTACCAGGTTAAATGCGTTGTCAGATACTTGCTTAAGTTATTCACGAAGTTAAGTTCGGCAACAAGATCAAACCGTCAATATATTAGTGTATTTAAGTTACTGCCATATTGTAACTAACAAGTATATTTAGGTCTCGAGTTCGAGTGACGAAACAACTGGTTTTGCAAAAACCTAAAAAAAGCAATGGGTAAAGACTTTCTTCCAAGGCACTGGCAATAGGAAGCTCTGTGCACCAATATTGTTCTTTGATTCTTTATGTTCTCACTTTTCAATATTAATAGGTAGCCATACTTTAGAAGATAAAAATAAAATTTGCTCATAATAGTTCATCTAGATTTTTTTTTGTGTGTAGAAAACTTAGTTCTCAAGAGAATTGTGGAGAATTATGAAATCCTTTTCTGCAGCCAGTACATATATGGCGTCAACCCCTCATAAAAAATGACTGACCGAGACATATAGCTCTAATGAACATTAATCGAGCCCAAATTGATCAAAATTATGACATTTCTACTGCCAAATATTGCTATTCTTTTTCCTCGTCATGATATTTTATATACACCAATGCTAGTGAACCTGAACTCTTTATTCAAGGGCACATACATTCATTTCATGAATCATTAAGAGCCTCAGAAAGAAGATAGGGTGTCACAATCTTTCGATTCATGTCTCTAGCAAACAAACTGTACATGTGTTTGTGGGTACTTAATCCATCGTAAAAAACATTAGAAAAGAAGGTCCGTTCACCAGACATCATATAAAAAACCTGGAAGCTTATGATGATGTTTGATAAGGATGAAAATTAACCAAGGAAGTAAGGATTAGCACATAAGAAAGTGCTTTAGAAGAAAAAATATACATAGATTGGAGGATTTTTTTTGGAATATGTTTTTTTTTTTACCAAAAGTGTTTTATCTTCTAGAATCAACACAATGTTGTCAAATACATTGTGGTTCTGCACCTTAGTAGTCCTACACATAGACTGTACATGGGCATATTGAATTATTGATGGTTTCCATTTGTTTTTTGTCTGATTTTAGAATCTTGCTGCTCTATGTATTGTTGTTTTATTATGAAGTTCAACAGGTGCAGCCTTTTATCATTTTGTGGGGTCTCATATAGGCAACACATTTTATTTTTTTAACTTCTAGAGTTGCGTAGTTTGTGTGAAAGAGGATTTGGATGTAATGACTATAAGTGGGTCCCATGGGATTTGTCGAGGTGCTCACAACTGGCCCAGACACATACGGTTACCACCGAGGAATCACGATCTTGAAAACTTTGCACCCTCATGGCGATTAATTTGAAAAGAAAAATGATTCAAGATTTTGTATTATTTTCAGGTAATTTTAGCTTCTCCGAAAGGCTTGTTGCAAAGTATGGTGGAGCAGCAGCCATGTATTTTGTGTCGAAAAAGCTGAAGAAAAGACATAACATCACAGATGAGCGTGGTGCCTTGTACGCAGCTGCAGAGACGTGGGTGGATGCCTTGAATGGCAGACAATATCTTGGTGCGTATAAATTCTTCCAATCTTGAACCTTCGTTTCCTCTAAAACTCGTTTAGTTTGCAAATGGTTATCCCCTAGACATTTTTTGCATACTTTCACATTTTCTTTATTTACATAGGCATACAAAAAAATTCATCAATGACATCCAAAATTTGGTTGTCCTAGAAATAAATCATGTTTTCCAATAAAGCCAGGGTTTTTACGGAAGAACTCTTCTACTCTTTGGGGGTAGAGATCAAGTTTACATACATTTGAGCCTTCTAAGACCCCACTTTCAGGTGGTATATATTCGACTTGTTTGGGTTATTTTACAAAAAATTGACGTCATACGATCAATCTTCTTTTTGATGTTTTTTGTAGTTATCATATTTAAAACTCAGTCACATGTTCGAATTTAATAAAATTAGCACCTTTAAAAGATATGTTGCAACATGAATCAGACATTTATAAAGTATTTGTCTCATAATAGTAGTCACATTCATATTTTTCTATTTCATCTATTTTACATGTATTCAAGAGGTCTGAAGTATGAAATTTGATTTCACCTGTAAAAATAAGAGGTGGATAGTGTACCTCTTAAAATTTCAGAGGACGATAAGAGGTTTTCAGACATTTTCTTAAAATAAACAACAGTCTTACGTCTGCAAACCTCTTAATTTTCAAACTTAAAGAGGTTTTAAATTTTAATAGATATTTTTTTAAAAACAAACAGCCCCTAAGTATCCATAGATCGCTACTCATTTAAGTATTTGGATGTCAATTATTGCAATCTGTGTACTTGAAAATATTCATTGATACCTGATAATTTATTTTCTGAAGTATATATTATTTACATCCAATAAACCTTTGGTGAGGTTGGAGGCATTGGAGCCTTAGACCTCCTGTGAGGTTGGGCTCTGCTAATAACCTGTGCTGTTGGGCCAATGACCCTTTGGTCCAATGAATCTTTTTGTACGTGTATGTAAGTGAAAACCCGAAAAAGTACCTCGATATTTTTATCTATTTTGCATATTTAAAAATAAATAATTAAAAAGACGTGCTCAAAGTCAAATGGGATGACGGTTTTTGTTGTTATTGTACAGGTGGTTCCGAACCGAATTTAGGTGATCTTGCCGTGTTTGGTGTTCTGAGACCTATACGGTACCTCAAGTCGGGCAAGGATATGGTCGAGAACACGCGTATCGGCGAATGGTTCACGAGGATGGAAAACCAAATGAAGCCTCATCGTCTTCAAGAAGCATAATCCGTCGGAACCGCTCTATATCTTTTAACCTACCCATCGTCGTTATCCGTATTTTATAAATGAGAAGCTAGAAGGGGTATATTAGGAAGTTTGATAAGGGAAAAATAATGGTGGTATGTGGATTTCTTATAGTTGGACCTCGGAAATCGGACAAATTTTAACACATTCCATGCTCGTCGACTTCTGATCGTCTTTTTTCGGCCAGATTCCGTGCCGGAAATCTCGGTAAGAAGTTTGGATTTTGTCGTATGTTTTTTAATTTCTTGTATAATTGTGAACGGAAAAATAATGAATTTGGATGGCAAGAGGTACGGGTGAGCGTACTGTACTTCATGATTCTGTTGTAGTGGAAAAAGATTACGTTCTTGAAAGGCGAGACTGTAATGTTTTGTTATTTGCTTATATTAGGATAGGTTATTTTTTGTTTTTTATAATGTTATAAAGATTTGTACTTCATGCATTAATAACTCGCAAACACTAATATACAATTTTTTAGAAAATAATGAAAATCAAAGAAAGTGAAAAGGCCAAATTATCCCTTTTTTGACAAATTAGAACAAAATTATTTCCAACTTGTTAGCTTTGGGGACGAAAAATTTACGATTTTAGTCTATATGGTTTGTTAAAAATTATGATTTATGTTCTTGTGGTTTAATAATTGTTTTTTTAGTCCTTATGGTTTGCTTTTTGTTGCTATTTTTGTTTTGATGGGTTAATTTCTATAGTTAAGTACAAAGGGTCAACATAGTAAAGAGCTGTAAACTACAAGGACCAAGACACAAAATAAATAGGACCAAAACACACAATAAATAGGACGAAAGTAGCAATGATTTACAAACTATAAAGATAAAAGCTATGCTTTATAAACTATAGGGACGGAAATCAAATATTTTAACAAGCCACATACAACCGACACTTTTTTGCCAAATATTTTATCTCTCTAAGGATGATTAAGTATTATTTAGAGGGGAATAAGAGAAATTTATTATTATAACAATTTGAAAAATAAGACTTTACCATCTAACCATTATCACTCCCAAAATATCAAAATAACCACTCAAGTCGCCCAATAAGAAGTTGCCCCTGACGACTTAAGCATTTTCCGACCAAACCTCCGATTCCGGCCAAAAAACACCCACCATCAGTCACATATTCACTAAAGTCGCCCCACACAAAGTCGCTCGGGACGACTTTCATTTTTTTACACATTTTCCAAAGGGTGTATTGAAAGAAAACAAAATTGAAAATTCCTTTTTCACTTTTATGGAAAGAAAACAAAATTTAAACACACAAAGTCGCCTTGGGCTACCAAAGGAGTGTTAGCCTAGTGGTAAGGCTTGGGCACTACATAGTGGTGTACCCGAGTTCGAGCCCTGGGGGACGCATTTTGAAGGTACGGGGGCTTCGACCCCGGGCTGCATGCTTTTGCAGTCGGGCTTCGGCCCAGGGGCGGACCTATTTAGGTGCCAATGGTGGCACGTGCCACCGTACCATTCCTCTGTCGCAGTGTAAAAAAATAGGGTCGTGAAAGGTGCCACCGTATTAATTTGCTGTGTGCCACCATAAATATTTTGAAACTGCAATTAACACACAACCTTCTTTGGTTGAAGTGGTAAGTTCCTTACTTTTCAAAGGGGAGGTCATGGGTTCAAATCTTGTTAGAGTCATTTTTATAGTTTTTAGCTTTTAATATCAAATTTTTTATGTTTTTAAAAAATTTGTACTAACAAAAATCAAATCCGAGACCTTTCATTTAAAAAGCAAATAACCAACCACTAAACCAATATTGTTTTTATTAAAAAAATTTCTATAGATGTTTTTTATAGTCAAATGGTGCCGCCGTTTAAAAAATTTTCTAGGTCCGCCCTTGCTTCGGCCCAAAATTGCCGAGGATTAGTCTGGGAGTAACACCCCATAAATTGGAGCAAACAAAACCTTCTTTTACGAAAGGTGGTAGTACAATTATACGTCAAAGCGTGAGCTCTTCCCAAAATGGGGTATAAAGTAATGCACAATTACAACGTCTATACTTTAAAGGAGTGGTATAATAACCAACAAGTCTAATTCCTAGTAAGGAAAAGACTACAAAAGGATCAACAATTTCTACTATCATCTCGCGGTCTAGATGGACCGGTCTCTTCCCACATCCCCCAAAGCTCATTCTCAATCCCGGCACCTACTTGGGAACGGCGTCCCTTGTACCTGAGAGACACATCGACACCAAACAAGTGTTAGGCTAAAGGAGCCTAGTGAGTTGTACAAATAATACCATGCACGTAGGGTATGTTAAAGCATGCGAGATATACAAGATCATACTAGCAACATAAATAGCATGTTAAACCGGTTTATTATTTATCTTCGGAAACAGTGGGAGCGACCCACTTCCACCAACCAATGCCCCGACATTCACTACTTCCAAACACCTCGATGTCCCGAATTTAGCATGGCAACATCATCCGAGGCCCGTGCACCAAGGAGCAACCCGAGGGCCGGCGACATAGGGGCATTCCTATTTCAGAACCTCCCAAGACTGTTTGGTGTGGACACATTGCGTTGGTTCGTCCATGTTATTATCATATAGGATCGTGATACGGAATTTAGCATCGCGTCACGTCCATGGTGTTGCATACAAAACTTCGATACTGAATTTAGCATAGCATCTCGTCCATATCCTTTACATACACAACCTCGACACTGAATTTAGCATAGCGTCATTAACAGAGGTATTTATCGAGGGTCTCAAGCCCTTCACATCATTTCATATTTGCCAACATATTCGGATATCAAATCCCTTTTGTAAAATTCCATGGCACGTATACTTTCAAGTATTCCACATAAATACATTCATCCTACTAATTCATGGGTTTAACACATACAATGGTAGCATACGATAATCTACCGCACGTATACAACCATATAATCTAAATCATTCATGTAGGCATAGCTCATCATATGTTCATGGGAAGCTTTAAACTCAACATGACAAGTAATTCATACCAAACCCACATTTTATCCACAAAATCAAGCAAGGAATGTAAAATCATCAAGATGATGTGCCCTTAGTTTTAACAAAAAGGTTTTAACAACTCACCTTAGGGTTTACACCCAAAATCCCCAAATCTTCCGATTTAGGTCAAATACGAGAGCAACCTAAAATCAAGTAAATCGAACCTTAGGTTAGTTTCATAACTCCTATCACATAGATTAACCAACCTCAAATGGTTTAGATAAAGCTTACCTAGCCAAATCTTGAACAAACCCTAGATGAAGAACACCTTGCAACAATGGTGATTTGAGGTTGTGAGAGGTGGAGAAGATGAAGCCATGGAAGCCTCCACCCTCCAAACTAGTAGATCTAGCCTCCAACACTTCTCAAAACATGAATTCCACCTAAAACAATACTAGATCTAAGCCAAGTATGGGAGAAAAGGTTTGGAGATGAAAAAACCCCAAATCGAAGCTTAAACTCGAAGGGGCTGAAGAGATTACTTACACCAACGATTTTGAACTCCCAAATACTTGAAATCCATTGATGTAGTCTTGAAGAGCTCGAAAAACCGAGAAAAACGCAAGAAGAATCACCAAAATCGGAGTTGTAGAGAGAAAGTTATGAAGAAATGAAGAAGATGGCTCAAAATGCGTTTTTCAGGCCTGACCAGCGCTAATGGCGGGTCCGACCCGCGGCTGACCCGCCCTTACCCTGAAACCCGCCTGAAACCCATGTGGTTCACTGTTTTGGCCATAACTTCTTCGTTATAGCTCCGATTTCGATTCCGGAAGAACCGTTGGATTCGCATTTCAATTTCCCATCCAACAAGACCATAAGTTTTGATCAAAAGTCATATTTGTAATTTTAAAATGGTTAAAAAGTTAATTTCTCGGGGAATAATCTCTTTTTTAAAGAACTTTCTTGCAAAAAACTGTATCACCTAAATTTTTTGCTAGTTGTAGTAATATTGTTAAATATATAGCTTCCAAAATCACTTATAATGAACTTTTTTTAGTTTGTTTATTACTTAATTTGAAAGATGTTGTGAAACAAAAATAAAAGATAAAAAATATATATCTTCTAACATGGAAAGAAAAATCAATAAAGGATCAGTGTTTATGTAATATCTCATAATAACGGTATCAGATATTGTATTTTTGTTTATGATTAAACTTACGAGCTTGAAATACATTTGATAGATTAGATGACTTCTATTATTTTCCAAGTGATGTAACAATTAGAGTAAACTTCATTTTTGGTTCTTAATGTTTTTCAATTTTAATGGATATCGTTCCTCAATATTGATAGATCATATTTGGTCTTTCATGTTTGTTGTTTCATAACAATTTTGGTCCCTCCTTCTAACGACTTTTAAACTTTTCTGGTAAGTCCAATAATTTTACTGCTACTTTAATCAGAGTCGGTTTGTTTACCTCTTAATAGTTCCGTTAAGAGGCAACATTTGAATGGTTAAGAGGTAAATCTTGTTTGGCAGAAAAACGGATTGCCTCTTAATGGTTCCAAAACTTCTGAATGGTTTTATATCATGAGGGTCTCTTAATCATTTAAGCTCTGATTTCATTATCAACAATTACTAAACCACCATATTTCATTTTTGCACTATATTATAATAGCCTTTTGATTATTCGTTCTGATCACTTAATCATCGAATGCCAAACCATTCAGCAACTGCAAAAACAACCTCTCAATTTTTTAAACATTTTTTTGTTAAATCCATCACATTCAAGTAAACAAGGAGCATTTTGGTTATCATAGTAAAGTTTTAAAATGACTAAAATGGCTCATCATGCAACAATGTTTGGTTTTGGTCTCTCTCACTAATGAAAGTTAAATTTCATGTATTTTACATATGAGAGTAGAATAGTCATTCATGCAGAAAATATACAAATAGATTAAAAAACCATCTTGAATTTCAAAATAAAATCACTACTACAAATTTTCTTACAATAACAATTCTATAAGGCCATCCTTCGTACATAACCCGAAGGCTTCAGGGTTGTGTTTTGGCTTCATCGGTTTCATCTGCAACACTGCCGAGGATGCTTAGGTTTGGACGGGCTCGACTTCTCGATGCTGAGCGGCAAACCCACCCCTACCTCCCGTCTTTCTTATTTCTCTCTCATTTTCTTTTTTTATTAATTATGTAATGTGTGGGTAAGATTGGGTTGAATATAAAAGATGATTTAGGTTGATTTGGATAAGATAATGAAAAACTGATGTGATGTTGATATAACAGCTGGGTTAAAAACAAGCATAAAGGATCACCTTAAAATAAATAAAAAATAAAAAAAACAACAACAAAGGGTAATAACCAAAATTGCAACTTACTCTATTTCTTAATGTTAATATTAATATACGGAAAGAATTCAATCAACCCATAATTGGGGGTAATTGATTCATATGCCCATAACGCACCTCCACTTTGCACAATATACCCACACCATTACGCCGTTATAACGGCGATATAACGGCGTTTTTGGTGCGTTATATCGCCGTTATAACGGCGTTTTGGTATAACGGCCCTATAACGGCCTTTTGGGGGTATGGTTGCAAAGTGGGGGTGGGGCTTTGGGTATACCGGTAAAGCTCCCGTTATAACTAGGGGGTAGTGGGTTAATCGAGGCAAGCTTAAAAAATAATGCTGGGCTCGAGCTCGACTCGAGCTTGATTAACTTTTTCAGTGTAGGGCTTGAGCTCGAGCTCGATTAACTTTTTCAATGTAGGGCTAGAGCTCGAGCTCGAATATTTTTTGAGTTATCGGGCTCGAGCTCGAAGCTCGTTTATGGGTTTGAACTCGCTATCGGTTAACACGTTTATCTACTTGAGTTCGATAATTTTTATAAATTTATACTATTAGTAATAAATATATATGAACATGTTTGGCTAAAAAAAAGTATGCTCAGCTCGACTCGAAAAATTTAATTGAGTTTTCGAACGAGTCAAGTCAAACATTGGTGTTATAAAGCTCAGCTCATTAATTTAAATGAGCTTATTTATATGTTCGAGATCAATTCGAACTTGAATATTATTATTAAGCTCGAGCTCGTTTAAAGCTCGAGTCGTTACCCGTATATGTAATACTAATCTTTCACTTTATAAAAAGTAAATAATATAACATATTTAAGTGAGTTGACTCATCATCACCATCTTCCTGGATTCATCCTTTCTCAAGAAAACCAAACCAACAAAGATTCTCTTCATCTTCATTATCATCTTCATCTTCTTCTTCAAATTCAATCAATCCATCGATCGATCCATCGATCAAATCAACCGTCGACCACCGGCCGGCCACCATGCAACAAGGCGATTACACCTCCACAACTCCATATTACCACCACCACAACAATTACCCCCAAAACCCTAACCCTAACCCTAATCCCATTCTCCCCACCGATCTCCACAACTACGCCTCCGCCCCTCCTTTCTCCACCACCACCGCCTCCTACCACCACGCACCGCCAACTGCCGATTACTACCCTTCTTACCCTCAGCACAACCCCGATCCAACCGCTCCTTCTTTCGCCCCCCCAAACCCCCCTAATCCCAGCCCTCGCCTTTCCCCCAATTCGATCATTCGCAATCGCAATCGCAATCGCACCTTTCTTATCAGTCTCAGCAGCCTTACAATCCACCTTACGATCAGCATCAGACTCCTGCCAATTACCCTCCGCAACCGCCGGTTTCAATTCCCCCAAATCCAAGCTTTCAGTACTCATCGTATAATAATAATAACCCTAATCCGGTTTCAATTCCGCCGGTTTCTGTTCCACCTGTGTATGATGGTTCATACGATAGTGGCTATGGCGGTGGATATGGTAGAAGTGTATCTGATCTAGGGGTTGGGGGTGGGGGTGTTGATTATTATGGGAAGAGGCCTGATTTGGGGGTGAATAGGTTTGAATCGGGTGGTGGTGGTGGTGGTGGGTATGGAGGTGGTGATGGGTATGGTGATGGTGTTTATGCTTATCAAGGTGGGAAGGTTGAGCCTTATGGGTCTAGGGGGACTGGTTCGAAGTCGTCTACTTGGAAGGAACAGGTGGTGTTTGATGATTTCGGGAGGCCTATTGGGTTGCCTGGGAAAGACTCGGTGTCGGTGTCGGCTCCAAAGATTGTGAAGGCGGTTCCGAAGGCGGAGACGAGGGAAGATGTTAAGGGTGGGGTGCAGAAGTTTAGGGTGAAGTTGTTGGCTGAAAGTGGTGGGCAGAGCACCATGGATGTTCTTTGCCAGGTACAAGGGGAAATACCTTTTGGACTTTGTAGTTTATTAGTTTTGTGATGTATGTATGCTTGCTTGTTAGTTTCAACTTGTTTCTATGCTTTTTTAACTTAGACGTGCAAATTAATAGTGTAGTTTGTGTAATTATACTTTCAAAATACCACCGGTATAGCATTCAGAGTCAAGTAAGTTGTGTTGACCTTAAGGAACTATAACTACTTTTGTTATGATTACTATAGGGTATATAGGTAATTTATCTATAAAAAAGATCCGGTGTTGAAGTCATGTTTTATTTTATTTGTGGGACATTTTTCTCCGTACATTGAGATTGTGCCGTCCAAATCGTATTTGCGTGTTCAGAATTTGGTGTCTTCTTTAAGTTTAGTTAGCAACCACAATTGGAATAGCAGATGGTGTTATTGTTTGTGTTCTCCACCATCTGTGGTGTTGAATATGTGGATCACTACCTCTGTAACAAATAACAATACTGTACTGCTGGACACTTGGCACTAAAAAAAGAACTGCAATTATCTTTTCTTGCAAGTAGTTATCAACTTTTAGTTTACAATTACTTACCAAGTTTTGTTTGTAAATTTTTATAACTACTTATTGACTATTAAGCTATTATTGTTAACAATGAACTTATGACTCTTCGTATAATTTTTGGTAATTAGTTAATTGACAACCATTATGGTTCGACAAAGCAGGTGTTAGATGCAGTAATCTATATGTTATATGGGTTTTCTGGATTATGCAATAGCATTTATTTTGCTATTTTTTACCATCTTCTGAGTGATAATACATGATCTTTCATCTTATTTCCCAAATTATTTCTTAGTGAACTTGAATGTCTTGTTTCTTCCTCAGATTGGATTGGATGGAATTCGAATGCTTGATCCCTCTACCAGTCGGACTTTGAGAATATATCCTCTCGATACAATAACAAGATGTGAAGTATGTTCTTTCCTTTGTTCTTTTTCTGTCTTGTGGTAACTGTGCTCCCTGTTATAAATTATAATTGAACTGTTATTTGTGTACTGTAGGTGTATGATTCATCCACCTTTGCATTTTGGTCCAAGAGTTCTGTAGACATTGAGCCAAGGCGTATAAGGCTGCAATCCAATAGTTACACTACAAACACATTGTTGGACACAGTAACAGCAGCAACCATTCAGGTTTTCAATAATTCATTATTCATGATCTTTGATATTTTTATCTTATTCTTCTCAGTATGTTAGGAACAATATTGCTGTTAGCTTGATTGTGGCTTGTTAATGAAATGGGTATGATAGGTTCTAAAATAAGTAGAAGTTCTATTACAATGTATAGCAACAACTGCACTGATTGCATCCTAAATAACTGTGTTAGTTTTTGTCTTAAGCATTCGAGGATGTAATTGAAATTATTACTCTGTTTCAATAGCAAGTCTTTGTGGTCTAGAATCTAATGACTAAACTTTTAGGAGCTGAAACTTATATGTAAGCATATGTCCATGCATGTTTGTGTATATGATTTTATTTATTATATATATATATATATATAGAGGGAGGATCATACAAGAACAACTCCATTTGCAAGAATAAAGAACCATTTTGAGCCACACATTGATGTGGGCCCATGTGGGTCCCACATTTAAAAAAATCATATATGATTTAGTGGTGGGACCATCTGAATCATTATGATTTTTTAATAAGTGGGACCCACATCATATGTGATCTAGAATTGTTCCTTTGTTCTTGCAAATGGACTTTGTTCTTGTTTGAACCTTTCTCTCTCTCTCTCTCTCTCTCTCTATATATATATATATATATATATATATATAGGGGTCGTATCCGTTACAAACCGGATAGTTTGTACAAACTATACAAACCAATCTCGACCATACATGTAGATGATCAATGGTGTGGATTAGTTTAGTTTCTAGATTTTCTCTCAACCACATTTGAAAACCACTTAAAAATTAGGAGATAAACTAATTATAAACAAAATCAATGGTGAAGATTAGGATTGTAGAGTTTGTACAATCTACCTGGTTTGCAACTGATACATCCCCCTATATATATGTATATGTTATTTAGATGTTCAGAAGTCAGAACACTTCACTCCTCTGAAGGCTTCTAACTTCTCTGTTGAGTTCTAAGAAATTTATGTTATATATCATAAACTCCACCTTGCAATAGCCACCTGGATTTTCACTGGGGAAAAAGGATTCGCAGTCCTCAGCCTTACCACTCAGCCATGCTGCCAAAACGAAACTGTTTATTTTCTGTTAACTCTTTTAGGAAATATATACCATTAATACACGGCAAATACTTGCACATCATTTTTGGCGAGTTTAAACCCTTGAATTTCTAGGAGGCTGGACTATGCTGAACCTTCATTACCAAGAAATTACTCTTTTATTTGTTGAAGTTAGGTATTCACGTGTTAATATATATATGTGATGTGGGTATTCAGTTTCTCATGTCTGGATTCAGTGCATTGACTTGGCCATTTTTCGAATTGTTTTCCAAGTGTGTTTGAAAAGTCTAGCTCTCTTAGCCTTCCCCTGAAATCTCATTAAATTTGTTTCTGTCAATGTGCTGCTCAGCATCAGCTGTAAACAAATGGAGTGTTGACAAGCTCGACTATACTTGTCCAATAACAGCAAGCTTAGGAGAGTATCAACCACTAACTGGATATCATGTTAAAATTCCATATACATCCCTTAAACGAGTTTCTTAGACAATTTGTGGAAGAGAGATATCATGCTTAATATGCAAACGAAATCGAGTACCAAACAATATTAAATCAACATTCAGTAATCTCAATGAAGTTAACATTCAAACGTTATATCTTAATATATGTGTATACATAATGTTATATGTATGTGTGTGTGCCTGCATATGTATGTTTAGATTATAGACTAAATGTTTAGAAGATCAATATATGTGGTTGCCAATTGCCATAGATGATAATGAACGCAGAAGATAAATATATGTGGTTGCCAGCTTCTGTTGGGATTAGTCTGTAGCATAGTTACCAGATTCGTCCAAATCAGTGAGTACCGCGTCCCGATCGCCGCGTACCCATTCGCGATACTTTTTCGTATCGGACGCTGGTGGGGACGCGATCCCGATTTGAATCCCAATCGAATCGAACGTTCAATTGAATCGAATAGGACGCTGGTGGAAACGCCGTACCTGAATCGAATTGATCTGGAGTCGATTCGAATTGAACAACGAATTGAGTCGAATTGAATCGTCAAATTGAAATTCAAGTCGAATTGGGTCCAATTGGAAGTCGATTCGGCTGATTTGAGTTAAATTGGAATGTCAATTTGAGTCTAATTGAATCGCTTCAAAGGAAACTGAAGCGAATTGAGTTTCTTGGAAACTGAGAGGCTGCTTGGCAGTTGCTGAATGGTTTGGTGCTGGATGATTAAGTGGTCAGAATGATTAAGAGGCATTTATGATATGGTGCAAAATGAAATATGTTGATTTGGTAATTGTTGGGTATGAAATCAGGACTCTGAATGGTTAAGAGACATCCATGATACTTAATCATTCAAAGGGTTTTGGAACCATTAAGAGGTGGTCCATTTTTTTGCCAAACAGGATTCACCTCTTAACGATTCAGAGATTGCCTCTTAATGGAACTGTTAAGAGGTAAACAAACACCACTTGAATCTAATTGAAATTGAATCGCTTCAAACTTGGAAACTGAATCGCTCCAGGCTGTGAATCGACTTCAACCAATGTATAGCTAAACATCAATTCTCAAATCATCCACAATATTGGTTTTGGTTTTGTTTGTGTTTCTGACTTGCGGTTTTTTGATTATCTATTATGAATGAAGTCTATGAACTATATTTTTGAACTTAGAAGTTTATGAGATATGTTTTTTACTAACTTAATGCTACATAACATATAAAATTTATTTTTAAATCCGATACAACGTACCGGATTCTACGATACACCGTACCGGATGTACCGAAATGAACCTACCCCCCTCGTACCGGATTCCCCCATTTTAGTGAATCACGTTCCCGTATCGGAGCGAATCGCGAATCTGGTAACTATGGACTCTGTAGAGCTAACATCATTATGTGTACGGTGATATGTGATGGCCCATTGCGTGATGCTTATGGTTATGCATTGAATGGAAGATCTGGACGACAAAAAAGTTCATCTTTATAGCATGTCGAGAATCATAGAAAACCATGTTGATAATACATATGCATGCACATTGGCAGAGATTTGTAGTTGTTAATTTTAATTATTGTTTTTAATCAGTAATTGACACACCTGAGTTTGAGTGTTCTTGGATGCAGTTTTAGTTTACATTTTTTTTTGTTTTCTGGGAATGCCAGGTTAAGGAGATGGGTGGGAGGACCAAGCCTGCTGATACCTTTAAAGTGACTGAGCAGTCAACTGAAAAGAAAAAAGGTTTGGGTGACTGGATGAACATAATCAAACCCCCAAACGAGGAGAAAGAGCATTGGGTAAGCATTTGTAACCTGTAGCAACTTTATTATTGTTCTCAATGGCAGCTGGTTCTAATCTACTTGTCTATAGCCTTTGCATCATAATATATGTGTTGAGTTCTTCCTAGAAAATCCCTGAAATTGTGCTATTTTTATCTTTGTTGTATTGATGTTTCCCACTTCAATGTACTTGATTAAAGAAAACATGGGTAGGATATATTACAATCTAGTCAGGATGAAGGTGGAATAATCTAGCAAAATAAAAGCTTTGCTCGAATGAATTTGAAAGTTGGTCTTTTTTGAAGTGAGTGTTCATGCTTTAGAAGATGGTCTTTAAAACCAGCTTACATATGTAATATACATGCATATATGCACACATACTTTTATATGATGTGCATGTGTGTGTCCATATATATATATATATATAGAGGAAAGTTCAAATGTGAACCACTTTTTGGTTGTGAACGTGAGGACAGCCGAGAGCGCGACACGTGGCGCAGACTAGGCGCCACGTCAGGTCCACGACGATGACTAGGCGCGATTCATGGGAGAGCATTGAATTAAAGGGGGGGGGGACCACACTCAAAGCCGCCTTTATTGACTAGTCTCCGCAACGTGTCGCGCTCTCGGCTGTTCTCACGTTCACAACCAAAAAGTGGTTCACATTTGAACTTTCCTCTCTCTCTCTCTCTCTCTATATATATATATATATATATATATATATATATATATAGAGGAAAGTTCAAATGTGAACCACTTTTTGGTTGTGAACGTGAGGACAGCCGAGTGCGCGACACGTGTCGGCTTTGAGTGTGGTCCCCCTCTTTAATTCAATGCCCTCCCATGAATCGCACCTAGTCATCCGCCGTGGATCTGACGTGGCGCCTAGTCATCCGCCACGTGTCGCGTTCTTGGTTGTCCTCACGTTCACAACCAAAAAGTGGTTCACATTTGAACCCACCCCTACATATATATATATATATATATATATATATATATATATATATATAGAAATCAGCATGATCAACATTACATTGCAAGGTAACCCGTTTTATAGGGTTGTGTTTATTTTGCGACGGCACTCCTTGGATTAGATCATATAAATCCATGTGATATTTCTCTTCCAAAAACTTCAAAGTTCAACATGCCAAGTAGACTGCTCAAACTATTTAGCTCACTCATTTTGTATGTTATATCAGCGAAGATTGTTTAACAATCCAGCCGATGTTACTTTTTATCTCCCTTTTTATTGCAAATAAAAGTGTACTTTTTGTGTTGTATTTTTCTCAAGAACAGTATTCTTTTTGCAACAAAAGCGAAGTAAGATGGTTTCAAGAAATAATTATTCTTTTAGTTTTGATGAATGATTAACGCATAGCTTTTTTGTTGTTTTGGCGTTGATCAGATTCTATAATGCCTTTCGGGAACCAGATTCTTGAAAATTTATAGATGGGCAACTTTTAGATGCTATTAGTTTGCATAATTTATCTCCGTGTTTCATTCTCTATTTTATGGATCTCATCTCGGTCGTCCCCACATCACGCTGTTGGGACGTCTTATCACATCTGCATTTCCTACACCAAGATAATAATGAAAATGTCGGATGTCAAATGGCTTAAATGAATAGCATTTAGCATTTAGACATCCTTAATTGCCACACTCATATCATTACTGAGCTTTGTAATTCTTGTAATTGTTGAACTTTGTTGTGTTTAATCATGGCTTATTACTCATTTTATTGTAGGTACCCGATGAAGCTGTTACAAAGTGTACTGGTTGTGGAACGGACTTTAGTGCTTTTAATAGGAAGGTTGGTAGATTCTTATCCTATCAATTTCCAATGAACCTTTTTATGTTTTTTATTTTTATTTTTGTGAACGCTACCTGATGAAAATAATTGGTTGGTGTAGCATCATTGCCGAAACTGTGGAGATATTTTTTGTGACAAGTGTACCCATGGAAGAATTGCTCTTACGTCTGAAGAGAATGCTCCTCAAGTTCGTGTTTGCGATCGTTGCATGGTATGCCTTTAGCTCCTTTATGTTAATTTTCTCAACGGATTCATTTACACTCTCATTCAAAATTAATCTTTTTTATTAAATTCACTGTGATACCATTGTATCAGTTATTAGTGATGCTATTGCTTGGCACTTATTATTTTAGATTTATATGTGAATAAAACTGATTTTGGTATTTTTATCTTTTAGTTGGAGGTTACTCATCGGTTGAGCAGTGCTAAGGAAGCTGCTGCTAGCAGATCCTCTGGATTACAAAGTCACGAAGATCTTGCCAAGAAACTTCAGGTGAATTTTTAGGACTTTATGATTGTGCTCTACTTGTTATACCGCCTTAATTAATGATAAAAATGTCTTTTTAATGTGGGTATGCGACAACATGGCTTTAAGGGCTTGTTTGCTAGCAGCTTAATGAGACTCGCAGCTTATTTGGTCAAACATACATGACTGTTTGGTAGTGGCTTAATGGCATAGAGATTTGCTTATTAAGCTTTTATGGGGGAGCTTTATGCAGAAAGACAAGTTTTGTCAACCTGTCCCTCCCAATTATAAAGAAAGCTCCTTCCATCTCTGAAAAAACTCAAACAAAAATCTTTACAATCTATACAGACAGATTAATCCACACAGACAACTGTATCCATACATGACCTAATGGAAAACCAACCAAACAACCCCTAAGGAGTGTTTGTTTTTTAGCTCATTTTAATAAGCATGCCTTCTACACTATTGTATGTTTGAGTTTGGATAGTGGCTAAAAGGAGTTATGTTTTTTAGCGTATTTATTAATTGTCTTCTACATTATCGTATGTTTGAGTTTGACTTCGATTCATGAAATGAAATACTTGCATTTAACATCTGAACCTTTCAGATGCTTAGGTTTCCATACAATTACGCTTTCAATATAGCTAATGTTTTGCTATTTTATCCAGGAGGAGTTGGAAAGAAATCACAAATCATCATCAGGTACAACATTTTTTCAATTAATATAATCTTTATGAACTACTTGTGGGTTTTCTGTTAATGTCTTAATGACCAAGTTCCAGTTAATAATTTATAAAGTTAATTAAGGAATATAGCAAGATTTCTACTATGCTTATAGGACAGGAACAGCTAAAATGGAGGGCAAGTATAAGATTTTGGTAGTTGGTAGTGCAAATATCATAAAAGGAAATAAATGAGAAACTTTTCTAACATTTTCGTTAACGAACAGGTTCGAAGTCGGATGGTGGGTCTAGCAGACGGATGAAGGAAGTTGCGTGCCCACGTGTACGGTTCATTTGCAGGTTCAAGTTCCTAGCTCGGGATCTGAGACCATCGAATGTGGAGTTTGCCAGCATCCGTTTCTTGTAAGTGCACGCTGATCGTTTTTGTTTTTCTTGTTATTAACTTTTCGGGTTTTCATCAATTCATTAGTACTACTAAGCGGTATATTCATGTTTCAAAAGAAGTTGGATTTGTTTGGCGTAATTGTGTGGAGGTTTCGTTTCTCGAAATTCTGTTTCCGACTCTTTTGTATGTAAATTTGATGGAATGCATGGTTTTCTTGTACAAGTCTTTTATTGTGGAGTTGGTAATGTTGCTTTATGTACTTGTACTTGATGTATAGTAAGTATCAGCATCGAGAACTTTCCCAAACCGGGACCATATATTCGGCCCGGTTTTCGGTTTCAAATAATCCTCGAAATCGGTGTTTGGTATCGGGATTTTCCCGAAAATACTGAACTGAACCGGAATTTTGAAAGACAATGGTTTTTTAAGTTCTTTGATTATGCGTATTGATGGCCAGCAGCTTGTTGATTGGATCCGAGACAACCCGAATAAAGCAAATAACGGCAGCGTTTCCTCTGAGATACATACTTCACCACCCAAAAGTCTCGCTGGGCAAAAACCAACTTGGAATGTCGATACAGAAACACCACGAGATTCCAAATCAGCTTCCAAGTTCACCTCCTAATTCGGCCAAAACTAGGATAGCAATGGAAAAATAAAACAATCCCTAAACAAAGAGAGAGTATTTTAAGAAATCAAGAACTGCCTCTTTCATTCCACCAATTTGCATTACATACCAGAGGAAAGAAAATACAACCACCCACGTAGCTACACTTAGGGAAAGTGAAAAAAAAAAAAAACTACTTTGAAAAAGTCAAAAGAAAGGAAAATAATAAAGAACAAAAAATGACATGGAATTAAAACTAACTGATATGTAGCACACATGGAAGTAACAGTGATACCAGCTGATTCGGTTCTTGGAGCGGGTACGGATCTGGGAATTGACTCGGTTTAGGAGGGTCCTCCGTCCTATCACATATTTTCTAAATAAAGTTTATCTTTCTCTAATCAAACTATATTATTTCATAAACTAGCCAATTTTTTTGCGTAAGTATCCTTATTTTTCTTTCCCAATTATTTTGATCACCATCAAAAAATCAGTCAATTACCTAAATGTTAGAAAATCGATGGATTCAGGTTTTGAAACATTATTAACATATTTTGGTTTGTAATTGGTTTTGATACATATTTGGTTATTTGGTTTGTTTTTCAGCATCATTTTCAAGTTTGAATTATTTGGTACCAACCGAATCGGTCTTGATGTCAGCCCTATAGAAACTTATATTAGGGCAGATAAGCTTGGAGCTTAGAGATGCATATAGCCGTTGAGGCTAAGTCTGACCACGTGATGTTAATGTTTGGACTCGAATATGGGGTAGATGGGATATTTTACCATCTCTCCCTAAGCCTTTTGACGGTACGCCACCGTCCGTGTGATTTTGATAGACTATGAGTTTAGTTGAATAATTTAGGTTTCTTGAAAAAGGGGAAAACTATCTATTGAAACAATACTAAGAATTATTAAATGGACATTACCCATTTCTTAGAAGATAAAATTCTGCCAAGAATTGTTTTGATAAAGAACACCAAACTAAAAAAGTTAAATATCCATTATGAAAACTACACATTAGACCATAATGTGCACGAGTTTAACATAGCCTTATGCCAAGGTACGCGATAACTACTGTGTAACGAGTTTTTCACTTTTTCTTGAGCACAAAAATACAAAGTCCAACTTCCAACTTCCAACTTCCAAGATCCTTGAAAATACAACCCACTACAAAATCTTAAAAAAATGTTATTATTACTCCTTAAGCCACAAACCAAAGAATTAGAAGCCCAATTCAAGTTTATTAAGGAAGTCCATAAATCTAATCCAAGTATTTCTAATAAATTGAGATGCACAAAAAATCTGATTATCCAATTTTGTGCAAAAACTATCTAAAATTGGTTTTTTTATAACCAGATTTTTTCAAACCGGATCGAATTTTCTTTAAATCGGTTATCCGATTGGATTTTCTTTCTTTCACCAACCGGATCTTTTTTGGATTTTTATCCGGTTTGGATCCGAACCGGTTCCGGATTTTTTTCAAACCGGTTTCAAAAAAACCTCCTGTATATAGTTATATTATATATTTATGTTTGGATTTATAAGTTATGTAATATAGTTATATAGTTAACATACTTATATAGTTATATTGTAAATTTTAAATTTATAAAATAAAACCCAAAATCAGATTATAAGAATATAATTTCTAACTGTAAAGCCCAAAATCAGTTATAAATAAAGCCCAAAATCAGTTATAAATAAGGCCCAAAATCAGATTTCAAGTTTTTGTAGAGATGCCCAAAATCAAGCCCAAGAAGACTGGATTTTTTTCAAACCGGTTTATGAAAAATCCGGTTTTTTTCTAACCAGAACTGCTTCCATCGGTTACACATTTCACTCTCAAAACCGGATCAAATCCGAATCGGATTTTGTCAAAACCGTTTTTTTGGAAACATGAAAAACCAGATCGGATCGGATCCGAACCGGATCGGATTTTTATCCGGCATTGTACATCCCTACTAATAAGTAATAATGCCAAGACTATCAGCCCAAAACCAATGAATTAGAAGCTC
Organism: Centaurea solstitialis; assembly: GCA_030169165.1. NCBI lineage: Eukaryota > Viridiplantae > Streptophyta > Magnoliopsida > Asterales > Asteraceae > Centaurea > Centaurea solstitialis. The sequence goes on along the minus strand of CM058046.1, from coordinate 54,823,405 downwards.
ATTTCTGCGAATATCTCATATTACCTTGACACCCTCTAAAAGTTGTAATGTTTTGTTATCGTCTCTGGATGATCACGTGCCATCTTAGTCCTTGTGACACTACAAAACAAATGACTTTTATCCATAAAAATCATCTAGGAAAACCTCTGTCGTTAGGTAGAATCTGATGGGTTTTTTCGATAAAATACCAACAGATCACCGAGAGAATACCTGGGTAAAATGTCACTGATTTGATTTACCCACCAATTTGTGACGGTTCGAATAACCCTTTTAGCAATGAATTTTCTAGGGAAAAGTCCGTAGGTGAAAATCTTCCATCTAGTAGTGTGAACGTTATTCTTGTGAGTAAAGAATATGCATCCAAGTAATTCAAACATCATATTGTGTGTACCCTTTATGGTCTATTTTGTTTGACGAAATGTTTATGAGGAATTTGAATTGCATTGAAGGATTTGTAATTGAGAAGATGTGAAATTGAAAGGATTTGGAATCTTTGGTGTATTTGGTTTATAGGAAATGAAAGGGAATTGAATTTCATTCTTTATAAATAACTTAATAAAACAAACTGTAAATAATTGTAAAAATAACCAAATTATAACGAGACAAATGTTTTAAACATGTTTTAGATCATTATACAGATAAATACTACAAAATCTCGTGAAATACCGACTATCCTTATGGGATTTTAGTCCCTCTTCAGAGATTATCATGTAATTGAGTTTTAAATCCTTTCAAATTCTACCTAATCTTATAAAAAACATGATCTCGAATACCAGCCTTGTTGTGTACTTATCGATTGTTTGGTCGATTTTTAGTATTCCTTTTGTAAACCTACTTGTAGGAGACTAGCGGTTTGCATCCTATTGGAAGGTCTACTAGTAACCAAAGTATGGTTTTTAATGATATAATCAATTTCATGTTTGATAGCCTCTTTCCGTTGAGGTTCTTCTAAATAAGGTCACCACTTTTTGAAGGTTTGAGGTTTACCCTCTGATGTATGTTAGAGAAAACCAAGATAAGATGATTTTTCACTCCATCATATTTTAATATTCATTTTTCCATTCGTGTGTGAACTGCTACCTTTTTAAAAGGATGTTCAAGCTCGTCCATAATTTGTATGGAGTTTTCTTTAGCTATCTTGTTTAAACAGTAGTTTGTAGTTAATAAGGCCTCTAACATACAGGCGGCGTCGAGAATTTTGAATAAAGGGGGTTCCACCTGTGCAAGGTCATATTTTTTTGGGTAGTTGTTGGTTTCCAAGTCAGCTATAAGCACTGACTAATCCCTCGGGTCATATCGAATGGCCTAGAGCCATCACATGTGAATCTCCTTGGTTAGAAGGTTTTGATAGAACCTAGATTTGAACGTATGGTAGATTAGATTTTTCACTACATCTCCAAGGCAGGTTATACTTTGTTGTTAAATAATAACAATAAAATATTCTATACGAACAAAAAGATTACTTTAACATAAAGAAAAGTTAAATATTACTAGCTTAAACTAACATACAAACCTTCCTATAGCTAAATATTAACTTACTTACCTATTATGAGAAGGATGATGATCACTAATACTAGAGATCATGAATGGAGAATTAACGTTATGTACTTGAATTTAAAAAGAAGAAAAAGAAATGCAAAAAAAAAAGGAAATAAAGAGAAAAGAAGGAAAACTTTTTATTTATGTTATTGAGAATGAAGGTAAAGAAAGGAAAAAAAATAAGTAAAAAATAGAGTTTGATGCTCTTAAATAAAAACCAAAAGAAATGAAGGCTATGTTTGGCAAACTAGTTGATAAGCTAGCTGGTAGCTGATAACTGATAAGCTAGCTGTTGATTGATAAGGTAGCTAGTAGCTAATAAACGAAATTTATGAATAAATTATGTTTGGCAAAAACTAGCTTATGGGTATGTAAAATGATTAATATTTGAATTTAATAATTAATATTAATAAGGGTATAATTGGGAAAAGCTAAAAAAGCTCCTAAAAAGCTACTCAAAGTAGCGTTTCAAAAAGCTAGCTTATGGTACATGTTTGCCTGGACTTGCTTATAAGCTAGCTTATAAATTAGCTTATTTTTGCCAAACACAGCCGAAATATGCCAACTTTACAAACATTAAGAAATTGGCGGTGTAGGTCATCGCTCGTCAAAGCACTAGTGCAACTTTTTAGATGCATAAAATTTTGAGTTTTGGGAATTATGATGGAGTATATATTCACTATAATAAATTTGAGTTTATAAGACGCTTAAAATAAAAAAGAGAATTTATTATGTCTTCTTCCAAAACTCATAAATTACTTCTACATTCTTTCAAACTTTTAAATTATGTTTATATTCTTCCAAACTTTTAAAAGTATGTTTAAATACTTATTTTAATGTTTATTAAATCATTTAAATACCGATAATCATAATTGTCAAATTCAATTACTTATAAAATTACTATATTACCCTTATACTATCTAAACATAAAAAAAGTCCCAATTATATCTTCATCTTCAACCTCTAACACATTTTCATCCATCAGGTAAACCCTCTTCTTTCTTTATTTCTTTCTTCAATTATCTTTTGTTTGTTTGAATTTGTACTCAAATTACATGTATCTTTCAGCGGTCCCCAAATAGTTAAAAAATTACCAATTGCAATGTGTTGTAGGCTTGTAGCTTTCTCTTTTGCGTTCTTGTAAGATGTCCCATAATGTTCAATTCATGTTTACTGATTTTAGTATTTTATTTGGGAATTGTTTAATTGTTTACTTCAATCATCTATCTTAACTCCATCTCGATTTTAAGTTGCAAAATTTAAAACTTGATTTCTATGTCCAAGTCCTAATTCGATAGCATCAAATAAAGTGTAATGTGAGTGTCCTATTCGCCGGAATTCAGATCCTTGAATAAATATTCGACATTGTTTCGTAATTTGGGTGCATACACAAGCCCTGGTACTCCTGATTACAAAGACAATGACGGTGGCACCGCCACCGTTGGAGGAGAGTTTCAAAAAGGATTATGTTCAGAGAGGGTGCCGTTGCCGAGCAACAACAACCCGCGGTGAGCCACTTCCAATGTACTGATGTATGGAACAAAATTGCCGTCAAATTACCTAAAAGAAATATCTTGATACTTTTTAGGTTTAAATACTATAAGGGTAATATAGTAATTTTATAAGTAATTGAATCTGATGATAATAATTATTGATATTTAAATTATTTAATAAACACTAAAATAGGTATTTAGACATAAAAGAGAGTTTAAAAAGTTTAAAAATGATATAGAGGTAATTTAAAAGTTTGGAAGGATATAAAGTAATTTAGGAGTTTTGAAACATACAAGAAATTCTCCCTAAAATAAAAAACCGCTCTAATATATTGTTTATGGGACCCTATTATATAGGGTTAATGACTTATTTGGGTAATAAACTATACGTTTTGTATATATATTACCATTGAATGTTTTTTTGTACTCAATATACCATTGAACTCTTTTTGACTGTACAAATTATACCATAGCAACCGGGAATAGAAGGTAAACCACTATAAACCGCTGGTAAACCACCACCAAACTACCACCACCACCACAGCTACCACCACTTTCAAACCATCACCACCACAACCACCACCACCACATCCAAACCACCACCACCACCAAAACACCACCACAGCCACCACCACCTTCAAACCACCACCACAGCCACCACCAAATCACCACCACCACCACAGCCAACACCACCTTCAAACCATCACCACCATACCCACCACCAAATCGAGACCAGATCTGGTGAAATCAAGACGAAACCGAGACCAGATCTGATGAAATCAAGCTCTGTAGTGGTGGTGATGGTTGTGGATGGCGGTCACCGGTGATACAGAGGTGTTGTAGGTGGAGGTTGCCTGCGATGGGGGTTACGACGTTTACAGGATGATGTTTTGAAGGTGGTGATGGTGGTGGTGGGGGTGTGGTGGTGATGGTTTGAAGGTGGTGGTTTTGGTGATGGTGTTTGAAGTGTTTTGATGGTGGTGGTGGCGACGGCTGTGGTGGTGGTGGTTTTGGTGATGGTGTTTGAAGTGTTTTGATGGTGGTGGTGGTGGTGGTGGCGACGGCTGTGGTGGTGGTGGTGGTTACCGGTTGCTTACGGTGGTTTAAGGGCTATACCCGGTCATAATGATACTATATGTACAAAAAAAGAGTTCAATGGTATATTGAGTACAAAAAAACGTTTAATGGTAATATGTGTACAAATCGAATAGTTAATTACCCAAATAACTCATTAACCCTATTATATAGGACCAAACAAAAAACATCTTATCTAAAAGTGTTATAATAACTTTATAATTTGCTTTTGAGCATCGTGTAACAAGTTTTTTTTTTTTTTTTGGATATTTTCAAAATAAAGTCATTTTAGCTAATTTTATAGAGCGTTTTTAAGAAGTGTCTTATAAACCCATATTTTTTATAAGACATTTTTTCAGATAGTATCCTATAAACTTCTTTTAATACTTTTAGATAAAATATTTTTTTTGTTTCATCCTATAAACTAAGGTTTTATTAATCACTTTATTAAAATGCTTTTCTATAGTAAGCGGCTTATAAACTCAATTTTTATGGTAGTGATTATTGCATTAGACTAATTTTTTTTTGTAGATAGAGGGTTTAAGCCTTTGAGGGGGCCTTAGGCCTTGTTTAATATTAAAATATACTTTGTACAAATTTTTAATGGGATTTGTACAACCATTAGGGGTGGTTACCGGTTAGGTACGAGTTAGTCCCCTCTTTGTCTATGCCTATGCTTCCACACATGTTTTGTCACAATCCCGACCTACTCAACATGAAATTTATCATTTTTTTTTTTTGCAATACAATTTTTCATTCTACAATGCTATTTTGTTATAGGTAGTAGATTGTTGTCAACTCATATCGAATTTAATGTGAACATATGCAAAAATTGCCGACACATATTGACATCCTTAGTCATTTCTTAACATTTTGATCTCTTTATTGATTTGATTCTCTACTTCGTTTTGATAAGACAAACTTATTTGACTAAAGACGCATATAATATTTATTTCCACCTCTGTGTTGTAACTGATTTCAAAGTACACACATTTCTGTGAATTAAATCACTTAGTATGGTATTCAATTTTAATTATTTAAGAGATTTTTTCATCTACCACATGATCCATCTTAAACAATTATTAATAATTTTGTAGCCTTTGTGTGACAAATTATATGTGACTAAATATTTCTTTTTTCCATATATATTATTTATTATTAAAACTACATTCTTAAAGATTAAAACATATATAGGAGCTTGTAATAATAATAAACAATATCAAATAAAATATAAACCGAAAGTTATATCATTAAATTTATGATTAACCCATTGTTAAGAAAAAATAAATAAATTAATAACAAACTTATCAAAATTATTTAAAGTACAATCATTGAAGACATTATGCTATAGTCGATTCTTCTTTAACACTCACTTCTTCTTTCACCTTGAACTAAGTTGTTATTTTTCTTAAAGTAAAAAAAAAGTTACGTCTTCCGCCTCATTGGTTTGTTAAAGGGTTAATGATTTGAAATGGTAACCAACTATTTATTTTGTACATATATTACCATTAAATATTTTTTGTACTCAATATACTATTGAACTCTCTATTTGTGTTCACATAATACCATTGCAACCGAGAATAGCCCGTTTTAATACACGTGGCAAATGACGTGACAATGATATGACATGTTAAATGACTTAGGGTAATGAACTATTATGTTTGATCACATTTTACCATTAAACTTTTTTTTTTGTACTTAATGTAACATTGAACTTTTATCTTCCCTTGAAAACCATTGTTTTTCATCTCTTCTGATTTTGAAACCGTTGGTTTTGGAATCAATATAGTTTGATTGATTCTCGATATAAACTCACAGAATGTTTAACAAATGAGGTTGCTTGATTCTCGTCTTTTGTCATAGTTTGACTTTTCGTGGTGAATGAAGTGTTTGTCTTAGCTTAGATGATAAAAAGATGTTTTTTTTTTGTTTTGAATGATGTATTGTTGGCATGATTAGAACAAAAATGAAGGTCATTGGTAATCTGATTATAATGCACAATGTTTTTTCTTATATAATTGGTGCGTCAAACAACAGTCATATTGGAAAAGGTTAAAGAAGCAATCAGAATTTTCCGTTACTACCATTTAAATTGTATTTCTACTCGGTTGGTTGAAGTATGCATTGAGTATCTAATGAAATAAATAAATCCAAACATCCAATATAAATGACGTTTTCCTATCCCTTGGATTCCAATTACAAAGATAAAGATGAACTATGATAACATTTGAACAATTAGAAAAAGTTCAATGGTATATTGAGTACAAAAAAAAATTCAGTGGTAAAATGTGATCAAAGAGAATAGTTCATTACCCTTATAAGTCATTTAACATGCCATGTCATTGCCACATGTATCAAATAATTGCCATGTAATACACCAAACTGGGAAAACGGGCTATTCCCGGTTGCAATGGTATTATGTGAACACAAATAGAGAGTGTTGGTCCTCTATTGATGGCCAATAAGATAAATTGTATTGTAGAAGGGGGGGGGGGTTGAATACAATCAACACTGTTTCTTCCACCTAATTCAGTTCACGACTCCTATGGAGCCTTTGTGTGAACTGAAGTAGATTGTTTGTTGAAAAGGATCAAGACTTTGTCAAGATCCAAACAATCTTTTTAAGTTTTTAGACACACAGCCTTTGCTTATGCACAAAGCAAGAATTAGAAGAGATAGAAAGAATTAGAAGATAGAAGATAGAAAGAAGAAAGGATTGTGGTATAGATGATGGACCAAAGGTTCGTGTTTGAAGAACATACTATGTTCATATTTATACCCCATGCATTAAATGCATGCCATCCCCAACTTTACACGTGTTAGGTAAAGATTGGGTTTGGTGTACTATTGTACCATAAAATAATGTCCATTCTTGGTAGGGTCATGGCCTATGGTAAACAGTTGCCTTATGGGTGACAAGTAAAGAGGGAACAGTAAAGAGACATCCCTTTTGTACTTTTGTCAGAAAGGCAAATCAAATCCTTTTTGTGCATATAGGACAAGAAGACAAATATAGTATTCTTAAAGTATAAGTCACTGATCATGCCTTAGAATCGCTGATCCTTGGGAAGGATCAGGGAGGCACTGTGACTTGTTCTTTATCGAACGTCATGTAAGTGTAGTTAGCTAGCTGTCACTGATTTCAACTTCAGATCATTAGCATCCCTGACTCTATCATCAGCTTGCATCAATAGATGGTGTTGATGGTTTTCCTTGAGACATGACTATTTGTCTTCAGAGAACACTTAGCAGTTATCAGCTATCGCTGTCACTGAAAGGAGTCAGTGACAAGCTGTCGCTGATATCATTTATGAACCATGCTCAGCAGTATGAACCTTCAGCGAACAAACTCGCTGTAGTTTCCTAAGCATCTGTATTTTGCTAAGTATTCTAGGATATAAGATAAAGGATCATTGATAGTTCATTAAGTTTTAGGAAGAATGGATCAACAATCTCCCCCTAAATATCGATGATAAGACAACAGAGAGGTTGCCTTGATTCTAGTAACTTAAAAATTTTCTAAGTCTAGATTCAACAGTTAGGAAATAACACAGGTGAAAGGTACTTGTATTATTTAACTGTTAGAGGTGATCTTTTTCAGTGATGAGTATCAGGGATAGAAAAACACTTGTATTTCATTTCATTTCACAGTAAGAGTTACAATACAGAAAGAAATAAAGTTACAAGTCATTGAAAGAAACAACAATAAGAAAATTACATAGATCAAACTAGTCTAGAGGTTCTTCTTTAATCAAGCATTGATCCAAGTTTTCTTCTTCATTGTCTTCTCTTTCACAGCTAGTCACTGGAAGCAAAGTCGAGAACTCCGTTGATAAGTGTGAAAGAGGCATTGGGCCAGAAGACTGAAAGAAAGAGGCATTCAACCAGGAGACATTCACTCCCGTGTTGAATACAGATCCTGAGTGGGAATGGATCTGTCTCTGATGAAACAACAACAATCATTACCTTTTTGAGGTTCTGATCGCTAATGTTTCTCCCCCTCTGTAGGTACACATCCACTTTCTCCCCTTAAATGATAACCTATCTCCTCCTGAGACTTGGGTTCTATATTTGAAGAACCGAGGAGATAGGCCAGTACGAAGAGGAGGAAGTAGAGGAGAAAAGAACCTTCTTCGTCATAAGGGACTAGTCCCTTATTAGAAGAAGGTCTCCTGCAAGTGGTGGGGGAAAGAGAACGGAAAAGTCCCTTTTAGAAGAAGGTATCCTGCAAGATTTTCTCCCCCTCAGATACAGCACCTGGTGCTGTAGATGAGAGGCAGGATCTTCCTTCTTTGGCCTAGTAGAGATGCTTTCCAGAAGAGCGTATAGCATGGCTACAGAAATTTGAGAGTAAGAGATATTTTGCAAAAGAGAAAGAGAACATAAGTATAAGACAAATAAGTGAAGATAAGAGGAGTCTTTTATTGTTTTAAGTTCTTATGCTTGAAAAAGAAGAACCAGAAAAGTGGTTTTCTTTCAAGAGTGAAGATGAGAAAACAATCTTAGATTAAGGTTTGTTAAGAAAATATTTGAGAAATATACTTACCAGTCGAGGAAGAAGATCTTCTAAGGAAGAATGGAGATTTGAATTCATGCCGTAATGCAAATCTTGGAGAGAAAAAAATGGTAAGTGTGAAGAAAGGAGTAATCCAAGTGCGGATTATATAGAGGTGGAGGATACCGGAAGGTGCGATTTTGGCGCTCAAAAGATGATGGGACGTGGAACAAGTTACAAGAAGTAATTATGACGGTTATTTAAATCTCCCCGTAAAAACGTAACCGTTTATTTTCACGTGCCCGAAAGTGTCTTTTCACTTACTGTCACGTGCCTGACATACGTTAGGATGTAACGTAAGGTGCCAACAAGTCAAATCAACTAGATAGAGTTGGTAGAAGATAAGTTGATTAAAATTTTTTATCCATTTTGATGAATATCCTTAAACATGGGAATGTGAAAGGTTATCAGCAGGAGGAAAAGTCCTCTTATCACATTTAATGTGTTAAGGTAGGTGAGATCACTGACATTAGAAATAAATGCAGTGTCTCAACAGAAGAGAGAACATCAGTGACTTAAAGATGATCAGGGAGATCAATTCATTTCATTTAAGAAGAAAGATACAGTACACTGAAAAAGAAAATACATAGAGTATGTACAGAGAAAACTAGAAAGGCAGCATGCTGAAGATCAGGCATCAGGGTTTAGCATTCCTAGCTCACTGATGAGTTGGTTGAACCGTTTCTCGTCCAGCGGTTTAGTGAAGAGATCAGCGAGTTGATATTCAGTAGGAACGAAATGAAGTTCAACATCGCCATTCATCACATGATCTCTGATAAAGTGATATCGGATCTCAATGTGCTTTGTCTTCGAGTGAAGGACAGGATTGTTAGCGATGGCGATCGCTGAAGTGTTGTCGCAGTAGATGGGTATCTTTGATAGCTGAAACCCATAGTCCAGAAGTTGGTTTCGCATCTAAAGTACTTGAGCGCAGCAGCTACCAGCAGCGACGTACTCTGCTTCAGCGCTTGATGTGGACACTGAATTCTGCTTCTTGCTTGTCCAACTTACCACCAAGTAGCTGACAGCCACCAGTGGTGCTCTTTCGATCTATTTTACAGCCTGCAAAATCACTATCTGAAAAAGCAGTTAGATCGAACCCTGAGTCCCTGGGGTACCAGAGACCAAGGTTGGGAGTCCCCTTCAGATACCTGAAGATGCGCTTTACAGCTTTCATATGGGACTCCTTAGGATCAGCTTGATATCGTGCGCAAAGACAAGTAGCATACATGATATCAGGCCGGCTCGCTGTAAGGTACAGCAGTGAGCCAATCATTCCTCTGTAGAGAGTAACATCAACAGATTTCCCTTCGGAATCCTTGTCGAGTTTTAGAGGAGGTGCCATAGGTGTTTTCATTACAGAGCAGGTAGTAAGTTCAAATTTAGCAAGCATTTCACGAACATACTTACCTTGGGAGATGAAAATACCCTTTTCAGATTGCTTAACCTGAAGACCTAAGATGTAGGTCAGTTCACCCATCATTGACATCTAGTATTCATCCTACATGAGTGCTTCAAACTTTTTGCAAAGTTTGGCTTTCATGGACCCAAAGATGATGTCATCAACATAAATTTGGGCAAGGAAAACATGATCCTTGTAAGTCTTGACAAACAACGTGCTGTCGATCTTTCCACGAGCGAAACCTTCTTTGATGAGATAGGTAGATAAGGTTTCATACCAGGCTCTAGGAGCCTGCTTTAATCCATACAAAGCCTTGTTTAGCTTGTAAACATGATTATGATGTTTAGGATCAGTGAAGCCTGGTGGTTGAGCAACATAGACTTCTTCAGTGAGTTTCCCATTGAGAAACGCACTCTTGACATCCATCTGAAACACTTGAAATTTCATATGAGCCGCATAAGCAAGAGTCTAATGGCTTCTAGTCTAGCCACAGGGGCAAATGTTTCATCATAATCTATCCCCTCTTCTTGTCTATATCCTTGTGCAACAAGACGAGCCTTATTGCGGATCACAATGCCATGTTCATCGAGTTTATTTCTAAAAATCCATTTCAGACCAATGATGTGTTAGGATTATGTGCGAGACAGTAACAGGGTTACCGTGTCCAATGTTATAAGACACTAGTAGGTCACACCGCTGCACACCAAAATGAGAATGTTTTGGATTATAAGAAATAATTAATTGGTTATTAATTATTTAGAGAGAAAAAGAAATAAATAAATAATTAGTTAAATCATTTATTCATAATTAATTAATCAGTTAGATTAATTAAATGATAATTATGGAAATTATATCAGAGATAATTATCAAGAATTATATATGGAATCAAACACTGCCAGGTTTATCCATATAAATAAAGGGCTAGGGGTTTATGGTTTGATGATCATTATTCACTCGATTCCTTTATTCCCAAGAAAGCTTTTTTTTTTTTCTCTCTCTCTCTCTCTCTCTCTCTCTCTCTCTCTCTCTCTCTCTCTCTCTCTCTCTCTCTCTCTCTCTCTCTCTCTCTCTCTCTCTCTTCTCAAGTCGACGGCCAAACACACCGGGTGTACGGAGTCGTTTTTCGGGGTAATCCACGGTGGTCTAGCGACTCTCTCGAACGGTGCCAGTAGCGGTGTATCCCCTATTAGCGATTCAGAGTTTTTCGCAATAAGGTAAACACACCAAACACCCTTTATTATATCTGTAAGGTTTAGGATTGGATCCTCGATTGGGAATCGGAATTTTAGTTTTCCGCTGCGTATGTTTGTGCCTCCGGTTCCCAACAGTGGTATCAGAGCCACTTCCTAAAAACCTACAGATCAGGTTTGTTTGATAATTAGGTTTGTTAAAAATTTGATTTTTATTTGGTTAACTGTTTTAAAAATTAAATTTTTGGAAAACCTAACGAATTCGGTACGATCGGCGGTAGTTAGCCGGCCGGACCACCAGGCCGATCGTCGGCCTTGGACCACCGAAAGAACACCGACGGTCGCACCACAGTTGGTGGTGGCCGCCGACTGTCCTCGCGAAACAATCGCCGGCCGCGCCACCGTATGTGGTCGCGGCGTTGGCTGTGGCCGAAGAAAAACCTCTGCACCACCGTTTGTGGTGGCGGTGGCGATCGATTAAACCGTCGATCGACGGTGGCGGTTGTAACCGCTGCCGATCGATGGTGGGTGGTAGTGACTGCGGCGTAGGCTACGGCCAAATACAAACCACCGCACCACCGATTGTTGTGGTGGTGGCGATTAATTGAACCGCCGGGAGCGATGGCGGTGGCGGCGATTGCTGTTGCCGTCATCGTGGTCCCATCGAATGATGATCGGCGATGATTAGACACCGGCCACACCACAACATGTGGTGGTGGCTGGTTCGATTGTTGTTTCGCCAGCGAGCGGCGGCGATGGCGGCATTAGCCGCTGTTGTCGTCACCGACGGTGGCGATTGATGGTGGCAGTGGTCGATTGCCACCGCAAGGAGGCGTCGGCTGCTGCTATTGATCAAAGAGGGCGGCGGCGGTGGTGTTTGCACTGCTGCTGTCGCCGGTAGCCTTTGTGAACCAGCTCGCGCCGCGAGCAAAGGCCTCGCGCCGCGAACAGATGTCTCGTGCCGCGAGTAGAGGCCTCGCGCCACGAGTAGCGGCTGACATTGGTGGCTGTTGTTTTCGGAACACCGACCAGTGCGAGAGCGGCAGCAGGTAGCTGTTGCTGTTTGCGGTAGGTGGTATCGGATAAGGGTTATCTAAAACCAGATAGGTTTGAAACTCTAGGGATAATTTTAATTTTAATTTTAATCTGTTTGATAAATAGAAATTAAATTATATTATCCGTTTACGTCATAGTCAAACCCTTTGACCCATGGTTGTGTTAATTTTTAATAATTGTGCGTGTATTTTATTTATTTATTTATTTATTGATGGTTACGGGAGGCCTGCGTGCCATTTACAACCCGCTTTTATTTTGTAATTTTTAATAAATAAAATAACTGAAGAAACCGAAGACGGAGCACGGAGTCAAAGATGGATCTTGGAGCCAGTGGGAGCGCCGAGAAGTTCATGCCTTGTGTGTTGCTGTCACTTAGGGTTGAGACCGTCGTTTTGTGTTGGCTCACAAAACGACAATAGTATTAAGGGTTTTAGGCTATGACATGTCTTTTAAACTGCGTGGTTGGTTTATTATTTAAATTGCGTGGTTGTTTGTATTTAATTACGTGGTTGTTCGATAAAAATTAAATATAAACCGAATGTTTTAAAGACAAAGATGGATACAAATACAGTTTGTGTTTGGATCCAAGTTTTGAAAACTGGCAGATTTTAAAACCCTTGTTAAAATCATAGATCAGTAAGTGCAACCCACTTTAGGGACACCTCCGGTGTAAGGTACGTAGGGTATTGCTAGTGATCACACTTCAATCGCCCGCGTTCAAACCGAAATTAGAGGGGACAAAACTCTGCGAATTATTTTCGGGTGGTACCGGCCAGAGTATGTCCAGGCCCCGGGTGGTGCGATCTGTTTTGGTAATTATTTATTCACCGGGTGGTACCGGGCCAAAGTGCACTAGAGGAACTAAATATGCACGGATTGAATATCCGATGTCCCGACGATCTAGAAGTCGTGTTTTCGTATTAAAATGCGATTGGTATAAGTTTTTACCTACCGTAAATCACATGAGTCGGCCTGACATGATCACATGCTTGCCGACACATGTGAGATATGGATTCTAGTCTAATAAATTAATTTAAGGGTTATAATTTATTAGAAGTTTTATAATTTTAAACTAAATCGGAATTTTATTCTTATGTAGATGTCTAAATCTGTAATCCCGTTTTATACACCTGAGGAATCGCTCCGCCTCATCAACAGTAAATGGAAGCTTACAGGACAAAATTTTCCAGTCTGGAAAATGCACCTTGACAATGTCTTGGATGCACAGGGTAAGCGGTACGTGATAGAGAAGCCCATTTCACGACCCGAATGCAATTCTCCTGAAAAGGATTTTGCTGAATACTTTAAATACATGGCTGACGAATATGATGTAATGTCGATTCTATCTTTCTCTACCTCACCCGAGTTCACGGTTGATTTAAGAGTTAAGTATTGCCATGAGGTTGTGAAGAATATAGAAAACCAGGTAGGTTTCTATAAGAAAAGTGAGAAGTATCTAATCATGAAAGAGATCTATTCTCTGAAACTGGTAAAGGGTCAATCTGTTAAAGAGCATCTTCTGGAAATGAGGAAACTCTTTAAAAGTTTGTCACACATGGGATATAAGATGGTTCAGGAAGAGCTAGTACATCTCATGTGGTTCTCCCTCACGGACGAGATACGTACCACAGTTAGTGCATACATAGGAGAACCAAAGAGAGACGTGGCAAAGCTTCATGAGGATATTTTGGCCAGTTTGGAGCCGAAACCTGCAGCAGCTGCTGAACTCATGGACACAGATTGGATTGATGAGCTGGGAGATCTGAGTTGCCTAGAATGTGGTAGCCAGGATATTTGCGAGCACTCGATGAATATCGACCAGGTTGAGATCGGTTTACCCGATGCTCCAGGTATCTTTATGATAGATTGCTTAATCACTTCTTATGAATCATGGGTAATTGATACAGGCAGTGGTAACCACATTTGTAATCATTTACAGGGATTCACTAGAAGAGAGACTTTGAGGAAGGACCGTTCGAACCTACGAGTTGGCGAAGGCACTCCGCTGATAGCTGAAGCTGTAGGATCTTATAGTCTTAGTTTACCCTCGGGTCTAGTTTTGGAACTAGAAAATTGTTATTATGTTCCAAAGATGATTAAGAATGTTTTGTCTTTTGATTTATTGGTAGACCAAGGATTTTATTACAAATATGATTATAAAATGCTTTCTGTCTTTAAAAATAATATTTTCTTTTTTAAAGCTACACCTGTGAATGGTCTATATACAGTAAATCTGCAAGACAATAATAATGAAATTTATCATATAAGTAAACGATCCAAAGATATTGAGGATCAGACTTACCTCTGGCATTGTCGTTTAGGCCACATAAACAAGAAACGCGTTGAACTACTCCTAAAAGGAGGTTTTCTTGGCACTTTTGATTTCAAACCTTTTGACAACTGCGAATCATGTTTATCTGGCAAAATGACAAATGAACCTTTCAACAAAGATAATGAAAGGGCTTCTGACTTGTTAGAAATAGTTCACACAGATGTGTGTGGACCATTTAATCACGAGGCAAGAGGAGGATACCGGTACTTCATCACATTTACTGACGATTTCAGTAGATATGGTTATGTCTACTTGATGAGACATAAATCTGAAAGCTTTGAGAAATTCAGAGAGTATCAGAATGAAGTACATAATCAACTTGACAGGAAGATCAAGTTTTTACGGTCAGATCGAGGAGGTGAATATCTTAGTCAAGAGTTTGGCAATCATCTGATAGAATGTGGGATTGTATCACAACTCACACCTCCGTATACACCTCAGATTAATGGTGTGTCAGAAAGGAGGAATCGTACATTGCTGGACATGGTACGATCGATGATGTGTCACTCTACGCTACCAGTGTCATTTTGGGGACATGCACTCGAAACAGCAGCACATATACTGAACAGAGCGCCAACAAAGTCGGTGGAAAAGACACCATACGAGTTATGGAAGGGTAAGAAACCCAAAATGTCTTTCCTAAAAATTTGGGGTTGTGAGGTTTACGTCAAACGACATGCCTCAGAAAAACTCAAGCCCAAATCCGACAAGTGTTTCTTCGTGGGATATCCTAAGACCACCGTGGGATATTACTTCTACAACCCTGAAGAGAACAAAGTTTTTGTTGCTCGCAATGGAAAATTTCTGGAAGAAAAGTTTCTCAGTTCCGGGAACACCAGAGAGGATGTAGATCTACAGGTAGTAGACGAAGAAAACACTACACCGAATGTTGAGCCAGAAATTCAACATGAAAATGTTGAACCTCAATCAGAACCGATTGAGAAAGTGCAAACACATGACCTTCGTAGATCCAGTAGGATAAGACAAGAACCAGATAGGTATCTTGGGTTTCTAGTCTCTCAGGACGGTGGAGACTTGAATGAACCAACATCCTATGAGGAAGCTGTGTCAGGCAGTGAGTCTGAACAATGGCAGGAAGCCATGAAGGCCGAGATGCAGTCCATGTACGACAACCAAGTATGGGAATTGACTGATTTAACCCAGCACTGTAGAGCTGTTGGACGTAAATGGGTTTTCAAGAAGAAAACCGACATGGTCAGGAATGTACACACTTTCAAGGCCAGACTGGTCGCAAAAGGATTCACGCAAACTCATGGTATCGACTATGATGAAACCTTTTCACCAGTAGCCATGTTAAAGTCAATTAGGATTCTGATGGCCATTTCAGCGTATTTTAATTACGAGATCTGGAAAATGGACGTCAAGACAGCCTTTCTGAACGGAAAGTTAACAGAAGACGTCTATATGGAACAACCAGAGGGATTTGTAGATCCTAAGAATCCTAATAAAGTGTGTAAACTGCTAAAATCCATTTATGGATTAAAGCAAGCATCTCGAAGCTGGAACTTACATTTTGATGAGCGAATCAAAGAATTTGGTTTCGCGAAAAGTGAGTTCAAGCCGTGTGTTTACACTAAGTTCAGTGGGAGCATAGTAACCTTCTTGGTCTTGTACGTAGATGACATTCTACTCATAGGAAACGATGTACCAACTTTACAGAGTGTAAAGAGTTGGTTAAGCAAGTGTTTCCAGATGAAAGACCTTGGAGAAGCCGCTTATATACTTGGCATAAAGATCTACAGAAACAGATCTAAACGGCTTATCGGACTTAGCCAAAGTACGTACATTGATAAAATCCTGAAGAAATCAGGATGGATGAATCCAAGAAAGGATTTATCCCGATGCAACATGGCATAGTGTTAAGTAAAACACAGTGTCCTGTTTCTAGTCAAGATAAGGACAAGATGAAATCGGTTCCATATGCATCAGCAATTGGATCGATTATGTATGCCATGTTATGTAACAGGCCCGATGTTGCTTACTCAGTAAGTGTTACGAGAAGATATAGACAGAATCCAGGAGAACCTCATTGGGTGGCTGTCAAGAACATTCTCAAGTACCTGAGAAGAACGAAAGACATGTTCTTGGTCTTTGGAGGTTCTGAGGATGAAATTAGTGTCATCGGATATTCTGACGCTAGTTTCCAGACCGACAGAGATGATTTTAGATCACAGTTAGGGTACGTCTTTACCTTAAACGGAGGCGCGATCTCATGGAAGAGCTCGAAGCAGGATACGATTGCAGATTCAACTACAGAAGCAGAGTACATTGCAGCATCTGATGCGGCAAAGGAAGCTGTCTGGCTGAGGAATTTTCTATCGGATCTAAGAGTCGTTACCAGTGTCTCTAGACCGATCGATATATTCTGTGATAACTCGGGAGCTGTGGCGCAAGCAAAGGAACCCAGAGAGCATCACAAGTCCAGACACGTGCTCAGAAAGTATCACCTCATCCGAGAGATCATTGGAAGAGGAGATGTAAGGATATGCAAGATTCCGACGGAAGACAATGTCGCAGATCCGCTGACAAAGCCGCTAGCAAGGGTGAAGCATGAGGCTCATGCAAATTCCATTGGGATGCAATACCTGGACACCAGTAGCTAGTTTTAGTTTATCATTATTACAGTAGTTTAATTTTGAGACGCTAGATCATGTAAAGTCTTATTTCACTGCGTGATGGAAATAATGGAGGTTTTAATTTATGGTTGTTTCAAAAGTTAAACTGTTTTCGCATATTTAACATATCCATGATTTTACAAAGTTTTCTATGAAATCTAAATTTCCGTAGCCACTTATTGAAATGGGAATTTCAATAGGGAGTTTAACGCTATTATAAATACTTGATGATTTATTCGAAGTAGAGAGTAAAAGCACAAGCGATGTGACCAAGTATTTATAGATACTCATCAGAGTGTTTGAGTACTGGAAGTGACCAGTTTCAAGTCTGCTTCATGGAGCCTCAGTCATAAGCATCGACTTGACGATAGGTTGTCCTTAGACCTGAGATATTTGGTTTGGGAACACGAGGACTACTGTACTCTTAGCACGTTTTAACGCTGCACCGTAACAGGGCGGCCATACGGAACGTGACTAGATGCAGCGGAAGTCGTGGATCCAAATGCAGATAGTAAAGAAGGGATTTGCACCTCTTTCAAAAGAGAGATATTTCCGGCCCCCTTGACGATTAAGATTTGCAGAAACGCGTGGCCACGCTCGGATAGAATAACAGTTGTTATTTAGTAATATCCGTTACTGCAGGCAATCTAAATCAGAGTCAAGAAATACTTGAATTTGAGAAATGAATCCTCCACTCCATGTCTCAATTCACTTTAGAAATATCGCGTGCAAAATGAATGAACCTGTGTACAAATTCAAGTGTGAATTGTATCTCTGGATGTAAGAGATCTTATAACCTGGTTAACCTAAGTGTCTGGCTAGGGACCTCCTTAGGCTAATGGTGACAGTTCAGTTACATGTCTAGCATAAGTGGGAGTCTGTTAGGATTATGTGCGAGACAGTAACAGGATTACCGTGTCCAATGTTATAAGACACTAGTAGGTCACACCGCTGCACACCAAAATGAGAATGTTTTGGATTATGAGAAATAATTAATTGGTTATTAATTATTTAGAGAGAAAAAGAAAGAAATAAATAATTAGTTAAATTACTTATTCATAATTAATTAATCAGTTAGATTAATTAAATGATAATTATGGAAATTATATCAGAGATAATTATCAAGAATTATATATGGAATCAAACACTGCCAGGTTTATCCATATAAATAAAGGGCTAGGGGTTTATGGTTTGATGATCATTATTCACTCGATTCCTTTATTCCCAAGAAAGCTTTTTTTTCTCTCTCTCTTTCTCTCTCTCTCTCTTCCCAAGTCGACGGCCAAACACACCGGATGTACGGAGTCGTTTTTCGGGGTAATCCACGGTGGTCTAGCAACTCTCTCGAACGGTG
This sequence comes from Centaurea solstitialis, assembly GCA_030169165.1. Classification (NCBI taxonomy): domain Eukaryota; kingdom Viridiplantae; phylum Streptophyta; class Magnoliopsida; order Asterales; family Asteraceae; genus Centaurea; species Centaurea solstitialis. The sequence continues at coordinate 54,804,774 of CM058046.1, read as the reverse complement.
CCAGTAGCGGTGTATCCCCTATTAGCGATTCAGAGTTTTTCGCAATAAGGTAAACACACCAAACACCCTTTATTGTATCTATAAGGTTTAGGATTGGATCCTCGATTGGGAATCGGAATTTTAGTTTTCCGCTGCGTATGTTTGTGCCTCCGGTTCCCAACATGATGGTCTTCCTGGATGGCATGTGAAGAAGGGTCCACACAAGGTTTTTTTCGAACTCAGCGAGTTCTTCTTGCATCGCTAAAACCCAAAATGGATCAGCGAGTGCTTCCTCTAATTTAGAAGGCCCATTTTCAGATAAGAACCAGACAAAGAGACAGTGATTACTAGCCCGATGTCGAGTTCTTACACCAGTAGATGGATCACCTAGGACTTGATCAACAGGATGATCTCTAGTCCATCTTAGAGTAGGTGGCTGAGGGACAGCCTGAGGAGGTTCAGCAGCGACTGTAGAAGATGATTCTTCAGCGACTGCATCAAGTTGAGGAGGATCAACGACGAGAGGAGCAGCTTCAGATGATCCTGAAGTTGACGGAATGTCCTAATGAGAAGTTGTGGGAGTAACTTGAGATATAGGAACAACAGAGTAAGCTGGAGGATCCTGAGGAATTTCAGGTATTTCTTCAAATCCATCAAGGATTGGAGATGGTGTTCCTGCAGCAGGGATGTTAGTATCAGGGGCTTCGTTTTCAGGGACATGAAAGTAAGAGTTAGCCCATTGATCTACATCATTATTATCAGAAAATGAGGAAGAAAAGAAGGGATTAGATTCATCAAACTTGACATGAATGGTTTCTTCAATGGTTTGCCTTCGTTTGTTAAAGACACGATAGGCTTTGGATATAGTAGAGTATCCAACCAAGAAACCATCATCAGCTTTGGCATCGAACTTTCCCAGAGCATCTCGGTCGTTCTTGATATAACAATTGCAACCAAAGATGTGGAAGTACTCGATGTTCGGCTTCCTTCCTCTGATAAGTTCATAGGCTGTCTTCTTGAATCTTTTCACAATCAGGGACATGTTCTGCGTGTAACAGGCAGTGTTGACAGCCCCAACCCATAATTGAATAGGAAGACGGGCTTCAATCAGCATTGATCTTGCAGCTTCAATCAGCGTGCGATTTCTTCGTTCAACGACCCCATTTTTTCGAGGAGTGCGAACGGAAGAGAAGTTCTGAGAGATTCCCTTGCTGACAAGGAATTCATCCAGGACACTGTTTTTGAATTCAGTGCCATGATCACTTCTTATAGAACGAATAGTGATCTGATTATACTTCTCCATCCGAAGAATGAAGGCAATGATCAGCTGAGGAGTTTCACTCCTGGCTCTAAGGAAGAACACCCAGGTGTATCTGGAGTATTCATCCACTATCACCAAAGTGAACCGCTTTCCACCCATAGATTGAATATTGACAGGTCCAAAGAGGTCCATGTGCAATAAATGGAGTGGAGAGTTGATGGTAGAGACTTGCTTGGACTTGAAAGAAGCTCTTGTCTGCTTTCCCTTTTCACAAGCAGCACAAAGAGATTCTGTTTGTCCCATAAACACTAATAGAGAGGAGATGGATTGAAATCAAAGAGAAATGATGAACAAAGAAGCTTGGAGAAATGCATCAATGGTGAAGATATGTATTGCAATAAAGATGATAACCAAAAAGTGTTAATAGCATTCCACACTCAAAACCCTAAACCTCTCATTCCTTATATAGGAATGAGAGAAAATACAAAAGAGTCATAAACGGCCCCCGAAGTTCCAAACTTCTAAACAAGGGCATTACAAAAGGATAATTGTTCAAACAAGGAAATCAACTACTAAAAGCAATAAACGATAGAGCTTCTGACTCTTCCCAACAAGAGGTCTAACAATCTCCCCCTTTGGGAAGAAGTCAGAAGGGTGGCGGTAACTCCAAGGCAGGATCCCACTTCGACATCTGCACGAACTCGTCCCATTCACCTATTATCCTCGCTCGCATCTTCATGGCGGCTTCGACCCGTCGGTACATCAGTCTCTCTTTCATCTTCTCCTCTAGCAGCTTTATTGCCTCCAAAACCTTGGCCTTCCCGTCAATGATCTTCGATGAAGGAATCTGATCAGTCAACAATCTACTCATGAGCCCGTTGTACACGTAGAGCAAGGTACCGTCACTGAACTTGGCAAGCTCGCTGAATCGCATAAACTTGCGCTCCTTCTTCTTCCTGGTGACATAGACGATGCCATGCTCTGGTACTCTGGTTGGCATGTAGAGATAGTAAGCTCCAATTGCTGATACATGCAGGTTCGGACGGAGCAGGTTGACTTTGGGCTGACGGCTCTCGATGGCTAACTGATAGTCCGTCACACGAGCCAGAGTGATCGCATGACGAACATACTTCTTCAGAACTTCAAGGCCATCTGGATAGTAGTCGGGTCGGAGGATTGGCCTTGAAGATACTTGATGAGCGCCAGGAGGTCTTCGAGGTGGATACGATCCAAATCTGCTTTAGTGAACGTCCAATCTTGTAGATCTCCAGAGGGTTTGCCGGTTCCGTACATTCTGACATAGAACTCGAGAAATAACTGATGTCCGTGCTTGTAGGGGCGAACATTAGTTACCTTCGTGAATCTACGCCTTATCCTCTGTCATCCGTGAGTCACCCAGTTGCAAACCCTCTGGATGCCTCAAGGTCTGCTAACCTCTTCTGCTCTGTCTCGGCCAAGGCTTTCTCCAACGCCTCGACCCGTAGATCCCTAGCCGCATTGGCTTCCTCCATGGCCTGCATTCGTGAGTGGACGACTTTAAGGATGTCGTCCAAATCCGTCGGACCTGAAAGTCCCGGTGTTACTTGGGTGGTTTTAGGGATTCCACCAGAATCCGTCAGACCTAGAAGTCTCGGTGTTGCATGAGCATCTTTAGAGACTTTGCTCGAGTCTGTCGGACCCGGTCCCGGTGGTACCAAACCCAGTGCTTCTTGAGCGCCGGTTGACGAAAAGAGTCCTACTGAGGTGCTCTCTCGGCCTGCATGTACTGCTGTCGTGATGTCGACCGTGCCAGGGCTTCCGGAGGATCCTCGATGGGCGTCTTCAGACACACCAACTACCTCCGTTCTGGCGGAGTCTCGTGGGATCTCCGCTTGTGGTACCCTCTTCTGTGTCCTAAAAATAGATGGGAGATCAAATGTCCCGGTGATTGGCTCTAAGACACGAAGTGCACTCAAAGAAGTCGAGAGGTGGAGCGGATCCTCTCTTAGCTCAACACCGGCAGACTCCGAGTGAGTGGCTGGTGGAAGTTGTGCTGAATCCCCGTGGGAGACTGAAACGACCATCTGTTGAGAGATGGTCGAGTGGATGGTAGAGGTGTGCAAATGCGCTAGTTGGCTGCTAGCGTCTTGACCAGACACCATAAGGTGCCCAGTCTCGATGTGGGTTGCCTCTCTGTTGGATGGACTCTGGGTTGGGGGGACTTCCGTTTCTAACCTATGCAGCTCTTCTTCTCCGACCGCTTCCTGAATCTGAGCCCACGGCTCATCTAACTGGACCTCTGCCTCTTCAGTCTCTTTTTCTAATCTCTCTCTCTCTTCCTCATCACTATCCAACCTACCCCAGCCGGTAGCTACTTCGGCTTCTCCTTCCTCCGTACGACCGACAGTTCGGTCATCTGAAGCTAGATCCCCAGCCAAAACGGGATCCTCGGACATCCTGTCGTCGTTAAATGAGGAGGTAGGTTCGTCAGCATCAATCATTTGGGCCTTCCCGCCCTTCGCTGGTTCGGTCTCTTGGAACTCTTCATCAGATCCATAATCAACTTGCTCGGAATCTGTGGGCTCGTCATCGTCCTCACGATGGTCAGAACGAGAGTGATCAGAAGACTCATGACCGTCGGAGTCATCGTCGGAGGGATCACCAGATGGTTCGCCTTGCAGTTGTGGGCCGCGTCCGCATGAGGTGGTGAGGGGAAGTGTGCTTGTTCTTGTGGGGAAGCTTCCACTTCCTCACCCATTGGCTCGGTTTGTTGCGGCGGCGACGGCGTGCGGCGGTCTTCGGATGACGAGTGCACGGGGGATTGCTGGAGTATCCCGGTGTATTGCTTGACTCGGAAGCCCAGCACGTGCTCAAGTTCTGGTAGAATTGGTGTAGATTCTGCAACATAGGTTCTCGTGCGGGCTCGACGAGCTCGGGTCTCAACAGCTCTCTGATAGGCCTCGGCTCCCTCGATGTGTGGAGTGGCGGACGTCTGTACGATTCTACCCGCTTCGCCCCTTACGTCTACTCTCATCACACCCGAGCCAAAAGCTCCCCCACTGGAGCTTTGGCCCGCCATGCCGGTGGCACGGCATTTAAGAGGGACGGGTTGCGCGTCCGGGGTAGGGCTCCTCGGTTCTGAGGAGTCCGTGGACGCGGCTTCTAAGCCTATCGACACACGGTATAACCTAACACTCTCTGCCCTACGGTCCGCCATATCCAACACATTCTCAGGGATGGGCATCTCTACCTGGCCGCGCTTCAGAGTCCTCTTGTTCATCCTTCCAATCTGCTGGCTCTGGAAGCGTTGGTGGCCTGATCTGCATTGGACCGTCGAATGGCGATCCATATGATCACGGATGATGATGCTGAAGAACCGCATCCACGGGATGGAGTTGTGTCGGTTCCTTGCAGGGCCTGCCCTGACGTCGTTGATGATGTCCAGCCAGAGTTGTTGCGCGACGTCAATTCGCCTTTCGTAGGCGACCGAATGGATTACGTGCCACAGATGGGTAGATGCTCGGTCCACGCCGTGAGTCTTCGAAGATAGTGTGCGGTTCAGAATGTTGAAGACCGAGAACCAGATGGGGGGCAGCATCCCTTGAGTGACATGAGAGATCTCGTTCAGCCTCTGACTTGGAGTGGCATGGACCCCGAGCGCGAGAATCTCGCTGAAGAGCTCGGCGCCGGTAACTAATGGCTCGAACGGGGCCTCGGGAGTGGCGGCAGGCAGGTGAAGGATTCGCCTGAGATCCTCCAAGGTGATCGTCATCTCGGTATGATCAACACGACCCACGATGGTCTGTACACCGTCTCTAGTTTCCACTCGAGACGTCCTCCAGAACTGCTGAAGGTATAGTACTAGAATGTCAGCCGTGGTCTGCATCGCGTACGCCAGTGGATGTGCCTTGAGGACTTCGAGTACCACATCGTCTTGAACAACGAAGTTAGCCAGGTCGACGTATTCGTTGTTCTGGTTGATAGGACGAATGTCACTCGGAGAGATGAGCGCGCGATCAGCGGCGTTGTTGATCGGCGAAGGTGGTGAGTTTTGTTGACGAGCCATTTCTGTCAAGACAAAACGAGATATAATGTTAGTAAGTGCCAAAAAAAATGCTAAGTGTTGAAAACTAGTGAGATTGAGAAAATGCCAAATTCCGATTCGGATTATGTCATTTTCCGAGTCGGAAAATGAGATAATCCGATTCGGAAAAGAGCATTTTCCGAATCACACGGGATTGTCAAACACTTAAGGAAATAAGACTATACCCTCGACTAGGCGCGAGTCGGAAAACCTCGAAAACCCAAAAATGAGTATTTCGTATTTTCCGAGTCGGAAAAAAGAGCAAACACACGAGGGGAGCTTTTCCGATTCGGAAAACATGGTTTTCCGAATCGAGAAGCTCAGCACTTAGAAAAATTAAAGCCTACTTATAAAGACAAGTTTTCCGATTCGGAAAACATGGTTTTCCGAATCAGGAAACATCAACACTTAGAGAAAATTAAAGCATGCTGAAAGATGGGTTTTCCGATTTGGAAAACATGATTTTCCGAATCGGGAAACAATAACACTTAGAATTTAAAAACGAGCCAAAAGAACTTGTCCTCACACTTGATTCGGGAAACCTCGGAAACCCATACGAGAAATTCCATGTTTTCCGAATCGGAAAAGATAACACTTGGAAAAAAAATACGAGGCTTAAGTCTTGATTTGGAAAACCTGATAATCCGAATTGGATTTATCTGGTTTTTCGAATCGGAAAACGCATATGAGTATTCAACGGTTTTGGATTCGGAAAACCGAGATGGTTCGTTTTCCAAGTCCAAAAACCGTCCACAGATCATCGATTTCAAGCCCGAAACTATTAGCATTCATCCTAAATCAGTAATAAACAAGTTCAGAAGCATATTTGGATCGATTTAACGTCCCGAAATCCCATTCCAAGAAGTTTGGGTTTTGGGTAAGTTTTTTTTAAAACTTTAGGCTTCGATCCATGCCATAAAATGATAAGATTTAACGTTATAACTACGTAAGGATTGTTCGTGAACTTACCAGGATTGCAGAAACGTATTCGGATCGACGAACGGAGCAAAAACGAGCGAAAACGGGATCGGTTGCGAGAGCGGTTACCGGGTGAGAATTCAGAGAGAAAAGTGAAAAATTTTGAAATTGTGAACAGTAATTCTTGAAAACCGGTATTTATATTTTTACCGAAAATATAAATACTGTGTTTGGCTCGAAAATACTGTGTTTGGCTCTCCTTTTGGCTCTCTTAACCCGACTTTCACCAAATGGCAAAATAACCCCTGGACTTGAAGTTTCAAGAAACTTACAAACAAGTCCCTGAACTTGTAGTTTAAAGAAATTTTCAAAACAGACCCTGGACTACAAGTTTCGCAAAAGTGCAAAACGAGTCCCTGAACATAAAATTCAGAAAGTGGCAAAGTTAGTCCCCGAACTTGTAAGTTCAAAACATGTGCTCTACCGCCCCCTGAACTTCCAAGTTCGTAAAAATTTACAAGTTCAGCTCCCGATCCACGAATAAAGAGACTTACTTGGTACGTCTCAACTGGGTTTTGTGCGAGTTCTAATCTGAAGTAACCAGAAGTCGTTGTGAGGTTCCACACCTACAAAATAAAGTCTAGAAAGGTATCCATTGTAGTGTGGATCCGAGAACGTTAGAAAAACACGCAGATAAAGATATGACACTCCCCCTCATTTCATGCAAACATTCAAAGACTCCTAAAGACTCCCCCTACACACATGCATACATAAACCGAATTCCCGACTTCCCCTACACCTCAGGCAGGGAGGTCTAGCATTCCCAATTTACTCAGGAGAAAGAAGTGACGCTTCTCATCAAACGGCTTTGTGAACAAATCTGCAAGCTGATAGTCACTCTCAACAAAGTATAGTTCAACATTACCTTTCTCGACGTGGTCCTTGATGAAATGATATCTGATGTCGATATGCTTCGTTCGAGAATGCTGAACCGGATTCGCCGTGATTTGAATTGCACTTTTGGAGTCGCAGTAAATGGGAATCCTCAGCATTGTGTATCCAAAGTCAGCAAGTTGAGTTTTCATCCACAGAACTTGCGAGCAGCAGCAGGCGGCGGCCACATATTCAACCTCTGCAGTGGATAGAGATACGCAATTCTGCTTCCGGGATGACCAACTCACTAACTTTTCTCCAAGAAATTGACACGCACCGGAAGTGCTCTTTCTGTTAAGCTTGCAACCTGCATGGTCTGAGTCTGTATAGGCTATTAGTTCAAAACCAGAATCCTTTGGGTACCAAAGGCCAAAATCCGGTGTGCCTTTGAGATACCTAAGGATTCTTTTGACTGCAGACAAGTGTGAATCACGAGGATCACACTGGAAACGAGCGCAGACACCAGTGGAGAAGACAATGTCGGATCTACTAGTCGTGAGATATAAGAGGGAACCAATGATTGCCCGATAAGTCTTCTGGTCAACCGGTTTACCAGAAGAATTAGCGTTTAGTTGAAAATTCTTGGGCATTGGTGTTGTCGCAGAGTTTGAACCACCGAAATCAAAGCGTTTTAAAAGATCGTGAACATATTTAGCTTGATTTATAAAAATGCCATCAGGGCGTTGTCGAACTTGAAGTCCTAAAAAGAACGTCAACTCGCCCATCATGCTCATTTTAAATTGGGATTTCATGGTGTTTTCAAACTCTTGGCACATCTCAGGCTTCGTAGATGCAAAGATGATATCATCCACGTATATCTGAACTATGATTAAGTCACTACCTGATCTCTAAAGAAACAAAGTGGGATCGATTGTACCTTTCTTGTAGCCAACTCCAAGTAGATAGTCAGTGAGAGTTTCGTACCATGCCCTAGGAGCTTGCTTGAGACCGTAAAGCGCCTTATCCAACACGTACACATGGTCTGGATGTCTGGGATCTACGAATCCTTTCGGTTGTTCGACGTACACCTCTTCTTGAAGAACTCCGTTCAAGAAGGCACACTTGACGTCCATCTGATATACTGTCATGTTCTTGTGTGCGGCATACGCAAGGAAGATCCAAATAGCCTCGATCCGAGCCACGGGCGCAAACGTCTCATCGTAATCAATACCCTCTTGCTGGCGATAACCTTTGGCAACCAATCGAGCCTTGTTTCGGATGATGAGGTCGTTCTCGTCTTTCTTGTTCCGGAATATCCACTTCAGGCCGATTATGGACTTTCCCCACGGTCTGGTCACCAAACGCCATACTTTGTTTCTCTCGAATTCCACAAGCTCTTCTTGCATCGCTAAAACCCAATCAGGATCGGTAAGAGCTTGGGAAACATCCGAAGGTTCAAAGTCACTTAAGAACCCTCCGAATAGAATCAGGTTTTCGACGTTCTTTGAAGATCGCGTCTTGACAGGTTGTGAGGGACTCCCGATGATCTGGGAGGGGGGGTGATCTCTTGTCCACTTTCTCGAGTGCGAAAGAGTGACATAGGCTTGTTGGTTGTTTGATGCGTCGTTCTCATCTTGCACTGCAAAGACCTCTCGCTGGTTTCTACTAGATGATCCTGCTTCCAGATTAGTCTACGGTGCTGCCTCTAACCGGGGCTCACGTACTACCTGAGCATAGGTTCTTTGAGCTGAACTAGGTGAGGGTAGCGGAGCTTCTTCCGGTATTGGTGCAAGAACAGTGTGTGGGGTCTGTTCTCGGACGGGTTCCGGTGAGGCAGCGGATGAAGTTTCAGGGGGAGAGACCGCTGACTCTGGTGTCACTGAGTTTGTTGAAGTACTTGAAGAAGGCTCAGTGATGAAGGCATCAGATGTCACGGAAGTAGTGGTTGAACCAGCATGAGCAGGTACTACAATCGGACCCGTGAGTGTAGGTAGATCATAATCTGCAAGGTCTATAAAGTCTAAAGCAAAAGAGTTAGTAGAAGAATCTGTGCTCGGTGGTGCGGTGAACAGTTCAGGGAATGAGGCATCTACATTACTTGGACTTGCAACAGAATAGGTTTCGGTTTCAGAAAAGTCAACATTTGAGCTTTCCAAGATGGTTCGGGTTCGTTTGTTGAAAACCCTATAAGCCTTTGAGTTATGTGAGTATCCGATGAAGATAGACTCATCAGACTTAGGTTCAAACTTTCCCAAATCATCCCGGTCATTTAAAACATAGCATTTACATCCAAAAACTCTAAAGTAATCGATGTTTGGCTTACGCTATCCGACCATCTCGTAGGCGGTTTTACCTGTCCAATTAACGATCAAGGTACGATTCTGCGTGTAGCATGCTGTGGAAACTGCTTCAGCCCAAAATGATTGACGAACGCCTGAGTGAGCCATCATGGATCAAGCTGCTTCAACTAACGTCCGGTTCTTCCTTTCCACAAATCCATTTTGTTGAGGAGTGCGCACGGCAGAGAAGTTGTGAGAAATTCCCACATCTTCAAGAAAGGATTGCAGCTTGGCATTGCGAAACTTGAATCCGCTTGATGAAGGCAATGATTCGATCGGCAGCATCAGATTTGGCTCTAAGAAATTCAAGCCAGGTGAACCTAGAGAACTCATCGACGAGAACCAACATGTATTTCTTTCTGGCTAGGCTCTCAGTTCTTGTAGGTCCACACAGATCCATGTGTATCATGTTAAGGGGATTTTTGCTGTTCGAGTCCATCTTTGGTAGATGGGAGCTTCTCTTCATCTTTCCTTGCTCACAAGCAGGACATAGAGTATCCTTGGAAAGACGAGTCTCCGGTAATCCCTTGACGAGGCGTTTTGAAACCAGCTTGTTCATGTCCTTAAAGTTATGATGGCAAAGTCTTCGATGCCACAACCAACTATCCTCCTTTGATGCCTTAGCGAGCAAACAGATTGCATTCCTCGGATTAGAAAGTGCTTCAAACGGAGGGTGTGTCTGAGGGATTGAACGGAAGACGGTGGAGTAAAGATTTCCGTTCCTCCGAGCACTAAGGACGACGTTGTTTTCTTCATCATTCACATCGCTTCCGTATTGAAATTGCTTCACCCAGTATCCATTGTCATAGAACTGACTGGAGCTGAACATGTTGTACCCTAACCCCTCGACATACCTTACATCTTTGATGATGTATCTTCCGTCCGTGATTTTCCCATAACCCACCATTGGCTTAGGTGTCTTGTCGGCAGTTTTAACATATCCCTCAAACCTTTCAACATAGTCGAAAAGGAAGGATCTCTGACCAGTCATGTGTCTATATGCGCCGGAATCGAAGTACCACACATGACTGACCTGCAAGACAGATTAAGCTTGTTTAGGGACCCATTGCCAAATGGGTTCCTTTGGGTTAGAGACAGATAAATCAGTTGGTGTAGTCCCCTTTTCGGATTTCTCCTTAGGCGGAGGGGACTCCACTGACGAAGAGGATTTAGCTTTTCCTCTTTTTCTTCCCTTTCTCTTTCGAGATTTGACATTAGATTTAGAAGCATTGAAAGAGTTAGACACACCATAGCGCAGGAAATTATCAAACATAAAGCACATGTCATTGCGAAACGTATCAAAAGCATCGTTTAAGTTGCGATTACGGTTTACAGACATATTTGAATGAAATCCTACACTAGGTGGAGCATAGCCTAAACCCGCACGGCCAGGACTACGCTTCTTAGGGAAAGCAGTAAAGGTGTTGTTTCTCTCATGATGATCCTTTCTTGGTGGCTTCACATTCTTTCCACCATCTTTCCTCCTCGCATCTGCATTCAAAGCACGCTGTGAGTTAGAAGACGGTTTATCAGAAATGGATTTGCCACCTTTTCCAGATGACGGTTTTGAAAACTTGGGTTTAGTGGAACTGAAAGGTTGATTAGACTTTACCTGAGAGGTCTCACCCACAGCAAAGGTACTCGAATTAAAGTCAAGACCTTTGATGGGTTTGACTGAGGCACAAGCATCGTTAGAGTTGGATTTCTTGTTCTGGAGTCCCTTGGGTGTGTGAGGCTTAACTGATTTCTCCTTGTCAGTACCAACACGTTTTGCACCCTTGGGGTTACTTTTCTCAGAACCAGAAGCTTGTGGCTCAGCAGGCTTCTCAGGTTTTAAAACAACAGACTTTTCATTCTTGGGAATCAAACCAGAAGGATCATCACCCTCGTCTAAAAATACTTTCACATCATATTCTACATTGGGATCCAGGTCCGGTTTGGGCTTTGGGTTAGCTAAACTATGGTTGAGAACCGGATAAGTCGTATCATCATCAGAATCCAAAGAGTAAAAGTTTTCAAAATCCATAACTTTCCGTCTCAAAAGGGAATTAGACACACGTTGGTTGGTTAAAGATTGGCGATACATTATCCTTTCATCATGATAAAGCTCTTTGGTTATTTCTAAGTGAACATCTTGGAGAATGTATCGCGTTTGAAGATCCGCAACCTTGATTTTAAAATCAGTAAAGACTGAGGTTGCGGTCTCACACTCTGAAGAAAGCCTAATTCTCTCGGCGTTAGACTCAAGTAAGTCCTTTTCAAGGGTGCGAACCAATGTGTGCTTTTCCGAAACAATCGCTTTTAGATTCAGAATCTGATGTTGACAGGCATCTAAGTCCATGGCTTTCAATCTAAGTTCAAACACCTCCTTCTCTAGTTTGACTAGGTCGGGACTCTTAGTTGCGGAAATATCCTCGGGTGGGATAACTAAGGTCTTTTCTAAAAGTTCCATTTCCCTAGTGTCATAACTAGTGTTCAGGTCGGTGTAGTTGATGGGAGGCATAGCTACACGAGGGGTTCTAGCCTTAATGCCTTCCCATGTAGGCTGGGTGTTGGTCGAATCACTAGCAGGAACGAAGATAGGTTTGTTTGGAGCAGGACTTGTGGGTGGACTGCCTGAGGTACTGTTTGACGGACTGGTGGTTCTAGTGATGATCTCACCATTGATTACTTCAGTGTAAGTGATAGTCTGTCTAACATATTCCTCAGTTACGTGTCCTCCTACAAAGATAGGTTTGGGTTTGGAGGCGGCCATGTCCTCAAAGTTGCATAGATGTGAAGGTGCCTTTTCTAAAACATGATTTTCAGAAAGTCCAAGGCCGGGTTTAGCTTTATAAAAAGGATTCTTTTTGGCATGCTGAGTGAGAATACTCAGAGTCTGTTCAGATTGTCCTCTTTTGAAGTTGTTGTCTTCAAGCTCTTGAATTTTAGAAAACAGTCTAGTTCTTTCTTCTGAAAGTAACTGGAATTTGATTGTGAGCTCTCCATGGTCACTGTTAAGTTCCTCATGGGATTTTTGAAGACACAAAAGTTTGTTTGAAAGGTTGGACTCTCTAATGCCAGACTCAAGTATCTCACGGTTATAATCTATAGTCAAATCCTCGAGAGAGCTTTTGTAAATGGCACTGTCAGTTCTAAATTTCGTGACGAGGTTCCTTTCCGATTGGAGACTACTCTCTAAGTCACAAATTTTAGCTTCTTAACATTGCCACAGTATCAGTAATATCGGGAATAGTGGATACCTCAGATGGATCGATGTCTTGGTAAGTGCTAGGACCAACAGCTTCTGGTCCCTCGAAATCAGCCATCAAGCACAAACCCTTCACCATATGGTCATCCTCATCCGAGCTCTCTTCCTCGCATACCCAATTCTCCTCATCCACAAGTAAAGCAACCCCTTTTTCCTTCTTCCTCATCAAAGCAGCCTTTTTCTCAAAGTAGGCAGCATCCTTGTACTTTACTGAACAGTCTCTGGCATAGTGTCCCAACTTACCACGCTTGTAGCAAGTGGTAGTGGGACTGGCGTCTTGTTGAGGAGCGGGGTTTTGGTTCATGGGAATCGGGGGTTGATTTGACCTTTGACCACCTTGGTCGGCAGGAGCTTGTTGATCTTCTCTCGAAGTTTGTCTGGAATTGCTTCCCCGTTAATCACCTCCGTTGTAGCTTCCTTTGCCGCGATCCATTTTCTCATCTGACCAGCGGTCGTTCCTTTCTTGCTCGAATCCATAACCCGGTCCTTGATTAGGCCTTCCACCATCATGTCTTCCTCCATACCCGCCTTCATACCCTTGACGGTTGATATATCCAGACTCTAGAGTGTATTGCCTTAAGCTTCTCCGGTAGTTGTGATCGGAGATCTGATCTCTCCAGTCTCCTTGAAACCCTGGTCCTCCTTGATAGTCTAAGTACGTGTTGTCTCTTCTGGAGTTGTCTCTGAACCACCCTTGGTCTTCTCTGTACCTTCCCTGCTCGTATGACTGAAATCTTTCCCCTTGATGGTGGTTTCCTCTGCCTTGGTTGCTGAACTGAGATCTGTCCATCTGATACTGTCCTCCCCTGCCTTGCCCCATCCGACCTCCTCCTGGAAATCCTGATCCTCGTGATCTGTTGAATCCACGGTTGGCGTTCAGTCTTTGCACACTATGCGAGATTAGGGCAAGGGACTCATTCTCGTTGAAGAGTTCTTCATCAGAAATAGTAATGATCAACGGATCATCGGGATGTTGTATGCTCGGACCAAGGTTCGGGTTGAACTCCTGGTTGTAATCTTCTTGATGATACAGGGGAGGAACATTGTTGTACTGCGCGGGTTGGATTGGAACAGAGTTCGGTCCTCCAAAGGGCACTGCCGCTAGTGCCAGAGGATCAACAGCCTTCTTGGTTCTTCCCTCGGTGATGAACTCCTCATGCTGAACCATCATACTGAAAAGGTCATATAGACCCATAACTCCCAGGTTTCTGCTTAGCTGAATGATGATGGCCAGGTTTTGCCATTCCAGAGTTAGATTCTTCAAAAACTTCACGTTGACCTCGTACTTGGTCTTCTCAACGCCTAACCTTCTCAGATCATTGACAAAGGAGTTCAGCCGTTGATAGGATTCTGTGAGGGATTCGTTTTCCCGGGCTTTGAATCCTTCATAAGCGTTCAGCGCGCTTTCCTTTTGGCTTTCTAGGGCAGTGTCACCACCCTGCATCTGTTGCTCAATCTCGAGCCATACGTCCCGTGCGTTGGTTAGACTGTCGACTCCGGCGTACATGTCATTCGGAAGAGCCATGATTAGGAGGGTAAGTGCTCGCTTGTCAACGAGGTGACGTGCTCTCTGTTTCGGGTTGTACATCTCTACGGGCTTTTCAACGACGTATGACGGCAGTTCAGGGCATGTGTCAGTTCTCGGGACTGCGGCTACGGTAACCGTTGGTCTGACAGGGCCTTCGCGTATGGACTTCATCTGGTTCTCGTCTAGAAGATCGAGGAAGTGTATCATTCTGCGCTTCCATTGCTGATACTCACCCATCACCAAGACGGGAGGGCGAGATTCGAATCCGATTCCGATAATTTCCTTCGACATCTCTCACTCTCAAAGAGGATCTCCTAGTATGACTCACTTGGCTTAAGAAAGGATTTTTGTAAAAAGCGGATACCTTGAGCGCCTCGGGACACCGTTAGCTTCAAGTTTTGAAAGTTTTGAAAAGTAGCTAAGTGTCGAATTCGAGGAACAATTTTGCAAGAGTTCAGGCTCGAAGAGGCGAAATCCGATATGGAAACTAACGTTTTCCCAATCGGATTTAGCTCACAAGTATAGGGTCCGGAAAATCAGATTTTCCGATTCGGAAAATAAGCTTTTCCGATTCGGAAAATACTGGGTTCGGAAAATGCAACTTCAGTTCGGAAAATGAGAATTTAAGGAGCAAAACCCCAAATCAGAAGGACCAAATTCCGATTCGGAAAACAAGGTTTTCCGATTCGGAAAAGGTGCAAATTCCGATTCGGAGAAAAGTACAATTTCCGATTCGGAAAATTTGAACTGAAAACTCAGTTCTTGTTTTCCGATTCGGAAAACCTGTACAGGAACTCCGAAAATCTTCTCAAAAACACTCAAAAACACTTAAAAATTAAGTGTTAAGACCCCCAATTTGTGTGAAAACAGTAGAGAAACAAAGGGGAATCACTTAACACTTATAATCTCTTCTTTTAAAACCCTTTTTGGATTGAAACAACCCAAAAAGCTTTTTGAACAAAAACTTTAAAACTTTATAAAAACAAAATCAAGCCAAGGAATCAAACAAGGATCAAGCTCTGATACCAATTGTTTGTCCCATAAACACTAATAGAGAGGAGATGGATTGAAATCAAAGAGAAATGATGAACAAAGAAGCTTGGAGAAATGCATCAATGGTGAAGATATGTATTGCAATAAAGATGATAACCAAAAAGTGTTAATAGCATTCCACACTCAAAACCCTAAACCTCTCATTCCTTATATAGGAATGAGAGAAAATACAGAAGAGTCATAAACGGCCCCTGAAGTTCCAAACTTCTAAACAAGGGCATTACAAAAGGATAATTGTTCAAACAAGGAAATCAACTACTGAAAGCAATAAACGATAGAGCTTCTGACTCTTCCCAACAAGAGGTCTAACAGATTCCTTCGCAAAGCTGTTTTCAGGGAGACCTTTCACCAGGTTGCTGATAGAGAGCTGGTTGATGGTCTTGAAATTCAGGTGGGAGAGACGTTTGTGCCTGAGCCAGTTGATTTCTGAAGAGGCCATGGACATGAAGCACACATTTTCAGTGGACGCGTCCATGTTGATGACATCGTGGGATCTTTGTCCTCTAAGAATGACTTTCTTATGCCTGTTCTTCACCTTGCAGCTTTTCTTGGAGAAAGAGACCTTGTGATCTTTATCACAAAGCTGACTGATACTCAGCAGATTATGAGTCAGTCCTTCAACATAAGATACCCTTCGAAAGGTAGTCTTACCGTTGGTTAAGGTACCATAACCACGAGTGATACCTCTTCCTTTGCCACCGAATTTGACTGAAGGGCCAACTTCTTCCTTGAAGTCGACTAGAACATGTTTGTTTTCAGTCATGTGTTTGGAGCATCCGCTGTCAAGGTACCAGATGCCCTTTTCCTGTAAGAGAAGGAAGAGTTAATTGGTCTTGGGAACCCACATGAAGTTGGGTCCGTCAAGGTCAGCGAAGAAGGAAGAATCATCAGGGACATAGATGACTGAGTATTCAGTGGCCTCAGAGACTACTGGAGCAGTAGGAGTAGAGGCAACATCTTCTGTCTTAACTGAATTTTCAGTTTTGACAGGGTCAGGGATGGTGACAGACTCAGCGACTTAAGGTTTAATTCCTTTGGCAGACTTATTTGCCTTAGAACCTTTCTTTACCTTGGCTGCTTTTTCAGCCTTGGTAGCATTAGGACACTGACTAGCGATATGGTCATTGTGACCACAGTGATAGCAGTTTCTATAGGTCTTAGATTTAGAGGGACCCTTAGGATTTTTAAGCTTAAGGTGAGATGGTCCATTTCCAAGAAGGCTATATCTTTGGTCTGAGGAGGAATGGGAGTCTTCTCCTGAGGTTTGGTTATTAAGTCAACCTTAATTCTGGGAGTAGGGCTTTGAGCAGATTTCTTAGCCCCTGATCCCGTAGGACCACCACCTAAGACTTTAGAAGTCTTGTGGTTTTGATTCTTAGGTTTGGGAGGAAAGCTTGAAAGGTTCTTGCCATTAGAGTTCTTAGGAGGCTGATCAGAAGTAGTAGCCTCATCTTTGGAGATGGGAGAAGAACTCTGAGGGTTAGAGTTAGAAGTAACAAACATGCCAAATTTTAAATTAGATTTATCAGATTTATCCATAGCATGCTGTTTTCCTTTAACAAAACCTAAGCAGGTTCTGTTCAAAGGGTGACGCTGGGTGGAGAGAATTTCATCTACCTTTTCAGAGGCATCAACCCAGCTCTTAACAGTGACCTTCTCTAAAAGTAGCTCAGCTAGAGGTTTTTCTTTTTCAGCGATGGCCTGTTCTCGTTCAATGCAAAGAACTTGGTTTGCATGAACTTGGTCTTTGTAGCTAGCCTCATAAACAGCGAGCTCTTTGAGTTTCTCATGACACTCTTTAAGCTCAGTCCTAAGGTCAAAGTTGACCTTTTCAGCAGAGGACTTACCATTTAAGGCATTGAACAGATCGATGGTTAAAGCATCCATCGTTGTCATAGCATCAGAAGGAGTAGGAGTAGATACCTGAGGAAGATCAGAGGTCGAGGCAGAAGTAGCAGTGACTTCTTCTTCAGGGATGTCTTCGAGCTGTGCCATAAGAGCAGGCTCGGTTTCTTCAGCGATGGCCATCAGACATGTAACCTCGCTGGTATCCTCTTCATCAGAGGATTCATCAGAAGATTCATCCCATCCTTTTCCTTCAGCGATTAGACCTTTGCCTTTTCGCTGGTATTTCAGCTTTCGGTACTTGGACTTCAGCTTCTGGTACTTTCCGTCCTTGTAAGCTGGGGCAGAGGATTCAGCGAACTGATTCTTCTTATACCTGCACTTAGTGGCAAAGTGTCCTTTGCCCTGACATTTGAAGGGTAGAGGTAGCCTTATCACTAGAAGGGGTGTCAGGCTTGTTAGTAAGAGAAAGCTGCTTGGGCTTACGGAAATTTCCTTTTCTGCCAAACTTTTTGAAATGCTTAGAGAGAAGGGCAAGAGACTCATTGAAATCTGCCTCATTATCAGAGACAAGATCAGAGTCAGAATCATCTATCTCAGTGATAGTCACTGTTGAGATAGGAGTATGAGAGGGTTGAGAAACATCAAAAATTAAGGCAAGAGAGGTACCTTTCGCAGCATCCTTGGTGTCTCTGATGAGATTCGTCTTCAGAGACTTGGTTTGCTCATGGTTGAGCATCATACCATATAACTCACTAAGAGTTATAGTCTTAATGTCCTTGGACATTTTCAGGGAGGGCCTCCATGAATTTTGTGATTACCTGCGAGTTAGAGTAAACAATACCATAGGTCTTCAGATCGATCAGAAGGCAGTTAAACCTCTGATGGGTTTGAGCCAAAGTTTCACCTTTAGTAGCGATGAACTTCTCATACTGACGTATGAGGTGAATCTTTCTAAATTCTATGAGAGCATCGGCACCCTCATATTGGATACAGAGAGTATCCCATATCTCTTTAGCTGTCTTAAGCTTACTGATGGAGGTGTCAACATTCACCAGGCGTTTATCTTCGTCTGTCCAGTTGCACACCTGTTTAACAAAGGTTCTTTCAGGAGCAGCGGGAGTGGTGGTAGTAGCAGCAACAGCTGGTACTATAGAAGTGGGAACATATGGTCCATGTTCTAAGAAGTAGGGGATTTGAGGATTGGAACCAGAGAGAGAGAGTTTCATTCTTGACTTCCATAGAGGGAAGTTATCAGCATTGAATCTGGGTGGCTTTTCCAGAGATCCAAATTCGAAATATGTATCTTTAGGAGGATTGGCCATAGGGTGGATCTAGAAACTATGTTTCTTTTGTGAACGGTTAAGAAGAAGAGGTTTCTAACCGCTCTGATACCACTTGTTGGTCCTCTATTGATGGCCAATAAGATAAATTGTATTGTAGAATTGGGGGGGGGGGGGGGTTGAATACAATCAACACTGTTTCTTCCACTTAATTCAGTTCACGACTCCTATGGAGCCTTTGTGTGAACTGAAGTAGATTGTTTGTTGAAAAAGATCAAGACTTTGTCAAGATCCAAACAATCTTTTTAAGTTTTTTAGACACACAGCCTTTGCTTATGCACAAAGCAAGAATTAGAAGAGATAGAAAGAATCTGAAGATAGAAGATAGAAAGAAGAAAGGATTGGGGGTATAGAAGATGGACCAAAGTTTCGTGTTTGAAGAACACACTATGTTCATATTTATACCCCATGCATTAAATGCATGTCATCCCCAACTTTACACGTGTCAGGTAAAGATTGGGTTTGGTGTACTATTGTACCATAAAATAATGCCCATGCTTGGTATCGTTAGGTAAAGATTGAGTTTGGTGTACTATTGTACCTTGGTATCGTTAGAGTAAGTCATGAATCACCTATTTAGGTTTAGGTCTTTTCTTCTAGCCGTGGGAAGTTCCACATAATCCTTAAATCAAGAGGGAATTATGATTTATTGGTAAAGAGGCGAAAAAGTAGATTCATCATCCCACTCGAATTGATTCAAGTAGGCGAGAGCCAATGAATACATTCGTCAGGTATCTCAATTGAAATCTCCAGAAATGTTATTCTATTTTGTATATATCGACTAACTTTAAGATAAATGAGAATCGTAATTATTCAAAATCCTATCCAATAACGTAAATTGAACGAGACCTTAATTATTAACATTGTCGTGTATTTATCAATTTTTACTGTGAATTCCCATTTGTAAATCCAATGGTAGCAACCTAGCTAGTGGTGTCCATCCATTAAAATAAATATTAAGAAAAAGTAATTAGAAAAGAATTGCATATTTAACGCATTCTTAAAAAGTTCAACAATTAAAAAAAATCCTTAATTTTTATATGTTTAATTAATCCCCCAAAAAAAAATTAATAAAGCACAACTATTTTAGAACACAATTTTCGTGAATAAAATAAAGTTAATTGAAAACAATTTTTTTAGATAGGACAGTAATAAGTGAACATTAATGTGAATGAAACATCAATTTTTCTTATATAAGACAAAACTAACGGAAAATATTAATCTGAAACAAAAATTGTAAAACAACCTATGAGATTCAAACTTTGGGCCCCAAATAGAGAGTAACAGCTAGCACTCTTGCCAATGCACAAAGATTGTTTTGTTGAATTGATTATCTTAATAAAATTATGTAGTAATCTTTTTGGATTAGGTTTATGAAAATTAAGTAAAAGTTGTTTGAGATTAAGTCCGGCTACGTAATGTCAATGTCTAGATTCAAACCCAGGTGGATGGAATATTCTACTATATTCCTTAGGTCTTTTACTAGTACGTCACCAAGTTATAATGTAGTAATCTTCTTACAAGTAAAAGATTAAAAATTATTCAGAGCCCCATGACGAACATGGACGG
Organism: Centaurea solstitialis; assembly: GCA_030169165.1. NCBI lineage: Eukaryota > Viridiplantae > Streptophyta > Magnoliopsida > Asterales > Asteraceae > Centaurea > Centaurea solstitialis. Next base: position 54,784,753 of record CM058046.1, on the reverse strand, counting down.
TTCTTTAATGGTTCTCACAGTGGCAAGTGCCACTGTATCATTTCTCTGATAAATGGTAAAAAAATTTAGTTTCATTGATGTGCAACCTTATCATCTTGGAGGGTGCCGCCGTATCGTTTTCAAAACTTACAAGGGATGCACCAAAAAACCAAGAAATTCTCTCAAAATCAATCAAAAATCCTGAAAGAAGTTCTCTTAAAATCAACAAAAAGACCTAAAAAGCCTCTTGAAATCACCAAAAACTGAAAAATTCTCCCGAAATCAATAAAAAAAAATCCATCAAAAACAACAACATAACTTATAAAAATCTCACTAATAACAAAAAAAAAACCTTCTCAAAATCAACCAAAAACTTAATTATATATTGCCACCGTTTGAAAAATGTTATTGATCCGCCACTATCAACAATTAGAAGCCCTATGTTCATAAAACAATATGCTTGAACGGTTAGACATTCTAGGCGTATCTTATAAAGCCATTTTTTTTGTAGTGAGTGTTACTCTTAATATTCAACTTTGTAACTCCAAATGATGATTGATGTCAATCATATACTAAAACCTATATTGTATGATGTTTTTTTTATGGTGAAACTGATTGATGATTTTATGTAAAAATGATGTAGTAGATAATATTAATTTATAACTACTTGTTGATTGAATTTGCTTCCAAGAATACTGTAACACCCCGCCTACCACGATACAATATTGTCCGTTTTGCCCCACTGGCTCATGACTTTATTTCTCGTGACCTGGTGAGGACTTTCTAAAGGGTCACCCATCTTGGTACTACTCTCACCCAAGAACTCATAACTGCAACGTTCCAAGAACCTGCCGTGCATGTGGCCCCAAAACGTGTTGTGTTTAGAAAGACCAATGTATTACTTATGAACACATAACTCATGTCCACAACGATATGGGATATGCCTAAAGTGTTATAAACACCCTTTTTAAGGACTCATCGTCCTCGATGAGGTTTTCCCCACATCTCGAACGACATAGGAGCGGCTCTGATACTACTTGTAACACCCTGCCTACCATGACACAATATTGTCCACTTTTGCCTCATTGGCTCACGGCTTTGTTTATTGCGACCTGGTGAGGACTTCCCAAGGGGTCACCCATCCTGTTACTACTGTCACCCAAGCACGCTTAACTGCAACGTTTCAAGAACCTGCCGTGCATGTAACCCCAAAACGCGTTGTTTTTAGGAAGACTAAAGTGTTACTTATGAACCCAACATCACTCCTGTCCATGGCGATATGAGAAATGCCTAAGGTGTTACAAATACTCAGAGATGTTATTTGAATTACTAGTTTATCTTAAATTCAGGAGTATGTTATTTTCAGGGGCGGAACCAGAAACTAATATGTGTGGGGCAAACTCTAAACAACAATCTTAATTTCTTAAAAAATAGTTTTTTATATACCAAAAACCTTCAAGATGTCAAGAATAATTATAATTCTAAATTTTAAGAGGCAATTACCCAAATATCCATAATATATAAAAAAATTGTTAAATTTTTTAAAAAATGTTAGGGGGGCAATTGCCTACTTTGCCCCTCTCGTAGCTCTGCCTCTAATTATTTTGATGATAAAATTGATGTATTAAAGGATTTTTTTTCCGTATTTTGCAAGAGCATTTTTTTACATCTTATCCTACCATCCCGGGCCTATAAAATGTCAAGAACGGCCCTGATTGTTCGTTACTGGTATAACATCTTAAATTCCATCGCATACCATGTATTTATTATTCTGGGAGGTAAAGTTAAGAGTATGGTGCACCTAAGTAGGTCAGCTAGTTGATACGAATTAAGGCACTATCATGTTTCTAACTAATGTTTACGTTTGCAAACTAATCTTTTTACCAACTTAATTATATAGATACCAAACTTTGTTATATCAATAACAATGAATTATGTAATAACACAACTTGATGATCAAATACTTTATAACCACCATTTAATTATTTGGTAATAATGACCCAATAAATTATAAAGGTTCTAATAATTGCAACTTTAGTTTTTATTTTTACATGTACATGTCATTTTCCATGCATTTAAGTATATGTGGTTGTGTTAGAAATATTTGTTAGTTGTTTCAATTTGTAATTTCTCTAAACTTAGTATCATTTATGTAATTGTTGTTAAAGGCCCATGTTCAAGGCCCAAGTGTTTAAAGCCTTTTAAGCCTTTTACTAGTTAGTATAAATAGTAGTCATTAGGTTCATTTGTACTTTCCTTCCTTTATGCTTCTCTCAACATTGAATGAAATACAATCTATCTAGATCATTTGTACTTAGCATATCTAGTGTTCTTGATTGATTGATTGATTTGACACCCACAATTGGTATCAGAGCCTGCCACTTGCTCTTGATCCGTTGCGTTCTGGTTCTGGTGAAATCGTTTCTTCAGGTCCAGACTCAAGCTTCGGGTACCGGGTCTTCTCTTCAGACTTGGATTTTTGGGCGTCAAGTGCTTTCTTCAGACTAGAGTTTCCAGAATTTCTCTAAGTCTTCCCTCATTACTCGGCACCCAATACCCATCACTACACTCAACCTCCAGATCTGAACCTAACCTTCAGAACTGAATCCTTTCCAAGAATTTTACAAGTGTTGAGATTTTTCACGAACCAGATCACCAGATCATTCCAAGTGGTTTAAGATCCACAATCAACCACCAATCATGAACACAAGAAAAGCCTTAGCAATCGGGTCCGATACCCGACCACCAGTTCTTCATGTACATGAAGAGGAATCTGATGAAGAGATGAATGACATAAAGAAGGCCTTGGCATTGATCACCAGGTCCTTGTCCAAGAGGAATGCAAGAGAACCCTTGTCTTCTTCCAACCATCTGAGGAGAATTGAACAGGGTGGTAGAGCTGACTGCCAGAAACCTGTAGAGAAAGCCAACTCTGAAGACAAAGAAAACGAAGTAAAGAAAGATAATGCTTGGCTCAGAATGTCAAGTGATGATGAGGAGGGAGGTCCCGTATGCATGCTTATTCAAGATGAGGCATGGGACCTGACAAGTGATGAAGGAAGAAAAGGTCAACTATGCTTGATGGCAGATGTGGATGAAGAGTATTCCGAGGATGATGATCGTGACTACAATGATGTCAACTCAGACCATTCTGATTCATCTTCTGAGGTACTCCCTGACCCATACACTAAACTTGAAAATCAAGTAAAAGGTCTCGCACAAAAGGTTTCTGAGTATGAAAATAAGATTAAACAAGCTAATAAACAAACCACAATTGCTGAATCCAAATTAGCTAGTGAACATGCCTTAGTCGTGAAATTCAACATTGAATTGGCCTACTCAAAAGACAAAGTTAACATGCTCACTCTTGCAAACAAAACTCTTGAAGATAAAGTCACAAGCTTAAATGCTAATATCACTGATTTACAAAAGAGACTTCATGAGGCTGAGATTTTGAGTAGAGTAAGTGTTCAAAAGTGTGAAGCCATTTTTGCCCAACGAACAAATCTCTTTGCAAAAATAAAAGATATGGAGGACAAGTTCCTAAAAGAGGCCAGACTGATCAAACCATTCATATGAACCAACCTAAAGAGTTCAATTATTATAACCCTAAAGAAGGCATTGGATACAAAAGTCCATGCTATCTTAAGCGTGCCATATCCAAGACTCCTACCATGTATGACCTTCGGTACATGAGTCTTGGATTCAAAATCGTTTTCATGAAAGAGTCTGATGATCCTGAACAGTTGAAGGAAATTGAGAAGAAAGAAAAAGATAGAAAAAACAAACACTCTATTCCCTTCAACTATTCATCTCTCAATGCCAGTTACGCAACGCGTGAGACTCCTTTGTCTAAGGATTATACGCCTAGCTATACTGAGGCTGAGATGAATCAGGAAGTTCCAATCCTTGAAAAAGTTTACAAAGATAACAAAACCTTTTATGAGAAGAGGATTGCTACACTTGAGGCTGAGCTTGAGGATGAGAGGCGCATGAGCCTTAGGGAAAAGGACTTGTTCTTGAGTAGAATCAACGAACTTGAAACTGCCCTCAAATCCAAGAGTCCACCAAAAAGAAACAATCCACAAGTGGAACTTGTGATAACTCACGTCATCAGCACCATCCATTGAATGTTGATGCACCAGATTTCAGACCTTCAAGTACATATTTTCAAAACTCAAAATCAATTGTACTAAGGTCTCCAATTTGCACAACTATCTCATACATGGACACTCTAACTAACATGGCACCAAGATCAACGGTACAAATCTCTGAGATTGTATCGAATGATTGTTCCAACATGGCTGGTGAGGGTGGTAGATCAAATGGTACTTCTAAACCTGGAACGTGTACTCCTGTCAAACCCACTCGGGAAGACAAAGGGAAGGATTCGATAGTCACCCCTGAGTCTGAAGTTGCGAGTACATCTCGTCCTAATGTGACTGCTCCTAAGAAACGTCGACGCTCTCGTAAAAACAAGAAGTCGTCTAAACCTAAGGAACAGTCACACAACTTCCACCCAAGAAACAAATCTTCAAATCATCACTCTCTTGCAAATCATTCTTCTTAAAATATGACATTTCAAAATGCAAGGAAGGGTAGGGATAACTCAAAGGAGAATGGAACTAAAAAGGGCAGTCATCCAAAGTCATATGCACATAAGCCCAGATTTGCGAAAAACAGATTTTCCAACGATAAATTTCATAGAGCTCACAGTCATGTACCTCATACTCTTTTTAACTTTCATGACTGTGAACATGTTGCTTATGGATATCGGAGTGATTATCGATGTCGAAACTGTTTTCATTTTGGCTTTTGTCCGAATGCCTTTGTGAATGATCGATATTGTGCTCCTAACTTTTATGGATTCTACAATCATGCTTATCATCATTACACTCATCATGCTAAGAAACATAACTCTAAACCTGCCGATACTAACCCGAAAGGACCCATTCCCAAATGGGTACCTAAAAATGTTTGCACTTGATTTTTCAGGCCGGTCATGTGTAAGTTATGGTTGAGGTTGTCCCAAACACATGACCGGGCAAAGGGACCTTCTCACTCCCTTCAAGAGTTGTACTTGGTGAGAAGTTCGCTTTATGAGTGGTAATAAATCAAGGGGGAATTTTGTCTGCCTCTGCCTGTTCCAAGGGGGAATGTTGTTTGCCTCTGCATGTTCCAAGGGGGAACATTGTCTGCCTCTACGTGTTCCGAGGGGGAACGCTGACAGGTTCAAACTATGTTGCTCGTTTCGAGGGGGAACGATGACAGACTCGATTCAAAAGGTACAGGTAAGCACCACAGGTAAGTATTCTATCCCTTTATGCATGTGTTTTCGTTCATATGTCGGTGTTACTAACCTGTCTGTATAAGTGTGCATGTGTCAAGGGGGAACGTTCCCTCCCCATGCCTGTTCAGAGGGAGAACGTTTTCTGCCTCTGCCTGATCAGAAGGGAAACAGGTAAGCACCCCAGGTAAGTTTTCTATTCCCTATATATAACTATAATAGTATTTTTTTCATAGGTTTCATTCTTATCCAAAAAAAAAGACAACCTCAAAATTCTTGGATTTTGAGTGATTTGGGTTGGGTTTTGGTGATAATTGTGTTTATTAAAGTTGTAAATCGCATCACAAGCTTTCATTTAGTATATATATTTGTGTGATTTACCAAAATTTTGTGTTTATGAGGTTAAACACCGTTGTTAGTGTTCTTGCAGGTTTCATAGGATCTTGTTAAAAACCCAAGGAAAATACACTTCTTGATCCAAAAATTATATCTGTTTGTGTGGTTTGGTGTTTGTGAGTGTGTTTGCTGTCACTTTTAATTCATTTTATCTCTTTTTATTTTTTCCTTCATTTTTTTTATTTTTGTTGTGTGTTCATCAAAACCTTCAACACAATATCAAGAACCCAAGTCCTGACCGGATGTTTTTCCGGCGACCGGACCTCGCCGGAACCGGATCTTTCAAAAAGTGTCCCTCCAAAGTCTTATGATTGAATTGAAACCAAAACCAACTCTCCCGGACCGGATGTTTTTCCGGCGACCGGACCTCGCCGGAACCGGACCGGAAAACTCTTTGACCGGATCAAACCTTTTCTTGGACCAGATCTGTTGTTGACCGGAACCGGATGTCGCCGGAACCGGACCGGAAAATGCCTTGTCCGAATCTTGAAAAGAAAGTGAGATGAAGTGTTGTGACCGGAACCGGACTGGACGGTGGCCGGAGCCCGGAACCGGATGTCGCCGGAACCGGATAATTTTCCGGCGACCGAATCTTCTTACTTGTGAATCATCCGCAACCGAACCTCCCCTTTCGTCTTGACCGGAACCAAAGATCTGCGTGTTCGACCGGACCTTTTTTCTTCGTCGAGACCGGATGTGAGACCGGACGTGATGTCCGCCGGAACTCCATCGGCTTTCGTACCCTCGTTGTCGGAATCTTGACCTTGACTGTAGTCGGAGGTCGGACCGGCCCGGACCGGAGCTTGCCGTCGGCGACCAGCGTCTGGAAGCGGTTCTCCCCTCTCCTAGTTAGTTATTTTGTTAGTATGGTATTAACTTGTATATCAGCTCTGAAATTGAATCAATTTGAATAAAAAAAACGCGTTTTTCCTTGAAATCCAGCTATCACACGCCTTTCAACAAGCTACCAGCTGTCACACGCTTTTCGACGCGGTCCCCAACACCACCCACGCACCTGACGCGCTTCCACACTCAGCTCACGCGCCCGCACGCGCCACGGACGCGCACCGCACGCGCTCATCATGCGCCAGATGCGCTCTCCACGCGCTCCTAACGACTCTCTCACGCGGTCAGATGCTCGGTCAGAGCTGGTGACCGAGCTCTGACCCGCCGTCTGACCGGTTCTCCTCCTCTGACCCGTCGTCTGACCAGTTCTCCTCTTCTGACCCGCGCTCTGACTGAGCTCTCTTCGTCTGACCGAGCTTATCTCCTCTGACCGATGATTTTTTTTTATTTTTTTTATTTAATTTTTGTGTGTTTTATTTAATTTTTTTCTTTTTACTTTCATTTGGTTACAAGACTTAGATTTTTTTTCCTTTTCTCTTCTACACTTTATTTTTTTCTTTATTAGACTTTGTTTTTCTTTATGTGTTTGGTTAAGTGTGAATCCCACTATGTATGCTCATTCATGTGCTAAGTATTTCTCAAATCCCGAAACTCATAGGAGTGTTTTTTTTATATACATATTCCTGAATATGATTAAGCTACCAACATTCTTGTACTCCTTGAAGTTTTGGTTTGTGTACAATCTTCAGTGGCCATAACCCTTTTTTTGTCAAGCACCATCATGTGCTCAGTTGGTAAGATTTTTTTGGGTTCTATATTCTCCAGACCTGAGAATTATTCACACTCAATGTGTTGTGTTGTTCTGTATCAAATCTTTTGATTTAGTACACAACAACACATCTCAATGTTGTGTGTCTTATCCCTCACTTACTTATGCCGTTACCTCGATACTAACATCCTATCTTTCAGGTACAATGGCGAACCCCAAATTCCAATCATTTTGACGATGATCACACCATCGCCTCCTCCCAATCACCATCGGAGGACATAGCAGACATAAAAAAAATTATATTAAAATAATAATAATAATAATAATAATAATTATAATAATAATAATATGTGTAACGTCAGTATTTGGGTTCGGAATAAGATTCAGAACGGTATCCAAGTCTTTCTTAATATCCAGGCTCTGTCTGAAGGCATCCGACATCTTTCTTTGGCATCCAACCCTTTTCTTTGATACCAACACTTATCATGGATACCATCACCACACTTCTTTGGATACCAACACTTTATATGCCATAGCCAAGTATCCTGATGCCATACCCAACACTCCCTATACCAATACCATCACTCCTTATGCCATACCCCAAACTCCTTATGGCAACCCCAAAGACCCATGATACGCCGCTGGCGATACTACTTGCATTACTTGATGCTGTCGATCATCATTCACCGACTGTGAGAGCATACTTAGGTATATCACCTTTACCAGCATCTCCAGAGCCGGAGACTGGCACCCCGGAGGTATCCTCTAGGAGAGTGAGTGAGGGTCTTGAGCGTGGTTATTCACCTGGGGGTGGTGACCAAGGATGTGAGGATGAGGAGTCGGGGGGAGATGACGGGGGTAGATTAGGCGGTGATGATGATCGTTCCGGAGCTAATACCTCACATGTTTATGACAGTCACCAAAGTCCTTCACTTTACCCTTTGGTGGACTATGATTCTGATGACTCCGGTGATGACCACCCATCTGCGGGTGAGGACGACATAAGGTTTGAGGGAGACCTAACAGTCGAAGAAAGTGAGCAGAGCGAGGGAAGTAAAAGAAATGATGAGTGTGAGATAGGACCAAAGGTTTTAACCGGTCCACCCCTATCCATAGGTAGAAGCCGGGCAGCCACATCTGCTACCCGTACACATGTGTTGAGTACGGGTATTGAAGAAGACACCTCCCACCCAGAGGTGCAATTGCACGCCCCACCTAGCCACTCATTCATCTCTCAAAAGGTGGATGTTTCATTCCACGGGGACAAAGCACAACGGCTATCAAGCCCTCACTTAGAGGGTGATGATATTGAAACAGGAGGATCCCTGCCCCGATCCCCACACTTCCTTCATGTGCACCAGCGTCTAGAGCCATATACACTTTTAGGTACACATACTGCCAGTCTGTGTGACGCAGTCTCAGCTCCACCTGTCGCGATTCTAAGTGACGTGACCGGAACCCCGAGAGTGGTGTCCACGAAGACATTTCACGAGGACCGGAGGGAAGACCTACCACGGCTATCATCACGCCAACTGTGAAAGTAGGCTACACCGTTGATTCAGCGGTTGTGCAAACGGGTACTCTATGTGAGCCCGGTGTTACTTACCCGGCATTTGTTGTCAGGGATATGATGGACAGCGCCCTAAAGGCTGTCCGTGAGGAGTTTGATGCAAAGTTTGCGGCACTTGAAGCCCGGTTAAAGGGCAAAGGGAAGGTGACTGAGCCTATACGAGATCCAACACCACCTCCCCGTTCACCATCCCCACCTCCGAGATCCATCGCTCCCGTTTCTTCTTCTGATGAGTTACGGGACCTTCTTATGGCATCGTTACTATCCAGAAGTGATCTTTCTGACCATGAGGCCAATCTTCTGGGATACTTGAAGCGGTTCTCTGATCCATCACTTCCCGCGAGCCGTCCCGAGCCGGCTACCTCCTCTTCTCAAGAGGTAGTCTTATCTATCCAGAGGCTCGAAGGGAAGCTTGATGCCCTGAAGACGGAGGAATTAGCTGAAATCAAGGGCTCCATTTCAGACATGCAGACTCAGATCCGGGCCCTTGAGACTTCTTGCCGTGCATCAGCCGAGCCACCAAAGCGCAGACACGACGACCGAGATGACCCCGATCGCCGTGAGGGGGAAATCCATAAGAAGGCTCGGCTTGGCTCTTCAGTTCTGACAGGCACATCTTCCGGCGCCGCTCCTTCCGGTACTCATATGGGGACCGGTGCCGATGTATCTCAGTCTCAGCCTGGTCAGAACCCGACGACAGATTCAGCGGAGGGTCGAGAGATTGTCATTTTTGTCAACCCGGAAATCTCTCACTCTGACCGTGTAGCCGCTTCAGATGATATTTCTTCTTCGATGACGAATTCACTCAGTTTCCAGTCTCAGAGCCTCAAGTGAAAGAAGAGGATGATCCTTCAGATGATTATGAGTCAGGTGGCATGGAGAGCTATAGTTCTGACTCTCCACCTCTGGTACCACATCAGTCACTTCCGGGTGTAGAGATGTACAGTTCTGAGTCTTCACCCCCTATGTCTCCACATCTTTCATCTTCTCCATCGCCTACATGTGACATGCCTTCACCACATCGGTCTCCTCTTCCTCTTACGCCGTCTCCAACATATAGAGGTTCTCAACCAAGGGTACCGTCTCGTACTCCGTCTCCAGTTCTAACTGTATTTTGTTCTCACACGCCGTCTCCACATCCAGAGCTTTGAGCATGTCTTCTAGAGTCAGAGCTTCGATCAACCCTGTTACTCATGGCATCCAGCGACCGATCCATGGTCAATGGTTCAACCGCCAGTCTCACCTCCGTAGGTGATATTTGAGAAGGACAAGGGTGTACCACCTAATCGTTGAAAGTATGTGGAACCACGGAAGCCAGTCATGAGAGATAGAGAAATGAGGTATGTCAGATACCTTGAGGAGACTGGCTGAGAAGCATCAAGAGAGACTGCCACCACGATCATCATTGAGAAGTGAAGGATTGTCAAAGAAGCCCAAAGAGACTGAAGCTTCAAAGAAGAAATCATCAAGTCATCAGAAGCGAAGAAATTGACACAAAGGGGGAAATTGTTAGAAATATTTGTTAGTTGTGTCAATTTGTAATTTCTCTAAACTTAGTGTCATTTATGTAATTGTTGTTAAAGGCCCATGTTCAAGGCCCAAGTGTTTAAAGCCTTTTAAGCCTTTTACTAGTTAGTATAAATAGTAGTCATTAGGTTCATTTGTACTTTCCTTCCTTTATGCTTCTCTCAACAATGAATGAAATACAATCTATCTAGATCATTTGTAGTTAGCATATCTAGTGTTCTTGATTGATTGATTGATTTGGAACCCACAGGTTGCTTTCACTTTCTAATCCTTTTTTACAGTTCTTTCTAATGCTTAAAAAAACTGATTTCAACTTGTGTTATAGATAAATGATTTTTAATGGTTAAACAGAAAGAGTAGAGGAAAGCTAACTGTTCAGTGATGGATAGGGGTATGCATCGGACGAATCAGACGAGTTCAGGTGGAGAAATCAAAATCCTAATTGGATGTATGATATGAAAATAAAGCCCCAAATTTTAGGTTTTGGATTTCGGATTGGTCGGTATTCGAGTTAAGGTCGGTTGAGTTCGGGTATTGTCAAAATGCAAAAAATGTAAATGTTCAATCGATTTTGATATTTTATTCAATCGATTGTGACAATTGATGAATTTAATAGTAGGTTTATGAATTAGAAAATAGTAGTATAAAAGGCAACAATTTAAGATTTACATAAGATAATTTGATAAATAAATATATTTGTTTAATATTAAAAACATATATGTATACATATTTCGGGTTTCTAGAGCGTCGGGTGGAAGAAAACTAAACCCAACCTGAACCCGAATATTCTCACAAAATCCAGATTTTGAATTTTTGGATTTTCAGGTATTCGGGTTTGACACAAAAACCTTATTTTTGGCTCCGATTTGGATTTCGAACGATTCGGGTTTTGCATACCCCTTATGATGGATCCAACAATTCTTTTTGACCAGACATATCTTTATATTGGATCAATGGTTCACAAAGTAACAATTTGATGACGAGGAAAAGTCGTGTTTGACTTAGGAAAAATGAATTGTGCCAATTTAAGTAGTAAAATACATCTTTAAAAAAAATATCAAGTTTGACCTTTAGAATAAATACATATTCCCTTAAAAAGAAGATAGAAAACGACAGAAACATAATATGAATTTGCAATGAAACAAATAAATAAATAATGATATAAAAGTAATAAAATTAAAATGAGACAAAAATATATAATAAACAATCATTAATGTAATGATAAGTTAGAGCATCTCCAACAGTATTGATAAACTTTTTTCTATGATAGAGAAAATAAACTAAAATCTCTAAAAACATTTTCTATCATCTACAACAGCTTTGTTATTTTACAGAAACAATCAATATTTATATTATTAAAATATTTAATACATTTAGTATTTCAATAAAAAAAATTAACCAACTTTTAAACAATTGGTGGAATGAATTAAAAAATAGTTTCTCTCTCTTCATATTTTAGAGAAATCTCTAAATTTAGAGAAAACTCAAATTTTTTATATTTTAGCAATCCATTTAGCAATGCTGTTGGAGCATTTTAAAAGAAAAATAACACCAATTTTTCTATTTTAGCAATGCTGTTGGAGATGCTCTTATGGAGTTTTTGACCAAGTGGATGTTCATTGCATATTCTTCTTTCATTTGATTTTATTTACTTTTATATCATGATTTATTATTTTTTTTCCATTGTAAATTCATAATATATGTTATGGTTTTTTTATCCTATTTCAAGGGAACATATTATTTATTCCAAAAGTTAAAATCTGATTTCTTTTTAAAGAAAAATGTATTTTACTACTTAAATTGATACAATTGATCAGACTCTCCTATGGTAATCAAATCATTATTTTGTGGAATATTGATCCAATTTAAAATCAAAATGAGACTAAGGGGGCGTTTGGTACAGATAATGGAATTGCAGAGAAATGATGCAGAGAATGGAATTGCAGAGAAAGAGAATTGGTCCAAAGAATGGGAATTGACTCCCCTGTTTGGTAGCACAGAGATTTCGACAGAGAAATGTAACAGAGAATCATATCTCTTGTTTGGTACAACAGAGAATTATATCAACCTTATGTAAACTCATGTAATCAAACACCAAAAACTCATAACTCATGTTTATATAATTCTACTATTTCAAATAATTCCATGTAATTAGACCAACAACTCCACTGTCATAATTCCAAATACTCATATTTATATAATCTTTCAAACACCAAACAGGCAAACACTCGTTAAGCTACTAACAAATGGAGGAAAACTCATTAAGCTAGTAACAAATACATCCTCCATGTAAAATCAATTTCGATTTATTTTAATTTTTTGGGTCAAAACCAAATTCATACCCTCCATGTGGTCAACAGAGAAGTTGCAGATTCTAACAATGGTGCTAACCAGTTCAACTACATATCTTCCACCATTTCCAACCCTTCAAACCTTCAAATATCATGCAATCAAATCCCCAAATCTATCAATTCCTTGAACACCCACCACCAATTTCATCTGCCACCCCATAATTCTTCCTCCACGCACCACCGCAAACCTCCCAATTTCCGCCGCCCCAAATGGGGGTTTTCTACTTTTCGAAGCAAACCCGCTTGAGAACTCCGATCAGATCGTCACCGGCGTCATCGCCGCCGATAGCGGGGAAGAGAGAGGGTGAGATCTGTGTGCAGAGAGGGAGAGAAATCGAATATCTAGAAATTGAAACACAGAAATCCAGTGGGGAAATCGACTTGTGAAGAAGTGAATGGCGAAGACACTCGTGTGATGGAGGGAGACATCGTCGTGGGCGATGGAGGGAATGTAGAACGGCGGTTGATAGCCTCCCCGGAGTCTCAAATCGGCGGTGGAACCCTGGAGCGTCGATGCAGATTGCAGAGAGAGAGATAGAAGGAGCTGTTCATTATTATTTTTTTTTTCAACTCTCCGTGTGTGGGTCTGGTTTCCATCGAGAATTGATATTTTAATTTCCCACCATTTCTTTGTTAAAAGTAGAGAATTCATAATACAAAGGAACCATTTCTCGAGAATTACCAATTCTCCGTGCATTTTTTTCACTTACCTACCAAACAAGGGAACTGGAATTCATTTCCATTTCTCTAGTTTTATTTCCCTGTACCAAACACCTCCTAAGTGTATTTGAGGTCGCGAGTTTCAATCCTTGTAATTTTACCTTTTATTGTAAATATTTCTATTATTAGCCTTTGTATTAGGAAGCAAAATTTAAAAATGATATAAATTGCTAGATCCTCTCAATCTATACATTATATATCCCACACTTAAATCTAAGCATTGTAATGAATCCCATCCATGTTTGATATTTGTTATAAACTAGTTATTAAGAGTCCGAACTTTACTTCGGATTACAAACTATGATAGATTTTATCATAAGTAGTCAGATGAATTTATATGAAAGATTAAGTTCGTACATATATTGTCATATGAAATATTAGTATGACGGATTTCATGTATTAAAAAAAAGTATATGGTGCACCTAATGTCTATTGTACGTGGTTGTTAGCATGTAAATAATATGTAGATAATTTGTGTGTGTGTGTGTGGGGGGGGGGGGGGGGGGGGGGGGGCTAATATGTCAATGGTTATTTAAAATAAATAAAAAGGTTTAATAAATCAATAAATAAAAAAATATTAATTTAGAGAGATTTCTTTAGATAAGTTTCATCTAGGTTTTCTCTAGACTACATCCTTAGCAATTTAATACTGAAAATTCGACGGTCTGAGACTAAGCCCAACCATAAGATGTGCACGAAGGGATTCGAACCTAGAGCGAATGAGATATCATCCACATCCCCCACATGCCTTACCAGTTACCGCTACGTGACAAGCCTTGTGGTTAATTTTAAGAGATTTTAACTTAACGCTTTGGAAAAAAACATCATGTAATTATTAATAATTTAATGAAATTATTTGATTTTTTTATTAAAGTTATGTTAGAAATATTTGTTAAGTTGTGTCAATTTGTAATTTCTCTAAACTTAGTGTCATTTATGTAATTTGTGTTTAAAGGCCCAAGTGCCAAAAACTTGTTTCGCTCGAAATGTACGTGTTTTTAATCGAAAATCAAGCTTTATTTTATAAAACCGCAAGCGTACGGTATCGTATCGTAGCATACGGGTCGAACACGGCGAGAAAACGGACAAATCACGGTGTTGCATTTCCAATTTGCAAGTTATGTGAAGTTCAAGTTCGGGAATTGGTTTCTAACTACAAGAGGAAAACCTACTTAACTATTCTACAACATATACATCTTGCTACGCGAAAAAGGAACAACGAACACATTTGAACAAGTAACGAGCATGTGAAAACAAGAAAACAAACACATATGAACAAACACGAGACACGAACAAACACGAGTAAGGAAATATGGATATCGTATCCCGATCGCTAAGTGGATTCCGTAGAAAACGTTTATTCCTCTTTCGAGATAGCTAGACCATTTTCCTAGAAATATTATTACTTCCGTATCATTTCCTATGAAAACGTCGTCCGGAAATGCTCCAATTTACAACCTACATCTATTTCCATGATGTGGTCATAAGCTCTCGATCAATTCATCGAACGTGTTAACGAACTTCCGTCCGATCAACCGTTGTTAAAAGTTATCGTAAATCATCGATATCGAAAGATTGCTAACTTCCATTAAACGAATCACATCTCCATCGATGATTCACTTTTGTTATGAAAAACATAAATTGATCGAGACTTATCGATCGTGATTCGATATCGATTTCCTACACACGCACAATTACTTGACCTAGATCTATATTAAACACATAAAATCCTAATCAAATGAGATCTAAATCCTAGATCTACAATTGAAATCAACATGCATCAAGATACAAATGAATCATTCAATTAACCTAATCTACTTGCCTAAAACTATCAAAGAGAACTAATCAACTTCATCACCATTAACAACACTCCACAACTACATGCAATCAATTAACCAAATCACAAACTACCTAATTAAGGAAATCTACTCAAATTGAAGACATGAATTAAAGCAACTAAACTACAATTGCAGAAATTAAGCAATAGAATCATCAAATTCATAGATCTAAACATTCAATTCAACAATTACACTAATCAAATGCTTAAAGGAAATAGGGAAGGAGATACTAATAGCTCAAGGATGTACTAAGTTCATCAAGGAAGATCAAGCCACCATTGATGAAGGATTTGAAGCTCTCATCCAAGGCTTAGTAGAGCTCCTCCCAAAAGTGAAACCCTAGCTTCTTAGATCCAAAATCCCACCAAAATTCTTTCAAAAAGTTGTTATCAAAAGTGGAACTAAAAACTGTCAACTCAAACAGTCAAAACCATCATTTATACTCCATAAAAAGTCAAAAACGGCCAAAACAAGAAAAACACGCGGGGGTGGTTTGCGACCCTAGCGATCGCTAGCCAGAATAGCTAGCGATCGCTAGCTAGCTGTTCTTTTACTCCTTTTGCTCCTTCTTTGCCCCTAACTCCGGTTCACCGCTTCCTTCATCCGTCTTCACTCCATCGCCTTTAGGCTCCGCATCCTCGTTCACCAAATCATCCCGAACCGCCTCTCGATCCTCCTTGGCTCCATCGCGCACATCGTCACCATCTAAACCAATTTCCTATACAAATAAGCTCAAACACCTGGTTAATGCACCAATACTACACATTCGCACTTTAAAATGGAAAAATGCAAAATAGATGGAAAAAATGCATGAACTAAATAACTAAAAGGAAAAAGAAACTATCTAATGCATGAAAAATGGTGAAAAATATATGCAAAACAAAATACCCACAAGCGAACCTTCCTTGTCCCCAAGGAAGTCCCGCTAGGATCGACTCAAAAGGAAAACTAATCACACACAATAATAAAAAAAAACGACACTCTCCACAAAGTTTATACCAAATAGAACTAATCCTCAATAAACATGCTCAAATAAGTCGGCTTTCCGTATCAAATTACAATAGATTACAACAAGCTAAGATCATTATTCGAAAGGATTCTCAAGTACCCAAGTGCTCAAACCTTTGCAAACCGAATTAGCAAAACATAAACATATATCACCAAAGATTTCGCTAAACCTCATAGCCGCTAGGGAAAGGGCGGTGATCAAACTCGGACGGATGCTCACGATATCGCTCTAAACACTCATGTGTATAAGGGTTAGTGTATACTCTCGAAAACCTTCCCAATCAAGTGTACTTTTGACGCGTTTGACATGATTCTCAAATCTAATAACTCTAATAAATCGCATAAAAATGAGGACTTTTTAGGTTGGCTACGGGTTAGGGTGATTCGGGAATGATAAAAGGCTTTATAAAGTGGTTTATGGGTTGATTATTCGAATTTTTTTTTCGGTTTACACACTTAAGTCAATTCCTAAAGCAAATGGATCAAACTTATTAAAATGCAAACTACACTACACTAATCTATCTTTTATTCCATACTTTTTTTTCTTTCTTTTCTTATTCTTTTGCACTTTTTTTCTTTTCTTGCTTTTTTTTTTCTTTTTTCTATTTTTTTTCTATTTTGCTCTTTTTTTTTTCTTTTCATATATATATTTTTTTTTCTTTTTTTTTTTCACAACCCACAAGCTATGCTTGTTTTAGGGGTTCCTATCTATCTAAAACAACTAATGTCCAATCCAAATTGCTTTCCGGAAATCAACTTAAATGTGCATTTTCATGTTTTAAAGGGTGTGAAAGGAAAAAGGTTAGAACTTTTTGGCTCAAAGGGGGTAACAAAGGGAAAGATTGAATTTTTTTCTAAGGATAAGAAAGTGAAGGCCTCTATGCAACCTATAAGAACTTTTAGATTAAGAATTAAGTCAAATGCCTAAAGTTACAACTCAATGGGAAGTACACACAAGAAGCGAAAGTGGGGATTGATTGTGAATGTGTCAATCCAAGGCTCAAATCCTCACTAGGTTAGTCCATCCGAGCGTCACAAATTGATGTAGGGGGGCTACGAAAATAAAGCTAGTCCTAGGGTCAATATGAAATGTAAAGCCAATCGGTAAGCGCGAGTGACAAACTAAGGCACAAGAGAAATTCCTAACTAAAACGACCCTCGCAAGTAGTAATGAATTGTAATATCATACAAGAAGGCCTCTTATTCAATTATGTCTAAGACGATAAGCACATATTTGTCAAACAAAGTGGAGAAGTATCAAAAAGAGAATAGAAAATAAAAATAAGGAAAGAAAAATGGAAAATAAAATACAAGCACACACACAAAATAAAAGAAAAATAAGACCTAAAACCTAAGACACCACCCACAAGCAAAACCGAGCATAGTCCTCGATGCTCATGAGTATATGAATGCAATGAATGAACCTAAACCTATATGCAAAGAGAAAATAAAAAAAAGTGCGAAGATTAAGCCCCACCGGAACCACCGGCTCCGTCGTGACCGGGGTCACGATAACCATGATACCCGTGAAATCCATAATGATCGTAAAAACCATGCAAAGATTGTTGCATGCTTCGGATTAGGGCATTAGTGTCGTTGAGTGCATTGGTGTTCTCGGCGATGGCTTGGGTGTTATTGTCCACCCGAGTGCTAAGATCGTTAAAACGAGCCACGAAATCGAAGTCCTCGGGAAAGTTAGGAAATTGATTTTGTGGTGGAGCTTGGTGTTGTGCGGGAGGAGGAGGAGGTACAACACCGTCGTCGGGAGGATAAGACCAATTGGTGTTGGCGACATTGGTGCGTTCGGGGTTGGGTAAATAAGAATGGTGCTGAAAAGTGTTCCCAAATTGCCAAGAATAACGATTACCCGCGGTACGGACCATGTGCATATTTTGAAGAGCGGCAATACAAAGGGAATCTAACCCATGAGCTTTTTCTTGGGTATCATCAACTTCAAGATTGTGTTGACAATGGTCTATAAGGTAAGTGATAAGACCACCGCACACGATGATACCCCCGGCTTGTTGCCGCTCAAATTTGTGTGCAATAAAAGCTCCGACATCTAAAGTAAAAGTACCCGGGTTGATCATGGCATAAAGAAAATTAAGCTCAGCACTCAAGACGGTGCCGGCATCATGTCGGCCAAGAATGGTTGATGTCAAAATACGATGAGTGATACGAAGAAGTGGGTGAAGGACATGTGTAGCCTTAGCACCTTGTGCGGAATAACGGACAAGACTACCGGAGATAGTGCCCCAAAAATCGGATTGATTGAAATCAATATCCGGATCCTCATCAGGTTTAAGGGCGTCCCGGTGAGGCACGCACCCAAAGATGCGTGAAATGTCCGCAAAGGTTAAAGTGTAATCCCGGCTATTATGTCGGAAGGAGATGAAACGCCGAGGCACATGAATTCGAAAACTTGAAAGAAATTCAAGTGTAGTGCGTCGGTAAGTGAATGCGTGCACAGAGAAAAGTCCAAGACACCCTATGTTGTTTAAAAGAGTGCGAACACCATCGGTGAGACCGAGGTATTGTAAGGCAAATGGATCAACAAACTTGGTGGCCTCGATGCCCCGTTGCGACAATTTATCATAGTGATTGCGTTGGGTAGCATCTTTAAAAGTGAAACCGGGATCAATAGATGATTGTGCGGCGGTACCGGAAGATTGACCCTTTTGGGCCTTTGCGTGTTTACCGCCGGTTGCCGTGGTTTTGAAACGTTTCATAGTGAGTGTGTGAAAGGTGCGTGAATGTAAGGTGCAAAGATACGCTAGAACGAACACAAACCACAACCCACAAGCAATTCCAAACAAGAGCAACTAGATTAACAAAGAAAGTCAAATTAACACTAAAAACCAACTAAAACACAAAAATTTAACACAATAACAAAAACAAGGTTAAGGAACGATTATACCAAAACTTGGAAGGGTGAAAAGTGGTGAAATCGGAGAGCCGAGTAGCTAATCCTTGCAAGATGGAACTCCAATTGATGAAAGAAACCCAAAATCTCGTGAGATAGGATGAAAAATTGAAGCTTTAAGGGGTTTGAAAAGTTGGGGAAAAATGGTTGAAAGTGGAAGAAAGTGGTGAAAAGAGATGAAATTGGGGGTTTAGAGGGTGGAGAAGATGAACAATGGAGGTTTGGTGGTGAATGGTGGTGAAATCCGGCGAGTTCACCGGAAAAAATTGGAGGTCGGAAGTGGTGGTTTACGGCAGAAAACGAGGGGAAGAGAGGGTGAAGGAGGCTAGGGTTTGAATGAAGAAGAAAAGGGAAAAAGAAGGGTTTAAATCCCGTCGCTAGCGATCGCTAGCTGTGAGCCCTAGTGATCGCTAGGTGCGCTCACGGTCGAGAGGCTGTTCGCGAATCAAAACAGAAAGTGGGGATTTTTTTCTCGCGATCGCTAGCCTGATGGCCTAGCGATCGCTAGCACCTGATTTTTTTTTTTTTTTTTTTTTTTTTATAGCAAGCATGAAAAGGAAAAAGAAAAATGAAAAAAAAGAAATAAATAAAGAATTGACGAAAAGGGGAAGGATGGCTCGTTTACCGTCTCGAGCTTGACCGAGAATTGTAAAAGAGAGAGAAGAGAGAGTTGCTCGGTGGTGGAAAGTCAAAGGATTGACTTTAAGACCCACCACTTTGCGGAGGTGCGGGAATCGGAATAGAAACGGGACTCGGAATCGGGGTACCGGCTCGATAAAGCTTGAGTCTTTGACCGTTTACCTTAAAAACTCGGGACTCGCACGACACCTCGACGGCTCCGTATGGAAAGACACGGACAATGGTAAACGGACCCGACCATCTAGTACGAAGTTTTCCGGGAAAAAGTTTGACACGCAAATTGTAAAGGAGAACAAGATCTCCTTCCCGGAACTCTCGACGAACGATACGATTATCATGCCACTTTTTGGTTTTTTCTTTGAAAATACGGGAACTCTCATAGGAATCTAATCTTAACTCATCTAGCTCACTCAATTGCAAAAGACGACGCTCCGCCGCATCTTTATAATCAAAGTTCAAGGCCTTGACCGCCCAAAAAGCGCGGTGTTCGAGTTCGACCGGAGGTGACACGCTTTGCCGTATACGAGTCCATAAGGAGAGGTACCAATTGGAGTTTTAAACGCCGTTCTATACGCCCAAAGCGCATCATCAAGCTTGATTGACCAATCTTTCCTAGATGAGGCGACGGTTTTCTCAAGAATGGTTTTCAACTCACGATTGGATATTTCAACTTGTCCGCTCGTTTGAGGATGATAAGGAAGACCGACCCGGTGTTGAACACCGTACTTTTTTAATAAAGACTCAAACTTTGACTCGATGAAATGACTTCCACCATCGCTAATGATTATCCTAGGTACACCGAAACGCGGAAAGATGTTACGCTTAAGAAACTTGGAAACAACCCGAGAATCGTTCGTAGGCGAGGCGATGGCCTCGACCCACTTGGATACATAATCAACGGCCACGAGGATATATCGATTTGAATAACTTGACGGAAACGGGCCCATGAAATCGATGCCCCACATGTCAAACAACTCAACCTCAAGGATATAATTGAGGGGCATCTCGTGACGACGCGAGATATTACCGGTGCGTTGACACCGATCGCATTTCCGAACAAAGATATCGGCGTCACGAAAAAGTGTTGGCCAATAGAAACCCGATTGAAGAACCTTAGCCACGGTCTTTCCCGAACCCGCATGTCCACCGCAAGGTAGGGTATGACAATGGGCTAAGATAGAATCGGTTTCTTCAATCGGTACACAACGTCGAATAATGGAATCCGAACAAGAACGATATAAGTGTGGGTCATCCCAAAAATAGAATTTAACATCATGCAAAAACTTCTTTCTTTGGTGCGAATTAAAATCATGCGGGACAATACCACATACAAGATAGTTGACAAAGTCGGCATACCAAGGCGTAACACTAGATGAAACGGATAAGAGTTGGTCTCCGGGAAGTGAATCATCGATAGGAGGATTCGAAGGGGAGGAACCTAGCTCTAATCGAGAGAGATGATCGGCTACGGAGTTCTCGGAGCCGGGTTTATCCTTAATCTCGATATCAAACTCTTGTAAAAGCAAAATCCAACGAATCAACCTAGGTTTAGCATCTTTCTTGTTCATCAAATACCTAAGTGCGGCGTGGTCGGAATAAACAATAACCTTAGATCCTACGAGATAAGTCCGGAACTTCTCAATGGCATAAACGACCGCTAAAAGTTCTTTTTCGGTAGTCGAGTAATTGAGTTGGGCCGGGTCTAAGGTCTTACTCGCGTAGTGGATTGCATGTACCCTACCATCTTTCCTTTGTCCTAGCACGGCACCTATTGCAAAATCGCTCGCATCACACATTAGTTCAAAAGGAAGGGTCCAATCCGGGGGTTGGATGATCGGGGCCGAAGTTAGCTCTTTTTTAAGTTTTTCAAAAGCCTCAAGACACGAATCGTTAAACGAAAAAGGCGTATCTTTTGCAAGTAACTCGGTTAAAGGTCGGGCAATTTTCGAAAAATCTTTGATAAATCGTCGGTAAAAACCGGCGTGCCCAAGGAAGCTACGCACCCCTTTGACATTCGTCGGGGGTGGTAGTCCTTCAATAACCGCGATTTTCGCTCTATCGACTTCAATGCCACGGTTCGATACAATATGCCCAAGAACAACACCCTTGGTAACCATGAAGTGACATTTTTCCCAATTAAGGACGAGATGCACTTCATGGCACCTTTTCAAAATTGAAGACAAGTTATCGAGACATTCGTCAAAATTCGATCCATGTACCGAGAAATCGTCCATAAAGACTTCCATGGACTTTTCGATAAAATTCGAGAAAATAGCCATCATGCACCTTTGAAAGGTGGCCGGCACGTTTACATAAAGAAGGAGCAAAAGGAGTAAAAGAACAGCTAGCTAGCGATCGCTAGCTATTCTGGCTAGCGATCGCTAGGGTCGCAAACCACCCCCGCGTGTTTTTCTTGTTTTGGCCGTTTTTGACTTTTTATGGAGTATAAATGATGGTTTTGACTGTTTGAGTTGACAGTTTTTAGTTCCACTTTTGATAACAACTTTTTGAAAGAATTTTGGTGGGATTTTGGATCTAAGAAGCTAGGGTTTCACTTTTGGGAGGAGCTCTACTAAGCCTTGGATGAGAGCTTCAAATCCTTCATCAATGGTGGCTTGATCTTCCTTGATGAACTTAGTACATCCTTGAGCTATTAGTATCTCCTTCCCTATTTCCTTTAAGCATTTGATTAGTGTAATTGTTGAATTGAATGTTTAGATCTATGAATTTGATGATTCTATTGCTTAATTTCTGCAATTGTAGTTTAGTTGCTTTAATTCATGTCTTCAATTTGAGTAGATTTCCTTAATTAGGTAGTTTGTGATTTGGTTAATTGATTGCATGTAGTTGTGGAGTGTTGTTAATGGTGATGAAGTTGATTAGTTCTCTTTGATAGTTTTAGGCAAGTAGATTAGGTTAATTGATGAATGTTGATTTCAATTGTAGATCTAGGATTTAGATCTCATTTGATTAGGATATTATGTGTTTAATATAGATCTAGGTCAAGTAATTGTGCGTGTTTAGAAATCGATATCGAATCACGATCGATAAGTCTCGATCAATTTATGTTTTTCATAACAAAAGTGAATCATCGATGGAGATGTGATTCGTTTAATGGAAGTTAGCAATCTTTCGATATCGATGATTTACGATAACTTTTAACAACGGTTGATCGGACGGAAGTTCGTTAACACGTTCGATGAATTGATCGAGAGCTTATGACCACATCATGGAAATAGATGTAGGTTGTAAATTGGAGCATTTCCGGACGACGTTTTCATAGGAAATGATACGGAAGTAATCATATTTCTAGGAAAATGGTCTAGCTATCTCGGAAGAGGAATAGACGTTTTCTACGGAATCCACTTAGCGATCGGGATACGATATCCATATTTCCTTACTCGTGTTTGTTCGTGTCTCGTGTTTGTTCATATGTGTTTGTTTTCTTGTTTTCACATGCTCGTTACTTGTTCAAATGTGTTCGTTGTTCCTTTTTCGCGTAGCAAGATGTATATGTTGTAGAATAGTTAAGTAGGTTTTCCTCTTGTAGTTAGAAACCAATTCCCGAACTTGAACTTCACATAACTTGCAAATTGGAAATGCAACACCGTGATTTGTCCGTTTTCTCGCCGTGTTCGACCCGTATGCTACGATACGATACCGTACGCTTGCGGTTTTATAAAATAAAGCTTGATTTTCGATTAAAAACACGTACATTTCGAGCGAAACAAGTTTTTGGCACTTGGGCCTTTAAACACAAATTACATAAATGACACTAAGTTTAGAGAAATTACAAATTGACACAACTTAACAAATATTTCTAACATAACTTTAATAAAAAAATCAAATAATTTCATTAAATTATTAATAATTACATGATGTTTTTTTCCAAAGCGTTAAGTTAAAATCTCTTAAAATTAACCACAAGGCTTGTCACGTAGCGGTAACTGGTAAGGCATGTGGGGGATGTGGATGATATCTCATTCGCTCTAGGTTCGAATCCCTTCGTGCACATCTTATGGTTGGGCTTAGTCTCAGACCGTCGAATTTTCAGTATTAAATTGCTAAGGATGTAGTCTAGAGAAAACCTAGATGAAACTTATCTAAAGAAATCTCTCTAAATTAATATTTATTTATTTATTTATTTATTAAACCTTTTTATTTATTTTAAATAACCATTGACATATTAGCCCCCCCCCCCCCCCACACACACACACATTATCTACATATTATTTACATGCTAACAACCACGTACAATAGACATTAGGTGCACCATATACTTTTTTTTAATACATGAAATCCGTCATACTAATATTTCATATGACAATATATGTACGAACTTTATCTTTCATATAAATTCATCTGACTACTTATGATAAAATCTATCATAGTTTGTAATCCGAAGTAAAGTTCGGACTCTTAATAACTAGTTTATAACAAATATCAAACATGGATGGGATTCATTACAATGCTTAGATTTAAGTGTGGGATATATAATGTATAGATTGAGAGGATCTAGCAATTTATATCATTTTTAAATTTTGCTTCCTAATACAAAGGCTAATAATAGAAATATTTACAATAAAAGGTAAAATTACAAGGATTGAAACTCGCGACCTCAAATACACTTAGGAGGTGTTTGGTACAGGGAAATAAAACTAGAGAAATGGAAATGAATTCCATTTCCCTTGTTTGGTAGGTAAGTGAAAAAAATGCACGGAGAATTGGTAATTCTCGAGAAATGGTTCCTTTGTATTATGAATTCTCTACTTTTAACAAAGAAATGGTGGGAAATTAAAATATCAATTCTCGATGGAAACCAGACCCACACACGGAGAGTTGAAAAAAAAAATAATAATGAACAGCTCCTTCTATCTCTCTCTCTGCAATCTGCATCGACGCTCCAGGGTTCCACCGCCGATTTGAGACTCCGGCGAGGCTATCAACCGCCGTTCTACATCTCCCTCCATCGCCCCACGACGATGTCTCCCTCCATCACACGAGTGTCTTCGCCATTCACTTCTTCACAAGTCGATTCTCCACTGGATTTCTGTGTTTCAATTTCTAGATATTCGATTTCTCTCCCTCTCTGCACACAGATCTCACCCTCTCTCTTCCCCGCTATCGGCGGCGATGACGCCGGTGACGATCTGATCGGAGTTCTCAAGCGGGTTTGCTTCGAAAAGTAGAAAACCCCCATTTGGGGCGGCGGAAATTGGGAGGTTTGCGGTGGTGCGTGGAGGAAGAATTATGGGGTGGCAGATGAAATTGGTGGTGGGTTTGTAAGGAATTGATAGATTTGGGGATTTGATTGCATGAT
Source organism: Centaurea solstitialis (assembly GCA_030169165.1). Classification (NCBI taxonomy): domain Eukaryota; kingdom Viridiplantae; phylum Streptophyta; class Magnoliopsida; order Asterales; family Asteraceae; genus Centaurea; species Centaurea solstitialis. The sequence continues at coordinate 54,759,580 of CM058046.1, read as the reverse complement.
ATTTGAAGGTTTGAAGGGTTGGAAATGGTGGAAGATATGTAGTTGAACTGGTTAGCACCATTGTTAGAATCTGCAACTTCTCTGTTGACCACATGGAGGGTATGAATTTGGTTTTGACCCAAAAAATTAAAATAAATCGAAATTGATTTTACATGGAGGATGTATTTGTTACTAGCTTAATGAGTTTTCCTCCATTTGTTAGTAGCTTAACGAGTGTTTGCCTGTTTGGTGTTTGAAAGATTATATAAATATGAGTATTTGGAATTATGACAGTGGAGTTGTTGGTCTAATTACATGGAATTATTTGAAATAGTAGAATTATATAAACATGAGTTATGAGTTTTTGGTGTTTGATTACATGAGTTTACATAAGGTTGATATAATTCTCTGTTGTACCAAACAAGAGATATGATTCTCTGTTACATTTCTCTGTCGAAATCTCTGTGCTACCAAACAGGGGAGTCAATTCCCATTCTTTGGACCAATTCTCTTTCTCTGCAATTCCATTCTCTGCATCATTTCTCTGCAATTCCATTATCTGTACCAAACGCCCCCTTAGTCTCATTTTGATTTTAAATTGGATCAATATTCCACAAAATAATGATTTGATTACCATAGGAGAGTCTGATCAATTGTATCAATTTAAGTAGTAAAATACATTTTTCTTTAAAAAGAAATCAGATTTTAACTTTTGGAATAAATAATATGTTCCCTTGAAATAGGATAAAAAAACCATAACATATATTATGAATTTACAATGGAAAAAAAATAATAAATCATGATATAAAAGTAAATAAAATCAAATGAAAGAAGAATATGCAATGAACATCCACTTGGTCAAAAACTCCATAAGAGCATCTCCAACAGCATTGCTAAAATAGAAAAATTGGTGTTATTTTTCTTTTAAAATGCTCCAACAGCATTGCTAAATGGATTGCTAAAATATAAAAAATTTGAGTTTTCTCTAAATTTAGAGATTTCTCTAAAATATGAAGAGAGAGAAACTATTTTTTAATTCATTCCACCAATTGTTTAAAAGTTGGTTAATTTTTTTTTATTGAAATACTAAATGTATTAAATATTTTAATAATATAAATATTGATTGTTTCTGTAAAATAACAAAGCTGTTGTAGATGATAGAAAATGTTTTAGAGATTTTAGTTTATTTTCTCTATTATAGAAAAAGTTTATCAATACTGTTGGAGATGCTCTAACTTATCATTACATTAATGATTGTTTATTATATATTTTTGTTCATTTTAATTTTATTACTTTTATATCATTATTTATTTTATTTGTTTCATTGCAAATTCATATTATGTTTTTCTGTCGTTTTCTATCTTCTTTTTAAGGGAATATGTATTTATTCTAAAGGTCAAACTTGATATTTTTTTTTAAAGATGTATTTTACTACTTAAATTGGCACAATTCATTTTTCCTAAGTCAAACACGACTTTTCCTCGTCATCAAATTGTTACTTTGTGAACCATTGATCCAATATAAAGATATGTCTGGTCAAAAAGAATTGTTGGATCCATCATAAGGGGTATGCAAAACCCGAATCGTTCGAAATCCAAATCGGAGCCAAAAATAAGGTTTTTGTGTCAAACCCGAATACCTGAAAATCCAAAAATTCAAAATCTGGATTTTGTGAGAATATTCGGGTTCAGGTTGGCGCCGCCTAGCCCTTTAATTCTTAGTATAAATAGGTGATTATCATTTCATTTGTACTTCTTGATTCTCTAATCATTGAATGAATGCAATCTATCTTGATCTTGGTACTTAGCATATACATCACATAAAATCTAAGTGTTCTTGATTTGATTGATTTGGCACCCACAATTGGTATCAGAGCCTGCCACTTGCTCTTGATCCGTTGTGTTCTGGTTCTGGTGAAATCATTTCTTCAGACCTCAAGCTTCGGGTACCGGGTCTTCTCTTCAGACTTGGATTTTTGAGCGTCAAGTGTTTTCTTCAGACTTGAATTTTTGAATTTCTCTACGTCTTCCTTCATCACCCGACACCCAATACCCATCACTACACTTAACCTTCAGATCTGAACCTAACCTCCAGATTAGACCCCGACCTCCAGAACTGAATCTTTTTCAAGATTTTCACAAGTCTTGAGACCTTTCACCAACCAATTCACCTGATCATACTAAGTGGTTTAAGATCCACAATCAATCTTTAATCATGAACACACGTGATGCATTAGCGATCGGGTCCGACACCCGTCCTCCGGTACTGTTTCATGGAGACTTTTCACAATGGAAGTCACGATTCTTAGACTTCGTGGCAAAGCAACCTCTTCACAAGCAAATCATGGAGTCCCTCAAGAATGGACCCGTGAAGTACTACACTGAAATTCCTGCAGTCCCTGATGGAAATCCACCCATAGTTGGTGGACGTGTTGAAAAAGATGATACCAATTTTACTCCGGAGGAAGCAAACAGAGTCCGAGGTGACATTCTTGCCAAATCATATCTCATTCAGAGTCTGCCAAATGAGATATATGCTAACATTGATTGCAACGACACCGGCAAGGCTATGTGGGACGAGATTAGAAGTCTAATGCATGGAACGGAGAAAGGCATTCAAATGCAGAGAACAAACCTCCTGACCAAGTTTGCCACCTTCAAGGGTCGTGAGGGAGAACTACTTGAAGATACTTATCATAGGTTCTGCACTATGATCAATGAGCTCCGGAAGAACAACCTCAAGAAGTCTCAGTTGGATATCAATTCTAGTTCATCAACTCACTCAGGTCTGAATGGAGAAGATTTGCCTCCAACATCCAACAAAACCGCAACCTGGAGGACCTTGACATCCATGAACTTTTTGAGCTACTCAACCATAATCAAGATGAAGTGTTAGAGATTTTGGGGACAGACAAGAAAGCTGAAAAGTATGTCGATCCTTTGGCATTGGTTGTAGATAGGAAGCATTATCACTCTGGGAAATCAACACGTTATGAAGATGACTATGATGTTCCTTCTGATACCGGTGAAAAAGGAAGCGACTCTGATGAAGAGATGAACGACATGAAGAGGGCCTTGGCACTGATTACCAGGTCTATGTTCAAACGAAATGCGAGAAAGCCTATGTCTTCTAACAACCACCGGTACTCCACTGGAAGGAGGTACGACCTCGTGATTGATACGAGTCAAGAAATGATGCCAGAAGATATGAGAAACCTGCTGAATTTGATACCAGAAGGTATGATGATCAAAGAAATAGGAGGTATGAAGAGCCTAGGGAGAGAAGATATGAAGAAAGAAGGTATGAGGATCCCAGAGATAGAAGATTTGATGAACCAAAGATGTATGAAAGAAAACCTGAGCCAAGGAGGTATGAACAACGTGGTAGAGCTGACTACCAGAGGCCTGAGGAAACAGCTAAACCAGAAGATAAAGGCAAAGAGGTGAAGAAAGCTGATGGAGGACCAACCTGCTTCAAGTGTGGAAAGCCTGGTCATTTTGCTAAGAATTGTATCAATCATGTTTCAAAGTATGACTACTACAAAAACAAGATGAACCTGGCCAAAAGACAAGACGAGGGACATGCCTTGTTAGCTGAAGATGAAGCCTGGTTGCAGATGTCCAGTGATGATGAGGAAAGAGGACTTGTTTGCATGCTAGCTCAAGATGACACGTGGAATGTGGATAGTGATGAAGGAAAGGAAGATCAACTGTGCTTGATGGCTGATGTAGAGGAACAGTATTCAGAAGACAGTGATAGGGATTACAATGATGTTGACTCAGATCATTCCGATTCATCTTCTGAGGTACTTCCTGACCCATACATTGAACTTGAAAATCAAGTAAAAAGTCTCGCACAAAAGGTATCTGAGTACGAAAATAAGATCAAACAAGCTAACAAACGAACCACATTTGTTGAATCCAAATTAGCTAGTGAGCATGCCTTAGTTGTAAAATTCTCTACTGAACTAGCTCACTCCAAAGAAAAGGTAACCACTCTTACTCTTGCAAACAAAATCTTAGAAGATAAAGTTGCTAGTCTGAATGATAACATCTCAGAACTGCAAAAGAAGCTTCATGAGGCTGAAGTTTTGAGTAGAGAAAGTTTACAAAAATATGAAGTAATTTTTGCTCAAAGAACAAACCTTTTTGCTAAAATAAAAGACATGGAGGACAAATTTTTAAAGAGAGGTCAGACTGATCAAACCATTCACATGAATCAACCCAAAGAGTTCAATTATTACAATTCAAAGGAAGGCATTGGATATAAAAGTCCATGCTACCTTAAGCGTGCCATATGCAAGACCCCTACCTTGTATGATCTGAGGTACATGAGTCTTGGATACAAAATTATTTTCATGAAAGAGTCTGATGACCCTGAACAGTTGAAGGAAATTGAGAAGAAAGAAAAAGCTAGAAAAACGAAACAATCATTTCCCTTCAACTATTCATCTCTGAATGCCAGTTATGCAACGCGTGAGATTCCTTTGTCTAAGGACTACACACCTAGCTATACTGAGGATGAGATGAATCAGGAAGTTCCAATCCTTGAAAAAGTTTACAAAGATAACCAAACCTTTTATGAAAAAAGAATTGCTAAACTGGAGGCTGAGCTAGAGGATGAGAGGCGCATGAGCCTTAGGGAAAAGGACCTATTCGTGAGTAAAATCAATGAGTTGGAGAAAGCCCTCAAATCCAAAAGCACACCAACAGCAAGTCAATCCACCTTTGGAACTCGTGATACCTCACGTCATCATCACCATAGATGGAATGTGAATGCGTTAGATTTTAGACCTTCAAGTACCTCTTTTACAAACTCTAAATCCATGGTACTAAGGTCTCCAATCTGCACCACCATTTCATACATGGAAGACTTAACTTATAAGGCACCTAAATCAACGGTACAAATTTCTGAAATTGTATCGGATGATAGTACCAATAGGGTTGGTGAGAATGGTAGATCATCAGGCCAGTCTAAATCAGGAAACAAGGCTCCTCCTAAACTATCCCAGAAAGACAAAGGGAAGGACAAATTGGTCACCCCTGAGTCTGAAGTTGCGAGTTCATCTCGTACCAATGTGAATGTTCCTAAGAAAAACAGACGTTTTCGAAAACGAAAGAATGCTACCAAACCAAAGGAACAATCACACAACTTCACTCCGAAGAAAAAACCCTCACATACTCATTCTCCAAATGTCAAAGGTACTAACCGTGGTTCTCAAAATGTGACAGATCAAAATATGAGAAATGGTAGGCGTAAGAATAAGGAGAGTGGATCAAAAGAAGGCAGTCGTCCGAAGCCATTTGCACATAAGCCTAGTTTCATGAAAAACAATTTTTCCAATTTTGTATATCATAGAACTAATAGGCATGTACCACGAACTCCATTTCAATGTTATGAATGTGAACATATTGTTTATGGATGTCATAGCAATTTTCGTTGTCAAAATCAATTTAGATTTGGGTACTGTGCAAATGCTTTCGTGAATGATTACATTGTTCCTAACTATCATGGATTCTACAATCATGGTTATCATCATACTCATAACAAGAAACCTAATCCAAAACCCAAACAAAAATCTCCACCTAAGGGCAAACAGGAACATGTATCCAAACCTGCTAATCCTAATCAGAAAGGACCCATTCCCAAATGGGTACCTAAAAATGTTTCTCCGTGATTTTGCAGGACGGTCATGTGTGGTACATGGATTCAGGGTGTTCCAAGCACATGACCGGAAGGAAGGAACTTCTCGCTAACTTCAAACAAAAATATGGCGGGAACGTTCGGTTTGGGAATAAGCTTTCAGCACCAATAATGGGATATGGTGATATCCTTCATCATAAAATCACCATCAATAAAGTAGCCTATGTGGAAGGCCTGAGTCACAACCTGCTCAGCATTGGAAAGTTCTGTGACAAGAAACTTGAGGTTAACTTTCGGGAAACAAGATGCTGTGTCAGGACATATGATGGACAGGAACTCATTGAGGGTACTCGCAGGTCGAATCTCTACACCGTCAATTTCTGGAAACAACGACCATTCACAGAAGTATGTCTTCTCTCAAAAGCAACTTTTAATCAGAACGTGTTGTGGCACCGGAGACTATCCCACCTGAATTATGCTACAATTAATCAACTAGCTAAGACAGGATTGGTGACTGGTCTCCCCTCCTTGAGGTTCACCAAGGAACAATTGTGCTCAGCATGTGAGATGGGGAAGATCAAGAAATCTTCGCACAAGCTGAAAGTGGAACACAACACCTCCAAACCACTTCAGCTCCTCCATATGGACTTGTGCGGACCAATGCGTGTACAAAGTATCAATGGGAGGAAGTATGTACTGGTAATTGTGGATGACTTTTCAAGGTATACATGGGTGAACTTTCTCAGAAGTAAGGATGGTGCTTCAGACATCATCATTTCTTTCATCAGAAATGTGCAGGTCAGACTACAACTTCCTGTTCAAGTGATTCGCACCGACAACGACACTGAATTCAAGAATCGCAAGCTTGACTCGTTTCTTGATTCTGTCGGCATCACTCACACCTTTTCGGCTGCCAGAACACCTCAACAAAATGGTGTTGTTGAGAGAAAGAACCGTACCCTAGTGGAAGCTGCACGCACCATGTTGACATTCTCCAAGCTTCCGCTACACTTCTGGGCTGAAGCCGTTGCGTCTGCCTGTTTCACCCAAAACCGGTCTCTCATTACCAAAAGGTTCATGAAGACTCCGTATGAATTGGTGTACAATCGACCTCCCAGCATCAAATTATTCAGAGTGTTTGGTTGTGAATGCTACGTGAAAAATGATAAAGACAATCTCGACAAGTTCAGTCCAAAGGGTGATGAGGGTGTTTTCATTGGATATGCCAAGGACTCTCCGTCCTACCGTGTGTACAACAAGAAAACAAGATGTGTGGTTGAGAGCACAAATGTGGATTTTGAAGAAGGCATTGAAGAAGACTCTACACCAGCTCCAGTTGCACCAGGAATCTGTGGTGTTCTGGCGTCTGATCAACTTCATGGCAATCCCATGACTTCTTCTTCACCGGCGAACAAACCATCTTCTTCTAACTCTAATACTTATGATTTGGATGAATTGTTTGAATTCTTTTATAAAGAATTGCCTGCACCTGCTAATATTGCTCTTCCTGTTCCTGCAGTTGTACAACCAGCACCTCATGTCATGGTCTCTACCACTGACATTTCGTCTTCCAACCTCCAAGGCACTTCATCATCATCATCTGCAACAACATCACCAAGTTCCAGAGTATCTCCTGCACCTGTTGAGGGAGAACCTTCTCACACCTTCCAGCAGGCCCCGGTGGTGAATGTTCCAAGTCCTCAGAGTGGTGCTTCCTCCACAATGCCTACTACAAGTCAACATCAAGGCATTCCTTCACCTGCTCCACAAGTGGCAGGTCCCAGTACAAGCACCACTCCACCTGCTCCACAAGTGGCAGGTCCCAGTACAAGCACCACTCCACCTGCTCCACAAGTGGCAGGTCCCAGTACAAGCACCACTCCACCTGCTCCACAAGTGGCAGGTCCCAGTACCACTACTTCACCTGCTCCACAAGTAGCAGGTCCCAGTACCACTACTCAACCTGCTCCACAAGTGGCAGGTCCCAGTTCGACCGCTCAACCTGCTCCACAAGCTGCTGCCCCTTCACTTGTCTCTTCAGACACACCAGCAGCTTCTGGTCCCATTGTGGTACAATCTCAAGTGCCACCTACTGTTACCACTCTAGCAACGACCAGACGTGAACCTGAGTTCTATATCGATCTGAGAATAGAACCTTTACCCCCTCCAACCTTACCCCATACAACCAAGTGGACGCGAGCTCATCCACTCCAACAAGTGATTGGCAGCAAATCCGCGCCAGTCAAGACAAGGTCTGCAACTCAAAATGAGTGCCTATTTGCAGCTTTCTTATCAAGACACGAACCCTCGAACGTGACGGAAGCACTTGATATCTCTGACTGGGTGACCGCCATGCAAGTGGAGCTGAATCAATTTGAACGCCTGGGTGTCTGGAGACTTGTACCTCGACCAAAGAACAAGACAATCATCGATCTGAAGTGGATCTTCAAGAACAAGAAGGATGAAGATGGGATTGTAACCAGAAACAAAGCTCGCCTAGTAGCCAAGGGATTTAAGCAACAAGCGGGAATTGATTATGATGAGACATTCGCACCGGTGGCCAGAATTGAAGCCATTCGGATCTTCTTAGCCTATGCTGCTCACAAGAACTTCACTATCTACCAGATGGACATGAAAACCGCCTTTCTCAACGGCGAACTGAAAGAAGAAGTTTATGTCTCTCAACCTGAAGGCTTTGTTGATCGTACCAAGCCTAATCATGTCTACATCCTAGACAAGGCTCTCTACGGGTTGAAGCAAGCTCCCCGTGCCTGGTATGATCATCTCTCCAATGCGCTACTAAATAATGGTTTCTACAAAGGTAAAATCGATCCTACTCTTTTCATCAAGACCGAAGGTGATGATATCTTGTTAGTTCAAATTTATGTTGATGATATCATATTTGGTTCTACTAACTCAGATATGTGCACTTGGTTCAGTGATCTCATGACCACCAGGTTTGAGATGAGTATGCTTCGGGAGTTGTCTTTATTTTTGGGACTTCAAGTTCTACAAAAACCTGATGGCATTTTGATTAATCAATCGAAATACATCGGTGATCTTTTAAAACGTTTTCACATGGACACTTCTTCGGTTGCTAAAACTCCCATGACCTCGGGCACTTTGATCGGGGCTGACCCAAAAGGGAAGCCTGTAGATCAAAAGACTTATAGAGCCATCATTGGTTCTTTGTTATATCTGACTGCTAGTAGGCCGAATATTATGTTCGCTACTTGTTTCTGTGCTCGTTTTCAGGCAAACCTAAAGGAATCACACATGATGGCACTCAAACGCATTCTCCGGTACCTGAAAGGCACACCCAACCGTGGGTTGTGGTATCCATAGGAGTCTGGATTTGAGCTCGTCGCATTTTCGGATGCGGACCATAGAGGTTGTCAACTGGACCGGAAAAGCACTTCAGGCCATGTCCAGTTCTTGGGCGATAAGCTAGTCAGCTGGGGTTCAAAGAAACAACACTGTGTTTCTACATCCACGGCTGAGGCAGAGTATGTCGCTGCTGCCAGCTGCTGCTCCCAAGTATTGTGGATGCGGACGCAGCTCCGAGACTATGGCTACAGTTTCAACCATATACCCATCTACTGCGACTCCAAGAGTGCTATTGCTATCACATGCAACCCAGTCCAACACACTCGCACTAAGCATATTAATATAAGGTATCACTTCATCAAGGACCATGTGGAGAGAGGTACGATTGAACTTTACTTTGTCAACACCGAGTATCAACTTGCGGATCTCTTCACCAAGCCTTTGGATGAGAAACGGTTCAATTTCCTAATCTCCAAGCTTGGGATGTTTGATCCTCAAGAATGATCATCTATCCACTACTCAGTCCTTCAGAACCATGACTCAGTGTTCAGACCCATATTTTTGACCACTGTGTCATTGTTGTCTTGGACTAAGTCGCTGATAGATTAGGTTTTGTCATTTTTAGTTTCTGTATCTATCTCTTTCAGTTACTTGTTACTAATATTGTGTCATGAGTGTGCATGTGTCAAGGGGGAACGTTCCCTCCCCATGCCTGTTCCGAGGGGGAACGCTGTCTGCCTCCGCCTGATCAGAAGGGGAACAGGTAAGCACCCAGGTAAGTTTTCTATTCCCTATATATATATATATAATAGTATTTTTTATCTTTATAGGCTCTATTTTTTTTTCTTTTATTAGTCTCATTTTTAGTTTAAAAAAAAAACCCTGATTTTGTATATCATTTTTTTTTGTCTTTTTCCTCACTCATCTTCTCCATTCTTTCATCTTCTCCAAAACCCTCTCCAAAACCCTTATTTTCTCTTTCAAGATTTTTCCAAACTTTTTGGCTTTAAGGTAAAAATACATCTCTCAATCTCTCCTCCATTGGTATGTGCATTGCTCTCATTATCTCATTCATTCAAGCTTGATTTTGAAAAACCCAAGTGAAAATTTTCAAGGGTTTATCAAAAACCCCAACCTCAAAATTCTTGGATTTTGAGTGATTTGGGTTGGTTTTTGTGCTAAATGTGTTCATTAAATGTGTAAATCACAACTAAAGCTTTCTGTTCATATAAAATACTTGTGATTTGGTGAGGTTTTGAGTTTTGAGATGTTATCCACCATTGTTGGTGTTCTTGGAGGTATCATACATTCTCCTTGAAAAACACAAGAACAAGCCCTATTTGATCTTTAAAATAAATATCTTTGTGTGGTATGATGTTTGTTAGAGTGATAAGTTTTTAACCCAAGTTCATTTTTTTTACCCTTTATTTTTACCTTTTATCTGATTTTACCTTTATTTTAATTTTCTTTTTATCTTATTTTAATTTTTTATTTTCATTTCTTGTGTTGGTTTTTCACTTATCATCAAGTATCCCATGTCTAGACCGGAGAAAACTCCGGCGACCGGATCTCGTCGGACCCAGACCTCGCCGGAACCGGATGTCGCCGGAGCCGGACCGGAGGTCAAACCGCAATTCCACCCAAGTCTCTTTCTTCCCGGAACCGGACCGGAGACCTCGCCGGAACCGGAACTCACCGGAACCGGATGTCGCCGGAACCGGACCGGAAAATGCCTGTCCGAATCTTAGAAAGAAAGTGAGATGAAGAGTGTAACCGGACCAGATGTCGCCGGAACCGGATGTCGCCGGAACCGGATGTCGCCGGAACCGGATGTCACCGGAACCGGATCTGAAGTCAAGTTTGTGAGTGTTTGTTTTTCGAGAAACCTTGTCAACCAAACCACCTCGCCGGAACCGGACATCGCCGGAACCGGACGTCGCCGGAACCGGACCGGAAAATTTCTTGTTCGAATCTTGAAAAAAAAAAGAGAGATGAAGAGTTGTGACCGGAACCGGACCAGAACCGGACCGGACGTTGGCCGGATTTTTTTTGCTCGTTTCTTGTCTCTTGTGTCGACCGAACCTCATTCGTGAACGGAGTATCTGAATCGAAGGTTTTCGCCGGAGTCTTTTCCTCGACCGGATCTGGAGTCGTTCTTGACCGGAGACGTGATTTTGAACGGCACCGAAGATGTGTTAACCGACGTTCATCGTATGGATCTGTTTCGTGACCGGACCGAACGTGTTTTTGACCGAAGCTCGCCGTCGGCGACCGGGACCGAAATCATTTCTCTCTTCTCCATGTTTGTCATCCTTTTTTTGTGGTGTTTATGTTTATTAGATCTGAAATTAAGTAACATGAATAAGAAAACGGGTTTTGAAGCTATCTTTACGTCCTCCAACCAGCTTTACACGGTCTCCCATACATCAAACACGCTTCTCCATCACTGCACCTCGAAAACACGCTGCTCACGCACCTCCACGCGCGACTCACGCGCCGTCACGCGCCTCTAGACGCGTTCTACGCGCCCCACGCGCTTTAACGCGCCTCGTTTCTCGCGACCCCACACGCCTTCTGACGCTTTCTCTCACCAGCTGTTACACACACACGCGTTTTTTGAAGACCATGTACCAGCTGTCCTTTTCTTATTGATTACTCACACACACGCAACACACACGGTCTACTCACGCAAACACACGGATGACACACGTATGCCACACGCCTCTCTCACACATGATCACCCACGTCGTCGCCTCGTCACACATGGCTGCCTCGTCAGCACCACGTGTCTTCCTTGCTGGCTGTTTGTTTGACTTTTGTTTTTGGTTTATTTTTCTCTTCTTTTTGACCACGTTTTTTTTTCCTTTTACTTTCAATCTAGATTTTTTCTTCTTGTATCTTTTTTCTTCTTAAGATTTTCTTTGTCTAAATTCCTTTTATTTTATTTTTTTTTCACCTCTTTGTTACCTTTACTTTAGTATTTTTTTTGTCTAGATTAATTTTTTAATTTTTGTGTTCTTATTTTTTTGGTTTCTTTTTACTAGATTTTTTTTCTTGGTTAAATAAGAATTCGAATTGCTTGTCTCTAAATTTCGTGAATATGAGTATTTGTGAGATTGCTTCGGGGTCTGGTATCAAGAAAGTCTTGTATGCATGCCTGATTGTTATTGATATATTTTTCATGTATACTTGAATTACTTGATTAATCATGTCTTACCCTTGCTTGAATAGCTATTATGCATGTTTCATTGGTCTTAATTGTTATAATTGGTTACTTGGTTCACCATGGCATGATACCACCTCATCCAAATTATCCTAAGTGTTCACCCTCAAGTCTCGGGTTGGTAAGATCTTTTGAATTGTGCATCCTCCAGACTTGAGAAATATTCACACTCAATGTGTTGTGTTATTCTGTACCAAATCTTTTGATTTAGTACACAATAACACATCTCAATGATGTGTACCTTATATCTCAATTATGCCTTTATCTCAATACTAACATCTTATCTTTCAGGTACAATGGTGAATCCGAGCTCTTCAGCTCACCGACAGTCTCGGGTTGCTCAACCCTAACCCATTACCTACGATACCCTTTCACATCAACTTCAGAAAATCTCTGATAGCCTCTTTCCTTATGCCAAATTTCTTCCTATCAACCAAAATAACCACTACCTTGACCTTGATCACTTCCAAACCTCACACCCAATCATAATAGAAATCTTTCGAAACCACCCACTTACCCCACTTCTCACTCGTCGTGTCGATATCCCGGAAGTCTACATACAACAATTCTATGACTCGATGCAATTTCTTCCGCGTACCTCTTCCCAACCTGAACACTTCAGATGCAAGGTTGAAGACTTTAAGTACAAACTCACCCGAGACCGATTCTGTCGCATCCTCCAAGTACCTGTTAAAACCCCTGAGGCATCTCACTTGTCTGACGAAGAAATGTTCCAGACCATCTATGCTCTCGGATATACGAAAGAACTTCCTACACTTGGCGCTTTCAAACGCAAATATATCGCCGGTGCCTGGTCCACCCTCTTTGCCATCCTCAACAAGTGTCTTTCCTCACGCACCAGAGGAACAGATCAATGCGGCAAGGAGTTAAAGCAAGTCTTTCTTGGTTGTGCCACCAACAACCCCGACACCGACTATCAGTATTTTCTTTGGGAGGAGTTTTCATCCGTGATCAAAGACAAGACAGGAACCAAGGCCAGAAATTTCGTTCCGTATCCCCGCTTCTTGGCACTTATCATCTCTCATATCATAGACAAGAACTGTAGTATTCCACGGAAGGGGCTTCCACTATTTCCTACCTGGCCTATGTCGAAACTGGTTGATAACACTGATCATCAACAGATTGTTCCTATGAAGATTCCCCAAGATTTACTTGATGCAATTGATCATCGTTCACTGATTCTGAGAGCATACTTAGACTCACTTCCTCTACCAGAACCTTCAGAGCCGGAGGCTGGCACCCCGGAGGACTCCCCTAGTCAAGAGAGTGAGGGTTATGAGAGTGGTCATTCATCTGGGGGTGATGACCAAGGGCGTGAGGATGAGGAGTCGGGGGGGGGGGGATGACGGGGGTAACTTAGGCGGTGACGATGATCAGACCGGAGCAGGCTCTTCTCACCCTTCTCTACCTGTACTGGCAAACAGAACACCTTTTTCTTTGGTGGAATATTATTCTGAGTCTGAATACTCCGGTGAGGTTGAAATAAGGTTTGAGGGAGACAAAACAGTCGAAGATAGCTATGATAGTGAGCTGAGCTAGGGAAGTGAAAGAAATGATGAGTGGGAGTCTGGACCAAAGGTTTTAACCGGTCCTCGCCTATCCTTAGGTAGACGCTGGGCAGCCACATCTGCTACACGTACACATGTGTTGAGTACGGGTATTGAAGAAGACACCTCCCACCCAGAGGTGCAATTGCACGCCCCACCTATCCACTCATCCATCTCTCAAAAGGTGGGTGTTTCTTTCCACGGGGACAAAGCACAACGGCTATCAAGCCCTCAATTGGAGGGTGATGATATTGAAACAGGAGGATCCCTGCCCCGATCCCCACCTTCACTTCATGTGCACCAGAGTCTAGTGCCCGATACACATCTAGGTACACATACTGCCAGTCTGTGTGACGCAGTCTCAGCTCCACCTGTCGCGATTCTAAGTGACGTGACCGGAACCCCGAGAGCGGTGTCCAGGAAGGGCATTTCACGAGGACCGGAGGGAAGACCTACCACGGCTATCATCACGCCAACCGTGAAAGTAGGCCACACCGTTGACTCAGCGGTTGTGCAAACGAGTACTTTATGTGAGCCCGGTGTTACTTACCCGGCATTTGTTGTCAGGGACATGATGGACAATGCCCTAAAGGTTGTCCGTGAGGAGTTTGATGCGAAATTTGCGGCACTTGAAGCCCGGCTAAAGGGTAAAGGGAAGGTGACTGAGCCTGTACGAGATCCAACACCACCTCCCTGATCACCATCCCCACCTCCGAGATCCACCGCTCCCGTTTGCTCTTCTGATGAGCTACGGGATCTTCTTATGGCATCCTTACTATCCAGGAGTGATCTTTCTGACCATGAGGTCAATCTTCTGGGATACTTGAAGCGGTTCTCTGATCCATCACTTCCCGCGAGCCGTCCCGAGCCGGCTACCTCCTCTTCTCAAGAGGTAGTCTTATCTATCAAGAGGCTCGAAGGGAAGCTTGATGCCCTGAAGACCGAGGAATTAGCTGAGATCAAGGGCTCCATTTCAGACATGCAGACTCAGATCCGGGCCCTTGAGACTTCTTGCCGTGCATCAGCCGAGCCACCAAAGCGCAGACACGACGACCGAGATGACCCCGATCGCCGTGAGGGGGAAATCCATAAGAAGGCTCGGCTTGGCTCTTCAGTTCTGACAGGCACATCTTCCGACGCCGCTCCTTCCGGTACTCATATGGGGACCGGTGCCGATGTATCTCATTCTCAGTCTGATCAGAACCCGACGATAGATTCAGCGGAGGGTCGAGAGATTGTTTTTTGTGTCAACCCAGAAATCTCTCACCCTGTCCGCATACCCGCTTCAGATGATGTTCCTTCTGATGATTATGAGTCATGCATGGAGAGCTACAGTTCTGACTCTCCTCTTCTGGTACCATGTCAGTCGCCTCCACATCAGTCTCTTCCGGGTATGGAGATGTATAGTTCTGACTCTTCTTCACCTCCTATGTCTCCATATCGTTCGCCTTCATATGATACGCCTTCACCACGTCGGTCTCCTCTTCCTCTGACGCCGTCTCCGACATACAGAGGTCCTCAACTAAGGGTACTGCCTCACCCTCCATCTCCAGTTCAGGATGATTCACCTTCTCGCACTCCCTCTCCACCAATCAAAGCTTCTCGTCGTGGTCCGAACAACCCTGTGACACATGGCCCTCAACGACCGATTCATGGTCAATGGAGGCAGCCATCAGTATCACCTCCCAAAGTGATCTATCCCAGAAAAAGGGTGCACTTTCGAATCGCATAAAATATGTGGAGCCGCTCAAATAAGTCAAGTGGGATAGAGAAAGAAGGCGTGGCAGTTATCTTGAGGACACTCATAGATCTATCTTCACTGACAAGGTGGAGAACATGCCTCTGGAGAAGTACTACAACATCACCGATCTGCCACCACAAAAGCAGACCAAGTATCTCTACTGGATGGATACTCAAGCCAAACCCAAAGCAAACGTGTTCTTCTATGATAACCCGATCATCCAAGTCAGTGATGTTTCATCCATATGCTTCCAGAGCTTATGGTTCTCAGTCTTCTCTGTCATCCGAAAGAGAAACGGGGAGTTCACGTTCTCCGAAGCTGATTTCGACAATGTGCATCTTGATGACATTGACACATTGTACACTGACTTGAAGACGCTTACCACCCGACCTCAGGAGACATTCAAGGGACTGGAAGCTGTTAAGCATTTTATCGAGAGGAACCGGAAGAACTCAGAGACTCATGACTTTCAGATCGGGTTAGAGAGTCATCAGAGCACGATCAACCTCTCCCGCCAAACCAAGACCTCCCAAACATCGATCGCTATTCTTTTTACCAAGTCCTCGAGAAACCAACTCTTGGGGTAGTGTACCAGAACCAGAAGGAAGAGAAGAAGTTCATGCGATGCGATGAGGTTCACAAGTACAGTGACGGGACGCTCCACATCATCAACAAAGGGTTGGCTACCGAGAAGAAGATGCTTGAGCTTGAGGTGTTGAAGACCAAGCACTGGATAAATCCCTCTATTCTGATCGACGAGGTTTTCCAGATCATCGAGCATCGGCTAGAACATCGCATCATTCTACGACGCTTCGAATCGTACTGTGGTCTTCGGAAGATAGAGGGACCAGTCAAAAGAGTTGAGGAGAGACCGCCGCCATCGTCATCACGAAGAAGAGACGGATCATCAAAGAACCCCAAGGAGACTGAAGGATCAAAGAAGAAATCATCAAGTCATCAGAAGCGAAGAAATTGACACAAAGGGGGAAATTGTTAGAAATATTTGTTAAGTTGTGTCAATTTGTAATTTCTCTAAACTTAGTGTCATTTATGTAATTTGTGTTTAAAGGCCCAAGTGTTTAGGCCCATCTTATTTTAAAAGCCTAGCCCTTTAATTCTTAGTATAAATAGGTGATTATCATTTCATTTGTACTTCTTGATTCTCTAATCATTGAATGAATGCAATCTATCTTGATCTTGGTACTTAGCATATACATCACATAAAATCTAAGTGTTCTTGATTTGATTGATTTGGCACCCACAAGTTATAACAATTTATAATTAACTAACAAAACAAAACGTCTTAATAAAATAAATAAATAAAATAAAGGCAATAAAATGTGATCTATGTAATTTGATAATAAAATATATAAAGATGGTCTACTATAAGGACCAAATATGTAATTTAATTATACATTTTTTAGGATGAATTAACCACGTAGGATAAAAATGGAATAAAAATAAAACACAGAGATAAAAGAACATTTTTTAAAGATTAAGGACGAAAAGCATAACCACCGGGACAAAAATCGTACATAACTCTAATAATTTATTATTCATCTTTTTGTAAAATGTTAGTATATATAATTTGGTTTAAATAGTTAAGAACATTCTTTAATATCAAGCAAGGGGACTGTTAAGAAGGCTAAACAAAATTTTCCCATACATTAAATGTAACAAACCCATTATAGTTTTAGATTATGATGAAAGTTTAGGGTGATTTTGTTAAATGGTTGATTTTTTGAGAAATCATTCCTGTAAATTTAATATTAATTAGGTGAATAATTATAATTGTGATTAGAGTTATTTCTTCTAGAGTTGTTTTGTTTCAGTGTTGCAGCTTAGAGGTAAATCTTGAAAACTTTGTACACATATTGATTGGTTTATTGATACACTAGTTGTTTTCTGATTTAACGTAATATTAAAAACCAGTTCGTCACAATAAACAAGTGAGTGGTGTATAAGAGCCCACCCGACTCTTAATAGATTGCTCCTGAGATGCTCTTAATCCATTGAGACCGAAATATATAATTGTTATGATATATGGTAATTAAAAATGCATAAGTAGAAACATGTCACTATAACAACTTAAAATTGGATTCATAAAGTAGGATGTCAAACAATGTTTAGAAATCCTAATAAATCACTTTATAGATCTTTATTTAAAGAACCAAATAATAAAATATCACATTTAAAGCATTGTATTAGCTATTTAATAAGGCCTATTTGAGAAGTGTGTTATAAACACATACTTTTATAAAACACTTGTTTTTGTAAAAACACTTTTCTATATAGCGTCCTATAAAGTAATTGATACAACACTTCATTTTAAAAATATCCTAAAAAACTAGTTAAGATGCTCGAAAACATCCTATGAACTTAATGTGACACTCTTAGATAGACAACTTTATTGATTGCTCCTATATACCAAGTCCTATACCATAGCTTATTGGGACATCTACATATCTTTAGCGTCGTATAAACCTATATCTATTGTAGGGAGCAGTTTAGATTCATAATAAGCAATTAAACATATTACTTATCGGTATATGTATAAGTTGAAAAAAAAGGTCGAAAATTTAATTGTTATGATCAACTAAGCACAAACCCTTGTTTTGGGTTATAAAACAAGATATAATTAAAAAGATGGGTAGTCGGTAGAAGAAACGAACTCATTGATTTATATTAAATTAAAAGTCTCTATCAACTTTATTTTATGAATATATATGGTTTTAAGAGATTGAAAAAGTATTTTGTTCATCTTTATGTACATAGTTATTTGCGGTATTAGTAAGAATTAACCTTTATCTTGTATTACAATACTAGTTTAATAATATTAAAACGTATTAATAGTTTGTATGTATGTAATAATAATAAGTTGTACATATTATATAATATAGTGAAAAAATATTACATAAGTGTACTCGAACGTGGATACACTTGCTATTGAATTTTAATTAGAAAACTAGGTTAAAAATTGCAAAAGTGTATTTATCAATTTGTATCATATTAAAGATAACAAAATACATGTTCTTTTATACGATTCGTTTAATAAAAATTACTTAAAATCGAGATAATTTTGTAGGTTGCAAAAACTTAATCCGCTCATATGGAAAGGATTTTAAGTTTTCCTTATTATTGTTTACAAAAGGGTAAATAGAAATGTTGTAAGAATTAAAGTATTTTAGATGTACTATTAGTTTGTATATAATTACTTTTAACACTTAATAATTCAACAAAAGTTAAAAGTATGTGTTTTAAAAAGCCAATATAAATGATTTATAATATATATTGTTCGTAGATTAACATTTAATGAGAACCATAACGTAAAGTTTAGAATATATGTGGTCCATAACTCCATGTATAGAGATGTTCAATAATTAATTAAACAGTAAAGATCTTATACAATAATAAAAATATATAAACAGTTTATTTATTTAATCAGTATAATAATGGTCATAAGTACTCAAATAATATTAATCTAAAAGTAATTAAAAATATTACCAAAACTTTGATGAAATATTTTTAACTTAAATCGTCACCGATCTTATTATTAAAATATATGCTTTTATGCTAAATAGGAAGAAAATTAAAGCAAACAAAAAATACAATAAGATTTGGTTTATGTGGTTTGATCATTACTTGATTGCTCAACTAAAAACAGTTGTATTGATGTCTACATTGAAGAAGACCTCACATATAATTGCACTAAGTTGTTAAATTGACAAGCGATCAATTTCATCCAAATATGCTTTTGAAAACTTTAAAAGAAAACCGAAAAATTTATAACTTTGTTGCTGGAATAGAGAAATCGTAATCTTGAAGTTTGAACGACTATTAATTTTAAATATATATAGGAAGATTCAAGAAAAAACCTCAAAAAATTAGAAATTTAAACATTATGCAGTTATGCAGATAAGTAAATTAAGTTGTTTTTTTAATTTTTATACACATATGCATTATGCATAACTGCATATGTGCATATGAATGTATACATGTTACAAGTTTACTTGTTTGTATAAATGCATACCGTCCACGTAAAGGGCCATTCGAGTGTTTCTTAGTTTCTCATTTTTAGGTTTTCCCATATATATATATATATATATATATATATATAAGGGAAGTATCAAATACAAACCAAGTAGTTTGTACAAACTTTACAAACCTAATCTTAACCATTAATTTTTCATTGATTTCCTTTGATTTTGTTGATCTCCTAAGTTTTAGGCAGTTTTGAAATGTAGTTGAGAGAAAATTTAGGAACTTAATTAATCTACACCATTGATCATATACATGAATGGTTGAGATTGATTTGTATAGTTTGTACAAACTATCGGTTTGCAACGGATACGACCCCTATATATATATGCTATGGTTATTTTGCAACCCCGTACAATATTACAATCATAACCACCAAGGTGTGGCGTAGTGGTAAGTTTTTAAAGGGTGGTAGCTCCCAACCGGGTTCAAATCCATGCGTGCGCAATTGGTGGCCACCAAGTATTAATCCCAGGGGAGTATGTTTTAGCTCTCGGTAAAAATTGCCAAGGATATAGGCAAAGCCTAGATGAACCTTCTCAAAAATAAAATAAAATATTACAATCATATGCAATCCTTGTTTAAACCGTTCATTAGATTGAAAATCTTTGTCAAGAGAGGTTTTTCTACCAATTTCATCTTTTTTAGAAGACCAATTTATTGAAACACCAAAGCTAGAGAGAAGTTAGTACACTAAAACAGAAAAAAGAAACAGAAGGCTCCGAACACGACGGGGAAGACAATTGAAAGTACAAAAATAGAAAAGAAAATTACAACCCAGACACCTAGGACAGAGCCCACCTAATCGATCTGTTTAATATGCTACTGTTCCCACGTAATTGCCTTTCCTTTTCGCTCTCCGACACTAAACCACATAAACTAATTTCATCTTTTTGAAAGCATATTTTGATCAAAAGTAAAATGCTAGCTAGTGTTTTTGCAAGCATGCATGAAAAAGAGACAACTAGCCATATTTGTTCAAGTTACGATTTAACAAAAATATATTTCATCATTTTTATTTGCCAAAAAAATGAAAAAACCATATAGATTTGGGAGGGGAATTTGGCATAATTAGTCCTACGTCGATAACTTATTCAAGTGCCTTGACAAAATACTACGTGTTTCATGGGCAATTAAAGATGTATTAAAAGACTCATCTTTTAAGCTTTTGGTATGGTTTCTCAAAATCTCATTTATAACCACATTTAATACGTACTATACTTTTTTTTTTTTTTTAATATTATGATATTATGTGAAAATCTTGAAAGGGATCAAGAGTGTACACGAATCCTCTTGTATGATATCAACCTTATGATTCTCATGACCCTATTTATTTTTTATTTTTTTGGATGTTAAAAGCACTTCAATTAATTATTATGATGATGGTGACATTAAGATATATTAACAGAAAACCAAACTAAGAGAAATCAAAGTTTTGTTGCATATTTATTAAGAATATTTTTTTGTATCATATTGTAATATCATAAAAATAATAATACGTACTATACTTTTTTTTTGTTACTAGCATATGTATCATGGAACTATTTTACATTGTTCACAATTGTTTCCATCTGATATACGTAGCTTTAAATTCCTTCGATCCATATGTTTCTATTATTATTCATCTAGTCATTTACGTCTAACATTATTTGGATCTTACTATTAAATATGATTTTTTATATATATAGGAATCATTTCAATACTATTGTTTGAGATATATTCGAACAAGGCAAGTCAATAAACCATAAAAAACATATGTAACACTAGTGATTCATACTAGACACAATTGTTTTTTTGTGTGTGCTTGTGCTCTTTTTTAGAACCGGAAGGCTACATATCCAGAAAATATGATTTTACTGTTTCGATTCTTCCAATTGACCTACATTAACGCAATTATCACTACCTCTAGAACCAATCTCATATTTGTTTGAGTCCTTTGGAGAGTTCGCCATGTCAACCAGCTCCTTAATTAACCGTATCGACACGAGCAGGTAATTTGTCCCACCAAGTGGGTAAAACTGCAACCACCTCTCGAGCGGAAGAACATTCAGAAAACATATGTTGAACGGACTCCTCTATAGAATTACACACCAGACACATGCCCGAGGCAAATGCGATCCCTCTTTTGACTAGGTTATCATGCATAGGGAGTCTATCCATCTTGGCTCTCTAGTAGAGAATGTTTGCCTTGCCTGGACCAGCGATGCCGGTATGTCTCCCTCTCCCCATGATCAAGAGTCGCTTCATCGATCAATGCTCGTAAGGAACCAACAACCATTCTCTTCCAAGAACCACCTTTATGGGTTAATATTCTTGACCTTACCAAACTGATTCCTAAAGGAAACCCAACAAGTCGAGATATTTATCAATGGTGGAAATCACCCCGAAAGGCCCCCAATCTTTCTAGGACCAAATCCTTCATCCAACCCTCTAGACTTACCCAACATCTCAGCTACTATAGTTATCTAGAATGCTCCTTCCACGTGAAAACGCCACCACCATTCACCAATCATAACGAGATTGAAGGCCTTGAGGTTGCTAATACGGAGCCCACCTTTACTCCTACTATTTAAAATCTTATTCCATGCTACCCATCTGATTTTTGAACTTCTTTGAATCACGACCCCGTAAAATCCGGAATGCTCCTTTTTCCACGTGAATAATATATATAGAAAATTATATATATATACATAGAGGGAGGTTCAAATGAAAAACATAACTTTTTAAGAAAAACTTTTTTTTAAGAAAAACTTTTTTCATGTACAAAATCACATATGATTAAGTACTGACGAAAAAAAGGGGACGCGGGCGGGTTACATGCTGGTTGTAAGTCGCATGTAACCCGCGCAGTTGTTAATCATGTATGATTAACAACATGAATCATATGTGATTTCCTATATGAATCATATATGATTTTGTACATGTTTTTTGTACCTGGATTTTTCCTTTGTTAATCATATATGATTTTGTACACAAAAGTCATTCTCATATATGATTGGCTTGAGATGAGTGGCTGAGATTGCTTCTCGCTTTTTCTTAAATTGATATGCTTCTCGTATGAACCTTCCCCTATATATATATATATATATATATATATATATATAATTCTATATATCACATAAAAATTTGCAACATATATCATGTCTTAGAAACGTCGCGTCTTCGTAATGGAGTGTAAGCTTGAGGCTTAATCTCATTGTTGACGTGTCATGCCCACGATATTTAAAAGCTCGATTAATTTACTAGTTTATTGTAAAATTAGAAATTAAGGATGAAGAATCAAACGACAAAAATGTGGCAAAAAAGAATGAAAAAAAGCCAATAATAATTCACAATGGTGATGGGTAGTTAATGGATCCTGTAATCTATGTAATATATATTATATATATAAGACGCACACATAGAGATGTATATGCATAGATAGCTCAACTCCTTATTACTTAACATATACTTTTCCTTTTGGTGTCATGCTTTTCTTTCCTGTACATTATTACTTAACATACATGATGCAACCTCTAATGTTTCCATACTCTTGTTCATCTTCGGTCGCTATTTTCTTGGTCTCTCTTCTTTTGGTTGGCGATCAAGGCGGAGCTCGGATAATCCTGCCGCCAAATGTGACCGTGCCAGCCGTTATAGCATTTGGGGACTCAATCGTGGATCAAGGGGCTAACAATAATCTAAACACTTTGGTTAAAGCAAACTTTGCACCCTATGGAAAGGATTTTATGAACGGAAAACCAACCGGAAGGTTTACAAATAATAAGACACCTGCAGACATGCTCGGTAATTAAGCTAGTACTTTCAAACTCTTATTTGTGACTTGACTGCATGGATGCATTTATCTTTGTTGTTTATCTTTTTTCTATGTGTTCTCATATTGCTGATGCAATTCTTTTCTACTAAGTTTTTTGGGAGGGATAGCGGCATCGAACCAACGAACGACTACCACGAACATATACACACATGCATGCCTCCTTGGCAGTATCGGGTGTCCACGGACATTCCACTATTGTGCCATGGTCCTGGTCCAGCTTAGGATTGATCTAGAGTCCAACCACAGTCTTTGACTGGGCTGGTGGCAGCCCAGTCTATGACTAGACCAACCCAAGAACCGGGTACTCCTCACGGAAAAAACTATATAAAGTAATACAAACATGCAAGGGTTTTATCATCATTTAGAATAAAATAAGACTGCAACTAATAATGTAACATATGATGTCTGTTTACTTCTTTAGGATACTAGCCATATGTTTGATTTAGACTAAGGAATGAAATTGAGAATAGAAATGGAAATGGGAATGGATTTTCTTTTTCCAATTTAATCAAGAATGAAATTAGGCTTTTGGCATAATGAACCCATTACATTATATAAAACCAAACACTTCATTTATTATCATTCTAATTGATTAGTGTTAAATATCTTTTTACCCAAATACCCCCTAAATTTAGTCTATGAGTATTATGTCACTTAGTCTAGATGCAGACTGATCGAAAAAGTATTTGTTGTGATAACGCCATAATGCAAAGCAGGAGATCATAAAAAAATAAACGGAATAAACATAAATGTGGGTTTGCTTCGATTCTATAGGAATTGCTTATTAAAACTTATTATTTGCTTATAATGGAGCCAACCATAAAAAAAAGAGTTTTTTAAGAAGTCAATAAACAAATAAGCAATCGCAAACACCCCCTTAGTTTAGTAGAGGTTATTTACTTCTATAGTATTGCATTTTGCGGAACTAGCTTATTTGTTTTAAAAATTAATGGGCTTATTTCCTTTGGCTTTTCAGTTGAACAACTGGGAATAAAAGAGTTTATGCCAGCATATCTTGATCCATCCTTGGACGATAAAGAGCTTCTAACCGGTGTAAGCTTTGCATCTGGTGGCACAGGATTTGATCCCCAAACTTCCCTGATAGTGGTAATTGCTATTAAATATTTTGAATACATACTGTTTAAATTCCCTCAACACCCCAAAAGCTTACGAGAAGACGAGTAATTCAGGGGAGTGAATTGGGTTGAAATTTGAACTTGATATCTTCATAATATTTTGTATACCATCTTTTGTTAGTATCTATGGTTTTTAATTTTGACATTAATCTATTGTATCAGGGGGTTTTGTCTTTTGCTGACCAACTAAAACAATTCAAAGAATACATTGAGAAACTTAAGGGTATAGTTGGAGAAGAAAGAACACAATACATATTAGCAAATAGCGTATTCTTGGTGGTTGCGGGTAGCGATGATCTTGCTAATACTTACTTCACTATTGGGATAAGGAGATTACAGTATGATATCCCTTCTTATGGTAATCTCATGGTGTCATCTGCTTCCAAGTTCATAAAGGTATATTGTTTAATCATTTTAGACTATAATATTGTTTAAAACACCTTTGCGTTACATTAATATTGTGACATATGGTTGTTACAATTAACACCTTTGAGTTACATTAATTGAAGGATATATACAATCTTGGAGCAAGAAGAATTGGGTCTTCAATGCAGCCCCAATAGGGTGTTTACCATCACAAAGAACTCTTAGTGGTAATGGACATGGAATGTGTGCAGAGAAGTACAACAAAGCAGCACAATCATATAACACCAAGTTGCAGGCAGAGCTTAAACATCTTCATAACACTCTTGATGGATCGAGGGTAGTCAACCTTGACATATACACTGCCTTGCTTGCTATCGTCGAAAACCCTCAACGATATGGTAAGTGCTACGTTTAACTCTAATCTAATGGTCCTATATATAGCCACCTTTCACGTTCGATTTTAAATGTTAGTCTAACAAGTTCACTCTCTCACACTTCAGGACTAGAAGTTGTGGATAGAGGTTGTTGTGGCACAGGAAACATAGAGGTCGCGGTTCTATGTAATCAATTGCTACCAACATGTGTTGATGATTCAAAGTACCTTTTCTGGGACAGTTATCATCCTACAAACAAAGGATACACCATCCTTGTAAATGAAGTGGTAGAAAAATACATTAGTGATTTCTTTTGAACTCGATCATATGGAGAGGTTAATAAATATATGTAATGTAAAAGTTTGTGAGCAAGCTCGTTTCTTGATATTTTTAATTACTTTTTGCATGAAATATATGTCATATAAACCCCTTTTTGTACCCATTTCTCATATTACCAATAAAAAATAGTGTCGGATCATCCTTTCTGTTTGACCTAGAAAAAATGAATTGTGTCAATTTGAATAGTAAAATGCATCTTTAAAAAAAATCGAGTTTGAACTTGGAAATAAATATATATTCTCTTGAAAACAGGATAAAAAAATACGGACACATAATATGAATTTGCAATGAAAATAAAATGAATACATCATGATATAAAAGTAATAAAATCAAACGAGACAAATTAAAGATACAATAAACAATCATAATATAATGATAAGTTATGGAGTTTTTATCAAATGAGTGTTTATTGCATATCTTTCTTTCATTTTGATTTTATTACTTCTATATCATGATTTATTCATTTTTTTATTGCAAATTCATATTATATGTTGCCATTTTTTAATCCTGCTTTCAATGGAGCATATATTAATTTTTAATTCCGAAGGTCAAAATCGATTTCTTTTTGAAAATTGTATTTTACAACTTAAATTGAGACAATTGATTTTTCGTAGTTCAATGGGCTTTCCTATGGTAATCAAATTATTACTTTGTGGAATATTGATCCTATTAAAATAAAAATTGAGGCTTATAAGTGTACTTGCTAGATCCTCTCAAACTATACATCATATATCCCACACTTCCATCTAAGCATGTAATGAATCTCACCCATGTTTGATATTTGTTATAAACTAGTTATTAAGAGTCCGGGTTTTGCGTCAAATTATAAACTGTGATAGACTTTATTATTACTAGTAAGATGAATTTATATGAAACATAAAGTTTGTACATATGTTGTCATACGAAATGTTAGTATGACGGAATTCATGCATTGTGTTAGATACTAAACTATATGCTTACAATGAAAAAGGTATATGGTGCACCTGATGTCTATTGTAGGTGGTTGTTAGCAATCAAATATTTTTTGGATGAGTTAACCACGTAGGATAAAAATGGAATGAAAATAAAACCACATGAATGAAAAAAATATTTTTTAAATATTTAGGACGAAAAACTTAACCACAAGGACGAAAATCGTACATAACTATAATAGTTTACTATTCATCTTCCTATATAATGTTAGTATATATAATTTGGTTTTAAATAGTTAAAAACATTCTTTAAAATTAAGCAAGAACTGTTAAGACGGCTAAACAAAATTTTCCCATACATTAAATGTAACAAACCCATTATAGTTTTAGATTATGACGAAAGTTTAGGATGATTTTATTAAAGGGTTGATTTTTCGAGGAATCATTCTTGTAAATTTAATATTAACCAGTTATTAAAAGCATCTTTAGCAGGTTCTCCAAAATAGAAAAATGTGAAAAATAATTGGTGGAGAAAATAGGAAACAAAATAAGTTTTTCTTCAAATCTGAAGATAACTTCAAAAATCATTACCATTTGGAATAGTCAAAAGAAATCTTGAAAATAAGAATTTGAAAAGAGAAATATCTTTTTTTAATGGATGACTTGAATATTTTATGTAACACCCCGCTAAAGCGGAACCACGAGGTGCCACAGTCAAGATTTCATCGCGATAGGAAATAAAATACACCAATCATTCATATCAAAAGTTTAAAAGAGTTTACACAGTACTACAAGTATTACAATCCAACCATCATTCAGGTTTACAAATTTAAACGAAATATGAATCAACATGACTGGTGTTATACAAAAGTTCCCTTAATGATCTTATCAAACCTTCGGATTTCCTGAAAAGCATGATAAACAAGTGTCAACTACTAGAGTTGGTGAGTTCACAGGTTTTCATATGCACAAAAATATTTTAAACGCAACGACATTTCGGTGAATCTTTTATTCACTACACTTTTCAAAATTTAACTAAAGCAAATCCGTTCATTCGCTAAAGTTTTCGTATACAGTTAGAGTGAATCCGTTCATTCACTACCAACAGTGAGTAAATTTTCCGGATGATTTGTAAATCGCAAGATAATTAGTGAGTTACTACAATCCTTTCCAATTCATGACATGCTTTGCCCCTATCTACCCCAGAGGTGGAAGTAAATCCCACTTGCGTAGAACGTTTTGTTCAATACAGTGCACCTATCACTCGTCAGTTCTAGGTGGGTATGTCAATCCAAATAGCGCTATCCACGTGTATTTTAGGCCCATTGTTATGAGTTAATAGTAGTCTTCGGGGACTTATTCATATTTTTCCTTTTATCTCACTATATCAAGCTTTAACATATCAAATTTAACTCACTTACGTTTCATTTCAATTTGATTCATTTAAATCCATTTTGCTCATTTCGAAACAGTTCAATTCGTAACATTTTCATAATACATTCAATCATATCATGCTTTTCACCCCAAAACGTATAAAACGGTAAAAATGGGGCTGTGAATACTCACCTTGAGTGCTTAGTGCGGATTTGAAAGGGTTGATGCGTGACCTAAATCCCGGCTCCAAACTAGGGTAGTCCTATCAAACACGAAATTTTTAACGTAAGTCCTAGGTCCAACGGTCCTTAACTAAAATCGTACCGAAATCCATAATATGCCATTATATAAATTTTATAGCCTAATCCAATAAAAATTTATTTTGTCACCAATGAAAGTCTTCTAAACATTTTAGAAGTTCAAATTTTTATAAAATTGAGCTTTTAAGAAATTTTCAGAATCTGTCAAAATTTTGAGTTGTAAAAATTGTTATTTTGATCTTAGGTCCTCTAAATATTGAGTCTTTAAATTTTTACCCCTTGAATTTGGGGATGTTAGGAACATTTTCACCAAGTTTCATGATTTTTAGAGAATTTTTACTATTTTTAAACATTTTTACAAAATCAGTGGTAAGGGCTGAATTTCCAGAATACCTTTAGTCCTTGTTTTATTCATAAATAATTCTATACACCACTTTATCACGAATTTCCAAAGGGATTTTCTAGCTAAAACATATACCAAACTTTTGAGACAAGTTTCATGTCATAAGGATGGTTTTTGAGGGAGATATGACCTTTTCAAGTGGTGCATGTGTAATCTGCCATAAGAGGACAGCCTACACCACCAACTTAAACTCATTGGTTGAAGTCCCAAAACTCCTCTAAATGACATGATCTTGGACTTTTTAGAAAGCTAACTCAAAGTACTTGAGTTTAGAATCAAGAAAATCGTATTTTAGATAAATAATCAAGGAGTTATGCTAGTTTGAAGTTGACCAAAGTTTCTGACCAAAACACTGTTGCACACAAAAATGTTTTATGGTGGTTTGGGTTCAAATCTTGGTGTTTTTGCACCATTCCAGTGGGTTTGAACCCTAACACATTAAATATCATCTCATAAAATTTTCATGAAGAAATAAGTTCAAGAAAGCCCTTT
Source organism: Centaurea solstitialis (assembly GCA_030169165.1). Lineage (NCBI taxonomy): Eukaryota > Viridiplantae > Streptophyta > Magnoliopsida > Asterales > Asteraceae > Centaurea > Centaurea solstitialis. The sequence continues at coordinate 54,730,589 of CM058046.1, read as the reverse complement.
TTGGGTCGTGTAAAGTGCATGCAACTATTTTGACAGAATCTGTCCAATATTTAAACATCCAAAATGCTACCAAAACACATAAAATCATACCATTTCGGGGTTTTTCTTGCTATTTCACCCATAACTCAGATTATTCAAATGTATTATATCTACAATATGCTTTCATACCATCCAAACCCATGCATGAACTATTGATGAAGTTTAGCACAAGTTTGGTGGTCAAAAACATCATCTAAACGATTTTTGATCCCTTTCTTGTGTTCTTATGGGGAAATCCTTGATTTTCACCTTCATAGAATGTTATACAACATGTTCTAAGGTTCAATCTCCTTCCCAAACACATGTTTCATTATTCGAATCAAAAAGGGGTTAAAACCCTTGAAAAAGAAGAAGAAAAAACTCACAAATGAGTTAAAATCGAAGTAGAAATCATCTAACTATGCTTACCTTTGATGAACACCCAACCTTAATCTCAAATAGGTTTTAAAAACCTTTAAAAATCTGGATTCAAGAGGAGTTCTTGGCTGATTTTTAGTGAGAGAGAGTAGAGAGAAATAGAGAGAGAAAAGAAGATTTGAAAAGTGATTATGAGATTTGTTTGGAAAAATGGGGAAATGATGGCTTTTATACCAAGAGAGGGAAGAGCCACCTTGGGGAGTGGTGTGGCCGGCCCCTAGTGGGTCCCACCCACTCTCCCTATATTTTTTTTTTTTTCTTTTAAAACAGTGTACATTTGACACTGTTATTTTGACGCGGTACCGGGTTTTTGTCGGTTTTTCGCAATTTCTAACTTTTCGAAAGTGGTTTTAGGTTAATTAAGTTACTTTACATATAATTTAAACATTATAACTTAATTTTCCAAAAATTATCTTAATTCTGGCATTTTAGGATTGTCGGGTGATTTCGGGCCGGTTCGGGCCTTTTCGGAACTCTTAGGATTTTAACCTAACTTTTTCTCGCAAACTAATCTATTTTCATCTTAAAACTTATTTAACTAACTTCTAACCTACGGAAATGCTGTAGAGTGACTGAACGCGTAAATTAACCTGGAGGTCGGAACTGACGGTTGTCACATTTACCCCCGGTTGAAAGAAATTTCGTCCCGAAATTTAATCATTGCTGGCACCGAAGCGATCTTTCGTGAAGAGGTGCGGGTATTTGTCTTTCATGAAAGCTTTCCGTTCCCAAGTGAACTCAGGTCCGTGACGAGAGTTCCATCGTACCTTGACGATTGGTATTTTGCTGCGCCGGAGTTGTTTGGTTTCTTGATCAAGAATCTCGATTGGTTCTTCCGAGGCGCGCAGTTTTTCATCAATTTGAATCTCATCCAAAGGCAGAATTACTGTCTCCTCTGACAGACATTTCTTCAGGTTGGACACGTGAAACGTGTCATGAATAGAGCTTAGCTCTATAGGCAAGTTCAACCTATAGGCAACGGGTCCGATTCTTTCTACGACCTCAAACGGTCCAACAAAACGAGGGCTCAGCTTCCCTTTCTTTCCGAATCTTATTAGCCCTTTCCATGGTGATACCTTCAGTAACACTTTGTCACCAACTTGAAATTCCAACGGCTTTCGCCGATTATCGGCATAACTTTTCTGGCGATCTCTGGCCGTTTTCAGCTTTTCTCGAACCATTTTGATTTTGTCGGTGGTCTCCTGCACGACATCCGGCCTAAACAATTTATTCTCTCCCACTTCCAACCAATTAAGTGGGGATCTACACTTGCGTCCATAGAGTGCCTCGTATGGCGCACACTGAATGCTGGCATGATAGCTGTTGTTGTAGGAGAACTCGACTAAAGGTAGATGATCGTCCCAACTACCTCCAAATTCAATCACGCAAGCACGTAGCATATCCTCTAATGTCTGAATGGTTCTCTCAGTCTGCCCGTCGGTTTGAGGATGATAAGCCGTGCTTAGATCCACACGAGTGCCTAAAGCTGCTTGAAGCGATTGCCAAAATCGCGAGGTGAATCTACTATCCCTATCAGAGATGATCGATATCGGGACTCCATGTCGCATAACAACCTCACCGACATACAATCGTGCAAGCTTATCGATGCTATCAGTCTCCTTTATTGGCAAGAAATGCGCTGATTTCGTGAGTCGATCAACGATTACCCAAATCGTATCATGCCCCTTTTTGGTCTTGGGTAACTTGGTCACGAAGTCCATCGATATCTGCTCCCATTTCCACTCTGGGATTTCTGGTTGCTGAAGAAGTCCTGACGGTTTCTGATGCTCTGCTTTAACCTTCGCACAAGTCAAGCATTTACTCACGTAAGTGGCGATATCTCTTTTCATACCGGGCCACCAGTAGTGCTCCTTCAGTCCTTTGTACATTTTATCGGATCCTGGATGTATCGAGTACTTTGATTGATGAGCTTCGTCCATGATCATTTTCCTCAGCTGCTCCACACTTGGAATCCAAATTCTTCCCTTGAAATAACATACTCCATCCCCTTTCTTCTCGAATTCCTTTTCTACGCCATGAAGGGTTTCTTTCTTTATATTGTCAGTCATTAGGGCTTCCCTTTGAGCTTCCAATATCTGGCTTTTCAAGCTGGTCTGGACCAAAACTCCCATGGCTCGTGCTCTTGTAGGCTTCACTCCTTCTTTTCTGCTTAACGCATCAGCTACTACGTTCGCCTTCCCTGGGTGGTATTTGATCTCACAATCATAGTCACTGAGCAACTCCACCCATCTTCTCTGCCTCATGTTTAACATCTTTTGGTCCAGAATATGCTGAAGACTCTTATGATCCGTAAAGATAGTGCATTTGGTGCCGTACAGATAATGTCTCCAAATCTTAAGGGCAAACACCACTGCTCCGAGTTCCAAGTCGTGAGTAGTGTAGTTCTTCTCGTGGACCTTCAACTGTCTGGATGCATAGGCAATAACCTTCTCGTTCTGCATCAAGACACATCCTAAGCCTTGATGTGAAGCATCGCAATACACTACAAAGTTATCCGTTCCTTCGGGTAACGCTAGAATGGGCGCATTGCACAACTTATGCTTGAGTAATTGGAACGCTTCCTCTTGTTTCTCTCCCCAGACGAACTTCTTGTCTTTTTGCGTCAAGGTTGTCAACGGCTGCGCAATCTTAGAAAAATTTGCGATGAATCTTCGGTAATAACCTGCCAAACCGAGAAATTGTCGAATTTCGGTTGGGGTCTTTGGGGCTTCCCACTTCTTTACGGCCTCGATCTTGGCTGGGTCGACGTGTATTCCTTCTTTGTTCACTACGTGACCTAAGAAGTGAACTTCTCGGATCCAAAATTCGCACTTCGAAAATTTGGCGTAAAGCTTTTCGGCCTTTAGCAATTCCAATACTAGCCTCAGATGTTGCTCATGATCCTCCTTGCTCTGCGAATAAATCAGGATATCGTCTATGAAGACAATTACGAACTTGTCTAGGTAAGGTCGGCACACTCGGTTCATTAGATCCATAAATACTGCTGGAGCGTTCGTCAATCCAAAAGGCATGACTAAGAACTCATAGTGACCATATCGAGTTCTGAACGCTGTCTTTGCGATGTCTTCTTCACGAACTCGCATTTGATGGTATCCCGATCGAAGATCGATCTTGGAGAAGTACGTAGCTCCTTGCAGTTGATCGAATAAGTCATCGATGCGTGGAAGAGGGTATCGGTTCTTGATGGTGATCTTGTTCAGTTCCCTATAGTCGATGCACATGCGAAATGATCCATCCTTCTTCTTGACGAACAGCACAGGGGCTCCCCAGGGCGAAGAGCTGGGTCGGATGAATCCCTTATCTAACAGTTCTTGAAGTTGGTTCGACAGCTCCTGCATCTCGGATGGTGCTAGACGATAAGGTGATCTTGCTACAGGGCCTGCTCCAGGGATTATATCGATGTGGAACTCTATTTGTCGCTGCGGGGGTAGTCCTGGTAACTCTTCTGGGAAAACCTCAGGAAAATCTCGCACGATTGGAATATCCTGGATTTGCTTTTCTTTTGCACTCTTATCTACCACGTGCGCCATAAATGCTACACACTCCTTTCGCAGATGGTTTCGCATTTTCATAAAAGACACGATCTTAATGTCTCTCTTTGGCTTGTCTCCATACACTTCAAGAAATCTTCCATCAGGTAATGCTATCACGACTATCTTCTCAGCACAACATATTGTTGCTCGATGCTTGGACATCCAGTCTATACCAACAATTATGTCAAAACTCCCTATCTTAATCGGGATCAAGTCTATGCTAAAATCCTTTCCAGACAAACCTAGTGTGCATTTTCTGATTATCTTATCGGCCTTAACTAATTCTCCGTTGGAGTATTCGATTATATGATCCTCTTTCAGATTCTGTGACTTTTTATTTATCTTAGGCCTGAATTCTAACGATACAAAGCTCCTATCTGCTCCGGAATCAAAAAGCACAGTAGCAGGATAGTTGTTGAGAAGAAACGTACCTGTAACCACGTCGGGGTTTTGCTTTGCTTCCTCTGCTCCAATCACAAATGCTCTCCCTCGAGCTAGTCCTCCTCGGTTTCCTTGGTTTGCTTGGTTTGCTTGGGTTGCTTGGTTTGCCGGCTGCACTCGATTTGCGTAGGGTCTCTGATTCAACTTGGGACAATCATTCCGGTAATGATTTAAGCTCCCACACTCAAAACAAGTTCCCTTCTTACAGCCCTTGTCAGTATGGCCTCCCCTGCCACATCTAGAACAGACAATACACCTCCCACCATGAAGGTTCCCACACTTGCCACACTTCTGATTCGTTCCTCTCTCTCTTTCTGCCATCTGAGTCTGCAATCCGTAGCTCCTGGTTACTCTCCTATCCTTGCCCATCTTTCCCCTGAATTGTGGTTTAGTAGACTCCTCTATCTTCCTCTTTCCTTTCGCCCCATCACTCAGAAAGGTTCCTGATCGGACTGCATTATTGGTGAGTCGGTTTGCCAAATTCACTGCCTCTTGCAGAGTTTTCGGGTCTGCTGCAGTTACATTTCCCCGGATTACTGGTGATAATCCCCAGACATATCGATCTACACGGTTCTGTTCAGGTGTTACCAGGTGCGGTACTAGCTTAGCCAATTCATGGAATCGGGTAGTGTAAGTGGTGACATCATTTCCTTTCATCTCATGGTGCCACAACTCCGCTTCTAGTTTCTGCATCTCACTTCGCGGGCAAAACTCATCCTTAAGCATCTTCTTGAAATCCTCCCAAGATATTTGATTGGTTGCCTCACGTCCACGGGTCTGAATTTGAGTGTTCCACCAAGTTAAAGCTCGTCCTTGTAACAAGCAGGCAGCATACTGTACCTTATTTCCCTCCGTACACTTGCTGATATGGAGGACAGACTCCATGCCCTCTATCCAGGTTAACAGGCCAACCGCTCCTTCGGTTCCATGGAATTCTTTAGGATTACAGCTACGGAAGGATTTGTACGTACATTCCCTTTCTCTACGCTCGTGATTTTGGTTTTGATTAGTATTGAATCCAGCTGCCACTTGGCTAACTATATTAGGAAGAGAGGCTATGACTTGCTCCGAAACGAGTCTTGCAAGTTCCGGATCTTCCCTTCTTGGAGGCATGTTTCTAAAACATAACCATAATAAAGGCATTTAGTGAAGAGCTAGCAAATCTAAGTTCTTGCAATTTACTAACTATCTACTCATTCAAGCCATAGTGTCTACGCAACATATTAAACTTATTATACCAACTAACGAGGTCATTAGATGCATAATAATTTAAACATTCCATTCATACGTAAAGATGCAAATATAACATGCAACTCATAGCAAATCATACCATCATAATATCCATATCGTTTCCCAAAAATAATACCCAAACGATCATACGGTTTTACAGTCATCCAAAATACCAAAAGTCATAAGTGTTCCATAACTGGGCATCATGCCCCAAAACATAATTCAGCTTAAGATCCCATCTCCTAGTAGCCAGCCCCCCACAAAGCCCAGACGAACAAGATGATAGCCAGAGCAATCACCACATACACCAAGGTGTATAGGTGACTGAGCGAGTCCATAGTGTGACCTAGGAGGGCCACGACTCTGGATAGCTGCTGGCTATCCGCTCCGGCTACACCTATCAGGGAATCGATCATGTGGTCATGATGATCGATCATGTGCTCGTGGATGTCCTGACCCCGGGCTAAGCGCTCGACCTCCTGACGCTCGAGCGGGGTCATGCCTCTCAGGCATAGGACAGGGGCACGGGTCACTGGTGGGTGCCTAGGAACTGGTGCTATCGGCGGTGGTTGGACGACAGGCGGTGGTCGGGCATCGGGTGATGGTCGGGCAACTCTAGGTATCGGCGACGACGGACGGTAGGGCGGCGGAGATCCAGATGATGTAGAGGACGAGGACGACGACGACGACGACGACGACGACCCACCCTGGCCCCTTACCCGTGATGGCCCCGCCCCATCCCCAGAGGGAATGCGGAAGGTCATCCGGGTAGGCAGTGGCACGCTCTTTCGAGCGGTGCGCCTGCCCCTAAGGCCATAATGGGTCTCAGGCCCGTAAGGTCGCGCCGGACTGGCGGGCCGGACGGGGACCTGATGGGAGTCAGCGTCACTGTCGCTGTACGGGTCACGTTCCCGGTCGATGGTCTGGGAACGCGAGGCGACACTCCGACTCCTAGAGGGTCCGTGGGACCCCAAGGACTGGTGCTCAGACGGGTCGGTCTCCTGAGACATGGTAACTGCGATAGAAAAATTTTAAATTATCAATTTAGAAATATTTTCAAAACTTGTACATATTAATGCGAACTCACAGAAATAATAATGTTTTGCAGGAAATTTCTCAGAAAGTTTCGACCTTTAAATTTTAACAGCATGGTTAGTTCACAAGTCTTATTCTACTTATATCATGGCGATGCGTAGGTGATCAGGCTCCGCATTTCTATGATATACCAGAACAGTACCTATCCTAATCATACGAATTTTTAAATTTTTCCTATGCCTAGAAATCTTTTTACTTAAGGGTTTGAATTTCTTTTGAAAAGGTTGGTTATAGTACTTGGTTTTTATGAAAAACCGATGTTCTCTATAACCTATGGCTCTGATACCAAATCTGTAACACCCCGCTAAAGCGGAACCACGAGGTGCCACAGTCAAGATTTCATCGCGATAGGAAATAAAATACACCAATCATTCATATCAAAAGTTTAAAAGAGTTTACACAGTACTACAAGTATTACAATCCAACCATCATTCAGGTTTACAAATTTAAACGAAATATGAATCAACATGACTGGTGTTATACAAAAGTTCCCTTAATGATCTTATCAAACCTTCGGATTTCCTGAAAAGCATGATAAACAAGTGTCAACTACTAGAGTTGGTGAGTTCACAGGTTTTCATATGCACAAAAATATTTTAAACGCAACGACATTTCGGTGAATCTTTTATTCACTACACTTTTCAAAATTTAACTAAAGCAAATCCGTTCATTCGCTAAAGTTTTCGTATACAGTTAGAGTGAATCCGTTCATTCACTACCAACAGTGAGTAAATTTTCCGGATGATTTGTAAATCGCAAGATAATTAGTGAGTTACTACAATCCTTTCCAATTCATGACATGCTTTGCCCCTATCTACCCCAGAGGTGGAAGTAAATCCCACTTGCGTAGAACGTTTTGTTCAATACAGTGCACCTATCACTCGTCAGTTCTAGGTGGGTATGTCAATCCAAATAGCGCTATCCACGTGTATTTTAGGCCCATTGTTATGAGTTAATAGTAGTCTTCGGGGACTTATTCATATTTTTCCTTTTATCTCACTATATCAAGCTTTAACATATCAAATTTAACTCACTTACGTTTCATTTCAATTTGATTCATTTAAATCCATTTTGCTCATTTCGAAACAGTTCAATTCGTAACCTTTTCATAATACATTCAATCATATCATGCTTTTCACCCCAAAACGTATAAAACGGTAAAAATGGGGCTGTGAATACTCACCTTGAGTGCTTAGTGCGGATTTGAAAGGGTTGATGCGTGACCTAAATCCCGGCTCCAAACTAGGGTAGTCCTATCAAACACGAAATTTTTAACGTAAGTCCTAGGTCCAACGGTCCTTAACTAAAATCGTACCGAAATCCATAATATGCCATTATATAAATTTTATAGCCTAATCCAATAAAAATTTATTTTGTCACCAATGAAAGTCTTCTAAACATTTTAGAAGTTCAAATTTTTATAAAATTGAGCTTTTAAGAAATTTTCAGAATCTGTCAAAATTTTGAGTTGTAAAAATTGTCATTTTGATCTTAGGTCCTCTAAATATTGAGTCTTTAAATTTTTACCCCTTGAATTTGGGGATGTTAGGAACATTTTCACCAAGTTTCATGATTTTTAGAGAATTTTTACTATTTTTAAACATTTTTACAAAATCAGTGGTAAGGGCTGAATTTCCAGAATACCTTTAGTCCTTGTTTTATTCATAAATAATTCTATACACCACTTTATCACGAATTTCCAAAGGGATTTTCTAGCTAAAACATATACCAAACTTTTGAGACAAGTTTCATGTCATAAGGATGGTTTTTGAGGGAGATATGACCTTTTCAAGTGGTGCATGTGTAATCTGCCATAAGAGGACAGCCTACACCACCAACTTAAACTCATTGGTTGAAGTCCCAAAACTCCTCTAAATGACATGATCTTGGACTTTTTAGAAAGCTAACTCAAAGTACTTGAGTTTAGAATCAAGAAAATCGTATTTTAGATAAATAATCAAGGAGTTATGCTAGTTTGAAGTTGACCAAAGTTTCTGACCAAAACACTGTTGCACACAAAAATGTTTTATGGTGGTTTGGGTTCAAATCTTGGTGTTTTTGCACCATTCCAGTGGGGTTTGAACCCTAACACATTAAATATCATCTCATAAAATTTTCATGAAGAAATAAGTTCAAGAAAGCCCTTTTTGGGTCGTGTAAAGTGCATGCAACTATTTTGACAGAATCTGTCCAATATTTAAACATCCAAAATGCTACCAAAACACATAAAATCATACCATTTCGGGGTTTTTCTTGCTATTTCACCCATAACTCAGATTATTCAAATGTATTATATCTACAATATGCTTTCATACCATCCAAACCCATGCATGAACTATTGATGAAGTTTAGCACAAGTTTGGTGGTCAAAAACATCATCTAAACGATTTTTGATCCCTTTCTTGTGTTCTTATGGGGAAATCCTTGATTTTCACCTTCATAGAATGTTATACAACATGTTCTAAGGTTCAATCTCCTTCCCAAACACATGTTTCATTATTCGAATCAAAAAGGGGTTAAAACCCTTGAAAAAGAAGAAGAAAAAACTCACAAATGAGTTAAAATCGAAGTAGAAATCATCTAACTATGCTTACCTTTGATGAACACCCAACCTTAATCTCAAATAGGTTTTAAAAACCTTTAAAAATCTGGATTCAAGAGGAGTTCTTGGCTGATTTTTAGTGAGAGAGAGTAGAGAGAAATAGAGAGAGAAAAGAAGATTTGAAAAGTGATTATGAGATTTGTTTGGAAAAATGGGGAAATGATGGCTTTTATACCAAGAGAGGGAAGAGCCACCTTGGGGAGTGGTGTGGCCGGCCCCTAGTGGGTCCCACCCACTCTCCCTATATTTTTTTTTTTCTTTTAAAACAGTGTACATTTGACACTGTTATTTTGACGCGGTACCGGGTTTTTGTCGGTTTTTCGCAATTTCTAACTTTTCGAAAGTGGTTTTAGGTTAATTAAGTTACTTTACATATAATTTAAACATTATAACTTAATTTTCCAAAAATTATCTTAATTCTGGCATTTTAGGATTGTCGGGTGATTTCGGGCCGGTTCGGGCCTTTTCGGAACTCTTAGGATTTTAACCTAACTTTTTCTCGCAAACTAATCTATTTTCATCTTAAAACTTATTTAACTAACTTCTAACCTACGGAAATGCTGTAGAGTGACTGAACGCGTAAATTAACCTGGAGGTCGGAACTGACGGTTGTCACATTTTAATATTAAAATGGCTGTATAAATCTCCAAAATGGGGAAAACTCTTGGAGATGAAATCAATAATTAGTTTTTGGAGATTTTCACTTTTAGTTCTCTATTTTGGAGAAGTTCTTGGAGATGCTCTAAGAGTCCAGGTTTAACGTCGGATTATAAGTTGTGATGGATTTTTATTATATGTTTTGGAAATAAATAAGTGGTTATTTAAAATAAATAAAAAGATTTAATAAATTCATAAATAAAAATTATTAGTTTTAAGAGATTTTTACGTAAAGTTTTGGAAAAAAATATCATATACTTATCAATAGTTTAATGAAATTATATGATTATTTTTTTATTAAAGTTATAATAATTATAATTGGCCAATAAAACAAAATATTTTAATAAAATAAATAAATAAAGTAAAAAGTAATAAAATATGAACTTTGTAATTTGAGAATAAAAATATAAAGATGGTCTACTACAAAAACCAAATGTGTAATTTAATCAATTTTTTTTGGATGAGTTGACCACTTAATTTAACAAAACTTGTTGGAGAGATGAAAATGGAATAAAAAATATATAGGGAGAATTTCTTCTATGTCCTTATAAAACTCCTAAATTACTTCTATATCCTTGCAAACTTTTAAATTACTTCTATATACTTGCAAACTTTTAAAATTCTCTTATATGTCCAAATACTTATTTTAATATTTATTAAATCATTAAAATATCAATAATCATTATCATCCAATTCTATTATTTGTAAAATTACCATGTTACCCATATATTATCTAAACTTTTACTTAAACACCCCATCTTCATCCTCATATAAACAAGCCCTAATCATGAATTAAGAACCCTAAATCTAGAACCACAAATCAACTAAGATTTTAAAACTCAAATATCAATCAAAATTCAAAAACTAGAAGCAAACGAATCTTACAACATCGATGGAGAAAATTAAATTAAAGCCATCTATTGATGGAGAATATCAAATTAATCCCATTTGGGTCATCACTACTGGACAAACATAGCTTATGGAATTGGTATTTGTGTGTGTGTGTACAGTTTCGTAAGGATTAGTTCCATGCTTATTGACATAAATATTGCAGCCAATTCATTAATTCCACACCATTAATGAAAAGACCCTTCAAATGGATTATAAGAATACAATAAAAAAACCCACCACACGTCTGTGTGTGTATATAGTTTTTCACCATTTTCCCCAATTTAATCAAAACCCAAAATTGTTATAACATTTTGTTGATTGCTTTGTTCTCTTGCAACTCAATTCAGCCAACGATATCCACCCTATATTTTAATTTTTATTGATATTTGGGTTTTTAGGATTTGGATTGATTTATGGTTCTAAAATTAGGGTTCTTAATTCATGACTAGGGCTTGTTCATATGATGAAGAAGATAGGTATTTAAGAAAAATGAAAAAGATTTAGATAAAATAAGGGTAATATAGTAATTTACAAATAATGGAATTTGATGATAATGATTATATATTTAAATAATTTAACAAATATTAAAATTAGTATTTGGATATAGAAGAGAATTTTAAAAGTTTGAAAGGATATAGAGGTAATTTCAAAGTTTGCAAGGATATAGAAGTAATTTAGGAGTTTTACAAGGACATAGAAGAAATTCTCCCAAAATAAAACCACACGGATGAAAAAAGCAGCCTTTAAAGATTAAAAGACGAAAAACGTTATAGATATGAAACTACAAGGACCAAAGTTTTACTTTACTCTAAAAGTACTATTCATCATTCCTGTAAATTGTTAGTATATATAATGAGGTGATTAATTATTATTGTGATTAGAGTTGTTTTTTTTAGAGTTGTTTTGTGTCATTGTTGCAGCTTAGAGGTAAGTTCTTGACAACTTTGTATACATGTTGATTGGTTTACTGATACTCAAGTTTTTTTATTTAACGTAATATTAGAAACCAGATCGTTACAATAAACTTGTGAGTGGTGTACAAGAGCTCGCATGACTCTTAATAGATTGCTCTAGGGAAGCTCTTAATCCATTAAGACTGAAAAATGTTTTTGGAATCAAACAAGGATGTATGGTAATTAAAGATGCATAAGTAGAAAAATGTCACTATTACAACTTAAAATTAACCACAAGACTTGTGGCGTAGCGATAAGACCTGTGGAGAATGTGGATGGTATCCCATTCACCCCAGGTTTGAATCCCTTTTTGTGATCAGAGTTAATCTCAACGGTCGATTTTTCAGTTCTAAATTGTCAAGTGTAACACCCATTCCCAAAACCGACTTAATTTATAATGAAAAATACCAAACCTTTATTAAATTCAAAGAAAATCAATATCACAAAGAATTTAAAAAGAAAAATTAATAACCAATAAACAATGTAAATCATTAAGTTCGGAACGTTCATAAGAAATGATCGGAATGTCATTAGCCGGACCCATCAAGTCGGAGCATCACCTCGGATTACACCCGAACTCGCACCTAAAAAAAACAACGCGAGGGGTAAGCACAACCGCTTAGTGAGCAAAAAATTATATACAGTTACATCGCAACATACACATATACCACATCATATATCACAACTTAACGGTTACCCGCTCTTTGGATCATCCCGCAATCCGGCCTTAGTGGTCGCCCACTCTTCAGGTCATCCCGCAACCCGACACGTCTTACAACATCATACATATACATATACATCACAATATAAAAGCACATAATTCCCACTCACCTCGTAATTTACGTATAGCACACAATTTATGAAAGTTTCGAGAATACGGTCAATCCACACGGTAACCTGAAAACACCATATAGTAACTACTCTTAGGATCTATTCCCATCCCTAAATCCTACGCCTTATAGCTACATAACAAAAAAACCCCGGAACTCAACGAGAAAACCCGCACGACAACAAGAAAACATCGAACAACCATCGGAGCCGCGGCTGCCGGCGGCTAACAGCCGTGGCCGGTCCGGACAACAGCAGCGCCGAACACAACTTTGGCTGTGGCCGTGCCGCAACAGCCGAGTGGCTGAACCAGGAAGTAGCGGTGCGAGCCGCGGCCTTGGCCGTGACCAAGCCGCAACAGCCGCAAGGCTAAACCACGACAGCACCATGGCTCAACCACAGCAACAGCTACATGGCTGAACCACGGCAGCACCATGGCGCAACCACAGCAGCAGCGCCATGGCTGAACCACGGCATCACCATGGCCCAACCACAACAGCGTCGTGGCCAGTTCATGGCGGCGCCGGTGGTGGCTGCCGTCCCCTCTCCTTTTCCGACTTCGAAACGGACCAAACACAAAAACCCCCAAAAACCCTCGTTTACGCGATAACGATTGCTTCTAAGAAATCACCTACGATAAGCTAACAATACGAAAAACAACAAGAGATTACCTTCGTAAAGACGACAACACTCGAACACGAACTCTTCGGCAGCCCTCCATTCTTCTCGGCTCTCTCCTCTCTTTTTCCCGTCTCTCTCTCTCTCTCTCTCTCTCTCTCCTCTCTCTCTTTTCTTTCTTCTCAAGCCAAAAAATAAAGCTGCAGGACTAAACCTCCTCCCCTTTTTAATTACTTAATGGGCCAAGCCCCAACTAGTTAAGTCCAAAGTTACCCACTTAACACAAAAGCCCAACAAATTTTTTTCCTAAGTTCACCGATTAACCGAAAAGAAAAATAAAATAACTAAAGAAGTAAAAACGGGATGTTACAACTCTCCCCCACTTACCAGGATTTCGTCCCCGAAATCAGTCTGAGAAGAGCTCCGGATGTCTCTCCTGCATCTCGACTTCCGGTTCCCTCGTCCACTCAGAACCGTTCCGGTGCTGCCACTTAACCTTCACCGTTCCAATCTCTTTGTTCTGCAATTTCTTCACCTTCCGCTCTAAAACCGACACAGGCCTTTTGGCATAATTCAAGCTATCATCCACCTGAATGTCATCTAACGATACGTGTGCGGTCTCATTAGCTAGACACTTGCGTATCTGGGACACGTGGAAGGTGTTATGGATCTGACCCAACACCTCGGGCAACTCCAAACGGTACGCCACTTTTCTGACTCATGCAACCACCAGAAACGGTCCTATATACCGAGGCCCAAGCTTGCCTCTCTTACGGAAACGGATCACACCCTTCCAAGGTGAGACCTTAAGTAGCACACGGTCACCCACTTGAAATTCCAGATCCGACCTCCGCCGATCTGTATAACTCTTTTGCCTGCTCTGAGCCGTCAGCAAACGCTCTCGAATCCTCTGGATATTCTCCGTGGTCCTCTGCACTACCTCGGTACTCCCAAGAACATGCTGCCCGACCTCGCCCCAACAGATAGGGGTCCGATACCTCCTCCCGTAAAGCATCTCATACGGTGGCATCCCAATGCTTGAATGGAAACTGTTGTTATACGAGAACTCCGCCAAAGGCAGATACGTATCCCAATTGGCTCCGAAATCCAACACACAAGCTCAGAGCATATCTGTAATAACCAAGATTTCTGGATGGAGTTAATTAAGTTGAGTTTCTGTCAAATGACCTTTTTGTGAGAATATGAGGATTTTGGGTTAAAGGTGTCACTTTTGAAAAGTTTTAATGGTGTGGGCTTATACCATTTTAGGTATGGGCTTGGCCCAAAACCCAAGGTATTTAAACCTTAAACCCTAATCTTTGCCATTTTTGGGAAAGATTAGTGTGTGTGCTTAGTGTGTGTTTTGGAGAGCAACAAAGAGCCGTTTCATCAACTTGCAAGGTCGAGAGATCGTCACCGAGGTAAGTTTCGATGCCCAAAAGTGTAGGATTTACTTATGTTTGATGTAGGATTCCTTTGGAATGAGTTTGGGTGTATTTGGATCGAGTTAGAATCGGTTTTGGTCGATTTTAGGACGATTTTCGGATCTGTTGGCGTTTTCCGAATCGGAAATCATGTTTTCCGAATCGGGAAATTTGTGATGTCTTTTGGGGTGTTTTGCTTCGTTATGCCTTTCCCGAATTGGAAACCTATGTTTTCCGAATCGGGAAATGGGCTAGTTGGGCCGTCATGTTGACCTCGAAAATCTCCGAATCGGAAAAGTAGATTTCTCGAACCGGAAAAGTCTGAGTCGGAAAATACCATTTTCCGAATCGGAAAATGGCATTATCCCGAGTCAGGTTTTGGACCCTTGTCCGAGTCCGTTTTTGAAGGGTTTCGATTGTAGGGTTGGTTTTCGAAGAGGATTTTCTATGGTGATTTATTTCTATAGGAACCAAAATTTTTCTAGGGGCGTCTGCCTAGGGGTGTCTTAGTTAGTGGGTTTTATTAAGCGCGAATCGTAACACCTTAGAACCTTTACAAATTTAGTAGGAGGAGGACCTGAGGTAACTACGAGGTGGGTTCTACGACCAGGTGAGTTCCCTTGCCTGAAAATGAATGGATAGTTTTCACTGCTTTCATACACATATATCCATTTGATTTGCGAACTGTTTTGCTATTGATGATGAACTGGTTTTGTGAAAATATGGATAATAGTTGGATTACGTTTAATGCATGCTTAAATGTAAAATGTTGGAATGTTTTGGAATGAAATGTGTTGCAAGTATGGACATTGGGTACCTTGGAACTGTATGTTCCTTGGGAGTGTTTACCATTTGGTCAGGTCCGCCATTTGGGGGTACCTCGGGACACTATCCCTTGGGAGTGATGTGATTGTGGGCTCGGTGCCTTGTGAAAGTTCTTTGTCCGTAACACATTTGCATTGCTGCTTATGTTGAATTGTGATTTGGCCAGCGGGCCGGAACTATTGTTTAAACTGTTTTGAGGGAATGCACTAGACCTTTCGGTCTAACCCTCGTTTTCAAAACCTAAAATCTTTTCAGGGAAAGATCGAGTTGCGAGAGGCAAGGAGAAGGTAGACGTCTAGAGTAGCTCTACCGGTGGAAGTTAGTACTTTTGTCCTTATTTAGAATCTCAGCTGTGGAGGGTTGTTCCGCATGCACTCTTAAACCATTTACTTTTGAGTTGAGAATTCTGAGACTTAGGCGTAATAGATCACTGGGAATTATTATTATTGCGTAATTATATTTGTTATGTTATCTTGGGTATCGGGGCGTTACAATATCCTCCAAAGTCTGGATCATACGCTCACTCTGACCATCTGTCTGTGGGTGGTACGCGGTGCTGAAATGGAGTCTGGTACCGAACTCTGAATGAAACCTCTCCTAAAACCGAGAAGTAAAGCGCACGTTCCTATCTGAAATAATCGACAGCGGCACACCGTGTTTCGACACCACCTCTCCTTCACGTAGATTTCTGCTAGCTGCTCCGCTGTCGAGCTCTCTCGAATAGCTAGGAAATGGGCGCTCTTACTCAGTCGATCCACTATTACCCAAATCACATCAAACTTCCGAGGGGTTTTCGGAAGCTTGGTGATCAGGTCCATAATGATGTTCTCCCACTTCCACTCTGGAATCCCCGAAGGTTGCATTTTCCCGTGAGGACTCTAGTGCTCAGCCTTGACCTTTAAGCAGGTCAAACACGACTCCACATACCGAGCCACGTCTCTTTTAATTCTCGGCCACCAATAATCGGTCCGCTAATCCCGATACATCTTAGTAGCCCCTGGATGAATAGAAAATCTGGACTTGTGAGCTTCCTCTAACAGTGTTTGCCGAGCTGCACCCGCTCGAGGAGCCCACACCCGGCTGTATCTCGTTAGTAACCCTCGACTATCTCTGACCAACATAGGCAACTGACCCCGAATCCGCTCTCCATTCGGATTCTCCTCCATACTCGCCTCTTCCTGCGCTCGACGAACCACCTCCAAGAATGATGTAGTCACGACCATCTTCAAGTGTGAAACTCGAAACGACGAATGTGCCGTCTTCCTACTTAGAGCGTATGCGAGCACAATCGCTTTACCCGGGTGGTAAAGTATCTCGCAGTCGCAGTCCTTGACTACATCAAGCCATCTCAGCTATCGCATGTTCAGATTCGGTTGCTCTAAGAAATACCTCAAGCTCCGGTGATCAGTAAAGATGGTGCACTTCACCCCATACAGATAGTGCCTCCAGATCTTAAGAGCAAAGACCACCGCCGCAAGCTCGAGATCATTCGCGGGATAATTAGCCTCGTGAGGCTTCAACGCGTAGGCTATTAACCGACCTCTCGGCATCAACACACACCCCAGGCCAAGATGCACAGCGTTGCAATAAACCGCCATATCCTCTACCCCCTCCGGTAGCATCAGAACCGGTGCCTCGCACAACTTCCGCCTTAGAGTCTCAAATGCCGTCTGCGGATCAGAACCCCAAACATACGGCTCGCTCTTATTCGTCAGTCGCGTCAATGGTACCGCGATCCTAGAGAAATCCTGAATGAACCGTCGTTAGTAGCCGGCCAATCCTAGGAAACTCCGGATCTCGGTTGGTGTCTTCGAAACCTCCCAGTTCATTACCGCCTCAATCTTCGACGAATCCACCTCAATGCCTTCCCGGTTAACAACATGGCCCAAGAATTGAACCTCCTGCAACCAGAAAGCACACTTCGAGAATTTAGCGTAGAGACGCTCCTTCCTCAGAACCTCGAGCATCTCCCGCAGATGAACCACATGATCCTCCTTCAACCTCGAATAGACCAGTATATCATCGATGAACATATTCATTGACCGATCGAGCATCGGCCTGCAGACCCGATTCATAAGGTCCATAAAAGCAGCTGGAGCATTGGTAAGACCGAAGGGCATCACTAGAAACTCGAAATGACCATAACGGGTTCAGAAAGCGGTCTTATAAATATCCGGCTCCTTCACCTTCAACTGGTGATATCCCGACCGAAGATCGATCTTATAGAACCACGACACTCCCTGCAGCTGATCGAACAAGTCATCAATCCTAAGTAGAGGATACCTATTCTTGATGGTTACCTTATTGAACTCCCGATAGTTAATGCACATGCGGAGACTTCCGTCTTTCTTCTTCACAAACAATATCGGTGCTCCACACGGTGAACTAATTGGGCAAATGAACCCCTTCCCCGAGAGTTCCTGCAACTGGTTGGACAACTCCTGAAGCTTCGGTGGAGCTAGACGATACAGAGCTCGCGCGATCAGAGCTGACTCGGGCACCAAATCGATGCGGAACTCGACCTGCCTATCGGGCGGAAGACCAGGCAGATCCTCCGGAAATACATCTGGGAACTCGCTAACCACCGGTACATCTGCCAACGACGGTTTCTGTTGGTCCAGATATTTGTATTGAATTGAGATTTGAACAATCAACTATAGCTAAAAGAGTATAATGCAGCGGAAATTATGATAAGCTATAGATGAAAGTAAACTATAACGAAAATATTCAGCAATTCAAGATCATCTTACTTGAGTAATGACATGAAATCAATGATGAACTGACTTGAAAATCAATGGAACAGTAATCTCATATATTGGTAAAACTTGTTGTACAGTACAAAAGATTACTCTTACAACGAAGAGAGTACTAACAGCTATTTATACATAAAGGAGATGACCTAACAAACCCACTATGATCTTAACACGTGTTACAATCCTGATCGTACAAAGTGAGTCGGTTGAGGTAGTCACGTGAGTAGCATGAGGTATGAATAACCGTTTCTGCAGAAGTTGTCTGACGCTTTCTGTCGAGTATATCAGAGGTTCTGTGAGCTCTTGCAGAGATTCTGTGGAGCTTGCCTTCATCCGGTAGAGCCTCTGTCAAAACTTACAAAAGCTCTGATGAATAAACTTCAACTTCTGTCAAAACCTTGACATCTTTTATCATTACTTTTACATTCAGAAATCATGAGTCAACAATCTCCCCCTAAGTAATGAAAAAAGATGCACGCAAAGTAAAATTCATTGAAAGTAAAGACCAAAAAAAATAAAAATTGAGCGATTCTCAACTTCTGAAATTACAATATTTGAAAATAAATCTAACTACCTAGACACGACTATTCCCTTTGCTTTTCCTTGACATTTGAGTTTGGGAAGTCGTTGATACCAGTCTTCTTTAGGAGCAGGTACAAGTTGTACAGAAAGGTTCTGAATTTTGCAGTATTCTCAATGGTTGTGAACACTTGTTGGACAAGTTCTCTGTTTGTTCTTCCTTGTTGAACTTCCTTGCTTAGAGCCCTGTACACAAAGTTCAACGATTTGTGCATGTACTTGTGGCTTTCAAGAGGATCGAAGAATCTTTTAACTCCGTCTTTGTCCTCATAAACAAAGCCATAGGATGGCTCTTCAACAAAGGTATTTGGTTGAACATCTTTAATCTAGAAAGGTCGGTTTGCTGGTGGAGAGTTGTAGAGCTTGTTCTGTCCGAGCCAATAAGCAAAATCAAAATCCTTCTGAGTCCAATAGATAATGTGAGCACGTATGACTTCCCATAATCTGCTCTGAGAGGCTGCATACTTTCTGCCTGACTCCATGCGCTTTGCCAGAAAGTGAAACAGAAAAGGAAGGTCTTGTATGCATAGAAGATGAAAGTCAGCATCTGTGAATGTGTAGACAATTCCATCCCTTCTTAAGATAGAGAAGATAGTGTAAGTAACTTCTTTGTTGCAGAGGGTTCCTTGTGCCAGAGTCTGTACTGAAATAATCGGAGTCTGAGTATAGACATCTTTAGCTTCCTGGGTGAGCTTGGCAAACTTAATTCTAGCTTGAGAAGTTGCGATGCCTGAGACTCTTGGATCAAAGGGAGGATCAATATCCCGTGTGGAAAACTTCCATCTTTGAGATTCTTCTAGAGAGTTGATGATGCGACCAGCAGGAAGATGTAGTCTGGTAGGTTGATTTTCTACAACATCTTCTGTGGCATATTCTTCTGGAAACACATCTTCCAATATTTTTTCAGTACATCTGTTGGTGGCAATTGGCTTGATGCTTCCCATCAGAGTATCAAAAGTACCAGAAGATGCTTCCGCCACCTTGGATGATTCTCCCAGAGGCTGAGGTGATACACCGGTCTTACCAGCACTTGATAGACTTTGACCAAGAGCAACTCGCGAGAGTTTAACTGCCCTCTTCATTTGTTCTTCTCCTGAGAGCGGAGCTTCTGATACTTTGCCCTTGCCTTTATCTTTACCGACATTGGCGGGCTCTGCAGATTTCTCTTGTGAAACTTCGCTGATGCGAACGCCTTTGACTTCAACAGTTTTTCTTTCTTGATTCTCCCCCTCAGGATGATCAGGATCCTGGTCATCCTGTGACTTGAGAGTGGGTTTTGAGGCGTCCAAAGAGCAAGTAAGGCGAGCTTTCTGAAGACGAGTATTGAGAAGATGCGCATGCTTGAGTTTGGCAGAGAGAAGCTTGGAGAACTGGCGCACTGGCTTCAATTCTAACTGAATTGCTTCGTGAAGAGCTTTAGAAATGTCTCTGGTAATACAGCCTTGAAGTTTCAGAGTCTTCTCCGCAAGACTGTTAATGGTTGGAATCTGCCTTTTGTGAGCATCCCGATTTTCTTGGAGAAACTGGTCAGAGACTGTACGAACTTCTGCGCCAAGACACTGAACCATGTCACATAGTTGACCACGGGTGGCCAAGCTTTTCGGGTTGCCTTTGTCAGGAGTAGCACCGAGAACTACAGCTTTGTCAACAAGATCACGAATCTTCTTCTTGAAAGATTCGAAATCTTGATAAGCAACATTTCCAAGATCTAAAGCATATTGTTGACCAACAGAGGCTAACTGTTTCTTTAGAGAATCTAGAAAAGATGTATCAAAAGAAATGTTGTTGAGCATGGAGGAAATGCCATCTGCGGTAGGAAGATTGGTAACCTGCTGTTGCTGAGAGGAAACTGTAGAAGTTAGATTCTCAATGGCTGTGGTGTGTTGTTTTAGAATATTAGGTGATGGTTCTGATGAAGAACTTTTAGAGCTTTTCAACTCATCAAGTCTTCTGAAGACCTCTGATGCAAAGGTTTGAAACTCACCCTTTGTAACATAGTCTTCCTGGGAACCTAAGGAACCAACACATGTTTTCTTAGTAGCCTTTGAGTTAAAGGCGCCCTCAGAGGTAGTTTTGACGTTATCCTCACGGGGACTTCTGGAGGATCCTCGGACTTCCCTTGCAGGAGAGCCTACCTCCATTCTGTTGGTTTCGATCACAGAAGGTCCTGGGCCCTTTGCGAATGATTGACCAAGTGCAGTGCTTTGAGGTTCTAGCTCAAAGAACTCGTGTGCGCTTGCAACTCCCTCAGGAAGAGAAGTGGATTTTTCACTCATGTGAGGGGGATCAACACATGCATCCCCGTGCGGTTGTATCAGACCCTTGGGAGAAGGGGTCTTTATGATTAAACCAGCATCCTGTTGGGAGGATGCGGGAGTATCGAGGGGTTCCCGGATATCAGATACAACAGAGGCAGAAGGAATATCCTCTGTGTGGCTAGGTTGGGTTGGGTTTGGCTTGTGCGAGCTTGTTTCAATAGTTATCTCATCTAGAACATGAACGCTAGACATGTGGGTTGCACTGGGATTTGGGTTAGGTGGTGTGCTCTGGGCATCTTTTTCTCCACACTCAGGCACTACTACTGTTGGAATGTCACTCTAAACAGCTGTATCCTTACCTTCTTTTACATTAGGTCCAAAACTGCCTATTAGCTGAGCTTCATTGTCAGACAAAATAATTTCAGCACCTACCTCCATATCCGCATCAGTGAAAGTTTGCATCTCTGTCTCCACAAAAAGTTCATTAGGGAGATCTTGTAAAGGTTCTGGAGAGAGTGCAGGAGGTTCTTGAGTGATTTCTGCAACGAGATCTTCTGCAACCGGAGGTTCTGCAACCGTAGGTTCTACAACCGTAGGTTCTGCAACCGTAGATTCTGCAACCAGATGTGTAGTTTTCTTTTTCATCCTGAGAGGAACTTCTGGAGAAGAAGATACCTCTATTGTAAGAGCAGGAGCTTCTGTGACTTGTTTCCTTAGCCTTTCCTTTTTAGGCTTGAGTGTTTCTGCTGGAGGTGATACTTCTGTGACTTCTGGGACTGATGTTCTTTGTTTCTTGACTTTCTTTGGCTTTGAAGACTGATGTGGGGGACGACTATCTAGAGACTGTCTAATCTCACTCTCCTTACCAACCTCCCTTTCTCCCTCAAAACACTCATGTGTTTTCTTAGTCTTAAGTTCCTTAGGCTGTCCTATGCGTAGAGGGGTTGCTGGGACCGGCTTTGGTCTCCTACATCTACGTCTGTATTCATCTCTCTGGGCTTCTAAAGCAGCTTAATCATAGCATGAGACATAGGTCGAATGTTTGGATAGCCCTGAAGCTGTTCTGTGGGCTTGAAAGATTTCATAGGAAATAACTTTGCCATGGGAAGGGATTTATCAGAAGAGGACCGAGGAAGCTTTTCTTTTAGAGTATCATGGAATACGAGGCCGAAGAATCTCTGCAGAACAAGATTCTTGGGGTTTCCATCAGTAGTTGAAGATCGCTTGGCCATATGCTGAGAGGCCACTTTCTTTCTGATCAAGCCGACCATCTCGTCAAAGATAAGACTAGCGAAGTCGAGATTGAGTCCGAAGAAAATACCATACATGATGGAGAGCATTGCATGAGAAGATTGATCAGGGCCTCCTACTTTCCCATTTAGGCAACTGTTAATGATGAAGAACATCATATTCCACATGGGGGGTAAACCCTTTCGACGGAAATCACCACGTTTGATCAGAGGTTTGTCGGGATCAGGGGTATAAGAAAGAAACTTGAGAAACTCAATAAGTTCATCATCAGTGGGGGTATCATCAAATTCATCAAGCTCTTCCCGATGTAGAGCTTGTCGAAGATCATAGACATTTAGAGTCAGAGAGATCATCTTTTTCCCTCTTCGATCACCAGTGTATCCGGCGATAGTCAACCCTTCATCTTCATACTGACAAACATAAGAACTCAAAAGAAATTGAGTAACATATGTTTCAGGAACTTCAACAGTGGCTGTAAGAGCATAGTAGATTGGGTGATTGCACATAACTTCAAACCAATCTGCAGCTTCAGTAGGAAAGGATTTGAGAGTTGGGACGAGATACTGATTGTTGGACTTTTTCACCAAAACGACAGATTCGAAGCGGTTTCGCTGAAAGGATACGGCGTGAGTGGTTTGAGCCTGAGATTGATTAACCTCGACGTCATTTGGATGAGATTCAGAGACACCAGCGACTGAACCAGTGAAGAATTTCGCTTGGTTTGAGGATTCAACAGACATGATTTGAGAAAGAAAGGATTAGAGTTAGCACAAAATCGTAATCCGCTTGAAGAAATTAAGAAGTGGTAAAAGATTGAAAAAATTAGGTTTCAGAGATTATAAGGTGGAGGGAAGATGGGCTTTGAATTTGAACGGTTTTCAAAAGATAAAAGCCTACGAAGTAGTGTGAGTGCACCGTTGGTAACCGTCCAGTGGATGTATGACACGTGGTCTTGATGACGCACGATAGACAACGTGCGCCTCAAAAATCTGACACGCGCGTGAAGTGGAATGTAACCCTTATCCATAAAAACAACGTATCAATTCAGGAGAGCATATTCATAGAAGAAATGCTGCAGAGACCTAAGGGGTTATAAAGTCTCTATGACTTGCACCTTTTATACCTAAATCTTTGAAAATCCGTAGAGAGGTGATGAATCGATCAGTATAAATACCTCAGAGCTTCAGTAACAGAAGTTCTGTGATACATGATACTGGTGATATAAAATAAGTTTTCACTTCTGTGGTTTTAATATATTAAAAAGAGAATAGACTCCCCCTAGAAAAGTGCTACTTCAAGAATATCTTGAAAGAACTTGCATACAAGAAGGCTGAAGACCAAGATCAAAGCAGAAAGACAAAAACATAAAAGTAAACAAAAATAAGTAAAAATATATACAAAAATGATGAACAACAAAGTGAGATCAGGGTAAAGGACCAGTCATGCCAATCTTTTCAATAAGGAAAGTGAATCTTTTCTCATCAAGAGCTTTAGTAAAAAGATCAGCCAACTGAAATTCTGTGTTAACAAAGTACATTTCAACATTACCTTCCTCAACCTGATGTTTAAGAAAGTGATACCTGATATCAATATGTTTGGTCTTTGAATGTTGAACAAGATTTTTTGAGATAGCAATTGCACTTTTGTTGTCACAGAGGATAGGGATTTTGTTGAAAGTGTATCCATAATTACGAAGTTGTGTTTGCATCCACAAAGCTTGAGAGCAGCAACTGGCAGCAGCTACATATTCAGCTTCTGCGGTGGATGTAGATATACAGTTTTGCTTCTTAGATGACCAGCTTACTAACTTGCCACCTAGAAAATGACAGCTTCCTGAAGTGCTTTTCCTATCCACTTGACATCCTCCATAATCTGAATCAGTGTAAGCCAGAAGATCAAAGCCTGAATATAAAGGGTACCACAAACCAAGGCTAGGTGTCTTCTTCAAGTATCTCAGAATCCTTTTGACAACCAGCATATGTGATTCTTTTGGATCAGATTGATACCTGGCAAACACACAGGTAGAAAACATAATGTCAGGCCGACTAGCTGTAAGATATAAAAGTGAACCAATCATGCCTCTGTAGAGTTTGGATTCAACAGAAATGCCACTA
Source organism: Centaurea solstitialis (assembly GCA_030169165.1). Taxonomy (NCBI): domain Eukaryota; kingdom Viridiplantae; phylum Streptophyta; class Magnoliopsida; order Asterales; family Asteraceae; genus Centaurea; species Centaurea solstitialis. The sequence continues at coordinate 54,706,060 of CM058046.1, read as the reverse complement.
ATATCTTTATGAAGCTTGAGGCTGGTAGCCATAGGAGTTCTCATTGGTGAAGCTTCTGATAGCTTGTACTTCTTTAAAACATCTTGAACATATTTGGCTTGATTGATGAAAATTCCTTTTGAAGATTGCTTGACTTGAAGTCCAAGAAAAAAGGTTAATTCTCCCATCATGCTCATCTTAAATTCTTTCTGCATAAGAGACTCAAAATCTTTGCACAGAGAAATATCAGCTGATCCAAAGATGATATCATCAACATATATTTGAACAAGCAATATATCATTTTGAGTATTCTTATAGAAGAGAGTGATGTCAGTTGTACCTCTGTGATATTTATTTGAAAGAAGAAAGTTAGATAACTTGTCATACCAAGCTCTGGGAGCTTGTTTGAGACCATACAGTGCTTTATCTAAGAAATAGACGTGATTTGGATACTTCTCACTGTGAAAACCTGGAGGTTGCTTGACATACACTTTTTCTTTCAGTTTGCCATTCAAGAAAGCAGATTTAACATCCATCTGGTAAACCTTGAATCCTCTGTGAGCTGCATAAGCTAAGAAGATTCTGATTACTTCTAGTCTGGCTACAAGAGCAAAGGTTTCTTCATAATCAATACCTTCTTCTTGACAGTATCCTTGAGCAACTAATCTAGCTTTGTTTCGAACCACCACTCCATTCTCATCCTTCTTGTTTCTGAAAACCCATTTGGTGCCAATTGCACTTTTGCCTGTTGGCAGAGATGTGAGAGTCCAAACATTATTTCTTTCAAATTGCAAAAGTTCATCTTGCATAGCTTCTACCCAGAAAGGGTCTGTTAACGCATCTGAAACCTTTTTGGGTTCATTCTTGCTGACAAAACAGGCAAAGAGACAATAATTGAGATTTGCCCTTGTTTTGACTCCTTCTAAAGGATCTCCTATGATCTGGGATTGAGGATGATCTTTTGTCCATCGAACCGCATGTGGTAGATTGAGATTGGAGGTTATTTCTTGCAAAACTGGTGAATGACTTACAGAAGTAACTTCAGGGTGGAGTGGAAGTGAAGATATTGGAACTTGAGAAGCAGGAGTATAATGAACAGGAAAAGAACTTTGTTCAGGAAGATCTAATGGTAAATTTGGTGATGCAGTACAAGGGTCAGGAGTGGGAGAAGAAGGTTGAGCTTCTGAAACAGGATTTGTATTCTTAGGGTTTACAGAAGTTCTATCAGGGTTCACAGAAGTTCTGTCAGGGTTCACAGAAGTTCTGTTAGGTCCTTCAGAACCTCTGTCAGAATCATCAAACTCTTCATACCACTCTTGAAACAGATTTTCAAGGTCTTCTGAAATGGTTGCTTTTGAGGATGCTTCTACTTGCTTCTTGAGTTACCTGAAATGAGTCATCAAACCTCACATTAGTACTCACAACTACTAACTTGGTTCTGGGAATATAAACTCTGTAAGCAACAGTGTCCCATGCATAGCCAATAAAGATAGCAGAATCTCCCTTTGGATCAAACTTTCCAACAGGTTCTCTATCGTTTAATACAAAACATTTACAACCAAACACATGGAAGAACTTTATGTTTGGACATTTGTTGTACAGAAGATGATATGGAGTCTTCTCAAATCTTTTAACCACTAGAGATCTGTTCTGAGTATAGCAGGCTGTTGACACCGCTTCTGCCCAGAAGGTAAGAGAAAGACCAGAAGCGTTCAACATCGTTCTGGCAGCTTCGACAATGGTGCGATTCTTTCGTTCTAGAACACCATTCTGTTGGGGTGTTCTTGGAGCTAAGAAATTGTGAGTTATTCCAACTGAATTTAGATACTCTTCTATGGTTGAATTTTTGAATTCAGTACCATTATCACTTCTGATAACTTTAACCTGCAATCCATGAAAAACTTGCAATCTCTTCAAGAGATTTATGAAAAGCATAGGAACTTGAGATTTCTTTCTAACAAACTCTACCTAGGTAAATCTTGAAAATTCATCTACAAGTACAAGAATGTACTTCTTCCCGTTCAGAGATTGAACTGCAATGGGTCCACAAAGATCCACATGTAACAGTTGCAAAGGCTGATCAAAGGAAGGATCAGATTTAGTTTTATGTGAAGACCTTTTGAGTTTTCCCATTTCACAAGCTGAACACAGATGATCTTTTTCAAATTTTATCTTAGGTAGTCCTTTAACTAACTTTAGCCTTACCAGCTTTTCCAAAGTATGAAAATTTAAGTGACAGAACCTGATATGCCATAACCATGCTTCTTCGTTTTTCACAGAAGATATCAGACAAATTTCCTCTTTTTCATCAAGAGCATCAAAGATTAGAAGATATAGATCTCCTCTTCTGTTCGCTCTCATAACTTCAATGAGGGTGTCAGCTTTGTAAAGAACGCAATACTTGATGTTAAACTTTATATCCATCCCATTGTCACAGAGTTGACTTACACTTATGAGATTGTGTTTCAGACCATCCACATAAGATACTTGATTCACGGTTTTTTCTCCTTTGACTATCATCCCATAACCTTTTATTTTGCCTTTTTGATTTCCTCCAAAAGCCACAGAGCTTCCTTCTTTATTAACATAATGAGATAAAAGCTCTAATATACCAGTCATGTGTCTAGAGCACCCTGAATCTATATACCAGGTAGACACATGCTTTTGTTTCTGCAATCATACAACAAGTGATTTAGGTACCCACTTCCAGTTGGGTCCTTTCAAATTAGCATGTTTGAGGTATGCCACAACATCCTTTGATTTGGGCTTACTTTTCTAAGAAGCAGAGTTGCCAAAGTGCCCTTTAAAATATCTGGAGGATTGACCTATGGGATTTAAGACCAGACATGAATTGTGGAAATGATTTGACAAATCATGTATTAGATTAACACATTTACAGAACTTAGTTTGACAAGATAAAGACTTAAACTTTTCATTGAAATTCTCAAAGATAGGTACATAATTTAAAAAGATAGAGCCCTTCATAGTTTTGGGCATCTTAGTACAAGATTTCCTAACAAGTCTAGGCTCTTTATTTTTCAAAAAGTTTTTCTTCTTCTGTGGTTCCCTTCTCATAGAATTCCCTGCATGTGCTGAAACAGAAGATTGATTAGTATCAATCCATTTTTCCTTTTCTTTTCTGGAAAACTTAGGTTTTGTAAGTTTCACACCAAGAGGATTTAAGTCACTTAAGGAAGTGTACTCAGGACATGTGACCATCTCAGAGTCTAATGCAGTATCTGTCGATGAATTTGTTTCAATTTCTGAAAAGAATTTTATGGTTTCATTTTCACAGAAGAAATCAGAATTTACAAATTTCTCAGATTCTTCTGTTAAATGTCTTGGAATAAATTCAGATGCACAAGGTGACAATTTCTTTTCAAAAGGTTTTACTGTGAATTGGAAGTCACAATCTTCTTGAGTAGAAGAGTTACCAAACTCAAAAATTCCCAATTGACTTTGAGTTACAAGATTCTTAGTAACTGACTCACTCTTTTCAGATGGTGAGAAGGAATCAATGTAATCTTCAAATGCGGCATTTGTGAAAATTAAGGGTGTTTTTGACTCAGGTTTGTTCAGAATTTTCCTTCTTTTGAATACTGATTTTGAATCAGGAACATGACTTCTGATGTTCTGTGCATATCTGAAGATAGTCTGTAGAGACTTCTTTGGATTGCAAGAAGACTTATGTTCATACTCTGAAAAACCTAAACCTCTTCTTCCCATATTGACTCTAATTTTCTTAAAGACATTTTGTATATCTTGAAATCTCCTGATTTTGAGTTCTCTGTCAAAAAGATCTCTGTGTAAAAATTCTCTTTCAGTTTGAAAAAATTCCTTGATAGATAAGGCATTAGTTCTCTCATTCCTTAGACTCTTAATCTCATCATTCTTTTCCTTAAGAGTTTTCTCAAAAATGATTGTCTTCTCCTTTAAGCTTTTGTAAAGTTCAATTCTGTTTGCTTCAGTTTGTTCATACATGGTAAAAAATCTAGATCTTTCTTCTGTCAAGGTATTCATTTCTTTTTCACAAACAGACAACTTTTCTTTGAGACTATTGAATTCTTCTTGATGTGAATCAATGTTTTCAACAATCTAAGAGTAAAGTTTTTCTAGTTCAGAAGATACCTCAGGGTCTTTGTTGTTGACTAACTCAGATTCACCTTTCGCCATTCCATAGAACTCTGTTTCATCCTCAGAATCTTCAAAAGCTACCAATCTCTTCTGTGGTTCATCCTCTTCTGAAGATTCATTAGTTACTAATTCACTGGTTTGAGCAAGAAGCACCTTCTTGTTGTAAAAGTCAGCCTTTCTTTTGAAGTAAGCTGAGTCTTGCTTTGGCTTTGGAGAAGGCTTCTGTAGAGTTGGCTTTTGAGGTGTCACTGGTCCTGTTGCCCAGCACTCTGATGCATAGTGTCCTAGCTTGCCACATCTAAAACATCCTTCAGTGTTCCTCTGTGGTTCTTCCTTTCCCTCATCATTTCTTGAATCATTCTTTCTCTCGAAATCTCTTCTCTCAAAACTTCCTTTTCCATACCCCTTCTTTTCATTATCCCATTTTCGCTCATAACTTTTTGATCCACCAAAAGCTCCTCTGCGAACATCTCTGGTAAGTTAGACCAGAGTCTTCATCATCTCTTTCATAGACATCTCTTCTTCTAAACTTGATTTGTCATCATCTGTCTCTGTTAAGAGAGATTTCTTCTTCTTTCTTTTCTCTTCTGTTCTCTTCTTCTCTACCTTTCCCTTCTGATCTTCTGCCACCAATGTTAAGGGTCCTCCAATACTACTCTTAAGCTGTAAGACTTGTGGTTCTAAACTAGCCAAAGTACCATAGAGTTCTGCTAGAGACATGAATTCCAGATCTAAATTTGTTCTCATAGACATGGTAACAATTAACCACTCGGTCCCTAAACCCTTTAGAAACAACAGATCGTTATCTTCATTTGTTCTGATCACACCAGACTTCTTGCACTTACTGATCAATATATTCAGCCTAGAATATGTATCTCTAAGACTTTCTCCTTCCACAGCCTTAAACTCATGGTATTCATTTATACACATGGTTCTATTGTTCTTAAGTGATGCAACACCACCTTCTAGCTGTCTTAACAATTCACTCCACAACTCCTTAGAAGAATCACAATGATCCAGTGACATGAAAATGTCACTTGGGAGTGCCATGATCAGCAACCTTTTGCATTTGGGAGCTAAGCTTGCCAATTCTTTCTCCTCATCGTCCCATTTGTCTAGAGGTTTGGGTTGATAGAATTCAGGTATTTCAGGGGTAGTTGCAGTGGCTGGGACTCGTGGAATGAGTGTAACAGGTATGTATGGAGGATTGTGTAAGAATTCAGATATTCTGGGATGAATTCCTTCCAGGAAGTTAACCATTCTGATTTTCCATTGTTGGAATTTTTCCCGAACAAGGGTTGGGGGTTTTGATTGTGAACCAATACTCATGAAGTTGGTATTTGTCAAATTTGCCATTGAAACACAGGAATAATCAAACAGAAGAGAATGAAGAACAGGAATCAAAAGAAAATTCAACTACAAACAGGAATCAGTTGAATGGGGATTCAATTCCTGCTCTGATACCACTTGTTGGTCCAGATATTTTTATTGAATTGAGATTTGAACAATCAACTATAGCTAAAAGAGTATAATGCAGCGGAAATTAAGATAAGCTATAGATGAAAGTAAACTATAACGAAAATATTCAGCAATTCAAGATCATCTTACTTGAGTAATGACATGAAATCAATGATGAACTGACTTGAAAATCAATGGAACAGTAATCTCATATATTGGTAAAACTTGATGAACAGTACAAAAGATTACTCTTACAACGAAGAGAGTACTAACAGCTATTTATACATAAAGGAGATGACATAACAAACCTACTATGATCTTAACACGTGTTACAATCCTGATCGTACAAAGTGAGTCGGTTGAGGTAGTCATGTGAGTAGCACGAGGTATAAATAACCGTTTCTGCAGAAGTTGTCTGACGCTTTCTGTCGAGTATATTAGAGGTTCTGTGAGCTCTTGCAGAGATTCTGCGGAGCTTGCCTTCATCCGGTAGAGCCTCTGTCAAAACTTACAGAAACTCTGATGAATAAAACTTCAACTTCTGTCAAAACCTTAACATCTTTTATCATTACTTTTACATTCAAAAATCTTGAGTCAACAGTTTCTTTCCCTCTGTCGGGTCCTCCACCGCGTAAACCAAGAAGCCCGAACATCCCTGCTGGATGTACCTTCGCGCCTTCGCAACAGAACAGAATGACGTATGCATCCTCTTTCCCTTGCCGTTGATGCGGTAAAATATATATATAAAATCGAAACCAAATTTTAACCTCAAAATCACCTAACTACTATTACCACACTCACAGGCAATTGTACCTGATCGCAAGCATTATATTTTAGGAATGTCCGGGTATCGTTCTTACCACTGGGAACGGTTAAGTTATTCAAAACAAATCTAATAAAAGTTTAATTAATCTAAAAGGGGGATTTTTATGAAAACAGTTTTAAAACACTAAAAAGACTAAAACTTTAACTAAGACTCAAAATAAGAAAGCTTTAAACAAATATTAAACAAGATAGTACTTGTTATGGTTTATATAGATTCCCCTTGTGGATGAGTTAATTAAGCCGAAAGTCTAGTTTAGTTGGTTATTGTAAGAATTTAAGCTAAAAAGCAACCTAGCATGTTTTATTTGTGATTATAAACCAGGTTGGTCTCCCGGCCCAATTACAGGAACTGGTTGTCAAGCAGTCTACTAAAAGTCGCCCTAATTAATGCTAAGTCGTGGGACCCTACTATTTAGTCTACTCTCGGTCCAAGTAAACTACTTACCACGTCTCTCCACGTCACCAGAGTGAAAGGTAAGGGAGGTTGATTAACCTGACGGAGTCTACGTATCTTATTGTCAGAAAAATAGATACACCTAACCAACAAGTTCAGATAGCCACAGTTTAAGCATTAACTTCGGAATCAAAGACAAACATTCAATAAACCAAACCAAACTAATTAATAATTAAAACCGAAACATCATCCAACAAGGTTCATTAAAACCACAGTAAGTACTAAAAGAAAACTACTCACTAGACATAACTAAAAACAACAAATAACTAAAAAGAAAGAGACTTTTTACCGACCGTGAAACGAGAGATGATCGAACACCAGATAAACAATTCTGGGTAAGAATCCGATCACGCTCAAAGCTCATAAAAAATCTCTCTTCCTCACTATTGACTACTATTGACTCTAAAAGTATATTAGATAAATGATTGCTGGATGATCTGAATTAATGGGAGGAAGCCTGTATTTATAAAGCTGTGTTCGGCTCACTTCGCGATGGCGAGGCTGCTCCTTCGCGGCGCGAAACACTTACGAAGCGCTATCTTTCCTTTTCTGCTCATTCTGGAATCTTCCATAGAGGGTCTTCACTTACTTTGCGGCGCTAAAATTCTGAACTCTAACGCAAAACTGGCCAAAAGCAAGAACATTCTAGAAACTGCTTATCTTGCGGCACAAGAATATAATTTTCGCGAACGCGAAAAGTCTCTGGATCCAATTTGCACTTTTTTCACGCTTTTTCACAACTTTTCGTACTTTTCCGTTCAGTGGCCTCCAAATCCTACAAAACTCAGATTCAGTAGCTTTCGTGAGTAAAACACCCAAGAAATGGGCTAAAATGGGGTAAAACAATGCAAACCGAAACTACCAAAACATGTATAATTTTGGAGTTATCAAAATCCCCACACTTAAGCTTTGGTTGTCCTCAATCAAAGGACTGAAAGATAAGATAAATAACACCAAAATTATCTCCATCTAAAACCATTTAAGAACACAAAGATAGCAAACACAATTGAACACACCATAGGATACAATGAGTAATCGAATACCAAAGATCAACCTTTTACCCTCACAAAGTATGTATATATCAAGTGTATCTCTCAGGGGGTAAAAGTGTATGTATAAAGTGATCACACCAATTACTCGACTGATTCCCGCATGCATAAGCTTGTCACCAAATCTAATCTCCACCACTGAGAAGTTATCAACCGTCAAGAGGACTTTAGGGTTGTAATGTTAGGCTAAGGGTAAAGGTAGGAAAAATGATATATAAGTGACTAAAGGTTTGCAACAAAAACTTGAAAGACTTAATCTGTAATGATCCAAAACTTTCGAGAGAACTATCTGTCTTTTAGAACTACAACTTTTTGGGATGAGTACTCATTTTTTTTCTAGAATTGGCCTAAGCATATTGCTTATTTGGGGCTCAAATTATTTTTCTTCATTTTTCTTCTTTTCTTTACTCAACTCTTTTGATATTTTCTTTCTTCTCTTTGAGTTGCTATTTTTTTACTTTCTTTTCTTTTTCAAGCTCTTTTCTCATTCTCAATCCCTTTTCTTTATTCGTCAGACACTGAAACAATTGGATCAAAACTTCTCAAGTTCTCAAATTTGAGTCACGGCCAAAAGATAGATAAAAAGATAGGCTAAAGGATATATGGTGATATTGGGTAAAGAATGAAAGGCTAAGGCTCAAAATGGGTTTCAGGGGGTAAAGTTTCAATTGAACACTTTCAACAAATTAGCTAGGCAATATAAATAACCTTATAATGAGGTTACTTAACGAAGGCTAAAAAGGGTTGAAACGAAGGACTCTATCAGTGCAATAATGATAAATACTTCTCTTATGTGGTCTTGACAAGCATTCAAATGACAAGTTCTACCTTGGGTCACAGTCGGTAAATCCTCAGGAAATGAATATTCAATAGAGGCTCAAACTCTCAAAGGAATAGGGTAAGACACTCATGGTAATTGGCAATCCAAGGCATTACTCTTACTCAAATAACCTTATTTAGTGTTCTCCTATGCAAGCATCTAAATATCCAAAAACAATCCCAAATTTTGGAAAAATTGGGGTCAAATTTCAAAGCTTTCAGATAATTTGAAAAACGACAATCAAAAGCATAAGTTACCCAAATATTAAACAGTTAAGTCTACTTAACCCCCTCCCCAGACTTAAAATTTGCAGTGTCTTCAATTCAACAATTATAACAAGTAAGGAGAATTAAGAAAAAGAGAAACTTCCCGGGTTATGTGACTTATGTCCATCAAAGAGAGAGTGTTCCAAAACCGTAAACGGTGCTCGATCATAACACGGTTCATCTATTACCAAAGAAAAACAAACAAAAGTAAAAAGAACAAAATAAAAGAAAATCAAATCCAAATAATTAAAAGTCTAAAATCCTAAAGTATTTAACGAAGTCTAAAGCAAATAAAAGCAAACCACACAAACAAGAAATTAAAATTGTCTAAACAATCAAATCGAACTAAAGCAATAAAAGATCAAGATCAATAGGGGCCACGAGGATGATTCCTCCAATCCTCGAAAGATGGAAAGCCGGGTGGACTATCGACGGAAAACGGCCACAATGGAGATGGAGTGTAAGCGGGATTCGGTTGCACACCAAGATGCTCCGCCATTTGATTAAGCACTCCACTTTGCCAATTAGTTTGGTAGAGTGTTTCCGTGGAGTTATACTCCATCTGTTGATGATGCCGGTTAAAAGAGAGTTGCAAATCCGAGAGTTGTTGCGTCATCCCTTGATAACCCGTGTAAGCATTCCAATCTTCTGGTTCTTCCATCGCCGGCGCCCTACTCGAACTACCATGCTCTACCGTCCTCTCCCTCGGTGCTTGGGTTGGTAGACGTGCATCCCAACGATAACAAACTCCATGCGCCGTTTGAACCGATCTTACTACCCCCATTCCTTTAAGTTGCTCCATGTCAATTAGACCCATCTCGCCCAAGCTCGTCAACGAAGCAATGGCACTCCGGTTGAGAATTCCAAAGTGCCGAGCGAGTCGTGTCACATATTAGCCACCGACCATCTTGTTGGGAATTTATGCGATAAATAAACATGGACAGCGGATAAAAACAATTCCCAATGATGAGATCCAACCCAAACAGTTTAGACACAATTTAGACAAGGTTAAAGGTTATACCTTTTGAGGATTCCAATAAACAAACGTCTGGACTGCTAACGGGGAGTACACCACTACTGCACCTCCGAGAGATTAGCTGCTAGACCGCGTACGGAATTACCCAATACACAAATCAGTCTGATTTATGTATGTGTGTGTGTGTGATCGACGGTTGAGAGGAGAGGGGGAGAGATTGAGAGGGTTTTTCAGACTTTTCTTTTTGGGTAAGCAACTAATGAATAAAATTAATCAAACCTATTAGGTTTACCATATATTTATAGACTTAATTAAACTGAAAACACTATTATTTAATTAATAAACTATTAATCAAATAATAACCCTTTAATTATTTAATTTAACTATTAATTAATTTCCATAAATAATAAATAAACATTATTATTTATTTCTCTCTAATAGTTAATTGTACTTAATTAATTATTCCACACAACTTGATAATTTCCGAGTGTCTCTAATTTGGTGTGTAGCAGTGTGACCCAGTAGTGCCTTATAACATTGGACACGGTAAACCGCCTTACTGTCTTGCACATAATCCTTTCAGACTCCCACTTGTGCCAGACAAGTAACTTAACTGTTAGTATTAGCCTAAGGAGGTCCCTAGCCAGACACTTAGCACTCTTGGAGTCACAATAAATAGGAATCCTCTGCATGGTGTATCTGAAGTCTGCCAGTTGGGTTTTCATCCACAGAACTTGTGAACAACAACAAGCAGCGGCGACATATTCTACCTCCGCCGTAGAGAGTGAAACACAGTTCTGTTTGCGGGACGACCAACTAACCAACTTGTCCCCGAGGAACTGACAAGCTCCGGAGGTGCTCTTTTTGTTCAACTTACAACCTGCGTGATCTGAATCTGTATAGGCGATTAGTTCAAAACCAGAATCCTTTGGGTACCAAAGGCCAAAATCCGGTGTGCCCTTCAAGTACCTAAGGATTCTTTTGACAGCAGATAAATGTGATTCACGAGGATCACACTAAAAATGAGCACAGACACCCGTGGAGAATACGATATCAGGTCTACTAGCCATGAGATAGAGCAAGGAACCAATGGTTGCCCGATAATTCTTCTGATCTACCGGCTTGCCAGATGAATCAGCAATTAGTTGAAAATTTTTGGGCATTGGTGTAGCAGCAGAGTTTGAACCACCGAAATCAAAACGTTTAAGTAAATCATGAACGTATTTGGATTGGTTTATAAAAATGCCGTCAGGGCGTTGTCGAACTTGAAGTCCTAGAAAGAACGTCAACTCGCTAAACATGCTCATTTTAAACTGTGATTTCATGGTGTTCTCAAACTCCTTGCATAAATCAGGCTTCGTAGATGCAAAAATGATGTCATCCACGTATATCTGTACTATAATTAAATCACTACCTGATCGACGAAGAAACAAGGTGGGGTCGATTGTACCTTTCTTATAGCCAGCTCCAGTCAAGTAAACAGTAAGAGTTTCATACCATGCTCGAGGAGCTTGCTTGAGACCGTAAAGCTCCTTGTCCAATACATAGACATGAGATAGATACCTCGGATTGAGAAGAAGTCAGAAGGGTTTATACGTTAGTTTAGTCTACTTCGTTTACATTTTGTTAGTTTAGTTATCTGTTGGGTGCCCTTTAGAGGAGTCATAGACTCCAAGGGCCTTTCATGTAATTTCCTTATTCCTACCCCATATAAATAGAATATGTGTGTTAGGGTTTTTGTTAATGCTTATTTGGGAAATCTTTATCATCAAGCAAATACATTCAAGAACACTAGCATTCCATTGTTATACATTTTCATTGATCATCATTTATCAACAATGTTTCTATTCCATCTTGATTCTCAAAGATTTCCCAAATAAGCATTAACAAAAACCCTAACCCACATATTCTATTTATATGGGGTAGGAATAAGGAAATTACATGAAAGGCCCTTGGAGTCTATGACTCCTCTAAAGGGCACGCAAAAGATAACTAAACTAACGGAAACGTAAACGAACTAGACTAAACTAACGGATAAACCCTTGACTTCTTCACAACCCACAAAGGAGGGTCTAACAAAACCCAAGGGGCATCAACCTAGGTCCAATGATGTAGTTATTATATTATTAAAAAAAATATATTGTTAACAACAAGGCTTGAACCTTGAACCTCCAAGATAATTAAACACTTCCTTACCATTAGGCTATTAACGCCCTTTGATATTTTTTTCGCCTAACTTTATTTTATTACGTTTCTCGCTAATTCATTTTTTTAAATTTCTTTTTTCAACTTTTGTGTGTTTAAATTTCTTTTTTTTCATGAAAACACTTATTAATCATAAATAAAATAAAGTTAATCATACTCGATAATTAAATTCTGTATGTGTTTTTGTTTTTAAAAAAAATCATATGATATATTTAAAAATATATTATTATTTTCTTTACACATTTTGTAAGATCAAACTTTATATGAAACAATTTAGATTACCTAGCTAATTTCAATGAAGAACCACAAAAATATTTTGCTATATTTTTTAAAATCAAACCCCTTATGAAATAATATAGACCATTACATAGTTTCAACTCCTTTTTGTAATTTCCACAATCATAAATACGATTCTTAAATATATTATTTATTTTGTTTTGTATTTTTTTATTCGAGATTGAATCTCGTAAATCCAATTTCATACAATAAGTGTATTTAGATATTTAAAAATATGATACAAGTATAATATTTTTTTTCAATGTTTTAAGACAGATTAAACATCCTACATGGTTGTATATAATTAGTTCGAGCATAAGTATCATTATATACAACGTCTCTAAAGTTTAATTTAGTTTTGATGTTACATTATGATACTATATACTTAGAAGATATGTATTACAAAGAACATATTGTTATACAGTAATACTAACAGTTATTGGTCTTTAAAAATAATATGATTTTATTTCTTATAGTTTTAAATAGTTGGGGCATTATTTAGTCTTTTTGCCCAGGGCATGAAAAACCCTAGGACCGGCCCTGATATTTAATATTCAAGATTATCAACTTTATGGCATAAAAGTGTAACTTTCCCTAAAGGGTATAAGACCCATCTGTATGTGTAGGTTGCTTGGGGACCAAACTCATTGTAATATCCTTGCTTGGTGTTGGAGAGAGAAACTCAAGAGAGCACTTCGATTGTATATATTTTTCTTTCTAGAATTTATATGGATATATGATGTAATGATGATTTGGCATATTAATTTCTTTTTACATTGGTCATACACTTGAATATGTTTCCTTTTGATGTATATCCACCATCCATGTTAATCGAATCTACGACAACCATGTCTAGACGAAAATCTATAAATTTAAGATGATTTCTATTTGAATAAGTAGGAGCAGAAAGGATGATCCGACACTATTTTTTATTGGTAATATGAGAAATGGGTACAGAAATGGGTTTACATGACATATATTTCATCCAAAAAGTATTTTAAAATATCAAGAAACACCAGCTTGCTCACAAACTTTTTAAATTACATATATGTATTAACCTCTCCATATGATCGGGTTCAAAAGAAATCACTAAAGTATTTCCCTACCACTTCATTTAAGAGGATGGTGTATCCTTTGTTTGTAGGATGATAACTGTCCCAGAAAAGGTATTTCGAATCATCAAGACATGTTGGTAGCAATTGGTTACATAGAACGGCGACCTCTATGTTTCCTGTGCCACAACAACCTCTATCCACAACTTCTAGTCCTGAAGTGTGAGAGAATGAACTTGTTAGACTAAGATTTAAAAATCAAACGTAAAAGGTGGCTATATATCGGACCATTAGATTAGAGTTAAACGTATGAAGTACCATATCGTTGAGGGTTTTCGACGATAGCAAGCAAGGGAGTGTATATGTCAAGGTTGACGACCCTCGATCCATCAAGAGTGTTATGAAGATGTTTAAGTTCTGCCTGCAACTTGGTGTTATATGATTGTGCTGCTTTGTTGTACTTCTCTACACACATTCCATGCCCATTGCCACTAAGAGTTCTTTGTGATGGCAAACACCCTATTGGGGCTGCATTGAAGACCCCAATTCTTCTTGCTCCAAGATTGTATATATCCTTCAATTAATGTAACTCAATGGTGTTGATTGTAACAACTATATGTCACAATATTAATGTAACACAGAGGTGTTTTAAACAATATTATAGTCTAAAACTATTAAACAATATACCTTTATGAACTTGGAAGCACATGACACCATGAGATTGCTGTAAGAAGGGATATCATATTGTAATCTCCTTAAACCAATAGTGAAGTAAGTATTAGCAAGATCATCGCTACCCGCAACCACCAAGAATAAGCTATTTGCTAATATGTATTGTGTTCTTTCTTCTCCAACTATACCCTTAATTTTCTCAATGTATTCTTTGAATTGGTCTAGCTGGTCAGCAAAAGACAAAACCCCCTGATACGAAAGATTTATGTCAAAATTAAGATACTAACAAAAGATGGTATACAAAATATTATGAAGATATTAAGTTCAAATTTTAACCCAATTCACTCCCCTAAATTACTCGTCTTCTCGTAAGCTTTTGGGGTCTCGAAGGAATTTAAACGGTATGTATTCATAAAATTTAATAGCAATTACCACTATCTGGGAAGTTTGGGGATCATATCCTGTGCCACCAGATGCAAAGCTTACACCGGTTAGAAGCTCTTTATCGTCCAAGGAGGGATCAAGATATGCTGGCATAAACTCTTTTATTCCCAGTTGTTCAACTGAAAAGACAATGGAAATAAGGCCATTAATTTTTTAAACAAATAAGCTAGTTCCGCAAAATGCAATACTTAAGATGTAAATAACCTCTACTAAACTAAGGGGGTGTTTGCGATTGCTTATTTGTTTATTGCTGGTTGGAAAAGGTAAATGGTTTTGACTTCTTAAAATACTCTTTATTTGATGGTTGGCTCCATTATAAGTGAATAAGAAGTTTTAATAAGCAATCCCTATGGAATCGAAGCAAACCCACATTTATGTTTATTCCGTTTATTTTTTTACGATCTCTTGCTTTTCATTATGGCGTTATCGCAACAAATACTTTTTCGATCGATCTGCATCTAGGCTAAGTGACATAATACTCATAGGCGTAAAGGAAGTAGGAACAATGGTCTAATTTAGTGAGCCTCTCGTCTTAATGGATTTCCATTTCAAGAGGGAGGGAGGGAGAGAGAGAGATTAGAATGCCTTGCCTTTTGAATAGGGTTTTCTTGTATTAGTTAAAATTGGAAAAGGTTCACTTTAGAGGATAATTTTCTTTTATTAGCTACCAAATTAACCATTCTTTATAGATATACATAAAAGGAAATCAGAAACTTCAAATCAGATTATATGCTTACTAAGATCCTCAAGCACTTGAGTAGTTGTGGAGTAGTAGATATATGTCACCACCATTAATTAATTATAGATGGTAACGTATATATAAAGTGATTTATATGTATAATATCATGTACATCAATGCTACCTATTAACCACCATCTTATCATTGTTGCATAAAGAATAGCTAGAGACAAGCAGAGCTATATATCCAGTATATATTTTATATTTGAAATTACAGACTAATAAATGCATAACGAAAACTATTAACTTTAGTTGAACCGGTCCACTTTAACGACAATTAGATGGCATAATTATCCTACGGAGAAAATCGAATTTGGTTCATGGGTTTTCCTTTTAATGGTACAAGATTAAATAATGTTAACGTTTTGTTTTCTTATTTTATTTTTAAGTTGTTTTCTCATTTATTGTCAATTTCATTTTCATTTCTTAGACTGAATCAAACATATTTTTAGTATCCTTAAAAAGTAAAGAGCCATTGTATGTTAACATTATTAGTTGCAATTTTTTTTTGTTCTAAATGACGATAAAACCCTTGCATGTTCGTATTACTTTATAAAGATGTTTATATTTTGGATTACTTCAACGAATTTATTTTGATATAGGTTGATACTACATGAGAGATTTATTTACCATACCGCGATAAACTATATATGGCTTTCTCCATTCAATGTATAACATTTTATTAATACAATCTATATTTGTTTAACAATTTGAACCTAATATAATGTTTGGTACGCAGACAAGACTACAACATAAGTAAAGATCTAATAACAGGACTAGACATAATTAGATAAAATGTTGGTAATGGTGGAGGTGGTGGTTGTGCAGGAAGTAGAGATGGTGAGCAAAGCTGCATGGATATGGAGGTAAAGGTAGGTGTGGAGGAGGCTGATGGTGGCCGCCGCCAGTTGTGTGGTAGTGGTCAATGGGCGGTTTTGACCATCATTAGTATAATGAAAGAGGGTAAGCTCGTAATTTTTAGTTCTCTCATTTTGGTCCCATCTCATAGAGGTGAGGCAAGCGATGCACTTGTGGTGGAATCTCTTGCCTACGCAACCTACTTCGGTGCAAAAATATTTCGAGGAAATTAGAGGAGAATGGAGAAGAGGTTGGCGTAAGATCAAAGAAGTGGCGGGACAGGCGTATATATGGGCTGTTTGGAATGGTAGAAACGGTGCAATTTTCGACAACAAAGCTTTTGATCCTCTTCGCACGGCGAATGACATTCAGTCGCACGTGTTTTTTTGGTGTAAGTCAAGAGATAAAAGGTTTAGGTCATTGAATTGGAACACGTGGTGCTGTAATCCGTCTTCTTACCTTTGGTTGTACTCGGGGTAGCGTCTCGCTAGGTTCCCTCTCTTTAATGGAATTGTGTGTAATCATTTTATTTGTTCCTTCCAATTAATGGCTTTGCTCTAGGGAGGGGGGTGTTAGGGGGGGATTCTTGGTGTACTAATCTCAAAGAGGTGTCTTGTAAATTTTGGTTTTCAAGTGGTCCTAGTCTCTCGCTAGATCCTTTTTTGCTTAATGAAGCGGTCACTTTCTTGTTGTTTAAAACTAAATCTAATTATTTTAGGAGGGTGAAAGAGCAATAATATCTAGTTCTCCAAAACATATTTTTGTTTCATTCAGCCAGGTTTATTTAGACATACGAAAGTTGGTTATGACATGCACTTCTAGCTTAATTACATGTATGTATGATATATTGATATGTGTGATACATCTTTTGCAAATCTAGATTCACTAACCATCTCTAAATGGACTTTAATTCTTTAAAATAAAATTAAAATGTAGAAACAAATCATTCGAGCTCAATTGGTCTTCCTAAGGGCGGTAACATGGGCTAGGGATGGGTTCCCAGTCTACTCGGGATCAATCCCAAGGGGAGTCAATTGAGGGCATGAGGAGTACCCGGTCCTTGGTTGGTCCATTCATAGACTGGGCTGCCCCCCAGTCCAGTCAAAAACTATGGTCGTGCTCTAGGTTTAGCGTAAGCTGCGCTAGGACAGTGACGGAATAGTGGGCTGCCCGATACCACCAGGGAGGTGTGCGTGCGAGCGTGTGTGTATGTGTTTGTGATATTCGTTTGTTGGTTGGATGCCGCTATCCCTTCCAAAAAATTTGTAGAAAAAATAGCATTGGCAATATGAAAAGACAAAGAAAACAAATAAATGCATCCATGCAATCAAGTCACAAATAAGAGTTTAAAATGCTAGCTTTATTACCGAGCATGTCTGCGGGTGTCTTATTATTTGTAAACCTTCCGGTCGGTTTTCCGTTCATAAAATCCTTTCCATAGGGAGCAAAGTTTGCTTTAACCAAAGTGTTTAGATAATTGTTGGCCCCTTGATCCACAATTGAGTCCCCAAATGCTATAACGGCCGGCACGGTCACATTTGGCGGCAGGATTATCCGTGCTCCGCCATGATCGCCAACCAAAAGAAGAGAGACCAAGAAAATTGTGAGGGAAGATGAAAGGTATGGAAACATTAGAGGTTGCATCATGTATGTTAAGTAATGTACAGGAAAGAAAGGTATGACTCCAAAAGAAAAAGTATATGAAGATAAAGAAGGAGTTGAGCTATGCATATACATCTATGTGTGCGTCTCTCTATATATATACATGTATATATTACATAGGTTAAAGGTTCCATTAATTACCCATCACCATTATGAATTATTATTGACTTTTTTTTCTTTTGGCCACATTTTTGTCGTTTGATTCTGCATCCTTAATTTGTAATTTTACAATAAACAAGTAAATTAATCAAGCTTTTAAATATCGTGGGCATGACACGACAACGATGAGATTAAAGCCTCAAGCTTACACTCCATTACGAAGACGCGGCGTTTTCTAATATGTCCAAAATTTTTATGTGAGATATATAACTATTTATATACACACACATACATATACATATACATATACATATAATTTTCTATATATATTATTCACGTGGAAGAAGGAGCATTTCGGATTTTATGGGGTCGTGATTCAGAGAAGTTCAAAAATCAGATGGGTAGCATAGAATAAGATTTTAAACAGTACGAGTAAAGGTGGGCTCAGTATTGGCACCCTCAAGGCCTTCAATCTCGTTATGATTGGTGAATGGTGGTGGCGTTTTCACGTAGAAGGAGCATTTTAAGTATAGTTGTTGAGATGTGGGGTAATTCTAGAGGTTTGGATGAAGGATTTGATCCTAGAGAATTGGGGGCCATTGGGGTGATTTCCACCATTGATAAGTATCTCAACTTGTTGGGTTTCTTGTAGTAATTAGTTTGGTAAGGTCAAGATTGATCGATGAAGTGACTCTTCATCATGGGGAGAGGGAGACATACTGGCATTGATGGTTTAGGCAAGGCAAATATTCTCTACTGGTGAGCCAAGATGGATAGACTCCCTATGCATGATAACCTAGTCAAAAGAGGGATTGCAGTTGCCTCGGGTCTATGTCTAGTGTGTAATTATATAGAGGAGTCTGTTCAGCACATTTTTTTGAATGTTGCTCCGCTCGAGTGGTGGTTGTGGTTATACACATTGGGTGGGACAAATTCCTTGCTCATATCGATATGGTTAGGGAGCTGGTTGACATGGTTAACTCCCAAGCCTTAAAAAAAACCTGAGATTGGTTCTGGATAGGGGTAAGTAAAACCGAACTGAAAACCGAAAAAAACGAAGAAAAAAAAACCGAAAACCGAAAAACCATATGGTCTGGTTTCGGTTTTGGTTCCAAACCGAACCGAACCTAAAATATAATATTATTTAAAAAAATTTATATTGTATTATATTATATATATATATATATATATATATTATCGATTTTCCCTTGATCTTTCACAAAACTAGCAATCCTAACCCCTCAAACATCTCGTTTGTATTTTGATCATTCGTAAACTTATTTAATTTTCTTACTTTGTACTTTTGTAGTTCTTATAATTATCGAATTATTAATGTGTTAGACTTTCAATTTTCGATTTCGTATTCTATATTCAAAAGTTGATTTTTAAGAAGTTAAACATGATTTTTGAACAAATTATAAGAAATTGACAAGATGAAAATATGGAAGAAATAGAGAACTGAAGACCGAAGACTGAAAACTGAAAATCAAAAACCAAACCATTTCACCATTCAGTTTTAAAACCGAACCGAAAATAAAAGCTGATAACGGAAAAACCAAACGGTTTGGATTTTTAGAACCAAACGGATCGGTTTTCGGTTCGGTTTTGGTCAAAAGCCAAACCGAACTAAACTGTGCTCACCCCCTAGTTCTGGAGGTAGTGACAATTGCGTTAATCTAGGTCATATGGAAGAACTGAAACAGTGTGATTTTTAAAGGGCCAGAGGTGGTAAACTTGGTGCATCTTTCTACATTTAGTTAGACCAAACACAGATCCAAGTTTGGGAGGGTAGTTAGGACAACTATCTATTGGACTCTTCTTTGTCCATGTATTTCTAGCCTCTCGTTAGCCCTTTCGCGTGGTAATAAATCTTTGGTTACTTACTGTCAGGAAAAAAAGATACCTAAGTTTATATTTTAACGACTATCCCAACCATAAACATGATCATATATCAAATTAAACATGGTCTTAGCCTTAAACACATAATCATATCAAAACTTTTTTTTAACTCTAATCAACCTGATCTAAATCAACAAACATTGTGGATCAATTCTAACCCTAAAACTAGAATCAAGATCCTAGTTGTGCGAAGTTTTAAATACAAGTAGATGAATAATAATAGAAACATGTGGATGGAAAGAATTTAAAGCTACAAATATCAGATATAAACAATCGTAACCAATGTTACAAAGTTACAGGATACATACAGAATTAACACCTTATAGAGTTGTTATAATTAACACCTTCGAATTATTATTATTTTTGAACGCCAAGTTAACACACACACGCTCCAGGGGTATAAGGCCTCCAATTGGGCAATCCCACTAATCCGTTGCGACCCGGCCCAACCTATGGCTGAACCCGACCAACAGGGAAGTGGATCCTATAGAGTGGATCCTCCCATACCGGCCGCGAACCCGGCCCAAAGAACCAAATCCAAAGTCTGGATATCTCATAAATGTTGTCCGTGAGAATCGAACCCTAATAGTGTGGCTTTTACCCCACACCCTCAAAGATGTTACCTGTCCAACTGACCTAACACCCTAACATGTATTATTATTCTATGATATTGTGATACATACAAAATTAACACCTTATAGAGTTGCTATAATTAACACCTTTGAATTAAAAAAAAAATTTAACGGCCTTTGAATTACAATATTATATCACAATAATAACATGTATGCGTATTCTATGATATACAGCTAAAATATGATATAAAAAATTATTAATAAATATGCAACAAAACTTTAATTTCTTTTAGTTTGGTTTAATATTAAGGGATGTTCGGAGTGCTTATGATGAAAAGTGATTATTAGCTTATGTCTATCTTCATAAAGTTAAATGTTTTGCCTTTTTAAAAAAAACTCCTTATCAACTTTTTCAGATGGCGATAAGTCAATTCAAACACTTCAAAAATAACTTATTGCTAGTTTCACGAAAAGTAGATACGTCATAAGCACCTCCAAATAAGCATTTTCAAAACACCCCATGACGTCACCATCATCGTAATAATTAATTGAAGTGCTTTTAACGTCCACAAAAAGAGAAAATAGGGTCATGAGAATCATAAGGTTGATATCATACAAGAGGAGGATTCGTGTACACACCTCGACCCCTTTCAAGATTTTCATCTAATATCACAATATATATGTAAAATAACTTTTGCATGAGTATTAAAATGCAATTTCATTCGTGTCTTACTTTTTTCTTTTAGCCTTCAATGTTGTTATAAATGAGATTTTGAGAAACCATACCAAAAAGTAAAAAGATGAGTCTTTTAATACCTCTTTAATTGCCCATGAAACACGTAGTATTTTGGCAAGGCACTTGAATAAAGTTGTCGACGCAGGACTAATTATGCCAAATTACCCTTCCAAATTAATCTATGTCGTTTTTTTTTTTTTTTTTATTTTGCAAATAAAAATGATGAAATATATTTTGTTAATCGTAACACTTGAACAAATATGGCTAGTTGTCCTGTTTTTCATGCTTGCAAAAACATTTACATTTTTACTTTTGATCAAAATATGCTTTCAAAAAGATGAAATTGGTAGAAAAACCTCTCTTAGCAAATATTTTCAATCCAAATAAATGGTTTAGATAAGGGTTGTTACATAGGCTTGTAATATTTTACTGGGTTGCAAAATAACTATCGCATATATATATATATATATATATATATATATATGTATGTATATATGTATATATATATATAGAGAGAGAGAGGGAGGTTCAAACGAGAAACATATCAATTTAAGAAAACGTGAGAAACAATCTCAATCACTACTCACTCACCCGGTCAACAAATGTGGCTTTGAACGGTCCCCTCCTTTAATACTCTCTACCCTCCCATGAATCGCGTCAATTCTCCGTGATCACATCCACCATAACCGCGAGATGAGTGGCTGAGATTGATCCTCACGTTTTCATAAATTGACATGCTTCTCGTTTAAACCTTCCCCTATATATATATATATAGAGGAAAGTTCAAATGTGAAACTTTTTGGTTGTGAACGTGAGGACAACCGAGAGCGCAACACGTGGCGACTTTGAGTGTGGTCTCCCCCTTTAATTCAATGCCCTCCCATGAATCGCGCCTAGTCACCCGCCGTGGACCTGACGTGGCGCCTAGTCATCCGCCACATGTCGTGCTCTCGGCTGTCCTCACGTTCACAACCAAAAAGTGGTTCACATTTGAACCGACCCCTATATATATATATATTCAAATGTGAAGTGCTAAAAAATACGAAGTAGAGAAATGATATCAACCACTCATATGGTCAATAAAGGCGGCTTGACCAATCACCCTGCGTGAATCGCATCCATCAACGGTTGAGATCATAGTTGATTAGTTAAAAGATGACGGCTTTCACCGGTCAAAGCCACAATCTTTGACTAGTCAGCAATGATCTCAACTGTATCAACGTTTGAGATCACTTCTCTACTTCGTATTTTTTAGCACTTTGCTAAAAAAATGACGAAGTAGAGAAGTGATCTCCACCACTCACCTGGTCAATAAAGGTGGCTTTGACCGGTTACGGTGGACGCGATCATGGAGGATTGACGCGATTCATAGGAGGGTAGAGATTATTAAGGAGGGGACCCGGTCAAAGCCGCCTTTATTGATCTCATGAGTAGTGGAGATCACTTCTCTACTTCTCATTTTTTAGCACTTCTCATTTGAACCTAATACTATATATATATATATATATATATAGAGAGAGAGAGAGAGAGAGGAAGTTCAAATAATTACTCATTTTTTATTGTAAACGTGAGTACCACTAAAAATCGCGCCACGTACCAATATTCACTGTGAATATAATGCATTATTTAGAGTGAATAAAGTCGCAACCTCAAAATTTGGAAACTGAGTAACACTATGGTGGTCTTTCATCTGAACAGTGTAGATTTGTACATACAAATAATTTGTAACTTGTTACATGTACACATATAAAAAAAATACAACCTAATTACTTCTATGCATAAATGTTTAGATGAAGGGTCATCAAGATGTTGTTTAATTTTCTAAGGTTTTTCCTTATACCTTTCTATATATATTCAAAATTAATAGTTGTCCAAACTTTAAAATTACGATACCTATATTCCAGCAACAAAGTTATAAATCATTCAGTTTTTCTTCAATGTAGACATGAAATACAACTGTTTACAATTGATCGCTTGTCAATTTAACAATTTAGTGCAATTATTTGTGAGGTCTTCTTCAATGTAGTTGAGCAATTAAGTAATCAAACCACATAAACCAAGTCTTATTTTATTTTTTGTTTGTTTTATTTTGCTTCCTATTTAGCATAAAAACATATATTATATTATAAGATCCGTGACAATTAGCCTGGTTAGTAGAAGGGTCACTTTTTTGGAGTAAAAATCCCCGGTTGAAACCTGGGCAGAAACATTTCTAATCTAACTAAGGTGTTTACTTACAACTATTTAAGTTGCAGTTTACAAATGTTTCATATAATTCATTTGGGTTAATTACATGGGTATGTATCGAACTTGTCACGTTTTATCATTGTATGTACTCAACTTATAAACTTATCATTGTCTGTATTGAACTTGCTAGACTTGTCATTGTATGTATCCAACTTTATCAAAACCTATCATTGAATGTATTCTACTTGTCACGAAAGTGTATCGAACATGAGGTTTTGATAAAGTTGGATACATACAATGACAGTTTTAGAAAGTTCGATACATACAATGGTAATTTTATAAGTTGAGTACATAGAATGATAAAACGTGACAAGTTCGATACATACCCATGTAATTAACTCAATTCATTTTTTTGGTGTTCTTTTTTGTAAAAATGACAAGGTTTCATAGGATTAAAAAAAAATAATTAAAACAGTTTCATAAGAATAAAAAAGTGTATGAAACATTTTCATTTTACATAAAAAAGCCACCGAAATATGGCACACTTTCATCAAAAAAATGAATTATATGAAACATTTGCATCATATTAAACAACTCCACAAAGAGTTTTCGTTGATTTAAACCAAAAAACCATGAGTTTTTACGGTTTTTACTAATGTTTTGGTTTTTAAATGAACTTCCCTCTCTCTCTCTCTCTATATATATATATATATATATATATATATATATAGAGGGAGTTTCAATTGCAAACCATAAAAAACGTGCAAACCGTGTAAACTTATGGTTGCACACGTAAAATCGGTGAAATTGATTCATGGAGTTGTTTAATATGATTAAAATATTTCATAAACATCAAATTTTGATGAAATTGTTTCATATTTTGGTGTTTTTTATTCATATGAAACTTTTTCTTCGTTTTTGTGAAACTTTTTCATTTCTACGTAAATAAACACCTTCATATGAAACAATGTCATCAAAAAATTTAGTATATGAAACATTTTCATCATATTAAACAACTCTACAAAAGATTTTTCATTGATTTACGTGTGCAACCATGAGTTTGCACGGTTTGCACGTTTTTTATGGTTTGCAATTGAAACTCCCTCTCTATATATATATATATATATAATATATATATATATATATCATCAAAATTTTGGTAATATTTTTCATGAACTTTAGGTTAATATCAGAGTAAATTTCATTTTTCGTCCCTAAGGTTTGACCATTTCAACGGTTTTCATCCCTCACCTTTGTTTTAACAGAGTCATCCCTCATGTTTGACACCTTGCAATGATTTTCGTCCCTCATCTTAACGACCGCTAACTTTTTCTGTTTAGTTGAATTTAATGAGGGGTATTTGTTTATGTATAAAATTACACAACTCGATGTCGTAAAAAACTTGTGTGAGGCTTAACCGTCGAGAGAAAGAAATTACAGTCAATGATAAGTGCGAAAATGTAAAATGAGACAAATAATTTGATGACGCAGGAAAAACCTCACGACGGAGGAAAAAACCTGCGGTCGACCTAAAAGGTAAGTCGACAGAGCACTATGATCACCAATCAGGGGTGACGTCCTTCTGGTATACAGCTTTGATCGTACGATTACAAGTGAAATAACAACAAGATCGAATGTAAATTACAAATGATTATCAAGAATAATTGCTATATAACTTGTGAGCTTCAGATAGACTTCGTGTGTTGAAATGCTGGCTTGATTCTTCTTTTATAGTAGCTTGAGAATAACGGTCCAACGGTATTGTGGCTTATCAATGATTGAATCGTAACCGTCCAACGTTATTGTCTTTAATTAATGCTCGGAGAGTAACTGTCTAACGGTATTGCTGAGAGTTAATGTTCAGATTGTAACCGCTGCGAGAATCTTGCTTGTAACGGTTGACCTTGATGCTGTCGAACGATACATAACTTACGACTTGCTCATTGTAATGATGGACTCCAGCAAGCATGGCATAGTACTCAATCTCGGACTTTCTCAAAGGTGGGCAATTGTTAGAAATGATAATCAGCTTGCCTGCATCAAAGATGTAAACTTCTTATGTTTATTCGTTAGTAACGTCGTACGACATTGTATTCGTTCGACTTATTCGATGTATATGTTCGATGTTTAATGATCTTTGTTCGATAGTTCTTTTAGGTTTTATCTCAGGACCTTATCTTAATACAGGACTATTGTCCTAACATTTGTCTTACGATTATAGTCGGTCGTCGTGCGATTGTAGATTTTTACCCTAACAATTTGCCCCCAAGATTTAGAAAATAATTCTAATATTATCTAAATCTTTAGTTCGCTGGATAAGGAGTAAAAATACGTTGTCTAACGGTCGAATAAACGTTGATAATATAGCCGTTATCTAGCCGTTACCCAGGACGCGTGTTCTTCTTAACGGCTAACTATTGACACGTGGCGCGATTATCTTTGATGACTCGTGTGATTTAGTTGCTATAAATAAGGCGTTTGATAATGAAAAAAGATTTTACAAATCTTCTTAATTTCGTAACTAATTGCTTGAGATCGTAATCCGACTATTTTTGGCAAAGATTTCGTGCAACTAGGCTTTATAAGGTATTTCCTTCTTCTCTGTTTCATGCGTCTGAAATCGATAGCATATAAGAGCAATAGAGGTTTAGATAATCTTAGGTTCACTCGATTGAGAAATAGTTTAAGTCGAGTAGATTTCATTATGTCGAGCGAAGTTAGGAGTTCGATTACAGAAAGCTTAGAAGTAGGAGAATTGAGGGAGTTAGCAGGACTTCCTGAGAATGCCTTGGTGAGGGTGGCCGGAGAGATCCGTCCGGCGGATGCTCCGAAGGGCTTTTTTGCTCTTTTCGAGTATCCGTTTAAAGTCGGATTTCGATGGCCGTACTCTCCTTTGGCAAGAGCGTTCATGACTCGCTTTGACGTGTCTCCAGGACAGTTGATGCCCCAGTTTTGGCGCGTCGTTCATGTGATCGAGCGGGTAACCAAAAATTGGGATCGTCCACCGTTCTCAGTCGACGATCTCCTCTCGGCGTATAACGTGATCCGTTCTCCCTACAACCGTTTTGGGTTGTTTCCAAGGGGGAGAAGCGATGCCATGTTGGTCCATGGTACCCAAGTAAATGATCGAGGATGGAAGGCGAGATACGTCTTTGTCCAAACGTCCTCGGTCGTAGGCGAGGAATCGTGGGTCGTTACTGAATGGAACAAAGGCGGTAATACAACTTGCCTTATTTTTCTTTAATTTATTTTAAATTATTTTTGTTTATTAACTCTTTGTTTTCTTCTTGACAGCAATCGAGTTCTCGTTTGAGGAATCCACCGAGGCGATCGAGCGTTTCTTGAGTTATAGTGTGACCGATCGCAAGTATTGAACGTCGAAAGGGGGTGACGAGAGCGACGTCGAGCCTGAGGTGCAAATAATCGAGGAAACAGATATGGAAGGTAGATATCGTACGTTTACATTTTCGTTTTGTAGTAATTTCTTTTGATTCTAACTTCTCTTTTCTGTGTAGGCTCAGCTTCCAAGAAGGCGTCAACGATGGAAGCAGCTGCTCGTGCTGCCAAGAGGAAGGCTGCTGTCCAAGAGGGCCTGGTGGCTAAACGTACGAGGTCGTCGTACGTTTCTGTGGACACCCCACCTAAGGATGCCGCACGCAAGACTGAAGGTGGGATAGAGGCTGTCCCTCTTAGCTTCGCTCCTCCTGCAAAAGGAACGGGTGCGTCGAAGGCTGACAAGGGCAAGGAGAAAGAGGGATCTGGTCTTACGACCATGACAATCCGGATGCCCTCTGACTTCATGGTGGATGACGTCATTAGGACGGCGGCCACCTTCCCGGTCCTTGAGCAGTTTCACGTCCCTGCTCAAAGGGCGCGCATGGAGGAGGCCGATATCGAAGACTTGGATGCCTCCATCGCGGGTATCTCCTTCTTGGTAAGTCCCTGTCGTACGTTTTTTGCTTTCACTTTACTTGTTCAACCTCTAATTTTTTCTTTTCTCTTTGCATAGGCTCTCCAAACTAGTCTTAGCCTCCATACACGGATGGCTAAGATCAAAGAGGAATTAGCGTCGAACCAGAACGACGCTAAATTGGCCAAGAAGGAGGCCGACAAGGCCAAAAAGAAGCTGGTCCAACTGACCGACGAGGTTAATGCTAAGTCGGTCCAGATTGGGGACTTGGAATCTAAGCTGGAACTCAGCGAACGGTTTCAGGTCCAACAGCGAGAACGGCTGAAGTTGGCCTTGGACCATACCAAGGAGTTGGAGAAGGAGCTGCTGGTCGTTCAACGGGAGAAAGCTGAGAGAGAAGAAGCGCTGTCGTCCAAGATCCAAGAACTAGAAGAGGACGCCACCTTAGTCCGCGTGGTCGCACGTACTGCGATCATGCGACGTGTAGCTGCTGGGACTATAACTTCTCAGATGGCGAAGGACGAGGTGGCTTCTTTTGTTCAGGTGATGGGCTCTGAAGACCTTCTCGATGAAGAGGATCTAAAGGATCTGGACGAAAAAAAGCCGGCTGAGGTCAAGGACGCAAGTGTCGAGGAGGAGGTTCCTGAAACCTCTGGATCCGTTCCTGCGCATCCTCAAGAGACTGAAGAGGCCCCTGCCGTAGATCCACCTTCCACCGATGCTCCTTTAGAATAGTTTTTATCTTTGTAATCGTAAAATTTTTTCTGTACTTTGCCGTTTTTAGGCAAAAATATTAATGAAAAAAATTTTTTGTTTGAATATCGTGCGTTTTAGCTTTTTTCTGTTATATCACTATAACTTATATCGTGCTTTTAGCTTGTATCTTGCGTTTTAGCTTATATCTTGCGTTTCAGCCTTTGTTTTTTGCATGCATTTGTTTTAAAGTCCTTAGACTTGATTTAGAAACGTTTCTTTTGTTCTCATGAAAGTATTCGTGCGTCTGGCGAGTTGACTTGCGCTCTTGCGACATAATCGTGCGTTATAGCAGTTTTCTTGCGATTCATGCGATTTTTGTCGTGCGATTCCTGCGATAAGCATGCGTTTAAATCGTGCGATACATGCGTTGATCGTGCGATCCATGCGATTTATCGTGCGATACCTGCGAAAAATGATGACTAAGGGGTGGCCGTTGGCTTAGCCAACGGCGCTCCGATGCCTAAGTTAGTAATGGATAATGAAGAATAAATCGTATGTAAATAGGTTTAAAAATAGTACCTTTTGAGGTGATGGGCGTTCCAACTTCGTGGGATTTCCATACCTTCTGTTGTCGTAAGTCTGTATGCTCCGTTTCCAATGACTTTGGAAATTATGTATGGTCCTTCCCATTTGATGGAAAGTTTTCCAGCGTTTGGCTCTTGTGTGTTTTGGAACACATGTCGTAAGACATAATCTCCAACTTGAAAATTTTTGGCCTTTACCTTTTTGTTGAAGTGTCTTTCGACAATTCCTTTTTGTGCAGCCATCATTCGTAGTGCTTTCTCTCGGAGTTCTTCTAAAGCGTCCAGATCGTAAGATAGATTTATTGTGTTTTGATCATACGTGTGACTTCTGGCAATTGGTAATTGAGCTTCGATTGGTAAGACTGCTTCGCATCCATATACTAGAGAATATGGAGTTTGTCCAGTTGATGCTCTTGGTGTCGTACGATTCGCCCATAGGACAGATGGCAATTCTTCTACCCATTTTCCTTTTGCTCCTTTCAACCTTTTTCGGATTGAATTGATGATGACTTTGTTGCTTGATTCTGCTAATCCGTTAGATTGTGGATGTTAGGATTATGTGCGAGACAGTAACAGGGTTATCGTATCCAATGTTATAGGACACTAGTAGGTCACACCGCTGCACGCCAAAAATGAGAACGTTTGGATTACATGAGAAATAATTAATTGATTATTAATTATTTAATGAGAGAGTTAATATAAATAGTTAGTTAAACTATTTATTTATAATTAATTAATTAGATAAATTAATTAGTTATTTATGGGATTTATATTTGGAGATAATTACCAAAAGGAATTTTATATGGAATAAAATTCTAGCCTTATCTATATAAATATGGGTTAAGGGTTTGTCAGTTAATGATCAAGAATTCAATTTTACAAACCCAGAAAAAAACTCTCTCTCTCTCTCTCGCTAAAACCGGCGCCGATCCCAAGGAGAGGACCGCGTTCGTTTTTCGGAGTAATCCTTGGTGGTGGTCTAGCAACCTTCTCGCATGGTGCCAGTAGCGGTGTCACCCCTGCCAGCTTTCCGGAAAAACAATCACATAAAGGTAAATCATAAAAACACCCTTTTGTTTGTATCTGCATCGTTTGGGATTGGATCCTCGTTTGGGGATCGAGTTTTTGTTATCCGCTGCGCGTTTGTACGCAACGATCCCCAACAGTGGTATCAGAGCCACTTTCCAAAGCCTGCAGATCAGGTTGATGAACTGATTAGGTTTTAAAAGTTTTGATTTTTATTCATATAGTTGTTTTTTAAAAAATTGAATCTTTTTGATAAAAACCTAAAGTCGAACGGAAATCACCGGTGGAACGACGACAGTTAGTCGATCGAACCACCAAGTAAACCACCGACGGTCGAACCACAGCTCGTGGTGACCGCCGGCTGTCGCACCCAAGGCCAACCGCACCACAGCCTATGGTGGCGGCGATGGCCGTTGACCGCACCACAGCACCGTGGTGACGGCGGCTATTAAACGCAAAACCCACCACACAGTCGTGTGGTGGTTCCGATGGTAAGCGATGGAGGTGGTGGCGAAAGCCGCTGCCGATCGCGACTAATGCCGCACCACAGTGACGTGGTGGCGGCGTTTGGGTATTTGAACGCCGGTCGACGGTGGCAGCCGATTGTTGCCGTCGTCGATCGGGTTGATTACCAATCGCGACCAGGAGGCGGCGGTGATGGTGACGACTGTCGCTGCTGCCGTCGTGCTCCCAATCAACCGCCACACCACCGTTTATTGTGGTGGTGGCGATGGCAATTCGTTTGATTAACCGCCGGCTACGGCGATGGTATTTATGGTGGTGGCGGTGGTCGATAACCACCGCAAAGGGGTATCGACCACCGGTTCTTGTTTTCGATCAGATAGGGGACGGCGGCGGTGTTTGCTAGCGTGGCGTCGGCTACGATCAAAAACCGACAGGCGGCGGTGGTGGCTCTCGAGCCGCTGCTGTCGCCGGCGATCCGCGGAAGTCGAATGAAGTTCGGGCCGGTATCGGTGGTGATTATTTTGGTCGTTGCCATCGGTACCGGATTTCGAATCGTTTAGTTTTCGTTCGATTGCTTTTCGATAATGGATCCCGCGTGAGATTCGTTTCCGGAAAGGTCTTTGATAAGGAAATCTTTTAACCGGATAAGCTTAAAGGTTTTCACGATTAAATTAATTAGTAAATTAAATAATTATCTCCAGTTGGTTTTTAATTATTATATGAAGTCATAGTCAAACCCTTGTGACCCGTGTTTTATTATTATGTGTGTTGTTGCGGGAGGCCTGCGTGCCATTTACAACCCGGTTATATATTGTAATTTTAATTAAAAGGAGATCTCAAGACGGAGTCAAGAAGGTGATCATGGAGCTTGGAGCCAGTGGGAGCACCGAGAAGACTTGTCACTTAGGAATTGGACCGTCGTTTTGTGTTGGCTCACAAAACGACAATAGTTAAGGGTTTTTGACTATGACGTGTTATTTAAACTGCGTGGTTGTTTACAATTATTCAGTATGCGTGGTTGTTTATATTTAATTATATTACGTAGTTACGTCTTTTAAATTAAATATAAAAGTTTTAAATTGGATAAAATACAGTTTGTGTTTAAATCCAAAGTTTTTGAAAAACTGGCATTTTTGACCCTTGTTAAAATCATAGATTAGTAAGTGCAACCCCACTTTAGGGGCACCTCCGGTGTAAGGTACATAGGGCGTTGTAAGTGCACACACTATGAACGTCCGTGTTCAAACCGAAACTGGAGGGAGATAAAACTCTGCGAATTATCTCCGGGTGGTACCGGCCAGAGTTTGTCCAGGTCCCGGGTGGTGCAATCTATTTTGGTAATTATTTATTCACTGGGTGGTACCAGGCCAAAATGCACCAGAGGGACTAAATATGCACGGACTATTAATATCCGATGTCCCGACGATCTAGAAGTCGTATTATCGAGTTAGAATACGATTGGTATAGTTTTACCTACCATAGATCACATGAGTCGGTTTGACATGATCACATGCTTCCCGACACATATGAAATCTGGATTCTAGTCTAATAAATTTATTTTAAGGGTAATAATTTATTAGAGTTATATAATTATAAACTAAATTGGAATTTATATTCTTCTGTAGATGTCTCCAATTAGCATTCCGTTTTATTCACCAGAGGAATCACTTCGCCTTATTACGGGCAAGTGGAAGCTTACGGGCCAGAACTTTCCAGTTTGGAAGTTGCACTTACAGAATGTTTTGAGTGCCCAGGGTAAGCTTTATGTGATCAATAAGCCCATGTCACGACCCAAAAGCAATGCCCCTGAAGAGGAATTTGCTGAGTATTTCAGATTCATGGCAGATGAATCGGATGTAATGTCCATTCTAGTTTTCTCTATGTCACCCGAGTTCACGGGAGACTTAAGAGTGAAATTCTGTCACGAGGTCGTAAGAAATGTAGAAAACCAGTTAGGTTTCTACAAGCATACGGGCAAGCTTTTGATCATGCAAGAGATTCTCTCCCTGAAGCTACAGAAAGGTCAGTCAGTTAAAAACCATCTTATTGAAATGAGAAGGCTTTTTAAATGTTTATCACGTCTGGGGTACAAGATGACTCAGGAGGAGTTAGTATACCTCATGTGGTTCTCCCTCACAAAGGATGTTCAGGACACAGCTAGTGCCTACATGAAGGAACCGAAGAATGACGTGGATAAAGTTCATGAAGATATACTGGCCAGTCTAGAGCCAGTACCCGAACCTGCAAATCTCATGGACACTGATATAATTGATGAGCTGGGAGATCTAAGTTGCCCAGAGTGTGGCAGCGAGGATATTTGCGAGCACTCGATGAATATCGACCAGATAGAGATCGGTTTACCCGATGCTCCAGGTATCTTTATGATAGATTGCTTAATCACTTCTTATGAATCATGGGTAATTGATACAGGCAGTGGTAACCACATTTCTAATCATTTACAGGGATTCACTAGAAGAAAGACTCTGAGGAAGGACCGTTCGAACCTACGAGTTGGCGAAGGCACTCCGTTGATTGCTGAAGCCGTGGGATCTTATAGTCTTAGTTTGCCCTCGGGTCTAGTTTTGGAACAGGATAATTGTTATTATATTCCAAATATGATTAAGAATGTATTGTCTTTTGATTTATTAGTAGACCAAGGTTTTTATTATAAATATGATTATAAAATGATTTCAGTCTTTAAAGATAATATTTTCTATTTTAAGGCTACACCCGTAAATGGTCTATATACTGTAAATCTACAAGACAACAGTAGTGAAATCTATCATATAAGTAAGCGATCCAAGGATATTGAGGATCAGACTTACCTCTGGCATTGTCGTTTGGGCCATATAAACAAGAAACGCGTTCAACTACTCCTGAAAGGAGGTTTTCTTGGCAATTTCGATTATAAACCTTTTGATAATTGCGAATCTTGTTTATCTGGCAAAATGACAAAGCAACCTTTCAACAATGAGAACGAAAGGGCTACTGACTTGCTTGAAATAATCCACACAGATGTATGTGGACCTTTCAGTCATGTAGCAAGAGGAGGATACCGGTACTTCATTACCTTTACTGACGACTTCAGTAGGTATGGTTATGTCTACTTGATGAGACATAAATCTGAAACCTTTGAAAAATTCAAGGAATATCATAATGAAGTACAGAATCTACTTGACAAGAGGATCAAGTTCTTATGGTCGGATCGTGGTGGCGAATATCTAAGTGACGAATTTGACAATCATCTAGTGGAGTGTGGGATTGTATCCCAACTCACACCTCCGTATACACCTCAGATGAATGGTGTATCAGAAAGGAGAAATCGTACTTTACTTGATATGGTACGAACGATGATGTGTCATTCTTCGCTGCCAATATCATTCTGGGGACATGCGCTCGAAACAGCAGCACACATACTGAACAGAGCGCCAACAAAGTCGGTAGAAAAGACTCCATACGAGTTATGGAAGGGTAAGAAACCCAACATATCTTTTCTGAAAATTTGGGGTTGTGAGGTTTACGTCAAACGACCTACCTCAGAAAACTCAAGCCCAAATCCGACAAGTGTTTCTTCGTTGGATATCCCAAGACCACCGTGGGATATTACTTCTACAACCCAGAAGAGAACAAAGTTTTTGTTGCTCGAAATGGAAAATTTTTGGAAGAAAAGTTTCTCAGTCTAGAGAACACCAGAAAGGATGTAGATCTACAGGTAGTAGACGAAGAAAACACTACGCCAGTTGTTGAGCCAGAAATTCAACATGACAATGTTGAACCTCAATCAGAGCCGATTGAGGAAGTGCAAACACAGGACCTTCGCAGATCCAGTA
This sequence comes from Centaurea solstitialis, assembly GCA_030169165.1. NCBI lineage: Eukaryota > Viridiplantae > Streptophyta > Magnoliopsida > Asterales > Asteraceae > Centaurea > Centaurea solstitialis. The sequence continues at coordinate 54,672,188 of CM058046.1, read as the reverse complement.
GGGTAAGACAAGAACCAGATAGGTATCTTGGGTTCCTAGTCTCTCAAGATAGTGGAGACTTAAATGAACCAACATCCTATGGAGAAGCTGTATCAGGCAGTGAGTCTGAGCAATGGCAGGAAGCCATGAGGGCCGAGATGCAATCCATGTACGACAACCAAGTTTGGGAGTTGACTGATTTGCCACAACACTGTAAGGCTGTTGGACGCAAATGGGTTTTCAAGAAGAAAACCGACATGGATGGGAACGTACACACCTTCAAAGCCAGACTGGTTGCAAAAGGATTCACGCAAACTCATGGCATTGGCTATGATGAAACCTTTTCACCAGTGGCCATGTTAAAGTCAATTAGGATTCTTATGGCCATCTCAGCGTACTTTAACTACGAGATTTGGCAAATGGACGTCAAGACAGCCTTTCTGAATGGAAAGTTAACAGAAGACGTCTATATGGAACAACCAGAGGGGTTTGAAGATCCTAAGAATCCTAATAAGGTATGTAAGCTGCTAAAATCCATTTATGGATTGAAGCAAGCATCTCGAAGCTGGAACTTACACTTTGATGAGCGAATCAAAGAGTTTGGTTTTACCAAAAGTGAGTTCGAGCCGTGTGTCTACACTAAGTTCAGTGGGAGCATAGTAACCTTCTTGGTCTTATACGTAGACGACATTCTACTCATAGGAAACGATGTACCAACTTTACAGAGTGTTAAGAGTTGGTTAAGCAAATGTTTCCAGATGAAAGACCTTGGAGAAGCCGCTTATATACTCGGTATAAAGATCTACAGAAATAGATCTAAGCGGCTTATCGGGCTTAGCCAAAATACGTATATCGATAAAATCTTGAAAAAATTCAGGATGGATGAATCCAAGAAAGGATTTATCCCGATGCAACATGGCATAGTGTTAAGTAAAACACAGTGTCCTGTTTCTAGTCAAGATCAGGGCAAGATGAAATCGTTCCATATGCTTCTGCAATTGAATCGATTATGTATGCCATGCTATGTACTAGGCCCGATGTTGCTTACTCAGTAAGTGTTACGAGCAGATACCAACAGAATCCGGGTGAATCCCATTGGGTGGCTGTCAAGAACATTCTTAAATATCTGAGAAGAACGAAAGAAATGTTCTTGGTCTTTGGAGGTACTGAGGATGAAATTAGTGTCACCGGATACTCTGACGCTAGTTTCCAGACCGACAGAGATGACTTCAGGTCACAGTCAGGGTACGTCTTTGTTAGGAATTATGTGCAGAGTTGACAAACCAAGTGATTATACATCCAATGTTACAAGACACTTGAGGGTCACACCTGTGAGAACCTATAAGTCGAACAAGTTAAATGAAATCCCGAAATGGAGAGTTAGGATTTATAATAGTGTATTATAAATCAGTTGGGTAATTTCAGTCAGAATTACCAAAGTTGGAGGGTTATTAATTAATTAGGATATTATATATTTATTAGATAAATAAATATATAATAGTTAATTAATAAAGATTTTATATATTAGATAAATATATAAATTATAATTATCCTATGCAAATTCTTTTCCAGCTAATTAAATAAGGAAAGGATTTAAGATAATTATTATAAGGAAACTGGATTCCATACAAACTGTATTTTTCCTCCATATAAATAAAGCCTTTTTCAGTTGAGAAAATCAGTTTTCTGTCCCCTCCTCCTCTCTCCCAAAACCGGCGCACATACACCCCCTTCCCGGGTCGTTTTTGTTGTTCGGGTTTCACGGTTCTGCTAGAGGAACGTTCGTTGGTTGATTACAGGTGGATTATAACTCAAGCAATCCAGGTAAATTAATCTAACCTAATCCTTTAGGTTTAGAGCTACAAACGATTAAGATCATTAGGCTTTAATGGGTTTTTAGCTTTTATCGCTTCCGCATGTTTAGATCGGAAACAGCGAGTTTCTGATCACGTGGGTTTTAACAGTTTGTTTTAAACCTACGAGATATATCGAACCAGCGAGGTTTTGATAGATCTGAGATAATCCTCGAATCAGTTTGATCCGAGGATACCCACAAAAACCCAACAGTGGTATCAGAGCCATTGTTAGAATCGTTTCAGTTTATCAATTTATCTGTTTATGTGATCCGTTAAATTTATTCTTGTTTCTTGCGTATCAAGTTTTTAAAAATCTGAATTTTATTAGGTTTAATATATTTACATAAAAATTCGTTTTTTATTTTTAAAAACTGTTTATCGTACGAAAAACCGAATCCGGACCAACCGCGTAAAACCACCAAGGCCACATCACCAGATTGGTGATGGCCGTACGCCGGACCGAATCATGGCTGCACCACCGTTCGTGGTGGCGGCTGTAATTGGTCGCGGTGGCGGTATTAGATGTAACCATCGCCGGATAAACCAAGCACCGGCCACACCACAGCGAGTGGTGGTGGCAGCGGCGGCGGCTGTTACTTCCAATCACCAGGAACCACGGTGGTGGCTGTGGCTGCCGCACCAGAATGGTGGTGGCAGCCGGCCTTGGATCGCAAGGCGGTGGTGATGGTGGTATCGTTCACACCACTGTCATCATTGGCCGAAAACCCACACGGAGGTGGAACGACGGCAGATAGCCGATCGAACCACCACCAGAAAATCGAACACCCATCGCACCACAGGTGGTGGTAGCGACGGTGGCGGCGTAACGGCAGAACAACGACCGCACCACGCCTAGCGACGGCGGCGGCTGTTCGCGATGATCGGTCGCCGGCTAACGCCGGCGTCCAGCGGGCGATGATGGTGTTCGCGGCAGCGGTGGCTGCTAATCGGCGATCAGGCGGTGATGGTTGGCGGCAGTGGCGATCAGGCAATGGTGGCCGACGGTGACACGCCACAACCGTGGTGTTGACCACGGCGTAAATCGAACACCACACCACCGCTTGTGGTGGCGGTGTTGCTTGTTTTTTGGACCACCGATCGAGAGCCACACCACCGTTAGTGGTGGTGGCAATCGAAAGATTTGAAAACCACCAGACGAGCGGTGCCCAGCGGGTTCCAAATCACACGACGACGGTGGCCGATTGCCATCGATGTCGTGGTGATGGCGATGTTTGCTGTTGACGGCGGTGGCGGTGGCGTTTTGTCATCGTCACCGGTTAACGGCATTAGTGGCGGTCGTCAATCGCCACCTGTGGGTGGCGGTTATCGGTGACGGATGATGATGGCTCTCGCAGCGCAATCAGGCCTGAAACAAGGCTTTCGCGACACGAACCAGACTTCTGATCAACCTAGGGTTTTTCGTATAATTGGGCCTAAATGTTACCGGGCCCAAAGCCCAGTTCTTAGGACCAAGTTATGGTCCAAAAGAGCTCGTTTGGTTTTTAAGATATTTTATCCAAAATAAGTTTACTTAGGATTTTCATCAAGTAAATTTTGGTTTTTCCAATTTAATAAACTTTTATAGAATCAAGTAAATTCAAAGGTCAGTGTTAAAAAGTTGGATCGTTAAAACCAGTTTAATATTTTTGGGTAAAAGGATTAAATGGTTTTTGTTTTGAGATTTATTATAAATCTCAGTTTTTAAAGTTAAAACCGTTCTTCAGTCTAAAGTTTTTCTTTTAAGATTCATAAAACAGTTTGTTTTTCGAATCAGTTATAAAACCAAGTTTTTGCGATAATTGAGACAAGATAATTTTAACGGATCCAGGTTTATTTTCTTGTAGTTATAATATTGCTTTTGTTGCATATGTACATATAATTGCGTGATTGCTTGAGTTTTATATATGCATCTCAGTTTGAGTTTGTATATATCTATTATAGTATTTGCCAAACTAGACCCTTGACATATCAACGGGGAGGCCTGCGTGCCATTTACAACCCCTTATGTAATAATGACCCTAGGATAGATTTTTTCTTTTGGGATGACAAGGCCAGTGGGAGCCATTCTTCATCTTACCGGAATACTGACAAGCATGGCGAAGCCAGTGGGAGCTACGCGAAGTTTTGAAGTTGTAGAAAAACTAGGTCATTATTGGTCCCTAGGAACAAAATTGGCAAATCCTATAATTATCTGTTTTTCAATTGCGTAGTTGTTATTATCTGTGTGCATGATTAGCTACGTAGTTGATGCTAATAACTGTTAGTTTATTAGATATGTTTTAAAAATATTTTTTTTTTTAAAACAAGAAGGAATTAGGTTTTATTAATTTTTCAATCGAAAACCTTTAAAGTGAAGTTTTTAATAAAACCTAGTGTATTGTTATAAAAGAGCAAACTCGACAGAACAGTTAGCTTTTGTCAAGACAGAAAAGGTTATTGAAACAGATAGTTTCAATCAACCAGTACACTTTAAATCAGTTGATTTCAATTAGCCGATATTTTAAACAGTTGGTTTAAAATAATATGAATATTTAAAACAGTAAGTTTAGAATATCAATTGCTCTCTATAACAATCAGTGAATGATTATTTTATAAAAAGGCAAAGTTGATAAAAACAGTTAGTTTTAATCAACTAGGTGTGCTATTAAAACAGCTAGTTTTAATTAGCAAGTGATTTTAGAACAGTTAGTTTTAAAATTACATGTATGTTTCAAACAGTTAGTTTAAAACATAAGTAGCCTTTATAAACAATCAGTTTTTCAAAATCCTGGAAATAAAGTTTTTCCAAAACCCCGAAAATCATAGATCAGTAGTGCAACCCATCTAGGGGCACCTTCGGCGTAAAGTACATAGGCGTTGTAAGTGATCACACATTCGACGTCTGTGTTCAAACTGAAGCTGAAGGGGTTACATAACTCTGCGAATTATCTCCGGGTGGTACCGGCCAGAGTATAGTAATCAGGTCCCCAAAATGGTGAGATCTGTTTTGGTTCTATAATGTTCACCGGGTGGTACCGGGCCAAAAAGCACTAAGAGGGACTAAAACATGCACAGGTAGTTGCCATGGTCCCGAAAAGATCTAGGAGTCATGTCAGTTAGATATGATTGGTAAAAGTCCTTACCTACCGAAATAAATACGGGTCTGGTGGAGCAAGAACATTACGCACATCAGGACGTATGAAATAAGGATCCTAGTCCAATAAATTGATCATTTAAGGGTTTATTGATATTTTATTGGAAATTAGTCTATTTACAGTTGCTAAGACCAAAAGTTTTATTTTGTGTAGATGGCAAGCACTGTTACCAGCACTAACAATCTTTCCCTCCGCTCTATCCTGGAAAGGGATAAGTTGACCGGCTCTAACTTTCTTGACTGGGAGCGCAATCTGATGATTGTGCTCAGACATGAAAGAAAGTGGTATGTGCTTGAAGAGCCACTTGGGGAGGCACCTCCGGCAAACGCTCCGGCTGCTGCCAGAAATGCCCACAAGAAGCACTCAGATGATCTCCTTGATGTTGCCTGTCTGATGTTAGCAACTATGAGCCCAGATCTGCAAGCAGGGCTCATAAATACGAATGCTTACGACATGATCCGCCAGCTGAGGGACATGTTTCAGACTCAGGCTCGTACAGAACGCTACGATGCCACCAAAGCATTCAATGAATGCAAGATGGTCAAAGGGACATCAGTAAGTGACCATGTCATGAAAATGAAACGGCACTTAGATCATCTGGAGAGGCTGGGTCATCCCGTTCCGTTGCAGTTAGCAACTGACACCATACTTAATTCACTGTCAGAAGACTACAGGCCCTTTGTAGTCAACTACAACATGAATAACATGGAGAAAACTATAGCAGAGTTACACTCCATGCTTAAGACAGCTGAACTGAATATGGGGAACAAGAACAAGACTAAGGATGTCTTGATAGTAAAGGACGGAGGGGTTAAAAAGAAAAATGGGCATGCTAGCACCAGCAAGGGAAAAGGACCAGTTCAGGCCATCCAGAGTGCACCCAAGAAAGGCAAGGGCAAGGGCAAGGGCAAGAAGGTTAAGCCAAACAAAGCTAGGACCGAGAATCGCTGCTTCATATGCAATGAGATCGGTCATTGGAGGCAAAACTGCCCTAAGCGTCATGAAGCAGGTATGTAAACCTCAGAAAATTTATGATTGCTTTTGTCACTTCTTACTTGTTAGCTTACAAGTATACTGATACCTAGAGCAAATGATTATTGCAGGAAATCAGAAATGAAGTGAAGTGCCCAGGAGTTGCCGAGGATCTTAAGTACTAGATGATTTAAAGTCAAGACATTTTTGAATTTATAGTTTTAAAACAGTTATTTTGGGGGTTTATGTTTTAAAATGTTTGGATAATTATATTTTATAATTCAATGGTTTTAATTTTCAAAAGTTATTGTCTTGACAATTGAAATATCTGATTGTGCTTAGTATGATCCTAGTTGTTGATGCCTGTTATAATTACTTTAATGAAATTGAAGTAATTTGTATAAAAACTATCAAAACACACGAGATTCTATAGGAATGTGTTTTGAGAATAAAACATCTATGAATAACAGTTTTATGATCAAAAGGAAGAATTTAAGATATTAACTCAGATAGCGTTAATAACAGCATTTATAAAACTAGAAAGATTCCAAGTTCTGGAATTAGGATTTGACCAAAATCCAGTTAAGTTTTATAAAAGAAATTCTCAAGAATTAACTAATCAAGTTTGATCAAGTTTTATTCAAATGTTTTAAAAGGAGAATTTAGGATATTAACTCAGATAGCGTTAATAACAATATTTATGAAACTAGAAGAATTCCAAGGTTTGGAATTAGGATTTAACCAAATCCAGTTGAGTTTCATAAAAGGAAATTCTCAAAGTCCATTACTTAAAATTGGGATTGACTAATCAAAGTCTTGAATAAGTCAATAGTAAATTTTGAGTAATAGTTAGTTTTTATGCAAGCCAGTGGGAGCCCGATTATTCTCTATCTAGTCTAAGATGAAAGAATAAAAGACATAATTATTGATATATCTCGGAATTCATAAATCCAGGTAGGATAAGAATTCATAAGATATAATTTACCCTTTTAGTTAAAAGGATAAAAGTTTCAAGACCCATGAAACAAAGGTCGTGACTGACTTAGAAATCAATAATTATAGTGTTGGATTAAAATAGCATTCCAGTAGATTTGCAAGGATTGCAAATGGAATCGGATTTCAGATAGAAGTCGTTCATCTACACAGCGACTAAGGAAAGTTGCAGTCTTACATATTCAGGAACTGGAAGTTAGTCCAGGTCTCCAAGTTCATGGAATATGATAGAAGTCTAATTATTTTTTTTAAGAAGTGTTTGCAAAACAATAATTAGCAGATACAAGTAAGCAGACTTGTGTTTTTTGGTTATCACTTTGATTAAAATGGTAAACTTTAATCAAAGGGTTTAAAATTGAAGGTAGGTGATACTTCATTTTAGATCAGTATTTAACAAATGTTAAATAGACACTATGAAAGTTATTAAAGAAAAGACGTTCAATCTTGTTATTATTACAGCGTGTAACATGGACTATACAAGATTGATTTCTTTATCACTTTCACATTTTTGCATGTTTTTAGTTAATCCAGGAATGAAACTAGTTTCCAGTTTTCATTCAAAATCTGTCCGTGACAACTTATCAATGTGGGAGCATGATAAGGTGTTAAAGTCATTGTGAACTTTTAGGTAGTTATGATCAGTTGTTGAATAACAGCTACAAGTGTTGTAGACTAAAAGTTGCACAGATATTTGATAGAGTAGCAAATATCGGACGTGATCCGCGGTTGAGATTACTTCTTGGAAACAGTCATAAGTAAATCTCACAGTGGTTGTCCCTGTCACCTGAGGTATCTGATTTGATATCATGAGGACTACTGGATTCTTAGTGCACTCAACCGCTACGCCGTAACAGGGTGGCTATAAAGGGTGTAACTAGATTCAGCGGAAGCCGTGGTGTTGAAGGCAGATATGCAAGATGGGATTTGCACCTCTTCTCAGAAGAGAGATATTTCCGGGCCCATCTTGACTGACTAAGTATACTGATGAAGTGCATGGCCATGCCCAAACGAACTGATTAGTTCTTTGTCGTTTACCTATCAGTGAAAGTCAGATAATCAAGAGAACAGAATCTTGAGTATTTAGAGTTGACACTTTCCAAGCTCATACTCATAGATAAAATATCGCGATGCAAAGGGAAAAGCCAAGATATACCCAATCAATGAACAGTAGGTTCATAGACACCAAATTCCTTACGGAACGTTTATATCACCAAATCTGGGTATAAGAGTTCTTGTAACCTGGTCAGCCTAAGTGCCTGTCTAGGGGCCTCCTTAGGTCAGTATAGTCAAAGGTGGTATTGCCAACTTGCACAAGTGGGAGTCTGTTAGGAATTATGTGCAGAGTTGACAAACCAAGTGATTATACATCCAATGTTACAAGACACTTGAGGGTCACACCTGTGAGAACCTATAAGTCGAACAAGTTAAATGAAATCCCGAAATGGAGAGTTAGGATTTATAATAGTGTATTATAAATCAGTTGGGTAATTTCAGTCAGAATTACCAAAGTTGGAGGGTTATTAATTAATTAGGATATTATATATTTATTAGATAAATAAATATATAATAGTTAATTAATAAAGATTTTATATATTAGATAAATATATAAATTATAATTATCCTATGCAAATTCTTTTCCAGCTAATTAAATAAGGAAAGGATTTAAGATAATTATTATAAGGAAACTGGATTCCATACAAACTGTATTTTTCCTCCATATAAATAAAGCCTTTTTCAGTTGAGAAAATCAGTTTTCTGTCCCCTCCTCCTCTCTCCCAAAACCGGCGCACATACACCCCCTTCCCGGGTCGTTTTTGTTGTTCGGGTTTCACGGTTCTGCTAGAGGAACGTTCGTTGGTTGATTACAGGTGGATTATAACTCAAGCAATCCAGGTAAATTAATCTAACCTAATCCTTTAGGTTTAGAGCTACAAACGATTAAGATCATTAGGCTTTAATGGGTTTTTAGCTTTTATCGCTTCCGCATGTTTAGATCGGAAACAGCGAGTTTCTGATCACGTGGGTTTTAACAGTTTGTTTTAAACCTACGAGATATATCGAACCAGCGAGGTTTTGATAGATCTGAGATAATCCTCGAATCAGTTTGATCCGAGGATACCCACAAAAACCCAACAGTCTTTACCCTAAACGGAGGTGCGATCTCATGGAAGAGCTCGAAGCAGGACACGATTGCAGACTCAACTACAGAAGCAGAGTACATTGCATCATCTGATGCGGCAAAGGAAGCTGTCTGGCTAAGGAATTTTCTATCGGATCTCAGAGTTGTTGCCAGTATCTCGAGACCGATCGATATATTCTGTGATAACTCAGGAGCCGTGGCGCAAGCAAAGGAACCTAGAGAGCATCACAAGTCAAGACACGTGCTCAGAAAGTATCACCTTATCCGAGAGATCATTGGAAGAGGAGATGTGAGAATATGCAAGATTCCAACGGAAGACAATGTCGCAGATCCGCTGACAAAGCCACTAGCAAGGGTAAAGCATGAGGCACATGCGAATTCCATTGGGATGCAGTACCTAGAAGCCAGTAGCTAGTACTTAGTTTATTAATTATTACTATAGTCTAATTTAGAAACAATGTAATCATGTAAAGTTTTTATTTCACAGTGTGTTGAAAATAAATGGAGGTTTTATTTTCATGATTGTTTTAAATTGACTATTTTTTGCATATTTAACGCATCCATGATTTTACAAAGTTTTGTATGAAATCTAAATTTCCGTAGCCACTTATTGAAATGGGAATTTCAATAGGGAGTTTAACGCTACTATAAATACTTGATGATTTATTCAAAGTAGAGAATAAAAGCACAAGTGATGTGACCAAGTATTTATAGATACTCATCAGAGTGTTTGGGTATTGGAAGTGACCAGTAATCAAGTCTGCTTCATGGAGCCTCAGTCATAAGCACTGACTTGATAGGTTGTCCTTAGACCTGAGATACTTGGTTTGGGAACGCGAGGACTACTGTATTCTTAGCACGTACTAACGCTGTACCGTAACAGGGCGGCCATACGGGACGTGACTAAATGCAGCGGAAGCCGTGGATCCAAATGCAAGTAGTCAAGAAGGGATTTGCACCTCTTTCAAAAGAGAGATATTTCCGGGCCCCTTGACGATTAAGATTGGCAGAAAACGCGTGGCCACGCTCGGATAGAATAACAAGGGTTATTTAGTAATATCCGTTACTGCAGGCAATCGAAATCAGAGTCAAGAAATACTTGATTTCAAGAAATGAATCCTCCACTCCATGTCTTAAATCACTTTAGAAATATCGTGTGCAAAAGGAATGAACCTGTGTACAAATTCAAGCGTGAATTGTATCTCTGGATATAAGAGATCTTATAACCTGGTTAACCTAAGTGTCTGGCTAGGGACCTCCTTAGGCTAATGGTAACAGTACAGTTACATGTCTAGCACAAGTGGGAGTCTGTTAGGATTATGTGCGAGACAGTAACAGGGTTATCGTATCCAATGTTATAGGACACTAGTAGGTCACACCGCTGCACGCCAAAAATGAGAACGTTTGGATTACATGAGAAATAATTAATTGATTATTAATTATTTAATGAGAGAGGTAATATAAATAGTTAGTTAAACTATTTATTTATAATTAATTAATTAGATAAATTAATTAGTTATTTATGGGATTTATATTTGGAGATAATTACCAAAAGGAATTTTATATGGAATAAAATTCTAGCCTTATCTATATAAATATGGGTTAAGGGTTTGTCAGTTAATGATCAAGAATTCAATTTTACAAACCCAGAAAAAAACTCTCTCTCTCTCTCTCTCTCGCTAAAACCGGCGCCGATCCCAAGGAGAGGACCGCGTTCGTTTTTCGGAGTAATCCTTGGTGGTGGTCTAGCAACCTTCTCGCGTGGTGCCAGTAGCGGTGTAACCCCTGCCAGCTTTCCGGAAAAACAATCACATAAAGGTAAATCATAAAAACACCCTTTTGTTTGTATCTGCATCGTTTGGGATTGGATCCTCGTTTGGGGATCGAGTTTTTGTTATCCGCTGCGCGTTTGTACGCAACGATCCCCAACAGTGGATATCTTGGAGTTGAAGTGATTAACTTGATTCCTCGTTTTTCACATAACGTACGAGTCTTATCACTTATAAATTGTGAGCCGTTGTCGCACATAATTTCAGCTGGTACTCCGAATCTATAAATAATGTTCTTCTGAATGAAAGATATGACTTCTTTGCTGGAGGTAATTTTCCCACGATATCCATTCCCCATCGCATGAAGGGCCATGGAACTAGAACATAATGTAGAGGTTCAGATGGTTGATGGATCATACCCGAATGTTTTTGGCATGCGTCGCATCGTTGGACGTACGTTATGGCATCCTCTCGTAGAGTAGGCCAATAGTAACCTTGTCGTGAGATTCGATTAGCAAGACTTCTGCCCCCTGTATGATTCCCACATTCTCCGTCGTGCATTTCTCGGAGAATTTGATTGATTTGTACCTTACTTGTGACACATCGTAGGAGAAGTCCTGTCGTGGATCTTCGATAAAGTTGGTCTTAAAAAATTGTATATCTTGAAGCTTTTGACCTTGTCTTTCGAGCTTCCATTTTATCTTCAGGTAGTTGGTCATGCTTGAGGTAGTTCCATATGTCGAGCGACCAATTGTAAATTTCTTCATTCATCTGTACTTCATCGTTTGCCGCAATTGTTGGTGCTGTGAGATGAAGTATTGGGATATTTTCCATGAATGGATCGTGAAATGCAGATCCCAGATTGGCCAGTGCGTCCGCTTGCATATTTAGATCTCTTGGTATTTGCTCGATCAGGAACTGTTCAAATCGTGCGATTCGATCTTTAACGGCTTTGAGATAACTCATCATTTTTGAGTCTTTTGCTTGAAAATCTCCATTTACTTGGTTTACTATCAGTAAAGAATCGCTTCGAACGTGCAATTGTTTTGCCCCCAGTCTAAGAGCAATATCCAGTCCTGCGATCAAAGCTTCATATTCTGCTTCGTTGTTTGTGGCCTTGAATTCACATCGTACGGAGTATACTATATTTCCCCCTTGTGATGATTTTAAGACAATACCTAATCCACATCCTCGTATGTTTGAGGAACCATCAACATAGAGTATCCAAGGTTTGTTGTCTGAAATCATCACAACTTCGTCGCACGTCGTGGGTTCCAGTCCTGGAGAAAATTCTGCCACAAAATCTGCCAATACTTGCGATTTAATTGCTGTCTTGGGTTTAAATTCAATGTCGAACCCACTGAGATAAATGCTCCACTTGGCTAGACGTCCTGTTAGTTCTGGTTTTCGAAGCACCGTCTTGAGTGGATAATTGGTCACAACAATGATATGATTCGACTCGAAGTAATGCCTTAGCTTCTTTGCTGCCGTCATAAGACCTAGTAGCAATTTCTCCATTGATGTGTACCTGGTTTCTGCGTCGAGAAAAGATTTGCTGACATAATAAATTGGTTGTTGTCGCTGATCTTCCTCTCGCACGAGTACTGCACTTGTCGCATTTTTGCTTACTGCCAAGTACAACTGTAGACTTTCACCTTCGATTGGTTTTGTCAGCAGAGGAGGTGATGTCATATATTGCTTCAGCTCTTGCAAAGCTTTCTCATGTTCATCCGTCCACAGGAAACCTTGATTCTTTCGTAGGACATTATAGAACAAATGGCATTTGTCCGACGATCGTGAGATAAATCGGGTTAAAGCTGCCACTCGTCCTGTTAATTTCTGGACTTCTTTGATATTCCTTGGAGATTGTATCTCGGTGATAGCTTTAACTTGCTCCGGACTTGCTTCGATTCCACGTTGCGTTACCAAGTACCCCAAGAATTTTCCTACTCGTACTCCGAAGGAACATTTTGTTGGATTAAGCTTCATCTTGTATTGTCGTAGGATGTCGAAGGATTGCTTTAAATGTGCGACATGATCGATCGAACGTTCTGATTTTACAAGCATGTCGTCGATATAAACTTCCATCGTTCGACCAAGATGTTCCTTGAACATCATATTGACCAATCTTTGATATGTCGATCCTGCATTCTTGAGACCAAATGGCATAACTTTGTAACAGTATATGCCTTTGTCTGTCATGAATGCGGTCTTCTCCTGGTCGTCCGTGTGCATCAATATTTGGTTGTATCCTGAATATGCGTCCATGAATGTTAACAATTCATGTCCTGCTGTTGCATCAACCATGGCGTCGATATGCGGTAAAGGAAAAGGATCTTTTGGACAAGCTTTGTTTAGATCTGTGAAATCAATGCAGACTCGCCATTTTCCGTTCTTCTTTTGTACGACGACTACATTAGCCAACCATTCTGGATACTTGACTTCTCGAATCTTTTCTGTTTTAAGCAGATTGTCGACTTCATCGTTGATCACTTTATTTCTTTCAGGCGCGAACTTACGACGTTTCTGCTTAATTGGCTTGAAAGTAGGATCCACTTTCAATTTATGCGATATAATGCTTGGATCTATTCCAACCATATCTTCGTGCGACCATGCAAAACAGTCTGAGTGTTCCTGCAAAAAAGATATAATCGTATTTTTTATGTCAGGGGGGAGCGAAGCTCCTACGAAGACTTTTCGATCAGGATGTTCAGGATCAAGGACGACTTCTTCTAGCCGAAGATCGTCGTTCGATTTCTTCCCATCCTGGCTCTATAATTGCTAGATGTCCTGGGACTTTGTCTTCATCGTAATCTTGTAACATTCTCGTGCGACTTTGTTCTCACTAGCAATTTCTTGAATTCCCCATGGAGAAGGAAATTTGATCTTCTGATGGTACGTCGAAGGAATTGCTTTCATCTCGTGGATCCATGGTCTTCCAAGAATAACATTGTAGGTTGATTGGCAGTCCACAACATTGAACTTTGTTTGTTTGTTGATGCCTTTGGCGAAGACAGGTAGGATGATTTCTCCGAGAGTATTCATCGGGTCTCCATTGAATCCAATCAGAGTAGTACTTCGTCGTATGATTTCTGATCGTTCGATTCCCATGACTTTAAGAGTATCTGCAAAAATAACGTTAGCTGAACTACCTCCATCAATCAATATTCTCTTAGTCGAACAGTTTCCGATTGTCAACTGTATGACTAGAGCGTCATGATGCTTATGATGGACCCCCTGTGTGTCTTCTTGATCGAACGTAATTGTCATTGCATCGAGCTCTCTTTCTGTCTTTGATTTGGCTTCTCCGGAAATAGGATGTTCATCTGGACCATCTCGTGTATGTCGTTTGGCAGCCGAATATGTAAGTCCGCACACTTCTGATCCTCCAGTGATGCAGTTTACGACTTTTGTATGAACCGGTGACGCTGGTCGTCCTTGTTCTTCTGGGATGAGGCCTTTTAGATGTCCCTTAGATTTCAAATATGAAATCTCCTTCCTTAAACTGATGCATTCATCCGTCGTATGACCATGATCGTCGTGGAAGTCGCACCATCTGTTCTGATCTTTGTCCTTGCTTGGTTTATCAGATTTCTTTGGCCATCGTTCGTTTGCATCAATCTTTCGTAACGAATCCACCAAATCTTTCGATGTACCTGCAAAATTGTAAGTAGATAACTCTGGATATCGTATTTTAACAGTACCTTTGCCTGGTCGAGCTTTTGACTCATGTCGAGGATTTCCAATCTTGTTTACTCTTTTGTGCTTAAAATCATGTTTTTGAGCACCGAGAGGTTTCTTTTCGGCAGAATGCTTTCGTCGAAAGAGAGCATCGTCCTCTATTCTCATAAAAGCTAGTGTTCTAGCTCGTACGTCGTCGAAGTTTTCTGGCGGATATTTCGTCAATTCCAGATATAATCCAGAGGAATCTTCTAATCCACGCTTGTATGCCTCGATTGCAGTTTTCACGTCGCAATTCTTTATTTCAATCATTGCTGCGTTGAATCTGTTGAAGTAGTCGCGGATTGTTTCTCCAGATTTCTGTACAATGTAGTACAGGTCGCTGGTCTGCTTCTCCATCTTACGACTGCTAGCAAATTGTCGAGTGAATTGGTTTACCAATTCTGCAAAGGATCCAATACTCTTTGGCTTTAAGTTGATAAGCCATTGTAATGCTGCTCCTGTTAAAGTTGATCCAAAGCTTTTGCACATGCAAACTTCTTGATATTGCGCCGGTATAGGAACTGTCCACATAAGTTGCTTATACTGTGCTATATGTTCGACTGGATCTGTGATTCCAGAATATTTTGTTGCGAAAGCTGGGATGGTATATTTCTTGGGAACGTCAACAAGAGCTAATTCATCGACGAACGGTGAGGCCTGAAATCCAGTTTTAAGTTCAACTTCGACAGGTACTGCTGCTCCGGGTAGCTTTGTGAGTAGTGCGAACAATTATTGATTCTGTTCTTCGAGGGACTTCAGTCGTACGTTCAGAGGATCTTCAACGGTTATTGGGATTGTTGGAATACAACTAGAAGAGATTCCGGTACTGGGTGGTATTGTCGTATGAACGGTGGAACTAGCAGCTGTGGGTATATGACCAGGAATGGGAATTTGTTGGGATACGTTGTTAAGAGGTTCGAACGTGAACATGGGTGCTCCTTGAGGCATAGGAGGTGGACCCCGAGGCATAGGTGGCGGGCCATGAGGTATTGGTGGTGGAACCTGTGCTAAAGACGGTCGTACGTTGTTGTATTGTTGGTTCACAGTCGAAAATGGCACTGAGGCATTGAATTGTGGTCGAGGTGGCGGTCTTAGATGTTGAGGAGGATAAGGAAGAGGAATAGACATCGGAATAGACATCGATGGTCCTGGCAAAGCTCGAAGACGTTGAATTTCGTTATTAGCTTCTTGCAATTGTTGTTGTAGAGATGCTACGAATCCGTTATCCATTATCCTGCGTAAATAGCTCAAAGAGAACTCAAAGAAAAGGTTAGTACTAAGGCGCACTTTTCACCGAATGAAATTTTTCTCAAAACGGAGCCCCACGGTGGGCGCCAAACTGTTTATGTAAAAAATTACACAACTCGATGTCGTAAAAAACTTGTGTGAGGCTTAACCGTCGAGAGAAAGAAATTACAGTCAATGATAAGTGCGAAAATGTAAAATGAGACAAATAATTTGATGACGCAGGAAAAACCTCACGACGGAGGAAAAAACCTGCGGTCGACCTAAAAGGTAAGTCGACAGAGCACTATGATCACCAATCAGGGGTGACGTCCTTCTGGTATACAGCTTTGATCGTACGATTACAAGTGAAATAACAACAAGATCGAATGTAAATTACAAATGATTATCAAGAATAATTGCTATATAACTTGTGAGCTTCAGATAGACTTCGTGTGTTGAAATGCTGGCTTGATTCTTCTTTTATAGTAGCTTGAGAATAATGGTCCAACGGTATTGTGGCTTATCATTGATTGAATCGTAACCGTCCAACGTTATTGTCTTTAATTAATGCTCGGAGAGTAACTGTCTAACGGTATTGCTGAGAGTTAATGTTCAGATTGTAACCGCTGCGAGAATCTTGCTTGTAACGGTTGACCTTGATGCTGTCGAACGATACATAACTTACGACTTGCTCATTGTAATGATGGACTCCAGCAAGCATGGCATAGTACTCAATCTCGGACTTTCTCAAAGGTGGGCAATTGTTAGAAATGATAATCAGCTTGCCTGCATCAAAGATGTAAACTTCTTATGTTTATTCGTTAGTAACGTCGTACGACATTGTATTCGTTCGACTTATTCGATGTATATGTTCGATGTTTAATGATCTTTGTTCGATAGTTCTTTTAGGTTTTATCTCAGGACCTTATCTTAATACAGGACTATTGTCCTAACATTTGTCTTACGATTATAGTCGGTCATCGTGCGATTGTAGATTTTTACCCTAACAGTATTTTAGTCATTTTTTATTTGTTTTCTTGTTTTTGCAAAACCCATCAAATTTTAAGGACTCTTTGTAATTATCTATATTATTTACATATATACAAACATACATACATTTACCACCACCACACCTAACATCAAACCAGCACCACCACACCTACCTTCTCCAAACCACCACCACACCACCACAACCACCACCAAAATATCGAAAACCCAAAAAAATCGAAAACCCACACCCAAAAAATCGAAAACCCAAAAAAATTGGATCTAGAAGTGGAACGGGAGAGAGAGAGAGAGAGAGAGGTCGTCGGATTTGGGTTTTGGGGAAGGGGGAAACGTTTGCAGGCGGCAGCGATGGTGTGACCGGAGAAGGGGGAACGATAGAGAGAGGTCGACGGATTTGGGTTTGGGGGGAAGGGGACACGTTTGCAAGCGGTGGCAGTTGCGGTGTGACCGGAGAAGGGGGAACGACAGAGAGAGGTAGCCGCATCGCGCTTTCTGGTTGGTTCTTACATAAAACACACAGGTTCGTACCATTCAAGGCGCCTCTGATCGTTAGGTTATCTGATAGCAATCGAGAACTAGTAATCTTGAGGAATTTTGACAAAACAAACAGATTATAGAGAGTTTATTGAACAAGAAGAGTAAACAGGAAAGAACAGAGGCAAAAATTCAAAAACGACTCTCAAATAATTTTTGAAGTGTACGGCTGATTAGAATAATACAAAAATACCCTAATTACGTACTAACGCTCTATTTATACTACTTAGAACCGAATCCAAGCCCAAGCCCATTACAATTTATTTCCCAAGCCCATTACAATAAAGTTAAACAAGCATACTAAACCAGCTTATATTTATAAAACTTTTACATTTTCAATCTCTGACTGAGCTAACAATCTCCCCTAAGTTTTATAAATTAAGCATGTCCTTGTATTTTCTTCTTTCCTGTCTTCAGAGGATGATAGCAGAGCTTTGAAGTTTCTTCAGCAGAGGATTACATCACAGAGTCTCTGTGACTCGTAACAGAGACTCTATGAAATTTGACTTACATTAGTCTTCACAGCTTCACCATTAGAGACTTGTGTTCACAGAGTCTCTGAGACATGTTGCAGAGGCTATGTGACCTTTAACTTGTATGGATGTCTGAATCTTCATCAACTGAATCATGTGTTCACAGAGTCTCTAAGACATGTTGCAGAGGCTCTGTGACATTTAACTTCATCTTCTGGAAAATCTTCCATTTCAGAAACGTGCTCCCCCTTGACTTGTGCTCTGTGATTCTCCACTTGTCATGAAACTTTACTCTTTAGACTTTTGCCTCAACTGGTTTGCACATTTTTGCAGACCAGCAAGAATGACAGAGGTTCTGTTCCTTGTAGAGTTGAAACTCAGCAAAGAAGCAAGTCTTGGACCTTCGAATCTTCATTTTAGACGAGAGAGAGAGAGAAAGAGAGAGAGAGGTAGAAATGAGTCCTTTTACCCAGTTCCAGAAATGAGTATCCCATCCAGTGAACTCTTCAGATTTTCTCACCATATCCCATCAGAGGCAGAGAAATAGGAGTGTAGTTCATGTTGGCTTAATTAGGGAACTTCTTATATCCTTCAGAAATCAGATGGGTAAAGGCCTCATAGGATTATATTTCATAAGGCTAGGTTCAGAGAGTGGACATTGAAGGCCTGTAGTAGGAGTGGTTTTTGTCAATAAGAAGTTCACGGAAGTTCAGTGTTTGAACTAATCTAAATCTTCTAAGGTTTAGGGTTAGTTCTGGAAAGGTCTTTGTTTGGTTCTGAGAAACCTCTTTAGATTGCATTGAGGTTCTCTGATGAGATGGTGGTAGAGGTTCTCTGGAGTGTACAAGATGAATCCGTAAAATTTTTGCAGAGCCTCTGAAGGGAATAACTAAGTTCATCCTCTGAGATTCTTCTCAACAGGCACGAGCAGTGAGCAAAAGCATTCAGGAGCTATACACGTGACAAGTTGATCAGAACTGTAGAAGGATCGTCTTAACGTGAAAAAATGTCAGAGGCTCTGAGGTGGTTAGCAGAGGGTTATCACAAAGCCACTCTCTGATCAAGACCGTAAGAGAAAGCAATATCAGAGGCTCTGTGGAACTTGACAGAGGCTCTATGATTATTGCCTTCTGCGTATGTACTCCAGTCTTCTATCAACTTCTATAGCTCAGGGGTGTCAAACTTCTGGAGTGACACACCTCTATTGACTTCTGGAGAATAGACCTTATATCCCTGTTGAGGGATAGACCACTTTGTTTTGATCTGATACGACTCCTCAAACGCTTCAGAAACCACCAAAATCTTCAAATCGAATGATTTGAAGATTTTCTCAATAATGAGAATCTTTTCTGAGAGAGACCTCAACCACTTCAGAAACTCAAGAACACGTTGAACAATTTTTGACGATACAATTTCCAGACCCAAAAACGACAAATATAAACGGATTCCGATTAAGAAATCGTTTGAAGAACGTTTTCCCTGACTTTGTCCGTGTCAACAAACAGATTCAGATTTTGAACAATATGAAATGAAACAAAGAACTTCCAAACGATTTTCCTCAAGAAAACTCGTTCTAAAAGGATCGAAAACGGATACAGTTGAACCGTTCCAACTTTGATACCACTTGATAGCAATCGAGAACTAGTAATCTTGAGGAATTTTGACAAAACAAACAGATTATAGAGAGTTTATTGAACAAGAAGAGTAAACAGGAAAGAACAGAGGCAAAAATTCAAAAAACGACTCTCATATAATTTTTGAAGTGTACGGCTGATTAGAATAATACAAAAAATACCCTAATTACGTACTAACACTCCTATTTATACTACTTAGAACCGAATCCAAGCCCAAGCCCATTACAATTGATTTCCCAAGCCCATTACAATAAAGTTAAACAAACATACTAAACCAGCTTATATTTATAAAACTTTTACATTTTCAGTCTCTGACTGAGCTAACATTATCTATCGTCGATAATTTATCTAGTTGAACGCGCCAAAAGACGATTCTGACCTTGAGAGGTACTAGAGTTTTCCATCGCGTGCTAGTTCCGTTTTTAACAAGTATCATATCATCAAGTGCAAATCGGATGGAGGAAACGGAAAAAGTACCTGACCATTCGAGCTTCCACGACCATCTGTTGGCGTCTCTTTTTAAGGGCACATTACTGCAGAGATTTTCCAGATCTTGAAGCTTCTTAAGTTCTCACCTCCATTCAACGTTCTGGTCCAGTTCCAGCTCAGGATGATGGGCTCATTCAACCCATGAAGGTGGTCGACATGTTGGGAATTTATGGGATAAAACATTCACATAGCGGATAAAACAATTCCCAAACCATGAGATCTAACCTAAACTGATTAGATACAATATCAAGAGGGTTTAGGGTTTATACCTTATGAGGATTACGAAAACTGGGGTCTGGATTGCTAACGGGGAGTACACCACTACTGCACCTCGAGAGATCAGCTGCTAGACCGCGTACATAATTATCCCGATACACAAATCGAACGGATTTGTGTATGTGTGTGTGTGATCGACGATGAGGAGAGAGAGAGAGACTGAGAGGGTTTTTCAGGCTTTTCTTTTTGGTTAAGCAACTAATGAATAGAATGAATGAATAAGCTATTAGGTTTACCATATATTTATAAACTTAATTATGGTAACCCTAATGAACCAAAAAGCCAGTTTAATTAAAAGCCCGCAAGCCTTTTAATCAAACTCAAATAACCCTTTAATTAATTAATTTAACTATTAATTAATTTCCATAAATAATAAATGAACATTATTATTTATTTTCTCTCTAATAACTAATTATACTTAATTAATTATTCCACACAACTAGATAATCCTTGAGTATCTCTAATTTGGTGTGTAGCAGTGTGACCCACTAGTGCCTTATAACATTGGACACGGTAAACCACGTTACTGTCTTGCACATAATCCCTTCAGACTCCCATTTGTGCCAGACAAGTAACCTAACTGTTACCATTAGCCTAAGGAGGTCCCTAGCCAGACACTTAGGATAACCAGGTTATAGGATCTCTTATATCCAGAGAAACAATTCTCACTACAATTGTACACAGGTTCATTCCTTTTACACGCGATATTTCTTAAGTGAGTTTCAGACATGGAGCGGAGGACTTCAATCTTAAACTCAAGTTTTCTTGACTCTGATCTTGATTGCCTGTAGTAATGGAACTTTCCAAATAACAACTGTTATTCTATCCGAGCGTGGCCACGCATTTCTGCCAATCTCAATCGCCAAGGGTCCCGGAAATATCTCTTCTTTTACAGAGGTGTAAATCCCTTCTTGACTATATGCATCTGGTCACATGGCTTCCGCTGCATCTAGTCACGCCCCGTATGGCCACCCTGTTACGGCGTAGCGTTAGAACGTGCTAAGAGTACAACAGTCCTCACATTTCCAGACCAAATATCTCAGGTCTTAAGGACAACCTATCATCAAGTCAATGCTCATGACATAGGCTCCATGGAGCAGACTTGAAACTGGTCACTTCCAATACATACTCAAACACTCTGATGAGTATCTAGGAATGTTTGGCCACATCACTTGTGCTTTTATTCGTCACATTGAATAAGTCACCAAAAACTCATAATAGCGTTACAACCCTGCTAAGGTTCCCACCTTAAGAAGTAGCTACGGAACTTCAGATTTTTCTTACAAGACTTGTATATAAAATTAGGGATAATTAAATATGCTAAAACTGGTTAATTTGAGACAATCATGAACAAAATCCTCCTTATTTCTAGCACACGGTGAAATAAAATAACTTACATGATATAAAGTCTCAAAAATTAATCCACTGTAATAATCAAAAACTAAACTAGCTACTAGTTTCTAGGTACTGCATCCTAATGGAATTAGCATGTGTCTCATGCTTTACTCTAGCTAGCGGCTTTGTCAGCGGATCTGCTACATTATCGTCCATCGAAATCTTGCATATCCTTACATCTCCTCTTCCGATAATCTCTCGGATGAGGTGAAACTTCCGAAGTACATGTCTCGACTTATGATGTTCTCTAGGCTATTTAGCTTGCGCCACAGCCCCAGAGTTATCACAGTAAATATCCACTAGTCTAGAGATACTGGCTACGACTCTTAGATCCGTGATAAAGTTCCTGAGCCAGACCGCTTCCTTTGCTGCGTCTGAAGCTGCAATGTACTCGGCTTAGGTAGTAGAGTCTGCTATCGTATCTTGCTTCGAGCTCTTCCACGAGATCGCACCTCCGTTTAGGGTAAAAACGTACCCTGACTGTGATCTGAAATCATCTCTGTCGGTCTAGAAACTGGCGTCTATATAACCGGTGACACTAATTTCATCCTCAGAACCTCCAAAGACCAAGAACATTTCTTTGGTTCGTTTCAAGTACTTGAGAATGTTCTTGACAGCCACCCAATGGGCTTCACCTGGGTTCTGCTGGTATCTGCTCGTGACACTTACTGAGTAAGCAACATCGGGCCTAGTACATAGCATGGCATACATGATCGATCCAATTGCAGAGTCATATGGAATCGATTTCATCCTGTCCTTATCTTGACTAGATTCAGGACATTGTGCTTTGCTTAGCACTATACCATGCTTCATCGGGATAAATCCTTTCTTGGATTCATCCATCCTGAATCGCTTCAAGATTTTATCGATGTACGTACTTTGACTAAGTCCGATAAGCCGTCTAGATCTATTTCTATAGATCTTAATACCAAGTATATAGGCGGCTTCTCCAAGGTCTTTCATTTGGAAAGATTTGCTCAACCAAGCCTTTACACTCTGTAAAGTTGGTATGTCATTTCCAATGAGTAGAATATCATCTACATATAAGACCAAGAAGGTTACTATGCTCCCACTGAACTTAGTGTAAACACATGGCTCAAACTCACTTTTGGTAAAACCAAACTCTTTGATTCGCTCATCAAAGTGTAAGTTCCAGCTCCTGGATGCTTGCTTTAATCCATATATGGATTTCAGCAACTTGCACCCTTTATTAGGATTCTTTGGATCCACAAAACCTTCCGGTTGTTGCATATAAACATCCTCTTTTAACTTCCCGTTTTAAGAAGGCTGTCTTAACATCCATCTACCAAATCTCATAGTTGAGGTACATTGAGATGGCCATCAGAATCCTAATGGATTTTAACATGTCTACTGGTGAAAAAGTTTCATCATAGTCGATACCATGAGTTTGCGTGAAACCTTTTGCGACCAGTCTAGCCTTAAAAGTGTGCACATTTCCGTCCATGTCTGTTTACTTCTTGAAAACCCATTTACGTCCAACAGCCCTACAGTGCTGGGGTAAATCTGTCAACTCCCAAACATGGTTGTCGTACATGGACTGCATCTCTGTCTCCATGGCTTCCCGCCATTGCTCAGACTCATTGCGTGATACAGCTTCTCCATAGGACGTTGGTTCATTCAAGTCTCCACCATCCTGAGAGACTAGAAATCCAAGATACCTATCTGGTTCTTGCCTTATCCTAGTGGATCTGCGAAGGTCCTGTGTTTGCACTTCCTCAACCGTCTCCGCTTGAGTCTCAACATTTCCTTGTTGAGTGACTAGCTCAACAATCGGTACAGGAGTATCTTCCTCTACTATCTGTAGGTCTACATCATTCCTGGTATTCTCTTGATTGAGAAACTTCTCTTCCAAAAATTCTCCATTTCGAGGTACAAATACTACTTTGTTCTCGCTTGGATTGTAGAAGTAGTATCCAGTGTGTTCTTGGGATAGCATACGAAGATACACTTATCTGATTTGGGTTTGAGTTTTTCTGTGATTATGCGCTTAACGTATGCCTCACAACCCCAAATCTTCAGAAAAGACAACTTGGGCTTCTTGCCCGTCCAAATTTCATACGGTGTCTTTTCTACCGACTTAGTTGGCACTTTGTTCAATATATTTGCTGCTGTCTCGAACGCGTGTCCCCAGAATGATGCTGGGAGAGTGGAACGACACATCATTGTTCGTACCATGTCGAGTAAGGTACGGTTCCTCCTTTCTGATACACCATTCATCTGTGGCGTATACGGAGGTGTGAGTTGTGAAACAATTCCACATTCTCTCAAATGACTGTCAAATTCCTGGCTAAGATATTTTCCACCACGGTCTGACCTCAGAAACTTGATCTTCCTGTCAAGTTGATTATGTACTTCACTCTGAAACTCTTTGAATTTCTCAAAAGCTTCAGACTTATGTCTTATCAGGTAGACATATCCATAACTACTAAGTCGTCAGTGAAGGTAATGAAGTACCGGTATCCTCCTCTCGCCTCATGACTAAAAGGTCCACACACATCTGTGTGTATGATCTCTATCAAGTCATTGGCCCTTTCATTATACTTATTGAGAGGTTGCTTTGTCATTTTGCCGGACAAACAGGATTCGCAATTACTAAAGGGCTTAAAGTCGAAAGTCCCTAGAAGTCCTCCTCTCTAGAGTAGTTGTACGCGTTTCTTGTTTATATGTCCAAGCCGACAATGCCAGAGGTAAGTTTGATCCTCGATATCTTTGGATCGTTTACTTATATGATAGATTTCGTTATTTCTTTCTTGAAGATTTAATATGTATAGACCATTCAAAGGAGTTGCTTTGAAATAAAACATGTCATTTTTAAAACAAGAAATCATTTTATAATCATATTTATAATAAAAACCTTGGTCTACCAATAAATCAAAAGAAAGAACATCTTTGATCATCTTAGGAACATAGTAACAAGTATCGAGTTCCAAAGCTAGACCCGAGGGTAGACTAAGACTGTAAGATCCTACGGCTTCAGCTACAAGCATCGTGCCTTCACCGACTCGTAGGTTTGAACGATCCTTCCTCAAGGTCTCCCTTCTATTGAATCCCTGTAAATGATTACAAATGTGGTTACCACTTCCTGTATCAAGTACCCATGATTCATAAGAAGTGATCAAACAATCTATCATAAAGATACCTGGCGCATCGGGGAGACCGATGTCCATCTAGCCAGCGTTGAATGAGTGGACACAGATATCTTGGCTACCACATTCTGGGCAACTTAGATCTCCCAGCTCATCAATCCAATCAGTAGTTTCCATGAGTTCAGCACTTGCTTCTTTCGGCTCCAGACTGTCCAAAATGTCCTCATGAACCTTTGCAACGTCCATCCTGGGCTCTCCCATGTATCCACTAGCTGTGACACGAATCTCCTTCAAGAGTGAGAACCACATCAGATACACGAGCTCTTCCTGAGTCATCTTGTATCCAAGTCGTGACAAACACTTAAAGAGTCTCCTTATCTCTAGGAGATGATCTTTAACTGATTGGCCTCTCTTCAGCTTCAGTGAAAAGATTTCTTTCATGATCAAATATTTTCCACTATTCTTATAGAAACAGACCTGGTCTTCTATACTCTTCAGGACCTCATGGCAAAACTTAACTCTGAGATCGACCGTGAACTCGGGCGAAGCAGAGAAAGATAGAATAGACATCACGTCAGATTCATCGGCCATAAATTTGAAGTACTCAGCAAATTCCTTTTCAGGAGCATTGCTCTTAGGTCGTGACAGTGGTTTATCGATCACATAAAGCTTACCCTAGGCCCGCAAGACATTTTCAAGATGTAACTTCCAAACTAGAAAGTTCTGGCCCGTAAGCTTCCACTTGCCCATGATTAGGCGAAGTGATTCCTCAGGTGAATAAAACGGAACGGTATTATAAGACATCTACATAAAGAATAAATTCCGATTTAGTTTATTTGATTATAAAACTTCTAATAAAATTATTACCCTTAGACAAAATAAGATTATTAGACTAGAATCCATATTTCACATGTGTCGGCAAGCGGCTTGATCACACAAGCCGACCCATGCTATTTCTGGTAGGTATTGACTTATACCAATCGTACTTTAAAACGAAAATACGACTCCTAGAACGTCGGGACATCGAATATTACATTCGTGCATATTTAGTCCCTCTAGTGCGCTTTGACCCGATACGACACGGTGAATAGTTACAAAACCAAAATAGATCACACCACTTGAGAATGGGTGTACTTGTCACACCCCTTTCAACTTGGGGTTTGAACGCAGATGCCCAAGGCTTGCTCACTTCCAACACCCGCGTACCTTACGCCAAAAGGGTCTCGAGTGGGTTGCACTCACGTGATCTTTAATTTTAATCCTAAGGGGTTTTAGCCAGTTTTAATTTCAAAAACCTTATTTTAAAATTGATTCGAAAAACACTTTGTAATCGAACCTCTAGGTTTTTATAATTCTATTCATTAGATTTTGAAAGATACGTTTTATCACAACCGCGCATTTATAACAAACCACGCAATTTATAAAACATAAAAACACTGTGTCATTGCTTTGGCCTAACTAACGTCAGTTTAGTGAGCCAACACGAAAACTAACGGTCTCAAACCTAAGTGATAAACAACACACAAGGCACTCCCACTGGCTTCGACATCCTCGGTTTTGTCTCCTAGCACCGTCTTCAAGTCACCTCCGTCTTTAGTTAATTTAAATAACTTATAAAATAAAATTACAATAAAAAGGGTTGCAAACGGCACACAGGCCTCTCTTACCAAAGACAGAATTTAAATTAAAGGAAAAACACAACCAAAAGGTCTGGGGCTTAGCTATGACGACCGCAACATATATATATATATATAGAAATATCACAAAACCTAATAAACGAGGTTTTTACTGGACTATAAAACTCAACAGGTTTTATAATTACCAAAATTAATTTTAATTTCATAAGATATTTATCAAAATTAATTTTATCCGGGATTTAGCCTATTTGGCTAAAATTTAACCCTATCAGCACGAAACCCTATCTGTTACCACCACCGACGGTAACAATAGTAACAAGCGGTCACCATCGTCACGACCGGTAATCGACGACAACGGTGGCCGGGCCACTGTCGCCGCCAATCGAATTGATCATTGCCGCCGTGATCGCAATCGACGGCAGCAGCTTGATCGCCACCACCGCCGTGCGGCACACAACCAACGTCGTCACCACCGATTGCTGGTGCGGCTTGCGATCGGCAAAAACAAACGACCACAGCCCCCGCCTGGCATGGCTGTAAGGCAGTCGGCGGTCGGCTGGTGGTTTGCGGTCCGTTCGGCGACAACGGCAACAGCCGCCGCCACCCTCCACCGATAGCAACAGCAAACAAACGCTAGCACCGCCGTCACCGGTTTTTCGATAACAACAATCGCCCACCGCCGCCGCCCGGCGAGGCCGCAAGGGAGCCGGCGGCTGGTCCACGGCGACGATCGGCAGCAGCCGTAGCAATCTGCCACCGCCACCACCGTCGGCCTTGCGACGGTCACGATGGCCATCGCCACCGCTTCCGCCGCTGAACATAAACAACAACACCACCGCCGCCGCCTGGCGAGGCCGCAAGGCAGCCGGCGGTTTGGCTTGGTGGTTCGCGATTTATACGGCGGCAACGGCAAGGGCCGCCGCCCCCACCGCTCACAGCCGCACGACGACAGCAGTGGTACAAAGCCGCCGCCATCGCCGTCAGCCTCACGACGGCCACGATGGCCACAGCAACCGCCGTCGTCCTTGATCATCGCCATCGACGCCACCACGGGGCGAGGCGAACAGCCAGACCGACGCCGCTGCCACCAGTCGTGGTGGCCGGCGATCGGTTTTGGCCTGGTGGTTTCGATCGGCAAACGGCCGTGACACCACCACCGATGATCGCGATTTCGTGCTTTTGATAAAAATCTGATTTTTAAACTACACTGATAAAAAAATCAAGAAATTTTAACAAACCTCAATCCAAAACAAAACAGTTTATCGCAAACAATAAAAACAGATCTAAACGTTTAGGAAGTGGCTCTGATACCACTGTTGGGAATTTATGCGATAAAACATTCACATAGCGGATAAAACAATTCCCAAACCATGAGATCCAACCTAAACTGATTAGATACAATATCAAGAGGGTTTAGGGTTTATAGCTTATGAGGATTACGAAAACTGGGGCCTGGATTGCTAACGGGGAGTACACCACTACTGCACCTGGAGAGATCAGCTGCTAGACCGCGTATAGAATTATCCCGATACACAAATCGAACGGATTTGTGTATGTGTGTGTGTGTGTGATCGACGATGAGGATAGAGAGAGAGACTGAGAGGGTTTTTCAGGCTTTTCTTTTTGGTTAAGCAACTAGTGAATAGAATGAATGAATAACCTATTAGGTTTACCATATATTTATAAACTTAATTATGGTAACCCTAATCAACCTAAAAGCCCGTTTAATTAAAAGCCCGCAAGCCTTTTAATCAAACTCAAATAACCCTTTAATTAATTAATTTAACTATTAATTAATTTCCATAAATAATAAATGAACATTATTATTTTATTTTCTCTCTAATAATTAATCATACTTAATTAATTATTTCACACAACTAGATAATCCTTGAGTATCTCTAAGGGTTTACTTCACCGGAGTGTATCCAACTTGTCACGAAAAGTTGTTGTATGTATTGAACTTCTATTTTTTCTATTGTATGTATCAAACATATCAAAACTACCGAGTGTATGTATCAAACTTATCAAAACCTACCACGAAAGTGTATCCAACTTGTCACAAAAGTGTATCCAACTTGTCACAAAAGTGTATCAAAATACATCAAATGGTAGGTTTTTATAAGTTTGATACATTCAATAGACAAAATCAAAGTCCAATACATACAATAACTTTTCGTGACAAGTTGGATACACTCCGGTGAAGTAAACGCTCTCTGTAATTTGGTGTGTAGCAAGGTGACCCACTAGTGCCTTATAACATTGGACACGGTAAACCACGTTACTGTCTTGCACATAATCCTTTCACAACAATGCGACAATTTTGCTGCCTGCCAAGGGCCGCGAGACGAGGGTAGCGATCAGCAAGAGTTTTGTTCCCGACCGAAATATCGTATCAAAAGTGGTGTTTAGAACGTTCCTGAGATATTTGATGAAAAGATCTTGAAGAGGAATATTCACCTTCTCAAAATCCTTATTGAGATTAGCAATCTTCCCCCACACCCTTAGCCTTGGGCCATTCCCTAGATTACCTGTGCAACCATGAATTGTGGTTATGACGTCTTTCCACAAGGGATTTTGTTCGGTTTTAAAACGCCACCACCATTTGGCCAGAAGGGCCATGTTTTGAGCACGTAAGCTTCCGGTGCCCAGCCCTCCGTTCTCAAGACTATTTAGGACTTTCTTCCAAGCTACCCATTGTATTTTTCGTCTACCTTCTTGCACACCCCAAAAGAAATTTCGTCTGATTGCTTCAAGTCTTGAGAGAATCTTCTCAAGAGCTTTAAAAAGAGAGAATAAGTAGACTCCCAAACCGCCCAGCACCGATTTGTAGAGAGTCAGTCGTCCACCCATCGATAATGAACTTATTTTCCAATTATTGAACTTTTTAGAGAACTTGTCCCATAAACCCTTCCATACCTCTACGGCGTTCATCGAGGTGCCAATAGGCATTCCTAGATAAGAAAAAGGGAGTTTACTCTCCTTGCATCCGATGCTCTATGCGACTCTTGATATCTCCGAGTGAGGAACTCCTATACCATTTATAGTCCTTTTGCTCCAGTTAACCTTAAGTCTGGATGCTTGATGAAAGAAATGGAGGATTCTTAGTAGATTATTTATGTTACTTTCCTTCCAAACGCTTATGAAGAGAGCGTCGTCAGCGAAATGCAAACCCAATATCTTTGGTCCGCACTCCAAAGGTGCAATCCCTTGAAAGAAGCCTTTCCGGAGAGCCTCTTTAAGGGCCACAATCAGCCCCTTCATTGCAACTATGAAGAGGTACGGAGATAATGGATCTCTTTGCCTCACACCCTTCTCAAGGTTGAATTGGATCGTCAGCGCACCGTTAAAAAAACCGAGACCCTAGCCGAAGAGACAAGACCTTTAATCCAACCAATCCACTTATTTACGAAGCCCATTTGAGAAAAAGTGTTGAATAGAAAGTTCCAATTGGGATTGTCGAAGGCTTTCTCAAGGTCGACTTTTTAAGTATGAACATCTTCTTGTTTCTGCGTTTAGCCCATGTGATGAGCTCTTTAACAATTAACAGACCATCAACAATGTTTCTCCCTTTAACGTAGGCCAATTGCTCCGAGCTAATTACCGAGTCGAAAACCTTTTTGAGTCTTTCCGCAAGCACTTTTGAAATAACTTTACTTATGTAACCCATTAGATGAATGGGTCGATAATCACCGAGACTTAGAGGATCCTTTGTTTTCGGGATAAGGGCTATGAAAGAGTTGTTACATCCCTGATTAAGGTGCGAGTAAATCACTTACCGCATTTACAAAACCAGGTCCGATAACTTCCCAAAAACTCTTGATAAATGCGAAACCGTTAGGACCCAGGGATTTGTCTCTGCCACATCCCCACACCACCTCTTTTATTTCATTGGTAGTGATCTGGTCCTCAAGAAAGTCTGATTGATCTTTCATAATCTTTTTAAAACTTTCTCTTTGAAAAGTAGTTTTATGATGGGAGTGCTCGTTGACTATCTCCTTAAAAACTCAAAAATCGAGTTTTTCAAAATGTCGGGCCGGGTCTCCCAGACGCCATTAATCGACATCCCATGAATCGTGTTCTTGATTTTCTTGAGGTTCACTAAATTGTGAAAATAATAGGCATTTTCGTCTCCACCCTTTAACCATCGACATTTGGCTTTTTGACGAATATCTTCCAGGTTCTTGAGATCGAGGGATCTAATCTTATCCAAAAAAGATCCTCCCTCATGAGATAAAGATTTTGATCAACCACCTAACTCAAGAAGTGAATGCAGAACCTCAATCCTTTTTTTAGCGCCTTTTTCTCCCCATCTTTGTCTTTCGAGACCTTCAATCTCCACTCTTTAATGCCTTCTTTTAACCGCTTGAGCTTCAACGCTAACCACTAGATGTGAAATCGAGGAATGCAACCGAATAAAAGATCTTCCCAGTTTTTCTTTACCACTTCTTTGAGATCCCCACAATGAAGCCATGAGTTGAAGAAAAGAAACGGCGTCAGACCGAAATCAAGCTGCCTCGTTTTTAGAATTATTGGGCAATGATCCGAGTACCACCGTGTGTAACACCCCAAAAATTGGAGTCAACAAAAACTTTCCTTTAAACGAAAGGTGGCATACAAATGTGACGCCATGGCGTGAGCTCTTCCCAAAATGGGGTATAAGTAATGTAATAATTACAACGTTTGTAATCAAGTAAAGAATTACAATAACCATCTAGTCTAACTCCGTCTAGCAAGGAGACTACAAAAGGGTTATCGATCGCCAATGAATCCTACGGTCTAAAGGACCGGTTCTCCATATTCCCCAATGCTCACTCTATCCGAGGCCCGCGCACCAAGGAGCAACCCGAGGGCCGGCGACATAGGGGCATTCGTATTTCAGAACCTCCCAAGACTCTTTGGTGTGGACACATTGCGTTGGTTCGTCCATGTTATTATCACATAAGACCATGATACTGAATTTAGCATAGCATCACGTTCATGTTATTGCATACAAGGCATCGATACTGAATTTAGCATAGTA
Source organism: Centaurea solstitialis (assembly GCA_030169165.1). NCBI lineage: Eukaryota > Viridiplantae > Streptophyta > Magnoliopsida > Asterales > Asteraceae > Centaurea > Centaurea solstitialis. The sequence continues at coordinate 54,640,822 of CM058046.1, read as the reverse complement.
TCTCGTGTATGTTATTCACATACAAAACCTCGACACTGAATTTAGCATAGTATCCTTAACAGAGGTGTATATCGAGGGTCTCAAGCCCTTTACAACATTTCACATATATCAACATACTTGGATATCAAATCCCTTTTATATAATCCCATGGCATGCATACTTTAAAGTATTCCACATAAGTACATTCATCCCAAAATCAAGCAAGGAATGTAAATCATCAAGATGATGTGCTCTCAGTTTTAACAAAAAGGTTTTAACAACTCACCTTAGGGTTTTGTGACAAAAACCCCCAAATCCAAGATTTAGGTCAAATAACGAGAGCAACCTAAAATCAAGTAAATCGTACTCTAGGTTAGTTCATAACTCTTTTCATATGTATACATCCAACCTACAAGGGTTTAAATAAAGCTTACCGAGTGAGATCCAAACTAAAACCCTAGGATTTGAGCTTCCCCTTTTTCAAGCAACAATGGTGGAGGATGGACGAGTGGAGAAGATGAAGATGGAGGAGATCTAGCCACCTAATCTTGCTAGCTTGAGGTATCAATCCATCTTTGTAGCTTTGAAGAGCTTGGAAAGAGGAGGATGTAGGAAGAAAAATCGGATGAAATGGATAAGAAATGAGGGAGTTATGCCAAAAAGAAGAAAGGAAGCTACTTAACCCGTCCATGACCTGACAGCCTCTTAGCGATCGCTAAGAGACATGCTTAACTGTCGCTAAGTGTAAACTCAACAAACAGAAGCTTCATCTTTGGGTCTTAGCGATTGCTAGAACAAACCTTAGCGATCGCTAAGGTGATGTGTGTGGGGGGTGAAATCTTGTTTTGGCCATATCTTTTTCGTTATAACTCCGATTTCGATTCCGGAAGAACCGTTGGACTCGTAATTGAATTTCCTAACACACTACACCACAAAATACAAGATTTAATCCAAAATTCTAAATCCCATAATTTATCAAAGAGTCGTTATTACAACCGAAATTACGGGTGTTACAATCCTCCCCACCTAGATAAAATTTCGTCCCCGAAATTTGTTACACCTACGTGAACAACCGTGCGTATCTCCGTTTCATGTTCTCCTCGGCCTCCCACGTGACATTAGCACCTCGGTGGTGATTCCATTGGACTTTGACCATCGTCACCTCCTTGTGGCGTAGTTTCTTCGTCTTTCTTTCTAGGATAGCTTCCGGTTCCTCTACACATCGGTTACCGGTGTCGACTCGAATTTATAACGGAATGACGCTCTCCTCCTCGGCTAGACACTTCCGCAAGTAACACACGTGAAAGGTGGGATGTATCCCATCCATTTCGGGTGGTAGTTCTAATCGATAAGCTTGTAGTCCAACCTTTTCCAAAATGCTAAACGGTCCTAGGAAGCGTGGGCTAAGTTTCCCCCGTTTTCCAAACCGTATGATACCCTTCCAAGGGGACACTTTCAACATCACGCGTTCCCCCACTTGGAAGTCTATGGGGCGACGCTTCTTGTCGGCGTAACTCTTTTGGCGGTCTTGAGCGGCTTTCAAGCGTTCGCGGATACCCTTCACTTTATCCGCCGTCTCTTGTATGATTTCGGGTCCCGCAAACTGCTTTTCACCCGCTTCCAACCAACACGTCGGTGTCCTACACTTCCATCCGTACAATGCTTCGAACGGTGCCATTCCAATGCTAGAGTGAAAACTGTTATTGTATGCAAATTCCACTAACGGTAGGTGCGTCTCCCAATTTCCACCAAAGTCGATAACGCATAACCGCAACATGTCTTCTAACGTCTGTATCGTCCACTCGCTCTGCCCGTCGGTTTGAGGGTGGTAAGCGGTGCTCAATTTGAGTTTCGTTCCCAAGCCCTCTTGCAGTCCATGCCAAAACTGGGAAGTGAATCGGCTATCTCTATCCGAAACAATCGATAAAGGTACACCGTGCCTCCTCACCACTTCGTTTATGTAGAGCTTGGCCAAATTGTCCATGGGTAGGGTCTCTCGCATCTCGAGAAAGTGTGCACTCTTCGTGAGTCGGTCAACAATCACCCAAATGGTGTCGTGACCCCTCAAGGTTCTCGGTAATTTAGTCACAAAATCCATTGTGACATGCTCCCATTTCCATTCCGGAATCTCCAAGGGTTGTAAATTATCGTAAGGCTTTTGGTGTTCCGCCTTTACTTGTAGACATGTGACACACTTCTCGACGTATTTAGCCACGTCAAGCTTCATAATCGGCCACCAATAGTTCATCTTCAAATCTCGGTACATTTTGGTGCTCCCAGGGTGTATGGAATACTTGGACTTGTGGGCGTCGTCCAAAAGTAACTCCCGGTTGCCACCAAGCTTCGGTACCCAAATTCGGCCTTGAAACAATTTAAGTCCGCGGCTATCTTCGGTCAACAATTCCTTTTGCTTCACCATCACCTCATCCTTGAGGTTTTCTTCTCGAAGAGCTTCTGTTTGACTCGCCTTGATCCTTTCCATCAAGCTTGACACCACGCTAATCCGGTTGAGGGTTACACTGATCCCATCACCATGGTTCTTGCGGCTCAAGGCATCGGCAACCACGTTCGCTTTACCGGGATGGTACAATATGTCGCAATTGTAATCCTTTAGTAGTTCGAGCCATCTCCTTTGTCGCATGTTGAGCTCCTTTTGATCGAAAATATGTTGAAGGCTTTTGTGATCGGTGAAGAGGGTACACTTGGTCCCGTAAAGATAGTGCCGCCATAATTTCAAAGCAAACACCACCGCCGCTAACTCCAAATCGTGCACCGGATAATTCTTTTCGTGATCTTTCAACTGTCGAGAAGCGTAGGAGATCACCTTGCCTCTTTGCATGAGCACGCAACCAAGCCCCATCTTCGACGCGTCACTATAAACCACAAAGTCTTCCGACCCATCCGACAATGACAGAATCGGCGCTTGACATAGGTTCCTCTTGAGGGTCTGAAATGCTTCTTCTTGCTTGTCGGTCCATAGAAACTTGGCGTTCTTCTTTGTCAACACCTTGAGCGACGAAGCGATCTTTGAGAAATCTTGAATAAACCTCCGGTAGTAACCCGCTAAGCCTACAAAGCTCCTTATCTCCGACGGGTTCGTTGGCGACTTCCAACTCATCATGGCCTCGATCTTTGCCGGATCCACTTTGATCCCGTCTCGCGATACCACATGGCCTAGAAACTACACCTCGTGGAGCCAAAACTCACACTTTGAAAACTTGGCGTACAATTTCTCGTCTCTAAGCACGTTCAACACCTCTCGTAAGTGTCGCTCATGCTCGGCCTCATCTTTGGAATAGACCAAGATGTCGTCGATAAAGACTATAACTGACCTATCTAAGAATGGTCTACACACTCGGTTCATCAAGTCCATGAATACCGCCGGTGCGTTGGTCAAACCGAACGGCATCACCAAGAACTCGTAGTGTCCGTATCTCGTCCGGAAAGCGGTCTTGGGTACGTCGTCTTCTTTAACCCTAACTTGGTGATACCCGGATCGTAGGTCGATCTTGGAGAAACACCCAGCACCTTGAAGTTGATCGAAAAGGTCGTCGATCCGAGGCAAGGGGTATTTGTTCTTTACCGTCACCTTGTTTAGCTCGCGGTAATCAATACACATCCGCATGGAGCCGTCCTTCTTTTTGACGAAAAGGACCGGCGCTCCCCACGGCGACGAACTCGGTCGAATGAACCCCTTTTCGGAGAGTTCTTGCTGTTGCGTCATCATCTCTTTCATCTCGGTCGGAGCCAATCGGTACGGAGCGCGCGCTATCGGAGCCGCTCCGGGCGTAAGGTCAATGTGGAACTCCACTTGGCGTTCCAGTGGTAATCCGGGCAAATCTTCCGGAAAGACGTCCGGAAACTCCCGTACCACGTGTACATCGGCGATCTCTTTCTTTTCTAACTTCGTGTCGATGACGTAGGCTAGGTAGGAGGCGCATCCCTTAGCTAGGCACTTTCTTGCCTTTATCATGGAGATGGTCGTGCTAGTGCCCTTCTTTTTATCCCGTACACGGTGATCAAATATTCCCCTCGAGGCGTTGGGATAGTGACCATCTTCTTACCGCAACCTATATTGGCGTCGTGAGCGTGCAACCAATCGATCCCTAACACTACGTCGAAGCTACCGACATTCATGGGTATGAGGGTAGCGGAGAAAGGTTCTCCATCTAACTCTATAGTGCACCCCTCAAAACAATCCCGAACAGTCACAAGAAATCCACCCGCTACTTCTACTACTAACGCATCAGATAAGGGAGTGGTAGGCATAGTGAATTTCCTAGCTAATGCATCATGCACAAAGGAGTGTTCGGCGCCCGTATCAAACAGAACAAGTGCAGGTATGGACTTAACGAGAAACGTACCCGATACAAGATCGGATGCCTCCCTCGCCTCCGTGGCCGTCATCTGGAAGGCTCGACTAGTCACCTTCGGCGGGACTTCTCCCTTTGCAATAGGTCCGCTCGAACCCCCGGTGAACGCCTTCTTGAAGTTTGGGCAAGCATCCCGATAATGACCCGGTTCCTTGCAATCGTAACACACCGCCACCCGGGCCACACAATCTCGAGCCAAATGGCCCCTCCTCCCGCACTTCCCACATGTGTCGCTCGTGGAAAAATAGCGTCGACACGGCCCCAAATGCTTACTTCGGCATTTATTGCACCACTTCGCCTCCACTCGGCTTCCTCCCCGCTTCCCGTCTTAAAAGGTCTTGCTCGGTCGAGCCGACGCGGCGGCTTCCTCAAATCTTCTCTTTTGCCCGGCATGGTAGCCTTCTACCCGGGCTTGGGTGATGTCATCTTCCACTCTCAACGACTCCTCTATCGCCTCATGCAAAGTAGTAACCTTTGCGATCCTTACCGCCGACCTTATCTCGGCCGGTAGCCCAAGCGAGTAAGCCTTGATCTTCTATTTCTCATCGGGAGCCAAGTGCTCCACCATCCCTAACTTCTCCAAGAACTCTTTCGCGTAATAAGAAATGGGGTTGTTGCCTTTCTTCATCCCTCGGAACTCGTCCTCGATCTTGTCAAGGGCTCGCTCTCTACAATACTTCTCGAGCATCTTTTTCTTGAATTCGGCCCACGAGAGTCTAGCATAAACCTCCGGTGCGAGAGAAGACCGGGTCAAATTCCACCACGTTAAGGCCTCGCCCTTGAGAAGGTGTGAGGCGAACTTGACTCGTTGGGAGTCGTCACATTCGGTCGCCTCGAAGGCCATCTCCATCTCCCGGAGCCAATACAAGCATGTTACCGGCTCGTGACACCCGCGAAACTCGGGTGGCTTGCATCCCAAGAAGTTCTTGTATGAGCACCCCTTCGTCTTTGCTTTCTCCTTTTCTTTGTCTCCGGTGATTCGGGTCTCCTCGGTGACCACCACCACCTCGGCATCCCCTGAACCATTTCCGGCATTTTCTCCCACCGCTTCATTTCGGCGTTGGCTAGCTTCACGATCCTCCAACATTTTCATGAAGGATTCTTGTTGTTTGCTCATGGCCTCGTTCACGGCCTTCATCACGTTATCGAACATCCGCATCTCCGGGGTCACCTCGGTTGACCCTTGGTACGTGCTCCGGTCCTCCACCTAGGACTTGGGGCCTCGGTGGACTCTCAACCGCCTCGACCCGTACACGTTGGTCGGCGGTTGAAGCGGTTTGGTCGGGTGGTCCTCTTGCGGCGCCCGTCTGACTACGGGTATTCGCCATGCAAATCTGTCACACATAATTGCACGAGAATAGGATAAGAATAGACTATTTTACGCATCTCAACATTTATCATCCTCATAATAACAGTTACTCAAACACTCGCGTATAACGCATCCATAGATCATTAGCTAGGTGATTTATGAACTAATCATACATAGGCATTTTCGTTACCATCATCACAACTTTGAATAAACATGAATTCGTAACCCTATCACTCTCCCCACCTAAGACTTTACCCAAGGTAGGTGACATGTCTAGTAGTGCACTAAGTTTAAGTCTAGGTATACTACGGTCAATACCTAGTTCACTTAAACTAAAGCTCTGATACCAACTTGTAACACCCCAAAAATTGGAGTCAACAAAAACTTTCATTTAAACGAAAGGTGGCATACAAATGTGACGCCATGGCGTGAGCTCTTCCCAAAATGGGGTATAAGTAATGTAATAATTACAACGTTTGTAATCAAGTAAAGAATTACAATAACCATCTAGTCTAACTCCGTCTAGGAAGGAGACTACAAAAGGGTTATCGATCGCCAATGAATCCTACGGTCTAAAGGACCGGTTCTCCACATTCCCCAATGCTCACTCTACGCCCGAGGCCTACTTGGGAACGGCGTCCCTAGCACGTGAGAGACACATCGACACCAAACAAGTGTTAGGCTAAAGGAGCCTAGTGAGTTGTACAAATAATACTATACATGGAGAATATATTAAGACATGCGAGATATGCAAGATTATACTAACAATGTAAATAGCATGTTAAACCGGTTTATTATTTATCTTCGGAAACAGTGGGAGCGACCCACTTCCACCAACCAATGCCCCGACATTCACTACTTCCAAACACCTCGATGTCCCGAATTTAGCATGGCAACATCATCCGAGGCCCGCGCACCAAGGAGCAACCCGAGGGCCGGCGACATAGGGGCATTACTATTTTTGAAACCTCCCAAGACTGTTTGGTGTGGACACATTGCGTTGGTTTGTCCATGTTATTATCACATAAGACCATGATAGTGAATTTAGCATAGCATCACGTTCATGTTATTGCATACACGGCATCGATACTAAATTTAGCATAGTATCTCGTCTATGTTATTCAGATACAAAACCTCGACACTGAATTTAGCATAGTATCATTAACAGAGGTGTATATCGAGGGTCTCAAGCCCTTTACAACATTTCACATATATCAACATACTTGGATATCAAATCCCTATTATATAATCCCATGGCATGCATACTTTCAAGTATTCCACATAAGTACATTCATCCCAAAATCAAGCAAGGAATGTAAATCATCAAGATGATGTGCTCTCAGTTTTAACAAAAAGGTTTTAACAACTCACCTTAGGGTTTTGTGACAAAAACCCCCAAATCCATGATTTAGGTCAAATAACGAGAGCAACCTAAAATCAAGTAAATTGTACTCTAGGTTAGTTCATAACTATTACCATATGTATAGATCCAACCTACAAGGGTTTAAATAAAGCTTACCGAGTGAGATCCAAACTAAAACCCTAGGATTTGAGCTTCCCCTTTTTCAAGCAACAATGGTGGAGGATGGATGAGTGGAGAAGATGAAGATGGAGGCGATCTAGCCACCAAATCTTGCTCGCTTGAGGTATCAATCCATCTTTGTAGCTTTGAAGAGCTTGGAAAGAGGAGAATGTAGGAAGAAAAATCAGATGAAATGGATAAGAAATGAGGGAGTTATGCCAAAAAGAAGAAAGGAAGCTACTTAACCCGTCCATGACCTGACAGCCTCTTAGCGATCGCTAAGAGACATGCTTAACTGTCTCTAAGTGTAAACTCAGCAAATAGAAGCCTCATTTTTGGGTCTTAGCGATCGCTAGAACAAACCTTAGCGATCGCTAAGGTGCTGTGTGTGGGGGGTGAAATCTTGTTTTGGCCATATATTTTTCGTTATAACTCCGATTTCGATTCCGGAAGAACCGTTGGACTCGTAATTGAATTTCCTAACACACTAGACCACAAAATACAAGATTTGATCCAAAATTCTAAATTCCATAATTTATCAAAGAGTCGTTATTACAACCGAAATTACGGGTGTTACACCGTGCTAAGGCCAAAGAGCTCAACTTGTCCAGTTTGCTGCATTTTGAGCCATTCGTGTTGCTCCAAGTGTATTTTCTACCATCGATGGGAGGTTCAATTAAATCAGCTGACAAGATAGAGGAATTGAAACTCTCAACGCTAGTACGATGGAAGGTGGATCCTTTTTCTTTCATCCCGCCTTCTGACCTCGTTAAAATCACCGCCAAGGACCCAGCAAAATTCAGAATTAACCCTGATCAATTAAAGGATTTCGATCCATAGAGATTATTTTTCCTTGCACAAATTAGGTCCGTATAAGTTAATGAGCCCGATTGAGAATCGAGAGGAATCCAACGCCCCATAGTCACAACAAAACGGGGATTCTTAATAGATTTCTCTAACGAGAAAATTGACACGTCCCAAATCGTGCAAATATCTCCAGACCTTCCCGTGGAGGCTGAGATACAAAGTTCCAGGTTGTTCGAGTTCCAGAAATCTTTTAAGGTAAACTGGTCGAGGGATGGAACATGAGTCTCCTAAAGAAAAACAATGCTCACCCCATGAGAATGAATTATCTCGCTGACCCACTTACATTTGAGACTCTCACCAATTCCGTTCACATTTAACGAGAGGATGTTATACATGAGGTGGGACCTGCTCCTTTCCAACACACGCTACTGGCACAAAGTCGAGTGCCAGCCCTGGATCTCAAGAGGACAAAGAGTGTACCTGGTCTGAATTCGGTTCGGCTATCATCGTCCTCTCTGAAAATTTCAAATTTGCAAATTCCTGGAGTTAGATAGCTCAATGAGAGGTTCAGAATCGTGCTCTAAATCCTCTTTGAGCTCTGACGCCATTGCTTCGCCGACCACCATTCATGCCGTATCTTCGTGAGAACAAAACCTCTATCATCCCCTCCTCAAGCGGCATGAGCAGGGGCTTGCAATTTTTCTGAATTTGAAAATAGATCGCTGCTTGAATGAAGAAGCGATCGAATCAAGAGAGTTGGTTTCAGCGTCCAAAATATGGTGGGCCAAGATAGGCTTGAAAAATCCACTCTACTTTGGGCTACTGGCAAGAGAGTTGGTTTCAGCGTCCAAAATATGGTGGGCCAAGACATGCTTGAAAAATCCACTCTGCTTTGGGCTATTGGCAATATTAAAATTGGCCTGAGGTACATCTGAAGCAGTAATGGGTTTTAGAGTCGACCCATGAGAAGGATAATATGACTTTGAGTTTATACCAGAGATGCTCTTTTTTCCCCTACGCGCCGAACGCTCCTCGAGATCCTCATCTATTGTCGGTGCCTCTTCTTCTTCTTTTGACGAACAACTCGACTCTATATCCTTAGAGGAGTCGGCCTTTAGCTGCTGATAACTCCAAAATTATACATGTTTTGGTAGTTCCAGTTTACATTGGTTTACCCCGTTTTAACCCATTTCTTGGATGTTTACTCACGAAAGCTACTAAATCTGAGTTTTGTAGGATTTGGAGGCCACTGAACGGAAAGGTATGAAAAGAGGTGAAAAAGCATGAAAATTATGAAAATTGGATTCAGAAGCACCTTCGCGTCCGCGAAGATTAAAGTCTCGCGCCGCGAGATGGGGAATTTCTAGAAGATTCTTGCATTTGCTTGTTTCTCGTTGGAGTTGAAAAGTTTAGCGCCGCGAAGTTGATGAAGACCCTCTATGGAAGGTTCCAGAAGGAGAAGAAAAGGAATGATAGGGCTTCATAAGTGTTTCGCACCGCGAGAGTGCGGCCTCGCGATCGCGAAATGAGCCGTTCACCACTTTATAAATACCAGCCTTCTCCCATTAATTCAGATCATCCAGAAATCAATTGTCTAATACTCTTTTAGAGTCAGTAGCAGTCATAGGTGAGAAAGAGAGTGTTTTATGAGCTTTGAGCGTGAGCCGATTCTTACCCGGAGTTGTTTATCCGGTGTTCGATCATCTCTCGTTACACGGTCGGTATAAAGTCTCTTTCTTTTTAGTTTATTTTCTGTTTAAGCTATGTTTAGTGAGTAGTTTGTTTTTAGTACTTATTGTGGTTTGATGAACCTTGATGGATGATGTTTTGATATTAATTTATAATTAGTTTGATTTGGTTTATTAAATGTTTGTCTTTGATTCCGAAGTTAATGCTTTAACTGTGGCTATCTGAACTTGTTGGTTGGGTATATCTGTTTTTTTGACAATAAAATAGGTATAGTCCGTCAAGTTAATCAATATCCCTTACCTTTCACTCTGGTGACGCGGAGAGACGTGGTAAGTAGTTTACTTGGACCGAGAGTAGACTAAACAGTAGGGTCCCACGACTTAACATTAATTAGGGTGACTTTTACTAGACTGCTTGACAACCGGTCCCTGTAATTGGGCTGGGAGACCAACCTGGTTTATAATATCAGATAAAACATGCTAGGGTGCCTTTGGCTTAAATTCTTACAATAACCAACTAAACTATACTTTTGGCTTAATTAAATCATCCACAAGGGAATCTCCATAACCATAATAAGTACTATCTTGTCTCGTATTTGTTTAAACCTTTTTAATTTTGAGTCTTAGTTAAAGTTTCAGTCTTTTTAGTCTCTTTAGTTAATTAAAACCTTTTTCCATAAAAATCCCCTTTTTTAGATGGGATTACCTCTTCAAAATGTATCTAACTATCCCCAATATACTATTGTGTGTATCAACCTAAAAAAATTACTTTTGTATATATCGAACTTTATTTTTGAGTCTATTATGTGTATTTTTGATACACACAATAGTATATTTTGGGATAGTTGGATACATATAATAGACTAAAAAACACACATAATAGACTCAAAAATAAAGTTCGATATATACAAAAGAAATTTTTTAGGTTGATACACACAATAGTATATTGCGGATAGTTGGATACATTTTGAAGAAGTAATCCCTTTTTAGATTAATTAAACTTTATAAGATTTATTTTGAATAACTTGACCGTTCCTAGTGGTAAGAACGATACCTGTAATTTCCTACACTATATTACTTGTGATCAGGTACGCTTGCATGTGAGTGTGGTAATAGTGGTTAGGCGATTTTGAGGTTAAAACTTGGTTTCGATTTTATATATAAAATTTACCACATCAAGTTTTTGGCGCCGCTGCCGGGGAACGGTAGTTATTTAATTTTTAATCTTTGGTAGTTTAGTTAATCGACCCTTGTGAGGGATTTCTTCCCTTGCAAGTTTATTGCTTTCTAGTTTAGTTTAGTTTTAGTGTCTACTTTGTTTGTTTTCCGCAAGTTGCCCTTGATCCTTTGTTGTGGTTTCAGTGAAGTCGCGACAGGACTAGTGGAGCCGTTTGTGGAACCGGAGAGAGAATTAAGGAAAAAGAACAAAAAGAAATCAAAAGCAGGCAAAGCTCGTCCTAGAGCTTTGAATTTTGAGATTGGAGATGAAGCACCAATATGGAATGACAGGATCTAAATTCGTAACAAGAAAGAATAAGAACCAAGATATTAAGGAAGTCGCGGAATAACACCTTAATATTTAACAACAAGAAAACAATAATGAATTGAATTGAATTGCTTTTGGAATTGCTTTTCTATCGAATGATTACAAACAAAGCCCCAATTTGATTAAACAAATTCAAACAAACGTACAATACTTCTCTATTGTAGGGATCAAGAATAATCTTGAGGCTAAAACTTTCTATCACTCCTTATGACTCATAGACTAGATGACTAATCTATTTATACAAGACTTGATTACAAAGATAATTACAAAAAATAAATTAATCTTCTAAATCTCCATTATCTTCAGAATCTTGGTAATTATCTTCATTCCATAAAAAAATATATCTCTTGAATTCATTCCATAATTATCTCCAAGTCTTTGTCTTTATCTTCAAGCAAGATCCTTTCCTTATCTTTCTCTTCAAGTAATCTTCTTTCCTTATCTCGGACGAGCAGTAGTAACTAGCAGTAGTAACCAGCAGTGGTAACCAGCAGTGGTAACCAGCAGTGGTAACCAGCAGTGGTAACCAGCAGTGGTAACCAACAGTGGTAACTAGCAGTGGTAACCAGCAGTAGTAACTTCAAAAACCCAACAATCTCCCCCTAACTTAACTTCTTAAATTAAGGAGTTAAGTTTCTTTGGGTTTTGTTACTATTGTTGTTGCTTCTATTCCTGCTTCTGTCTGAACCTCTTTCTTACTTTCAAACACCCCCTTAACTCGAGATCTCATCGTATCAGTTTCTGCAGATTTAGATATTTGATCGTTCCCTTTTTGAGGTACCCATGTTGATGCGGTTTTGAGTTGCCCATTAGCACCATCATATGTAAACTCTTTCAATTTTGAGTTTTTAGGATCAATAGAGTTGGGAATTGTATGGCTTAAATACTTTGTCATAATTATGGGCTTAGCAACATTAACTAGAGTATCAGTACTAACAGTTTTAGTTACTTTTAGCACCCAAGCTTTGACAAATCTGTTTGCTTTCTTCACAACCTTTTTGTTTTCAAAACTCTTTTCAGATCTTGCAAACTTATTTTGAATGTTGTTGTTCCAGATTCAAGTTCTAATCAACATGCAAACAAGTAGAGAATGATTTGAAAGCCATATGTCATTGATTCTTGATGAATTGAATACACACACTAAACACACCAAGAACACACACACTTAAGAACTTGGCTTCTCTCTTCACTCTCAATTTACACGTTTACAATTATGCATGTCACACCTACCAAACTAACTCACATTGGGTATTTATACCCAAACATCTAAACCCTCAAGGTTTACAAGAATTACACAAACTACCCTATTAAAGGAAAACTATTACAAAAGACTAAAACAATAAAAGTAAACTTTGACTTTGTTGCACACTTTGACTTTGCCTTTGACTTCAACTTTAGCACAATCTTGTGATCTCGGATACAATCCGATTTTGCACCCAACAATCTCCCCCTTTGGATTCGAGATCACAAAAAGAATTAGGCAAACGTCTTCAAGAAAGCATCAACACTTTAATCTTCAACGATAAGCTTCCTTGAACGATAAGCTTCGGTAATAATCTTCACGAATCATCCAAATCTTCATGAAGCTTTAACAAACTTTGAACACGAAGCTTTAACAAACCGAGATATCTTCAAATAATCACCAAACTTCAAACATCTCTTGCAAGCATCTCTTGTCATATCTCGTAATCTTCTCTTTGACTTGACATTTCGGAACCATCTCCCCAAAGTATCTTCAAAGCATTTCTCTACTTTACACTTCAGATCCATCTCCCCAAAGTATCTTCAAAAACATTCTTAAACCATCTCCCCCTTTTTGATGAAATATGCAATAATCATCAAAACTATAGAAATGTATGATCAGATCAACTCAGCTCGTAAAGATACAAACATGTAAAAATACCATCATAGATATCAAAAACCATCTCACATAACCATCTCCTCCTTGTTACTCCAGAATTCCCCTTATTACTCCAAAGAAATACCGTCAATTCCATAAAGTAATCCGAATCTTTTCAAATTCAGATTTAAGTGGAAAATCCTGAAACAACACATGAATCAGTTGGAATGCCTGTGAGAAGCACAAAGCAACTCAGTGCAACAAATGCACTATATAAGGAGCTTTAGTGATGATCACTCCCCAGGGCTTCCGTTCAATCATCGCAAACACTAAAAGTATTCCTATGAACGTTCCGACAAAGAAACAAATTCCTTGTGTGTATTTGTGATGAAAGAAAATAGCATCAAGTGCTTTCATAAGGCTCAAAATGTGAAAACATTTCACGACTCGATGTGTAGAAATGAAGTTCGAAGGCAGGGCAGCTTCCTTCTGTTTCAATATCGATTTTCCAAATGAAAACCTGATAGATTATGTGCTGCGTCCCCGTGATGAAATGAAACATCTCCTTGTTAAGAAGGAAATGAGTAGCTAGTGGGGTAAAAACGAGAGTCGGCATTGGGCTTTGCCTTATTTCAATATCGGTCACCAAAGAATGTGAACCAATAGATTATGTGGTTACCCGGCTTAGAAAAGGTTGGTGCAGAGTTTTATTTTTCTTTTAACTCTGTTCTCACACCCTCCAATTCTTTTTAAAAAACCTCACGTCTAACCAATCTCTCATATAACATTTTTCCGCTCAATCACTATGAGAATAACTCGACCACCTGAGTTCAAACGAGTAAGCACGAGATTTATCATGAGAAACACCACTAGATCTCTTCTTGTTAACATGACTAGAGTTCAAAGAAAAAGAATTATCACCACAATGAGTACAATGCAAACGTTGCATAGCAAAAAACATTAAGGCAGACTCAAAAGAGTTTTGACACTTATTGAATCTAACATTCAGATTACATTTATTTGCATCATCAACGGATGACTTTTTAACAAAACGCTTTTTCTTCTTTGAATCTTTCTTCTTCCACCCTAGGCCATGTCGTTTAAAACTTTTTAAATCTGTAGAATCAGAAGAACTAGAGTTAATAGGTGTCTTAGGAACTGAACATACATCAGATGAATCTTTTGAAGATGTTTCAAGTGTAGCACAAGACGTACTTCCTACCTCAAAAGTACTTGCATCAAAATTAATTGAACAAGTTTCAGACTTTAACAATGTACACGAGGATTTCTTATCGTTAGAAATTCCACTATCACTTGAAACATTTACAACATTTGGTTTATCTTGTGTACTCGATATTGGTTTTTCAAAAACAGCACCAAACTCCACATCTGGTAGTTTGAGTTCTGATTTAAGGATATCTTCTTCAACCATACTATCTAAACTTTTGTACACAAGATATCCATCTTTGTCAATAACAGCATATGTAATTAAATCAGTGACTTCAGTCTTACTTTGATCAAAACAAGGTGGAGTATCTTGAGACTCAAACATGGGGTTTGAAATAAAATTTATCTTTTGCTCTTCAAAACCCTCTTCAATATCATCATCATTATCAGAATCAAAACATGGTTTGGTCTCATCAGAATCAGAATCAGACTCATAATCAGAAACGCTTTGATTTTCTGAAAGATTATTAACTTGAATAAACTCAGAAAGATTTTCAGAATCTGTTTCTTTTTCAAGTTCACTTGTCTTATCTTCAGATTTAGGAGAAGAATCAGTTGTCGTTGACTCATTTTCAATATTGTTACTAAGCTTTTCAGATTCATTTGAAAAAGACTTTACATCTTGAGAATACAAAGAAACACACTGAGTATGAGAAAACTCGGGTTTTCTTGTTTTGTAACTTTGATTTAAATCATCATATTTAAAATCACATGTGAAATCAAAGTTATTCTTTCTCTTTGGCTTTGAATCTGAAAAACTATCACTTGAGTCATCAACAACTTTTTCTTTACCTTTATCCGAAGAATCAGATAATGAGCTACCAGATTTTACAAAGGTCTCATTTAATTTTGGAAAACTTAAGTTATCAAACTGATAAAGACCTTTAGGGGCTTTCTTTAAAACATCATTTTCAGGTAAACCTAACCCCATTTTTGGATTGTAAAATCTAGTATCCTTTAGATTATTTGTCAAAAGCTTAAGCGTCTGTTGAGTCTGACCTCTTTTGATATTAAGATCCTCCAACTGTTTGATTTTGGCATAAGCCTCAGACCTATCTTGAAAACAAACTTCATATTTGATCATATATTCAGCTTTTTCAGACTCCAAATTTACTAAAGCACTCTTCATCTCAGAGATTTGAGATTCTAGTTTGGCTTTCTCTTTCCTAATCTCAGCCTTTTCAAGCTCACGATCATCAGCTAAAGATTTATATAATTCACATTCATTACTGAATTCAATGACTCGAGCTCTTTCGAACTTAATCTTTTCCTTCAAGTCATCAAATTCAGTTTTTAAAATTAAAAACTGTTCTTCTAAAGAGCATTCATCATTATCAGACATATCCGAGTCAGAAGGAGTTTGACTTACCTCATTTGTTTCTTCGGTCTGTTTGTGAAGGTTGATGGTTTCTTCCACACTAGCCATGAGATTGTAGTGAACTTGTGTGAAATGAGCAGAATCCTCATCATCAGAAGTATCATCATACCAACATTCCTCTTCCGCCATCAAAACTTTTCCTTCACTCTTGCGTTTAGCAAGTTGAGCCTTCTTTGAGTAGTAGTCAAAATCCCTGACTTTCGGTGCTCTACAATCTTTGACAAAATGGCCTGGTTTGCCACAGTTGAAACAAACATTGCCTTTCTCATCTGTCTTTTCTTTCTCATAATTCTTCCTCTCCGGCCTTCTCTCATAATCCTTTGGCTTGTACTTGTCTCTTTTGTAGTTATCAAACTTGGGTTTCGAATAGAACTTCTTCTTCCCATAACGTTTGTGAATCGAACTAGACAAAAGAGCAAGTTTGTCGGCAACTCGCTTCAAATCAACATCGGACTCAGAACTTTCATCTTCAAGGGATTCTGAATCAGAATCAGACAACTCGGTGACTAAAGCCTTTGAATGGCTTTTCTTCTTTGAACTAGCACTAGGGAGCACACTCTTCTTCTTTTCAGTCAACAGGGCCAAAGAATCAGAAATACTCTTCTGCTTCATCACAATATCTTTGACTTTCACTTCATGTTGACTAAGAATGGAATACAAGTCATGCAAGTCTTCTTCCGCCAAGTTCTTGTTCATTTGAAGATTAACGGAGTAGTGATCCCATTCTGGATTGAGATTCTTCAAGAACTTGAAGTTTATCTCAGAAGTAGACTTTTGCATCCCATTTCTCCTCAAATCATTCAGAATGATGTTGAACCGACTATAAGAATCTGCAAGTGTTTCTCCCTCTAAAGCCTTAAACTAATCCGATTCGGAAAACACTATATTCCGATTCGGATTTTTCAATTTTCCGAATCGGAAAAGATGATTTTCCGAATCGGAAAAATAAACCTGATAGAGTTCCGAGAAAAATTTCGAGTTGGTATTTGGGCAATTTCCGAATCGGAAAATGATGTTTTCCGAATCGGAAATTGACTAATACCAAGTCGGAAAATGAGTATATAACTAACTTCGAACACAATTTCCGAATCCAAAAAATTTTCCGATTCGGAAAATTTCAAAAATCCGATTCGGAAAACTGATATTTTCCGATTCGGAATTTTTGAATATTCCAATTCGGAAAATATGAACAGAATTCGGAAAAACGAGAAAAAACCGAGCAGAAGGTAAAAAAAACTCAAAAATTACTGCTCAAATCACCAAATTTTGACTCTAAATCACTTCCTAACACAGTAAAAACATCATTTTAACCACAAACAATCACATTTAGATCCAAATCATGATCAAATGAAGAACATCAAAACTCAAACCTCCATTTTCAAAAAAACACAAAAAGCTTAAGAAATCATACCAAATTCAATGAATTTCCAGCTCTGATACCACTTGTTGTTCCAGATTCAAGTTCTAATCAACATGCAAACAAGTAGAGAATGATTTGAAAGCCATATGTCATTGATTCTTGATGAATTGAATACACACACTAAACACACCAAGAACACACACACTTAAGAACTTGGCTTCTCTCTTCACTCTCAATTTACACGTTTACAATTATGCATGTCACACCTACCAAACTAACTCACATTGGGTATTTATACCCAAACATCTAAACCCTCAAGGTTTACAAGAATTACACAAACTACCCTATTAAAGGAAAACTATTACAAAAGACTAAAACAATAAAAGTAAACTTTGACTTTGTTGCACACTTTGACTTTGCCTTTGACTTCAACTTTAGCACAATCTTGTGATCTCGGATACAATCCGATTTTGCACCCAACAAATGTGAGGTTTTGAAATATTTTTCTTTTTAAAAACAGGTCTCACATTCCTAGCCATATTATTCATTCTCTGAAATATGTTACCAAAAGAGTTAAAAGGTTTTTGAAAATTTGCTCTTTGGTTAACAGGATTGAAATAACAGTGTTTAGCTAAATGATTTAACTTGCAACAAATAAAACAAGGCTTTGGCCTATTGATTTTTTCTAGATCAATACCTTGTTTTTGAGCCCACTGTTTATTCCAATTTCTCTGATTTCGCCTTATTTTCTCATTGACTTGAGGCTTTTTCTGTTGACAAGTACAAGTATTTTCAACACTGGTTTTCCTTTGCACTTTCTTCTTCTTCTTGAATGGCTTAACCTTTTTACTTTTACTTTCCGGCTCATCTTTTTCAACAGCATCTGGGAGATCCGTTTCTGTGGATCTTTCAGGCATCTCTTCGTCTACATGCCTTTCAAGTAGGTCAGTAGTAGGAGGAATGTAGTTGTTGTTTTAGGGTGGTAGAGTGGTGTTGTATCCTATCCCTCTCTTCAGATCATCATTTATCTGTGCTTTTAGGAGTTCATCTAAAGCCTTAGAGGACTTGGAAACTTTTCTAGGTTATCTTTGGCTTCAGACAGTTCACTCCTAACTTTTTCTAATTCATTTCTATACTTGGTCAACTTCCTCTCATACTCTTTCTTTTCCCACTTCAAATAGTTATGATCATATTCAAATTGAAGCTCATTAGCTTGATATTCTTTGATCTTTTCTTCAAAATATTCTACAATCAAAATATACTCTCTTTTGTCCTGTTCTAGTCTTTTCAGTTTATCACACATCCCTTGGGTGTTCTCTCTGTACTTCTTAAAAGTAGCAAGACAGGCTTTAGAGCAAAGTTTAGATTGTACCTCAGTTGGAATTTCTGCACCGTTGGTACTCACCATGTTTTTCATTGATGAATAGAGAGAAGCTTTACGAACAAATTGTTTTCTTGTTGAATCTTGGATCTAGAAACCAATAGCTCTGATACCACTTGACAGGATCTAAATTCGTAATAAGAAAGAATAAGAACCAAGATATTAAGGAAGTTGCGGAATAACACCTTAATATTTAACAACAAAAAAAACAAGAATGAATTGAAATTCAATTGCTTTTGGAATTGCTTTTCTATCGAATGATTACAAACAAAGACCCAATTTGATTGAACAAATTCAAACAAACGTACAATACTTCTCTATTGTAGGGATCAAGAATAATCTTGAGGCTAAAACTTTCTATCACTCCTTATGATTCATAGACTAGATGACTAATCTATTTATACAAGACTTGATTACAAAGATAATTACAAAAAATAAATTGATCTTCTAAATCTCCATTATCTTCAGAATCTTGGTAATTATCTTCATTCCATAAAAAATATATATCTTGAATTCATTCCATAATTATCTCCAAGTCTTTGTCTTTATCTTCAAACAAGATATTTTCCTTATCTTTCTCTTCAAGTAATCTTCTTTCCTTATCTCGGACGACCAGTAGTAACCAGCAGTAGTAACTTCAAAAACCCAACATGGAATACGAGGACCGCTCCTACCGTACCCACACAACCGATCACGAAGCCGAACTTGGAAAAGGAAATTAAGGGTCAATTCCCTCAAATGATAAAGGAGTTGACTTTTAATGGAAAAAGTGATAGCAATCCTATCGTCCATGTGGAGAACTTCGTGGATATTTGTGATCTGTTCAAAACCAAAAACAACCGGGATGATGCCATTCGTCTGCGGTTGTTTCTGTTCATGCTCATTGGAGAAGCTAAAGCTTGGCTTCGGTCGTTGGAGCCGAGTTCGATTGCTACTTGGGAGGACTTACGTTCTAAATTTTTGTCCCGATTCTTCCCACCATCAAAGATCGAGAAACGTCGAGCCGAAATCCACTATTTTCGGCAAGACAATGAGGAGACTATTTTCGAAGCATGGGAAAGATTCAAACATCTCTTGAATTCGTGCCCGAGTCATGGATTGAACAAGAGTGATCAAGTCCAAACTTTCTATAGTGGGCTTAATTACTCTTCTCGCGGTACTTTGGACTCATCCGCCGGTGGTGTGTTCATGTACAAGACCCCCACGCAAGGATAGATTCTTCTTGAGGATATGTTGATCCATAATATCGATTGGAAATCGTTTAAGCGCTTACATGTCCCGAAAATGGCCGGAAAATTCTCTACCGACTTTGATCCATCCGATGAGTTAGCCGCCATGAAAAAAAAACAGGTAAGGTTTGAACGTAAAATTGATGATCTAATTAAAACTATTCATGCCTTACAGGTTCGATGCGAGGACTGCAAAGGACCTCACCTTACGAAAGATTGCCCGAATAAACCCATCATGACACCCGAAGAAGTCAACTTTCTTAACCGAGGCGATTACCAAGGGAGGTGGAACAATAACCGGAACTTCAATCAAAGACCTCCCGGCTTCTTCGCACCAAACCAACAAAACCAAAGGATGGATGGCGAGCCGCGCATATTTCTCGAGGATCGACTCTTCCAATAAATGGAATCCCAAAAGAAGATTAATGAAGAGGTAAGTTCATACCTACGTAATCACCAGAGTGTAATCTAAAACTTGGAATTGCAGGTTGGGCGAATCTCTCAAACAATAAGCGGAAGAACTCAAGGGGAGCTACCGACACAAACGCAAGTCAACCCTAAGGTAGATGGTGCTAATGGTGGATGGAGTAACAACAAAAGAGGCATTGACCGACATCTACACCAAGAAGTATGTCCCTTCCGACAGTGAGATCGCTACGGACTACGATTCAGAGGGCATCACTGTCTCTTTTGAGCACCTATTGCGTCGTGACCCAATCTATCTAAGTGATGTAGAGGAGGAAGATAGTAAGCAAGGCGGATAAGCGGAGTTCATCATTCCAAAGTCAAACAAGGAGAAAGAGAAGGTGAAAGAGGAGGATGCCAAGCTAACTTATGTTGCACCAATAAAGCATGATCCAAGGAGTTATAGCTTACCTTTTTCTGTTTCTAATAAGTTTAAAGGTTTAGCTTTATTTGATTCAGGTGTCTTACTGAACATGATGCCTGTGTCTTATTGCAGTAAAATGGTGATCAAAAAGTTGACACTGACGGCGTACCAGTATCAAGGAATCAACGGCTACATGACAACGCCACTAGGAATAGCGGAATCCATCCCGATACGCATTGGGAACTTCATATACCTCACGGACTTTATCGTTGCCGACATCCCAAAAGATACAGAAATTCCTATCATTTTTGGGAGAGCCTTCTTACACACCGCGCAAGTCAACCTTGACATGCGTAATCAGGTGACTAGCTTGGGGTATGGTGACAAGCACATCTCATTCAATCCCGATGGAGAGCCGGTGACACATCTTCGAACACCCTACGTGGATCCATCCCAAACCTTCAAAGAAAAGGTCGACCGCCCACTACTTCCGCATAAGCATAAGAAGAAGACGGAGGATTATCCCAATCCAATAATGCAAAAAGGAGAATCGTCAAATGAGGCGAGGACCTCCAAGAAAGGTTATAGGAAGAAAAAGGGCTCTTCAGCCCGTCGTGCCAAGAAATGAGCATAACCGGAGTCGAGCTCTAGACTCGTATAAAAATGAAGCGCTTCTCAGGAGGCAACCCGAGCCTTTTCTTTTATTTTACATTTCTTTGATTTTCTTTAGGGTTTTTACTAATATTTTTGATTTTTTATGCCTAGGCAACCTTTTCGGGAGCTTAGAAGTCGAAAACACGGAAATCCGACCGGAAACAAAAAAAGTGAAAAAGGGGACAAAAGTATCTTCGTGTTCGCGAAAATTCAAGTTTCGCGACGCGGAGTGTGTATTGAGGTGTGCCAGGTAAATTATTCGAGTTTCGCGAACGCGAGGGTGGCAGCTTCGCGACGCGAAAAAGTAAATTAGGGTATTTTTCTAAAGGAATAATCACTTCACGTGCACGAAGCGTTACACTTCGCGACGTGAAGTGTGTGCAGATGGGTTTTTAAAAGCTTTTTCTCCCAAAATTTCAACTCACAAACCCTAATTTTCTCTCGGCGCCGCGAACACTACCTCCCCCAACGCAAAATTTCGAATTTTTGAGCTTCAATTGCTTATTTCAATGGCATCCAAGGTATGTTTCCTACACTTTTCTAGGTGGATTTTATCTTGAGGACGATAAATT
The DNA here is from genome assembly GCA_030169165.1 of Centaurea solstitialis. Taxonomy (NCBI): domain Eukaryota; kingdom Viridiplantae; phylum Streptophyta; class Magnoliopsida; order Asterales; family Asteraceae; genus Centaurea; species Centaurea solstitialis. Next base: position 54,619,128 of record CM058046.1, on the reverse strand, counting down.
GGTACAATTGCTTAGATATCAATTGCTTTATGCTAGGATTGCTATATTTTGTGTACTCTTGTTTGATGATAGCATGAATGCAATTGGAATGGTACTTTAATTGTGGGAAGAGGATGATACCATTGTACGCGAATTAGAGATACATTAAGTCTGGGGAAGTCTTTCAAATCCCCCATTCTTGTTTTTGCCATATTGAATTGAGTTGTGGATGTTTGTAGCTAGACTAAAAATTCAAGTGTGGAGATTTTATAAAAATTCCTTTGGTTATTCACATGTGCATGTATGAGGAGCTTGAATATGTTTAGTCATGCTAGTTTGGTCTCCTAGGATTAATTTGGCTTTAATCATGCCTTGATACTTTCTTGATGCAAATTAGACTAAGACATGAATTTTTTATTACATACGGACGAAGAGCTACATCCACCTCTACAACCGCTTACCGTGCACCCGATGGAAGCCATGCATTCACATACTTCATGAACGATCCACAATGAATGCTTCCAAGAGGACCGAACTCCGAGACACCATGAATCAGATTGCTAGCCGCCGGTTTGTCCTTCCGAGAAGGGCCGATTGGACTCTCCTCCAAACATTGGAAGTTAATGATAAGTGTTCATTATTGACCACTTATTGTATCTTTTTAGTGTCTTTTTAGGTTCTTATTTTGCCCAATAGTGTCATTTGAGTCTAGTTTATCTGTGTTTTTAGTATATTTAGTGATCATGACTTTTGTGAAAATTATTATTAAATATTGGTCTAAATTAGTTTTTTATTTGCTGTTTTGTAGAAATAACGTTATACAACAGACTGTTGCAGATTTTTGTTGACTTTTGAAGACTGTTTCCGACTTTTGAAGAATGCTGCTGATTTTTGGTCCCTCATCACTTTTGGGCCGATTTTGTGGGCTTGGAGGCCCAAGCCCAGTTGCTGTTAGCTTGTTCAAGAAGCCTCAATTTTTGTTATAAATAGGGGCTTAAGTTCATTTGTAAATCATCGACTAGTTAACATCTTTAGTTTTCATTTTAGTTCTGATGTCTAGTTACTAGTTCGATCAGTTCCGATAGTCTTTTGGTAAACAGTTTACGAGTTAGATTGTGCTTAGAATCCTTTCGGGTTCTTAGCACCTTTTCACTTGTTGTTACGTTTTGGTTATAATATTACGATCGAATTATTATAGTTACTTATCGGTTTCAAGTTCTCAGTATCATTCATAATCAGGTTCTCGTTATTTCATACGAAGTTCAAGTAAGTGTTTGACAGGTTCGAATTTTTATCACTCGTGATATTTTACCGTTACCCAATTTCTCGAAGTTACAAACAAGACTCTGTCAGTTTTTCATAAATTTGAAAGTCTTTGATCGTTATAAAATAATCTCACTCTACTTTCAAAGTCATCGTTGATCAAAAGTTCGCGGTTATAACTTATTTGTTCGAAACTTGCATGGAAAGTAACTCTTGAAGCTTGTTTGACAAGCTATTCATTTTAAAAGACTTTTAGATTTTATACAAAGCTTCCTCTACAAGTTTCTTCAGTTTAAATATTAAATAAGTTGCTTTCATTTGAAGTTTCATATATATCAGTTCTTAATTATTATCTGTTCCGCTTTACTTGGAATCTATTACACCCTGTTTCTCCCGTTGAATTCATTTTCAACGTTGCAGAACGTATTGTGTAATATTTACCATTTTATTTACGTTTCTTATTATTGAAATTCCCTTTATTATTCAGTATTTCTACTGGTCATCTTTCCAGTGTTTAACTATTCGCACTTTAAATTCCTGCAATTCTACTGGTCTATTTCCAGTATTTACATTATTGCTCTCTTACTGGTCATCTCATCCAGTGTTTACTTTTCAGTCATTTACATTACAGCAATTTACCTGCTTTTATTTTTGGAGTTATATACACTCTGTTTCTCTCATTGAAGAGAACGTATTGTGTATTAACTACCAATTTGCTTTAATTTCAGCAATTTACTTTCTCATCTTTACTTGTCATTATCCAGTATTTACATTTCGGTTATTTAAATATTTTGCAAGAAAAATCCAAGCCATGATGGGCTAATTTCCTTGGCTTGGGGTGTGAGGAAATGTTGAGATCATTCTCGGTGTAAAAGAATTATCTTATGCTTTAATTGTTGTACTCTAACTGTTTGTTGCAGGTATTTAGCGTTTCATTGAAGATTGTATCGAATTGACTGACGACCAATTTAGTACATGAAAATGCACTAGCTTTCAGAGTTAGGACTTATGCTAGATATTTTGTAATAAACGTGAGAAAGCTAAAAGTAGCTTTAGTGCCTCGGGACTATACTCATCTGGTAAGATAGGTAACACTGTGTTGTGTTAGGATTCATGAGACTTTAAGTAGACTCATATCGATAACACGTTGACCTTTGTGTACTTCTGGGAGGCCGATCAAACCAGTAGTTGGACCATCATTAAGCATAAGATTAGTTCTAAATCACCTGTTGTCTCATCAAACCCTTGCACCCCATGCTCTTTATCACACAGATTTTACCAAACACCATTTCAAATCAATTCATTTTAAAATCCTCGAATTCGCCATCTGAAATCATCTTTTACAAACTAGACTTTTTACAAAGAGACTTTTGCACAAAACCTTCCCTGAGGATCGATATCTGGTATTCACTTACCATTATTACTTGTTACGAGACGATAGTAGTTCAAGGTGTATACTTGCGCCTGGTTCTATTTTCCAGTTGAATCTCACAGTTCACAGATTATTGCACACACTCCTTATTCACTAAAAGGGGTTAGCATAATTCTCTCAGCAGTTAACAATCGGGTGAAGACGATCCTTGAGAAGCATGCTCTTGGGGAGAATGGAATGGAGTACTATATTTGCAAAGCTTGGGAGCGGGTGTTTGAGATCAATGAGTTGCTTTACCGAGAATTGATTTTTGAATTTGTGGCTACATTTGTGTTTGATTCTACCATGGCCATCGAGGATTGCCATGAGAAGTGTATGACTTTTTGACTCGGCGGAATTTGGAGATCTCTTTCTTTGGCCGAATTTGGTGTGGCTTTGGGCATTTACACTCAAGCTGAGATGGACGATCCCGGTTTCCACGAATACATGGTGGCTACGAAGAAGAAGCCCGATGGTTTTAACCCACGTGAGACTTGGGCTATTCTTGGAGACGGCGACTATACACCGCATGTTGGTGCATGCGGTGAATTCGCGTTCCTCTAGTCAAGAAAAGATCCCGACTTACGATCTTTGGCTCCTTGACCGACTCACTACGGATGATCGTTATCCGAATGCACCTTATATCATCGCCGCTCAATTTTCAAAAACGAGTGGTGTAACACCCCGCTAAAGCGGAACCGCAAGGTGTGACAGTTAAGATTTCATCGCGATAGGAGATAAACCACACCAATCATTCATAATATAAATTAAAATAGTTTAAAAGTATTACAACCCAACCATAATTCAAATTTTACATAATTAAGTAAAATGAACATTGTCTTGATTGGTGAACACAACATTCCACTAAAGACCTGATCAAACTTTTGGATTTCCTGAAAAGCATGTTAGACAAGTGTCAACTACAAGAGTTGGTGAGTTCACAGGTTTTACAGATGCAAAACAGTTATGTAAAACATCAATTCCGATAAAACGTTTATTCGCAACATGTTTTGTAAACAGTTTGGTGAATCAGTTCATTCACCCCAAAAATAACAGTTTGGTATCAAACAGTGAGTAAATTTTCCAAGTGATGTGTTAATTACATGATATGCATTAGTGAGTTACTACAATCCTTCATTTTGTGACATAGCTACGCCCCTATCCAACCTTGCCGGGGGAAAACTAATTCCAGCCGGGGTGAATATTTTTCAATACAGTGCACCTATTACTCGTCAGTTCTAGGTGGGTATGTCAATCCAAATAGCGCTATCCACATGTATCATAGGCCCAATTTGTGAGGGTTAATAGTAGTGCAGGGGACATTTTCATTTTGTGCTCACTATATCATGTTTCAACATATCAAAATTTAACTCACATAGCATTTCATTTCATTTTATTTCGATACTAACAATACATTTCATTTCATTTTGTTTCAATACTCAAAACATTTCATTTCATTTCATTTCAAGAAAACATTTCATTTCAATAATCACATAACATTTCATTTCATTTCATTTTATTACACAACATTTTCACAAATAAACACATTTATTCATAAACATGCTTTTCACCCCAAAAACTTCGTAAAAACGGTAAAAAGGGGCTGTGAAAACTCACCTCAAGCGTTTAGTGCGGATTCGTAAGGGTTGATGCGCGATCTAATTCCCGGCTCCGAACTAGGGTCGCCCTATCAAACACGTAATTTTAGCGTAAGTTCTAGGTCCAACGGTCCTTATCAAAAATCGTACCGAAATCCATATAATGCCATTATGTTAATTTTATAATCCAATCTAATAAAATTTCATTTTGTCACATTTGAAAGTCTTCCAAACATTTTGGGAAGTTCAAAGTTTATAAGTTTGGTTTTTGATGAAATTTCCAGAATCTGCTAACCATTTTGGGTTGTAAAAATTGCTACTTTGAACTTAGGTCCTTTAAGTATTAAGTCCTCAAATTTTTACCCTCTGAATTTAAGGATGTTAGGAACAATTCCACCAAATTTCACAATTTTTAGAGTTCTTTTACTATTTTTAAATAATTTTACAAAATCAGTGGTACAATCTGAAATTCCAGAATACCTTTAAGTGAAGTTTAACTCATAGATAATTCATTACACCACTAATTCACGAGTTTCAAAAGGGATTTTCTAGCCAACACACATACCAAGCTAATGAGACAAGATTCAAATCATTAGAGTGATTTTTGAGGGAATATGCCTCTTTGAAGTTGTGCATGTGGTTCTGCCATCTTGGGACAGATTGCACTATCAATTTGTTTTCATTGGTTAAACCCTCAAAACTACTCTAAATAACTTGATTTTGGATTCTATAGAAAGATAACTCAGAATACTTGAGTTTAGAATCAAAAAGTTTGTGGTTTGGATGATTTATCAATGAGTTATGCATGCATGAATGTGACTCAAGTTTCTGACCAAGTGCTGTTGCACATGAAAATGTTTCAAGATGGTTTGAACTCAAATCTTGGTGTTTTTATGCAAATCCAGTGGGGTTTGAACCCTAACACCTTAAATATCATCCCATAAAAATTTCATAAAGAAATGAAAAAAAAAGACCCCTTTTGGGTCGTGTAAAGTACATGCAAAAGTTTTGACAGAATCTGTCACAAATCCAACATCATATCCACCATTAAATCACATAAAATCATAACTCTTTGGGGTTTTTCTTGCTATTTCACCCCCAAATCAGATTGTATAAATGAAAAATAAACTAACCATGATTTGATACCATCAAAGCTCATGCATGAACTATCAAACAAGTCTAGCCCAAGATTGATGGTCAAAAACAACATTAACAAGAAATTTTTGCATCCAAATTTGTGTTCTTATGGGGAAATCATAGATTTTCACCTTCTTAGATTGTTTTTCAAACATTTCTAAGGTTGAATCTCTTTCCCAAACAACAATAAAGATTAAGAACCATAGAAGGAGGTTTAAACCTCAAGAATGTATGAAAATGAAGCTTAAAAATGGTTGAAAACGAAGTAAAACCCCTATCTAACTATCTTACCTTTGATATACACTTAGGAAATCTTCAAAATCAACTTGAATCTTCAAGAGTGATTCAATTTCTTGAAGATATTGGCTGGAAATTATGAAGGTTTTAGAGAGAAGGAGGAGAAAATGATTTTAGAGAGAGAGAGCAAATTTGAAAATGAAATGATTAATGAAATTGGGAAATGGATTTAGGGATTAAAAGAGAAGAGAGAGAGAGGGTCTTGGGAGGGGGGTGGCCGGCCATGTGGGGCCCACCCCACCCTCTCATCTTTTTTTTTTTTTTACACAGTGTAGAGTTTTACACTGCATTTTCAAACGCAGTGTCGGGTTTCGGCGATTTTCGATAGGAACCGATTTTTCGAGAGAATTTTTGGACCATTTAAATTAGTTTACTTATTATATATTTTTTTTAAAAGAAGTAACTTAATTCTCTAAGAATTTCTTTAAAATTTGGCATTATAGGATTATCGGATGATTTCAGGCCGGTTCGGGCTTGTTCGGGCGATTTTCGGAGCTTTTAGGTTTTAACCTATCCTTTTTCACGCAACTAACCTAGTTTCATTTAAAGACTTAAATAACTAAATTTTTAACCTACGGAAATACTACAGAGTGATTAGACGAGTAGCTAACCTGAAGGTCAAAAATTGACGGATGTCACAGTTACCCCCGGTTGAAAGAAATTTCGTCCCGAAATTTAAGTCTTGCTGCTACCGCCGGGGTTTTCTGTGAAGAGATGCGGGTACTTGCTTCTCATGAAGGCCTCCCGCTCCCAAGTAAACTCTGGTCCGTGCCTAGAGTTCCATTTCACTTTGACTATCGGTATCCTGCTGCGTCGGAGTTGCTTGATTTCTCGATCAAGAATTTCGATTGGTTCCTCTGAGACGCGCAGTTGTCCATCAATTTGAATCTCATCCAGGGGCAGAACTACTGTCTCCTCCGACAAACATTTCTTTAGGTTGGACACATGGAACGTGTCATGAATTGAGCTCAACTCTATAGGTAAGTCCAACCTATAGGCAACAGGTCCGATCCTTTCTATGACCTTGAATGGTCCAACAAAACGAGGGTTCAGTTTCCCTTTCTTTCCGAACCTTATTAACCCTTTCCATGGTGCTACTTTTAGCAGTACTTTATCACCCACTTGGAATTCCAACGGTTTTCGCCGATTATCGGCATAGCTTTTCTGGCGATCCCTGGCCACTTTCAGCTTTTCTTGAACCATTTTGATTTTGTCGGTGGTCTCCTGCACGACATCAGGTCTAAACAATCGGTTCTTTCCCACTTCCAACCAATTAAGTGGGGACCTACACTTGCGTCCATACAGTGCCTCGTAGGGCGCACACTGAATGCTGGCATGATAGCTGTTGTTGTAGGAGAACTCGATTAAGGGTAGATGATCGTCCCAACTACCTCCAAATTCTAACACACAAGCACATAGCATATCCTCTAATGTTTGGATGGTTCTCTCAGTCTGTCCATCGGTCTGAGGATAGTAAGCCGTGCTTAGATCCACACGAGTGCCCAAAGTTGCTTGCAGCGATTGCCAAAATCGCGAGGTAAATCTGCTATCTCTATCAGAGATGATCGATATCGGGACTCCATGTCGCATGACAATCTCACCGACATACAGCTGCGCAAGCTTATCGATGCTATAAGTCTCCTTTATTGGCAAGAAATGCGCTGATTTCGTGAGTCTGTCAACGATTACCCAAATCGTATCATGACCCTTTTTAGTCTTGGGTAGCTTAGTCACGAAATCCATCGATATCTGCTCCCATTTCCACTCCGGGATTTCCGGTTGCTGAAGAAGTCCGGACGGTTTCTGATGCTCTGCTTTAACTTTTGCGCAAGTCAAGCATTTACTCACGTAAGTGGCGATATCTCTTTTCATACCGGGCCACCAGTAATGGTCCTTCAGTCCTTTGTACATTTTATCGGATCCTGGATGTATCGAATACTTCGACTCATGAGCTTCATCCATGATCATCTTTCTCAATAGCTCCACCCTCGGAATCCAAATTCTTCCCTTGAAATAACACACTCCGTCCACTTTCTCCTCAAATTCCTTTTCTATGCCGTGAAGAGTTTCTTTATTTAAGTTGTCAGCCTTTAGAGCTTCCTTTTGAGCTTCCACTATTTGACTTTTTAAGCTGGTCTGCACTACCATTCCCATTGCTCGTGACCTAATGGGCTTTACCCGCTCCTTTCGGCTTAACGCATCAGCTACGACATTTGCTTTCCCTGGGTGATACTTAATCTCGCAGTCGTAGTCGCTGAGCAATTCAACCCATCTTCTTTGTCTCATATTCAACATCTTTTGATCAAGTATGTGCTGGAGGCTCTTATGATCCGTAAAAACGGTACATTTGGTGCCGTAGAGATAATGTCTCCATATCTTAAGGGCAAACACTACTGCTCCAAGATCCAAATCATGAGTGGTGTAGTTCTTCTCATGGACTTTCAGCTGTCTGGATGCGTAGGCGATGACCTTCTCGTTTTGCATCAAAACACATCCCAAGCCTTGATGTGAAGCATCGCAATATACCACGAAGTTATCTGTCCCTTCGGGTAATGCTAGAATGGGTGCATTGCACAATTTATGCTTTAGCACTTGGAACGCTTCCTCTTGCTTCTCTCCCCATATAAACTTCTTATCCTTTTGCGTTAAGGCTGTCAGCGGCTGCGCAATCTTGGAAAAGTTTGCGATGAACCTTCGGTAATAACCTGCCAGACCGAGAAATTGTCGAATTTCTGTCGGTGTTTTCGGGGCTTCCCATTTCTTTATATCCTCAATCTTAGCTGGATCAACATGTATTCCCTCTCTATTCACTACATGTCCTAGAAAGTGAACTTCTCGAATCCAAAACTCGCATTTTGAGAATTTGGCGTATAGCTGCTCGGCCTTCAACAGTTCCAATATCAGCCTCAAATGATGCTCGTGGTCCTCCTTGCTCCTAGAGTAGATTAGGATGTCATCAATGAAGACAATCACAAACTTATCTAAGTATGGCCGACATACTCGGTTCATCAAATCCATGAACACTGCCGGAGCGTTCGTCAAACCAAAAGGCATGACTAAGAACTCATAGTGACCATAACGGGTTCTAAACGCTGTCTTTGCGATGTCTTCCTCACGAACTCGCATTTGATGGTAACCAGATCGAAGATCGATTTTGGAGAAGTACGTTGCTCCTTGCAGTTGATCGAACAGGTCGTCGATGCGCGGAAGAGGGTAGCGATTTTTAACAGTGATCTTGTTCAGCTCTCTGTAATCGATGCACATACGAAAAGATCCGTCCTTCTTTTTGACGAACAACACAGGGGCTCCCCACGGTGATGAACTGGGTCGGATGAATCCTTTGTCTAATAGCTCCTGAAGTTGATTTGACAGCTCTTGCATCTCCGACGGTGCTAGTCGATAAGGCGACTTTGCTATAGGACCTGCTCCAGGAACTAAGTCAATGTGAAACTCTACTTGCCGTTGCGGAGGCAACCCAGGTAATTCTTCCGGAAATACCTCTGGAAATTCTCGCACAACTGGAATATCCTGCATTCGCTTCTCCTTTGCCTTTGTATCTATGACGTGTGCCATGAACGCTATGCATTCCTTCCGTAGATGACCTCGCATCTTCATATAAGACACGATCTTAATGTCTCTCTTTGGCCTATCTCCATACTCTTCGAGTAGTCCTCCATCAGGTAATGGTAATGCGACTATCTTCTCAGCACAACATATTGTTGCTCGATGCTTGGACATCCAATCCATACCGACGATTATGTCAAAGCTCCCTATCTTGATCGGGATCAAGTCTATGCTAAAATCCTTTCCAGCTAAGCCTAGAGTGCATTTTCTGATTACTTTGTTAGCCTTAACTAATTCTCCGTTGGAGTATTCGATTACATGGTCCTCTTTCAGATTCTGTGACTTTTTATTTATCTTAGGCCTAAATTCTAGCGACACAAAGCTCATATCTGCTCCGGAATCAAAAAGCACAGTAGCAGGATAGTTGTTGAGAAGAAACGTACCTGTGACAACGTCTGGGTTTTGTCTTGCTTCCTCTGTCCCAATAACAAACGCTCTTCCCCGAGCTAGTCCTCCTCGGTTTCCTTGGTTTCCTTGGTTTCCTTGGTTCCCTGGATTTGCCGGCCGTGCCTGATCTGCGTAAGGTCTTGGATTCAACTTGGGACAAGCATTTCGGTAGTGATTGAAGCTTCCACATTCAAAACAGGCTCTCTTTCTACAATCCTTGTCTGTATGGCCTCCCCTGCCACATCTGGAACAGACAACACATCTCCCAGCATGAAGATTCCCGCATTTGCCACACCTTTGAGACGTCCCCTTTTCTTTTTTAGCTACTTGAGTCTGCATTCCGTAGCTCCTAGTCACTCTTCTATCCTTTCCCGACTTTCCTCTGAATTGCGGTTTGGTAGTCTCCTCCATCTTCCTCTTTCCCTTTGCCTTATCACTCGAGAACGTTCCTGACCGGATAGCGTTGTTGGTAAGGCGGTTCGCTAAATTAACTGCCTCTTGTAGGTTCTTTGGATCAGCTGCCGTCACGTTCCCTCTGATCTCGGGGGATAAACCCCAAACATACCTATCGACTCGGTTTTGTTCCGGTGTCACCAAATGGGGTACTAACTTAGCCAACTCGTGAAATCGGGTGGTGTATGTGGTGATGTCGTTTCCTTTCATCTCATGGCGCCATAATTCAGCTTCCAACTTTTGGAGTTCGCTTCTTGGACAGAACTCCTCCTTCAGCATCTTTTTGAACTCCTCCCAGGTAATCTGACCGGTTGCGTCACGGCCACGGACTTGTACTTGGGTGTTCCACCAAGTCAGAGCTCGCCCTTGAAGCAAACAGGCAGCATATTCGACCTTGTTCCTTTCAAGGCACTTGCTTATGTGAAGGACTGATTCCATGCCTTCAATCCAGGTTAACAATCCGACAGCTCCCTCTGTTCCATGAAACTCTTTGGGGTTGCAACTTCGGAAGGATTTATATGTACAATCCCGTTCTCTTGTCCCTTGATTGTTGTTTTGATTGGTGTTCAGCCCAGCAGCCACCTGGCTGACTATGCCGGGTAACGAAGCCATCACTTGCTCCGATACGAGCCTTGTCAAGTCCGGGTCCTCTCTTCTTGGAGGCATGTTTCTAAAACAACACCATGCCCACAAGTTTTAATGACACTTTCCGTCTTCTAAGTGTAATTGCAATTTTACTTGTTTTTCACAATTTAAATGCCATACTAACTCACACTATCATTTTAACCTAGCGTTTTTAGACATTTCAAGCAACCACAATAAGCATGTCAATCAAGTAGTTATTTTCTAACGCATAAGCAAAACATAAATCAAACCATAGAGCTTTCATTCAATAAAACATGATCCGAGTCATAAAATCACCAAACAAGTTCAAAATACGATCATATCCATACAGTCATCCATAATAAATCATAAATCGTTCAAGTCTAGGCATACTGCCTCAAAATAAGAGTTTTCATCAAAAGATCGGTCACCGAGTCCACCTCCTAGGTCCTAATCCTCCAAACAGCCCACAAAAGCAGGAGCACCACCACGGTCACCACCAAATACACCACCGTATACAGGTGGTGGAGTGATGCCATGATGTGGCTGAGGAGAGTCACTATCCTGGACAGCTGCTGGCTGTCAGCTCCAGCTACGCCAAGGAGGGAGTCTATCATGTGGTCATGGTGGTCCAGAAGGTGCTCATGAATGTCCTGGCCTCCGGCTAGTCTAGCGACCTCCTGTAGCTCGGTTGGGGTCATGCCTCTCAGGCAAAGGACCGGGGCACGAGCCATGTGCGGGTGCCTAGGGATCGGTGCTATCGGCGGGGGTCGGGCGACTGGCGGTGGTCGGGCGGCGGGCGGCGGTGGAGGCACTCGAACGATCGGCGACGATGGTCGGTAAGGCGGCGGGGATCCTGACGACGAGGACGACGAGGACGACGATGACCCACCCTGGCCCCTGACCCGTGATGGTCCCGCCCCATCCCCGGTGGGAATGCGGAAGGTCATCCGGGTAGGCAGAGGCACGCTCTTCCGAGCGGTGCGCCTGCCTCTGAGGCCATAGTGCGTCTCAGGCCCATAGGGTCGCGCCGGGCTGGCGGGCCGGGCAGGGACCCGATGAGAATCAGCGTCACTGTCGCTATGGGGATCCCGCTCTGGCACGGCGGTCCGAGATCGGGAGTTACCGTTCTCGCTACCGGGGTGCTCAGGGGACCCGTGAGATCGGTACTCGGAAGGGTCTGTCTCGTGAGACATGATACTGCGACAAGAGAATTTAGTTAATTTACGGAATAAATAAAATTTTTCTGAAATAAGTAATTTTGTACATGTCATATGCAAACTCACACAATTTCACATTTTTCAGGAAATTTTCAGAAAGTTTCAACTTTTAAACCCTAACAGTATGATCGATTTATATGTCTTATCCTACTTATATCGTGGCTAGGCGTAGGTGATCAGGCTCCGCATATCTATGATATATTAGAATAACACCTATACTAATCATACTAATATCTAATTCTCCTATTCTTTGAAATCTTAAAAGTTTTAACTTATTTTGGAAAAAGCGGTTATAGTTCTTGGTTTTTATGAAAAAACGATGTTCTCTATAACCTATGGCTCTGATACCAAATCTGTAACACCCCGCTAAAGCGGAACCGCAAGGTGTGACAGTTAAGATTTCATCGCGATAGGAGATAAACCACACCAATCATTCATAATATAAATTAAAATAGTTTAAAAGTATTACAACCCAACCATAATTCAAATTTTACATAATTAAGCAAAATGAACATTGTCTTGATTGGTGAACACAACATTCCACTAAAGACCTGATCAAACTTTTGGATTTCCTGAAAAGCATGTTAGACAAGTGTCAACTACAAGAGTTGGTGAGTTCACAGGTTTTACAGATGCAAAACAGTTATGTAAAACATCAATTCCGATAAAACGTTTATTCGCAACATGTTTTGTAAACAGTTTGGTGAATCAGTTCATTCACCCCAAAAATAACAGTTTGGTATCAAACAGTGAGTAAATTTTCCAAGTGATGTGTTAATTACATGATATGCATTAGTGAGTTACTACAATCCTTCATTTTGTGACATAGCTACGCCCCTATCCAACCTTGCCGGGGGAAAACTAATTCCAGCCGGGGTGAATATTTTTCAATACAGTGCACCTATTACTCGTCAGTTCTAGGTGGGTATGTCAATCCAAATAGCGCTATCCACATGTATCATAGGCCCAATTTGTGAGGGTTAATAGTAGTGCAGGGGACATTTTCATTTTGTGCTCACTATATCATGTTTCAACATATCAAAATTTAACTCACATAGCATTTCATTTCATTTTATTTCGATACTAACAATACATTTCATTTCATTTTGTTTCAATACTCAAAACATTTCATTTCATTTCATTTCAAGAAAACATTTCATTTCAATAATCACATAACATTTCATTTCATTTCATTTTATTACACAACATTTTCACAAATAAACACATTTATTCATAAACATGCTTTTCACCCCAAAAACTTCGTAAAAACGGTAAAAAGGGGCTGTGAAAACTCACCTCAAGCGTTTAGTGCGGATTCGTAAGGGTTGATGCGCGATCTAATTCCCGGCTCCGAACTAGGGTCGCCCTATCAAACACGTAATTTTAACGTAAGTTCTAGGTCCAACGGTCCTTATCAAAAATCGTACCGAAATCCATATAATGCCATTATGTTAATTTTATAATCCAATCTAATAAAATTTCATTTTGTCACATTTGAAAGTCTTCCAAACATTTTGGGAAGTTCAAAGTTTATAAGTTTGGTTTTTGATGAAATTTCCAGAATCTGCTAACCATTTTGGGTTGTAAAAATTGCTACTTTGAACTTAGGTCCTCTAAGTATTAAGTCCTCAAATTTTTACCCTCTGAATTTAAGGATGTTAGGAACAATTCCACCAAATTTCACAATTTTTAGAGTTCTTTTACTATTTTTAAATAATTTTACAAAATCAGTGGTACAATCTGAAATTCCAGAATACCTTTAAGTGAAGTTTAACTCATAGATAATTCATTACACCACTAATTCACGAGTTTCAAAAGGGATTTTCTAGCCAACACACATACCAAGCTAATGAGACAAGATTCAAATCATTAGAGTGATTTTTGAGGGAGATATGCCTCTTTGAAGTTGTGCATGTGGTTCTGCCATCTTGGGACAGATTGCACTATCAATTTGTTTTCATTGGTTAAACCCTCAAAACTACTCTAAATGACTTGATTTTGGATTCTATAGAAAGCTAACTCAGAATACTTGAGTTTAGAATCAAAAAGTTTGTGGTTTGGATGATTTATCAATGAGTTATGCATGCATGAATGTGACTCAAGTTTCTGACCAAGTGCTGTTGCACACGAAAATGTTTCAAGATGGTTTGAACTCAAATCTTGGTGTTTTTATGCAAATCACCAAACAAGTTCAAAATACGATCATATCCATACAGTCATCCATAATAAATCATAAATCGTTCAAGTCTAGGCATACTGCCTCAAAATAAGAGTTTTCATCAGAAGATCGGTCACCGAGTCCACCTCCTAGGTCCTAATCCTCCAAACAGCCCACAAAAGCAGGAGCACCACCACGGTCACCACCAAATACACCACCGTATACAGGTGGTGGAGTGATGCCATGGTGTGGCTGAGGAGAGTCACTATCCTAGACAGCTGCTGGCTGTCAGCTCCAGCTACGCCAAGGAGGGAGTCTATCATGTGGTCATGGTGGTCCAGAAGGTGCTCATGAATGTCCTGGCCTCCGGCTAGTCTAGCGACCTCCTGTAGCTCGGTTGGGGTCATGCCTCTCAGGCAAAGGACCGGGCCACGAGCCATGTGCGGGTGCCTAGGGATCGGTGCTATCGGCGGGGGTCGGGCGACTGGCGGTGGTCGGGCGGCGGGCGGCGGTGGAGGCACTCGAACGATCGGCGACGATGGTCGGTAAGGCGGCGGGGATCCTGACGACGAGGACGACGAGGACGACGATGACCCACCCTGGCCCCTGACCCGTGATGGTCCCGCCCCATCCCCGGTGGGAATGCGGAAGGTCATCCGGGTAGGCAGAGGCACGCTCTTCCGAGCGGTGCGCCTGCCTCTGAGGCCATAGTGCGTCTCAGGCCCATAGGGTCGCGCCGGGCTGGCGGGCCGGGCAGGGACCCGATGAGAATCAGCGTCACTGTCGCTATAGGGATCCCGCTCTGGCACGGCGGTCCGAGATCGGGAGTTACCGTTCTCGCTACCGGGGTGCTCAGGGGACCCGTGAGATCGGTACTCGGAAGGGTCTGTCTCGTGAGACATGATACTGCGACAAGAGAATTTAGTTAATTTACGGAATAAATAAAATTTTTCTGAAATAAGTAATTTTGTACATGTCATATGCAAACTCACACAATTTCACATTTTTCAGGAAATTTTCAGAAAGTTTCAACTTTTAAACCCTAACAGTATGATCGATTTATAAGTCTTATCCTACTTATATCGTGGCTAGGCGTAGGTGATCAGGCTCCGCATATCTATGATATATTAGAATAACACCTATACTAATCATACTAATATCTAATTCTCCTATTCTTTGAAATCTTAAAAGTTTTAACTTATTTTGGAAAAAGCGGGTTATAGTTCTTGGTTTTTATGAAAAACCGATGTTCTCTATAACCTATGGCTCTGATACCAAATCTGTAACACCCCGCTAAAGCGGAACCGCAAGGTGTGACAGTTAAGATTTCATCGCGATAGGAGATAAACCACACCAATCATTCATAATATAAATTAAAATAGTTTAAAAGTATTACAACCCAACCATAATTCAAATTTTACATAATTAAGCAAAATGAACATTGTCTTGATTGGTGAACACAACATTCCACTAAAGACCTGATCAAACTTTTGGATTTCCTGAAAAGCATGTTAGACAAGTGTCAACTACAAGAGTTGGTGAGTTCACAGGTTTTACAGATGCAAAACAGTTATGTAAAACATCAATTCCGATAAAACGTTTATTCGCAACATGTTTTGTAAACAGTTTGGTGAATCAGTTCATTCACCCCAAAAATAACAGTTTGGTATCAAACAGTGAGTAAATTTTCCAAGTGATGTGTTAATTACATGATATGCATTAGTGAGTTACTACAATCCTTCATTTTGTGACATAGCTACGCCCCTATCCAACCTTGCCGGGGGAAAACTAATTCCAGCCGGGGTGAATATTTTTCAATACAGTGCACCTATTACTCGTCAGTTCTAGGTGGGTATGTCAATCCAAATAGCGCTATCCACATGTATCATAGGCCCAATTTGTGAGGGTTAATAGTAGTGCAGGGGACATTTTCATTTTGTGCTCACTATATCATGTTTCAACATATCAAAATTTAACTCACATAGCATTTCATTTCATTTTATTTCGATACTAACAATACATTTCATTTCATTTTGTTTCAATACTCAAAACATTTCATTTCATTTCATTTCAAGAAAACATTTCATTTCAATAATCACATAACATTTCATTTCATTTCATTTTATTACACAACATTTTCACAAATAAACACATTTATTCATAAACATGCTTTTCACCCCAAAAACTTCGTAAAAACGGTAAAAAGGGGCTGTGAAAACTCACCTCAAGCGTTTAGTGCGGATTCGTAAGGGTTGATGCGTGATCTAATTCCCGGCTCCGAACTAGGGTCGCCCTATCAAACACGTAATTTTAACGTAAGTTCTAGGTCCAACGGTCCTTATCAAAAATCGTACCGAAATCCATATAATGCCATTATGTTAATTTTATAATCCAATCTAATAAAATTTCATTTTGTCACATTTGAAAGTCTTCCAAACATTTTGGGAAGTTCAAAGTTTATAAGTTTGGTTTTTGATGAAATTTCCAGAATCTGCTAACCATTTTGGGTTGTAAAAATTGCTACTTTGAACTTAGGTCCTCTAAGTATTAAGTCCTCAAATTTTTACCCTCTGAATTTAAGGATGTTAGGAACAATTCCACCAAATTTCACAATTTTTAGAGTTCTTTTACTATTTTTAAATAATTTTACAAAATCAGTGGTACAATCTGAAATTCCAGAATACCTTTAAGTGAAGTTTAACTCATAGATAATTCATTACACCACTAATTCACGAGTTTCAAAAGGGATTTTCTAGCCAACACACATACCAAGCTAATGAGACAAGATTCAAATCATTAGAGTGATTTTTGAGGGAGATATGCCTCTTTGAAGTTGTGCATGTGGTTCTGCCATCTTGGGACAGATTGCACTATCAATTTGTTTTCATTGGTTAAACCCTCAAAACTACTCTAAATGACTTGATTTTGGATTCTATAGAAAGCTAACTCAGAATACTTGAGTTTAGAATCAAAAAGTTTGTGGTTTGGATGATTTATCAATGAGTTATGCATGCATGAATGTGACTCAAGTTTCTGACCAAGTGCTGTTGCACACGAAAATGTTTCAAGATGGTTTGAACTCAAATCTTGGTGTTTTTATGCAAATCCAGTGGGGTTTGAACCCTAACACCTTAAATATCATCCCATAAAAATTTCATAAAGAAATGAATACAAAAAGACCCCTTTTGGGTCGTGTAAAGTACATGCAAAAGTTTTGACAGAATCTGTCACAAATCCAACATCATATCCACCATTAAATCACATAAAATCATAACTCTTTGGGGTTTTTCTTGCTATTTCACCCCCAAATCAGATTGTATAAATGAAAAATAAACTAACCATGATTTGATACCATCAAAGCTCATGCATGAACTATCAAACAAGTCTAGCCCAAGATTGATGGTCAAAAACAACATTAACAAGAAATTTTTGCATCCAAATTTGTGTTCTTATGGGGAAATCATAGATTTTAACCTTCTTAGATTGTTTTTCAAACATTTCTAAGGTTGAATCTCTTTCCCAAACAACAATAGAGATTAAGAACCATAGAAGGAGGTTTAAACCTCAAGAATGTATGAAAATGAAGCTTAAAAATGGTTGAAAACGAAGTAAAACCCCTATCTAACTATCTTACCTTTGATATACACTTAGGAAATCTTCAAAATCAACTTGAATCTTCAAGAGTGATTCAATTTCTTGAAGATATTGGCTGGAAATTATGAAGGTTTTAGAGAGAAGGAGGAGAAAATGATTTTAGAGAGAGAGAGCAAATTTGAAAATGAAATGATTAATGAAATTGGGAAATGGATTTAGGGATTAAAAGAGAAGAGAGAGAGAGGGTCTTGGGAGGGGGGTGGCCGGCCATGTGGGGCCCACCCCACCCTCTCATCTTTTTTTTTTTTTTACACAATGTAGAGTTTTACACTGCATTTTCAAACGCAGTGTCGGGTTTCGGCGATTTTCGATAGGAACTGATTTTTCGAGAGAATTTTTGGACCATTTAAATTAGTTTACTTATTATATATTTTTTTTTTAAAAAGAAGTAACTTAATTCTCTAAGAATTTCTTTAAAATTTGGCATTATAGGATTATCGGATGATTTCAGGCCGGTTCGGGCTTATTCGGGCGATTTTCGGAGCTTTTAGGTTTTAACCTATCCTTTTTCACGCAACTAACCTAGTTTCATTTAAAGACTTAAATAACTAAATTTTTAACCTACGGAAATACTACAGAGTGATTAGACGAGTAGCTAACCTGAAGGTCAAAAATTGACGGATGTCACAAGTGGTTATCGCGAGGGGAGCAAGATGCCCGGGGATCAATATGTCACTCGCCTAGCCAAGCATTTCGAGATACTCACCGCGGGTGCTTTGGCTTCCTTAATAGATTTGGGCGAGATCGGATTGATTGACATGATCAACTTCGCGGAATAGGGGTTGTTAAGTCAGTTCAGACTAGCTATGGAGTTCATTATAGGTGGGATGAGCATCCGCAAGCTTATGCACCAAGGGGAACGTCGGGAAGGACTTTTGAGCATGGTGGTACTTCGAGTGGGGCGGAGGCGATGGAAGAACCGGAGGATTGGAATGCTTATGCGAGTTACCAAGGACTTAGTCAACAACTCTCGGACATGTCCTTGTCTTACGGCCTTCATCAACAACGGATGGAGTATAACTCCACGAAGACACTTCACCAAACGAATTGGCAAAGTGGGGTGCTTAACCAAATGGCGAACCACTTTGGCATTCAAGCGGATCCCGCTTACGCTCCGTCTCTGGTTATCCACCCGGTTATCCATCTTTCAAGGATTGGAGGAATCATCCTCGTGGCCCCTATTGATCACGATCATTTATCTCTTTAGTTTTCGATTGGGTTGTTTAGACAATTTTATTTTCTTGTTTGTTTGGTTAGCTTAAGACTTCTTTAATTGTTTACATGCTTTAGGATTTTAGACTTTTAATTGTTTGGATGTTAGTTTTATTTTATTTTGTTCTTTTTACTTTTGTTTGTTTTTCTTTGGTAATAGATGCAACGTGTTATGATCGCGCACCGCTTAACCCGGGAAGTTTCTCTTTTTCCCAATTCTCCTTACTTGTTATAACTGTTAAATTGAGGACACTGCAAATTTTAAGTGTGGGGAGGGGGTTAAGTGGACTTAACTGTTTTAATATTGGGTTATCTTATGCTTTTGGTTGTCGTTTTTTGAATCATTTGAAAGCTTTGAAATTTGACCCCAAAATTTTTCAAAATTTGAGATTGTTTTTGGATACTTGGATGCTTGCATAGGAGAAACACTAAATAAAGTTATTTGAGTAAGAGTAATGCCATGGAAATACCAATTACCATGAGTGCCTCACCCTATTCTTTTGAGAGTTTGAGCCTTTACTGAATATTCATTTCGCGAGGATTTACCGACTTTGACCCAAAGTAGAACTTGTCATTTGAATGCTTGTCAAGACCACACAAGAGAAGTATTTATCACCATTGCACTGATAGAGGCCTTTGTTTCAACCCTTTTTAGCCTTCGTTAAGTAACCTCATCATAAGGTTATTTAATTTGCCTAGCCCAATTGTTGAAAGTGTTCAATTTAAACACTTTATCCCTTGAAACCCTTTTTGAGCCTTAGCCTTTCATTTCTTTACCTAATATCACCATATATCGTTTAGCCTATCTTTTTATCTATCTTTTGGCCGTGACTTAAATTTGAGAATTTAAGAAGTTTTGATCCATATGTTTCATTGTCTGACAAATAAAAAGAAAGGGATTGAGAATGAGAAAAGAGCTTGAAAAGAGAAGAATTAGATTTGAAAAAATAAATGACTCAAAGAGAAGAAAAGAAATATCAAAAGAGTCGAAAAAAAAGAAAAAAAAGGTTGTAGAAAGAAAACGAAATATGCTTAGGCCAATTCTAAATAGAAAGAAAACGAAAGTGAGTACTCATCCCAAAAAGCTTGTAGTTCTAAAGTCAGATAATTCTCAAAAAATGTTTGGATCATTACTGATTAAGTTTCTCAAGTTTTTGTTGCAAGCCTTTAGTCACTTATACATCTTTTTTCCTACCCTTACCCTTAGCCTAACATTACAACCCTAAAGTCCTCTTGACGGTTGACAACTTCTCAGTGGTAGAGATTAGATTTGGTGACAAGCTTATGCATGCGGGAATCAGTCGAGTATTGGTGAGATCACTATATACATACACTTTTACCCCCCGAGAGATACACTTGATATTTACATACGATATGAGGGTAAAAGGTTGATCCTTGGTGTTTGATTACTCATTGTACCTTGTGGTGTGTTTGATTGTGTTTGCTATCTTTGTATTTTTAAATGATTTTGGATGGAGATAATTTTGGTGTTATTTATCTTATCTTTCAGTCCTTTGATTGAGGACAATCAAAGCTTAAGTGTAGAGATTTTGATAACTCCAAAATTATACATGTTTTGGTAGTTCGGGTTTACATTGTTTTACCCCGTTTTAACCCATTTCTGGGATGTTTTACTCACGAAAGCTACTAAATCTGAGTTTTGTAGGATTTGGAGGCCACTGAACGGAAAGTATAAAGAGAGGTGAAAAAGCATGAAAATTGTGAAAATTGGATTCAGAAGCACCTTCGCGTCCGCGAAGATTAAAGTCTCGCGCCGCGAGATGGGGAATTTCTAGAAGATTCTTGTTTTTGCTCGTTTCGCGTTGGAGTTGAGAAGTTTAGCGCCTCGAAGTCGATGAAGACCCTCTACGGAAGGTTCCAGAATGAGCAGAAAAGGAAAGATAGGGCTTCATAATTGTTTCGCGCCGTGAGAGTGCAACCTCGCGATCGCGAAGTGAGCCGTTCACCACTTTATAAATACCAGCCTTCTCCCATTAATTCAGATCATCCAGAAATCAATTGTCTAATATTCTTTTAGAGTCAGTAGCAGTCATAGGTGAGAAAGAGAGTGTTTTATGAGCTTTGAGCGTGAGCCGATTCTTACCCGGAGTTGTTTATCCGGTGTTCGATCATCTCTCGTTACACGGTCGGTATAAAGTCTCTTTCTTTTAGTTTATTTTCTGTTTAAGCTATGTTTAGTGAGTAGTTTTTTTAGTACTTATTGTGGTTTGATGAACCTTCTTGGATGATGTTTTGATATTACTTTATAATTAGTTTGGTTTGGTTTATTGAATGTTTGTCTTTGATTCCGAAGTTAATGCTTTAACTATGGCTATCTGAACTTATCGGTTGGGTGTATCTGTTTTTCTGACAATAAAATAGGTAGACTACGTCAGGTTAATCAACCTCCCTTACCTTTCACTCTGGTGACGCGGAGAGACGTGGTAAGTAGTTTACTTGGACCGAGAGTAGACTAAACAGTAGGGTCCCACGACTTAGCATTAATTAGGGCGACTTTTACTAGACTGCTTGACAACCAGTCCCTGTAATTGGGCCGAGAGACCAAACTAGTTTATAATCTCAGATAAAACATGCTAGGGTGCCTTTGGCTTAAATTCTTACAATAACCAACTAAACTATACTTTTGGCATAATGAAATCATCCACAAGGAGAATCTCCATAACCATAATAAGTACTATCTTGTCTCGTATTTGTTTAAACCTTTTTAGTTTTGAGTCTTAGTTAAAGTTTCAGTCTTTTTAGTCTCTTTAGTTAATTAAAACCTTTTTCCATAAAAATCCCCCTTTATAGATTAATTAAACTTCATAAGATTTATTTTGAAGAACTTGACCGTTCTCAGTGGTAAGAACGATACCTGGACTTTCCTATAGTATAGTACTTGCGATCAGGTACGCTTGCCTGTGAGTGTGGTAATAGTGGTTAGGCGACTTTGAGGTTAAAACTTGGTTTCGATTTTATATATATAATTTACCGCATCAGCTGCACATGGGATAAGTCCATTAGGAGATTGAAAGATAGGGTGGTATCTTCAATCACTGAAATATCTGTCTCGTCTCCTTCATTCCTAACTCTCCGTCTGCCTTGGATCCAACCTTTCTTTTCCGTTAGTAGAATCTATCTTTCGCTAGTAGAGTTATCGTCGTGAACCTCCCACTTATCTACTACCTTACCCCATTCAAGACAAATTTGAGAGCACGAGTTTACTGATTGAACCATCATTGGGAGGCCGAAAATTGAGACTACCGTCTGTCTGTTGATTGATTGGCAAGAGGAGTCCCAAAAGCCCAGATATTTGAGCCAACAACTCCATACATCCTTGTTTGATTCCAAAAACTTTTTAGCTTCGTTTTGTTTGGAAAAGGAATGCAAACCCTTAAGCCTCCTATGAAACAGATTTTCAAATCACCCCAACCCTCTTATTCAAAGCACATGACCAGATTTTTTATGTAATCGAAGTTTCTGCATTCCCCAATGAGGACCCCTTCTAAGATACTTTTCTCCTCCGGGGTAAGGTCTAAGACGAGTGTTTTAGACCCATCACGTTTCGACGTGGTTCGAGTTTCCTCTAGAGGCACTTATGGCCTGCCTTTTACCACGTCCGCGTAAGATTTGCTGATCACCCTGCCGTCGATGGCCTGAAAGCCTTTCCTTGCCTCCACCTCCCTCTGTTGAGCTATTTCGATCTTCTTGCTCCGGTTGAATCTTGCTAGAATGACTCTCAAGCGATAGTTTCCAAACCAAATGTCATTTAGTTTCCTTTGCATTGCTGAGGTGTCTGAGACCCCTATAAACCGTGCAAATCCGAACTGCTTCCCTGAGTTGTTTCTCTTTCGAGCTATAAAGACGTCGACGATGTGACTGTAAGAGTGAAAAATTTTCCAGAGGCTCTTCTCTGTCTAGTTTTCTAGAAAGTTTTGGAAGAAGTAGGTTGTCTCCTTACCTTTCAGACTATCGTCTGCTGCCCATCTGCTCTCCGTGTGCCTTCTTTCTCCATTGATAACCTTAGTGTCCCACCTGTGCAGTTGATCGGTGTGTCTCCTGGCCATTTCTATTGCCCTTTCTCGCTCCATGGTAACCTAGTTTTCTAATTAAAATTCAATAGCAAGTGTATCCACGTTCGAGTATACTTATATAATATTTTTTCAATATATTATATAATACGTACAACTTATTATTATTACATATTTACATGCATACAAATTATCAATACGTTTTAATACTATTACACTAATATTGTAATACAAGATAAACGTTGATTCTTAGTAATACCACAACTAACTACGTACATAAACATGAACAGAATACCTTTTCAGCCTCTTAAAATCATATATATTTATAAAATAAAGTTGATAGAGACTTCTAATTCAATATAAATCAATGAGTTGGTTTCTTTTACCGACTACCCATCTTTTTAACTATATCTTGTTTTATAACC
Source organism: Centaurea solstitialis (assembly GCA_030169165.1). NCBI lineage: Eukaryota > Viridiplantae > Streptophyta > Magnoliopsida > Asterales > Asteraceae > Centaurea > Centaurea solstitialis. The sequence goes on along the minus strand of CM058046.1, from coordinate 54,595,676 downwards.
CAAAACAAGGGTTTGTGCTTAGTTGATCATAACTACTAAATGTTTCGACCATTTTTATCAACTTTTTTTATAAGGTTCACCTGGGATTTACCCAGACTACATCCTTGGTAGTTTTTATCGAGAGCTAAAGCATGCTTCCCTAGGATTAATACTCAGTGGCCCCTGCTTGCTCACCCTCGGATTCGAACTTGGGTTAGTTGTTACACCTTCCACAAGCCTTAATGGGTAGGCTGCCCCATTGGGGTTGATTTTTTTCAACATATACATAATATCGATAAGTAATATGTTTTAGAGTAAATTTCGGATTTGGTCCCTGTGGTTTGAGGGTTTTTATGGATTTGGTCTCTAAACTTTAGTAATTACGGATTTCGTCCCTATGGTTTGCGAATTCTTTTGGATTTGGTCCCTGGTAGTGCAAATAGGCAGGGACCAAAACCAATAGAATTTTCAAAACATAAGGACTAGATCCAATAGAATTTGCATACCACAAGGACCAAATCCAATAGAATTTGCAAACCACATGGACCAAATCTGTAATTATTAAAGTTTAGGGACCAAATCCGTAAAAACTCCCAAACCACAAGGATCAAATCCGTAATTTACTCTATGTCTTATTACTTATATGAATCTAAACCGATCACTACAATAGAGTTAGGTTTATAAGACGCTAAATATGTGTAAATGTCCCACTAAGCTATTTTGTAGGACTTAGTATGTAGGAGCAATCAATAAAGTTGTCTATCTAAGAGTGTCACGTCAAGTTCATTGGATGTTCTCGAGCGTCTTAACAAGTTTTTTACGATACCTCTAAAATGAAGTGATGTATCAATTACTTAATGGAATGCTGTATAGAAAAATGTTTTCATAAAAACAAGTGTTTTATAAAAATAATAATACACTTCTCAAAAGGACCTTATAAAATAGCTAATACAATACTTTTAAATATGCTCTTTTATTATTTGGTTCTTAAAATTAAGATCTATAAAGTGATCTATTAGGATTTCAAAAGATTGTTGACATCCTACCTTATAAATCCAATTTTAAGATGTTTTTTTGATCGGGTTCATCTACGCTTCGCCTAGACTACATCCTTGATGTAACGTCCCGTTTTTACTTCTTTAGTTATTTTTTTCTTTTCGGTCAATCGGTGAACTTAGGAAAAAATTTTGTTGGGCTTTTGTGTTAAGTGGGTAACTTTGGACTTAACTAGTTGGGGCTTGGCCCATTAAGTAATTGAAAAGGGGAGGGGGTTTAGTCCTGAAGCTTTATTTTTTGGCTTGAGAAGAAAGAAAAGAGAGAGAGAGATAGGAAACGAGGGAGAGAGAGAGAGAGAGACGGGAAAAAGAGAGAGAGATAGACGGGAAAAAGGAAGGGCTGCCGGAGAGTTCGTGTTCGAGTGTCGTTGTCTTTACGAAGGTAATCTCTCGTTGTTTTTCGTATTGTTAGCTTATTGTAGGTGATTTCTTAGAAGCGATCGTTATCGCGTAAACGAGGGTTTTTGGAGGTTTTTGTGTTTGGTCCGTCTCGAAGTTGTAAAAGGAGAGGGGACGGCAGCCACCGCCGACGCCGCCATTAAGTGGCCATGGCGCTGCTGTGGTTGGGCCATGATTTTGCCGTGGCGCTGCTGCTGTGGTTTAGCAATGGTGCTGCCGCGGTTCAGCCATGGTGCTGCTGCTGTGGTTGAGCCGTGGTGCTACCGTGGTTCAGCCTTGCGGCTGCTACGGCTTGGTCACGGCCATGGCCGCTGCTCGCACCGCTGCTGCCCGGTTCAGCAACTTGGCTGTTGCGGCATGGCCACGGCCAAGGCTGTGTTCGACGCTGCTCCTGTCCGGACCGGCCACGACTGTTAGCCACCGGCAGCCGTGGCTCGTGATGGTTGTTCGATGTTTTCTTGTTGCCGTGCAGGTTTTCTCGTTGAGTTCCGGATTTCTTTTGTTATGTAGCTAAAAGGCATCGGATTTAGGGACTGGAATAGATCCTATGAGTAGTTACTATATGGTGTTTTCAGGTTACCGTGTGGATTGACCGTATTCTCGAAACTTTCATAAATTGTGTGCTATACGTAAATTACAAGGTGAGTGGGAATTATGTGCTTTTATATTGTCATGCATATGTATATGTATGATGTTGTAAGATGTGCCCGGTTGCGGGATGACCCGAAGAGTGGGCGACCACTAAGGCCGGATTGCGGGATGATCCGAAGAGCGGGTAGCCGTTAAGTTGTGACATATGATGTGGTATATGTGTATGTTGCGATGTAACTGTATAAAATTTTCTGCTCACTAAGCGGTTGTGCTTACGCCTCGCGTTGTTTATTTTTTTAGGTGCGAGTTCGGGTGTATTCGAGGTGATACTCCGACTTGATGGGTCCGGCTAATGACATTCCGATCATTTCTTATGAACGTTCCGAACTTAATGATTTACATTGTTTATTGGTTATTAATTTTTCTTTTTAAATTCTTTGGGATATTGATTTTCTATGAGTTTAATAAAGGTTTAATATTTTTCATTATAAATTAAGTCGGTTTTGGGAATGGGTGTTACAACTTGGTATCAGAGCTACAATTTAAGAGAATCAGCATGCACGCTTGCGAGTGTGTGTGTGGCTGGACTTAAACTGGGCGATTTTTGGGGAAAAAGAAAATGATTGAGATCGGAATGGTCAGCGGAACCGTCAAGACGGAGGTGAGCAATAATTGTATATCTCTGTTATATGCGAGCATGAGTTGTGTTTAAATTGTGGATGTATGTTGTTATTGCATAAATAAAATTTTGAGTATGATGTTTTGGATCCCTTAAAGGGTATGACGATGTTGCTAAGTTAAATTCCGTATAGGAATATGCTAATGTTGATAATTGTGTGTACCTGCTTAGTCGATAGGTTAAGGTTCAATTAGGACGGTATCAAACTCAAACGTAAACACCTTGATACGTCGGTGATGGGTTATCGGGCATGTTCTCGTTTGATTGTTGCCCGGTGATCTTGACCCGATTATCATCTCTGGATGGTTATAGTAATACGGCACCAAATAATAGTACTAATATAAACACCGTGTGGGTTTGAATTATATATTTATATGACCCCAAGGAGTCCTAAAAAGAAGGGTTTCATGTGGACCGTTGGATCAAATATCAAATTAAATCTGGACCCTTTAAATTCAGTATTTTACAGTTAACAAAACTACCCCTTCCCATCTCCTACAATCCAGCCCACTTCTCAATTCCTACGTCTCCTTGAATATCCCTACTTCTTCGGAATCATGATCATCTTCCACTCTCCCTCTTCATCCCCATTCTTTTCTCCACGTTCTCCCCATTGCTTCCATATATAATTAAACACAAATCATTGATTTGAAATCGCAACTTCCCATCAATCCCTGTTTTCAGACGCCCGTTCGATTTCTCTCCAGAAGCATCGTGATTGATTGCAGTAGATCAATTTCAAACTTTGTTGTAAAAGAACCCTAAGTTTGACTGGCGATTATGACCTCCCTTTGTCTCTTGGATGATTTTTATGACCTAATCTTCGTAGCATTTACTGATTTTCTATTCTCATTGCAGTCAAATTTCACACTGTTGTCTTCCGATCACTGCACATCTTCAATGGAGGCAGAGAGGTAACAGTTGCTTTCGTCCCCCAAAGCAGACCACGATGACTATGAAAAAGCTGTTGTTTGGATTTTTTTTTATCGAGTTTGATTGGCTAACAATGCTATTGATGCCATTGATGGAACATGATTTGTTGCAATTTGATGGAATCACATCTTCATATTTCGATTCATGTTCGTTTAAGTGACTCTTTTTGGAATCTTTGCATGATTTTATGAATGGGAAGATTGATTATGTATGTCTTTTAATTCTTCAATTTCTATTCTTATTTGCTGCAATTTAGTAATTCTCTTTGAATCACATTTTGATATTTATGTTGAAGTTTTCATCTCAAATTGTAAGAATCTTTGCAATTTATTGGCTTTGGTTGACTCCCATCTTTTTATATTTCGATTAATGTTCATGGGTTTTAAGTAATTTTAGGATCAGCGGGTTTTTTCATCTCAAATTGTAAAATTAGCGAGGTTTGTGATAGTTTTCAGCTTTTTTTTGTTCATGGCTTTTAGTATGAATTGAATCAATACGTCTTCTTTAAATGCAGGAAAAGGAGCTGATTAAGTGAAACATGAGGCAAGGTTGAAGGTTATGTGAATTGTGAAGCCAGATTTTGTGATTTTTTCCATGTTTTTAACAAGGATTGTAGGATTTTGAAGGAAGAAAAGGTATTAATTGAGGCCTGATTTGGATGCTTGTGGATTTGCTTTCTTGCGTTAGTCCCTGCCTGCCAGAATCAATCCATTTAGGTACATGCTGTGAATAAGCAACAACTTTAAAATCATAATATAGACATCCTACATAATCCTACTAATTGATTAATTGATCTAAATTCTAAAATATGCTTTCGTCATTCGATGTATACGTGTTTGCTATTATTTAAGCACATTTTTACAAATCTTTTGATAGGATTGATGTTACTATGAGGAGACCCCTTGGTTTTATGAAATGAGATTGAAACATCTTGTGACAACTGTCAGTTTTGACCTTCAGGTTAGCTACTCGTTTAATACACTCAGTAGCGTTTCCGTAGGTTAAAAAACTAGTTAATTAAGTTTCTAAATGAAACTAGGTTAGTTTGCGTGAAAAATTTAGGCTAAAACCTAAAAGTCCCGAAAATTGCCCGAAAAGCCCGTACCGGTCCGAAATCGTCCGAAAATCCTATAATGCCAAATTAAAGTTAATTTTTAGAAAAATTAAGTTACTTTATTTAAAAATAAGTAAATTAACTTAAATGATCCAAAAATTTCCCTCGAAAAATCGGTTTCTACCGAAAACGCGAAAAACCGACACTGCGTTTGAGAATGTAGTGTAATTATTTAATTAAAGCTTCAAAAAAAAATAATAAAAGAAATGGAGAGAGGTGGGACCCACCTAGGGGCCGGCCACCCCCTCTCCTCCAATCATCTCTATCTCTTTTCTTTTTTTTCTCCAACAAATACATCACCACACCATCACTTCACCATCCATTTTTCAAATCCCTCTCTCTCTCTAACCTTTTTCTCTCTCTAAATTCTCTCTACTCTCTCTAAAATCCAGCCACATTTCACTCAAAATCTGAGTTTCTTTGAAGAATCAAGCAAGTTTTTAAGAGTGTTCTTAGTGCATACAAAGGTAAGGTACATTGCATGATAGTTTAACTTAGATTTTTAACCCATTTGGGGTATTTTCTTCATCTTTTGTGAGGTTTTAACCTTCTTTGTTGGATGAACATCATCCTTGATGTTTGAGGAAGAGATTTAACCATGATAATGTGTTAAAACATTTGAAAGTGGTGAAAATCTATGACTTCTCCATAAAAACACAAGTTTGATGAGTAAAATCACTTGTTTTTTGTGTTTTGATACTCATTTTGGTTGGAAAATCGTTTTGATGATGCATGCATGTGTTTTATTGTTATTCAAAGTTATTTCATTAAAATACTTGCTAAACAATATGAGTTTATGGTTAATAGCAAGAAACCCCCAAGAAAACTTATGATTTTATGTGTTTTGATGGATGAAAAGGGAGTCTTGAATCTGGACAGAATCTGTCTGATTTTGCATGCGTGTTTAGACGTTGCAAAAGTATAGTAAACTGAGGTATTTTCTTACAAACATTTGATAGATTGAAATTTAATGAGTTAGGAAGAAAATCTCTTTTGAATCACTCAAAAATTCGAAGGGAAACCCATTCAACCAACTAAAAACTTTTTGAAGCTCATCTGCTTTTGGTCAGAAAAGTTATTCATCTTTATGCATGCATATCTCTTGAACAAATTATCCAAAATGCACAATTTTTAATTCAAAACTCAAGTTCTCTGAGTTAGCTTTCCAAAGAATCCAAAATCATGTGATTTGGTGGACTTTTGAGGCTTCAACCAATGAAAATAAGTTAGTGGTGTAGGTTGTCCCATTGTGGCAGATTGCACATGCACGACTTTAAGAGGCCATATCTCCCTCAAAAACCACCCAAATGATATGAAACTCGTCTCATTAGCTTGGTATATGTGTCCTCTATAAAATCCCTTTTGAAATTCGTGATTTGGTGGAGAATTGAATTATTTATGAAGAAAACACCCTGACATGTTTTTCTGAAAATAAAAAGTGCCTACTGATTTTATAAAAATTCTTAAAATATGAAGAACACTTCCAAAAATTATGAAAAATTGTGGGATTGTTGCTAACATCCCAAATTACAGTAGGTAAAATTCTTGAGATCTAACTCTCTTTGGAACTAAGTCATTTGGTGACACCTTTGCATGGGATAAAATCTGCCAGATTTGGAATTATTCAAAAATGTTGTGTTACAAACATTCTTAATTCCAATATGTTTGGATCATAATTTTAACCAACAAAAAGTTATTTTATATCAAGTTTGAACTTAACAAATGTAGTAAAGGCATTATATAGGATATCGTTACGATTTATTAAAAATATGGACCGTTGGACTTGGAACTTACGTTAAATACTTATGATTTAGGGCAATTCTAGTTTCGGAGCTGGGACTCGTATACGCACTAACATTTGTTGAACGCTTTAATCACTCGAGGTGAGTATTCACAGCCCCGTTTTTAACGTTTTTACGTATTTGGGGTGAAAAGCATGTTGTCAATAAAAGTTATAAAATTGCTTTCTAGCAACGTTTGGTAAATTGTGTACATGTATGCTTCTTAGCATGGTTAAATGAATTATGTACACGTATGCTTTTGGCATGGTTATATGAATTACGTACACATATGCTTTTGGCATGGTTAATGAATTGTGTACACGCATGCTTTTTAGCATGATTTTGTGAGTATGCATTGTGACGATATGTGCGAGTAAAGTTTGCCCCTTAGAATATACACTACCATTAACTCATTTAGGAGCCTATGGACTTAGTGGATAGCGCTATTTGGTACCAATACCCACCCGAAGGACTGACGAGTGAAGGGTGCACTATTTCTGAAGTAACGACTACACATGTGGGGCAAAGGATCCCCCACCGCTGTGGTACTCGTTGAAAGACGACCTACCCATGTGGACGTGAGTTCCACCGCTGAGGTAGTTCGCACGAACGTTCCGCCCATGTGGTTAGCAACCACCTCTGAGGTATTCGTTGGGGTTAACGGTTTGGTAGTGGCTCGAAGTTTTACATATCTTATGCATAATTGTGTATTTTGGCGTGAGCGGACGTCCAAGTATACACGTGGTTGTGAACGGTTAAAAAGATTCTGCAAATTTTCTTTTATAATATGTCTGGATGTAAAATTGTTTTGTGCATATCAAAACCTGTGAACTCACCAACTCTCGTAGTTGACGTCTCTTTTAACATGGTTTTCAGGAAATCCGAAGGTTTGATAGGGCTTTTATGGAAATTTAGTGGTCACCAATCATGTTATGCTAGTTAATTTGTGTTTTGTGAACGATTGTAAACGATTAAATTTATGGTTGGGATGTACTTTTGTAAACACTGTTTAAATCTTATTTATGAATGATTGGTGTTATGTATCTCCTATCGTTATGAAATCTTGACTGTAGCACCTCGTGTTTCCGCTTTAGCGGGGTGTTACAGACTTGGTATCAGAGTCATAGGTTATAGAGAACATCGGTTTTTCATAAAAACCAAGTACTATAACCAACCTTTTTCGAAAAAAAGTTAGAACTTTTAACTAAAAGATTTCGAGGTATATGAGAGTTTAAATGCTCGTGTGATTAGAATAGGTGCTATCCTGGTATATCATAGAAATGCGGAGCCTGATCACCTACGCATAGCCATGATATAAGTAGGATAAGACTTATGAACTAGTCATACTGTTAGAATTTAAAAGCTGGAACCTACGAAAAATTTCCTGAAAAACATAGACCGTGTGAGTTCACATAAGCATATCATGATGTTGATATTCATTATAGCACTTACACGATTAAGAAAAGTAACGCCATTGTTGAACACTCCTGCGTTAGCACTTAGGATGTCACTAGTATTTGAATGCGCGTTAGTAAGTTATGCGGACACTACAATCACTATGCCGAACACTATTACTTAGACTTCGGAGAAAGACCCGTCTAGGCATTACGATTCCAACATTGGAGTAACAAGCGAAGACATTTCAATCGATCCACCTCCGAACCTCACAACACCTCATATGAGACAACTCAGAAGAGAGCTGCGGCAACCATTCGGAGTGGACTGGCGATAACACATCTAGTTAATGCAAGGTCATTTCATATCCTTTCGGGGATACTGATCGGTAGTACTACCAGTATGACACTAGGAGAGGCTTGAACAATCCGAGCACACGTCGACGGACTACAAAATAATCGAAGCAGAGTATCAAGTTAGAACCAGGATATAATTAAGTTGACGAAATTGGTGCATCTCTTGGAGGAAGGTACCACCAATGCTGTAGAGAAGGTTATGACGGCAAGAAGGACGACTAGGAGAGTTGACTTGAGTTGGCAAGTTGTGGTGATACTGTTGGCAAAATTGATCCTATCGATTGTAACTCTCATGATTTTGAAAGAATTTCAAAAAAAAAATGCACTTTTGGATTGTTCCATTTAAAACCCCAGTATGGGCAAGAGAAATATTTTAAGGATGCATTAGCCTCAAACTTTGATCCCTTCAGATATGTATTAAGTTTTTACGAAACTAATTTTTATTTAATCACAAAAACGTTCTTATCAATCTTATTTTAGAGAAATTGTCATAAATAAAATACAAATATTTTCGAACATTTATTGAAGAAAATTTTTAATCAAAACATACATTTTACAAATGATTTAGAACCGTATTTTCCAGAAGAAACACACGTAGCTAGAAAGTGAACCGTGAGAATTAATCGATCAACATTGCTCAACTGATAGCCCAAGAGTCAGGAAGGAAAATGCACTCCCCTCCAAAATGAACTAGATGCAATTGGAACCACCTATGAGTCTGTATTCCGGGCACCAAATGCAAGCTAGCAGGGCATTTTGCTCTATACTAAAGAAAGGAAAGAAAGGTCAAGAAGGGCGGAAGGTCTGCTACGAGTTTAGAAGGCCAGATCACTCTAAAGATAGTTATTTCACGCTGAATAAGGGCTTGAGCAGCACCAAGCGGAGGAAGCAAAATAAAATCCTGATGTGGTCACAGGTACGTTTCTTCTCAACGATAATTCTGCTACTGTGCTTTTGATTCCGGAGTAGATAGGAGTTATGTGTCGTTAGAATTCAGATCTGAGATAAACAAGAGATCACAGAATGTGAATGAGGAGCACATAATTGAATACTCTAACGGAGAGTTAGTAAGGATAACAAGGTAGTTAGAAAGTGCACTCTAGGCTTAGCAGGAAAGGACTTTAGTGTAGACTTAATCCCGATCAAGATAGGGAGTTTTGACATAATAGTTGGTATGGATTGGATGTCCAACCACCAAGCAACAATATGCTGTGCCGAGAAGATAGTTAGGCTAGCATTTCCCAATGGAAGTGTACTCGAGGTGCACGGAGAGAAGCCAAGGAAAGATATTAAGTTAGTATCGTTTATGAAAATGCGTAGCCATTTGCGAAAGGAGTGTGTAGCATTTATGGCGCACGTGGTAGATAAGAAAGCAGAAGAGAAGTCAATCCAGGATATTCCAGTTGTACGGGAATTTCCTGAGGTATTCCCGGAAGAGCTACCCGGATTACCTCCACCACGGCAAGTAGAATTCCACATCGACTTAATTCCTGGAGCAGGCCCCATAGCAAAGTCGCCTTATCGACTAGCACCGTCCGAGATGCAGGAGCTTTCAAACCAACTTCAAGAGCTGCTAGACAAAGGATTCATTCGACCCAGCTCTTCGCCTTGGGGAGCCCCCGTGTTGTTCGTCAAGAAGAAGGATGGATCTTTTCGCATGTGCATCGACTATAGGGAGCTGAACAAGATCACCATCAAGAACCGATACCCTCTTCCACGCATCGATGATCTGTTCGATCAACTGCAAGGAGCAACGTACTTCTCCAAGATCGATCTTCGATCCGGATACCATCAAATGCGAGTTCGTGAGGAAGACATCGCAAAGACGGCGTTCAGAACTCGTTATGGACATTATGAGTTCTTGGTCATGCCTTTTGGTTTGACAAACGCTCCAGCAGTGTTCATGGATCTGATGAACCGAGTGTGCCGACCATATTTAGATAAGTTCGTCATTGTCTTCATAGACGACATCCTGATTTACTCGCAAGGCAAGGAGGACCACGAGCATCATTTGAGGCTGATACTGGAACTACTGAAAGCCGAAAAGCTTTACGCCAAATTCTCAAAGTGCGAATTTTGGATTCGAGAAGTTCACTTTTTAGGACATGTGGTGAACAAAGAAGGAATACACATCGACCCAGCCAAGATCGAGGCCATAAAGAAACGGGAAGCCCCGAAGACACCAACGGAAATTCGACAATTTCTCGGATTGGCAGGTTACTACCGGCGATTCATTGCAAATTTCTCCAAGATTGCGCAGCCGTTGACAACCTTAACACAAAAGGACAAGAAGTTCATCTGGGGAGAGAAACAAGAGGAAGCATTCCAGTTGCTCAAGCATAAGTTGTGCAATGCACCCATTCTGGCATTACCCGAAGGAACGGATAACTTTGTGGTGTATTGCGATGTTTCACATCAAGGCTTGGGATGTGTTCTGATGCAGAACGAGAAGGTCATTGCCTATGCATCCAGACAGTTGAAGGACCACGAGAAGAACTACACCACTCACGACTTAGAGCTTGGAGCAGTGGTGTTTGTCCTTAAGATTTGGAGATATTATCTCTACGGCACCAAATGCACCATCTATACAGACCATAAGAGTCTCCAGCATATTCTCGATCAGAAAATGCTGAATATGAGACAGAGAAGATGGGTTGAGCTGCTCAGCGATTACGACTGCGAGATTAAGTATCATCCAGGGAAAGCGAATGTCGTAGCTGATGCGCTAAGCAGGACGGAACGAGTGAAGCCTACGCGGACGCGAGCAATGGGAATGGTAGTGCAGACCAGTCTGAAAAGTCAGATATTGAAAGCTCAGAGAGAAGCTCTGAAGGCTGACAATTTAAAGAAAGAAACTCTTCACAAGTTGGAAAAAGAGTTTGAGGAGAAATTGGATGGAGTGCAATATTTCAAGGATAGAATTTGGGTTCCGAAAGTCGATCAGTTAAGGAAATTGATCATGGATGAAGCTCATCAATCAAAGTACTCGATACACCCAGGTGCTGACAAAATGTACAAAGGGCTGAAAGAACATTATTGGTGGCCTGGAATGAAGAAGGATATTGCCACCTATGTGAGCAAATGTCTGACTTGTGCAAAAATAAAGGCAGAACACCAGAAACCATCCAGACTATTACAGCAACCAGAGATCCCAGAATGGAAATGGGAGCGGATATCAATGGATTTCGTGACCAAGTTACCCAAGACTAAAAAGGGCCATGATTCGATTTGGGTAATCGTTGACCGACTCACGAAATCTGCGCACTTCTTGCCAATAAAAGAAAGTTTTAGCATTGATAGACTCGCGCAATTGTATGTCGATGAGATAGTCATGCGTCATGGAGTGCCGATCTCGATCATCTCTAACAGAGACAGCAGATTCACTTCGCGACTTTGGCAGTCACTACAGGCAGCATTGGGTACCAGTGTGGATTTGAGCACCGCCTATCATCCACAAACTGACGGTCAGACAGAAAGGACAATACAGACACTGGAGGATATGCTACGTGCATGTGTGTTGGAATTCGGAGGTAGCTGGGATGATCACCTACCTTTGGTTGAATTCTCCTACAACAACAGCTACCATACAAGTATTCAGTGTGCCCCGTACGAAGCACTGTATGGACGCAAGTGCAGATCCCCACTCAACTGGTTGGAAGTGGGAGAGAGTCGACTGCTTAGACCTGACATCGTACAGGAGACCACTGATAAGATTAAGCTAGTACAGGAAAAGCTTAAAGCAGCCAGGGATCGCCAGAAAAGCTATGCTGATAATCGGCGAAAGCCGTCAGAATTCCAAGTTGGCGATAAAGTGTTGCTAAAGGTATCACCCTGGAAAGGATTGATAAGATTTGGAAAGAAAGGGAAATTGAGCCCTCGTTTTGTTGGACCATTTGAGGTTATAGAAAGAATTGGACCCGTCGCATACAGATTGGACTTACCAATAGAGCTCAGCTCTATTCATGACACGTTCCACGTGTCCAATCTAAAGAAATGTCTGTCGGGAGAGACAGTAGTCTTGCCTGTGGAAGAAATACAAATTGATGAACAACTGCGCGCTGCGGAGGAACCTATTGAGATTCTTGACCGAGAAATCAAGCAACTCCGGCGCAGTAGAATACCTATTGTCAAAGTACGATGGAACTCTAGGCACGGACCAGAATTTACCTGGGAGCGGGAAGCATTCATGAAAGACAAGTACCCGCATCTCTTCACAAAGAACCCCTGCGGTAGCAACAAGAATTAAATTTCGGGACGAAATTTCTTTCAACCGGGGGTAAATGTGACAACTGTCAGTTTTGACCTTCAGGTTAGCTACTCGTTTAATCCACTCAGTAGCGTTTCCGTAGGTTAAAAAACTAGTTAATTAAGTTTCTAAATGAAACTAGGTTAGTTTGCGTGAAAAATTTAGGCTAAAACCTAAAAGTCCCGAAAATTGCCCGAAAAGCCCGTACCGGTCCGAAATCGTCCGAAAATCCTATAATGCCAAATTAAAGTTAATTTTTAGAAAAATTAAGTTATTTTATTTAAAAATAAGTAAATTAACTTAAATGATCCAAAAATTTCCCTCGAAAAATCGGTTTCTACCGAAAACGCGAAAAACCGACACTGCGTTTGAGAATGCAGTGTAATTATTTAATTAAAGCTTCAAAAAAAAAAAATAATAAAAGAAATGGAGAGAGGTGGGACCCACCTAGGGGCCGGCCACCCCCTCTCCTCCAATCATCTCTATCTCTTTTCTTTTTTTTTTCTCCAAGAAATACATCACCAGACCATCACTTCACCATCCATTTTTCAAATCCCTCTCTCTCTCTAACCTTTTTCTCTCTCTAAATTCTCTCTACTCTCTCTAAAATCCAGCCACATTTCACTCAAAATCTGAGTTTCTTTGAAGAATCAAGCAAGTTTTTAAGAGTGTTCTTAGTGCATACAAAGGTAAGGTACATTGCATGATAGTTTAACTTAGATTTTTAACCCATTTGGGGTATTTTCTTCATCTTTTGTGAGGTTTTAACCTTCTTTGTTGGATGAACATCATCCTTGATGTTTGAGGAAGAGATTTAACCATGATAATGTGTTAAAACATTTGAAAGTGGTGAAAATCTATGACTTCTCCATAAAAACACAAGTTTGATGAGTAAAATCACTTGTTTTTTTGTGTTTTGATACTCATTTTGGTTGGAAAATCGTTTTGATGATGCATGCATGTGTTTTATTGTTATTCAAAGTTATTTCATTAAAATACTTGCTAAACAATATGAGTTTATGGTTAATAGCAAGAAACCCCCAAGAAAACTTATGATTTTATGTGTTTTGATGGATGAAAAGGGAGTCTTGAATCTGGACAGAATCTGTCTGATTTTGCATGTGTGTTTAGACGTTGCAAAAGTATAGTAAACTGAGGTATTTTCTTACAAAAATTTGATAGATTGAAATTTAATGAGTTAGGAAGAAAATCTCTTTTGAATCACTCAAAAATTCGAAGGGAAACACATTCAACCAACTAAAAACTTTTTGAAGCTCATCAGCTTTTGGTCAGAAAAGTTATTCATCTTTATGCATGCATATCTCTTGAACAAATTATCCAAAATGCACAATTTTTAATTCAAAACTCAAGTTCTCTGAGTTAGCTTTCTAAAGAATCCAAAATCATGTGATTTGGTGTACTTTTGAGGCTTCAACCAATGAAAATAAGTTAGTGGTGTAGGCTGTCCCATTGTGGCAGATTGCACATGCACGACTTTAAGAGGCCATATCTCCCTCAAAAACCACCCAAATGATATGAAACTCGTCTCATTAGCTTGGTATATGTGTCCTCTATAAAATCCCTTTTGAAATTCGTGATTTGGTGGAGAATTGAATTATTTATGAAGAAAACACCCCTGACATGTTTTTCTGAAAATAAAAAGTGCCTACTGATTTTATAAAAATTCTTAAAATATGAAGAACACTTCCAAAAATTATGAAAAATTGTGGGATTGTTGCTAACATCCCAAATTACAGTAGGTAAAATTCTTGAGATCTAACTCTCTTTGGAACTAAGTCATTTGGTGACACCTTTGCATGGGATAAAATCTGCCAGATTTGGAATTATTCAAAAATGTTGTTTTACAAACATTCTTAATTCCAATATGTTTGGATCATAATTTTAACCAACAAAAAGTTATTTTATATCAAGTTTGAACTTAACAAATGTAGTAGAGGCATTATATAGGATATCGTTACGATTTATTAAAAATATGGACCGTTGGACTTGGAACTTACGTTAAATACTTATGATTTAGGGCAATTCTAGTTTCGGAGCCGGGACTCGTATACGCACTAACATTTGTTGAACGCTTTAATCACTCGAGGTGAGTATTCACAGCCCCGTTTTTAACGTTTTTACGTATTTGGGGTGAAAAGCATGTTGTCAATAAAAGTTATAAAATTGCTTTCTAGCAACGTTTGGTAAATTGTGTACATGTATGCTTCTTAGCATGGTTAAATGAATTATGTACACGTATGCTTTTGGCATGGTTATATGAATTACGTACACATATGCTTTTGGCATGGTTAATGAATTGTGTACACGCATGCTTTTTAGCATGATTTTGTGAGTATGCATTGTGACGATATGTGCGAGTAAAGTTTGCCCCTTAGAATATACACTACCATTAACTCATTTAGGAGCCTATGGACTTAGTGGATAGCGCTATTTGGTACCAATACCCACCCGAAGGACTGACGAGTGAAGGGTGCACTATTTCTGAAGTAACGACTACACATGTGGGGCAAAGGATCCCCCACCGCTGTGGTACTCGTTGAAAGACGACCTACCCATGTGGACGTGAGTTCCACCGCTGAGGTAGTTTGCACGAACGTTCCGCCCATGTGGTTAGCAACCACCTCTGAGGTATTCGTTGGGGTTAACGGTTTGGTAGTGGCTCGAAGTTTTACATATCTTATGCATAATTGTGTATTTTGCCGTGAGCGGACGTCCAAGTATACACGTGGTTGTGAACGGTTAAAAAGATTCTGCAAATTTTCTTTTATAATATGTCTGCATGTAAAATTGTTTTGTGCATATCAAAACCTGTGAACTCACCAACTCTCGTAGTTGACGTCTCTTTTAACATGCTTTTCAGGAAATCCGAAGGTTTGATAGGGCTTTTATGGAAATTTAGTGGTCACCAATCATGTTATGCTAGTTAATTTGTGTTTTGTGAACGATTGTAAACGATTAAATTTATGGTTGGGATGTACTTTTGTAAACACTGTTTAAATCTTATTTATGAATGATTGGTGTTATGTATCTCCTATCGTTATGAAATCTTGACTGTAGCACCTCGTGTTTCCGCTTTAGCGGGGTGTTACACATCTTTATATATGTCAACTCCAATCACTTCCAAGCAGTCATTGAATCGGTTTCTTTTATCATAGATGTCCTTGCATTTTGGTTCAAATGTTAACTCTGAATCATTCTTTTGTTCCAAAAATACATTTTAAAACTGTTGTTAGGGCACATGTTAAAGTAATACATCAAAATAATTGAATAACGTGCAATACCATCTCTTTTATCTTTTATTGTATAATGTTGGTTGAATTTAGATTGATTGTTGTTTCTTTGGTATTTTTGATATCAGGTTTGACCTTTCTTCTTTTACCAGATTTTTTCTTCAATATTATTCTATGTTGCCTCTTAAATCTGTGTCTTTCTAGAATGTGTTTTTTTTACCCAGTTTGGTTTATCCCTCTCTTTCTTGATGGCTTCAGTGGGTCAACAAGAAAATCTATCCTGAATCTGAATCACACTCCAAGTATCCTCTTTCATCTAAAAGTAGTACGCAGGTAAATTATAGTTCATCACAGTTTAATCACATATGATGGTGTTATTTGACTCTAATCCATTCTTTAATTAATCATGAACAAGGTATGTATTCTTTTTTTGACTTGGCACTTCTTAAGTCCACAAAAAATTGTTGAAGTTATTATTTAGAAAAATTGAGACTTTTCAAAAGAATTGTTGAAACTGGGAGGAACCCTAAAAACATATAAAAGTTCATTAAACTGAAAAACTTGCATCAATGGCTGGTCTTTTATGTAAATGAAGCTGTTGGAACTGCAGATAGAGCCCAAGCCTCGACCTATGGAGTGACAAAATTCTTCAGTCTTATGATGATGTTGTACCTCATGGTGCGTTCTCAGTTGCGTCTTATGACGAAGAGTGAATACTTCTGGCAGATTGAGTTGTTGAGGCAACTTCCATTATCTTTTAGGGATTGATTCAACGTCTCAGTTCATAGCAACGTTAAGGTGATAAAATCTTGCTTTTATGCCAGAGTTTCTTAATTTCAGATGCATATATGATTATGGTTTAACTAGAAAAACGATTACGACACGTTTTAACATGGACATACTGTCAGGCAAAGGTGTTGACGCCCATGTACATTCCAACAGAAAAGAAAACCTTCGATGCAAATAATAAGCGACATGATGAAGCATGATGACTTAGGAGTCGTTTACCGGACGCTTACCTGGTAAACACTTAGAGGTAAGAGTCAAAAGTTTTACTCGACCGGGTAAGATTGTTGTCCATTAAAACGGTAATGTATGCAACAATTTACCCTGTTAGTGCTTGTCGGGTAAGAGTTGTCGCCTCACTTACAAGATAAGACTCTTCATTATTATCATTGCTATTGTCGGGTAAGATTCTCGACCTTCGCACATTTATCGGTTTAAATAAATGGCCTGGTAAGTGCTTAGTAAATGACCTCTAAATTGATCTGTGGGTTATAAATACAGTGGTCGTTTGCCTAAACAATTAGCCGGTAAGTATTTATCGGTAAACTTGAACACTATCACTTACCTTACCGGGTAAGATTTTAGTCAATTAAAACATGGTAAGAGTCCTCGTCCGCTCTTACCAAGTAAGACTCTTGATTATTGTCTTTGCTTTTACTGGGTAAGATTATTGGCCCTTGCCATATTTATCGTTTAAGGTAATACAACTTGGTAAGTACTTACCCGAGTAAGGTTTTATAAACAGCCCCATTGCGTGATAAAAGATCTCTAATTACGTTTGTCGATCTATCCAGCTATCTTTTGTTTCCACTTGCATTATCATTGTTTCAATCTCAGTAGTTTGACTATAAAGCCATACTGATCAAATATGTCTCTTTATTGTGCTTAATATAAACTGTTGATTTGATGGTTTATTTCACAAACTGAAATACATAATAACCTTTGAAATGGACTTGAGCTATTGAATGTGTATGTATGATGATTTAGAAATATGTTTCCTTATTTGTGAAACTTGTGGAGTTTGTTTTTGCAGACTAAATTTCCGGTTGGAAGAGCTTGTATGGATTGGAAGTAAAAAAGTGGAGGTATGACATGTGGTTATAGTTTTGAACTGTTAATTCATTGATATCAGCATGTATCTTTATATTTTCTAAGCCATCATCTTTGCATCATTTGTTTTAATTAATAACAATGTAAAATTGAGTTGTTTATTTTTTATTTCTTTCATCGACTTATGTTAGATCCTCCGGTTGCTTTTGGCATGTTTTGGTAATAATTTCTTTGATGATTGTATAAGGAAACTGTATGCGGCTTCCATACATATTTGAAAAGGAGGGACATTTTCATGAGATTTGCATGTTGAAGTCTAAGAGACGATGAGGATATACTTTCTTGCTTCTGTTCTTACTTATGCTATATCGGAATTGCATTGTTATTTCTTTATGTATAGGCACTACAAAAGGTGAGGGAACTAAAGCTTAACAATTCCGAAGAATTGTCTAGACCATTTGCTGAAGAAAAACATATGAATTTGTAAATTGGTCAAATTTGGTCATGGATATGTATAGTTGTGCTTAACTATATTTCATTGTTAACAAATAAGTTTGGTTTTATAAAACGTTAACGTAGTAGTAAAAAGTCTAGGTTCTTGCGATATGGATTGTTAATAACTTCTTAGCTATTGTTTACGGTGCTTATTGGTTTATAAAGAAAGTAGTGTTTGTAATAGCTAAATAGACAATTTTCGTTTTGCTCGTGAGTTTACGGTACTTATTGTTTTCTAAAAAAGTAAGATGTTGTATACCCGACCAACGGACGAGTATAATGCTAGTTTGATTAAGTTCTAGAGACCTTAATTTATTTGATGATTGTTAGGGACGGGCACATTGTGTTAAAGCTTTACGACTGCATGAGGCTATTTGATGTGTGTGGTACCTATGTGTATGTATGTGTGAACTAGTCTATGGGATAGCATTCACGTTAAGGACTAGTAGTAGGTATTTGCCTGAGCACTAGTAGAGTAGGGATGCGATTAGGCACCCTAGTTTATAAATTGTTTTGCCTTGTTGTAGTTGCATTCTAAGATGTTTCTTAAACGTTCAGAATGGTGCAAACTAGAAGTCAACTCGATGGTAATGATTCTGGGGAGTCGGATATGAGGGATGTGATTGCTGCTAAGATTAACGAGACCCTGCAACAAATCTTGTCAGGGTTATTCGATCAAATGAAGAACGAGCTGACCCAAACTTTGGATCAGCGTATTGATGCGGCCCTTACGGCCCGTAGTTTGAGGACTGGGAGCACCGGTCAGTCTCAGAACCGAGTGATCACCTTCAAGGTTTTCATGGCGTGTCAGCCGCCGTTTTTCGAAGGGTAGAAGGACCCCGTTGCTTGTTACCACTGGTACTCGGCGGTCGAGGGGGCTTTTCGCACGTGCGGATGCCCCAAGGGATCGAAGGTTATTTTCGCTGTGAACCTACTTCGGAATGCAGGGAAGGATTGGTAGGACCTAGTCCTCAATAGGTTCTCGGGGGCTCAGATCAGCGCGTTGAGTTGGCAGGAATTCAGGGTTATGTTCGACGAGGAGTTTCCTCCTCGTATCGAGAAGGAGAAGATCGCGGCTGAGTTCTTGAAATTAACTCAGACGACTGAGTCGGTGAATGAGATCATCGCACAGTTTTTTGGAGAAACTCATGTTTTTTCCGGGTTATGCGAATGACGAGTCACTGAAGATGGCTCGTTACATGGGGATTCTGAGGATGGAGATCAGAGGGGTCGTAGCCACGGGAAAGGTGCAAGACCTTCAGCGAGATGGTTGAAGTGGCGAGAGCCTAGGAGGTACTCCTGGAAGAGCGTCAGCAAGGAAAGCGGAAGACAGAGGATCAGTCGGCGCTAGCTAAGAAGTTCAAGGGGGCGAGAAGCGATAGTAGGAGCGGGTCCTTGGGTTGTGCCAAGTGTGGGCGGAACCACAAGGGCAAGTGTAGGGCGCGAGAGTTGTCATGCTACAAGTGTGGCAAGTCGGGCCATTTCAGTCGTGACTGCAAGGAGGCAGCGAAGACCTATTTCCACTGTTTCCAGCCTGGGCATATCAAGCCCGATTGCCCCCAGCTGAAGAGAGCACCGGTCCTGGCCCCGGCCCTGGCGACACTCATGATCACTGATGGCACCACCAAGGGGAAGGGTGGATCTACTTCTGGACGCGGTCGGGCTTTCTAGATGACTGCCGAGGAGGCGCAGACGGCACCCGATGTGATTACAGGTATTTCCCTTCTTACGTTTTGTTGATATCAACTGTTGTATTGCTTTGTTGTTAGTAATGTGTGTTCGGTGCCTGTTGATTCAATGTGTAATTTAGGCATCTTCTTTGTTAATTCGAAGCCTGCGTTAGTACTTTTTGACACGGGGGCCACGTGGTCCTATGTGTCGCATAGATTTTGCAAGGATTTCCAGCTTGAACATGGTAATCTAGATAGTCCTTTGGCTATCGATGTAGCCGCGGAGGGGGTGCATGTAGTCGAGCATGTATACCGGGGGTGTATCATCGACATCTTTGGAGGGAAGTTCAGTATCAACCTCATACCCATCCCCATGAACGGGATCGACGTGGTAGTTGGGTTGATTGGATGTTTCAGAATCAGGTGAGAACGGATGTTGCAGGTCAGCTGGTACGTATCCAGATTCCAAGTGGGGGAGAGTTGATTGTGTACGGCTGATAACTCCAAAATTATACATGTTTTGGTAGTTTCGGTTTGCATTATTTTACCCCATTTTAGCCCATTTCTTGGATGTTTTACTCACGAAAGCTTCTTAATCTGAGTTTTGTAGGATTTGGAGGCCACTGAACGGAAAAGTATGAAAAGTTGTGGAAAGCATGAAAAAAGTGCAAATTGGATCCAGAGACTTTTCGCGTTCGCGGAGATTATATTCTCGCGCCGCGAGATAAGCAGTTTCTAGAATACTCTTGCTTTTGGCCAGTTTCGCGTTAGAGTTCAGAATTTTAGCGCCGCAAAGTAAGTGAAGACCCTCTATGGAAGATTCCAGAATGAGTAGAAAAGGAAAGATAGGGCTTCGTAAGTGTTTCGCACGGTGAAGGAGCAGCCTCGCGATCGCGAAGTGAGCCAAACACAACTTTATAAATACAGGCTTCCTCCCATTAATTCAGATCATCCAGCAATCAATTATCTAATATACTTTTAGAGTCAGTAGTAGTCAATAGTGAGGAAGAGAGAGCTTTTATGAGCTTTGAGCGTGAGGAGATTCTTATCCGGAATTGTTTATCCGGTGTTCGATCATCTCTCGTTTCAAGGTCGGTATAAAGTCTCTTTCTTTTTAGTTATTTGTTGTTTTTAATTATGTCTAGTGAGTAGTTTTCTTTTAGTACTTATTGTGGTTTTGATGAACCTTGTTGGACGATGTTTCAGTTTTAATTATTAATTAGTTTGGTTTGGTTTATTGAATGTTTGTCTTTGATTCCGAAGTTAATGCTTAAACTGTGGCTATCTAAACTTGTCGGTTGGGTGTATCTATTTTCCTGACAATAAGATAGGTAGACCCCGTCAGGTTAATCAAACTCCCTTACCTTTCACTCTGGTGACACGGAGAGACGTGGTAAGTAGTTTACTTGGACCGAAAGTAGACTAAACAGTAGGGTCCCACGACTTAGCATTAATTAGGGCGACTTTTACTAGACTGCTTGACAACCAGTCCCTGTAATTGGGCCGGGAGACCAACCTGGTTCATAATCACAGATAAAACATGCTAGGGTGCTTTTTAGCTTAAATTCTTACAATAACCAACTAAATTAGACATTCGGCTTAATTAACTCATCCACAAGGGGAATCTATATAAACCATAATAAGTACTATCTTGTTTAATGTTTGTTTAAAGCTTTTTTATTTTAAGTCTTAGTTAATGTTTTAGTCTTTTTAGCGTTTTAAAACTGTTTTCATAAAAATCCCCCTTTTAGATTAATTAAACTTTTATTAGATTTGTTTTGAATAACTTGACCGTTCTCATTGGTAAGAACGTTACCCAGACTTTCCTAAACTATATTGCTTGTGATCAGGTACGCTTGCCTGTGAGTGTGGTAATAGTAGTTAGGTGATTTTGAGCTTAAAACTTGGTTTCGATTTTATATATATATTTTACCGCATCAAGTTTTTTGCCGCCGTTGTCGGGGAACGGTAGTTGTTTAATTTTAATATTTAATAGTTTAGTTAATCGATCCTTGTGAGGGATTTTATCCCTTGCAAGTTAGTTGCCTTCTAGTTTAGTTTAGTTTTTGTTTTCTTTCTTTGTTTCCCGCAAGTTGTACTTGATCCTTTGTTGTGGTTTCAGTGAAGGATTAGTGGAGCCATTTGTGGAACCGGAGAGAGAGTTAAGAAAAAAGAACAAAAAGAAGTCAAAAGCAGGCAAAGTTCGTCCTAGAGCTTTGAAATTCGAGATGGGAGACGAAGCACCGATGTGGAATACCCAGAGGACCGCTCTTACCGTACCCACACAACCGATCACGAAGCCGGACTTAGACAAGGAAATCAAATGCCATTTCCTTCACATGACAAAGGAGTTGACCTTTGATGGAAAAAGCGATAGCTATCCTATCGTGCACATGGAGAACTTCGTGGATACCTGTGATCTGTTCAAAACCGAAAACAAGCGGGATGATGCCATTCGTCTACGATTGTTCCCATTCACACTCGTCGGAGAAGCTAAAACATGGCTACGCTTGTTGGAACCAAGTTCAATTGCTACATGGGAGGACTTACGTTCTAAGTTCTTGTCCCGATTCTTCCCACGTCAAAGATCGAGAAACTTCGAGCCGAAATCCGCTTTTTTCGGCAAGAAGATGAGGAGACTATTTCCGAAGCATGGGAAAGATTCAAACATCTCTTGAATTCATGCTCGAGTAACGGATTAAACAAGAGTGATCAAGTCCAAACTTTCTATAGTGGACTTAATTACTCTTCTCGTGGTACTTTGGACTCATCCGCCGGTGGTGTGTTCATGTACAAGACCCCCACGCAAGGATATAATCTTCTTGAGGATATGTTGATCCATAACATCGATTGGAAGTCGGATAAACTCTTACATATCCCGAAAATGGCTGGGAAAATTTCTACCAATTTCGATCCATCCGAAGAGTTAGCCGCTATGAAAAACAAACAGGTAAGGTTTGAACGAAAAATAGAGGATCTAATTAAAACTATTCACGCCTTATAGGTTGGATGTGAGGAGTGCAAGGGACCTCACCTTACGAAAGATTGCCCAAATAAGCCCATGATGACACCCGAGGAGGTCAACTTTCTTAACCGAGGCGACTACCAAGGGAGGTGGAGCAATAACCGGAACTTCAATCAAAGACCACCCGACTTCTTTGCACCAAACCAACAAAACCAAAGGATGGATGGCGAGCCACGCATGTCTCTCAAGGATCGACTCTTCCATTTCATGGAATCCCAAAAGAAGCTAAATGAAGAGGCAAGCTCATACCTACGTAATCAGCAAAGTGTAAATAAAAATTTGGAGTTGTAGGTTGGGCGAATCTCTCAAGCACTAAGCGGAAGAACTCAAGGGGAGCTACCTACACAAACTCAAGTCAACCCAAAGGTGGACGCTTCCAAGACCGTGCTAATGGTGGATGGAGTAACAACGAAGAGGCATGGACCAACATCTACACCAAGAAGTATGTCCCTTCCGATAGCGAGAGTGAACCGGATTACGCTACAAACTACGATTCGGAGGGCATCACTGTTTCTTTTGAGCATCTATTGCTTGGTGACCCAATCTATCTAGGTGATGAAGAGGAGGAAGATAGCAAACAAGGCGGATATGTGGAGTTCATGATTCCAAAGCCAAACAAGGAGAAAGAGAAGGCGAAAGAGGAAGACGCCAAGCTAACTTATGTTGCACCCATAAAACATGATCCAGGGAGTTATAGCTTACCTTTTTCTGTTTCTAATAAGTTTAAAGGTTTAGCTTTAATTGATTCAAGTGCCGCACTGAATATGATGCATGTGTCTTATTGCAGTAAAATGGGGATCAAAAAGCTGACACCGACGGCATATCAGTATCGGGGAATCAACGGATGCATGACAACGCCACCTGGAATAGCAGAAGCCGTCCTGATACGCATTAGGAATTTCGTATATGTCACGGACTTCATCGTTGCCGATCTCCCAAAAGATACAGAAATTCCTATCATTCTTGGAAGGGCCTTCTTACACACCGTGCAAGTCAACATTGACATGCATAATCAGGTATCTAGCTTGGGGTATGGCGATAAGCGCATTTCATTCAATCCTGATGGAGAGCCGGTGACGCATCTTCGTACACCTTACGTGGATCCAAACCTTTAAAGAAAAGGCCGACCGCCCGCTACTTCCGCATGAACACAAAAAGAAGACTGAAGATTACCCTAATCCCATGATGCAAAAAGGCGAAACACTAAATGAAGCGGGGACATCTAAGAAGTGGAAAGAAAGAAGAAGGGCTCTTCATCCCGTCTTGCGAAAAAATGAGCGCTAACTGGAGTCGAGCTCTTTTTCTATTTTGCATTTCTTTTATTTTCATGTGTGTTTTTACTAATGTTTTTCTTTGTTACTGCCTAGACAACCATTTTGGAGCATCGGAAGTCGAAAACGAGGAAATCCAACCGGAAACGCAAAAAAGTGAAAAACAAGAATAGAAACATTCCACGATCGCGAACCTTCAAGTTTCGCGACGCGAAGTTCTCAATCCATGGTGCCAGGTAAAATTTTCGAATTTCGCAACGCGAAGGTAGTATTCGAGGGCAGTTTTTAATTTTTACGAACTTCGCGAACGCGAAGCCTTAGGCTTAGCGACGCAAAAGTCGATCAGACGGGTTTTTAAACCCTTCTTCTCCAACTTTTTCAAACACAATTGCCCTAATACTCCTTAGCCGCCGCGAACCTCTCTTCCCCGACGCGAAATCTCGAATTATTGTGCTTCAATTCTTCAATTCCATGGCTTCAAAGGTACGTTTCCTACATTCTCCTTATTGGATTTCATCTCGAGAAGGTTAATTGGTACAAATTGCTTGATTTTAGTTGCTTATTGCTAGGAATGCTAAGTATTGATGTTCTTGATTGATTTTAGCATGTAAGTAATTAGAATTGTACCTTGATTAATGATATCTTTATACTAGCATTGTACTTTGATTGAGTTGGGGCTAGATTGAACTGTGGTAATCTAATTGGATTGTACTTCCATGCTAAGTGTGGGGAATTTTTCAAATTCCCTTCTACTTTTGTTTTCACCATATTAGGTTGCTAGATGAATCTTATGTGCCTAGAAATTCAAGTGTGGGGATTTTCTTCCATTAAGTTATTCACATGTGCTTATCATGAAAACTTGAATTTCTAGCTTTGTGATAATTAGATCATTAATCATGTGATGTGCTTAACTGATTTGGATTAAAACTAAGACATGGTTAATTATTTGTGTAGAGGACAAGATCTGCATCCACTTCCGCATCCGCACCCAATGTGAACTACCGGGCACCGGATGGGACCCATGCATTCACATATTTCATGAACGATTCCACTTTGAACGCCACAAAACAAGCCGAGTATCGAGACATCTTGGACCGGATAAAGACTCGTCAAATCGTCGTTCCTAGAAGTACCGATTGGGCTCTCCTCCAAACGTTGGAGATTGACGGGGATGTTAAGGCGGTTCTCGAGAAGCACGCACTTGGCGAGAACGGGCTCGAGTACTATATTTGCAAAGCTTGGGATCGGGTGTTCAACATTAACGAAGTTCTTTATCGGGAGCTCATTCTAGAGTTCGTGGCGACTTTCACCTTCAACCCCATCAAAGCAACGGAGGATTGCCGTGAAAAGTGCATTACTTTCCATCTTGGTGGAACTTGGCGGTCTCTTTCTCTACCCGAGTTTGGGGTGGCGTTGGGCATTTATATTCAAGCTGAGGTTGACGATCCCGGTTTTGAGGAATACATGGTGGCGACATCCAAGACTCCCGAGGGTTTTAATGCTCGTGAGATTTGGGTAATTCTCGGTAATGGGAACTTTTCTTCGAACATCAAGGTTAAAGGGTTATTATTTGATTTAGAGTTTATTAATTAAATAATAGTGTTTTCAGTTTAATTAAAAGCTTGCAAGCTTTATTAATTGAACGGGCTTTTTGGTTATTCGGGTATTACCATAATTAAGTGTATAAATATATGGTAAACCTAATAGGTTTGATTCATTCTATTCATTAGTTGCTTACCCAAAAAGAAAAGCCTGAAAAACCTCTCAATCTCTCCCTCTCTCCTCTCAACAGTCGATCACACACACATATACAAAAATCGAACTGATTTGTGTATTGGGGTAATTCTGTTCGCGGTCTAGCAGCTAATCTCTCGGAGGTGCAGTAGTGGTGTACTCCCCGTTAGCAGTCCAGACGTTTGTTCATTGGAATCCTCAAAAGGTATAATCTTTAACCTTGTCTAAATTGTGTCTAAACTGTTTGGGTTGGATCTCATCATTGGGAATTGTTTTATCCACTCTGCATGTTATTTATCGCATAAATTCCCAACAGTGGTATCAGAGCCACTTCCTAAACGTTTAGATCAGTTTATTTGTTGTATGTGATAAACAGATTATGGTTTGTAAAAATTCTTGATTTTTTATCGTTTTGGTTTAAAAATCGGATTTTTATGGTAAACACGTAACCCCGCATGATCGGTGGTGGAACGACGGCTGTTTGCCGACCAAACCATCAGAACCGATCGGTGGCGGCACCGAGCCGAACCGATCGCCGACCACCAAGGTTGGTGGCAGTGGCGCTGGCGTCGGCTGTTCACCACGCCTAGCCGTGGCGACGGTGGTGATGTTGATTGCGGCAGCGGTGGCGATGGCTTACGGCTGCTGTTGCCGCCGATGGATGCCGCAAACCACCTGCCTAGCCGCCGGCTACCTTGTGGCCTCGCCGGGCGGCGGCGGTGGTTGGTGGTGGCGCTGCTGTTGCCTAACGGCGGCGGCAGCAATCGGTGTTGGTGGCGGCGGCCATTATCGTCGTTGCCGGACGAACCGAGAACCACCAAACCACTCGTCGGCTGCCTTACGGCCGCGCCACGCGGTGGCGGTAGTCTCGTATACCAATCGATCGTCGTGAAGGCGACGATGGTGGGCAGCGGTGGTGTTTCGATCACCGGCCATCGGCGATGGCGGTTGCTGTGGCGACTTTGGTTGTTGCCGTTGTCGCCGGTGGCGGT
This sequence comes from Centaurea solstitialis, assembly GCA_030169165.1. Lineage (NCBI taxonomy): Eukaryota > Viridiplantae > Streptophyta > Magnoliopsida > Asterales > Asteraceae > Centaurea > Centaurea solstitialis. The sequence continues at coordinate 54,568,874 of CM058046.1, read as the reverse complement.
TTTGACTGGATCGCCGCCGGGTGACGGCGACAGTGGCCCGGCTACTGTTGCGGTCGACTACCGGTGGTGACGATGGCGACTGTTCGTTGCTATTGTTGCTATCGGTGGTGGCGGGGGTCTCGTGTATAAGATCACAAGTAAACCACCGTGTGGGATCGCAATCCTGAATAGGCTTCGTGTTGATAGGGTTTATTTTAGCCAGATAGGCTTAAATCCCAGATAGAATTAATTTTATTTTGGTATTAATTAATTACCTTATGAAATTAAAATTGTTTTTTGGTAATTATATAACCAGTTGAGTTTTATAATTCCATGAAATCCTTGTTTATCGTACTTGCTATATTTCTGTTTTAATATATGTTGCGGTTGTCATAGCTAAGCCACGGGCCTATGGTTGTGTTTTTCCTTTAATTTAAAATTCTGTCTTTGGTGAGGGAGGCCTGCGTGCCATTTACAACCCTTTTTATTGTAATTTTATTTTATGAATAATTTAATTACCTAAAGACGGAGGAGACTTGAAGACGGTGCTTGGAGACACAACCGAGGATTGGTAGTCAGTTTTAGTGTTGGCTCACTAAGTTGATATTAGTTTAGGGCAAAGCTATGACACATTGTTTTTATGTTTTATAATTGTGTGGTTTGTTATAATGGCGTGGTTGTGATAAAACGTAGTTTTTCAAAATCTAATGAATAGAATTCTAAAGACCTAAAGGTTCGATTACAGAGTGTTTTTTGAATCAGTTTTAAAAATCAGGTTTTTGAAATTAAAACTGGCTAAAAACCCTTAGGTTTAAAAATCTTAGATCACGTAAGTGCGACCCACTTTGAGACCCTTTTGGCGTAAGGTACGCGGGTGTTGGAAGTGAGCAAGCCTTGGGCATCCGCGTTCAAACCCCAAGTTGAAAGGGGTGTGACAAGTACACCCAGTCTCAAGTGGTGCGATCTATTTTGGTTTTGTAACAATTCACCGTGTCGTATCGGGCCAAAGCGCACTAGAGGGGCTAAATATGCACGAATGTTATATTCGATGTCCCGACAATCTAGAAGTCGTATCTTCGTTTTAAAGTACGATTGGTATAAGTCATTACCTACCAGAAATAACATGGGTCGGCTTGTGTGATCAAGCCGCTTGCCGACAGATGTGAAATATGGATTCTAGTCTAATAATCTTATTTTGTCTAAGGGTAATAGTTTTGTTAGAAGTTTTATAATCAAATACCTAAATCGGAATTTATTCTTTCTGTAGATGTCTTATACTGCTGTTCCGTTTTATTCACCTGAGGAATCACTTCGCCTAATTATGGGCAAGTGGAAGCTTACAGGCCAAAACTTTCATGTTTGGAAGTTGCACCTTGAAAATGTCTTGCGTACACAGGGTAAGTTGTATGTGATCGATAAACCACTTTCACGACCTAAGAGCAATGCTCCTGAAAAGGAGTTTGCTGAGTATTTCAAGTTCACGGCTGATGAATCTGACGTCATGTCTATTCTGTCTTTCTCTGCTTTGCCTGAGTTTACGGTCGATCTCAAAGTTAAGTTCTATCATGAGGTCGTGAAAAATATAGAGAACCAGGTTGGTTTCTATAAAAATTGTGGGAAGTATTTGATAATGAAAGAAATCTTTTCATTGAAAGTAAAGAGGGGCCAATCAGTTAAACATCATCTCTTGGATACAAGATAACTCAGGAAGAGCTAGTGTATCTGATGTGGTTCTCGCTTCCAAAAGAGATTCGTGTCATAGCTAGTGATTACATAGGAGAGCCCAGGATGGACGTGGCAAAGTTACATGAGGATATTTGGACAGTTTGGAGCCGAAACCAGCAAGTGTTGAACTCATGGACACTGATTGGATTGGTGAGCTGGGAGATCTAAATTGCCCAGAATGCGGTAGCCAAGATATCTGTGTCCAATCATTCAACGCTGGCCAGATGGACATCGGTCTACCCGATGCACCAGGTATCTTTATGATAGATTGTTTGATCACTTCTTATGAATCATGGGTACTTGATACAGGAAGTCGTAACCACATTTGTAATCATTTACAGGGATTCAATAGAAGGGAGACTTTGAGGAAGGATCATTCGAACCTACGAGTCGGTGAAGGCACGATGCTTGTAGCTGAAGCCATAGGATCTTACAGTCTTAGTTTAACCTCGGGTCTAGTTTTGGAACTTGAGACTTGTTATTATGTTCCTAGAATGATCAAAAATATTATTTCTTTTGATTTATTGGTAGACCAAGGTTTTTATTTTAAATATGATTATAAAATGATTTATTGCTTTAAAAATGATATGTTTTTTTTTAAGAGGTATCCCACACCACATTGGGCCCAGACTAATCCTCGGCAATTTTGGGCCGAAGCCCGACTGCTAAAGCATGCAGCCCGGGGTCGAAGCCCCCGTACCTCCAGAATGCGTCCCCTAGGGCTCGAACTCGGGTTAACCACTATGTAGTGCCCAAGCCTTACCACTAGGCTAACACTCCTTTTATTTCAAAGCAACTCCTTTGAATGGTCTATATATATTAAATCTACAAGAAAGTAATAATGAAATCTATCATATAAGTAAACGATCCAAAGATATCGAGGATCAAACTTACCTCTGGCATTGTCGGTGATAGGAATTGAGAACCAGTAATCTTGAGGAAGATAGACAAATTTAACAGAAACAGAGAGAAAATTTTGAAATAGAAATGAAATGACGAAGAACACAAGCAAACTTCAAAAAACGACTCTCATAGATTTCTGTTAAGTGTACGGCTGATGAAAGTACAATAGATTACCCTAATTACATGAACACACTCCTATTTATACATGAAATAACCAGACCCTAAGCTCAAGCCCATTACAATTCATTTTCCCAAGCCCATTACAATAATTAAACATTTGTATCAAAACTGCTTCCATTTATAAAACATTTATAATTTCAGTCCTTGACTAAGCTAACAATCTCCCCCTAAGTTTTATAAATGAAGCATGTCTTTGAGCTTTCTCTTCTTTCCAGCATCAGAGGATGAAAGCAGAGCTTCCAGGTTTCTCTTGGCAGAGGATTGTACCACAAAGTCTCTGTGACTGGTGACAGAGGATTTGCAGTTTGTGACTTCATAACTCTTCTAAGATTTATCATCAGAGGATTGTATCCACAGAGTCTATGAGAAGTTTTGCAGAGGCTCTGTGACTTTTAACTTGTGCGTGTGTTTGAATCTTCATCAACTGAGTCATATGTTCACAGAGGCTTTGTCCTGATCTTAGATTCCTCAAAAAGTCTTCTGTGAAAGATACGAACTACCCCTTGACTTGTGCTCTGTGATTCTCAACTTGTCAAGAAACTTTTTCTCTTTCGACTTTTGCCTCAACCGGTTTTCACTCCTTGCATACCAGCATGAACGACAGAGGTTCTGCTCCTTGTAGAGATGAAACAGCAAAGAAGCAAGTCTCAGAGCTTCGAATCTTTATTTTGGAGAATGTTGGATGAGAATGAGTTCCTTTTACCCAATTTCAGAGATAGGTATCCCATCCAGTGAACTCCTCAGATTCTCTCACCACATCCCAATAGAGGGTAGAGAAATAGGAGTGTAGTTCATGTTGGATTGATTAGGGAACTTTTGATATTTTTTCAGAAATCAAATGGGCAAGGTTCTCATAGGATTTTATTTTATAGGGCTGGGTTCAGAGAGGTGGACATTGGAGGTTCGTTACAGGAGTGGTTTTTGTCTAAGAAGTTCAGGGAAGTTCAGTGTTTTTTAGAAACGATCTGAGTCTTCTGTGCATTTGGATAAGTTCTAGAAAAGATCTATCTTTAGATTTATTGAGAGTTCAGAATATAGAGATTGGGTTCAGAGAAAAAGTGCCTACAGAGATTCTGTGGCGTGTATTGGATGAAGCAATGAAGTTTGGCAGAGTCTCTGTGACAACAGATAGAGTTTAACTTTTGAGGAACTTTTCAACAAGTGTAAACAGTGAGCATAGGTATTCGGGGGCTATGCCTACAACACGTTGATTAGAACCAAAAAGTTATCTCAATGTTAAAAAGAAAACGGACATAAACTCTGAGGTGATTTGCAGAGGCTCTAGAAACATTCAACAGAGGTTCTGACAAAGTTATCACAAGGCCTCCCTCTGATTGAGACTGTAAGAGCAAGAGGGTCAGAGGCTCTGTGATAACTGTCAGAGGCTCTGTGGTTCCTATGTCTCTGAGGTTGGCTCCAATCATCTTTGACTTGAAAGATAGGTGGTGACACTCATTTGGAGTGACCCACAATACTGACTCTGGGAGACCACACCTAATATCCCTGTTCAGGGATATATCACCTTATGTGACATCCTTTACAGATATCACACAGAATCAGAACCTGGAAAGTCTCTGAAATGAACAATCTCATCAATTTCTGAAACTCAAGAACACGTTGAAACACGATTTTCAAGACGCAATTTCTAGATCCAAGAACAACAGTCTTCGAAGAAACAAATTCCGAAGACGAAATCATTAGAAGAACAGACCCTGAAAATAAACAATATATAACGAAACACATACTTCCCAAACGATTTTCCTCAAGAAAACTTGTTCTAAAGGATCGAAAACGGATACTGTTGAACCGTTCCCGCTCTGATACCACTTGATAGGAATTGAGAACCAGTAATCTTGAGGAAGATAGACAAATTTAACAGAAATAGAGAGAAATTATTGAAACAGAAATGAAATGACGAAGAACACAAGCAAACATCAGAAAATGACTATCATAAATTTCTGTTAAGTGTACGGCTGATGAAAGTACAATAGATTATCCTAATTACACGAACACACTCCTATTTATACATGAAATAACCGGACCCTAAGCTCAAGCCCATTACAATTCATTTTCCGAAGCCCATTACAATAATTAAACATTTGTATCAAAACTGCTTCCATTTATAAAACTTTTATAATTGCAGTCCTTGACTGAGCTAACAGTCGGCTTGGGTATATAAACAAGAAACGCATAAAACTACTCCAGAAAGGAGGACTTCTCGGGACTTTTGATTTTAAGTGTTGTCCCTAAAAACAATGAAATGCAAATAGAAATGGATGGAAATCCTATATAAATGAGATGAAATCAATGAAGCTTTGATGAACTCAACAATGGTGAAAAAGTTGCCCAATTTGGTATATATTGATTCCTTCTTAAAACCCTAAACATCCTTTTCCTTTTATAGGGAAAAGGAAGTTACATAAGTTGTCAACAAAGGCCCCCGAGGTTCCAAACCTCAAACAAGGGCTTAAACGAAATAAGATTGTTTACAAAACAAGGAAACTAAACTAGAAAGCATTTTAAAGATAGATGATTCTGACTCTTCTCAACATCTGGGTTCTACAATCTCCCCCTTTGAGAAGAAGTCAGAATGGTGGTGGAAGCTCCAGTGCAGGCTCCCACTTGGACACCTGCAGGTACTCTTCCCACTCGCCTATGATCCGTGCTCTCATCTGCATCGCAGCCTCTGCTCGTCTGTACATCATCCGCTCCTTAAGCTTCTTCTCGATCAACCTCATTGCCTCCAGCAGCTTTCCTTTGCCATCTATGATTCTCCGACTGGGTACCTGATCCGCCAGCAGTCTGCTCTGCATGCCATTGTAGACATAAAGGAGGGTCCCGTCGCAGAACTGGAGAGCTCTCCAAACCTCATAAACCTGCGCTCCTTCTTCTTCCGAGTCATGTAAAGGACTCCATGCTCAGGTATCCTGGTTGGCATGTAAGGCGTGTAGGCATCGATACCAGGAACGAGCAGGTTTGGTCTCAGCAGGTTGACCTTCGGCTGGCGGCTTTCTATGGCAAGCTGGTAGTCCGTCACTCTCGCGAGTGAGATTGCGTGACGGACGTATTTCTTCAGAATCTCCGTGCCATCTCTGTAGTGCTCTGGTCGGAGGATCGGGCCTTGGAGGTACTTGATGATCGTGAGAAGGTCTTCTAGATGCACCCGATCTAAGTCAGCTTCCGTGAAGGTCCAGTTCTGCAGTTCACCTCGAGGGACACCGGTGCCGTACATGCGAACATCATATTCAAGGAATAACTGATGGCCGTGTCTGTAGGGGCGCATGGCAGTTACCTTGGTAAAGCGACGTCTGATCCTCTGGCGTCCATGAGTGGCCCAGTTGCACATTCGCTGATGTACGTACGCTGTCCTCCGTCTCTTGTTCTTGATGTGAGAGATCCCGAAGTAGACTTTTCGGGACCAGGCGTGCAGCTTCTCTTGCTGGTAGATGCGGGTGAACGTTTCTTCTAGGAACGGGCGGAAGATGATGGAGTGGTTCCAGTTGAGCTGGATGACAGTAGGAGCGTCGGTTTCTGGATCGGTAGAGTGGACTGTCCGTGGGGCTTCTGGAGTTGGGAACTTGAGCGCTGAGATGAGGTTGGCGTAGTCAGGATTCTTGACTAGATCGTCTCCCTTCTGATAGACCCTTAGGCTCTGAGCTAGCGACCGCAAGATCTTCCGGGCTGCTTCCGGAATCTGGAACTCTGAAGGATCAGTCGGCGCTGCTTCTGGTATAACGGCATCAATCTGAGCCGTGTCCGTCATCTGAGGAAACTGAACTGTCTCCCCTTCCGGAATCCTCTCATATCTCCAACTCCCCATGTCCGGAATGTCTTCTGTCTCAGAGTCGACATAGGGAGCTTCGGCGGTCTCGAAGTCTGTGGGAGCGCTCGAGGGGGCGGCTGAGGATCCTGGAGCTGGAGCTGATGAACCGGCGCCGGAACCAGGTTGGAGGTCGGTGCGAAGCCGTTTTGCAGCTTGTACCTCCCCCTCATGAGGACCTGGTGCGGAGTCATCAGGGTCATCATGCCTCCTCTTCGAAGGCTGAGCCTGGGACCGACACACGGCCTCCAGTTCTCTAATCCTTTGTTGTAGCAGCTCGATCTGGGCAGCTTGATCTCTGACTTGGGCGGACAGGCGGTCATTCTGAGTGGTGTATGAGGTGACCATCATCAAGTGCTCCACCTCAGTGACGTAGCCTGGGATCGGAGGAAGGTCGCCCGAAGTCGGAGGGGCAAGCCTGAGGACGTCTTCAGATGGCCTGGGAATAGGAGCTTCAGTAGATGGGGCAGCCTCAGAATGCTTGCCCTTGATCCTCCGTTTGAGCTCGTAGAGCTCCGCATCCCGGTCTTCTTGAAGCTTGCGCGACGCCTCGAGATCTGATAGTCTCTTCCTCTCCGTCTCGGCCAAGGCTTTCTCGAGTGCCTCGACCCGCGCGTCCCGAGCCTGATTGGCTTGCTCCACAGCTAATAACCTGCTTTGGACGACTTTAAGGATGTCGTCCGAATCCGTCGGACCTATAAGTCCCGTTGGTGCAGGGGCGGTTTTAGGGATTCCGCCCGAATCCGTCAGGCTCAAAAGCCCCGGTGTTGCGTGAGCATCTTTATAGACTTTGCTCGAGTCTGTCGGACCCGGTCCCGGAAAAACTAAACCCGGTGCCACTTGGGCTCCAGTTGACGAGTAGAGTCCTAAAGAGGTACTCTCTCGGCCCGATGTCACCGCTGGTATAATGCTGACGGTGTCGGGGCTTCCGGTGGATCCTCGAAGGGCGTCCAATGACGCACCAACTCTCCCCGTTCCGGCCTCGCCACTTGGGCGGGCAGATGAAGCATCCACAAGTGTCCTAGTCAAATGAACAACCCTGAAGGTGTCTGTGAGTGGCTCTAGGACGACTGGTGCACGGAAAGATGTCGAGAGGTGGGGCAGAGCCTCTCTCATTTCAACACCGGCAGACTCCGATTGAGTGGCCGGTGGAAGTTGAGCTAATTCCCCGTGTGAATGTGAAACGACCATCTGTTGAGAGATGGCCGAGTGGCTGGTTTGGGCGTGCAAATGCGCTGGTTGGCTGCCAGCGACTTGACCTGACGTCAGCGAGTGACCGGTCTGTATGAGGGTTGCCTCTGTGGGGGTTGGACTCTGGGCTAAAGGGATATCCAATTCTAACCTATGCGGCTCTTCTTCTTCATCCGCCTCCTCTAATTGAGCCCAAGGCTTGCTCAACTGGACCTCTACGTCTTCAGTCTCTTTTTCTCTGCTCTCTCTCTCCTTTTCTCCCCTCTCTCTCTCTTCTTCTTCTTCGCTGTCTTCTCGACCCCAGCCGGTAGCAACCTCGGTCTCACCTTCTTCCTCCTGACCAACAGTTCGGTCATCCGACGCCAGATCCGCTATAAGAGTGGGATCACCAGAAATCCGGTCGTCGTTGAAAGAGGAGGTGGCTTCATCCAAATCTATCACTTGGGCCTTCCCGCCCTTTGGTGGATCTGATAGTTGAAACTCGGAGTCTGATCCGTAGTCAACTTGTTCTGATTCTGTCGCCTCGTCATCGGGCTCACGACGGTCCTTGGGAGTGTGCTCGGAAGATTCGTGACCGCCGGAGTCATCGCCAGATGGTTCGCCTGAGGGTTCGCCTCCCTGAGAAGTGACGGCCGCCGAGTGAGGTGGTGGAGGAACATGTGCTTGTTCTTGTGGGGAAGCTTCCACGTCCTCCCCAGCAGGTTGTTGTGGCGGCGTCGGCGATCGGCGTTCTTCCGATGACGAGTGGATAGGAGACTGCTGAAGGGTGCCCATGTACTGCTTTACCCTGAAGTGACTCGTGTACTCGCGCGTGCGGATGGCCTCAGAAGATTCCTCCACAACTGTAGGAGTGCGAGCACGAGTGGCACGGTTCTGAATCATGGTCTGGTATGCACCGGCTCTAGAAGTGTGCGGAGTGGCAGACGTACCGACTATTCTACCCGCTCCTCCCCTTACGTCAACTCTCATCACTCCCGAGCCAGAAGCTCCCCCACTGGAGCTCTGGCCCGCCGTACCTGAGGTACGGCTTCTAGTAAGGACGGGTTGCACGTCTTGGGCAGGGCTCCCCGGTTCTGAGGAGTCCGTAGACGTGTCTTCTAAACCTACGGATATGCGGTACATCCTAACGCTCATTGACCTACGGTCTGCCATGTTGAGTACGTTAGCCGGAATGTGCATCTCTACCTGACCAGGCCGCAGAGTCTTCTTGTTGGCTCGGCCGATCTGCTGGCTTTCGAAGCGGAGATGGCGTGATCTGAGTCTGACAGCCCGGTTCTGAGTCATGTGATCTCGGATGACCAGACTGAAGAAGCGCATCCAAGGGATGGATGTGTGTTTTGTGCGTCCTGGCCCAGCTCTGACATCACCGATGATGTCCGCCCAGATTTGCTGAGCAAAGTCGATCCGCCTTCCGTAGGCGACCGCGTGGAAAATGTGCCAGAACTGGGTGGATGCCTTGTCCACGCCATGGGTCTTCGAGGAGATCGTACGGTTGAGTATGTTGAAGAATGAGTACCAGATTGGGGGCAGCATTCCCTGAGAGATCTGGGAGATTCCTCTCGGCCTGTTGTTCTCGGTGTAGTGGACCCCAACAGCGAGCACTTCGCTGAACAGTTCCGGTCCCGACACGAGAGGGTCAAACGGGGCCTCCGAAGATGCAGCTGGCAGACGAAGGATTCTGCGAAGATCCTCCATAGTGAGGACCAGATCAGTCTGGTCCACTCGGCCGATGATGGTTTGAACTCCGTCCCGGTTCTCAACACGGGAAGTGTTCCAGAACTGTTGCAGATAAATCATCGGGATGGCAGCAGTGGCTTGCATCGCGTATGCAAGGGGGTGAGCTCGGAGAATCTCGAGAACAACGTCATCTTGGACGGTGAAGTTCGCCAAGTCAACGAACTGGTTGTTCTGGTGGATCTCGACGATGTCTGCCGGGTTGATCAGTGCGAGATCAGCAGCGTTGGCGACGGGTGAAGTAGGAGCGATTGGTTGTTGATCAGCCATTTCTGCAATATATATTAAGTGTTAGAAACAATACGACGTGAAAAGACTATACCCTCGAATAGACGCGAGTCGGAAAACCTCGAAAACCCATTAAAGAGTGTTTCGTATTTTCCGAGTCGAAAAACGAGCAAACAGAACGAGGGGAGTTTTCCGATTCGGAAAAGGGTGTTTTCCGAGTCGGAATACTCAACACTTGGAAAAAAATAGCACAAAGATAAACAGACAAGTTTTCCGATTCGGAAAAGGGTGTTTTCCGAATCGGGAAACTCCCACACTTAGAGAGAAAACATGTAGGTTTTCCGAGTCGGAAAACATGGTTTTCCGATTCGGAAAATGTCAACACTTAGAAAATTTTGGCAAAACTTGGTCTCTCGATCGAGTCGGAAAACCTTGGAAACCCATAAGGGTAGTTCCACGTTTTCCGAGTCGGAAAAGAAGCAACTGAAAGTCGAGACCAAGTCCGATTCGGAAAACATAGTTTTCCGAATCGGAAAACATACAATAAGACTCATCGTTTTCCGATGCGGAAAACTTGAACATTCAAGTTTTCCGATTCGGAAAACTTGAATGTTCAAGTTTTCCGAGTCGGAAAACCGAGACTGTTCGAGTTCTCCACTTAGAAACCGCTCAAAAAACCGTCAATCTAAGGCCCTAAACTATCAACATTCATCCTAAATCAGTTTATAACAACATTATAAGCAACAAAGGATCGTTTTAACGTCCCGAAATCCCATTCCAAGGAGTTTGGGTTTCGGGTAAGTTTTAAAACTTTTAGGCTTCGATCCAGACAATAAAACGCATGATTTAGATGTTAAAACTATATAAGGGTTGATCGTTTACTTACCAGGAATCCGAATATGTAAAGAAATCGACGATCGGAGCAATAACGAGCGAAAACCGGAATCGAGCGCGAAGTGGGTTCGGGTGAGAATTCAGAGAGAAAAAGATGAAAATTTGAATTTTGTGAAAAGTAATTCTTGAAAACCGGTATTTATATTTTTACCGAATTACACTGTGTTTGGGTCAAAAACACTGTGTTTGGCTCTCCTTTTGGCTTTCTTAACCCGACTTTTACCATTTGGCAAAAACCACCCCTGGACTTGAAGTTTGAGTAAACTTACAGTCAAGTCCCTGAACTTGTATTTTCAGAAAAATTTCAGAACAGACCCTGGACTACAAGTTTCACAAGATTTGCAAAACGAGTCCCTGAACTTTAAGAAGCAGAAAGTGGTAAAGTTAGTCCCAGAACTTGTAAGTTCAAGACATGTACTCTACCGCCCCCTGAACTTTCAAGTTCACAAAAAGTTACAAGTTCAGCCCTCGACTCCCGAAAATAGAGACTTACCTGGTGCGTCTCACTGGGTTTAGAGCGAGTCCTGGTCTGAAGTAACCAGAAGTCGTAGTGAGGATCCACACCTACATAATAGAGCACAATATGGTATCCAAGATGATGTGGATCCGAGAACGTTAGTAAGCACACTAAACATTAAATACAGGACTTGTTACTCCCCCTCGATTCATGCAATATCTATAGAATTCCTACAGACTCCCCCTACACACATGCATATGAAATAAGAACTCCCGACTCCCCTAGACCTCAGGCAGGGAGGTCTAGCATTCCTAACTTGCTTAGGAGGAAAAAGTGACGCTTCTCGTCAAACGGCTTGGTGAACAAATCAGCAAGCTGATAGTCACTCTCAACAAAGTATAGTTCAATATTACCTTTCTCGACGTGATCTTTGATGAAATGATATCGAATGTCGATATGCTTCGTCCGAGAATGTTGAACCGGATTTGCCGTGATCTGTATTGCACTTTTGGAGTCGCAGTAGATGGGAATTCGATGCATGGTGTATCCAAAGTCAGCTAGTTGGGTTTTCATCCACAGAACTTGCGAGCAGCAGCAGGCGGCGGCTACATATTCTGCCTCCGCGGTGGATAAAGAACCGCAAGTCTGCTTCCGGGATGACCAACTGACTAACTTGTCCCCGAGAAATTGACAAGCACCAGAAGTGCTTTTCCTGTTTAGCTTACAACCTGCATGGTCTGAGTCTGTATATGCAATTAGTTCAAAGCCAGAATCCTTTGGGTACCAAAGGCCAAAATCCGGTGTGCCCTTCAGATACCTAAGGATTCTCTTGACTGCAGACAGATGTGAATCCCGTGGGTCACACTGAAAACGAGCGCAGACACCCGTGGAAAAGACGATATCTGGTCTACTAGACGTGAGATATAAAAGGGAACCAATGATTGCCCGATATGTTTTCTGGTCAACCGGTTTACCAGAAGTATCAGCAGAGAGTTGAAAATTTTTAGGCATTGGTGTGGCCGCAGAGTTTGAACCACCGAAATCAAAACGTTTTAAAAGGTCTTGAACATATTTGGCTTGATTTATAAAAATGCCATCAGGGCGTTGTCGAACTTGAAGTCCTAAAAAGAACGTCAACTCGCCCATCATGCTCATTTGGAATTGGGATTTCATGGTGTTTTCAAACTCTTGGCACATCTCAGGCTTTGTAGACGCAAAGATAATGTCATCCACGTATATCTGAACGATAATTAAATCTGTACCTGACTTCTTGAGAAACAAAGTGGGATCGATAGTACCTTTCTTGTAGCCTACTCCGAGTAAGTAGTCAGTGAGAGTTTCGTACCATGCCCTCGGAGCTTGCTTGAGACCATACAGCGCCTTGTCCAAAACATAGACATGATTTGGGAATCGAGAATCGACGAACCCTTCCGGTTGCTCAACGTACACTTCTTCTTGAAGGACTCCATTCAGGAAGGCACATTTGACGTCCATCTGATAGACTGTCATGTTTTTGTGTGCAGCATACGCAAGGAAGATTCGGATCGCTTCAATTCGGGCTACTGGCGCATATGTCTCATCATAGTCGATACCCTCTTGTTGGCGATAACCCTTGGCGACCAGACGAGCTTTGTTCCGGATGATGAGATTATTCTCGTCGGTTTTGTTCCGGAGTATCCACTTGAGGCCAATGATTGTCTTTCCCCATGGTCGTTCTACCAAGCGCCAAACCTTGTTTCTCTCGAATTCGGCCAGCTCATCTTGCATGGCGATCAACCAGTCGGGATCGGTGAGAGCTTGCCAAACATCAGATGGTTCAAAATCGCTCAAGAATCCACCGAAAAGGATCAGATTTTCAGTGTGCTTTGCAGATCTAGTGTTTACAGGTTGTGAGGGACTCCCGATGATCTGGGAGGGGGGATGATCTTTTGTCCACCTTCGAGTGTGAGGGTGAGTGACATAAGCCTGTCGGTTGTTGGTGGCGTCGTTCTCATCTTGCACAGCAAAGACCTCTTCTAGGTTCCCACTTGAAGAGCCTTCAGCCTGATTAAACCGCGGTGCAGCCTCTAACCGGGGCTCTCTGACTACCTGAGCATATGATCGTTGGGCCGTGCTCGGGGAAGGTAGTGGAGCTTCTTCTGGAATTGGAGTAAGAACAGGGTGCGGAGTCTGTTCTTGATCAGATGCTGGTGAAGCTGCGGATGAAACTTCCGATGGAGGAGCCACGGACTCAGGTGTCACGGAGTGAGTTGAAGTGCTGGAGGAGGGCTCCGTGATGAAGGCATCAGATGTCACTGTGGTTGTGGTCGAACCTGTTGGAGCGGGAACTACGATTGGACTCGTTAGATTGTGCAGATCGTATTCCGCGAGATCTAAAAAGTCTAAAGCAGAAAAGTTAGAAGACGGATCTGTGCTCGGTGGTGAAGGGAACAATTCGGGGAAAGATGCAGACACACTACTAGAACTAGCATTCAGATAGGTTTCAGATTCAGAGAAATCAACATTTGAGCTTTCCAGGATAGTTCGGGTCCGTTTGTTGAAAACCCGGTAAGCCTTAGAGTTATGTGAGTATCCGATGAAGATAGACTCATCAGACTTAGGGTCAAACTTACCCAAATTATCCCGGTCATTAAGAACATAGCATTTACAACCAAAAACTCTAAAGAAGTCAATGTTTGGCTTACGCTGTTCGACCATCTCGTAAGCGGTTTTACCAGTCCGCTTTACGATCAGAGTCCGGTTTTGCGTGTAACATGCTGTGGAAATGGCTTCAGCCAAAAATTGTTGAGGAACTCCAGAGTGAGCCATCATGGATCTTGCTGCTTCGACCAAAGTCCGGTTCTTCCTTTCTACGACCCCATTCTGTTGAGGTGTGCGAACTGCCGAGAAGTTGTGAGTGATCCCCACTTCTTCGAGAAAGGATTGCAGCTTTGCGTTGCGGAACTCTGTACCGTTGTCGCTACGTATTTTCCTCACCCGACGACCTAAGAGAACTTGTGTGCGTTTGATGAAGGCTATGATTCGTTCAGCAGCTTCTGATTTGTCTCGAAGAAATTCAATCCAAGTGAACCTAGAGAATTCATCTACGAGAACCAGCATATACTTCTTTCTGGCGAGACTTTCTACTCTCATGGGTCCACAAAGATCCATGTGTATCAGGTCGAGGGGACTTTGGCAATTCGTATCCATTCTCGGTGGATGAGAGCTTCTGGTCATCTTTCCTTGTTCGCACGCAGGACAAAGAGTGTCCTTGGAAAGGCGAAGCTCAGGTAGTCCCCTGACTAAACCCTTAGAAACCAGCTTGTTCATATCTTTGAAGTTCTGATGGCATAGTCTGCGGTGCCATAGCCAACTGTCCCCTTTTGATGCTTTTGAGAGCAGACAGATCGCATTCTTCGGGTTAGCTTCAAACTGGGGGTGTGTTTGAGGGATTGAACGGAAGACGGTTGTGTAGAGATTGCCATTTCGCCTGGCGGAGAGAATAGCGTTGTTGTCTTCATCGTTCACGTCACTTCCATACTGAAAGGTCTTCACCCAGTATCCGTTATCACAGAACTGGCTGGAGCTAAACATGTTGTACCCCAATCCCTCCACATAACGTACACCCTTGATGATGTACTTTCCATTTGTGATTTTTCCCGACCCTAATATCGGCAACGGCGTTCTGTCGGCAGTCTTTATGTATCCCTCAAACTTCTCAACGTAGTCGAAGATGAAGGACCGCTGCCCAGTCATGTGTGTGTGAGCCCCGAGTCAAAGTACCACACATGACTGATCTGCAAAACAATTAGGCTTGTTTAGGGACCCATTGCCAAATGGGTTCCTTAGGGTCAGAAATGATTGAATTGGTCGATGCAGTCTCCTTTTCAGATTTCTCCTTAGGCTTAGGGGACTGCACTGACGAGGAAGGTTTCCCCTTTCCTCTTTTTCTCCCTCTTCTCTTTCGAGATTTGATTTTAGGCACATCAGCATTAAAAGAATCATAAACACCATAGCGCAGAAAATTGTCAAACATAAAGCACATGTCATTACGCAAAGAGTCAAAAGCATGAGTTAAATGTCGATTACGTTTTACAGACATGTTTGAATTAATTCCTACACTAGGTGGAGCATAGCCAAGACCCGCACGGTTAGGACTACGCTGCTTAGGGAAAGCTTGAAAAGAGTTGGGTCTTCCTCGGTGATTCTTCCTCGGTGGCTTCACTTCCTGTCCACCATCCTTCTTCCTCCCATCTGCATTACGAGCATGGTGTGAGTTAGATGACGGTTTAATAGGAGAAGAGTTGCCACCCTTTCCAGAAGATGTTTTTGAAAATTTAGGTTTTGTGGAAGAGAAAGGTTGCTTTGGTTTTAACTGAGAGGTCTCACCCACTTCAAAGCTGCTTGAATTAAGGTCAAGGCTTTTAATGGGTTTAGCTGAGTTACGAGCATCGTTAGACTTTGAATGCTTTTTCTGGAGTCCTTTGGGTGCGTGAGGCTTAACTGACTTCCCTTGTCAGTACCAACACATTTTTCACCCTTAGGGTTACTGTTCTCAGAAACAGGAGCTCGTGACTCAACAGACTTCTCAGGTTTTACAAAAATAGATTTTGGCCCTTTTGGGATAAAGCCTGAAGGATCATCACCTTCATCTAAGAACACCTTCAGATCGTATTCAACGTTAGGATCATGGATAGTCTTTGGTTCGGTTATCCTATGGTGTGAGTTGAGGGGTTCATCATCATCTGACAGTAAGGTGTAATAGTCCTCTAAATCCGTAACAGATTTGGTTTGGGGAGTAACTATCGGATGGTTGAGGAGTGGAGTAGTCTTATCATTAACTGATTCTGAAAGGTGTGCAAAGTACATGACTTTTCTTTTCAAAATGGAATTTGACACACGTTGGTTGGTTAAGGCTACACGATAATTGATCTTTTCATCATGATCAAGTTCTCTTGTAATTTCTGAATGAACATTTAGGAGAACATACCGTGCCTTAAGATCCGCAACCTTGAGTTGAAAATCAGTAAAGGTTGAGGCTGCGGTCTCACACTTTGAAGACATTCTAATTCTCTCGGCATTTGCCTTGATCAAGTCTTTCTTCAAAGTGTGAACCAAGTTGTCTTTTTCAGAAATAAGCACTTTCAGATTCAGTATCTGATGTTGACAAGCATCCAGGTCCATGGCTTTTAGTCTAAGTCCAAACATTTCCTTCTCTAGTTCGACTAGGTTGGGACCCTTAGTTGCGGAAACATCCTCTGGTGGGATAACTAAGGTCTCTTCTGAAAAATCCATCTTCCTAGTGTCATAACTAGTGTTAAGGTCTGAGTAGTTGATGGGAGGCATAGCTACCCTAGGTGTTCTTGCCTTGATGCCTTCCCATGTGGACTTAGTGTTGGTTGGATCACTGGCTGGGACAAATATAGGTTTGTTGGGAGCAGGGCTAGTGGGTGGACTGCTAGAGGTGCTGTTCGTTGGACTGACGGTCGTGGTTATGGTCTCACCATTTATAACTTCGGTATATGTGACAGTCTGCCTAACGAATTCCTCGGTCACATGTCCTCCCACTAGGGCAGGTTTGGGTTTGGAGGCGGCCATGTCCTCAAAATTGTACAGATTAGAAGGTGCCTTTTCTAAAACATGGTTTTCTGACAATCCTAGTCCGGGTCTGGCTTTGTAGAAAGGATTTTTGTTGGCATGCTGCGTAAGAATGCTCAAGGTCTGTTCAGATTGTCCTCTTTTAAAGTTGTTATCTTCAAGCTCTTGAATTTTGGAAAACAGTCTAGTTCTTTCTTCTGAAAGCAACTGGAATTTTATTTGGAGCTCTCCATGGTCACTGTTAAGTTTCTCATGGGTTTTCTGAAGACAACTGAGTTTGTTTGACAAATTGGACTCTCTGACGCTAGACTCAAGAGTCTCACGATTGTACACTATGGTCAAGTCCTCAAGAGAGCTTTTGTATATGGCACTGTCGATTCTAAATTTCGTGACGAGAGATCGTTCCGATTGGAGACATCTCTCAAGTTCACAAATTCTAGATTCTAACATTGTCACATCATCAGTTAAGTCAGGAATAGTGGATACCTCAGAAGCGTCGAGGTCTCGATATGTGCTGGGGCCAACAGCTTCAGGTCCTTCGAAGTCTGCCATCAAACACGGACCCCCAACAAGATGATCTTCCTCGTCTGAGCTTTCTTCCTCACACACCCAGTTTTCCTCATCGACTAGCAAAGCAACTCCCTTCTCTTTCTTCCTCATCAATGCTGCCTTCTTCTCAAAGTATGCAGCATCCTTGTATCTGACAGGGCAGTTGTTCGCATAGTGACCCAGCTTACCACATTTGAAGCAGGATGTAGTGGCACTAGCGGTCTTTTGAGGAGCTGGGGTAGGAGCACCACTATTCACCGGAGCTGGAGGAGCATTCAACCTTTGATCACCAATCTCAACAGGACCTTGATGATGTCCTTCTCTCGGGGCTTGCCTGGAAGAACCACTCTGATGGTTGCCTTCTGGATAGTTCCTTTCTTGATCTTGTCCATATCCCCGACCACCTTGACTGCCTTCAAATCTTCCATATCTTCCATCATCACGTCTTCCATCTTGGCCACCTTCGTACCCGCTGCCATATCCTTGACGATCAATGTATCCTGATTCAGGAGTGTAGTTTCTCTGGTTTTGGCGATAGTTGATATGAGAGACTTGTCCTCTCCAATCTCCCTGATCTCCAGGACCTCCCTGATAGTCCAGGTAGGTGTTATCTCTGTAGCTTCCCCTTGCTTCCCTATACTGGCCTTGATCACCACGGTATCTTCCTGGATGCTGATTCTGATATCTGTCCCCTTGCTGGTATCCTCCTCTTCCTTGATTCCCAAACTGAACTCGTTCCTGCTGGTAGTGTCCACCTCGGCCTTGCCCCATCCTTCCTCCACTGGGGTATCCAGATCCCCTAGGTCTGCTGTATCCACGTTTGGAATTCAGCTTCTGTACACTATTTGAGATGAGGGCAAGAGACTCATTCACATGGAAGAGTTCATCATCAGAGATTGAGATGATCAGCGGATCATCTGGATGTTGATAGCTTGGACTATAGTTCGAGTTGAACTCTTGGTAGTTTGAACCATAGTTCCCGTTGAACTCCTGATTGTAGTTCTCCTGATAGTGCTGAGGTGGTGAGTGGTTGAATTGCTGAGGAGATGAGTTGCTGTACTGTTGATGCTGGAAGGGAGCTGAGTTTGATCCTCCACATGGTACTGCCGCGAGTGCCAGAGGGTCAACAGCATTTTTGAACTTGCCGCCAGTGATGAATTCCTCATGCTGAACCATCATGCTAAAAAGGTCATGTAGACCCATAATCCCCAGATTTCGGCTCAGCTGTAAGTTGATCGCCAGATTCTGCCATGCCGATGTCAGGTTCTTCAGGAACTTAACATTCACCTCGTACTTTGACTTCTCTATCCCGAGTCTTCGTAGGTCATTCACGAAGGCGTTCAGTCTTTGATAAGACTCGGTGAGGGATTCGGTTTCCCTGGCTTTGAAGCCTTCGTAAGCGTTTAAGGCACTTTCCTTTTGACTCTCGAGGGCGGTGTCACCTCCCTGCATTTGCTGCTCTATTTCTAACCAAACGTCTCGTGCGTTTGTCAGACTATCCACTCTTGCGTACATATCATTAGGAAGAGCCATAATCAGAAGGGTCAGTGCACGCTTGTCAACGAGGTGCCGGGCTCTTTGTTCTGGATTGAACATCTCAACTGGCTTTTCGACTACATACGACGGAAGTTCGGGACACGTATCTGTTTTGGGAACAGCGGCAACCGTGACAGTTGGTCGGATTGGGCCTTCACGGATTGACTTCATGAGATTTCCGTCGAGCATGTCTAGGAAGTGTATCATCCGGCGTTTCCATTGCTGGTACTCGCCCATCACCAGGACAGGAGGGCGAGTTTCGGAACCAATCCCCAGGATTTCCTTCGACATTTCTGAGAAAAGAATGAGACCTCCTTGTAAGATTCACTTGGCTTGAACACAGAAAGGTTTTGAAAAAGCTGATGTTTCGAGCGCCTCGGGACACAGAAAGCTTGGTAAAAGTAAAAGGTTTTGAAAGCAAGCTTAGTGTCGAATTTGAGAAACAAAACGGCAAGAGTTTCGACTCAAAGAGGCGAAATCCGACTTGGAAACAGATGTTTTCCGATTCGGATTTGGCTCAAAACAGTGTGGTGCGGAAAACACTCTTTTCCGATTCGGAAAAGGAGCTTTTCCGATTCGGAAAAGGTGGGTACGGAAAAGGGACTCGAAAAAAAAAGAGAAGTTTCTCAAGAGCAAGACCCCGAGTCAGAGACTCGTTTTCCGATTCGGAAAACAGAGTTTTCCGATTCGGAAAAGGAGAGTTCTCCGATTCGGAGAATGAGCAATTTCCGACTCGGAAAATTTGAGCTGATATTTCAGCTCTTGTTTTCCGATTCGGAAAACCTGCACAGAAAGCTCGAAAAATTTCTTAAAAACACTTAAAAACCTCTTAAAAAACAGTGTTTAGACCCCCAAAATGTAGGAAAACGCTTAGAAAACTATGGGGAATCACTTAACACTTAATTTATGCCCTTTTAAAACACCTTTTGGATTGAAAATCCAAAAGTTTTGAAAAACTCAAAACTTGAAAAACCTTTAGAACTTTTAGAAAAACAACCCAAAAGCCAAGGAATCAACAAGATTGGCTCTGATACCAATTGTTGTCCCTAAAAACAATGAAATGCAAATAGAAATGGATGGAAATCCTATATAAATGAGATGAAATCAATGAAGCTTTGATGAACTCAACAATGGTGAAAAAGTTGCCCAATTTGGTATATATTGATTCCTTCTTAAAACCCTAAACATCCTTTTCCTTTTATAGGGAAAAGGAAGTTACATAAGTTGTCAACAAAGGCCCCCGAGGTTCCAAACCTCAAACAAGGGCTTAAACGAAATAAGATTGTTTACAAAACAAGGAAACTAAACTAGAAAGCATTTTAAAGATAGATGATTCTGACTCTTCTCAACATCTGGGTTCTACATTAAGCCCTTTAGTAATTGCGAATCTTGTTTGTCAGGCAAGATGACAAAGCAACCTTTCAATAAGGATAATGAAAGGGCCAATGACCTGATAGAGATCATACACACAGATGTGTGTGGACGTTTTAGTCATGAGGCTAGAGGAGGATACCGATACTTCATTACCTTTACTGACGACTTCAGTAGGTATGGATATGTCTACCTGATGAGACATAAGTCTGAAGCTTTTGAGAAATTCAAAGAGTTTCAGAATGAAGTATAGAATCAACTTGACAGGAAGATCAAGTTTCTAAGGTTAGACCATGGTGGAGAATATCTTTGTCAGGAATTTGACAGTCATTTAAGAGAATGTGGGATTGTTTCACAACTCACACCTCCGTATATGCCACAGATGAATGGTGTGTCAGAAAGGAGGAATCTTACCTTACTTGACATGGTATGATCAATGATGTGTTGTTCCACTATACCAGTATCATTCTGGGACTCGCGCTCAAGACAGCAGCACATATACTGAATATGGACGGGCAAGAAGCCTAAGTTGTCTTTTCTGAAGATCTGGGGTTGTGAGGTATACGTTAAACGTACAGTCACAGAAAAACTCAAACCCAAATCAGATAAGTGTATCTTCGTAGGTTATCCCAAGAACACACTAGGATACTACTTCTACAGTCCTAGCAAGAACAAAGTAATTGTAGCTCGAAATGGAGAATTTCTGGAGGAGAAGTTTCTCAATCATGAGAATACCAGAAATGATGTAGACCTACAGATAGTAGAGGAAGATACTCCTTTACCGATTATTGAGCAAGTCACTCAACAAGAAAATGTTGAGACTCAACCGGAAACGGTTGAGGAAGTGCAAACACAGGACCTTCATAGATCCACTAGGGTAAGGAAAGAACCAGATATGTATCTTGGATTTCTAGTCTCTTAGGATGGTGGAGACTTGAATGAACCAACATCCTAAGGAGAAGTTGTATCAGGCAGTGAGTCTGAGCAATGGCAGGAAGCCATGGAGGCATAGATGCAGTCCATGTACGATAACCTAGTCTGGGAGTTGACAGATTTACCCCAACACTGTAAGGTTGTAGGACGTAAATGGGTTTTCAAGAAGAAAACTGACATGGACGGAAATGTGCACACTTACAGAGTGTAAAAGCTTAAGCAAATGTTTCCAAATGACAGACCTCGGAGAAGGCGCCTATATACTTGGTATAAAGATCTATAGAAATAGATCTAGACGGCTTATCGGACTTAGTCAAAGTACATACATTGATAAAATCCTGAAGCGATTCAAGATGGATGAATCCAAGAATAGATTTATCCCGATGCAGCATGGTATAGTGCTAAGTAAAGCATAGTGTCCCGTATCTAGTCAAGATATGGACAGAATGAAATCAATTCCATATGCTTCTACAATTGGATTGATCATGTATGCCATGTTATGTACTAGGCCCGATGTTGCTTACTCAGTAAGTGTTACGAGCAGATACCAGCAGAACCCAGGTGAAGCCCGTTGGGTGGCTGTCAAGAACATTCTTGTTAGTGCAAATATTATTGTATCCGAGATCTCAAGATGAGGAAATATTATTCAAGTCAAACAAAGTCAAAGTATGAAGGTCAAAGAAGAAAGTCAAGCATCAAAGTCAAAGTAAAAGCATTAAATGGAAAAGTCAAAGTCAAAGAAGGAAGCTTTAATGTCAAAGTCAAAGGTTTAATTAGAGGAGTCAAAGTCTTATAATTAGAGTGTTTGACTAATTAGTCTTAGGTATAAATAGAAGGAGTTAGTGAGTAATTAGTAAGGAACTTAATTGTAATATTCATGTGTGTGAGATCTAGAGAGAGATTCTAGAGAGAGAAATTTCATATTGTAAGATTTACATGATGAAATGAAGATTTGATTGTTTGATCCATTGTTTCTTGCACTTAAAATTGGTATCAGAGCTGTGGCAGAAGATGTGTGCACAATTGGATGAAGATTTGAAGAATTTTGAAGATTTTTTGAAGAAATCGGTTTTTATAGGATTTTTGTAGATTTGTAGATTTTTGTTGTAGATCTTGTAGATTTGTTTGTGTTTTTGTGTTTCTGGTGTGTTTTCTAATCATCTTCAATCACTCTAGATCAAAATTGTACTCAAATTTGAGTTTTTGATTTTTGAAAAGCTTCAAAGGTCATTCATGGAGTTTTTGAGAAATTTTTTGAAAATTGGATGAGTTTGATCTATTTTTGATGAGTGTTGTTTTGCAAAAGTTGTTTGTAATCATGAGGTGAGCAACATATTCAAATTTTATCAAATTTGATGAAGATTTGTGAAAATCGTTCTTGAAGATTTGAGTTTGTGTTATTGAGAGTTCATGAGTGATTTGGTGATTTGATGAGATTTTGATGTGTTTTTGAGCAAATTTGTTTCGAAAATGCGTTTTTAGACATGAATCCATAAAAGATTTCAGGTGTTAAAGTCTAAAAATCGTTTTTGAAATGTTTGGGTTGAAGACGTTCTTGGTGTTCTTGAGATATTCTTGATGAAGAAGATAAGATTTTTGTGAGATTGATTCATAATTTTTAAAAAAGGTTGCAAAAAGTTGTTTGTAGGTTCAGATCTGATGTCTCGAGCCAAAATTTGTTATGTCTCGAGTGTACTATGCCATCTATTACAGTCATCTCGAGTGTACTTTTATGTCAGCGGCAAGTACAAGTTATCGTCTCTACTCCCTTCACAAGAAATTGCTCGGTCAGCACCAAATATCACCAGTCAGCACGAGATTGTGTTCGGTCAGCACGAATTGGCTCAGTCAGACGTTTTTTCACTCGATCAGAGCTTCATACAGGTAGTCAGAGCCTCGGTCAGAGGCTCGAGATATGCCTCTGACAGAGTAACATCGTCAGTCAGCATAAAATAGTTGGTCAGCGTCTTTTAGTGTGGATCAGATGCTCGGTCAAAATCACAAATTTCCTTCTGAGCGAGAAACTGACGTGGCCGTTGATGCGTAAGGCGTGTTTCTGATGTGGCATCTCGAGATACCCCACGTGGAGCTGATCTGGTAGAAAACGTGTGGAAAGAGTGTGCATAGTGTGTGTCCGACTGTGGCATGCGTGTGAATTACGTGTGTGAATAGTGTCAGTTGTACGACTGACACGTTCTAGTTCCTGTCGGCGTGTAGGGGCGCGTGGAGGTGAGTGTCAACTCAGATCAGACCTTGTCGACGCGTGGAAGGGCATAGAAGGCGCGTTTGAGCGCGTCTGGGTGCGTGGATTCGTGTGACAGTATGCAAGTCATGTCTTTTGACGCGTGTTTGCACAAACCGATGTCTCGAGATTGTTATTTTAATGTTTCTTGATTGAAAATTTGATGTGATTGAAGATAAAATGAAATGGACGCTGATGTGTTAAGAAGCTTGTGTTCATCAATTTAAATTTCAAATGTCTCCAGAGTTTATTGGAACGCATCTCATGTCTCGAGATTTCATGGCATGTCTCAAGATTTCATCGCATCTCTCGAGATAATAATACATTTTTTTTAATTCACATAATACACACATACACATACACTCGTAACACATGCATGCACACACTCATGTAACACACACACAATACAGACACACTCTCGTAGCATACTATATCTCGTAACATTCATTTTATTTTCAAAGTTTACTGAATTTCATTTTTTAAGGGGTGAAACGCTCATCTTTTGGTGTGTTTTTCGGTTATCTGTGTTGGTTTTCGAGAATCGTTTCTATTTTTTGGACGTAGAGTGTTGCGAGAACTATTGAGAAAAGTGATTTTCAGGAACTTTCGGGGTTAACTGATAAGGTTTCGAGCGATCTCAAGTCAAGCCTACGCAAAGAATTTCATCATTTCATGTGACTTTCATGACAAACGGTCATTTTACGGGACGATTTCGGTGATCAAGACGATTTTGCCGGGAAATCGTTTTTTATTTTCTTAATAGGTTGACTGATAGTGTATTGACTCGTTAATTTTTCAGGCTTAATCGGCGAGTTCTCAACGGTGTTCGGCAAGCGTTAACAGTGATCCGTGAGACATTTTTTCTCGCATTTTTCGAGATCAATTCGAGGCTATCTCGAGACATTTCGATCGTGATATGGTGACATGGTTTGATAGAGGATTAAGTTGGTTATCTTTTGGTTTTCGTTTCGTAAATTTTCGGTGTCATTCGGTAGTGTTTTGTTAAGCTTTTGTATGTTCCGTTATCAATTTCATTAGTTTTATTACATTTTTAGTCCAGTTTCCGTTAAGTTCGTTAGTTTGTTAACTTTCAACTTTTGTCACTTTTAGTACCTGAACTTTAAGTTTTCAATAAGTTTCGTTTTCAACCCCTGGACTTTCAAATTTCAACATTTCAAAGTTTATTTTTTTTAGTCCCTGAACTTGAAACTTTCCAAATTTTTACATTTTTAGTCTTTGTACTAGTGATTTCAAATTTGTGAGTCGTTTAAGTTTCTAGTTTTGTCATTTTTAGTCCTTCAAGTTTATTTTTACCCATTTTCTTCGGATGTTGTGATTTGTTCGACATAAATCTTTTGCGCACTATTCATACTTCTAATTGAAGTTTCTGTTGACGATCCTTATCTTCTTTTGTGCAGATAACAATGGATTCTGATGATGAAATATGGTATGAAAGAGATTGGGATAAAATAAAGAGCCTTGAACGTGAGAAAGTTGATCTTACAATGCAAGTTGCCAAAGTTGTTGCTCAAGTTAAAGAAAAAGATCCTCATATGAATATTCAGATCAAAGAGCAAGAGCTTCAAATGAAAAATCAGATTAAAGAGAAAGAGCTTCAAATGAAAAATGAGATCAAAGAGAAAGAGCTTGAGTTTGCAAAACAGATTGAGGAGACAAAGCTTCAGTGTAAAAAGCAGATAAAGGAATCAAGCAAGATAATCCAAATGTTAGATGAGAAGCTTCACATGATTGGTAAATCTGAACGGACCATTTTTCTGAATCAACCAAATGCGCTCCGAGATTATTATGATGTAAAATGGGGTTTAGGATATGAGAATCCTAATTTGTTGCAACAAGCAATAGAAGAGAAACCTGCTTTCTACAATTTAACCGATCTGAGAATGTGTGCAAGGTTTCCTATACTGAAAGGTTTTACAATGGAGGAATTTTTTGAGATACAGGTAATGAAGAAACATGATCCACTGTTTCACAATGACAAATATCATAGGGTCAAATTTGTCTATAATTCCGAAAATCTGAGAATCAAATCCCAAGACTCTTCTAATTCTTCTGATTTTCTAGTTTATCCTGATATTGCCTCATCTCAAGAATCAAATGTAGAACATAAACCCTATGTTCCTACATTGGTTTTAGAAGAGAAAGTAGTAGAGCTTCAAAATCTTCTCAAGTCTGCTCAATCAGAGTGTGAATATCTCATACTCAAAGAAACGATAAAGACCAATGTTGAATGGGAGAAACTTGTTAAACAATTTTTTTACAAGATGATTTGAATGCTAGTGAATCAAAGTGTACAGATCATCTCAATAAAAGAAAAGAGCTTGAAGCACGAAATACGAGTCTTTCAAAACAAGTTTCTGACTTTGAGGAGATTGTGAGAGTTGAAAGAAGTAAATTTGAAAATGGAAGAGAAGATTCTGAAAAAGAGATTTTGGATCTTAAAAAGAGGATTTCTGAATTTCAGAAGAGTTTGGAAACTGAAAAGAAGAAGAACAGTGTAGAATTAGAGTTTAAGGAAGAAAGAAATATGTTTGAAACAGAAATTCAGGTGCTTACAAAGACTATTTATAATCTTCAAAATACTTTAACAGAAGAAAGAAAGGTATTTGATTTGAAAAGTGACACGCTTTCAAAGAAAATATCCGAGTTAGAGATGAAGATTGCTCTAGATTGGAAGGAGTTTGAGAGGCAGATGAAGAACTCTTTGAAGAAACCGAGTCTTCGTGCTGGGAAATATCAGAATATGATGCATGAATTTGATGAAGAGATCCACGGTGTTAAATCAGAGAGGAACTTTGATGTCAAGAAAATTGTTGAGCTTCAAAAGCAGATTGTTGACTTACAAAATCAGTTATCTGATGAAAGAAATCAATTTAAACGAAAAGAGAAGGTTCTTCAGCATGAGAAGTCGGTTTTGGAACAAATAATCGCTGAACCAAAGAAGCCAACTGTTGTGCAACAAGATTTTGAGACTTAAAAGGAACTCTTTGAGAGTGAAATAAGAAGCTTACATGCAAGTTATCTGTTCTATCGACTGAGATTATGAATGAGCAACATATGAGATCAACTCAACAGAAGAAGCTTGATGATCTTATTGAAGAGCGAAATCAGCTATCTTCCAAAGTGACGGAACTTGAAGAGATTGTCTTCAAAGTTAATTTGACCGAACAAAGGAGTCCCGATGTTATTTTACAATCATCACATCCTAATGATTCTAACTCTGTTTGTTCTTTCAAAACAGCTCATAGTTCCATTCTTACATATGTTACTACTCGAAGTAACATCATATCAAGTGGTCAGATTCGTCCTACAAATCTCTTCTATGATCATCGTGTTGATCGTTCAGGTAATCATCATTCTCCAAAAGGTAAGTTTGTTTGGAACATTAAGGAATCTACTCAAAAGGTAGATCAACCAAAATCTTTTGTTTCAAAACCAAAAGTTCATAACAACATTTCATTTCAAGACACATCTTTTGGTAAGTCTAACTTGGTTGATTCTCGAAATCACCATATTAGACCTTTCAAAAGACAATCTTATGGTTCTTCTTTGAAAACAAATGATTGTGTTTGTGATGATTATATAGATGATAGATTTGGAATTTATAAAATTTCATCTTTCAAATCATCTCTTTCTAAGAAAAGAGGATCTACATCCATGTGGATACCAAAATCTTTTTTATCTTGATGTTGCAGGTTAGTGGCTTCTAAATACTCAGTTTAGGACCCCTACTTCAGATATGCGCTTCAATGTAAGTATCCCTTTAAACCCTTAGCTTAGAACTTGCGCTTAACTATGTTAACCGTGGGATTCATCATAAGGAACTTACTTGTGTTAGTTTCTTTCCGATATAACGTCGTTTCACGAATTACCACGCGTTATAATTTTCTTGACATAGTTATTTCCACATCTCATATATTCGTTGAAATTATTCGGTGGAAATACACTCGCTTGAATTCCTATTTGATTTTAATGCACGTTATTTTATTTCAATGATTCAATTCTTATTCAGATTATTAATTGTGAATTGTTCTTCACAAATAAACTTTCTCATCATTGATTCATTTCTTGAATACATTGCGCTTACTGAGTCTATCTGTTTCGTGTTTGAATTTTGTTCTTCGGAATTCATGATCAAGAATTTTCATTTCTACAATCAATCATCACTTGTTTGAGCTATTGACTATTTCTCTTCAACATATGATATCTTCAACTTATATTCCCCATTTTCTTTCAAAATATGTTCCCGATATACTCAGAAGTTTCAAAGAATATCATTTCATGATATTAACTATGTGTGATAGGATATAGAAGTTTCTATGATCAATCCAGAGCCGGAGGATCTACCCAATAAACACAACCCTAGGTTAGACCTAGTGTGTGAGGGTGTGAATGAGGTAAAATGTCTGAGAGATTGAGTGTAGGGGAGCTAAAAGAAAATGGTGAGTGTGAGACAGGATCAAAAAGAATAAAAGAAGATCCTTCCCAAACCTATACAGTTATCCGGGTAACCACATCATCTATTCATTCTCGATTCTTTGGAGATGATTATTGAACTAAGACATGGACCCAGTGTCGATAACTCGTGTCACCCCACGAAGCTACTCAAATATCTCTTAAAAGATGTTTGTTTCAATTCTCACGGAGGATTAGCATATCATCTATCTAATCTTCACTCGGAAGATTTAGATATTGAAACAAGGAAGACATCCTCTCCGGTCTCCGAACTTCATATTCTATGCACAAGAGTCATTGATTTTCAATATGCGTCCCAGGTTGAATCAATATTTGAGCCTAATTGATATTGATGATATTTCTTTAACACTTGCACGAGTCTTTTGTGATTCCAATTGCATATCTTTGTGATATTGCCGGAACAGTCTGAGAACTTAGTTTTATAACTTTGATTCAGTGATGACTGGAAGTCCTATCAGTGCTACCCCATTGCCAACACTGAAAATAGGCCACACAATTTTATGAGTTGTTGTGTCAATAGTTGCTAAATGTGCTTCTATGTTAGCCGGTTACCCATTATTTGAGGGGGGAGCATCTTGATCTTGATTTGGATGCGATATTTGTTTGAGGGGGAGATGGTTCTTTGAAAAGTAAAGCAAATTTTGAGGAGGAGTATTTCATATAGTACTCATTATCCGGTGATGTCTTTGGTTATTCATGATGTTCAGGATTCTCCTAACCATCATGAGGGGGAGAAGTTATATCAAAGACATATGCGAAGACATGATGAAGATATGTGTTGAAGTGTTAAAGATTCAGTTGAATATTTCAAGATAATTGTTGATTTGAAGAGTTCACGATAACAACTATGGTTGATTGGAGATTTCAAGATGATTGGTTAAAGCAAGTATAAATGTTGATTGTTTTTCAAGTGTTGATGTTGCTTGAGGAAAAGATGAATCTGTAAAGAGTTGATGGAGCAACTAACATTGATGTTGACTGTGAAATAAATTTTGAGGATGTTGATAGTGATGCAATTTGAAGATGTATTTAGTTGAAAGTAAATGCTGATTTGGTTTGTGAAGAAAGTATCAGTTAATGGGGAGCAAGCAGAAGTTGAGGGGGAGCTACAGAAAATTCTGAATTTGAGTCTTTTGAATCTAAGGTTGAAAAGCCTTTGGATTTAAAGATTGAACATGTGTTGTGATGTGATGCGGTAATTATCATACATAAAAAGCGAAACAAGTTTTAACCTCTAATGCCTAGCCACTGTCTTACCACATTCACAGGCAAGCGTACCTGATCGTGAGTAATATAGTGTAGGAAAGTCCAGGTATCGTATCTACCACTGGGAACGGTCAAGTTTACGTAGACTATTAATCTTGATTAGTTTAATTAACCTAAAGCTTTGGGGGGTTTTATGAAAAAGGTTTAATAAGTAAAAAGACAATTAAATTAATTAAGAACTAAGAAAGCAATTAAAGATTGTTTAAAACTATATGAAGGAAAACAGTAGTACTTATCATGGTATAGTGAATCCCCAAGTGGATGATTTAAACAGGCCAAAGGTTTGGTTGTTTCGGTTATTGTACGAATTTAAGTCTGAGACACCCTAACATGTGACTATTATGGCTATCAACTAGGTCTTGGTCCTCCTAGTCCCAATACATAGGTCGTTTGTCAGACAATCTAGTACCGGTCACCCAATCCTATCTCTATTGCATGGTTTTCTACTACCTGGTCGCTCTCGATCCGAGTAACCACATAACACAACTCTCCGGAACGAACGGTAGGTCAAGAAAGGTTGATTATCCTATCGGAGTCTATATATCTTGGTCAAACAGATACACCCAACCAACGAGTTCAAATAACCAAACAATATGAATCAGATCGGAACCATAACACACATTCAATTAACCAAAAACAAACCAATAAACATTAAATCATAAAATCATCATCCACAATGGTTCATCAACCACAATAAGTACCACTACTAAAGACTACTCACTAGACATAATAAAAACAGATAATACGAGAGTAGACACAGACATTATACCGACAGTACAACGACGGATGATCGAGAATCGAATCCCGCAGTGTATCGGCACCACTCAAATTTCACTCTCTATCTCTCTGCCTATCTATGTGTCTCCATGAAAACTGAAGGAGGAGGCTAGTATTTAAAAGGAGATGTCAGAGCCCGTTTCGCGATCTGTTAGGGTCAAAATATAATTGTATTCAAGTTGTTGAGTATTTTTTAACTTGTATAAAGTTGAGGGGTGCATTGTGTAAATACCCTTGGGGTATAAAAGCTTTAAGTGAGTTAGATTTTAGAGAGGATTCGTAATTGTCAGATCAAGTGCTTGTTAGAGAGAGAAAGTTAAGAGTGTGTGTTTTGTTCATATTGTACTTCATATATAATAAAAGTGAGATTTGTGATTGAATCAAGCTTCATAGTCATGGTGGATTGATATTCAGATTTATCAATTGGTATCAGAGCAGGAGATCAGTGAAAATTGGTGAAAAATGATGAAGATTTGAAGAGTTTTTGACATTGCTTCAGGTTTTTTAAGGAAAATCGTTCGGTGAATTTTTTCAACAATTTCAGATTTCAATATCTACTGATCAAAAGATCCGTTGAGTTCATCATGACGACGAGAGAAGCTCTAGCAATTGTTTCCGATACCAAGCCACCTGTTCTGTTCAGAGGTGATTAAAACATGTGGCAAGACAGATTTTTGGATTTCATAGACAGACAAGATTTGGGAGAATACATTCGTTTATCCTTGAAAGAAGGTCCGAAAGTTTTTACTGAGGAAAAGCCTGCACAACCTGGTTCTGATCCTCCAGTTGCTGCTCATACTGTTATCAAGAAATTTGAAGATATGACTGTTGAAGAGAAAAATAGACATAAAGCTGATAAGTTGGCTAAATCATTCATGTTATTGGGTCTTCCGAATGATATCTACTTTACGATTGACAGTCACAATTCCACTGGCAAGGAAATGTGGGATCAAATTGAGAAGCAGATGCTTGGTACGAGTGTAGGTGCACATATGAAGGTTACGAACATCATCAAACGATACGAGCAATTTAAAGCGAGAGAAGATGAAAAGTTGGACGATACATATGAAAGATTTTGCAATTTGTTGAACGAGTTGAGGAAGAATGGAATCACTAAGACAAAGATTGAGAACAACGTCAAGTTTCTAACTAATCTTCAGCCTGTCTGGAAGCTTTATTCCAACTCTGTCTTTCAAAACAAGTCCTTAGCAGATCTTGATATTCACGTTGTATATGAAATCTTGAAACAAAGTCAAGATGATGTTCAAGATGCTTTGGATGAAAAGATGAAAACTGAGAAAGAGAAAACAGATACATTAGCTTTGATGGCTGATAAAAGAGGGAAACACGTAGTTCATAGATCAAGAGCAAGAAGTGATTCTTCTGACACTCCGGAAGTAAGCAGTGATTCGGATGTTGATGTTGCTGAATTTAAACAAGCCATGGCAATGATGACGAAAGCTTTTCAAAGGAGATTCTATGAGCAACCGTCTTCCAATAAGCAACGATATTCATCTACCTCTCGGAAGTCTGAGTACAGAGGTAGACATGAAGACAAGAGGAGTGATAAGAAGACTGATTCAGCAAGATATTTTGAGAAAGGCAAATATGAGGAGAAAAAGAAGTTTGGAGAGAAACGAATCGAAGAGCATGGTGAGAAAAAGTCTGATGAAGTTCAAAAGTGCTTTAAATGTGGAAAGCCAGGTCATTTTGCGAGAGATTGTCCGAATGGTGGAGTCAAAGATTATTCGTACTACAGTCATAAAGCTTCTTTGGCAAAGAAGAAGGAATCTGGAAAAGCTCTACTTGCTGAAGAAGATCATTGGTTAAACGCAACTGATGATGAATCTGATGATGCGGTTTGCATGATGGTAAAAGCATTTATGTCCAAGATGATTCCTAAGAGTGGCCGAAAGACTGATTTTTCTTTGAGACGTTGTAATCCTCATGACTCGAAATAGCAAAATAAGGCTCGAAATAACAAAATAAGGCTCGAAATGTTCATATCTGGACTCGAGACATAAGAACAGCTCTTGAAAACCTCCATTGAAGGACCTCCATTGATGAACTTCGAACAAAACCTCGAAAATCCTTCATTCTAGGCTCAAAAATCATCAAATCTTCACAATTAAACAGCAAAAACTCAAATCTAACAACAAAATCTCATCAATCTACATCCAAAACTTCAAATCTTCAAGATCTTCAAGCTCCAAATCCAAATTTCACCATTTTTGCTCTAAACTTCAAAAATCCAAAAATTACCTTCAAATCTTCAAATTTTTTCACCAATCTTCGAATTTGAAGCTTACATCAAGTCTTTAAATGTGAACATGGAAAATCTTAAAAAGAAGTTAAAGGCTCAGATATTGCTCACAGATAAGTGGGAAGCTCGTTCTAAACAGAATGATGCTTTAATAGTTGAGCTTTCCGACAAGAATGCTCAAAATGAACATCTTGTGCAATATCTGAGGAAAGAAAATGAAAAGTTCTTGGAACAATCTGTCATTTCTGATAATAAGCAAAAAGCTAAATTTTCTGAAATTTCAGATAAACTTTCTATTCAGCAAAAGGAGTATAATGACATTCAAAAGAAATTTTCTGCACTTTCTGAAGAAAAAGAAGTTTTACTAGGTCATATTAAAAAGGTTGAAACCATGCTTTTAAAACGAGGACAAACTGATCAAACAATTTTTCTGAATAAACCAAAAGAGTTCAAAGATTATAATATTAGAGAAGGTTTGGGATTTGAAAATCCTCATTACTTGAAACGTGCAATCAGATTTGTTCCTACACTTTATGATACTATCTATTTTAATCTGGACAAAAAGTATAGAATGCGTTTTACAAGATCATCTGAGGAAGTTGAAGCTGAACATGATAAACGTAGAAAGCAAAAAGATAATGTTCAAATTCCTTTCAACTATGAACGTCTGAATGACGGTTATAGTAGAAGGGAAATTTCATTATCTGATGATTATATCAGAAGTTATTCATAAGAGGAACTTAAACAGTTGAAATCTGATGATTCTCCGGTTGATAACAGTAAATTTTACGAAATTTGATATTACAAGACTCTTAAAGATCTTGCTGATGAACGAAGAATGAATTCTTCTGAAAAAGATCAAATGCTTTGTAAAATTTCTGCTCTTCAAAAACAAGTTTTCAAATTAAAAGGAGAATTGCAGAATTTTTCAAGTTCCAGTTCTTATGTAAATAAGAATTCAAATACTTCTGACAGTTCATTTGTTTGTGCTTCAACTAATTCAGAAGATAGTGTAAAATCTGAGAATGCACTTCAACTTTCTACCATTGTGAATTCTATATGTTGCGTGTGTTCAGCTAAAAAGTTTGTTGAGTCTGAAGCTGTTTCTAAAGTCAAGTCACTTGAGTTAAGAAATGCTTAACTTTCAACTCAAATTTCAGATTTTGAGAAACTTCTCATTCTTGAAAGAAACAATTTTGAGAAAGAAAGAAAAGTTTTTGAAGAAAACATTCTTGATCTTTCCTCTAAGATTTCTGATTTAGCAATTAAGACGGATTTCGAGAGACAACAATTTCAATCTGTGAGTAAATCTTCTGAAGAGAAATCTTTAGAACTTCGAAAACAGATTGTTGCCTTGCAAAATCAGATATTTGATGAAAGGAATCAATTCCAAAGGAAAGAACAAGTCTTGAAAAGTGAAAAGAAACCTTTAGAACGAATGTTTGTTGCACATAAGAAAGAACTTGTTGTGGAAACAGATTTTGAAAAACAGAAGGAGTTTTTTCAATGTGAGATAAAAAGACTTACACATCAGTTAGCTGAATTCTCAACAAAAGCAATGACTTCTATGGTGAATGACAATAAAAAGTTTGATTCGTCTAGTCTTTCTCAATCTGAAAAAGAACAAGCAAAGCATGTTTCAAACAATAAACCGAAATTGCATGAAGGTCAACCTTCTTCATCTATTTCAAAGCCCACACAAAGAAATTTTTCTGAGGATACTAATAAATCAAAAGATAAATTCATTCAGTATCCACGGAATTCAAGACCGAAAGTGAATGTTCAACAAAAGAATCGTTATTATTCCTCTTTTACTAATTCAAGTGCGGATTTTTCAGATAATTTTCAAAGAAGACAAGTAAAACAAGTTTGGAGGAGGAAGGAGTTCACAAATTCATGTAGCCCTACATCTAGTTTTAGTAATACCAAAGTTTGTTCTGATGTACGAAACAATGTTGCTTTTTCATACAATAATCGTGTACATTTTTCACGAAATTTTCCAATAAAGCAATTTGTTGATCTGCGTCGTGATAAATTTTGTTGTTCAAATTGTGGCTTGCATGATTTTGTAAACTATAGTGCTTTTCATGATTATAATCCTTACCTATATAAGAAAAGACCTTGGATTTCAATTGCACATAAATCGTCTAACCCCTTAGGACCCAAATTGAGTTGGGTACCTAAAGTGAACTAGTTGTTTTTGCAGAATCGTCATGTGTGGTATCTCGATTCTGGTTGTTCGAAACACATGACGGGGCGTAAGGAGATTTTGCATAATTTCAAACCAAAGTTTTGTGCTAATGAACAGTATGCTCCGATTCTAGGTTACGGGGATGTGATTCAAGACAAAATCACGATTAAGAAAGTCTCGTTGGTTGAGGGATTAGGACATAATTTGTTTAGCATCGGTCAGTTTTGCGATAAAGATCTCGAAGTGGGTTTCAAGAAGAGGCGATGTGTAGTTAAGACTGAGTCTGGAAAGGAGTTACTTGTTGGTACTAGAAGGCGTAATATGTATAAGATTGATTTGAGAGATGTTAAAGCTAAGAATACTCTTTGTTTGTTATCAAAAGCTTCTAATCAACAAAGTATTTTGTGGCATAGGAGACTGTCACATCTGAATTTCAAAGGTTTGAATAAGTTGTTGATTGGAAACTTAGCTATTGGTATTCCTGATTTGAGATTTCAACAAGAGCATCTTTGTTCCGCTTGTCAGTTAGGGAAGATGAAACGAGTTTCACACAAGTCAAAGCTTGAGCATGGAACGGAAAAGCCGTTACAATTGATACACATGGATTTGTGTGGCCCGATGCGCGTTTAGAGTATTAATAGCAAGAAGTATGTTCTCGTTATGGTTGATGATTACTCAAGATATACATGGGTAAAGTTCTTACGATCTAAGGATGAAGCACCTGAGATTATCATTTCTGTTCTGAAAGAGGTTCAAGTGAATTTACAGTCACAGGTTCAGAAAATTCGTTCTGATCATGGTACTGAATTTAAGAACAACGTACTTGGTGGTTACTTAGAGTCGGTTGGTATCAAACATACTTTCGCCGCAGTTTGTACACCACAACAAAATGGTGTTGTTGAACGTCGAAACAGAACTTTGGTAGAAGCAGCTAGAACGATGCTTGCGTATTCAAAGTTACCAATGTTTTTGTGGGCTGAAGCAGTTGATACGGCATGTTATACACAGAATCGTTCAATTGTGAACAACAGGTTTGGTAAAACACCATATGAGCTTATTAATAATCAAGTACCTAACATTGGGCATTTTAGAGTATTTGGTTGCAGGTGTTTCGTGATGAATGATAGAGAGGATAGACACAAGCTTCAGGCGAAATCAGATGAAGCTATTTTCATTGGTTATTCAAAGAACTCGATTGCATATCGTGTGTATAACAAGCGAACTAAGATGGTGATTCAGAGTATGAATGTTAAGTTTGATCCATATGCAGAAATGGCTTCTGATCATGAAAGTTCAGAACCCGGTTTAACTGGTGTTTTAGCGGTCAACTTGGTTAATCCAGATCATGTTACTCAAACAAAGCAAAAGGATGGAGCTTCAACGTCTACAAACAATCTTTCTGACTTGGATTTATTGTTTGAGAATTTTTATAATGAATATTTTGGTTCATCATCGTCCGATTCAACAACTAATAACAATTCGTCTTCTATTCACAGGGATACAACAGTGAACGTTCAGGAACCAGTTTCACTTTCTGGTCCGACGACTTCGACTATCTCGGAAGATACATCAAGTGTAAAAAGTCCTCAAGTTCAGACTTCAATCATTCCGATTCCCGAGAATCAAGAGATTATCCCGATTTTTGATAGTTCCCAAATTCAAGAGGCAGATATTGGTTCAAGTGAAGATATATCAGATCCGATTCCAATTCGAATGGACTCCACATTTGATGATTATTCTCAAGATTTACAGATTGTTCCTTGATTTGAATCTTTGCAAGATGTTCCTACAAGTTCATATACTGATTCTTGTTATGATCTTCAATTGTACAGGCCTCTCCCTCATACAACTAAGTGGACACGAGATCATCCACTTCATCAAATAATTGGTTATGATCTTCACCAGCTACTCATTTTCTTCTCAACAAGAAAATGTTTCAATTCAGCACGGGGACGCAGCATATAATCTATCAGATTTTCATTCGGAAAGTCGATATTGAAAAAGAAGGAAGCTGCCCTGCCTTCGAACTTCATTTCTTGCACATCGAGTCAGTGAATATGTTTTTCACTATGTTGAGCCTTTTAAAGCATTTTATGCTAATTCTTTCCACACTTTGCACACAAGGAATTTGTTTCTTTGTCGGAACATTCATAGAAATACACCGGTATTTCGATGATTGAATGGAAGTCCTGGGGGGTGAACGTCAATAAAGCCCTTTCTACAGTACATCTGTTGTACTAAGTGGCTTTGTGCTACTTACAGGCATTTTAATTGTTTCATGTGTTGATTCAGGGTTACCACTCTATGTCTGAATTTGAAAAGATTCGGATATTTTCTTTGGAATTGACGGATGGTTCACATTTTTGGATGGTGGTTCGGGAGGAAAAGGATGGTGACTGATCAGACTATTTCTAACGATTTGGTTGATATTTGGTTTGAAGATTAATCATTTCTACGTCGTGATTTGATGATAAAATCGTTTTTCATCAAATAGGGGGAGAAAGAAAGCGAAATGGGGAGAATGAAAGAGAAATGATTATTTGATCAATACTTGTAATGGTTATATTTGGTGAAATGTTCGGGAAATGATCAACGTTGGTGAAAGTTTTGGTTGTTCAATAGCGAAGAATGTTGGTTATTCAGAATATTTGAAGGAAGTTGTTCAAAGTTCAAGTTGAGTTATGAAGAGTTTTTGTGCTTAAGTGAAAAGTCAAGATAAAAAGTTTTACCAAGATGATCAAGTTGTCAAAGTTTTGATTATTTGAAGACTATGAAGAAATGTCAAGTGAAGACTGAAGATTTCCAAGTTGTTGTTTCTGGATGATGAGAAAAGAGTTTGAAATTTTATGGAGAAAAACAGATGAGTCATTTTTCTGAAGGTTGGTTGGATGAAAATTGTTGGGTGCAAAATCGGATTGTATCCGAGATCACAAGATTGTGCTAAAAGTGAAGACAAAGGCAAAGTCAATTTGGTCAAAGAAGTCAAACCTTGCTTTATAGTTTTAGTCCTTTTATATGTACTTTGTAATAGATTTGTAATAATAGGGTAGTTTGTGTAATTCTTGTAAACCTTGAGGGTTTAGATGTTTGGGTATAAATACCCAAAGTGAGTTAGTTTTGTAGGTGTGACATGCATACGTATCATTGTGAAAGTGAGAGTGATTGAGAGAGTTATTGTTCTTAAGTGTGTGTGTTCTTGCTGTGTTTAGTATGTGTAAACTTTGATCCAAGAATTAATGACATATGGCTTCCTGAATCATTCTCTACTTATTGCATGTTGATTAGAACTTGAATCTGGAACAACAAGTGGTATCAGAGCTGGAAATTCGCTGAAGATTGAAGTGTGCAGCTTAGTTACAGTTCCTCAGATTTCCAGTTTTTGAAGTTCAGAACTAGTCTTTCAGCTTCAGTGAATTTACGATCATTTTCAAGTTCTACGAAGATGTCTAGAGATCTTTTGAGCATGGGTTCAAAGTCCAAACCTCCGGTTCTTCAAATTGGAGAATATCCGCAATGGCGTGTAAGGATGATTCAATTCCTTAACAACATCGACAAGACTCTCATGACAAGCATTCAGGAAGGTCCAATTAAGCCTTTCATTGACATTCCCGGTACTCCTGAGACTGCTACTACTCCCGCGATTGAACCAAGAAGAGTGTATAAACTCTTTCGGCATTACAATGAGCTCGAGAAGATCAGAGCGGAAATTGATGACAAAGCTCTAACTTTTCTAACGATGGCAATTCCGAACGATTTATTCAATCGTGTTGATAGTCGAAAGACAGCAAAAGAACTGTGGGATGAGTTAGAGAAGCAGTTTCAAGGGACGGAGAGATCAATCCAAGCCAAGCTAAACCAAGCAATTGGTGCTTATGAAGGTTTTAAGGCTTTAGAGGGAGAAACACTTGCTGATTCTTACAGTCGGTTCAACATCATTCTGAATGATTTGAGGAGAAATGGAATGCATAAGTCTACTTCTGAGATAAACTTCAAGTTTCTAAAGAATCTCAATCCGGAATGGGATCACTACTCGGTTAATCTTCAGATGAACAAGAACTTGGCGGAAGAAGACCTACATGACTTGTATTCCATTCTTAGTCAACATGAAGTGAAAGTCAAAGATATTGTGACGAAGCAGAAGAGTATTTCTGATTCTTTGGCTCTGTTGACTGAAAAGAAGAAGAGTGTGCTCCCTAGTGCGAGTTCAAAGAAGAAAAGCCATTCAAAGGCTTTAGTCACCGAGTTGTCTAATTCTGATTCGGAAACCGTCGAGGATGATAGTTCTGAATCCGATGTTGATTTGAAGCGAGTTGCCGACAAGCTTGCTCTTTTGTCTAGTTCGATTCACAAACGTTATGGGAAGAAGAAGTTCTATTCGAAACCCAAGTTCGATAACTACAAAAGAGACAAGTACAAGCCAAAGGATTATGAGAGAAGGCCGGAGAGGAAGAGTTATGAGAAAGAAAAGACAGATGAGAAAGGAAACGTATGTTTCAACTGTGGCAAACCAGGCCATTTTGTCAAAGATTGTAGAGCACCGAAAGTCAGGGATTTTGACTACTACTCAGAGAAGGCTCAACTTGCGAAACGCAAGAGTGAAGGTAAAGTTTTGATGGCGGAAGAGGAGTGTTGGTATGATTATACTTCTGATGATGAAGATTCTGCTCATTTCACACAAGTTCACTACAATCTCATGGCAAGTGTGGAAGAAACCATCAACCTTCACAAAGAGACCGAGGCATCAAATGAGGTAAGTCAAACTCCTTCTGACTCGGATATGTCTGATAATGATGAATGCTCTTTAGAAGAACAGTTTTTAATTTTAAAAGCTGAATTTGATGACTTGAAGGAAAAGATTAAGTTCGAAAGAGCTCGAGTCATTGAATTCAGTAATGAATTTGAGTTATATAAATCTTTAGCTGATGATCGTGAGCTTGAAAAGGCTGAGATTAGGAAAGAGAAAGCCAAACTAGAATCTCAAATTTCTGAGATGAAGAGTGCTTTAGTAAATTTGGAGTCTGAAAAAGCTGAATATATGATCAAATATGAAGTTTGTTTTCAAGATAGATCTGAGGCTTATGCTAAAATCAAACAGTTGGAGGATCTTAATATCAAAAGAGGTCAGACTCAACAGACGCTTAAGCTTTTGACAAATAATCTAAAGGATACTAGATTTTACAATCCGAAAATGGGGTTAGGTTTACCTGAAAATGATGTTTTAAAGAAAGCCCCTAAAGGTCTTTATCAATTTGATAACTTAAGTTTTCCAAAAATAAATGAGACCTTTGTAAAATCTGGTAGTTCAGTATCTGATTCTTCGGATAAAGGTAAAGAAAAAGTTGTTGATGACTCAAGTGATAGTTTTTCAGATTCAAAGCCAAAGAGAAAGAATAACTTTGATTTCACATGTAACTTTCAATATGATGATTTAAATCGAAGTTATAAAACAAGAAAACCCGAGTTTTCTCATACTCAGTGTGTTTCTTTGTATTCTCAAGATGTAAAGTCTTTTTCAAATGAATCTGAAAAGCTTAGTAACGATATTGAAAATCAGTCAAAGACTACTGATTCTACTCCTGACTCTGAAGATAAGACAAGTGAACTTAAAAAAGAAACAGATTGTGAAAATCTTTCTGAGTTTATTCAAGTTCATAATCTTTCAGAAAATAAAAGCGTTTCTGATTATGAGTCTGATTCTGATTCTGATGAGACCAAACCATGTTTTGATTCTGATAATGATGATGATATTGAAGCGGGTGTTGAGGAAGAAAAGATAAATTTTATTTCAAACCCCATGTTTGAGTCTCAAGAAACTCCACCTTGTTTTGATCAAAGTATTAAGCCTGAAGTGACTGAGTTAATTACATATGTTGTTATTGACAAAGATGGATATCTTGTGTACAAAAGTCTAGATAGTATGGTTGAAGGAGATATCCTTAAATCAGAACTCAAACTACCAGATGTGGAATTTGGTGCTGTTTTTGAAAAACCAAAGTCGAGTACACAAGATAAACCAAATGTTGTAAATGTTTCAAGTGATAGTGGAATTTCAAAAGATTATAATTCCTCGTGTACTTTGTTAAAGTCTGAAACTTGTTCAATTAATTTTGATGCAAGTACTTTTGAGGTAGGAAGTACTTCTTGTGCTACACTTGAAACATATTCAAAAGATTCATCTGATGTATGTTCAGTTCCTAAGACACCTATTAACTCTAGTTCTTCTGATTCTACAGATTTAAAAAGTTTTAAACGACATGGCCTAGGGTGGAAGAAGAAAGATTCAAAGAAGAAAAAGCGTTTTGTTAAAAAGTCATCCGTTGATGATGCAAATAAATGTAAATGTTAGATTCAATAAGTGTCAAAACTCTTTTGAGTCTGCCTTAATGTTTTTTGCTATGCAACGTTTGCATTGTACTAATTGTGGTGATAACTCTTTTTCTTTGAACTCTAGTCATGCTAACAAGAAGAGATCTAGTGGTGTTTCTCATGATAAATCTCGTGCTTACTCGTTTGATCATCGTGCTAAAGTGTTTAGTGCTAATAAGAAAAATCTTTCAAAAGCAAAAGATAAATCAGCTGATGTGAAATTTGTGTGCAAATGGATTCCTAAAGATTTATTGAATGCACAAATTTCAAAGTCTGGTATAAACTGTAAGATTTTAGGTTCATCTTCTGATTTGTTAAAGATGTATGAGACCAACAAGAAAGGACCCATTTGGATATGGGTTCCCAAGATGAACTAACATGTTTCTACAGGCCAGGCATATGTGGTATGTCGATTCCGGTTGTTCAAGACATATGACTGGCTACAAGGAGTTGTTGCACAATTATGTGGAACGACCAGGAGGAACAGTTAGTTTTGGAAATAAGACGACGGGTGTCATCAAAGGTTACGGCATTCTTACAAATGGTAAGGTATCCATAAAGAAAGTACTTTATGTTGAGGGGTTCAGTCATAATCTTTTTAGTGCAAGTCAGTTTTGTGATGGTTATAACATTGTTCTATTTTCCATCATTAACTGTCTTATCATTAATAGTGATGGTGTTGAGATTTTTGAAGGGAGAAGGTTTTACAATCTCTATGTGGTTGACTTTCCGGTGATAGATTCGTCGAAACCAGTTTGTTTGTTTTCAAAGGCAACAAAAGGCGAAAGTTGGTTATGGCATAGAAGATTTTCTCATCAAAATTTCTCAGATATTAGCAAACTAGCTAATGGTGGATTGGTGAAAGGTCTTCCAAAGTTGACATTTGATAGAGATTCTTTATGTCCGGCTTGTCAAATGGGAAAGATGAAGAGAAGTTCTCACAAGTCAAAGACAGAATCTTCGTGTCAATCACCACTCGAGATGCTCCACATGGACTTATGCGGACCAATGAGAATTCAATCAATTAGTGGAAAGAAGTACATTCTTGTTATGGTTGATGAATACTCACGGTACACGTGGCTAGAATTTCTGAGAATGAAATCTGAAGCTCCCGAGTTGATCATAAAGTTCATTAAGAGGATCCAAGTTCTTTTGCAACTTCCAGTTCGAAATATTAGGAGTGATAATGGCACTGAATTTAAAAATGCTACTTTAGATGCTTATCTAACATCTGTTGGTATTTCTCATAATTTTTCAGGTGCTTATACTCCGCAACAAAATGGAGTTGTAGAAAGACGAAACCGAACCTTAGTGGAAGCGGCACGAACGATGCTAGCTTACTCCGGATTACCTCTAACCTTTTGGGCCGAAGCGGTTTCAACGGCTTGTTCTACTCAAAATCGAACCATCATCACTAAGCGCTTTCAGAAAACTCCTTATCATATAATCAACCGTAGAGTTCCTAATGTCAAATTCTTTCATGTTTTTGGTTGTAGGTGCTACATTCTTAACAACCGTGACAATCTTGGTAAGTTTGACAAGAAAGCCGACGAGGGATACTTTCTTGGTTATTCGCTAACGTCGAAGACTTTCCGGGTCTACAACAAAAGAACCAAGATGGTGATGGAAACCGTTTATGTGACCTTTGATGAAACCGTGTCAATGACTTCTGAACATAGCAGTTCAGAACTCGGAATTCATAGTCAAGCTTCTACTACGACTTCTGATTCTATTACTGATCCAAATAGTTCAGAACTCGATTTACTGTTTATGGATGCTTTTCTGGATATTTGTGCAGATAATGAAGATCTCGTTCTTTCCAGAAATCCAAGAGTTGATATTCACGATGTCCCAGAACCTTCAAGCGTGAATGATTCCGGACCATCGGAGAATATTTGTTCTACATCTAACTCTGATCAGGCTATACCAGTTCCAAATGTTGAGCAATCAGAGTTAACCCCCGATGATCAATCAGAGATTCCTGCAATCATTGATGAAAATGATAGTCAGAACAATCTAGATGATCTTGCAATTCTTCCTGCTCAGTTGAAATGGACAAGAGCACATCCACTCTACAACGTGATTGGTGATGTCAATGATGGTGTTAAAACGCGATCTGCATCTGCAAATTACTGTCTATACAAAAGTTTCTTGAGCAAAATTGAACCAAAGAATGTCTCTCAAGCCTTAGATGATTCTGATTGGCTTTTAGCAATGCAAGAAGAGCTTCTATAGTTCAAAAGAAACAAAGTGTATCGCTTGGTTCCGAGACCGCAAGATAAATCAATCATTAAAACCAAGTAGATCTTCAGAAATAAGAAAGATGAATCCGGATTGATTGTCAGAAACAAAGCACGATTGGTTGCTAAAGGTTACTCTCAACAAGAAGGTATTGACTACGATGAGACTTTTGCACCGGTAGCGAGGATCGAGGCAATTCGAATCTTTCTGGCCTATGCGGCTCACAAGAACATCAAGGTATTTCAAATGGATGTCAAATCTGCGTTCTTGAATGGAGTCTTGCATGAAGAGGTCTATATAGAGCAACCTGAAGGGTTCGTCGATCCAGATTTTCCTGATCATGTATGCATCTTGGACAAAGCATTATATGGCTTAAAACAAGCTCCAAGGGCATGGTATGAAACTCTGACTAATCATCTCTTATCCAAAGGATTCAAACGAGGTACGATCGATACTACTCTTTTTCTGAAGAAAGAAGGTGATGACTTGCTTTTAGTTCAAATTTATGTTGACGACATTATTTTCGGTTCTACTAATCCAGAGTTGTGTACAAAGTTTTCTAAAATCATGGAGACCGAGTTTGAAATGAGCATGATGGGTGAATTGAATTTCTTTTTAGGAATTCAAGTCAAACAACATCCGGACGGTATCTTTATAAGTCAGTCAAAGTATATTAAGGATATGTTGAAAAAGTTTAATATGACTGATTGTTCTCCAATTAAAACACCAATGCCAACTGGAAATCTTTTGGGTCCTGATTTAGCCGGTAAACCCGTTGATCAAAAGATTTACAGAAGCATGATTGGTTCCCTTTTGTACCTCACTGCGACTAGACCGGACATTATGTTCACCACATGTTTTTGTGCTCGTTTTCAAGCTAATCCTAAAGAGTCACACCTTGCGGCAGTTAAAAGGATCTTACGATATCTCAAAGGCACACCCGAATTGGGTCTTTGGTATCCGAAAGATTCTAGTTTTGAGCTAATATCTTTTACAGATTCAGATTATGGTGGTTGCAAACTGGATAGGAAAAGCACTTCTGGTTCGTGTCAGTTTTTAGGTGATAAACTTGTCAGTTGGACTTCGAAAAAGCAAAATTGCGTCTCCACTTCAACGGCCGAAGCAGAATATGTGGCCGCCGCAAGTTGTTGTTCGCAAGTGCTTTGGATGAAGACACAACTATTAGACTATGGTTACAAGTTGAAGAGAGTCCCTATTTACTGTGATTCGGAAAGCGCCATTGCGATAACGTCAAATCCGGTTCAGCATTCCAAGACAAAACACATCGACATCCGGTATCATTTTATCAAAGATAATGTGGAAAAAGGTAATATCGAAATGTTCTTTGTTCAAACAGATTACCAACTTGCTGACCTTTTCACTAAACCTTTAGATGAAAAGCATTTTAACTTTTTGGTTAGCAAGCTTGGCATGCTTACTCCTACTTAAATCTGTTACGGATCTTAATTTAAGGGGGAGTTGCTTAATTATTCTGGATTGGATACTATCTGACTAACATCTAAGGATTCATTTTCAATGAATACCAATTTCTACTTTGTTTTGCAGATTATCCATTTGAGGGGGAGTTCTTAAACGAGATATCATTTTTAGGGGGAGAGTTCAAATAAGCTTTAGTGCTTACATATTTGAAAGATGAACAACTTTCAGGTATGAAAAACCGTTTTTAAATGTTCAAACTCACTTCTCGATTCTCAAATGATTTTTCGAATTAGAAGTGTGATTTTAAATGTTTTAATATCATGATGAGTTGACGGTTATTTTCTAAACCGTGTGTTTCCAAAGTTTAATACTTGCGTTTTATCTTTTCATATACTTTTCAAGTATTCATACACACCGGTTTAGCTTCTTTTGTCTTGTTATTACCACGTCTCTATATGCTCATAGTTTTCGGTGGTAATACGCTCGTTTGATATTTCCTCATTGTACTTCATCGTTTATTTGATCAGATACGTTCTTCACTGTTATATCTATATCTTGTTCGTATAGATAATATCCATTTGGTTGT
This sequence comes from Centaurea solstitialis, assembly GCA_030169165.1. Classification (NCBI taxonomy): domain Eukaryota; kingdom Viridiplantae; phylum Streptophyta; class Magnoliopsida; order Asterales; family Asteraceae; genus Centaurea; species Centaurea solstitialis. Next base: position 54,523,931 of record CM058046.1, on the reverse strand, counting down.
GAACCACAATTTTAATCATGAACATATCTCACATCATATGATGAATCAGTTTTCTCAAACAAGTTTATATCATTCATGTTCTTCCTTTCATATACTTGTTTGACGACATTCGTATACTCCTATATTGTTTCATATATATTTGTTCGAGCATGTTTCATTTTGGCTCATTGCTTCACTCGATGAATCATTGTCCTTTCATGTTTAGGAAACTTATTTCAATGGATGTGTGAGCTTAATAGAACTTCTATGGATTTCCAGAACCGGCAATCCTACCCAAGAAGTTATCCTTGAGAAATGAGTGAGGGGTCTACATCAAAGAGTGGGGGAGATAACTCAGGTGGTCGAGTTATTCTCATAGTGATTGAGCGAAAAAATGTGATATGAGAGTTTGGTTAGAAGTGAGGATGCTTAAAAGAATTGGAGGGTGTGAGAACAGAGTTAAAAGAAACATAAAACTCTGCACCAACCTTTTCTAAGCCGGGCAACCACATAATCTATTGGTTCACATTCTTTGGTGACCGATATTGAAACAAGGCAAAGCCCAATGCCGACTCTCGTTTTTACCTCACTAGCTACTCATTTCCTTCTTAACAAGGAGATGTTTCATTTCATCACGGGGACGCAGCACATAATCTATCAGGTTTTCATTTGGAAAATCGATATTGAAACAGAAGGAAGCTGCCCTGCCTTCGAACTTCATTTCTACACATCGAGTCGTGAAATGTTTTCACATTTTGAGCCTTATGAAAGCACTTGATGCTATTTTCTTTCATCACAAATACACACAAGGAATTTGTTTCTTTGTCGGAACGTTCATAGGAATACTATTAGTGTTTGCGATGATTGAACGGAAGCCCTGGGGAGTGATCATCACTAAAGCTCTTTATATAGTGCATTTGTTGTACTGAGTTGCTTTGTGCTTCTCACAGGCATTCCAACTGATTCATGTGTTGTTTCAGGATTTTCTCACTTATATCTGAATTTGAAAAGATTCAGGTTACTTTATGGAATTGACGGTACTTCTTTGGAGGAAAAAAGGGAATTCTGGAGTAACAAGGAGGAGATGGTTATGTGAGATGGTTTTTGTTATCTATGGTGGTTCTTTCACATGTTTGTATCTTTATCTGATTCTACATTTCTAGAGTTTTGATGATTATTTCATATTTCATCAAAAAGGGGGAGATGGTTTAGAAATGTTTTTTGAAGATACTTTGGGGAGATGGTTCCGAAATGTCAAGTCAAAGAGAAGATTACGAGATATGACAAGAGATGTTTGCAAGAGATGTTTGAAGTTTGGTGATTATTTGAAGATATCTCGGTTTGTTAAAGCTTCGTGTTCAAAGTTTGTTAAAGCTTCATGAAGATTTGGATGATTCGTGAAGATTATTACTGAAGCTTATCGTTCAAGGAAGCTTATTGTCGATGCTTAAAGTGTTGATGCTTTCTTGAAGACGTTTGCCTAATTATTTTTGTGATCTCGAATCCAAAGGGGGAGATTGTTGGGTGCAAAATCGGATTGTATCCGAGATCACAAGATTGTGCTAAAAGTGAAGACAAAGGCAAAGTCAATTTGGTCAAAGAAGTCAAACCTTGCTTTATAGTTTTAGTCCTTTTATATGTACTTTGTAATAGATTTGTAATAATAGGGTAGTTTGTGTAATTCTTGTAAACCTTGAGGGTTTAGATGTTTGGGTATAAATACCCAAAGTGAGTTAGTTTTGTAGGTGTGACATGCATACGTATCATTGTGAAAGTGAGAGTGATTGAGAGAGTTATTGTTCTTAAGTGTGTGTGTTCTTGGTGTGTTTAGTATGTGTAAACTTTGATCCAAGAATTAATGACATATGGCTTCCTGAATCATTCTCTACTTATTGCATGTTGATTAGAACTTGAATCTGGAACAACAAAAATATCTGGAGTTTGATACTTAAGTGATTATCAGTTGGTGAATTCTTATTCAAGCTGAGTTTATTGAAGGTGGATACTTCAAAGGAGATAATTCAATTTTGTGAAAAAAGGGGAGATTGTTTTACTTTGAAAAGGTTGAGAAATTTTTCTGAAGAACATTGATGATTTTTAAAGTCAAGAGGTTCTCAAGTTGAATTCAAGTTGGTTACCTGTATTTCGTGAAGATTTCTGATGATGACATGTTTTGTTTGTTGCTGATTCTGATAAAGTGAAGTTTGTGAAGATTGTATATGTTTAGAAGTTCTGTGTTAGTTGGTTATTTCCAACTTGAATACAAAGGGGGAGATTGTTAGGGTCAAAATATAATTGTATTCAAGTTCTTGAGTATTTTGTAACTTGTATAAAGTTGAGGGGTGCATTGTGTAAATACCCTTGGGGTATAAAAGCTTTAAGTGAGTTAGATTTTAGAAAGGATTCGTAATTGTCAGATCAAGTGTTTGTTACAGAGAGAAAGTTAAGAGTGTGTGTTTTGTTCATATTGTACTTCATATATAATAAAAGTGAGATTTGTGATTGAATCAAGCTTCATAGTCATGGTGGATTGATATTCAGATTTATCACGATCGCCAGATGGCACTCTCGCGGCGCAAAGCACTTAGGTCAAACCCTGGATTTCGAACTTGGCGAACTTGGCGGCGCCAAACTTGAATCTTCGCGATCGCTAAAAGGCTACTGGATTGAGATTGTGCATTTTTCACGTTTTCTCGCCTTTTTCCGTACTTTTCCGTTCCACGGCCTCCAAAACCTACAAAAGCAACAATAAGTCCCAAGTGCGAGTAATTAGACCAGAAATGGGTGAGAAATGGGGTTAAATCAGACAATTAAGCTCAACCAAAACATGTATAACTTTGGTGTTATCAAAATCCCCACACTTAAGCTTTGATTGTCCTCAATCAAAAGACTGAAAGATAAGAAAGATACCGCCAAAATTATCTCCACCCAAGATCATCCAAGAGAACAAAGAATACTCACACAATCGAACACACAAACAAGATACATCAAGTAATTGGATACCAAAATCAACCTTTTACCCTCACATGGTATGAATCGACAATTTAAAGTGTATCTCTCGGGGGTAAAAGTGTATATGTGATCACACCAATACTCGACTAATTCCCGCATGCATAAGCTTGTCACCAAATCTAATCTCCACCACTGAGAAGTTGTCAACCGTCAAGAGGACTTTAGGGTTGTAACGTTAGGCTAAGGGTTAAGGGTAGGATAAAGGATATATATAAGTGACTAAGGGTTGTAGCAAAAACCTGAAAACCAATCAGTTCAAGATCCAAATTAATCATCTGACTTTTGAGATTTTTAGAGCTCGGGATTTCTATTACTATCACTTTTATATCGGCCTAATCATATTGCTTATTTGTGGCTTCGATATATATTTTTTTCTATTAAGCACATCGACTCTTTTGATTTTTCTTTTTGAATGAGTCGTTTTCTATCTTTCTTTTCTTTTCTTTTCTTTTCTTTTCAAGCTCTCTATATTTTTTTCTTTGAGTAGCAACTATGTTGCTTTTTACTATTTTTTTTTCTTTCTCTCTCTTTTTCACAATCCCTTTCTCTATTTGTTAGATTTCATAAAACGGACCAAAAACATGAAAATCATTCAACTTTGAGCTACGGCCAAAATATAGATAAAATGAATGGGCTAAGGATAAAGTGTATACTGGGTAAAGAAATGAAAAGGCTAAGGCTCAAAAGGGTTTCAAGGGATGAAGTACTAAAGATGAGTACTTTTTAATCAAAGGCTAGGCAAATCAAATAACCTTATAATGAGGTTATCTGACGAAGGCTAAAAGGGTAAGAAACGAAGGCCTCTATCAGTGCAATGGTGATAAATACTTCTCTTTTGTGGTCTCGACAAGCATTCAAATGACAAGTTCTACCTTGGGTCAAAGTCGGTATTCCTCACGAAATAAATAACAATTAGGCTCAAACTCTCAAAGGAATTGGGTGAGGCACTCATGGTAATTGGTATTCCAAGGCATCCTTTTACTCAACTAATCCTATTCAGTGTTCTCCTATGCAAGCAACTAAGTTCCAAGAACAATCTCAGATTTTGAAAAAATTGGGGTCAAATCTCAAAGTTTTCAAAAATTTGAAAAACGACAAACCAAAAAGCTCAAAGTGAACCCATTTAAACAGATAAGTCTACATAACCCCCTCCCCACACTTAAAATTTGCAGTGTCCTCAATGCAACAAACAAAACAATTAAGGATTAATTGGGAAAAAGAGAAACTTCCCAGGTTATGTGACCGAATCTGTTCTGATCTGAGAGAGAGTGTATTCTAAAATCGTGCTCGATTCAAGATCATAGATCGCTGTATGTATTACCAAAAAGAAAAAAAAAAGTAAAAACGAACAAACGAAAATAAAACAAACTAAAGCAAACAATTAAAAAGTCTTAACCTAAACAAACCAAACGAAAAATAAAAGTTGTTCAACCAAACCAAACACAAACAAAGCAAGAGAAATTGTTTAAACAACCATATCGAATAACGGAGATAAAAGAGATAGATCAATAAGGGCCACGTGGTTGGTTTTGCCAATCCTCAAAAGTAGGGTAACCGGGCGGTGCGTCCTCGGAGTACGGCCAATATGGAGATGGAGCATAAGCGGTATTCGGTTGAATACCGAAGTGGGAGGCCATTTGGTTCATCACTCCACTTTGCCAATTAGCTTGGTGAAGAGCCTCCGTGGTGTTGTACTCCATATGCTGATGATGACGGCCATAAGACAACGACATCTCCGAGAGTCGGGAACTCAAGTCCTGATATCCCGAATACGCCGTCCATTCCACCGGTTGTTCTCCCTCGTTCGTCCCACTTGTGCCTCCGGTCTCTTGCATGCTCCGAGGTGCTCTCCTCGTCCCATAAGCTTGAGGGTTGTGAATCCACATGTTCCGATCCCCGCTAATCAAGTGATCAACCAATGCCACACCCATGCCACGGAGTTGGTCCATATCAATCAACCCCATCTCACCAAGGTCCGTCATCGAGGCAATGGCACCCTCAGTTAGGATACCGAAGTGCTTGGCTAGAAGCGTAACGTACTGGCCACCAACCAATCGACTCCCCTCTCGATAACTACCCGCCTTAGCGAGTTGCAAGGCAATAAGGTACGGAGCATTCGGATACTTGTCATCCGTAGAAAGCTGCTCAAGAAGCCATAGATCGTACGAAGAAACTTTTTCCTCACTCGAGGAACGAGCATTCACCGCGTGAAAAAGCATGCGGTGCAAAAGTCGGTCTGTAGAAGCAAGAAAACCCTTCACTTTGAGATTACCACCATAGTGACCATCACCCAAGATCGCCCAAGCCAACCGCGGATCAAAACCATCCTGTCTTTTCGCAGTCGCCCACATGTATTCCACAAATCCGGGAGCATCGACCTCATCTTGGGTATATATCCCCAAAGCAACGGCAAACTCTACCAAAGAAAGCGATCGCCACACTCCACCGAGTCGGAATGTCATGCATGACTGATAGAACTCTTCGAGGGCCTTTATGGCATCGAAACAGAAAGTGGCCACGAACTCAATGATAAGCTCGCGGTAGAGGGTCTCGGCAATGTCGAAGACTCGTTCCCATGCACGACATATGTAATACTCGGTGCCATCCTCGTCGTAGGCATGCTTTTCAAGTATCGCCTTGATGTCGTTCTTGACGGGTGAGAAGCCGGTTAACTGTATCCCGGTATTCCTCCCGCTTCGGAGCGTTCAACGTTGGGTCATTCATGAAAATGGTGAAAGCGTGGCTCCCATCCGGTGCACGGAAAGTAGGAGCGGTGGAAGTTGACGAGCGGGTTCTTTGTCTCTACAAAATCCAAATACCATTGTCTTAGACACATTTGATCAATAAACGCAAGACAAGGTTCATTCATATCAAAACTCAACGAGACAAAGCTTCCACGACTAACAAGTTCAACATACTTGAAAATCAACTCAAAGGGGGTGTGTAACATCCCCACACTTGAACTTTTAGTCCAACCTCAATTATAAACCAATCTAGCTAACTAAACAAGAATGGGGGATTTTGGTGCAAAATCCCCACACTTATCATTAAAGCACATTCACTAGATTCAATCAATTGATAACATGCTAGAACATACATCTCAATCAAAGTGCATAACAAGCATCAAAGAATATCACTAAACAATCAATGGAGCTTCAAGAACAATCTCAAATCCATAAAAGCATATAAACACCATTGATGCCCAAAACAAGATCTAGTCTTACCAAATCATGCTAATCTCATGAAATTAAAGTTGGGGAAACATACCTTAGCCATGGAGAATGAAGAAATTGAAGCACAAGAAGCTCGAATTTCGCAAGGACGTGATGAAGGTTCGCGGCGCCTAAAGAGAATTAGGGTTGTGTTCTTTTGAAAAAGTGAGAAAAGAGGGTTAAAAACCCGTCTGTACCGATTTCGCGTCGCCAAACAGGATGTTTCGCATCGCGAAACGGGCGATTTCTGAAAATTTTACCCTAATTTTAAAAACTTCGCGTCGCGAAACGACTTCCTTGTGTCGCGAGATTCGAATATTTTACCTGATACCAAGGCTGATCAACCTCGCCTCGCCAAACTTAAAAAGTCGCGACCGCGAGTTGCCTTCTGTTTCCAACTTGTCAAAAACTTCGTTACGCATCGATTTGCTCGTTTTTGGCTTCTATCTCCTCCATATGGTTACCTAAGCAATACCAAACAGAAATATTAGCAAAAACACACACGAAAAACGTAAAAACGAAAAAACGAAAGAAAATGCTCGGGTTGCCTCCCGAGAAGCGCTTCATTTTTGAATGGGTCTAGAGCTCAACCCCTTTTTCGGCTCATTTCTTGGCACGTCGGGCTGACGAGCCCTTCTTTATTCTATACTCTTTCTTGGAGGGTCCCTACCCATTAGGTGCTTGCTCTTTTTGGTGTAACGGGTTCGGATAGTCCTCCGTCTTCTTTCCATGTTCATGGGGGAGTAGAGGGCGGCTGGTGTTCTTCTTGTAGGCTAGAGAAGGATCCTCATAAGGTTCATCGAGATGGGTGACCGGCTCTCCGTTGGGATCAAAGTAAATCCGCTTTTCTCCATACCCCAAGCTTGTCACTTGATTCCGCATATCGGTATTCACTTGGGCGGTATGTAAAAAAGCTCTTCCAAGAATGATTGGGATCTCTGTATTCTGTGGAAGATTAGCTACGATGAAGTCCGTGAAGTAGACAAAGTTTCCAATTCGTATTGGGACTCCTTCCGCTATCCCTAACGGCTTGGTCATGTATCCATTCACCCTCGGTATTGATAGTCTATTGGAACGATCTTCTTGACTCCCACTTTCCTGCAATAACCAACAGGCATCATGTTAAGTGCGGCACCTGTATCAATCAAAGCAAGACCCTTAAATTTATGACAAGAAATTGGCAAACTATAACTTCCCGGATCATGTTTGATAGGTGCAATGTAGGTGAGCTCATCTTCCGCCACCTTCTCCTTCTCTTTCTCTTTGCCTTTATCCTCCTTTTTCGGTATCACAAACTCCGCGTATCCGCCTTGCTTTTCCATCTTCCTCCTCATCTTCGCTTGAAGAAATGGGTCCCTTGAGTCCTAGATGTTCGAACGAAACGGTGAACCCCTCCGAATCATAATCTGTAGCATAATCAGGTTCACTATCGCTCTCGCTCTCTACATACTTCTTTGTGTAAATACCAGTCCACTTCTTCTTTGATGGTTCTCCGGTCATCATGAGCATCGGCTTTGCGTTTTCTACTTTTGGGTTGACTTGGGTTTGCGTTGGCAGCTCCCCTAGAGTCCTTTCATTTAGCAATTGCGAGACACGATCGATCTGCATTTCCAAATTCTGGATGGTACTTTGGTGGTTACGTAAGTAAGAACTTACCTCATCGTTGAGTTTTCTTTTGTGCATCCATGAATTGGATAACCCGGTCCTCGATAGAAACGCGCGGCTCTCCATCCGGTTTTTGGTTTTGTTCGTTTGGTGCAAAGAATCCGGGAGGTCTCATGATGAAATTACGATTGTTATTCCACCTCCCTTGATAATCGCCTCGGTTAAGGTAGTTTACCTCCTCGGGTGTCATCATCGGTCGATTCGGGCAATCCTTCGTTAAGTGTGGTCCCTTGCACTCCTCGCATCCAACCTGCAAAGCATGAACAGATTTAATTAGTTCTTCAATTTTGCGCTCAAACTTTAGCTGTTGGTTTTTCATCGAGGCTAGTTCATCGGATGGGTCGAAGTCGGTTGAGATCTTTCCGGCCATTCTCGGGATTTGTAAACGCTTGTCCGTCCTCCAATCTATGTTATGAATCAGCATATCCTCGAGAAGATTATACCCTTGCGTGGGCGTTTTGTACATGAACACACCTCTAGCAGATGAATCTAATGTAGCACGTGAAGAATAACCAAGCCCACTATAGAAAGTTTGGACTTGTTCACTCTTACTTAATCCGTGACTTGGGCATGAATTTAGAAGGTGTTTGAAACGTTCCCATGCTTCGTATATGGTCTCCCCGTCATCTTGTTGAAAGGATCGAATCTCGGCTCTTAACTTGTCAATTTTGGATGGCGGAAAAAATCGAGAAAGGAACTTTGAGTGAAGTCCTTCCCAAGTAGTAATGGAGCTTGGTTCCAACGATCGTAACCACGCTTTGGCTTCTCCGGTGAGTGTAAGAAGAAAGACTCGAAGGCGAATCGCATCATCTCGGCCTTCCTCCGTTTTGAACAGATCACACATATCCACGAAACTCTCCATGTGTTCGATAGGATTGCTATCGTTTTTCCCGTCGAAAGTAAGGTCCTTGATCATGTGAAGGAGCTTCCCCGGGATTTCCTTGTCTAAGTCCGGCTTCGTGATTGGATTGGTGGGTACGGTTGGAGCAGCTCTCCTGGCGGTCCACATCGGTGCTTCGTCCCCTATATCAAAATTCAAAGCTCTCGAGCGAACTTTGTTGGCTTTTGACTTCTTTTTGTTTCTTTTTCTGAATTCCCTCTCCGGCTCCTCAAATGGCTCTAACAGTTCCGTCGTGACTGAAATCACAACAAACGGTTACGGGAAACTTGTGGGAAACAAAGAGATAAAATAAAATAAAAACAACTAACTAAACTAGAAAGCAAAAAACTTGCAAGGGAAAGAATCCCTCACAAGGATCGATTAACAAAACTAAAAGAAGACTAAAATCTAACAACTACCGTTCCCCGACAACGGCGCCAAAAACTTGATGCGGTAATTATCATACATAAAAAGCGAAACAAGTTTTAACCTCTAATGCCTAGCCATTGTCTTATCACATTCACAGGCAAGCGTACCTGATCGTGAGTAATATAGTGTAGGAAAGTCCAGGTAACGTATCTACCACTTGGAACGGTCAAGTTTACGTAGACTATTAATCTTGATTAGTTTAATTAACCTAAAGCTTTGGGGGGTTTTATGAAAAAGGTTTAATAACTAAAAAGACAATTAAATTAATTAAGAACTAAGAAAGCAATTAAAGATTGTTTAAACCTATATGTAGGAAAACAGTAGTACTTATCATGGTATAGTGAATCCCCAAGTGGATGATTTAAACAGGCCAAAGGTTTGGCTATCAACTAGGTCTTGGTCCTCCTAGTCCCAATACATAGATCGTTTGTCAGACAATCTAGTACCGGTCACCCAATCCTATCTCTATTGCATGGTTTTCTACTACCTGGTCGCTCTCGGTCCGAGTAACCACCTAACACAACTCTCCGGAACGAAGGGTAGGTCAAGAAAGGTTGATTATCCTATCGGAGTCTATCTATCTTGGTCAAACAGATACACCCAACCAACGAGTTCAAATAACCAAACAATATGAATCAGATCGGAACCATAACACACATTCAATTAACCAAAAACAAACCAATAAACATTAAATCATAAAATCATCATCCACAATGGTTCATCAACCACAATAAGTACCACTACTAAAGACTACTCACTAGACATAATAAAAACAGATAATACGAGAGTAGACACAAACATTATACCGACAGTACAACGACGGATGATCGAGAATCAAACCCCGTAGTGTATCGGCACCACTCAAATTTCACTCTCTATCTTTCTGCCTATCTATGTGTCTCCATGAAAACTGAAGGAGGAGGCTAGTATTTAAAAGGAGATGTCAGAGCCCGTTTCGCGATCACCAGAAGGCACTCTCGCGGCGCGAAGCACTTAGGTCAAACCCTGGATTTCGAACGTGGCGAACTTGGCGGCGCCAAACTTGAATCTTCGCGATCGCTAAAAGGCTACTGCATTGAGATTGTGCATTTTTCACCTTTTCTCGCCTTTTTCCGTACTTCTCTGTTCCACGGCCTCCAAAACCTACAAAAGCAATAATAAGTCCCAAGTGTGAGTAATTAGACCAGAAACGGGTGAGAAATGGGGTTAAATCAGACAATTAAGCTCAACCAAAACATGTATAATTTTGGTGTTATCATGATGATTGATGAAGAATGTTGGATTGGTCAAAGATTCCAAAGTTGGTTGAAAAACTTGACAATATAGTGGATTAATTCAAGAGATCTACAATGTTCTTGATGCAAGAGAAGAATTATGTTTTTCTAAAGATGATTTCAAGATTGAAGACTTTGTTCTGAAGATGATTCTTGTATAAATGGGGAGATTGTTAGCTGTTTGACATATGTAACCGACAAAGTTTGTTTGACTTGAAGACAGAAGATCGTTAAAGCTGAAGTTCATTTTGAAGAGTGATCTCGAATACAAAGGGGGAGATTGTTAGTGCAAATATTATTGTATCCGAGATCTCAAGATGAGGAAATAATATCAAGTCAAACAAAGTCAAAGTATGAAGGTCAAAGAAGAAAGTCAAGCATCAAAGTCAAAGTAAAAGCATTAAATGGAAAATCCAAAGTCATAGAAGGAAGCTTTAATGTCAAAGTCAAAGGATTAATTAGTGGAGTGAAAGTCTTGTAATTAGAGTGTTTGACTAATTAGTTTAGGTATAAATTGAAGGAGTTAGTGAGTAATTAGTAAGGAGCTTAATTGTAATAATCATGTGTGTGAGATCTAGAGAGAGATTCTAGAAAGAGAAAGTTCATATTGTAAGATTTACATGATGAAATGAAGATTTGATTGTTTAATCCATTGTTTCTTGCACTTACGATTCTCAAATACTTGAGACAAACCAAAGAAATGTTCTTGGTCTTTAGAGGTTCTAAGGATGAGATTAGTGTCACCGGTTATACTGACGCTAGTTTCCAGACCGACAGAGATGATTTTAGATCATAGTTAGGGTACGTTTTTACCCTAAACGGAGGTGCGATCTCGTTGAAGAGCTCGAAGCAAGATACCATAGCAGATTCTACTATAGAAGTGGAGTACATTGCAGCTTCAGACGCAGCAAAGGAAGCGGTCTGGCTCAGGAACTTTATCACAGATCTAAGAGTCGTAACCAATATCTCTAGACCGGTGGATATCTAGTGTGATAACTCTGGGGATGTGGCGCAAGCTAAGGAACCCAGAGAACATCACAAGTCGAGACATGTACTCAGAAAGTTTCACCTCATCCGAGAGATCATCGGAAGAGGAGATGTAAGAATATGCAAGATTCCGACGGAGGATAATGTAGCAGATCCACAGACAAAGCCGCTAGCTAGAGTAAAGCATGAGACCCATGCTAATTCCACTGGGATGCAGTACCTGGATACTAGTAGCTAGTTTAGTATTTTGATTATTACCATGGATTAATTTTTGAGACTTTATATCGTGCAAGTTATATTATTTCACCGTGTGCTAGAAATAAGGAGGATTTTAATTCATGATTGTCTCAAATTAAGCAGTTTTAGCATATTTAGTTTATCCATGACTTTATATACAAGTCTTGTAAGAAAAATCAAAAGTTCTGTAGCTCCCACCTCAACAGGGTTATAACGCTATTATGGATGTTTGATGATTTATTCAACGTAACGAATAAAAGCACAAGTGATGTGACCAAACATTCATAGATACTCATCAGAGAGTTTGGGTATTGGAAGTGACCAGTTTCAAGTCTGCTCCATGGAGCCTATGTCATGAGCATTGACTTGATGATAGGTTGTCCTTAGACATGAGATATTTGGTTTGGGAATGTGAGGAATGTTGTACTCTTAGCACGTTCTAACGCTACGCCGTAACAGGGTGGCCATACAGGGCGTGACTAGATGCAGCAGAAGCCACATAACCAGATGCAGATACTCAAGAAGGGATTTACACCTCTATAAAAAGAGAGATATTTCCGGGCCCCTAGACGATTAAGATTGGCATAAATGCGTGGTCACGCTCGGATAGAACCGTTACTGCAGGCAATCGAAATCAGAGTTAAGAAAACTTGAGTTTAAGATTGAAGTCCTCCACTCCATGTCTAAAACTCACTTTAGAAATATCGCGTGTAAAAGGAATGAACATGTGTACAATTCTAGCGAGAATTGTTTCTCTGGATATAAGAGATCTTATAACCTGGTTATCCTAATGCTAGACCTACCATCAGAGGTCTAGGGGGAGTCAGGAGTCTTTATAATGTATGCATGTGTGTAGGGGGAGCATCTTAGAATATGCATGAATCTAGGGGGAGTGTTTCGTATTTGTTTGCTTGTTGTGCTAATGTTCTCGGATCCACATCACTTTGGATACCGTTTTTACTTTGTTTTTCTAGGTGTGGATCATCACGACGACTTCCGATTACTTCGGATTAGAACTCGCGCAAAATCCAATCCCGGGGTTACACAGTTAATACCCGAAGAAAAATATCCAGGTTTTTCGATTCTTAAGGGTTCGCGGGCTGAACTTGTAAACTTTTTGTGAACTTGAAAGTTCAGGGGGTGGTAGTGACATGTTTTTGAACTTACAAGTTCGGGGACTAAGTCTGCCATTTTCTGAAACATAAGTTCAGGGGCTGTTTTTGAAAATTTTAAAACTAACAAGTTCAGGGACTCGTTTTGCACATGTTGTGAAACTTGTAGTCCTGGGGTCAGTTTTGCCAATTGGTGAAACTCGGGTTAAGAGAGCCAAAAAGAGAGAGCCAAACAGTATTATTTCAACCAAACACAGTACAATTTGTGAAAAATATAAAAGGTGAAATTCAGATTTAACAATTCACTTTTTCCAAATTTCTTCAACTTTCCCTCTCTCGTGCTCCCATAACCGCTGATCTCAACCGCACTCGTTTTTGCTCCGATTTCAATTCCGATCACTTCATCGAATCCACGGTAAGATTTCGAGCAACCCTTACGTAATCATATCATCTAATTCTGTCATCTTTAAGGCCGAATCGAAGCCTAAAAGCTTTGCATAAACCCGAAACCCAAACTCTTTGGAATGGGTTTTTGGGACGTTCGATCGGTCTAAGAGTGTTTTTGAACCTGTTTTTAGCTTCTATGGATCATTTAAAACAAGTTTGGTGGGTCAAATCGTCGTTTTTGGGCAAATTTTGGTCGAGAAACCGAACAGACTCGGTTTCCCGACTCGGGATATTCAAAAATCCCGAGTCGAGAAACTTGAATGTTCTTGGTTTCCCGACTCGGGGACGACGACCACTTTCAAGTATCCCGACTCGGGAAACATGAAAACCCGACTCGGATTTTCGAGTTTCCCGACTCGGCTTTTTGGCAAAGAATTTTTCAACTTTCACGTTTTCCGACTCGGGAAACATGAAAACCCGACTCGGGTTTTTGAGTTTCCCGACTCGAACTTTATGCCAAGATACTTTGTTTTTTTCTAAAAATACTAAGTGTTAAACCCTTTTCCGACTCGGGAAACCTCGTTTCCCGACTCGGGTTTCCACGGGAAACTTATCATCTTAATTTATTGCCTATCTCCTTTCCCGACTCGGGAAACTTGAATAACCCGACTCGTGTTCGTTCAAGGGGATTTTCAAGTGTGAAACAAGTCAACTCGGGAAACACCTTTTCCCGAATCGGGTTTTCACCTTTCCCGACTCGGGAAATGTCAAAACCCGACTCGGGATTTGATGTCTCCTAAGTTCAGCTTTTTCAACACTTAGTGATTTTATTTTCTATCAATACCAACTTCTCTACTTGTTATGTCTAGTCAGAAATGGCTCGACAACAGAACAACCCTTCCTCGCCTATCAACAACGCTACCGATCGTGTGTTGATCTCGCAGGCTGCCCTATGTCCTATAACTCAGAACAACGAGTTTGTGGACCTGCACAACATCCAGGTGCAAGACGAAGTGATCATCGAGATTCTCAAGGTGCATCCGGTTGCATACGCTATGCAAGCCGTGGCGAACGTGCCGATGATCTATGTGCAACAGTTCTGGGTCACCTCCCACCTCGAAACCAGAAACGACGTCCTAACTCTGGTAGGACGCATTGACCAGACGGAGCTTGCCGTCACTTTGGAGGACTTCCGACGTATCCTTCACTTTCCAGCCGAGACTGCCGAAGCACCGTTCGACCCGCTGGTCACTGGACCTGAGCTGTTTAGCGAGATACTCACACTAGGAGTCCAGCCGGCCGTGAACCAACGACTCAATGAGATCTCTCAAGTAGGGCTGTAAACGAACCTAACGAACACGAACGGAGGCTTGTTCGTGTTCGTTCGTTTAACTTAACCGAACAAACGAACGAACACTAACGGTAAACGTACAAAAAAATTTGTGTTCGTGTTCGTTCGTTTAGGTATTTGGTGTGTTCGTGTTCGTTCATCTTCGTTCGTTTAAGATGCTAATCGAACATAAACGAACGAACGTAAAAGTTAAACGAACATAAACGAACGAACATAAAAGTTAAACGAACAAACGTAAACGAACATAAACGAACAAGCTTACTTGTCATTTCATTAACTATTAGGAGGTACATTTTTATAAAACTTAATATAATAACAAAAGAATAATCAAATTCAAATCTAAAACTAAATTGAATTCTAAAAATATATAGCTTAGATAAATAAGTATTAAATGTTTTAATACAAACGAACATAAACGAACGACATAAACGAACATAAATGAACGAACGTTCAAGAACGTAAATGAACGAACGGTGCCTTTGTTCATGTTCGTTCGTTTAACTAAATGAACAAAAAAACTTGTTCATGTTCGTTCGTTTATTAAATAAACGAACTTCCCGCCGAGTGGTTCACGAACGGTTCACCGAACGTTCGGTTCGTTTACAGCCCTACTCTCAAGTATCCCAGGGCATGCTGCTCTAGTTGTGGTTCACCCTGTTCAATCTGAGGAACACGTGCCTATCCTCCAAAACCCGTGGAGTAGATAAGGCGTCGACCCAACTTTGGGATGTGATCCACTCGATCGCCTACGGACGACGGATCGACATCGCGACGCAACTCTGGCAAGACGTCACTCGGGACGTCGAAACTGCCCGGAACCAGCACTCATCCATCCCGTAGATGAGATTCTTCTGTTTGATTATCCGCGATCACATGGATCGCCATCCAGAGGTTCGTCGTCGATCGAGCCACCCGAAGTTCCAAAGCAAGCAGATCTCATGGACGAACAAGCGGACCCACAAATCAGGTCAAGTGGAGATTCCAGTGCCCGAGCACATTCTAGACATGGTGGATCAGTTGGTGGTAAGCGTAGGATTTTATAGGGTGTCCATAGGATTAGAAGTCGCATCCACGGACTCCTCAGAACCGGGGAGCCATACCTAGGGTGTGCAACCCGTCCCAACTGAGCGCCGAGCCCTAGGCATGGAGCGCCGGAGCTCCACTTGTTAGGATTATGTGCGAGACAGTAACAAGGTTACCGTATCCGATGTTATAGGACACTAGTAGGTCACACCGCTGCACACTAAAATAGAGGACATTTGGATTACATGGTTGAGAGAAATAATTAAACGAGAGAAAAAGAAATAAATAATTAGTTAAATTATTTATTTGTAAATTAATTAATCAGTTGAATTAATTAATAAAGGGATAATTATGGAATATATATTTAATTATCAGGTTGATAATTATAAGGGTATTCCATATGGTATCAAACACTGCCTTATTAGTTAATATAAATAAAGGCATAAGGTTTGATTGAAAAATAACTGAATTGATAATTCTCAGAAACAATCTCTCTCTCTTTTCTCTCTTCCCACCGCCGGCGATCATAGGCTCGAAGTAAGAACCGGAATTTTCGTTTGCGGAATAATCTGTGGTGGTGGTCTAGCAACCGTTCCTCGAGACGTGTCAGTAGCGGTGTACCCCCTACAAGCATTCTGGAAATTTATCCTCAAAAGGTAAATCGTTAAACCTTCTTTGATTGTGTCTGTTAAGGTTTAAGATGGGTCCGGGTTTGGGAATCGTTTTGTTATCCGCTGTGCACCGTTAGTGCCTACGGTTCCCAACACCACTAGGGGAGCTTCCGGTTCTGGGGTGATGAGCATTGATGTGAGGGGCGAAGCGGGTAGAATAGTTGGTACATCCGCCACTCCGCACTGGTCT
Source organism: Centaurea solstitialis (assembly GCA_030169165.1). NCBI lineage: Eukaryota > Viridiplantae > Streptophyta > Magnoliopsida > Asterales > Asteraceae > Centaurea > Centaurea solstitialis. The sequence goes on along the minus strand of CM058046.1, from coordinate 54,507,522 downwards.
AGGAACGATGCTGAGACGACATACCAGCGAATAGTCGAAGCGAGAGCTCATTGGGTGTAACACCCCGCCAAAGCGGAAACACGAGGTGCGACAGTCTAGATTTCATTGCGATAGGAGATAATCAACACCAACCATTCATTTCAAAAATATTTAAAGTTTACAAAACGTATTACAACCAACCAGAGTTTGGAATTTACAAACATAACAAAATAAACACAGTCTTGATTGATGTCTACAACGCTCAAAATAAGCTTTTTCAATCACCCTCTAATTTCCTGAAAAGCATGATAAAACAAGTGTCAACTACGAGAGTTGGTGAGTTCACAGGTTTTTATATGCACAAAATATTTTAAATGCAACGACATTTCAGTGAATCTTTTATTCACTACACTTTTCAAAAATTTAACTAAGCAAATCCGTTCATTTGCTTAAGTTATCGTATACAGTTAGAGTGAATCCGTTCATTCACTACCAACAGTGAGTAAATTTTCCGGATGATTTGTAAATCGCAAGATAATTAGTGAGTTACTACAATCCTTTCCAATTCATGACATGCTTTGCCCCTATCTACCCCAGAGGTGGAAGTAAATCCCACTTGCGTAGAACGTTTTGTTCAATACAGTGCACCTATCACTCGTCAGTTCTAGGTGGGTATGTCAATCCAAATAGCGCTATCCACGTGTATTTTAGGCCCATTGTTATGAGTTAATAGTAGTCTTCGGGGACTTATTCATATTTTTCCTTTTATCTCACTATATCAAGCTTTAACATATCAAATTTAACTCACTTACGTTTCATTTCAATTCGATTCATTTAAATCCATTTTGCTCATTTCGAAACAGTTCATTTCATAACATTTTCATAAATACATTCATTCATATCATGCTTTTCACCCCAAAACGTATAAAACGGTAAAAGTGGGGCTGTGAATACTCACCTTGAGTGCTTAGTGCGGATTTGAAAGGGTTGATGCGTGACCTAAATCCCGGCTCTGAACTAGGGTCGTCCTATCAAATACGAAATTTTAACGTAAGTCCTAGGTCCAACGGTCCTTAACTAAAATCGTACCGAAATCCATAATATGCCATTATATAAGTTTTATAGCCTAATCCAATAAAAATTCATTTTGTCACAAATGAAAGTCTTCCAAACATTTTAGAAGTTCAAATTTTATAAAATTGGGCTTTTAAGAAATTTTCAGAATCTGTCAAAATTTTTGAGTTGTAAAAATTGCCATTTTGAACTTAGGTCCTCTAAATATTGAGTCTTTAAATTTTTACCCTCTGAATTAGGGGATGTTAGGAACATCTCCACCAAATTTCACAATTTTTAGAGTTCTTTTACTAATTTTAAACAATTTTACAAAATCAATGATAAAGGCTGAAATTCCAGAATACCTTTAGGTAAAGTTTAGTTCATAAATAATTCTATACACCACTTTATCACGAATTTCCAAAGAGATTTTCTAGCTAAAACATATACCAAACTTTTGAGACAAGTTTCATGTCATAAGGATGGTTTTTGAGGGAGATATGACCTTTTCAAGTGGTGCATGTGTAATCTGCCATAAGAGGACAGCCTACACCACCAACTTAAACTCATTGGTTGAAGTCTCAAAACTCCTCTAAATGACATGATCTTGGACTTTTTAGAAAGCTAACTCAAAGTACTTGAGTTTAGGGTCAAGAAAATCGTGCTTTGGATAAATAATCAAGGAGTTATGCTAGTTTGAAGTTGACCAAAATTTCTGACCAAACACTGTTGCACACAAAAATGTTTTATGGTGGTTTGGGTTCAAATCTTGGTGTTTTTGCACCAATCCAGTGGGGTTTGAACCCTAACACTTTAAATATCATCCCATAAAAATTTCATGAAGAAATAAGTTCAAGAAAACCCTTTTTGGGTCGTGTAAAGTACATGCATCAATATTGACAGAATCTGTCCAAAATCTAACACCCATTATGCTACCAAAACACATAAAATCATACAATTTCGGGGTTTTTCTTGCTATTTCACCCACAACTCAGATTATTCAAATGTAATACAACTAATATATGCTTTCATACCATCCAAACTCATGCATCAACTATTGATGAAGTTCAGCCCAAGTTTGGTGGTCAAGTACATCATCTAAATGATTTTTGATTCATTTCTTGTGTTCTTATGGGGAAATCATTGATTTTTACCTTCTTAGATTGTTATAGAACATATTCTAAGGTTAAATCTCTTTCCCAAACACAAGTTTCTTTCTTGAATCAAAAAGGGGTTAAAACCCTTGAAAAAGAAGAAGAAAAACTCACAAATGAGTTGAAAATCGAAGTAGAAACATCCTAACTTTGCTTACCTTTGATGAACACTTAATCTTTATCTCAAATAGGTTGTTAAAACCTTTAAAAATCTGGATTGAAGATGTGTTCTTGGCTGAGTTTTAGTGAGAGAGTAGAGAGAATTAGAGAGAGAGAGATGAAGATTTGAAAATGAAAAAGAGATTTTGTTGGGAAAAATGAACAAATGATGGTTTTTATATGAGAGAAATAAGGAAAAAGAAAGATGATTGGAGGAGGAGGGAGGTGGCCGGCCAAGGGGGCCCACCCACCTCTTTCTTTATATATATATTTTTTTTATTTAAAACAGTATACATTCTACACTGTTTGTTCGACGCGGTACCGGGTTTTTGACGTTTTTTAGCAAATTCCGACTTTTCGAAGGTGGTTTTAGGTTATCTAGGTTACTTTACACATATTTTAAACATTATAACTTAAATTTCCAAAAATTATCTTAATTTTGGCATTTTAGGATTATCGGGTGATTTCGGGCCGGTTCGGGCTTTTTCGGGCAGTTTTCGGAACTTTTAGGATTTTAACCTAACTTTTTCGCACAAACTAACCTAGATTATTTTAGTAACTTAAATAACTACCTTTTTACCTATGGAGACGCTACTGAGTGATTTTCAGGCCGCTAATCGGAGGGCCGAATTTTGTCGGTTGTCACATTTACCCCCTGTTGAAAGAAATTTCGTCCCGAAATTTACTATTTGCCCTAACTAGGAAGGCTCATTTGTAAACAGGTGAGGGTACTTGCTCTTTATACAAGCTTCTCGTTCACAGGTAACTCCAGTCCATACTTTGAGTTCCACCAGATCTTGACAATTGGTATCTTACTATGCCTTTACTGCTTGACTTCTTGGTCAAGAGTTTCAATTGGTTCCCCTGAAATGCGTAGCCGCTCATTGATTTGAACTTCCTCTAATGGTAGAACCACTGTTTCCATGGACAGTCTTTTTCTTCAGATTCGAACATGGAAGGTATCATGGATGGCACTGAGTTCCTAAGGAAATTCCAATTTGTATGCAGCTAGTTCGGCTCGCTCTTGCGTCTCAATTGGTCCAATGAATCTAGGACTCAGTTTTCCTTTCTTTCCAAACCCTAGAGATCCTTTCCATGGTAATACTTTCAAAAGTACCTTGTCACCAACTTGCAATTCCAAAGGCTTCCTGCGATTATCAGCATAACTCTTATAACGATCCATGGCTGCTTTTCAGCCTTTGCTGCATTGATTTAAATTTTGTCCGTCGTTTCTTGAACGATATCGGGCCTAGTTAGTTGTCGTTCTCCAGCCTCTAACCAACTAAGTTGTTGTAGGAGATTTCAGTCAATGATAGATGGTTGTTCCAACTTCCTCCTAATTCCATCACGCAGGCACACATAATGTCCTCCAGCGTTTGTATGGTTTCCTCTGTCTGTCCATCCGATTGAGGACGATATAAGGTGCTTAGGTCTAATCTTGTGCCCATCACTTTGTTTAATGATTGCCAGAATCGTGAAGTAGAACTGCTGTCTCTATCGGAGACGATCAAGATTGGCATTCCATGTCGCATAGCTATCTCATCGACATACAATTTCGCGAGTCTATCAATGCTGTAAGTTTCCCTTATTGGCAAAAAGTGCGCAGATTTCGTGAGTCGATCAACGATTACCCAAATCGAATCATGCCCCTTTTTAGTCTTGGGTAACTTGGTCACGAAATCCCTTGATATCCGCTCCCATTTCCATTCTGGGATTTCCGGTTGCTGCAGGAGTCTGGATGGCTTTTTGGTGTTCTACCTTGATCCTGGCACAGGTCAAGCATTTGCTCACATACTAAGCTATATCCTTTTTCATCCCAGGCCACCAGTAGGCTCTTATAGTCCTTTGTACCTCTTGTTAGATACTGGGTGTATCGAGTATTTCGTCAAATGAGCTTCATCCATGATCGTTGACCTTAACTGATCGACCTTTGGTGACCACATCTTGTCCTTAAAATAACGTACTCCATTAGCTTTCACCTCAAACTCTATTTCTATCTGGTGAAGAGTTCCTTTCTTCAGGTTTTCTACTTTCAATGCTTCTTCTTGAGCTTCAAGCATTTGATTTTTCAAACTCACCTGCACTACCATTCCCGTGACTCGTGCTCTTGAAGGTTTCACCCTTTTCTTTCCTGCTCAGTGCATCAGCTACCACATTTTCCTTTCCTGGGTGATACTTTATCTCACAATTTTAGTCATTGAGTAACTCGACCCATCTTCTTTGCCTTGAGTTCAACATCTTCTGATCGAGGGTGTGCTGAAGGCTCTTGTGATCTGTGAAGATCGTGCACTTTGTACCATAAAGGAAATGCCTCCAGACCTGAAGTGCAAACACCACAGCTCCTAGCTCAAGATAGTGTGTGGTGTAATTCTTTTCACGAACCTTTAATTGTCTCGACGCATAAGCAATGACCTCCTTTCTTTTCATTATCACACATTCTAAGCCTTAATGCGAAGCATCGCAGTACCCCACGATGTTATCTGTTCCTTCAGGTAACGCCAAAAGGAGTGCATTGCACAAGTTATGCTTAAGTAACTGAAACGCTTCCTCTTGTTTTTCTCCCCAAATAAACTTCTTGTCCTTCTGCGTTAATATTTTCAAAGGTTGTGCAATCTTGGAGAAATTAGCAATGAATCGTCGGTAATAGCCTGCCAGACCGAGAAACTGTCGAATTTCTGTCGGCGTCTTCAGAGTTTCCCATTTCTTTATAGCTTCAATCTTGGCTGGATCAACATGTATTCCTTCTTTATTCACCACATGACTTAAAAGTGCATTTCACGGATCCAAAATTCACACTTAGAGAATTTTGCGTAAATCTCCTCGGTTTTGAGCAACTCCAGTATCAATCTTAGATGTTGCTCATGCTCCTCCTTACTTCGCGAGTGGATTTGGGTGTCGTCTATGAAGACAGACACAAACTTATCCAGGTATGGTCGACATACTCTGTTCATCAAATCCATGAAAACTGCTGGAGCGTTCGTCAAACCAAAGGGCATGATCAAGAATTCGCAATGACCATAACGAGTTCTGAACGCTGTCTTGGCAATATCTTCCTCTCGAACTATCATCTGATGGTATCCGGATCTAAGATCGATCTTGGAAAGGTACGTTGCTCCTTGAACTAGATCAACATGGAACTCTATCTGTCTATGCAGGGGTAGTCCGGGTAACTCCTCCGGGAACACTTCTGGATACTCTCTTACAACTGGAAAGTCCTAAATTTGCTCCTCCTTTACCTCTTTATCTACACATGCGCCATAAACGCCACGCAATCCTTTTGCAAATGGCTTCACATTTTTATGTAGGGTACTATACTGGATCTTGATGTGCCTCTTTGGTTCCAATTGCGAATGCCCTTCCTTGAGCCTTGCATCCTTAATCTCTTTGATTTGCTTACGTTGCTTTGTTCATCCTCTTGGTGCTGCCTAAGCCTTTATTCAGCGTGAAATACCTATCTTTAGAGTGGTTTAGGGTTGCGTACCCTTAGCACCCTTTCCGGTCCTTCTGACCTTCCTTTCCTTTCTATAGTAACGAGTAGTGTAACCGACTAGGTTGTCCTTGGTACCCCTAATACAAGCTCCTGGGTGATTGCAGTTGTAGCTATTACATTTTGGATGAGAGTCCATATACTGCCTTGACTCATAGGTCTTTACTCCAAATTTCTTTTGACTTTTATTTGACTGACTTGAGTTGCCTCCTCTGACTGGTGCCCTACTTTCCTTTATTACCATCTTTCCATTCGATGGGTACTATGACTTCCTTAATTCTCCTATTTGCGACAAGGTCGGTTAGTAATTTGAGTGACTATGGTAGGTACGACTTCCTGGACTTGTTGGGCTATCAGTTGCGCAATGTTGATCACTTAACTCTTACGGTTCCCTTTCTAGCTACGTGTGTTTCTTCTAGGAAATACGGTTTTAAATCATTTGTAAAATGTATGTTTGAGTAAAAGTTGTCTTTTAATAAATGTTCGAAAATATTTGTATTTTATTTATGTGGATTTCTTTACAATAAAATCGGTAAGAACGTCTTGGTGATTAAATAAAGGTTAGTTTCATTGAAACTTAATATATATCTGAAAGGGGTCAAAATTTGATGTTATTACATCATTAAAATATTTTACCCACCCAAACTAAGGTTTAAATGGGATAACCAAAAGTACACTTTGAAATTCCTTCAAAATTCACGAGAGTTACAACCGAAAGGATCAGTTTTGCCAACAGTATTACCGCAACTTGTCCGCCCAAGTCAACTTTCCTAGTCGTCCTTCTTGTCTTCCTGGCATTTTCTACAACTTTGGTGGTACATTCCTCCAATAGATGCACCAATTTTGTCGACTTAATCACGGCCTGATTCTATCTTGATGCCCTGCTTCGACTATTTTGCAGTCCGCCGGCGAGTGTTTGCATAGTTCGAGTCTCTCCTTGTGCCATACTAATATTATGAGCGATCAATATCCCCGAAAGGATATGAAATGATCTTGCATTACCCCAATGGGTTATTGCCAATCCACTCCGAAAGGTTGCCGTAACTGTCTTCTGAGTTGTCTCGTTTGAGGTGCTGGGAGGTTCAGGTTGGGCGTAGGAATAACTGGGGTAGGTTCAGGTAGGACACTTGTTGGGGTAATCGAAGGTGGATTGCTTAAATATCCTTACTTGTTACTCTAATGTCGGAATCATAATGCTTAGACGGGTCCTTCTCCGAAGTCTAAGTAGTAGTGTTCGACATAGTGGTTGTAGTGCCCGCAAGACTCATTAACACGCATTCAAAATACTAGTGACATCCTAGCGCTACGCAGGAGTGTTCAACAGTGACGTTACCTTTCTTAACGCGTAAATGCTATAGTAAATATCAACATCATGATATGCTTATGTGAACTCACACAGTTTTCGCTTTTCAGGAAATTTTTCGAAGGTTTCAAATTTTTATTTTCTAACAATACGCTTAGTTCATAAGTCCTATCCTACTTATATCATGGCTAAGCGTAGGTGATCAGGCTCCGCTTATCTATGATATATCAGAATAGCACCTATCCTAATCGTATAAGCATTTGGATTCTCCTATACTTCGAAATCTGTGATTAAAATGTTTTAACTTATTTTTTTTTTTTTTGGAAAAATGTTGGTTATAGTACTTGGTTTTATGAAAACCGATGTTCTCTATAACCTATGGCTCTGATACCAAATCTGTAACACCCCGCCAAAGCGGAAACACGAGGTGCGACAGTCTAGATTTCATTGCGATAGGAGATAATCAACACCAACCATTCATTTCAAAAATATTTAAAGTTTACAAAACGTATTACAACCAACCAGAGTTTGGAATTTACAAACATAACAAAATAAACACAGTCTTGATTGATGTCTACAACGCTCAAAATAAGCTTTTTCAATCACCCTCTAATTTCCTGAAAAGCATGATAAAACAAGTGTCAACTACGAGAGTTGGTGAGTTCACAGGTTTTTATATGCACAAAATATTTTAAATGCAACGACATTTCAGTGAATCTTTTATTCACTACACTTTTCAAAAATTTAACTAAGCAAATCCGTTCATTTGCTTAAGTTATCGTATACAGTTAGAGTGAATCCGTTCATTCACTACCAACAGTGAGTAAATTTTCCGGATGATTTGTAAATCGCAAGATAATTAGTGAGTTACTACAATCCTTTCCAATTCATGACATGCTTTGCCCCTATCTACCCCAGAGGTGGAAGTAAATCCCACTTGCGTAGAACGTTTTGTTCAATACAGTGCACCTATCACTCGTCAGTTCTAGGTGGGTATGTCAATCCAAATAGCGCTATCCACGTGTATTTTAGGCCCATTTTTATGAGTTAATAGTAGTCTTCGGGGACTTATTCATATTTTTCCTTTTATCTCACTATATCAAGCTTTAACATATCAAATTTAACTCACTTACGTTTCATTTCAATTCGATTCATTTAAATCCATTTTGCTCATTTCGAAACAGTTCATTTCATAACATTTTCATAAATACATTCATTCATATCATGCTTTTCACCCCAAAACGTATAAAACGGTAAAAGTGGGGCTGTGAATACTCACCTTGAGTGCTTAGTGCGGATTTGAAAGGGTTGATGCGTGACCTAAATCCCGGCTCTGAACTAGGGTCGTCCTATCAAATACGAAATTTTAACGTAAGTCCTAGGTCCAACGGTCCTTAACTAAAATTGTACCGAAATCCATAATATGCCATTATATAAGTTTTATAGCCTAATCCAATAAAAATTCATTTTGTCACAAATGAAAGTCTTCCAAACATTTTAGAAGTTCAAATTTTATAAAATTGGGCTTTTAAGAAATTTTCAGAATCTGTCAAAATTTTTGAGTTGTAAAAATTGCCATTTTGAACTTAGGTCCTCTAAATATTGAGTCTTTAAATTTTTACCCTCTGAATTAGGGGATGTTAGGAACATCTCCACCAAATTTCACAATTTTTAGAGTTCTTTTACTAATTTTAAACAATTTTACAAAATCAATGATAAAGGCTGAAATTCCAGAATACCTTTAGGTAAAGTTTAGTTCATAAATAATTCTATACACCACTTTATCACGAATTTCCAAAGAGATTTTCTAGCTAAAACATATACCAAACTTTTGAGACAAGTTTCATGTCATAAGGATGGTTTTTGAGGGAGATATGACCTTTTCAAGTGGTGCATGTGTAATCTGCCATAAGAGGACAGCCTACACCACCAACTTAAACTCATTGGTTGAAGTCTCAAAACTCCTCTAAATGACATGATCTTGGACTTTTTAGAAAGCTAACTCAAAGTACTTGAGTTTAGGGTCAAGAAAATCGTGCTTTGGATAAATAATCAAGGAGTTATGCTAGTTTGAAGTTGACCAAAATTTCTGACCAAACACTGTTGCACACAAAAATGTTTTATGGTGGTTTGGGTTCAAATCTTGGTGTTTTTGCACCAATCCAGTGGGGTTTGAACCCTAACACTTTAAATATCATCCCATAAAAATTTCATGAAGAAATAAGTTCAAGAAAACCCTTTTTGGGTCGTGTAAAGTACATGCATCAATATTGACAGAATCTGTCCAAAATCTAACACCCATTATGCTACCAAAACACATAAAATCATACAATTTCGGGGTTTTTCTTGCTATTTCACCCACAACTCAGATTATTCAAATGTAATACAACTAATATATGCTTTCATACCATCCAAACTCATGCATGAACTATTGATGAAGTTCAGCCCAAGTTTGGTGGTCAAGTACATCATCTAAATGATTTTTGATTCATTTCTTGTGTTCTTATGGGGAAATCATTGATTTTTACCTTCTTAGATTGTTATAGAACATATTCTAAGGTTAAATCTCTTTCCCAAACACAAGTTTCTTTCTTGAATCAAAAAGGGGTTAAAACCCTTGAAAAAGAAGAAGAAAAACTCACAAATGAGTTGAAAATCGAAGTAGAAACATCCTAACTTTGCTTACCTTTGATGAACACTTAATCTTTATCTCAAATAGGTTGTTAAAACCTTTAAAAATCTGGATTGAAGATGTGTTCTTGGCTGAGTTTTAGTGAGAGAGTAGAGAGAATTAGAGAGAGAGAGATGAAGATTTGAAAATGAAAAAGAGATTTTGTTGGGAAAAATGAACAAATGATGGTTTTTATATGAGAGAAATAAGGAAAAAGAAAGATGATTGGAGGAGGAGGGAGGTGGCCGGCCAAGGGGGCCCACCCACCTCTTTCTTTATATATATTTTTTTTTATTTAAAACAGTATACATTCTACACTGTTTGTTCGACGCGGTACCGGGTTTTTGACGTTTTTTAGCAAATTCCGACTTTTCGAAGGTGGTTTTAGGTTATCTAGGTTACTTTACACATATTTTAAACATTATAACTTAAATTTCCAAAAATTATCTTAATTTTGGCATTTTAGGATTATCGGGTGATTTCGGGCCGGTTCGGGCTTTTTCGGGCAGTTTTCGGAACTTTTAGGATTTTAACCTAACTTTTTCGCACAAACTAACCTAGATTATTTTAGTAACTTAAATAACTACCTTTTTACCTATGGAGACGCTACTGAGTGATTTTCAGGCCGCTAATCGGAGGGCCGAATTTTGTCGGTTGTCACATTGGGCACGAACCCGAACCTATTCTGACGAGCAAGCCGCTATCTTATCTGATCCTTAGCGCATGATCGGTGCCAGGATCAAGCATTACACTAGGGTCCACCGACCTTCTCCATCATCACCTATCTCAGAGGAAGCTCAGGTGTCGTCGCCGCCGCAACAACCAGAGCCTACTGGTGAGGATGTGGAAGTTTCCCCACAGGAACAAGCACACACTCCCTCACCGCGTCACACGGCCACGACACCTCGCCAACCTCGCAATCCATCAGGCGAACCATTCGGTGATGACTTCGACGGTGGCCACTCCTCTAGGTATACACCATCTGACTGTCGTGACGCCGATGACGAGGCCACCAAGTCCGAGCAAGTGGACTACGGCTCCGATGAGAAATTCACGGAGTCCGTACCGGTCAAAGGCGGCAAAGCCCAGCCGGATGATGATGATGAGGCGACGTCATCCTTCAATGACAATTTATCTGATGACCTCAACCTAGGAGGTGATATGGCGTCCGATGATCGAACCGTCGAGCACGAGGAAGAAGGAGTGGAAGTTGAGACCGGCTTGGAGAGACAAGACGGTGAAGACCCGGAGGGAGAAGGTGAGGGTCTAGAGGAAGAGACCGAAGATGAAGAGGTCCAACTAGATGAAGAGTGGTTACAGATCCGACAATAGGTCGGAGATGAAGAGACCACTAAGAGTCTAGAAACGGTCGACCTCCTTAACCCAAGTCAAACCCCCACAGAGGGAACCCTCATATCGACCAGTCAGCCTATTCTGTCGGGTCAAGTCGCTGGCAGCCAACCAGCGCATCTGCATGCCCTATCCAGCCACTCCACTGTCTCTCAACAGACAGTGGTTTCACATTCTCACAGGAACTTAGCACAACTTCCATTGACCACTCACTCGGAGTCGTTCAGTGTTGAGATAAGAAAGGGACTGCCCCACCTCTCGCCTTCTTTCAGAGCACCTCGAGTCTTAGAGCCTTTTGGCGGGATCTTCGATATCCCTTCATTTCCTAGGACACATCTGGGGGAATCACAAGCCGTGATCCTACGGGACTCTGCTGGAACGGACGTAGTCGGTGCGTCTACAGACGCCCTTCGAGGATCGTCCGGAAGCCCTGCCATGGTCAACATCATACCAGCTATGACAACAGGCCGACAGAGTACTTTTGTTGGACCTTCGTCCTCAACCGGAGCACAAGCTGCACTGGGAGCAACATGTACGGGACTGGGTCCGACGGATTCGGAGGACATCCTTAAAGTCGTTCACTCAAGACTACTGAGATTAGAGGAGGCAGATGCAGCCAGAGAAAGACGGGTCGAGGCGCTTGAAAAAACCTTGGCCGAAGCTAACCGACAATGACAAGCCGATCTAGAAGCATCCCGGAAATTGAACGAAGACCGGGATCGGGAGCTTCAGGAGATCCGACGCCAGGTCAAAGGCAAACACGTGGAAACCGCTCCACCAACCGAAGCTCCGATCGCCCGACATTCCGAGGATGTCCTTCGCCTTCGTCCTCCGAGATCGAGTGCTCAACCCGAGATCCCCGGCTACGTGATAGAAGAGGAACACCAACAAGTGATTGCTGGGTACACCCTCCAGGTGGACGGCATATCAATGAAGGTGTGCCAACCAGAAGCCGAGATAGCTGCCAGGGACGAGCAACTCGAGATCGCCTACCGACGAATCCGGGAACTGGAGGCGATGTGCCGGTCTCAGGCTCAGCCATCCAAACGAAGACATGATGACCTTGATGACTCCGCACCAGGTCCTCATGAGGGGGAGACGCAAGCAAGCAAGCGGCTTCGCATCGACCTCACTCCAGCCTCAGGTTCTGGATCCTCAACTGCACCAACTTCAGCTTCGGGAACAGCTCTGTCCAGAACCGCTTCACTATATGAGGATTCTGCTGACGAGCCACTGGACGTCGAGCAGTTCCACTACGAGTCGATACCGTTGGATGAGGTAATCCAATTTCCTCATGAGAAGCCCACCGCCGAAGTTGACATCATCGCCCCGGAGTTGGCACCGACTGATCCTTCTGAGCTACAAATTCTAGAAGAAGCCAAAAAGATCCTCCTGTCGCTTGCCCAAAGCCTCTGCTTCCACATGAAAGGGGATGACATAGTCAGCAACGGCGAGTACAACCGATTCCTCCCAACGGTAGAATTCCCAGAATCAGATGCGCCACCCACCATCAAAACAACCGTTCCAGACTCTCCGACTCGAATCATCATTCAGCTCAACTGGAACCACTCCGTGATCTTCAGGCCATTTTTTGAAGAGTCTTTCTCGAAGAGCTTCCAGCAAGAGAAGCTCCATACTTGGTCCCGAAAGGTATACTTCGGGATCTATCACCTGAAGAAGCTTCGACGCAGAACTGCCTACGTCCACCAGCGGGTCTGCAATTGGACGAAGCACGGAAGAACTCGAGTAAGGCGCCGATTCGTGAAAGTGACCGAGGTTCGACCCTACAGACACGGGTACCAGTTATTTGTCGAATTCGACGTCCTTATGTATAGAAGCGGCAGACCCGTCGGAGAGCTACTAAAGTGGACATTCACGGAAGCAGATCTAGATAGGATTCACCTTGAAGACCTTCTCACGATAATCAAATATCTATAAGGTCTAATCCTCCGTCCCGAGTTCTTCGGCGATGGCCTGGATGTTCTGAAGAAGTATGTGCGTCACGCAATGACTTTGGCGCATGTGACGGACTACCAGATAGCCATCGAGAGCCGTCAGCCGAAAGTGAATCTACTTCGACCGAATCTACAAGTACAAGCCATCGGTTCCTACAGCCTATACCTCCCGACGAAGATTCCAGAACACGGTGTCGTCTACCTCACTTAGAAGAAGAAAGAGCGGAAGTTCATGCAATTTAGCGAACTCGCTCACTTTTGTGATGGCACCCTTCTTTACGTCTACAACGGGCTACGGAGTAGCTTGTTGACTGATCAAATTCCGAAGACGAAGCATAACGACAGATAAGCGAAGGTACTTGAGGCAATGAACCTGATCGAGGAGAAGCTCAAGGAGAGATTGATGTTCTGAAGAGTTGAAGCAGCTTTGAAACTGAGATCGAGGATTATCGGAGAGTGGGACGAGTACCTCCAACTATCTAAGTGGGAGCCGGCACTGAAGCTTCCACCACCCTTCTAACTTCTTCCCAAAGTGGAAGATTGTTAGACCCTCCTTTGTGGGTTGTGAAGAAGTCAAGGGTTTATCCGTTAGTTTAGTCTAGTTCGTTTACGTTTCCGTTAGTTTAGTTATCTTTTGGGTGCCCTTTAGAGGAGTCATAGACTCCAAGGGCCTTTCATGTAATTTCCTTATTCCTACCCCATATAAATAGAATATGTGGGTTAGGGTTTTTGTTAATGCTTATTTGGGAAATCTTTATCATCAAGCAAATACATTCAAGATCACAAGCATTCCATTGTTATACATTTTCATTGATCATCATTTATCAACAATGTTTCTATTCCATCTTGATTCTCATTAGATCTAGGACAAACAGGCTTTGATGCCCTGGGCCGTCGCCCGGCCAGCCCACCCCTTGGGCCGACCCTGTTAAATATAGACCTAGTATTCTTGTAACAATCCAATTTCTAACCCTACTTGGTTATAAAGCATAAAGAGCGACTAAGATAATTGCATAATATAAACGTAAAAATTATACACAACCACATGTTAGATTATATAGTATTTACATCTCAAAAGTAACTCTACAAAAATGTGATCGTTTGTTAAGTTAACCTCCAAAAAGTCACCCTCGGTCTATTAACCCGAATAATTCCTAAACTTGTCTCTAAAACCTTCCACGAAATAACAAACATGACTGACCAATAACTCAATGAATAGATCAACAATATAATCAAGAAATAATAGTATAGGATACAAACATTTTATCCTTATAATGATAAAATCATAAAGTATCAATGAAATATCACAAAGATATAACTAGGGGTTTACGTAATCACCCCATTATGTGGTATGTGTTATTCAAGTTCACATAATCTCGCGAATATACAAAATATGTTGTTCCCAAACGATGTACAGTTCTATGGGCATAAGTGAGAACTAATAGTGTGGGTACGACACCCACTAGCTCTCGATTATTTATTATAGTAGTCCAATTTTTGTTCTGTTCTTAGGATATCCATTTGACGTCATGGTCGGATCAGGGCCAACGCACTCTTCATGCATGCACGAGGACACCATAGTGATTATAGCCACCATGGAAGCATGACAACGTTGATGCCCCCAACGAAGTGTTTAGGTAAAGGATAACAACAAATGTGATCTAACTAGATCATAATTATATAACAATAATCAATAGACAAATCAATATGTCATGATTCTATCGAGTTGTGCCATTCTCAATTCATTAATCTCATGACCATTAGACCGAGTCAATTAGTCAATTACATCACGTTTCATTCGCAAGTCAACATTCAGAGTAAACCTAAAAAACCGGGCCAATGGTCACTATTAGGGCAACAGACTTCGGATCACTCCTAATTCGTGCTTAAGTAATGGGACACCGAATGAACTTCAAACAAGAAATACCATCAATGAAAATCAAAGAATATATCATCACTGAGGTCTTATGTACTAAAGTTTATCATTATATAAATCATATTCGAAAAGAATGACTCTTAACAATAGATCACCCCTGTGTCAATAAAATAAGATATACGTACCTTTATGTAGCCAAAGTAATCAAACAGGATGCTTAAATGCCAATGTCCGAATCCTTGTTAATTAATTGAATTTCCTATCACAAGTAATGTACACTTAGAACTATACATGATAACCTCTGTTTGATTGATTTCTTTATCGTATTTGTACCTTATTTGTAAGTTAACTAAAATTTACTTACTTCCGAATAAACTTTTAAATCATTTCTAGTGTTGGTTACATGATGGTATGGGTTAATTGTTTGGGTGAAAATTTACGATCGCACGACGATTGGCTCGAATCGTAAGATATCTTTTAGGATGACAATCCTATATTAAGATAAGGTCCTAGAATAAAGACACGTATACCCTCGAACATAAATAACTAATCATCGAACAACTTTTATATGGAAGATCGTATGATACATATTATATCGTACGATATTACTAACGATCGAAATGTATACGGAGTTTATTCTTGTTACAGGTAAGTTGATCATCATATCCAACAATTGTACACCTTTGAGGAAGTCTGAAATTGAGTACTATGCTATGTAAGTTGGAGTTCACCATTACAACGATCACTTACCAACAATAGTTCTTCCGTTCAAAACCGAGATACGCTCCTCATTGAAGACATAACCGTTACATTACATACACAATTATGGGACGACAGTTACGTTATGGTCAGCTATAAAAGAAGACCGAAGCCATCATTTTAAGAACATCTGATCACTCTGAAAGCAAGACGAATCAATTGATATTCTTTGTAATTTTCATACGGTCCATTGTAATTTACGTTCGATCTAGCATTCTGTCTCGTTGTAATCGTACGATCTGCATTGTAACTCTCGAGGACATCACCCCTTATTGGTGATACATAGTACAACGTCGGCTATCCCCTTTAGTCGACCGCAGGTTTTTTCCTCGATCCAGAGGTTTTTCCTGCGTCATCAATTACATTGTCTTTTTATTTATTTTATCGCACGTTTTATCGAACTAGGTTCCTTTCTCTCGACGGATTTGCCTCACTATTTCTTACGATATAAATTTGTGTAATTTTTTACATAAACAATTTGGCGCCCACCGTAGGGCCCCGTTTTGAGAAAATCTCGTTTGATAAAGCGTCTGCTTACTAATCAATTTCTTCGAGTTCCTTTGAATATTTATTGCAGGATCATGGAAAACAATTTCCAACCAACTCTGCAGCAACTGCTAGCAGCAGCTCAACAACAAATTCAACAATTAACTAACCAGAATATGCAAGCTAATGGAGAACTCGCACGATTACGAGCCTTAAACACCCAAACTTCTCAAATTAATCCTGCGATCCCATTGCATCACCAAAGACCACCTCATTTCCAACAAAACCATTTCAGTGCTCCACAAACATCTCAAAACAATCTATGCCCACCTCCAAATAACAACTTTCGACTTTCCTCCTCCTCCATCAGGACCACCCCTTACGTCGTCCATGTTTACCTTTGCTCAACCTCATGGTGGACCTCGACCCTTCCCACACATTCCAGAACCATTATCGCATGTCCAAACAGCAACTACTCCTATAACTCACATTCCAACTCAATCAAATAATCAAGAAACTGTTGGCACATTACCAACCAACGATATAATGGACATACGATTAAAGATGTTGCAAGAGCAAAATAAAGCAATGCTCGCATGCTCATAAAACTTCCTGGAGCAGCGGTACCCGTCGAAGTCGAACCCAAAACAGGATTCCAAGCCTCGCCTTACGTCGATGAAATTGCTCTCATGGACATACCGAAGAAATACAACACTCCTGCTTTTACAACAAAGTACTCGGGGATAACAGATCCAGTGGAACACGTCGCACAATACAAACAACTTATGTGGACTGCATCGATCCCCTCCCAATATCAGGAAGCATGCATGTGTAAAAGCTTCGGATCCACTCTTACAGGAGCAGCATTACAATGGCTTATCAACTTAAAGCCAAAAAGTATTGGATCATTCGCCGAATTGCTAAACCAATTCACTCAACAGTTCGCAAGCAGTCGCAAGATGGAAAAGCAAACAAGCAATCTATATTACGTCGTACAAAAAACCGGTGAGACAATACGTGATTATTTTAATAGGTTTAATGCATAAATGATCGAAGTCAAGAACTGCGACGTGAAGACTGCAATCGAAGCATATAAACGTGGGCTGGATAGTTCCTCGGAATTATATATGGATCTTACAAAATATCCACCAGAGAATTTTGATGATGTACGAGCTTGAACACTAGCCCACATGAGGATAGAAGATGATGCCATCTTCCGACGAAAGCACTCGAATGAGAAGAAAAACCTTGGCGCACAGAAACACGATTTCAAACTAAAAAGGGTGAACAAAATTGGAAACTCACGACCAGAGTCCAAGGGTCGTTCGAACAAAGGTACAGGTAAAACTAGATACCCCGAATTATCTACTTACAATTTTGCAGGTACAACCAAGGAATTGGTGGATTCTCTGCGCAAAATTGATGCCACCGTACGATGGCCCAAAAAGTCGGAAAATCCCAGCACAGACAAGAACCAGACTAGGTGGTGCGACTTCCATAGCTATCACGGACATACGACGGACGAGTGTATCAACTTGAAGAAGGAGATCGCATATCTCAAATGGAACGGACACCTGAAAGACATCATTTCTAATGAAATAAAAACACCAGCATCACCAGTTCTTACCAAAGTCGTAAATTGCATTACTGGAGGGTTAGAAGTATCTGGTCTAACGTACTTAGCAGCAAAAAGACATGCACGAGAAGGGCCCGAGGGACATCCTATTCCAGATGAATCCAGAACTGCGTCTGAAAGAGAACTCGACGCAACAAAAGTAACGTTCGATCAAGACGATCTCTCGGGAATCTACCAGAAACATCGCGATGCTCTAGTCATTCAGTTAACTATTGGAAACTGTTTGACCAAAAGAGTATTGGTTGACGGTGGAAGTTCAGCGAACGTCATATTCGCAGATACACTCAAAATCATGGGCATCGACAGATCCAATATCGTACGACGTACCACCACGCTAATTGGGTTCAATGGAGATGCAACAAACACTCTTGGAGAAATTGTGTTACCTGCCTTCGCTAAGGGAATCAACAAACAGACGAAATTCAATGTCATAGGTTGCCCGTCTGCATACAATGCAATACTTGGGAGACCTTGGATCCATGATATGAAGGTTGTGCCATCAACGTATCATCAGAAGATTAAATTTCCATCTCCTTGGGGTGTGCAAGAAATCGTCAGCGAGAAGAAGATCGCCCGAGAATGTTACAAGATTACGATGAAAGCGAAGCCCCAGGATATCTAGCAATTACAGAGCCAGGATGGAGTACGATCGTACGATGATCTTCAATTAGAAGAAGTCATACTCGATCACAAACATCCTGATCGAAAAGTCTTCGTGGGAGCAACGCTAACCCCTGACATAAAAAGCAATATAATATCTTTTTTGCAGGAACATTCAGACTGTTTTGCGTGGTCGCACGAAGACATGGTTGGAATCGATCCCAATGTCATATCGCACAAGTTGAACGTTGATCCGCCCTTCAAACCCACAAAGTAAAAACGACGCAAGTTCGCACCAGAACGCAACAAAGTAATCAATGACGAAGTCGATAACCTGCTTAAAATAGGAAAGACCAGGGAAGTCAAATACCCAGACTGGCTAGCGAACGTAGTCGTCGTACAAAAGAAGAATGGAAAATGGCGAGTGTGTGTCGACTTTACGGATTTGAACAAAGCTTGCCCAAAAGACCCATTTCCCCTACCACACATTGACACGATGGTAGATGCAACAGCAGGTCATGAATTACTTACATTCATGGATGCTTACTCTGGGTACAATCAGCTCCTGATGCACACGGACGATCAAAAGAAGACCGCATTCATGACAGATAAAGGAATTTATTGCTATAAAGTAAGGGCGTTCGGTCTCAAGAATGCAGGCTCAACGTATCAGAGACTTGTGAATATGATGTTCAAGGAACACCTCAGACGTACGATGGAGGTTTACATCGATGATATGCTCGTAAAATCAGAACGATCGCATGATCATATACAACACTTGAAGCAATCGTTCGATATTTTACTACAATACAAGATGATGCTCAATCCAACCAAATGTTCCTTCGGAGTACGTGCCAGAAAATTCCTTGGATATATGGTCACTCGACGTGGAATAGAGGCAAGCCCTGAACAAATAAAAGCCATCATGGAGATACAATCACCAAGGAACGTGAAAGAAGTGCAAAAACTCACCGGACGAGTGGCGGCATTAAACAGGTTCATCTCACGATCATCCAACAAATGCCACCTATTCTACAATGTTCTACGCAAGAATCAAGGTTTCAATTGTAGAGAGGCGCATAAAAAAGCATTACAAGAGCTAAAACAATACATGGCCTCTCCTCCATTGCTAACCAAACCAACTGAAGGCGAAAGTTTACAGTTATATCTGGCTGTCAGCAAATACGCCGTAAGTGCAGTGCTCGTACGAGAAGATGATCAACAGCAAGATCCGATTTATTATGTGAGTAAATCCTTTCTCGATGCCGAGACCAGGTACACGTCCATGGAGAAACTACTTTTGGGTCTTGCGACGGCCGCCAAAAAGTTAAGACATTATTTTGAGTCTCATCATATAATTATCGTAACTAACTACCCTCTTAAGACTGTACTTCGTAAGCCTGAAGTCACAGGTCGACTAGCCAAATGGAGTATTTATCTCAGCGGATTCGATCTATCGTATAAACCCAAGACGACGATAAAATCACAAGCATTGGTAGATTTTATAGCAGAATTCAGTCCAGAGATGGAACCACAATCGTACGATGAAGTTAACAATGTGATGATTCAAGACAACAAGCCTTGGTCTTTGCACGTCGATGGATCTTCTAACGTACGAGGTTCGGGACTAGGAGTTGTCCTGATATCATCACATGCGGGCAATATGGTGTACTCAGTACGATGCGAATTCAAAACTACCAACAACGAAGCAGAGTATGAAGCCTTGATCGCTGGATTGGACATAGCCTACAACTTGGGGGCAAGACACTTGCACGTACGAAGCGATTCACTACTGGTGGTAAATCAAATTAATGGCGATTTTCAAGCAAAAGATTTGAAAATGATGACGTATCTTAAAATTGCTAAAGAAAGGATTGTACGATTCAAAACCTTTTCGATAGAGCAAATACCGCGAGATCTAAATGTACAAGCTGATGCTCTAGCTAACTTGGGATCCGCATTCAATGAGCCAACTTTGGAAAGCATCCCAATAATGCATCTTACGACACCAACGATCGAAGCAAAAGAAGAAGTACAAATGAATGAAGAAATCTACAGTTGGTCGCTCGATATATGGAATTATCTCAAGCACGATCGACTTCCTGATGACAAAATGGAAGCACAAAAGACCAGATCAAAGGCCTCACGATATACGATCTTCGAAGATCAACTATATCGAAGGTCTACATCTGGACTTATCTTACGATGCATAACAAGCAAGGAACAGATGAATCGAATTCTTCAAGAAATGCACGATGGAGAATGCGGAAATCATTCTGGAGGCAGGAGCCTCGCCAACAGGATCTCAAGGCAAGGTTACTATTGGCCTACTATTCGAGAGGATGCTATAAGGTACGTACAAAGATGCGACGTTTGTCAAAGACATTCAGGTATGTCACACTTACCCTATGAACCCCTACATTCCGTCTTAATCCCATGTATTCATGCGATGGGGAATGGACATCGTAGGTAAATTACCTCCTGCCCCGGGAAAAAAAGTTTTCTTACTTCTTCTTACCGATTACTGTAACACCCTGCTAAAGCGGAAACGCGAGGTGTGACAGCTAAGATTTCATCACGATAGGACATAAATAACATCAACCATTTAATTCAAAAGTTCATTGTTTACAATACCACAAAATACATAACCAACAATAGTTTAGCATTCAAACATCCAAAATAACCATAAAAAGAAAAACTGGAGGTTGATGTCACTTGCAACAATAGGCATTTCAACTACCTTCTATTTTCCTGAAAAGCATGTTAAAAACAAGTGCCAACTACGAGAGTTGGTGAGTTCACAGGTTTCATATGCACAAAACAGTTTCCTATGCAGAAATCATTACCGTAAATCCATTGTTCAAAAATTTATCGCTAAAAGATACAGTTATGCACATGATATAGTATCAAGCCACTACTAAACCTAACACCTTGCCCCAACGGTCTACCTCAGAGGTGGTAGCGAAGCACATGGATAGAGCGTTATCGCGAACTACCTCAGCGGTGGGACTAGAACCCCACATGTGTAGAACGCCGAACTACCTCAGCGGTGGGACTAAATCCCATATCTGTAGAACGTACATATGATTAAGTGCACCCTATACTCGTCAGTAAAAAGAGGGCGGGTCCACTCTACTCAAATAGCGTTATCCACTTAAATCATTGGCTCTCAACGAGTTAATAGTAGTGTATTCAACGGGGGACTTTTACTCAATATATCATCAATTGCATAATTATTTGCTCACAAGCAAAATTTATAAAACAGTTTATCAATAAACATGCTTTTCACCCCAACACATAAAAATGGTAAAATAGGGGTCGTGAATACTCACCTCGGCTTGCTTAGCGGTACGAACAATAATTGAATTCCAATCCCAAGCCTAAAAGTGCCCTAAACAAATCATAAGCGATGTAAGTCCTATATCATCGGCTCAACATCCTAGTTAAGTGCTTATCGATATTTATATATAATGCCCTAACTCAATCTTATATAGCCAAACTTAGTATAAACAAGTTTTAATAAAAGCAATATAATATATAATTGGAAGAAAAGTCTTGAAAATTCAAAAATCAAATTTCTAAGAATTTCAAATGCTGACAGATTCATTCTTTTTGTAAAAATGCCATTTCTAAGCCTTAATCTTAAAGGAGAAAATTCCCAAACTTTTATCCATAGAAGATGAATGTGTTAACAACATACAAACAAAATTTCACTAATTTTTGAAGTGTTTAGCATGCATAAATAAATTTCACAAAAAAGATGCACACTGCATCATTTCAGAATTACATGTGTGTGGAGTCTGATTCATAGGGGTTTCATTACATCCCCAAATCTTGAATTTCCAGAGGGTTTTGAAGTTAACATCAAACTCCAACTAAGGAACCAAAAATCACTTAAAATGGAGGTGTTTTGAGTGAGATATGCTTATTCCAACTCTCATGAGTGAATCTGTCCTTCTCGGACAGATTACATCACGATTTTGTTTTCACTAGTAGCATGCTCAAATGTCCACCAATCTTAGTAATTCCGGATTCTTTGGAAAGCTAACACATTAATCTTAGTAATTCCGGATTCTTAGTATTTTTGACAATTTATCTAGGAGATATTCATGAAACAAGTTGACATTAATAATCTGACTTGTAGCTGTTGCACAATAAAAAGTTTTGAAGGAGTTAAGGGGTCTAAGCTTCGTATTTTTGAGTGATTCCAGTTGGTTTTGAACCGCAAGTCACCAAATATTAGACCATCAAAGTTTTAAACAAAAATAATTTCATTAGAACCCCCTTTGGGTCGTCCCAAGAGAGTATAACAAATCTGTCAGCTTCTGAGTTTTGTTTAAACAAGGGTTTTCTAACATTTCAACCAACAATCTCCCAAGAATAAAGGTTTCAAAGTTATGGGGTTACAACCCCTTACCAAATACTATGAATAATGATAATAAATGACCAAAACTTAGGATAGATCATACATGCAAAGCTTGCAAAACTCATATCACATGTGAATAGAAATACACCCTTTGGGGATTTTTCATCCTTAATCTTGTGTTCATGTTGGGAGTTCATAGATTTTCACCATATTATGGATATTTCTCATATCCTTAGTGTTCCATCTCACTCCTAGATTATCAAGGTAAGTTTTTCAATTAAAGTTCAAAAAGACATAGAAAACCCATAAGAAATAGCACACAAAATGTGCTTGAAATGATGAAATAATGCATATATAAACTCTTACCTTTTGAAAGATGATGATGGATACTTCCAAACTTCAATATTGTAACTCTAAAACTATGTTTTTATGGCTGAGTTTTCTGAGTTTTTGTAACACCCCGCTAAAGCGGAACCGCAAGGTGTGACAGTCTAGATTTCATCGCGATAGGAGATAAATAGCACCAATCATTCATTATCAAACATTAATAAAGTTTACAGAGTATTACAACCAACCGTAATTAAAAGTTTACAAAATAACAAAAATATTAAGTCTTGATTGGTGATAACAAAATTCCACAATTTAGCCAAATCAAACCTTCGGATTTCCTGAAAAACATGTTAAAACAAGTGTCAACTACGAGAGTTGGTGAGTTCACAGGTTTTCATATGCACAAAACAATTAAATGCAACAACATTTTCAGTGAACCTTTTTATTCACTCATTATTCGTAAATCATTTATAGTGAATCTTTTTATTCACTAAGTTTTCAAAATCAGTTTACAGTGAACCTTTTTATTCACTACCGATACTAACCTCAACATTAGTGAACGTTTTTGCTCACTCCATTTCAAGCTTAGTATCAAATGTGAGTAAATTTCCCGGGTGATTTGTTAATCGCATGATATTTATTCTGTGAGTTACTACTAATCCTCCATTTCATGACATGCTACGCCCCTATTCTACCTCAGCGGTGGGACTAAATCCTACATGTGTAAAATTTTTATTCAATAAAGTGCACCTATCACTCGTCAGTTTAAGGTGGGTATGTCAATCCAAATAGCGCTATCCACATGTATTATAGGCCCATTGTTATGAGTTAATAGTAGTTACCGGGGACTTAAACATTTCAGACTCACTATATCATTCCTCAAAACATATCAAATTTAGCTCACAATACATTTCATTCATTTCGCAACATTTTCACAATTATTCACAATCATTTGTAAGCATGCTTTTCACCCCAAAACACGTAAAAACGGTAAAAAGTGGGGCTGTGAATACTCACCTTTTGTGACTTTAGCGTTTGGACAACCGTTAGTATGGCGGTCCCGTTCCAAGCCTACTAGTGCCCTATATCATACGTAATTGACGTAAGCTCTAAATTCAACGGTCCATAATTACCAAGTCAATACCGATATCCCATATACTGCCTTTACCTAATTTCATTAGATTCATTTTAGTATAAAAACATGTTTTATTGCTTTAATTAATGTCCAAATATGTGGGGATTTCTTGATAAATGCAAAACATCACTTTTTAAGAAATCTGTCTTTTGGCAGATTTGTATTGCTTCAAAAATGCTTCCATTTTGTCTAGTTCAAAAAGGAATTTAGCTACCAAAATTTTATCCATTAATATTATATGTATTAACAACAATTCTACCAATTTTCATAATTTTTGGAAATGATTAACATATTTTAAAAATTATTGTAAATTCAGTGTGCAAGTATCAATGCTGAAAAGACATGTCTGTAGAGTTTGTTTCATAGAGAACTCATTATTATTCCAAAATTTGAATTTCAAAAGGGGTTTTAAAGTCAATTCAAATATCTAACAAATGAAACTTGATTCACACGATTTGGATGATTTTTGAATGAGATATGACCTCATGAACTCAAACATGTGAATCTGTCATCAGTGGATAGATTACACTCCGAATTTCATTTCATTGGTTGCACATTCAAATCTTCACCAAATCATGAATTTCCAGATTCTTTAGAAAGCTAACTCATTAAACTTGAACTTAGAACCAAGAATCATGCATTTTAGTTAAATTATCAAGAAGATATGCATGCATGAAGTTGATATAAATTTCTGGTCAGAATCTGATGAACACTAAAAAGTTTCCACATGGTTGAGGGCTCAAAACATGGAATTTTTGATTGATTCCAGTGGGGTTTGAACCCTAACACATAAAACATTGTACCATAAAATTTTCAGAAGAGAATAAATACAAAAACACCCTTTTTGGGTCGTATAAACAACATGCAATAAATCTGTCAGCATCATCCAGATTTCAAACATACTTTTATCCATCAAAACACATAAAATCACCAAATTTTTGGGGTTTTCTTGAATAATAAACTAAAACCTTCAACTTATATCCACTAAATAGATGAAATACATTTTAATATCATCAACACACATGCATGAACTATCATTAAAGTTCAGCCCCAAAAGATAATCAAAAACATCAAATAAAAGGGATTTTACTTCAAGTCTTGTGTTCTTAGGGAGGATTCATTGATTTTCACCTCCTTTGAATGTTTTAACACATTTCTAAGGTTCAATCTCATCCTCAAACACCAAGATTGTTATTAAACCATAAAAGAGGGATTAAACCTCAAAAAGAGTAGGAAAAAGCTCCAAAACGAGCAAAAATCGAAGTTAAAACATGTAATCTATCCTTACCTTTGAATAAACAACAATGAGAGCTTTAAACCTTGATTTAATCTTCAATAAAACTCAGATTTTTGGTTGAATATAGGCTGGAAATATTATGAGAATTGAGAGAGTTTTAGTGAGAGAAAAATGGTAGAGAGAGAGTGTTGTTCCAGATTCAAGTTCTAATCAACATGCACACAATTGGAAAATGAATTGAAAGGGTAATCTATTGAATTCTTGAATGAAATTTACACACACTCAATACACCAAGAACACACACACTTAAGAACAAAACTCTCTCAATTCACTCTCTTTTACAATGATACGTACATGCATGTTCTAACTACCAAACTAACTCACTTTGGGTATTTATACCCAAACATCTAAACCCTAACACTATAGAACAATTACAAAATCTACCCTAATAAAGGAAAACTATTACAAAGGACTAAAACAATAAAAGTAAACTTTGACTTTGTTGCCCACTTTGACTTTGCCTTTTTCTTCACTTTAAGCACCAACTTGTGATCTCGGATACAACCCGACTTTGCATCCAACAATCTCCCCCTTTGGATTCGAGATCACAAAAAGAATTAGGCAAACATCTTCAAGAAAGCATCAACACTTTAAGTATCAACGATAAGCTTCCTTGAACGATAAGCTTCCGTAATAATTATCACGAATCATCCAAATCTTCATGATTGCCTTTTTCTTCACTTTAAGCACCAACTTGTGATCTTGGATACAACCCGATTTTGCATCCAACAGAGAGTGAGATTTGAAAATGACAAGGGTGTAAAGGTGTGATGATGTTGTTTATGGGAAAAAGAGAGGGAGAGAGTAATTA
This sequence comes from Centaurea solstitialis, assembly GCA_030169165.1. NCBI lineage: Eukaryota > Viridiplantae > Streptophyta > Magnoliopsida > Asterales > Asteraceae > Centaurea > Centaurea solstitialis. Next base: position 54,481,115 of record CM058046.1, on the reverse strand, counting down.
GGGGGGGGGGGTGGCCGGCCCTTGTGGGTCCCACCAACCCTCTCATTTTCTTTTTCTTTTTTTTTTAAAAGTCTTTCTAATACTGTTAATTTAAACGCAGTACCGAGTTTTGGTGCGTTTTTCGGTAGAAACTGACTTTTCGAAGGTAATTTAGGTTATATGAATCAGTTTACTTATATTTTTAATAAAATAACATACTTTTGCATAATTCAACCTTAAATTTGGCATTATAGGATTATCGAGTGACTTTTGGGCCGGTACAGGCTTTTTCGGGCAGTTTTCGGGATTTTTAGGTTTTTGCCTAAATTTTTCACGCAAACTAACCTAGATTATTTTAACAACTTAAATAACTACATTGTTACCTACGGAAACGCTACTGAGTGGTTTAATGAGTAGCTAACCTGAAGGTCAAAATTGTCAGTTGTCACATTTACCCTCGGTTGAAAGAAATTTCGTCCCGAAATTTAACTCTTGGTGCTACCACAAGGGTCTTTTGTGAATAGATGCGGGTATTTGTTTTTCATGAAAGCCTCCCGCTCCCAGGTGAACTCTGGTCCGTCCCTGGAATTCCATCGAACCTTGATGATCGGTATCTTTCTGCGCCTTAGTTGCTTTACTTCTCGATCAAGAATTTCGATTGGTTCCTCTGTGGTGCGTAGTTGTTCATCGACTTGGATTTCCTCCAGAGGTAGGACCACTGTCTCTTCCGAGAGGCATTTCTTCAAGTTGGACACGTGGAAAGTGTCGTGAATAGAGCTGAGCTATGGGGGTAGGTCCAATCTGTAGGCGACTGGTCCGATTCTTTCCAAGATCACAAATGGTCCAACAAATCGGGGGCTCAATTTTCCCTTCTTTCCAAATCTTATTAGCCCTTTCCAAGGAGATACCTTCAGTAGTACCCTATCACCAACCTGGAATTCCAACGGTTTTCGTCGATTATCAGCGTAACTTTTCTGACGATCCCTGGCCGCTTTAAGCTTTTCTTGAACCATTTTAATCTTGTCAGTGGTGTCTTGAACGATATCAGGTCTGATCAATCGACTTTCTCCCACTTCCAACCAATTAAGTGGGGATCTGCACTTACGTCCATACAAGGCTTCATATGGAGCGCACTGGATACTGGTGTGATAGCTGTTGTTGTAAGAAAACTCAACTAAGGGTAGGTGATCGTCCCAACTACCTCCAAATTCCAACACGCATGCACGCAGCATATCCTCCAACGTTTGTATGGTTCTCTCAGTCTGTCCGTCGGTCTGAGGATGGTAAGTCGTGCTCAAATCTACGCTGGTACCCAATGCTGCCTATAGTGACTACCAAAATTGCGAAGTGAATCTGCTGTCTCTGTTAGAGATGATCGAGATTGGCACTCCATGTCGCATGACTATCTCGTCGACATACAATTGCGCGAGTCTATCAATGCTAAAGCTTTCTCTTTTGGCAAAAAGTGCGCAGATTTCGTGAGCCGGTCAACGATTACCCATATCGAATCATGGCCCTTTTTGGTCTTAGGTATCTTGGTCACGAAATCCATTGATATTCGTTCCCATTTCCATTCTGAGATTTCCGGTTGTTGTAAAAGTCCGGATGGTTTCTGGTGTTCTGCCTTGATTCTTGCACAAGTTAGGCATTTGCTCACATAGGTGGCGATATCCTTCTTCATTCCAGGCCACCAATAGTGTTCCTTCAAAACTTTATACATTTTACCGGATCTTGGGTGAATCGAATACTTTGATTGATGAGCTTCGTCCATGATCATCGTCCTCAACTGATCGACTTTTGGAATCCAAATCCTATGTTTGAAATAACGCACTCCGTCCGTTTTCTCCTCAAATTCCTTCTCCATGTTGTGAAGAGTTTCTTTCTTTAGGTTGTCAGCCTTTAAGGCTTCCATCTGGGCTTCCAATATCTGGCTTTTCAAACTGGTCTGAACTAATACTCCCATGGCCCGTGTCCTTGTCGGCTTCACCCTTTCCTTCCTGCTTAGCGTATCGGCTACTACATTCGCCTTCCCTAGGTGATATCTGATCTCACAATCATAATCACTAAGCAACTCAACCCATCTTCTCTGCCTCATGTTCAACATCTTTTGATCAAGAATGTGTTGGAGGCTCTTGTGATCCGTAAAAATGGTACATTTGGTGCCGTAAAGATAATGTCTCCAAATCTTGAGGGCAAACACCACTGCTCCGAGCTCCAAATCATGAGTGGTGTAGTTTTTCTCGTGGAGTTTCAGCTGCCTGGATGCGTAGGCGATTACTTTCTCGTTCTGCATCAAAACACATCCCAAGCCTTGATGTGAAGCATCGCAATACACCACGAAATTGTCCGTTCCTTCGGGTAATGCCAGAATGGGTGCATTGCACAACTTATGCTTTAGCAATTGAAACGCTTCTTCTTGTTTCTCTCCCCAAATAAACTTCTTGTCTTTTTGCGTTAAAGTTGTCAGGGGCTGCGCAATCTTGGAGAAATTTGCGATGAATCGTCGCTAGTAGCCTGCCAGACCGAGAAATTGTCGAATTTCTGTCGGCGTTTTCGGGGCTTCCCACTTCTTTATAGCCTCAATCTTAGCTGGATCGACATGTATTCCTTCTTTATTCACCACATGACCCAAAAAGTGTACTTCTCGAATCCAAAATTCGCACTTTGAAAACTTGGCATAAAGCTTTTCAGCTTTGAGTAGTTCTATTATCAACCTCAAATGTTGCTCATGGTTCTCCTTGCTCTGCGAAAAAATCAGGATGTCGTCTATAAAGACAATCACGAACTTATCCAAGTACGGTCGACATACTCGGTTCATCAGGTCCATAAAAACTGCTGGAGCGTTCGTCAGACCAAAAGGCATGACCAAGAATTCGTAATGACCATAACGAGTTCTGAACGCTGTCTTGGCAATATCTTCTTCTCGAACTCTCATCTGGTGGTATCCGGATCTAAGATCGATCTTGGAGAAGTAGGTCGCTCCTTGCAGTTGATCGAACAGATCGTCGATGCGTGGAAGAGGGTAACGGTTCTTGATGGTGATCTTGTTCAGCTCCCTATAATCGATGCACATGCGAAAAGATCCATCTTTCTTTTTGACGAACAACACGGGGGCTCCCCAAGGTGAAGAGCTGGGTCGGATGAATCCCTTATCTAACAGCTCTTGAAGTTGATTTGACAGCTCCTGCATCTCGGACGGTGCTAGACGATATGGCGACTTCGCTATGGGGCCTGCTCCGGGAACTAAGTCAATGTGGAACTCTACTTGTCATTGTGGAGGCAATCCAGGTAACTCTTCCGGAAATACCTCAGGAAATTCTCGCACAACTGGAATATCTTGGATTTGCTTCTCCTTTGCCTTCTTATCTATGACGTGCGCCACGAACGCCACGCATTCTTTCCGTAGATGACCTCGCATCTTCATATATGACACGATCTTGATGTCTCTCCTTGACTTGTCTCCATGCACTTCGAGTACACCTCCATTGGGTAGCGCTAACATAACTATCTTCTCAGCACAACATATTGTCGCTCGGTGGTTAGACATCCAGTCCATACCAACAATTATGTCAAAACTCCCTATCTTGATCGGGATTAAATCTATGCTAAATTCCTTTCCTGATAAGCCTAGAGTGCATTTTCTGACTACCTTGCTAGCCTTAACTAACTCTCCGTTAGAGTATTCAATTATATGCTCCTCTTTCAAATTCTGTGACTTCTTGTTTATCTTAGGCCTGAATTCTAACGACACATAGCTCCTATCTGCTCCGGAATCAAAAAGCACAGTAGCAGGATAGTTGTTGAGAAGAAACGTACCTGTAACCACGTCAGGGTTTTGCCTTGCTTCCTCCGCTCCAATCACAAACGCTCTTGCTCGAGCTAATCCTCCACGGTTTCCTTGGTTTGCTGGCTGTGTCTGGTTCGCGTAAGGTCCTTGGTTCACCTTGGGACAAGCATTCCGGTAGTGATTAAAACTTCCACACTCGAAACACGTTCTTTTTCTGCAATCTTTGTCAGTATGGCCTCCCCTGCCACATCTAGTACATATGACACATCTCCCAGCATGATGGTTCCCGCACTTGCCACACCTCTGATACGTCCCCTTCTCTTTTTCTGCTGCCTGAGTCTGTACTCCGTAGTTCCTGGTCACTCTTCTATCCTTGCCTGACCTTCCCTTAAATTGTGGTTTGGTAGGTTCCTTCTTCTTCCTCTTTCCCTTAGCGTTGTCACTTGAAAACGTTCATGATCGGATAGCATTATTGGTGAGGCGGTTTGCTAGATTGACTTCTTCTTGTAGACTCTTTGGGTCTGCTGCTGTTACATTCCCTCTGATCTCGGGAGATAATCCCCAAACATACCTATCAACTCGGTTCTGCTCCGATGTCACCAGGTGTGGTACCAATTTGGCCAACTCGTGGAATCGAGTAGTGTAAGTGGTGATGTCGTTTCCTTTCATCTCATGGTGCCATAATTCAGCTTCCAACTTTTGGACCTCACTTCTTGGGCAGAATTCCTCCTTAAGCATCTTTTTAAAATCCTCCCAGGTAGTCTGGCCAGTTGCGTCACGGCCACGGACTTGTACTTGGGTGTTCCACCACGTTAGAGCTCGTCCTTGAAGTAGACAAGCGGCATATTCGACCTTGTTCCTTTCAAGGCACTTGCTAATATGAAGGACAGACTCCATGCCTTCGATCCATGCTAGTAAACCGACGGCTCCCTCGGTTCCGTGAAATTCCTTGGGGTTACAACTTCTGAAGGATTTGTATGTACAATCCCGTTCTCTTGTCTCTTGGTTGTTGTTTTGATTGGTATTCAACCCAGCAGCCACTTGGCTGACTATGCCGGGTAACGAAGCCATTACTTGCTCCGACACGAGTCTTGCCAAGTTCGGGTCCTCTCTTCTTGGAGGCATGTTTCTAAAACAATACCATACTCAATAGTTTTAATGACATTTTACGTAATCTAAGTGTAGTTATGCTTCTACTTACTTTTCACAATTTTAGTGCCATGCTATTCTATGCCATCACATACACATAACACTTTCTTTAAACAATTCAAGCAAACCACATTCAGCATGCATTCATAAACATAAGCAGTAGATAACCATAGCATAATTTTGGGTTTAAATATTCAAGCAAAGGTACCCAAAATACCATAACAGTTTTACAGTCATCCAAATAGAAATATAAATAGTTCAACAATTAGGCATCACGCCTCAAAATAACAGTTCTAATGGGAAGTTCATCAAATACGGTCTACTAAAAGATCCCATCTCCTAGAATCTCGCCTTCTAGACAGCCCACCCGAATAGCAGCACCACCAAGGCCACCACCACATACACCACTGTGTACAAGTGGTGAAGTGAGGCCATGGTGTGGCTAAGAAGAGTCACCACCCGAGTGAGCTGCTGGCTATCAGCTCCGGCCACATCGATCAGGGAATCGATCATATGATCGTGGTAGTCGATCATATGCTCATGGATATCCTGACCCCGGTGTTGTTCCAGATTCAAGTTCTAATCAACATGCACACAATTGTAGAATGAATTGAAAGAGTAATCTATTGAATTCTTGAATGAAATTTACACACACTCAATACACCGAGAACACACACACTTAAGAACACAAACTCTCTCAATTCACTCTCTTTCACAATGATACGTACATGCATGATCCTCTCTTGTAAATGACTTCACAAAGGGTATTTATACCCAAACATCTAAACCCTTACACTATTGAACAATTACAAAATCTACCCTAATAAAGGAAAACTATTACAAAGGACTAAAACAATAAAAGTAAACTTTGACTTTGTTGCCCACTTTGACTTTGCCTTTTTCTTCACATTTAGCACCAACTTGTGATCTCGGATACAATCCGATTTTGCACCCAACAATCTCCCCCTTTGGATTCGAGATCACAAAAAGAATTAGGCAAACGTCTTCAAGAAAGCATCAACACTTTAAGCATCAACAATAAGCTTCCTTGAACGATAAGCTTCCGTAATAATCTTCACGAATCATCCAAATCTTCATGAAGCTTTAACAAACTTTGAACAAGAAGCTTTAGCCAATCGAGATATCTTCAAATAATCACCAAACTTCAAACATCTCTCGCAAACATCTCTTGTCATATCTCGTAATCTTCTCTTTGACTTGACATTTCGGAACCATGTCCCCAAAGTATCTTCAAAGCATTTCTCTACTTTACATTTCTAAACCATCTCCCCCTTTTTGATGAAATATGAAATAAGCATCAAAATCTATAGAAATGTAAGATCAGATAACTCGTCTCTTAAAGATACAAACATGTGAAAGTACCACCATAGATATCAAAAACCATCTCACATAACCATCTCCTCCTTGTTACTCCAGAATTCCCCTTTTTACTCCAAATAAATCCGTCAATTCCATAAAGTAACCTGAATCTTTTCAAATTCAGATATAAGTGGGAAAATCCTGAAACAACTAATGAATCAGTTGGAATGCCTGTGAGAAGCACAAAGCAACTCAGTACAACAAATGCACTATATAAGGAGCTTTAGTGATGATCACTCCCCAGGGCTTCCGTTCAATCATCGCAAATACTAAAAGTATTCCTATAAACGTTCCGACAAAGAAACACATTCCTTGTGTGTATTTGTGATGAAAGAAAATAGCATCAAGTGCTTTCATAAGGCTCAAAATGTGAAAACATTTCACGACTCGATGTGTAGAAATGAAGTTCGAAGGCAGGGCAACTTCCTTCTGTTTCAATATCGATTTTCCAAATGAAAACCTGATAGATTATGTGCTGCGTCCCCGTGATGAATGAAACATCTCCTTGTTAAGAAGGAAATGAGTAGCTAGTGGGGTAAAAACGAGAGTCGGCATTGGGCTTTGCCTTGTTTCAATATCGGTCACCAAAGAGCGTGAACCAATAGATGATGTGGTTGCCCGGCTTAGAAAAGGTTGGTGCAGAGTTTTATGTTTCTTTTAACTCTGTTCTCACACCCTCCAATTTTTTAAGCATCCTCACTTCTAACCAATCTCGCATATAATATTTTTCCGCTCAATCACTATGAGAATAACTCAACCACCTGAGTTATCTCCCCCACTCTTTGATATAGACCCCTCACTCATTTCTCAAGGATAACTTCTTGGGTAGGATTGCCGGTTCTGGAAATCCATAGAAGTTCTGTTAAGCTCACACATCCCATGAAATAAGTTTCCTAAACATGAAAGTACAATGATTCATCGGGTGAATCAATGAGCCAATATGAAGAATATAGGAGCATAAGAATTTCTGCAAACAAGTATATGAAATGAAGAACATGAATAATATAAACTTGTTTGAGAAAACTGATTCATCATATGATGTGAGATATGTTCGTGAAAAGCTTTGGTGTACACAAAATGAATGAATGTTATCTATACGATCAAGATATAGATATAGCACTGAAGAACGTATCTGATCAAATAAACGATGAAGTACAAATAGAAAGATAGCAAGCGAGTGTATTACCACCGAAAAATATGGTTAGATAGAGACGTGGTAATAACGAAGACAAAAGAAGCTAAACCGGTGTGTATGAATACTTGAAAAGTATATGAAAAGATAATACGCAAGTATTAATCTTTGGAAACACACGGTTAGAAAATATCCGTCAATTCATCATGATATGAAAACATGGAAAATCACACTTCTAACTCGAAAAAAATCATTTGAGAATCGAGAAGTGAGTTTGAACATTTAAAAAGATTTTTCATACCTGAAAGTTGTTCGTCTTTCAGATATGTAAGCATTAAAGCTTATTTGAACTCTCCCCCTAAAAATGATATCTCGTTTAAGAACTCCCCCTCAAATGGATAATCTGCACAACAAAGTAGAATTTGGTATTCATTGAACGTGAATCCTTAGATGTTAGTCAGATAGTATCCAATCCAGAATAATTAAGCAACTCCCCCTTAAATTAAGATGCGAAACAGATTTAAGTAGGACTAAGCATGCCAAGCTTGCTAACCAAAAAGTTAAAACGCTTTTCATCTAAAGGTTTAGTGAAAAGGTCAGCAAGTTGGTAATCTGTTTGAACAAAGAACATTTCGATATTACCTTTCTCCACATTATCTTTGATAAAGTGATACCGGATGTCGATGTGTTTGGTCTTGGAATGCTGAACCAGATTTGACGTTATTGCAATGGCGCTTTCCGAATCACAGTAGATAGGGACTCTCTTCAACTTGTAACCATAATCTAGTAGTTGTGTCTTCATCCAAAGCACTTGCGAACAACAACTTGCGGCGGCCACATATTCTGCTTCGGCCGTAGAAGTGGAAACGCAATTTTGCTTTTTCGAAGTCCAACTAACAAGTTTATCATCTAAAAACTGACATGATCCAGAAGTGCTTTTCCTATCCAGTTTACAACCACCATAATCTGAATCTGTAAAAGATATTAGCTCAAAACTAGAATCTTTCGGATACCAAAGACCCAACTCGGGAGTGCCTTTGAGACACCGTAAGATCCTTTTAACTGCCGCAAGGTGTGACTCTTTAGGATTAGCTTGAAACCTAGCACAAAAACAAGTGGCGAACATAATATCCGGTCTAGTCGCAGTGAGGTACAAAAGAGAACCAATCATGCTTCTGTAAATCTTTTGATCAACGGATTTACCGGCTAAATCAGGACCCAAAAGATTTCCAGTTGGCATTGGTGTTTTAATTGGAGAACAATCAGTCATGTTAAACTTTTTCAACATATCTTTAATATATTTTGACTGGTTTATAAAGATGCCATCAGGGTTTTGTTTGACTTGAATTCCTAAAAAGAAATTCAATTCACCCATCATGCTCATTTCAAACTCGGTCTCCATGATTTTAGAAAATTTTGTACACAACTCTGGATTAGTAGAACCGAAAATAATGTCGTCAACATAAATTTGAACTAAAAGCAAGTCATCACCTTCTTTCTTCAGAAAAAGAGTAGTATCGATCGTACCTCGTTTGAATCCTTTGGATAAGAGATGATTAGTCAGAGTTTCATACCATGCTCTTGGAGCTTGTTTTAGACCATACAATGCTTTGTCCAAGATGCATACATGATTGGGAAAATCTGGATCGACGAACCCTTCAGGTTGCTCTATATAGACCTCCTCATGCAAGACTCCATTCAAGAACGCAGATTTGACATCCATTTGAAATACCTTGATGTTCTTGTGAGCCGCATAGGCCAGAAAGATTCGAATTGCCTCGATCCTCGCTACCGGTGCAAAAGTCTCATCGTAGTCAATACCTTCTTGTTGAGAATAACCTTTAGCAACCAATCCCGCTTTGTTTCTGACAATCAATCCGGATTCATCTTTCTTATTTCTGAAGATCCACTTGGTTTTAATGATTGATTTATCTTGGGGTCTCGGAACCAAGCGATACACTTTGTTTCTTTTGAACTGTAGAAGCTCTTCTTGCATTGCTAAAAGCCAATCAGAATCGTCTAAGGCTTGAGAGACATTCTTTGGTTCAATTTTGCTCAAGAAAATTTTGTATAGGCAGTAATTTGAAGATGCAGATCGCGTTTTAACACCATCATTGACATCACCAATCACATTGTAGAGTGGATGTGCTCTTGTCCATTTCAATTGAGCAGGAAGAATTGCAAGATCATCTAGATTGTTCTGACTATCATTTTCATCAATGATTGCAGGAATCTCTAATTGATCATCGGGGGTTAACTCTGATTGCTCAACACTTGGAACTGGTATTGCCTGATCAGAGTTAGATGTAGAACAAATATTCTCCGATGGTCCGGAATCATTTACGCTTGAAGGTTCTGGGACATCGTGAATATCAACTCTTGGATTTCTGGAAAGAACGAGATCTTCATTATCAGCACAAATATCCAGAAAAGCATCCATAGACAGTAAATCGAGTTCTGAACTATTTGGATTGGTAATAGAATCAGAAGTCCTAGGAGAAGCTTGACTATGAATTTCGAGTCCTGAACTGCTATGTTCAGAAGTCATTGACACGGTTTCATCAAAGGTCACATAAACGGTTTCCATAACCATCTTGGTTCTCTTGTTGTAGACCCGGAAAGTCTTCGACGTTAGCGAATAATCAAGAAAGTATCCCTTGTCGGCTTTCTTGTCAAACTTACCAAGATTGTCACGGTTGTTAAGAATGTAACACCTACAACCAAAAACATGAAAAAATTTGAGATTAGGAACTCGACGGTTGATTATATGATAAGGAGTTTTCTTGAAGCGCTTAGTGATGATGGTTCGATTCTGTGTAAAACAGGCTGTTGAGACAGCTTCGGCCCAAAAGGTAAGAGGTAATCCGGAGTAAGCTAGCATTGTTCGTGCCGCTTCCACTAAGGTTCGGTTTCGTCTTTCTACAACTCCATTTTGTTGTGGAGTATAAGCACCTGAAAAATTATGAGAAATACCAACAGATGTTAGATAAGCATCTAAAGTAGCATTTTTAAATTCAGTGCCATTATCACTCCTAATCTTTCGAATTGGAAGTTGCAAATGAACTTGGATCCTCTTGATAAACTTTATGATCAATTCGGGAGCTTCAGATTTCATTCTCAGAAATTCTAGCCACGTGTACCGTGAGTATTCATCAACCATAACTAGAATGTACTTCTTTCCACTAATTGATTGAATTCTCATCGCTCCGCATAAGTCCATGTGGATCATTTCGAGTGGTGATTGACACGAAGATTTTGTCTTTGACTTGTGAGAACTTCTCTTCATCTTTCCCATTTGACAAGCCGGACATAAAGAATCTCTATCAAATGTCAACTTTGGAAGACCTTTCACCAATCCACCATTAGCTAGTTTGCTAATATCTGAGAAATTCTGATGAGAAAATCTTCTATGCCATAGCCAACTTTCACCTTTTCTTGCCTTTGAAAACAAACAAACTGGTTTCGACGAATCTATCACCGGAAAGTCAACCACATAGAGATTGTAAAACCTTCTCCCTTCAAAAATCTCAACACCATCACTATTAATGATAAGACAGTTAATGATGGAAAATAGAACAATGTTATAACCATCACAAAACTGACTTGCACTAAAAAGATTATGACTTAACCCCTCAACATAAAAGTACCTTCTTTATGGATACCTTACCATTTGTAAGAATGTCGTAACCTTTGATGACACCAGTCGTCTTATTCCCAAAACTAACTGTTCCTCCTGGTCGTTCCACATAATTGTGCAACAACTCCTTGTAGCCAGTCATATGTCTTGAACAACCGGAATCGACATACCACATATGCCTGGCCTGTAGAAACATGTTAGTTCATCTTGGGAACCCATATCCAAATGGGTCCTTTCTTGTTAGTCTCATACATTTTTAACAAATCAGAAGATGAACCTAAAATCTTACAGTTTATACCAGACTTTGAAATTTGTGCATTCAATAAATCTTTAGGAATCCATTTGCACACAAATTTCACATCAACTGATTTATCTTTTGCTTTTGAAAGATTTTTCTTTTTAGCACTAAACACTTTAGCACGATGATCAAACGAGTAAGCACGAGATTTATCATGAGAAACACCACTAGATCTCTTCTTGTTAACATGACTAGAGTTCAAAGAAAAAGAGTTATCACCACACTGAGTACAATGCAAACGTTGCATAGCAAAAAACATTAAGGCAGACTCAAAAGAGTTTTGACACTTATTGAATCTATCATTCAGATTACATTTATTTGCATCATCAACGGATGACTTTTTAACAAAACACTTTTTCTTCTTTGAATCTTTCTTCTTCCACCCTAGGCCATGTCGTTTAAAACTTTTTAAATCTGTAGAATCAGAAGAACTAGAGTTAATAGGTGTCTTAGGAACTGAACATACATCAGATGAATCTTTTGAAGATGTTTCAAGTGTAGCACAAGAAGTACTTCCTACCTCAAAAGTACTTGCATCAAAATTAATTGAACAAGTTTCAGACTTTAACAAAGTACACGAGGATTTCTTATCTTTAGAAATTCCACTATCACTTGAAACATTTACAACATTTGGTTTATCTTGGTACTCTACTTTGGTTTTTCAAAAACAGCACCAAATTCCACATCTGGTAGTTTGAGTTCTGATTTAAGGATATCTCCTTTAACCATACTATCTAAACTTTTGTACACAAGATATCCATCTTTGTCAATAACAGCATATGTACTTAACTCAGTCACTTCAGGCTTAATACTTTGATCAAAACAAGGTGGAGTTTCTTGAGACTCAAACATGGGGTTTGAAATAAAATTTATCTTTTCTTCCTCAACACCCGCTTCAATATCATCATCATTATCAGAATCAAAACATGGTTTGGTCTCATCAGAATCAGAATCAGACTCATAATCAGAAACGCTTTTATTTTCTGAAAGATTATTAACTTGAATAAACTCAGAAAGATTTTCACAATCTGTTTCTTTTTCAAGTTCACTTGTCTTATCTTCAGAGTTAGGAGTAGAATCAGTAGTCTTTGAGTCACTTTCAATATCGTTACTAAGCTTTTCAGATTCATTTGAAAAAGACTTTACATCTTGAGAATACAAAGAAACACACTGAGTATGAGAAAACTCGGGTTTTCTTGTTTTATGACTTTGATTTAAATTATCATATTTAAAATCACATGTGAAATCAAAGTTATTCTTTCTCTTTGGCTTTGAATCTGAAAAACTATCACTTGAGTCATCAACAACTTTTTCTTTACCTTTATCAGAAGAATCAGATAATGAACTACCAGATTTTACAAAGGTCTCATTTATTTTTGGAAAACTTAAGTTATCAAATTGATAAAGATCTTTAGGGGCTTTCTTTAAAACATCATTTTCAGGTAAACCTAACCCCATTTTCGGATTGTAAAATCTAGTATCCTTTAGATTATTTGTCAAAAGCTTAAGCGTCTGTTGAGTCTGACCTCTTTTGATATTAAGATCCTCCAACTGTTTGATTTTGGCATAAGCCTCAGATCTATCTTGAAAACAAACTTCATATTTGATCATATATTCAGCTTTTTCAGACTCCAAATTTACTAAAGCACTCTTCATCTCAGAAATTTGATATTCTAGTTTGGCTTTCTCTTTCCTAATCTCAGCCTTTTCAAGCTCACGATCATCAGCTAAAGATTTATATAACTCACATTCATTACTGAATTCAATGACTCGAGCTCTTTCGAACTTAATCTTTTCCTTCAAGTCATCAAATTCAGATTTTAAAATTAAAAACTGTTCTTCTAAAGAGCATTCATCATTATCAGACATATCCGAGTCAGAAGGAGTTTGACTTACCTCATTTGATGCCTCGGTCTCTTTGTGAAGATTGATGGTTTCTTCCACACTTGCCATTAGATTGTAGTGAACTTGTGTGAAATGAGCATAATCCTCATCATCAGAAGTATCATCATACCAACATTCTTCTTCCGCCATCAAAGCTTTACCTTCACTCTTGCGTTTAGCAAGTTGAGCCTTCTTAGTGTAGTAGTCGAAATCCCTGACCTTCGGTGCTCTACAATCTTTGACAAAATGGCCTGGTTTACCACAGTTGAAACATACATTTCCTTTCTCATCTGTCTTTTCTTTCTCATAACTCTTCCTCTCCGGCCTTCTCTCATAATCCTTTGGCTTGTACTTGTCTCTTTTGTAGTTATCGAACTTGGGTTTCGAATAGAACTTCTTCTTCCCATAACGTTTGTGAATAGAACTAGACAAAAGAGCAAGCTTGTCGACGACTCGCTTCAAATCAACATCGGATTCAGAACTTTCATCTTCAAGGGTTTCTGAATCAGAATCAGACAACTCGGTGACTAAAGCCTTTGAATGACTTTTCTTCTTCGAACTAGCACTGGGAAGCACACTCTTCTTCTTTTCAGTCAACAGAGCCAGAGAATTAGAAATACTTTTCTGCTTCGTTACAATATCTTTGACTTTCATTTCATGTTGACTAAGAATGGAATACAAGTCATGCAAGTCTTCTTCCGCCAAGTTCTTGTTCATTTGAAGATTAACGGAGTAGTGATCCCATTCTGAATTGAGATTTTTCAAGAACTTGAAGTTGATCTCGGAAGTAGACTTTTGCATTCCATTTCTCCTCAAATCATTCAGAATGATGTTGAACCGACTGTAAGAATCAGCAAGTGTTTCTCCCTCTAAAGCTTTAAAACCTTCATAAGCACCAATTGCTTGGTTTAGCTTGGCTTGGATTGATCTCTCCGTCCCTTGAAACTGCTTCTCTAACTCATCCCACAATTCTTTTGCTGTCTTTCGACTATCAACACGATTGAATAAATCGTTCGGAATTGCCATCGTTAGAAAAGTAAGAGCTTTGTCATCAATTTCCGCTCTGATCTTCTCGAGCTCATTGTAATGCCGAAAGAGTTTATACACTCTTCTTGGTTCAATTGCGGGAGTAGTAGCAGTCTCAGGAGTACCGGGAATGTCAATGAAAGGCTTAATTGGACCTTCCTGAATGCTTGTCATGAGAGTCTTGTCGATGTTGTTAAGGAATTGAATCATCCTTACACGCCATTGCGGATATTCTCCAATTTGAAGAACCGGAGGTTTGGACTTTGAACCCATGCTTAATAAATCTCTTGACATTTTCACAGAACTTGAAAATGATCGGTAATTCACTGAAATTGGTAGATTTCTTCTAAACTTCTGGAGGTATGGAAATCTAAGAATCTGTAGCTAATCTGAACACTTCTTTTGATCAACGAAAAGGTTAGTGACAAAAGTCAAAAAGTCAACAGAAAAGTCAACCGTGAATAGTGAAATCCCGAGAAAAAATATTTTTCAAAAATTTGAAAGTTGATTTTGACTGCGAAATTGAAAGAATAGTCCAGAAAATCAACCTCTCGGAAATCACCAAAATCTCGGAAAAACCGGCATTTTTCGGGAAAAAATGACCTTTTTTTTGCTTAAACTAATCCGATTCGGAAAACACTAAACTCCGATTCGGATTTTTCAATTCTCCGAATCGGAAAATGTAGTTTTCCGAATCGGAAAAATAAAACTGATAGAGTTCCGAGAAAAATTTCGAGTTGGTACTTGGTCAAATTCCGAATCGGAAAATGATGTTTTCCGAATCGGAGTTTGATTAATACCAAGTCGGAAAACGAGTAAGATCAGATCTAAACAACAATTCGAGTCCAAAAAAATTTCCGATTCGGAAAATTTCAAAAATCCGATTCGGAAAACTGGTATTTTCCGATTCGGAATTTATGAATATTCCGATTCGGAAAATATGAACAGTAATTCGGAAAACCGAGGAAAAACCGAGCAGAAGGTAAAAAACTCAAAAATTACTGCTCAAAACACCAAAATTTGACTCTAAATTCACATCGAAATCATGATCAAATGAAGAACATCAAAACTCAAAACTCCATTTTCAAAATAACCATAAAAAAGTCAAGAAATCATACCAAATTCAAGTGAATTTCCAGCTCTGATACCACTTATTGTTCCAGATTCAAGTTCTAATCAACATGCACACAATTGTAGAATGAATTGAAAGAGTAATCTATTGAATTCTTGAATGAAATTTACACACACTCAATACACCAAGAACACACACACTTAAGAACACAAACTCTCTCAATTCACTCTCTTTCACAATGATACGTACATGCATGATCCTCTCTTGTAAATGACTTCACAAAGGGTATTTATACCCAAACATCTAAACTCTTACACTATTGAACAATTACAAAATCTACCGTAATAAAGGAAAACTATTACAAAGGACTAAAACAATAAAAGTAAACTTTGACTTTGTTGCCCACTTTGACTTTGCCTTTTTCTTCACTTTTAGCACCAACTTGTGATCTCGGATACAATCCGATTTTGCACCCAACACCTGGGCTAGACGTGCGACCTCCTGACGCTCAGTCTGAGTCATTCCCTTCAGACATAGGACGGGGGTACGAGCCATGTGTGGCGGTCGAGGAACCGGTGATGGTCGGCCAACAGGTGGTGGTTGGGCGACAGGCGGTGCTCGGTAGGGCGGTGGAGATGCCGATGTCGAAGATGACGACGAGGAGGAGGATCCGCCTCGGCCTCTCACCCGAGATGGCCCTGCCCCGTCCCCAGCGGGGACACGGAAGGTCATCCTGGCTGGTAAGGGCACGCTCTTTCGAGCGGTAGTGCGAACCCTAAGTCCGGGTCGGGGTGCCGGGACAGGTCGGGGTGCCGGGACAGGTCGGTGTGAATCGGCGTCGCTATCACTGTAGGGGTCACGTTCCCTGTCAGTGGTAGGGGCTCGGGGAACACTGTTCCCACTCCGGGGATGCTCGGGAGATCCATGGGACCGGTATTCGGAAGGGTCGGTCTCTTGAGACATGATAACTGCGATAAAAGAAATAAGCTAACTCACGGTAAACGCTTTTGAAAGATTTTATACATCTCATATGCAAACTCACACTAAATACATTTTTCAGGAAATCTCTAGAAAGTTTCAACTTTTAAAATTCTAGCAGAATGATTAGTTCATAAGTCTTATCCTACTTATATCATGGCTAGGCGTAGGTGATCAGGCTCCGCATATCTATGATATATCAGCATAGC
The DNA here is from genome assembly GCA_030169165.1 of Centaurea solstitialis. Classification (NCBI taxonomy): domain Eukaryota; kingdom Viridiplantae; phylum Streptophyta; class Magnoliopsida; order Asterales; family Asteraceae; genus Centaurea; species Centaurea solstitialis. The sequence continues at coordinate 54,464,584 of CM058046.1, read as the reverse complement.
ACCTATCCTAATCACACAAGTATTTAAATTCTCCCATACTTCGAAATCTTATAATTAAAAGTTTTAACTTATTTTAGAAAAAGGTTGGTTAAAGTACTTGGTTTTTCTGAAAAACCGATGTTCTCTATAACCTATGGCTCTGATACCAAATTTGTAACACCCCGCTAAAGCGGAACCGCAAGGTGTGACAGTCTAGATTTCATCGCGATAGGAGATAAATAGCACCAATCATTCATTATCAAACATTAATAAAGTTTACAGAGTATTACAACCAACCGTAATTAAAAGTTTACAAAATAACAAAATTATTAAGTCTTGATTGGTGATAACAAAATTCCACAATTTAGCCAAATCAAACCTTCGGATTTCCTGAAAAGCATGTTAAAACAAGTGTCAACTACGAGAGTTGGTGAGTTCACAGGTTTTCATATGCACAAAACAATTAAATGCAACAACATTTTCAGTGAACCTTTTTATTCGCTCATTATTCGTAAATCATTTATAGTGAATCTTTTTATTCACTAAGTTTTCAAAATCGTTTACAGTGAACCTTTTTATTCACTACCGATACTAACCTCAACATTAGTGAACGTTTTTGCTCACTCCATTTCAAGCTTAGTATCAAATGTGAGTAAATTTCCCGGGTGATTTGTTAATCGCATGATATTTATTCTGTGAGTTACTACTAATCCTCCATTTCATGACATGCTACGCCCCTATTCTACCTCAGCGGTGGGACTAAATCCCACATGTGTAAAATTTTTATTCAATACAGTGCACCTATCACTGGTCAGTTTAAGGTGGGTATGTCAATCCAAATAGCGCTATCCACATGTATTATAGGCCCATTGTTATGAGTTAATAGTAGTTACCGGGGACTTAAACATTTCAGACTCACTATATCATGCCTCAAAACATATCAAATTTAGCTCACAATACATTTCATTTCATTTCGCAACATTTTCACAATTATTCACAATCATTTGTAAGCATGCTTTTCACCCCAAAACACTTAAAAACGGTAAAAAGTGGGGCTGTGAATACTCACCTTTTGTGACTTTAGCGTTTGGACAACCGTTAGTATGCGCGGTCCCGTTCCAAGCCTACTAGTGCCCTATATCATACGTAATTGACGTAAGTTCTAAATTCAACGGTCCATAATTACCAAGTCAATACCGATATCCCATATAATGTCTTTACCTAATTTCATTAGATTCATTTTAGTATAAAAACATGTTTTATTGCTTTAATTAATGTCCAAATATGTGGGGATTTCTTGATAAATGCAAAACATCACTTTTTAAGAAATCTGTCTTTTGGCAGATTTGTATTGCTTCAAAAATGCTTCCATTTTGTCTAGTTCAAAAAGGAATTTAGCTACCAAAATTTTATCCATTAATATTATATGTATTAACAACGATTCTACCAATTTTCATAATTTTTGGAAGTGATTAACATATTTTAATAATTATTGTAAATTCAGTGTGCAAGTATCAATGCTGAAAAGACATGTCTGTAGAGTTTGTGTCATAGAGAACTCATTATTATTCCAAAAATTGAATTTCAAAAGGGGTTTTAAAGTCAATTCAAATATCTAACAAATGAAACTTGATTCACACGATTTGGATGATTTTTGAATGAGATATGACCTCATGAACTCAAGCATGTGAATCTGTCATCAGTGGACAGATTACACTCCGAATTTCATTTCATTGGTTGCACATTCAAATCTTCACCAAATCATGAATTTCCAGATTCTTTAGAAAGCTAACTCATTAAACATGAACTTAGAACCAAGAATCATGCATTTTAGTTAAATTATCAAGAAGATATGCATGCATGAAGTTGATATAAATTTCTGGTCAGAATCTGATGAACACTAAAAAGTTTCCACATGGTTGAGGGCTCAAAACATGGAATTTTTGATTGATTCCAGTGGGGTTTGAACCCTAACACATAAAACATTGTACCATAAAATTTCCAGAAGAGAATGAATACAAAAACACCCTTTTTGGGTCGTATAAACAATATGCAATAAATCTGTCAGCATCATCCAGATTTCAAACATACTTTTATCCATCAAAACACATAAAATCACCAAATTTTTGGGGTTTTCTTGAATAATAAACTAAAACCTTCAACTTATATCCACTAAATAGATGAAATACATTTTAATATCATCAACACACATGCATGAACTATCATTAAAGTTCAGCCCCAAAAGATAATCAAAAACATCAAATAAAAGGGATTTTACTTCAAGTCTTGTGTTCTTAGGGAGGATTCATTGATTTTCACCTCCTTTGAATGTTTTAACACATTTCTAAGGTTCAATCTCATCCTCAAACACCAAGATTGTTATTAAACCATAAAAGAGGGATTAAACCTCAAAAAGAGTAGGAAAAAGCTCCAAAACGAGCAAAAATCGAAGTTAAAACATGTAATCTATCCTTACCTTTGAATAAACAACAATGAGAACTTTAAACCTTGATTTAATCTTCAATAAAACTCAGATTTTTGGTTGAATATAGGCTGGAAATATTATGAGAATTGTGAGAGTTTTAGTGAGAGAAAAATGGTAGAGAGAGAGTGAGATTTGAAAATGACAATGGTGTAAAGGTGTGATGATGTTGTTTATGGGAAAAAGAGAGGGAGAGAGTAATTAGGGGGGGGGGGGTGGCCGGCCCTTGTGGGTCCCACCAACCCTCTCATTTTTTTTAAAGTCTTTCTAATACTGTTAATTTAAACGCAGTACCGAGTTTTGGTGCGTTTTTCGGTAGAAACCGACTTTTCTAAGGTAATTTAGGTTATATGAATCAGTTTACTTATATTTTAATAAAATAACATACTTTTCCATAATTCAACCTTAAATTTGGCATTATAGGATTATCGGGTGACTTTTGGGCCGGTACGGGCTTTTTCGGGCAGTTTTCGGGATTTTTAGGTTTTTGCCTAAATTTTTCACGCAAACTAACCTAGATTATTTAAACAACTTAAATAACTACATTGTTACCTACGGAAACGCTACTGAGTGGTTTAATGAGTAGCTAACCTGAAGGTCAAAATTGTCAGTTGTCACAGTTTTTGACGGAGAAATGAAGATGAAGATGAGAGAAATGGAACTAGAGAGAGAAAGAGACAAGGTGGATGGTTTTTCTTGAAAATGAGAAATGAATTGGAATAAGAAAAAAAGAGTGTATTAGAGGGGGAAGGAGGCCAGCCATTTATGGGTCCCGCAACCTATTCTATATTTTTTTTAACAAAAATGCAAGCCCAACTAGTTTAAGATGCAACGGTTTGTCGGTTTGCATTGATTTTTCGCGAAATACGACTTTTTCAACGTTAATTCTATCAAAGTGAAAACATTTTATACTACTTAGTTAAAATTTCAGAATTTATATAGGTTAGACTTTAGTTGAGTCGGTTCGGCAATATATAAGATTTTCAGACGATTACGGACCAAAACGAGACTTTTCCGGGCGATTTTCGGGATTTCTAAGCTATTCTCCAAAATTTTCACATAATCTTTGTTTATGTAAAAAATTACACAAGTCAAATGTCGTATGAAAATGTGTGAGGCTTAACCGTCGAGAGAAAGAAATTGCAATCGATAAGAAGTGCGAAAAAGTAAAATAAGACAGATAATTTGATGACGCAGGAAAAACCTCACGACGGAGGAAAAAACCTGCGGTCGACCTACAAGGTAAGTCGACAGTGCACTATGATCACCAAGCAGGGGTGATGTCCTTCGAGTTTACAGCTTCAATCGTACGATTACAAGAGAAATAACAATGGAATCGAATGTAAAATACAAATGATTATCAAGAATAGAAAGTATAGAGCTTGTAGACTTCGGGCAAACTTCGTGTTTCCAAATGTTGACTTGATTCTTCTTATATAGCACCTTGAGAGTAACCGTCCAACGGTATCATTGATTATTAATGCTCAACTCGTAACTGTCCAACGGTATTGTTGAATGTTAATGTCTAGATTGTAACTGCTGCGAGAATCTTGCTTGTAACGGTCGACCTCTTGATGTTGTCGGTTTCTATCGAACGAGTTATAACTTAAGACATGTCCGTTGTAATGATGTACTCCAACGAGCATAGCATAGTACTCGATCTCAGACTTTCTCAAAGGTGGACAATGATAATCAGCTTGCTTCCATTAAAAGTTATGAACTTCGTATGTTTATTCGTTAGTACTGTCGTACGTCATTGTAGATGTCGTTCGACTTCTGTGATAGAATTATCTGATGATCAGTGTTCTTTGCTAGAGGATCTTATTAGTTTATTTTAGGACCTTATCTTAATACAGAATTATTGTCCTATCATTTGTCTTACGATTATAACTAGCTGTCGTGCATTCGTAGATTTTTACCCAAACAATTTGCCCCCAAGATTTAGGAAAATATTCTAATTTTTTCTAAATCTTTAATTTGCTGGTCAAAGAGTAAAAATACGTTGGTTAACGGTCGTATTAACGTTGGTGCGTATGACGTCATAGAGCCGTTACTGGACAAGTGTCTCTGTAATGGCTAGTCGGGGACGCGTGGCCTGATTATCTTCGATGACTCATCCATGATTTGGTTACTATAAATACGAGGGTTTAGATTAAAGAAAGATTTTACAAAATCTTCTTAACTTTCAATTGATTCGCAAGATCAATCCCTAATCGCAATCCGACTTTAATTTCGGCAAAGATTTCGTGCGACTAGGCATATAATGTACCCTTCTTCTCCTTTGTTCATGCGTCTGAAATCAATAGCATATAGGAGTAATAGAGGGTTAGACGTTCTTAGATTTTTGCGCTTAAGAAAGAGTTTAGGGTGTTTAGAGTTTAGGGTGTTTAGAGTTCATCATGTCAAGCGAGGTTAGCAGTTTGATCACGGAGAGTCTGGAAGTCATGGAGTTGAGAGAGCTTGCTGGGTTGCCGGAGGGTGCCCAAATCAGGGTAGCCGGAGAAATTCGGCCAACGAATACTCCGACGGGGTTCTTTGCCCTGTAAGGGTAAAGAGGCGGAGGGTTTGGTCTTACGACCATGACCATTAACATGCCCTCCGACTTCATGGTGGACGACGTCATTAGGACGTAGTCTATCTTCCCTGTTCTGGAGCAGTTCCACTCCCTGCTCAAAAGGCGCGTATGGAGCTGGCGAACATCGAGGATCTGGACGCCTCTATCGCGGGCATATCCTTCTTGGTAAGTATTCTACATCGTATGATTTTCTTAGTTCATTGTTCATCTTCCTGATCTCTTTCTTTTTTCTTTGCAGGCTCTCCAGACGAGTCTTAGCCTCCACTTGCGGATGGCTAAGATTAAGGAGGAGATGGCGTCGAATCAAAATGATGCTAAGTTGGCCAAGAAGGAAGCTGAGAGGGCCAAAAAGAAGCTGGCTCAATTGGCCGATGAGGTTAACGCCAAATCGGTCCAAATTGGAGACCTTGAATCGAAGCTGGATATCAGCGACAGGTTCCAGGTCGAGCAACGGGAGCGGCTGAAGGTGGCCCTGGAACGTACGAAGGATCTGCAGAAAGAACTACTCGACGTTCGACGGGAGAAGGCCGAGAGGGAGGAGGCCTTGTCGTCCAGGATCCAAGAGCTCGAGGAGGATGGTGCCTTGGCCCGAGTAGTCGCACGTACTGCACTTATGCGACGTGTGGCTGCTGGGACCGTCACTTCAAAGATGGCAAGCGAAGAGGTGGCTTCCTTCGTACGGGTGATGGGTTCTGAGGATCTTCTTTACGAAGAAGATCTTTAAAACTTGGACGAGGAAGCGGCGATCGAAGGGGAGAAATCCGCTGAAGTCATGGATGCCGGTGTCGAGGAGGAGGTGATTAAAACCTCTGGATCCGTCTATGTGCTTCCACTAGCGACTGAAGAAGCCCCTGTCGTGGATCCTCCTTCCTCTGATGCTCCTGTAGAATAGTTTTGTTATCTCATGGTCTTTCATTTTTTTGTAATTTTGCTAATTTAGCAAAGTATTAATGAAAAAACTTTTGGTTTAATGATTTGTTATCGTGCGTTTTAGCCTTTGTCATATGATCTTAGCTTTTGTGTTGCGTTTTTAGCTTTTACCATGCGTTTGTAGCTTTGTATCGGGCGTTATAGCTTTTGTTTTTGCATGCATTTGTTTAAAGTCCTAAGACTTAGGTTTAGAAATGTTTCTTTTTATACTCATAAGAGTATACGTGCGACTGGCGAATTGTCTTGCGCTTTTGCGAAATAACCATGCGATTAAAGCAATTAGTATAATCGTGCGATCCTTGCGATAGTCGTGCGATACTTGCGATAATCGTGCGATACCTGCGAACAAACATAGTTGCTAGGGGGTGGCCGTTGGTTTGACCAACGGCGCTCCGACGCTCAAGTTAGTAATCTATTCAAAAAATAAATCGTATGTAAATAGGTTAGAAATAGTACCTTTTGAGGTGATGAGCATTCCAACTACGTGGGATCTCTATACCTTCCATTGTCGTGAGTTGATAAGCTCCATTTCCAATTACTTTGGAAATTACGTAAGGTCCTTCCCATTTGATGGAAAGTTTCCCGGCGTTTGGTTCGTGAGTGTTCTGAAACACATGTTGTAAGAGATAGTCTCCAACTTGGAAGATTTTGGCCTTTACCTTTTTGTTGAAATGTCGTTCGACTAGCCCTTTTTGTGCTGCCATCGTACGCAATGCGTTTTCTCGAAGTTCTTCCAGAGCATCCAGATCGTATGATAAATTTATGGCATTCTGGTCAAACGTACGATTTCTAGCAACATGTATTTGGGCTTCGATTGGCAAGACTGCTTCGCATCCATATACTAAGGAATATGGAGTTTGTCCTGTTGATGTTCTTGGTGTCGTTCGATTCGCCCATAGGACTGATGGTAGTTCTTCTACCCATTTACCTTTTGCTCCTTTCAACCTTTTTCGAATTGACTTGATGATGACTTTGTTGCTTGATTCAGCCAATCCGTTGGACTGAGGATACCTTGGAGTAGAAGTGACTAGCTTGATCCCACGTTTTTCACAGAACGTACGAGTTTTGTCACTTATAAATTGTGAACCATTTTCGCACATTATCTCGGATGGTACTCCAAATCTATGAATAATGTTGTTTTGAATGAAGGATATGACCTCCTTATCTCTGACCTGCGAGAAAGCTCCAGCTTCTATCCACTTCGAGAAATAATTGGTGAGCACAAGTAAATAAACTTTTTGTCCAGGAGCAGGGGGTAATTTGCCAACGATGTCATTCCCCATCGCATGAATGGCCAAGGAATTAGGACAGAATGTAAGGGTTCAGATGGTCGATGAGTCATACCCGAATGTTTTTGACAAGCATTACAATGTCGAACATATCTTATTGCGTCTTCTCGTAGGGTAGGCCAATAATAACCTTGTCGTGAGATTCGATTGGCGAGGCTTCTGCCCCCCGCGTGATTCCCACATTCTCCATCGTGCATTTCTTGGAGAATTAGATCGATTTGCATCTTATTTATGACACATCGTAGAAGGAGTCCAGTTGTGGATCTTCGATAGAGTTGGTTTTCAAAAATGGGGATAGTTCTCCGAGATGTATTGAACTATCCCCAAAAATCTATTGTGTGTATCCAACTACCAAAAATGCTATTGTGTGTATCAAAGTTTATTTTTTTTGCTATTGTGGGTATCAAACTTTTTTTTTAATGTATCAAACTTTATTTTTTCTTCTATTGTGTGTATCAGTTTACCAAAATTACAAGTCATTTGTAACACAATAGCAAAAAAAATAAAATTTGACACACACAATAGCATTTTTTGTAGTTGGATACACACAATAGATTTTTGGGGATAGTTCAATACATTTCGGAGAACTATCCCTTCAAAAATTGTATATCTTGAAGCTTTTGAATAGTTTTGTTATCTCATGGTCTTTCATTTTTTGTAATTTTGCTAATTTAGCAAAGTATTAATGAAAAAACTTTTGGTTTAATGACTTTTTATCATGCGTTTTAGCCTTTGTCATATGATCTTAGCTTTTGTCTTGCGGTTTTAGCTTTTACCATGCGTTTGTAGCTTTGTATCGGGCGTTATAGCTTTTGTTTTTGCATGCATTTGTTTAAAGTCCTAAGACTTAGGTTTAGAAATGTTTCTTTTTATACTCATAAGAGTATACGTGCGACTGGCGAATTGTCTTGCGCTCTTGCGAAATAACCATGCGTTTAAAGCAATTAGTATAATCGTGTGATCCTTGCGATACTCGTGCGATACTTGCGATAATCGTGCGATACCTGCGAACAAACATAGTTGCTAGGGGGTGGCTGTTGGTTTGACCAACGGCGCTCCGACGCTCAATTTAGTAATCGATTCAAAAAATAAATCGTATGTAAATAGGTTAGAAATAGTACCTTTTGAGGTGATGAGCATTCCAACTACGTGGGATCTCTATACCTTCCATTGTCGTGAGTTGATAAGCTCCATTTCCAATTACTTTGGAAATTACGTAAGGTCCTTCCCATTTCATTGAATGTTTCCCGGCGTTTGGTTCTTGAGTGTTCTGAAACACATGTCGTAAGACATAGTCTCCAACTTGGAAGATTTTGGCCTTTACCTTTTTGTTGAAATGTCGTTCGACTAGCCCTTTTTGTGCTGCCATCGTACGCAATGCGTTTTCTCGAAGTTCTTCCAGAGCATCCAGATCGTATGATAAATTTATGGCATTCTGGTCAAACGTACCATTTCTAGCAACATGTATTTGGGCTTCGATTGGCAAGACTGCTTCACATCCATATACTAAGGAAATTTGGAGTTTGTCCTGTTGAGCTCTTGGTGTCGTTCGATTCGCCCATAGGACTGATGGTAGTTCTTCTACCCATTTACCTTTTGCTCCTTTCAACCTTTTTCGAATTGAATTGATGATGACTTTGTTGCTTGATTCAACCAATCCGTTAGACTGAGGATACCTTGGAGTAGAAGTAACTAGCTTGATCCCACGTTTTTCACAGAACGTACGAGTTTTGTCACTTATAAATTGTGAACCATTGTCGCACATTATCTCGGATGGTACTCCAAATCTATGAATAATGTTGTTTTGAATGAAGGATATGACCTCCTTATCTCTGACCTGCGAAAAAGCTCCAGCTTCTATCCACTTCGAGAAATAATCGGTGAGCACAAGTAAATAAACTTTTTGTCCAAGAGCAGGGGGTAATTTACCAACGATGTCCATTCCCCATCGCATGAATGGCCAAGGAATTAGGACAGAATGTAAGGGTTCTGATGGTCGATGAGTCATACCCGAATGTTTTTGACAAGCATCACAATGTCGAACGTATCTTATTGGGTCTTCTCGTTGGGTAGGCCAATAATAACCTTGTCGTGAGATTAGATTGGCAAGGCTTCTGCCCCCTGCGTGATTCCCACATTCTCCATCGTGCATTTCTTGGAGAATTCGATCGATTTGCGTCTTATTTATGACACATCGTAGAAGGAGTCCAGTTGTGGATCTTCGATAGAGTTGGTCTTCAAAAATTGTATATCTTGAAGCTTTGGACCTTGTTTTTCGGGAGTCGGTCATGCTTTAGGTAATTCCATATGTCAATCGATCAATTATAGACTTCTTCGTTCATCTGCACTTCTTCTTTTGCTTCAATTGTTGGCGTCGTGAGATGAAGTATTGGAATATTCTCCATAGATGGGTCGTGGAATGCAGATCCCAAGTTAGCTAATGCGTCAGCTTGCATGTTCAGATCCCTTGGTATTTGTTCGATCAAAAAGTATTCGAATCGTGCGATTCGATCTTTAACAGCTTTGAGATAGTTCATCATTTTCGAATCTTTTGCTTGAAAGTCTCCATTTATTTGGTTGACTACCAATAAAGAATTTCTTCGAACATGCAACTGTTTTGCCCCCAGTCTAAGAGCGATATCCAATCCTGCGATCAGAGCTTCATATTCTGCTTCGTTGTTCGTGGCTTTGAATTCGCATCGTATGGAGTATACCATGTTTCCCCCCTGTGATGATTTTAGGACAACACCTAGTCCACATCCTCGTACGTTCGAAGAGCCATCAACGTAGAGTAACAAAGGTTTGTTGTCTGAAATCATCACATTATTGACCTCGTCGCACGTCGTTGGCTCTAGTCCTGGAAAAAATTCTGCTACAAAATCCGCCAATGCTTGTGATTTAATTGCCGTCTTGGGTTTGAATTCTATGTCGAACCCACTGAGATAGATACTCCACTTACCTAGACGTCCTGTTAGTTCTGGCTTCCGTAGTATAGTCTTAAGTGGATAATTAGTCACAACAATAATATGATGCGATACGAAGTAATGCCTTAGCTTTTTTGCTGCAGTCATGAGACCCAACAGCAATTTTTCCATGGACGTGTACCTGGTTTCTGCGTTGAGGAAAGATTTGCTCACATAATAAATTGGTCATTGCTGTTGATCTTCCTCTCGCCAAGTATAGCTGCAAACTTTCTCCTTCGACCGGTTTTGTCAACAAGGGTGGCGATGTCATATATTGCTTTAATTTCTGCAGAGCTTTCTCATGTTCGTCTGTCCATAAGAAACCTTGATTCTTTCTTATGACATTATAGAACAAGTGGCATTTATCCGATGACCGTGAGATAAATCGGGTTAAAGCTGCCACGCGTCCTGTTAATTTTTGGACCTCTTTGACATTCCTTGGAGATTGTATCTCGGTGATAGCTTTAACTTGTTCCGGACTTGCTTCGATTCCTCGTTGTGTCACCAAGTACCCTAAGAACTTCCCTGCACGTACTCCGAAGGAACATTTTGTTGGATTGAGCTTCATCTTGTATTGTCGTAGGATGTCGAATGATTGCTTTAGATGTGCTACATGATCGATCGAACGCTCCGATTTCACGAGCATGTCGTCGATATAAACTTCCATCGTTCGACCTAGATGTTCTTTGAACATCATTTTAACCAGCCTTTGATACGTCGAACCTGCATTCTTAAGACCAAATGGCATGACTTTGTAACAGTATATGCCTTTGTCTGTCATGAATGCGGTTTTTTCTTGGTCGTCCGTGTGCATCAGGATTTGGTTATATCCTGAATATGCGTCCATGAATGTCAACAATTCATGTCCTGCTGTTGCGTCGACCATAGCATCGATATGAGGTAACGGGAAAGGATCTTTTGGACAAGCTTTGTTTAGATCTGTGAAGTCGATCCAGACTCGCCATTTTCCATTCTTCTTTTGTACGACGACCACGTTGGCCAACCATTCTGGATATTTGACTGCTCGGATCTTTCCAGTTCTAAGCAGATTGTCGACTTCTGTAACACCCCGCTAAAACGGAAACACGAGGTGTGACAGCTAAGATTTCAATGCGATAGGAGATAAATAACATCATTCATTCATACCAAAATATTCAGAGTTTAAAAATTGTATTACAACCAACGGAAGTTTGAAATTACAGACATATCAAAATAAGGAAGTCTCGGTTGATGCCAACAAACGCGCAATTTAAGCTTTTTCATTTACCTTCTGATTTCTTGAAAAGCATGTTAAAACAAGCGTCAACTACGAGAGTTGGTGAGTTCACAGGTTTTATATGCACAAAACAGTTTCAAATGCAGAATCATTGTCGTAAAATCTTTGAACCACTTTAATCGTTCAAAACCACATATATGGACAAGATATGTAAGATTGAGCCACTACAAACCATTTCACCCCAACGTTATACCCCAGAGGAGGTCGCGAACCACATAGGATATAACGCTCCTATGAACTACACTATGGTGGAACTCCCTCCAACTGTGTAGAACATACCTCAACGACTACCTTAGCGGTCAGTCGAAGTCTGAAATAGTGCACCCTCTACTCGTCAGTCAGTAGGGTGGGTCTCATTACCAAATAGCGCTATCCACTAGATCATAGGCTCTTAACGAGTTAATAGTAGTGTATATTCTAAGGGGAATTTTACTCAATACATATAATAATTTGCATAATCACTTGCTCGAAAGCATAATTCATATCATTTTTCATCAACAACATGCTTTTCACCCCAAAATGTATAAAACAGTAAAATAGGGGCCGTGAATACTCACCTTGAGTAGCTTAGCGTTTGGTGCGAAAAAAAATCCGAACTTTTAGTCCCGAGCCTACGAGTGTCCTAGATAATTCATAGGTAACGTAAGTCTCAAAGTATCGGTTCATTACCCTAATTAAGTCCAATTCCGACATTCTTATATAGTTCCCATATTTAGTTTAGGTAGCCAACCATAGTCTAAAAATGATTTTAATATAAGTTTTATAACACCTTTAATGGTTGTAAGGCCTTGAAACTAAAAGTTTAAATTTTGAAAATATTCAGATTCTGTCAGTTTTGTGAGAGTGGAAAAAGGTCACTTTTTAGCTATGCTCCAAATAGGTTTAAGTTCCAAAACGTTTACCTACTGAAATTAGTGATTTTAGCAACATTTCCACCAAATTTCATAATTTTTAGAGGTGTTTAGCATATCTAAAGATTTTTTTGCAAAATCAGTGTGCACAACTCACTTTTGAAAATACATGTCAGTAGTGTTTGTTTCATAAAGAGTTTATTACCACTCCAAATCTTAAATTTCAAAAGGGGTTTTCAAGATAACATGCATACCTAACTAATAAAACAAATTTCACTCGAATTTGATGATTTATGAGTGAGATATGACCTCTTTAATCCATGCATGTGAATCTGCCATCTCTGGACAGATTGCAACACGAATTTATTTTCATTGGTTGAGCACTGAAAAATCCACCAAATCAAGTGATTCCAGGTTCTTTGAAAAGCTAACACATTGAACTTGAACTTAGAATCACAAATTATGCATTTTGAATAAGTTATCAAGGAGATATGCATGCAACAAGTTGACTTAAGATTTTGACCCGGAGCTGATGCATAACAAAATGTTTTGACTTAGATGAGGGGTCTAAACTTGGTATTTTTGAATGATTCCTGTGGGGTTTGATTCCTATTTCATAAAATATTAATCCCTCAAAAATGTAGATAAAAATAAGTTCATATGGACCTCTTTTGGGTCGTCCAAACACACATGCAACATTCTGTCAGCTTCTGTCCAGATTCAAAACCCACTATTTTCACAAAAACACATAGAAATCTTCAAGATTTGGGGTTTCTTTGATGCTAAACTAAATCCCCCATCATATTTCATGTAATAAAGAAGAAAATACTCAAATATCATGATGATACATGCATGCAACAATACCCATTTTCAGATTCATAGATGTATGCATAAAGAAAATTTTGGGGGTTATTCACATGTGACTGGATGTTTTATGCAAGAACAACTAGTGAAATATGAAGGCTTTAGCCATTCTTTTTGCAAGAATAATGAAATCAACAACTTGCATGGGTGTTTAATCACCCCATGATACTAAGTAAAACGAGATTACACAATACATGTTCAAGATTCTTGGCCATTCCTCAACACATACCATTTTGAGCAACATTTATGCTTGGTATGCATCTCCTAGCTTTTGAAATCATGAAACAAGAGTAAGTAAGAGATGAAGTACATATGATTTACCTTTAAAATGTCCTTGAAGATTACTTGATTCTCCAAGAACTTGAAGAACTCATAGAACATTAGAGAGAAACTAGAGAGAAAATGAGAGAATAGTTTTAGTGAGAGAATTTAGAGAGAGAGTAAGATGATGAAAATGAATGAAATGAGAGGTGTTGTGGGTTTTTAAATCAGCCAAAATAGGGTATGGGGGTGGTGGTGGACGTTCATAGGTGGGAGAGGGAGGTGGTGTGTTGGTGAAGTTAGGGTGTGTAAGTGTGTAATGTGTTGTAAGAATCTTGTCTCCCACTATTTCAACCCATGTGCAATAAAATGGTTTTGTTTCTTAAATTTAAATGGATGGTCTTATAAAGTAATTAATTTAGTTTTGTTGAAATATTGTAGTATTGGGTGTAAATAGTTGCTAAAAATGGAAACCGTTACCGAAAACGCGCGTTTTTGCGATTCTTGCGTAACGAAAGCAATTTTCGAATTTTTATTATGGAACTTATTAGAAATTGATATTTTTAATATTTTGAGTCATTTAAAAATTAATTCGACAGTCTAGCGGTCGGAATCGGGACCTGCTGTTAACAGTTAGTCGGTTCGTGCAAGTTTTTCAGAAAGAAGCGATTTTTGTTCGACTTATATCCTAATCTTGAAATTTCGGGCACTTACGGACTAAAACGGGCGATCTTTCGGAATTTCTAAGTTATCTCCAAAATTTTTCGCACTCTCAACCTTTATTCTTCCTAAAAAGATATAGGATTAAGATTTCACTAAGAATTATACTAATGAGTGATTACTGGGCCGCTAACCTGAGAGCCGAATTTTGTCGGTTGTCACATTTACCCCCTGTTGAAAGAAATTTCGTCCTGAAATTTACTATTTGCCATATCCAGGAGGCTCTTTTGTAAACAGGTGAGGGTACTTGCTCTTCATAAAAGCTTCTCGTTCGCGGGTAAACTCCGGTCCATGCTTTGAGTTCCAACGGACCTTGACAATTGGTATCTTACTACCCCTTAACTGCTTGACTTCTTGGTCAAGAATTTCAATTGGTTCCTCTGTAATGCGTAGCTGCTCATTGATTTGAACTTCCTCTAATGGTAGAACCACTGTTTCCATGGACAAACTTTTCTTCAGATTCGAAACATGGAAGGTATCATGGAGGGCACTGAGTTCCAAAGGTAAATCCAATTTGTATGCAACAAGTCCGACTCGCTCTTGTATCTCAAATGGTCCAATGAATCTAGGACTCAGTTTTCCTTTCTTTCCAAACCCTAGTAACGCTTCCCATGGTATTACTTTCAAAAGCACCTTGTCACCAACTTGAACTTCCAAAGGCTTCCTGCGATTATCAGCATAACTCTTATAACGATCCCTGGCTGCTTTTCAGCCTTTGCTGCATTGTTTTAAAATTTGTCCGTCGTTTCTTGAACGATATGGGGCCTAGTTAGTTGTCGTTCTCCAATCTCTAATAAACTAAGTGGTGGTCTGCATTTGCGTCCATAAAGAGCTTCGTATGGAGCGCACTAAATGCTGGTATGGTAACTGTTATTGTAGGAGAATTCAGTCAATGGTAGATGATTGTCCCAACTTCCTTCGAATTCCATCACGCAGGCACACAACATGTCCTCCAGCGTTTGAATGGTTCCCTCTGTCTGTCCATCCGTTTGAGGATGATATAAGGTGCTTAGATCTAACCTTGTGCCCATCGCTTTGTTTAATGATTGCCAGAAGCGTGAAATAAAGCGGCTATCTCTGTCGGAAATAATTGAAACAGGTAATCCATGGCGCATAACGATTTTGTTCACGTAGAGTTGCGTAAGTCTGTCTATACTGAAGTCTTCTCGAATTGGTAAGAAGAGCATTGATTTCGTAAGGCGATCCTCAATTACCCATATTGAGTCATGACCCTTCTGGGTTTTGGGTAATTTGATCACAAAATCCATTGATATATGCTCCCACTTTCATTGTGGAATTTCCGGCTGTTGCAGGAGTCCGGATGGCTTCTGGTGTTCTGCCTTGATCGTGGCACAGGTCAAGCATTTACTAACATACAGAGCTATATCCTTTTTCATCCTAGGCCACCAGTAGTGCTCTTTTAGTCCTTTGTACATCTTGTCAGATCCTGGATGTATCGAGTATCTCGCCAGATGAGCTTCATCCATGATCGTTGACCTTAATTGATCGACCTTTGGTATCCATATCTTGTCCTTAAAATAACGTATTCCGTCTAATTCTACCTCAAAATCCTTTTCTAACTGGTGTAGAGTCTCCTTCTTCAGGTTTTCTACCTTCAATGCTTCTTCTTGAGCTTCAAGTATTTGATTTTTCAAACTCGTCTGCACTATCATTCCCATGGCTCGTGCTCTTGAAGGTTTCACCTTTTCTTTCCTGCTCAGTGCATCAGCTACCACATTTGCCTTTCCTGGGTGATACTTTATCTCGCAGTCGAAGTCATTGAGCAATTCATCCCATCTTCTTTGCCTCATGTTCAACATTTTCTTGTCAAGAATGTGCTGGAGGCTCTTGTGATCTGTACAAATGGTGCATTTGGTACCATAAAGGTAATGCCTCCAAATCTTTAGTGCATACACCACGGCTCCAAGTTCTAAATCATGAGTGGTGTAGTTTTTCTCGTGAACCTTTAACTGCCTAGATGCATAAGCGATAACCTTCTCATGTTGCATTAAAACACGTCCTAGGCCCTGATGCGAAGCATCGCAGTACACCATGAAGTTATCCGTTCCTTCGGGTAATGCCAATATTCGTGCGTTACACAACTTATGCTTAAGCTGTTGAAATGCTTCTTCCTATTTTTCTCCCCAAACAAACTTTTTATCTTTCTAAGTTAAAATTGTCAATGGTTGCGCGATCTTGGAGAAATTTGCGATAAATCGCCGATAATAGCCTGCCAAACCAAGATATTATCGAATTTCTGTCGGTGTCTTCGGAGCTTCCCATTGTTTTTATGGCCTCAATCTTGGCTGGATCGACATGGATTCCCTCTTCGTTCACCACATGACCCAGAAAGTGCACTTCACGAATACAAAACTCACATTTGGAAAATTTCGCGTAAAGCTCTTCGGTTTGGAGCAACTCCAGTATCAATCTTAAATGCTGGTCATGCTCCTCCGTGCTTCGTGAGTAGATCAGAATGTCATCTATGAAGACAATCACAAATTTATCCAAGTACGGTCGACATATCCTGTTCATTAAATCCATGAACACTGCTGGAGCGTTTGTCAAACCAAATGGCATGACCAAGAACTTGTAATGACCATACCGAGTTCTGAACGCTGTCTTGACGATATCTTCTTCTCGCACTCTCATTTGATGGTAACCTGACTGAAGGTCGATTTTGGAAAAGTAGGTAGGTCCTTGCAACTGGTCGAACAGGTCGTCTATGCGCGGTAGAGGATATCGATTTTGATATTGATCTTGTTCAGCTCCCTAAAGTCTATGCACATTCGAAAGGATCCGTCCTTCTTTTTGACGAACAAGACCGGGGATCCCCAGGGTGAAGAGCTGGGTCGGATGAGTCCTTTATCTTACCGTTCTTGAAGCTGCTTCGACAGTTCCAGCATTTCTGACGGAGCTAGTCGATACGGCGACTTTGCTATGGGGGCCGCTCCTGGAACTAAGTCAATGTGGAACTCCACCTGCCTTTGTGGGGGTAATCCAGGCAACTCCTCCGGGAACACCTCGGGAAATTCTCGCACAATCGGAATATCCTGGATTTGCTTTTCTTTTGTCTCCTTATCCAAGACATGCGCCATGAATGCTACACATTCCTTTCGTAGATGACTTCGCATTTTCATATATGACACTATCTTGACGTCTCTCTTTGGCTTTTCTCCATGTACTTCGAGTACACCTCCTTCGGGTAGTGCTAACATAACTATCTTCTCAGCACAACATATCGTCGCTCGGTGGTTAGACATCCAATCCATACCAACTATTATGTCAAAACTCCCTATCTTGATCGGGATTAAATCTATACTAAGGTCCTTTCTTGCTAAGCTCAGTGTGCATTTCTTGACTACTTTTCGACTTTTATCTAAATGACCTTGAGATGTCTCTTCTGACTAGTGCTATACTTTCTTTTATTACCATCTTTCTATTCGATGGACTCTACGACTACCTTATTTCTTCTATTTGCGACAAGGTCGGTAGTAACTTGAGTGACTATGGTAGGTACGACTTCCAGGACTTGTTGGGCTATCGGTTGAGCAATGTTGAGCGATTAATTCGTACGGTTCACTTTCTAGCTATGTGTGTTTCTTCTGGAAAATACGGTTCTAAATCATTTGTAAAATGTATGTTTGATTAAAAGTTGTCTTTAATAAATGTGCGAAAATATTTGTATTTTATTTATAACAATTTCTTTAAAATAAAATCGATAAGGACATCTTTGTGATTAATTTAAAATTTGGTGTCGTAAAAACTTAATACTTATCTGAAAGGGTCAAAATTTGATGCTAACGCATCCTTAAAATATTTTGCTTGCCCAAGCAAATGTTTAAATGGGACAACCAAAAAGTACATTTTGAAATTCTTTCACATCCACAGCATACGAGAGTTACAACCGAAAGGATCAACTTTTGCCAACAGTATTACCACAACTTGCCAGCACAAGTCAACTCTCCTAGTCGTCCTTCTTGCTGTCATAACCTTTTCTACAACATCGGTGGTACCTTCTTCCAAGAGATGCACCAATTTCGTCAACTTAAATATGTCCCAGTTCTATCTTGATGCCCTGCTTCAACTATTTTGCAGTCCGTCGGCGAGTGTTCGCATTGTTCGAGCCTCTCCTTGTGTCATACTATTAATATAACCGATCAATATCCCCGAAAGGATATGAAATGATCTTGCATTATCTAGATGAGTTATCGCCAGTCCACTCCGAATGGTTGCTTCAACTTTCTTCTGATTCGTCTCATATGAGGTGGTGGGAGGTTCGGGTTAAGCGTAGGAAAAACTAGAGTAGGTTGAGGTAAGATAGTTGTTGGGGTAATTGGAGGTGGATCGCTTAAATATTCTCACTTGTTACTCTAGTTTTTGGAATCATAATGCTTAGACGGGTCTTTCTCCGAAGTCTAAGTAATAGTGTTTGACATAATAATTGTAGTGTCCGCACAACTTATTAACACGCATTCAAACTACTAGTGACATCCTAAGCGCTAACGCAGGAGTGTTCAACAATGGCGTTACTTTTCTTAAACGCGTAAGTGCTATAGTAAATATCAACATCAGGATATGCTTCTGTGAACTCAAACGGTTTATGCTTTTCAGGAGGTTTTTGGAAGGTTCCAATTCTACTAGCCGTATGATTAGTTTATAAGTCTTATTCTACTTATACCATGGCTAGGCATAGGTGATCAGGCTCTGCCTATCTATGATATATCAAAATAATACCTATCCTAATCATCTTAGTAGTAAAATTCTCCTAAATTTTGAAATCTTTGATTTTGAAAAGTTATATAATTTCTGTAAAAATGTTGGTTATAGTACTTGGTTTTATAGAAAACCGATGTTCTCTATAACCTATGGCTCTGATACCAAATCTGTAACACCCCGCTAAAACGGAAACACGACGTGTGACAGCTAAGATTTCAATGCGATAGGAGATAAATAACATCATTCATTCATACCAAAATATTCAGAGTTTAAAAATTGTATTACAACCAACGGAAGTTTGAAATTACAGACATATCAAAATAAGGAAGTCTCGGTTGATGCCAACAAACGCGCAATTTAAGCTTTTTCATTTACCTTCTGATTTCCTGAAAAGCATGTTAAAACAAGCGTCAACTACGAGAGTTGGTGAGTTTACAGGTTTTATATGCACAAAACAGTTTCAAATGCAGAATCATTGTCGTAAAATCTTTGAACCACTTTAATCGTTCAAAACCACATATATGGACAAGATATGTAAGATTGAGCCACTACAAACCATTTCACCCCAACGTTATACCCCAGAGGAGGTCGCAAACCACATAGGATATAACGCTCCTATGAACTACACTGTGGTGGAACTCCCTCCAACTGTGTAGAACATACCTCAGCGACTACCTCAGCGATCAGTCGAAGTCTGAAATAGTGCACCCTCTACTCGTTAGTCAGTAGGGTGGGTCTCATTACCAAATAGCGCTATCCACTAGATCATAGGCTCCTAACAAGTTAATAGTAGTGTATATTCTAAGCGGAATTTTACTCAATACATATCATAATTTGCATAATCACTTGCTCGAAAGCATAATTCATATCATTTTTCATCAACAACATGCTTTTCACCCCAAAATGTATAAAACATTAAAATAGGGGCCGTGAATACTCACCTTGAGTAGCTTAGCGTTTGGTGCGAAAAAAAATCCGAACTTTTAGTCCCGAGCCTACGAGTGTCCTAGATAATTCATAGGTAACGTAAGTCTCAAAGTATCGGTTCATTACCCTAATTAAGTCCAATTTCGACATTCTTATATAGTGCCCATATTTAGTTTAGGTAGCCAACCATAGTCTAAAAATGATTTTAATATAAGTTTTATAACACCTTTAATGGTTGTAAGGCCTTGAAACTAAAAGTTTAAATTTTGAAAATATTCAGATTCTGTCAGTTTTGTGAGAGTGGAAAAAGGTCACTTTTTAGCTATGCTCCAAAAAGGTTTAAGTTCCAAAACTTTTACCTACTGAAATTACTGATTTTAGCAACATTTCCACCAAATTTCATAATTTTTAGAGGTGTTTAGCATATCTAAAGAAGTTTTGCAAAATCAGTGTGCACAACTCACTTTTGAAAATACATGTCAGTAGTGTTTGTTTCATAAAGAGTTTATTACCACTCCAAATCTTAAATTTCAAAAGGGGTTTTCAAGATAACATGCATACCTAACTAATGAAACAAATTTCACTCGAATTTGATGATTTATGAGTGAGATATGACCTCTTTAATCCATGCATGTGAATATGCCATCTCTGGACAGATTGCAACACGAATTTATTTTCATTGGTTGAGCACTCAAAAATCCACCAAATCAAGTGATTCCAGGTTCTTTGAAAATCTAACACATTGAACTTGAACTTAGAATCAAAAATCATTCATTTTGAATAAGGTATCAAGGAGATATGCATGCAACAAGTTGACTTAAGATTTTGACCTGGAGCTGATGCATAACAAAATGTTTTGACTTAGATGAGAGGTCTAAACTTGGTATTTTTGAATGATTCCAGTGGGGTTTGATTCCTATTTCATAAAATATTAATCCCTCAAAAATTTAGATAAAAATAAGTTCATATGGACCTCTTTTGGGTCGTCCAAACACACATGCAACATTATGTCAGCTTCTGTCCAGATTCAAAACCCACTATTTTCACAAAAACACATAGAAATCTTCAAGATTTGGGGTTTCTTTGATGCTAAACTAAATCCCCCATCATATTTCATGTAATAAAGAAGAAAATACTCAAATATGATGATGATACATGCATGCGACAATACCCATTTTCAGATTCATAGATGTATGCATAAACAAAATTTTGGGGGTTATTCACATGTGACTGGATGTTTTATGCAAGAACAACTAGTGAAATATGAAGGCTTTAGCCATTCTTTTTGCAAGAATAATGAAATCAACAACTTGCATGGGTGTTTGATCACCCCATGATACTAAGTAAAACGAGATTACACAATACATGTTCAAGATTCTTGGCCATTCCTCAACACATACCATTTTGAGCAACATTTATGCTTGGTATGCATCTCCTAGCCTTTGAAATCATGAAACAAGAGTAAGTAAGAGATGAAGTACATATGATTTACCTTTAAAATGTCCTTGAAGATTACTTGATTCTCCAAGAACTTGAAGAACTCATAGAACATTAGAGAGAAACTAGAGAGAAAATGAGAGAATAGTTTTAGTGAGAGAATTTAGAGAGAGAGGAAGATGATGAAAATGAATGAAATGAGAGGTGTTGTGGGTTTTTAAATCAGCCAAAATAGGGTATGGGGGTGGTGGTGGACGTTCATAGGTGGGAGAGGGAGGTGGTGTGTTGGTGAAGTTAGGGTGTGTAAGTGTGTAATGTGTTGTAAGAATCTTGTCTCCCACTATTTCAACCCATGTGCAATAAAATGGTTTTGTTTCTTAAATTTAAATGGCTGGTCTTATAAAGTAATTAATTTAGTTTTGTTGAAATATTGTAGTATTGGGTGTAAATAGTTGCTAAAAATGGAAACCGTTACCGAAAACGCGCGTTTTTGCGATTCTTGCGTAACGAAAGCAATTTTCGAATTTTTATTATGGAACTTATTAGAAATTGATATTTTTAATATTTTGAGTCATTTAAAAATTAATTCGACAGTCTAGCGGTCGGAATCGGGACCTGCTGTTAACAGTTAGTCGGTTCGTGTAAGTTTTTCCGAAAGAAGCGATTTTTGTTCGACTTATATCCTAATCTTGAAACTTTTGAAATGTTTTTATATAAGCAACTTAAAATATGATAATTTAATTTATATTGGCTTTAATTGAGTCGGTTCGGCATTATATAAGATTTTAGGGCACTTACGGACTAGAACGGCTTTTTCGGGCGATCTTTCGGAATTTCTAAGTTATCTCCAAAATTTTTCGCACTCTCAACCTTAATTCTTTCTAAATAGATATAGGATTAAGATTTCACTTAGAATTATACTAATGAGTGATTACCGGGCCGCTAACCTGAGAGCCGAATTTTGTCGGTTGTCACAACTTCATCGTTGATTACTTTGTTGCGTTCAGGTGCGAACTTGCGACGTTTCTGCTTTATTGGCTTGAAAGTAGGATCCACGTTTAACTTGTGCGATATAACGTTGGGATCTATCCCAACCATATCTTCGTGCGACCAGGCAAAACAGTCCGAATGTTCCTACAAAAAAGATATAATCGTGTTTTTATGTCAGGGGGGAGCGAGGCTCCTACGAAGACCTTTCGATCAGGATGTTCAGGATCGAGCACGACTTCTTCTAGCCGAAGATCATTGTTCGATTTCTTTCCATCCTGGATCTGTAATTGCTAGATGTCCTGCGGCTTTGTTTTCATCGTGATGTTGTAGCATTCTCGTGCGATCTTCCTTTCACTAGCAATTTCTTGAATTCCCCATGGAGAATGAAACTTGATCTTTTGATGATATGTTGAAGGAACTGCTTTCATCTCGTGGATCCAAGGTCTTCCAAGAATAACATTATAGGCCGATTGGCAATCTACAACATTGAACTTTGTTTGTTTGTTGATGCCTTTGGCGAAGACAGGTAAGATGATTTCTCCAAGAGTGTTCATCGGGTCTCCATTGAATCCAATCAGAGTAGTACTTCGTCGCACGATTTCTGATCGTTCGATTCCCATAACTTTAAGAGTATCTGCAAAAATAACGTTAGCTGAACTGCCTCAATCGATCAATATTCTCTTGGTCGAATAGTTTCCGATGGTCAACTTTATGACTAAAACGTCATGATGCTTATGATGGACTCCTTGAGTATCATCTTTGTCGAACGTAATTGTCATCGTGTTGAGCTCTTTTTCGGCCTTTGAATTGACTTCATCGGGGATAGGGCATTCGTCTGGACTATCTCGCGCATGCCTTTTAGCAGCAGAATACGTAAGACCGCATACTTCTGATCCTCCGGTGATGCAGTTTACAACTTTAGTATGAACTGGAGATGCTGGTCGTCCTTGTTCTTTGGGGATGACACCTTTAAGATGTCCCTTCGACTTCAAATATGAAATCTCCTTCTTAAGGCTGATGCATTCATCCGTCGTATGGCCATGATCTTCATGGAAATCGCACCATCTATTTTGATCTTTATCTTTACTTGGTTTGTCAGATTTCTTTGGCCAACGTACGTTTGCATCAATCTTTCGTAGTGAATCCACCAAGTCTTTCGATGTACCTGCAAAGTTGTAGGTAGATAATTCTGGATAATGTATTTTAACGGTACCTTTGCTTGGTCGAATTTTTGACTCGTGTCGAGGGTTTCCAATCTTGTTCACTCTTTTGTGCATAAAATC
The DNA here is from genome assembly GCA_030169165.1 of Centaurea solstitialis. Taxonomy (NCBI): domain Eukaryota; kingdom Viridiplantae; phylum Streptophyta; class Magnoliopsida; order Asterales; family Asteraceae; genus Centaurea; species Centaurea solstitialis. Next base: position 54,441,038 of record CM058046.1, on the reverse strand, counting down.
ATGATTTTGAGCACTAAGAGGTTTCTTTTCGACGGAATGCTTTCGTCGAAAGAGAGCATCGTCCTCTATTCTCATGAAAGCTAATGTTCTAACTCGCACGTCGTCGAAGTTTTCTGGTGGGTATTTTGTCAGTTCTAGATATAATCCAGAGGAATCTTCTAGCCCACGTTTATACGCCTCGATCGCAGTCTTCACATCACAATTCTTTACTTCGATCATTGCCGCGTTGAATATGTTGAAGTAGTCGCGAATTGTTTCTCCAGGCTTCTGTACGACGTAGTATAGGTCGCTGGTCTGTTTCTCCATCTTACGACTGCTAGCAAACTGTCGAGTGAATTGGTTTACCAATTCAGCAAATGATCCGACACTTTTTGGCTTTAGGTTAATAAGCCATTGTAACGCTGCTTCCGTCAAAGTAGATCCGAAGCTTTTGCACATGTAGACTTCTTGGAATTGCGTCGGTATAGGAACTGTCCACATGAGTTGCTTGTATTGCGCGACATGTTCGACTGGATCGGTGACTCCGGATATTTTGTTTCAAAGGCTGGAATTGTGTATTTTTTGGGCACGTCGACGAGAGATATTTCATCGACGAACGGTGAAGCTTGGAATCCGATTTTAGGTTCGACCTCGACGGGTACTGCTGCTCCGGGTAATTTTGTAAGTAATGCGAATAACTTTTGATTCTGCTCCTCCAAAGATTTCAATCGTACGTTTAGAGGATCCTCAGTGGTTACTGGAATTGTTGGGATAAAACCAGAAGAAATTCCGGTGTTGGGTGGTATCGTTGTATGAATTGTGGAACTAGCAGCTGTGGGTATATGACCAGGAATAGGAATTTGTTGAGAAATGTTGTTAAAGGGACAAAACGTGAATGCGGGTGGGCCTTGAGGCATAGGTGGTGGGCCTTGAGGCATAGGTGTTGGACCTTGAGGCATAGGTGGTGGACCTTGAGGTATAGTTGGTCGTACGTTATTATGCTGCTGGTTTAAAGTTGATAAAGGTACTGAGGCGTTGAACTGTGGACGAAGCGGTGGCCTCAGGTGTTGAGGTGGATAAGGAGGAGGAATGGGCGTTGATGGAACTTGTGAAGCTTGAAGACGTTGGATTTCTTCATTAGCTTGCTGCAATTGTTGTTGAAGAGATGCTATGAATGCGTTATTCATTATCCTGCAAAAATAGCTCAAAGAGAACTCAAAGAAAAGACTAGTACAAAGGCGCACTTTTCACCGAATGAATCTTTCCTCAAAACGGAGCCCCACGGTGGGCGCCAAACTGTTTATGTAAAAACTTACACAAGTCAAATGTCGTATGAAAATGTGTGAGGCTTAACCGTCGAGAGAAAGAAATTGCAATCGATAAGAACTGCGAAAAAGTAAAATAAGACAGATAGTTTGATGACGCAGGAAAAACCTCACGACGGAGGAAAAAACCTGCGGTCGACCTAAAAGGTAAGTCGACAGTGCACAATGATCACCAAGCAGGGGTGATGTCCTTTGAGTTTACAGCTTCAATCGTACGATTATAAGAGAAATAACAATGGAATCGAATGTAAAATACAAATGATTATCAAGAATAGAAAGTATAGAGCTTGTAGACTTCGGGCAAACTTCGTGTTTCCAAATGTTGACTTGATTCTTCTTATATAGCAGCTTGAGAGTAACCGTCCAACGGTATCATTGATTATTAAAGCTCAACTCGTAACTGTCCAACGGTATTGTTGAATGTTAATGTCCAGATTGTAACTGCTGCGAGAATCTTGCTTGTAACGGTCGACCTCTTGATGTTGTCGGTTTCTATCGAACGAGTTATAACTTAAGACATGTCCGTTGTAATGATGTACTCCAACAAGCATAGCATAGTACTCGATCTCAGACTTTCTCAAAGGTGGACAATGATAATCAGCTTGCCTGCATTAAAAGATATGAACTTCGTATGTTTATTCGTTAGTACTGTCGTACGTCATTGTAGATGTCGTTCGACTTCTGTGATAGAATTATCCGATGATCAGTGTTCTTTGCTAGAGGATCTTATTAGTTTATTTTAGGACCTTATCTTAATACAAAATTATTTTCCTATCATTTGTCTTACGATTATAACTAGCTATCGTGCATTCGTAGATTTTTACCCAAACAATCTTACCTAAGTTTTCCTAATTAGTTATCTTAAAAAGAAAATTCACTAAAACTTATACTAATAGTGATGATCGACTGCTAACCCGAGAGCTAAAAATTTCTGGTTGTCACATTTACCCCCTGTTGAAAGAAATTTCGTCCCGAAATTTACTATTTGCCACTTCCAGGAGATTCTTTTATAAACAGGTGGGGGTACTTGCTCTTCATAAAAGCTTCTCGCTCCCAAGTAAACTATGGTCCATGTTTTGAGTTCCAACGAACCTTCACAATTGGTATCTTACTACGCCGTAATTGCTTGATTTCTCGATCAAGCCTTTCAGTCGGCTCCTCTGTGATGCGTAGCTGCTCGTTGATTTGGACTTCCTCTAGTGGTAGAACCACTGTCTCTTCAGTTAGGCATTTCTTCAGGTTAGACACATGGAAGGGGTCATGAATAGCGCTGAGCTCTGGAGGTAGGTCTAACCTGTAGGCGACTGGTCCGATTCTTTCTAGAATCTCGAATGGCCCAATGAATCGGGGACTCATTCCATGGTGATACCTTTAGCAATACTCTATCGCTAACCTGAAATTCCAACGGTTTCCTGTTGGGTGCAAAATCGGATTGTATCCGAGATCACAAGATTGTGCTAAAGTTGAAGTCAAAGGCAAAGTCAAAGTGTGCAACAAAGTCAAAGTTTACTTTTATTGTTTTAGTCTTTTGTAATAGTTTTCCTTTAATAGGGTAGTTTGTGTAATTCTTGTAAACCTTGAGGGTTTAGATGTTTGGGTATAAATACCCAATGTGAGTTAGTTTGGTAGGTGTGACATGCATAATTGTAAACGTGTAAATTGAGAGTGAAGAGAGAAGCCAAGTTCTTAAGTGTGTGTGTTCTTGGTGTGTTTAGTGTGTGTATTCAATTCATCAAGAATCAATGACATATGGCTTTCAAATCATTCTCTACTTGTTTGCATGTTGATTAGAACTTGAATCTGGAACAACAAGTGGTATCAGAGCTGGAAATTCATTGAATTTGGTATGATTTCTTAAGCTTTTTGTGTTTTTTTGAAAATGGAGGTTTGAGTTTTGATGTTCTTCATTTGATCATGATTTGGATCTAAATGTGATTGTTTGTGGTTAAAATGATGTTTTTACTGTGTTAGGAAGTGATTTAGAGTCAAAATTTGGTGATTTGAGCAGTAATTTTTGAGTTTTTTTTACCTTCTGCTCGGTTTTTTCTCGTTTTTCCGAATTCTGTTCATATTTTCCGAATTGGAATATTCAAAAATTCCGAATCGGAAAATATCAGTTTTCCGAATCGGATTTTTGAAATTTTCCGAATCGGAAAATTTTTTGGATTCGGAAATTGTGTTCGAAGTTAGTTATACTCATTTTCCGACTTGGTATTAGTCAATTTCCGATTCGGAAAACATCATTTTCCGATTCGGAAATTGCCCAAATACCAACTCGAAATTTTTCTCGGAACTCTATCAGGTTTATTTTTCCGATTCGGAAAATCATCTTTTCCGATTCGGAAAATTGAAAAAACCGAATCGGAATATAGTGTTTTCCGAATCGGATTAGTTTAAGCAAAAAAAAAAAAAAAAAGAACTTCTGAGATAAACTTGCAGATTCTTATAGTCGGTTCAACATCATTCTGAATGATTTGAGGAGAAATGGGATGCAAAAGTCTACTTCTGAGATAAACTTCAAGTTCTTGAAGAATCTCAATCCAGAATGGGATCACTACTCCGTTAATCTTCAAATGAACAAGAACTTGGCGGAAGAAGACTTGCATGACTTGTATTCCATTCTTAGTCAACATGAAGTGAAAGTCAAAGATATTGTGATGAAGCAGAAGAGTATTTCTGATTCTTTGGCCCTGTTGACTGAAAAGAAGAAGAGTGTGCTCCCTAGTGCTAGTTCAAAGAAGAAAAGCCATTCAAAGGCTTTAGTCACCGAGTTGTCTGATTCTGATTCAGAATCCCTTGAAGATGAAAGTTCTGAGTCCGATGTTGATTTGAAGCGAGTTGCCGACAAACTTGCTCTTTTGTCTAGTTCGATTCACAAACGTTATGGGAAGAAGAAGTTCTATTCGAAACCCAAGTTTGATAACTACAAAAGAGACAAGTACAAGCCAAAGGATTATGAGAGAAGGCCGGAGAGGAAGAATTATGAGAAAGAAAAGACAGATGAGAAAGGCAATGTTTGTTTCAACTGTGGCAAACCAGGCCATTTTGTCAAAGATTGTAGAGCACCGAAAGTCAGGGATTTTGACTACTACTCAAAGAAGGCTCAACTTGCTAAACGCAAGAGTGAAGGAAAAGTTTTGATGGCGGAAGAGGAATGTTGGTATGATGATACTTCTGATGATGAGGATTCTGCTCATTTCACACAAGTTCACTACAATCTCATGGCTAGTGTGGAAGAAACCATCAACCTTCACAAACAGACCGAAGAAACAAATGAGGTAAGTCAAACTCCTTCTGACTCGGATATGTCTGATAATGATGAATGCTCTTTAGAAGAACAGTTTTTAATTTTAAAAACTGAATTTGATGACTTGAAGGAAAAGATTAAGTTCGAAAGAGCTCGAGTCATTGAATTCAGTAATGAATGTGAATTATATAAATCTTTAGCTGATGATCGTGAGCTTGAAAAGGCTGAGATTAGGAAAGAGAAAGCCAAACTAGAATCTCAAATCTCTGAGATGAAGAGTGCTTTAGTAAATTTGGAGTCTGAAAAAGCTGAATATATGATCAAATATGAAGTTTGTTTTCAAGATAGGTCTGAGGCTTATGCCAAAATCAAACAGTTGGAGGATCTTAATATCAAAAGAGGTCAGACTCAACAGACGCTTAAGCTTTTGACAAATAATCTAAAGGATACTAGATTTTACAATCCAAAAATGGGGTTAGGTTTACCTGAAAATGATGTTTTAAAGAAAGCCCCTAAAGGTCTTTATCAGTTTGATAACTTAAGTTTTCCAAAATTAAATGAGACCTTTGTAAAATCTGGTAGCTCATTATCTGATTCTTCGGATAAAGGTAAAGAAAAAGTTGTTGATGACTCAAGTGATAGTTTTTCAGATTCAAAGCCAAAGAGAAAGAATAACTTTGATTTCACATGTGATTTTAAATATGATGATTTAAATCAAAGTTACAAAACAAGAAAACCCGAGTTTTCTCATACTCAGTGTGTTTCTTTGTATTCTCAAGATGTAAAGTCTTTTTCAAATGAATCTGAAAAGCTTAGTAACAATATTGAAAATGAGTCAACGACAACTGATTCTTCTCCTAAATCTGAAGATAAGACAAGTGAACTTGAAAAAGAAACAGATTCTGAAAATCTTTCTGAGTTTATTCAAGTTAATAATCTTTCAGAAAATCAAAGCGTTTCTGATTATGAGTCTGATTCTGATTCTGATGAGACCAAACCATGTTTTGATTCTGATAATGATGATGATATTGAAGAGGGTTTTGAAGAGCAAAAGATAAATTTTATTTCAAACCCCATGTTTGAGTCTCAAGATACTCCACCTTGTTTTGATCAAAGTAAGACTGAAGTCACTGATTTAATTACATATGCTGTTATTGACAAAGATGGATATCTTGTGTACAAAAGTTTAGATAGTATGGTTGAAGGAGATATCCTTAAATCAGAACTCAAACTACCAGATGTGGAGTTTGGTGCTGTTTTTGAAAAACCAATATCGAGTACACAAGATAAACCAAATGTTGTAAATGTTTCAAGTGATAGTGGAATTTCTAACGATAAGAAATCCTCGTGTACATTGTTAAAGTCTGAAACTTGTTCAATTAATTTTGATGCAAGTACTTTTGAGGTAGGAAGTACGTCTTGTGCTACACTTGAAACATCTTCAAAAGATTCATCTGATGTATGTTCAGTTCCTAAGACACCTATTAACTCTAGTTCTTCTGATTCTACAGATTTAAAAAGTTTTAAACGACATGGCCTAGGGTGGAAGAAGAAAGATTCAAAGAAGAAAAAGCGTTTTGTTAAAAAGTCATCCGTTGATGATGCAAATAAATGTAATCTGAATGTTAGATTCAATAAGTGTCAAAACTCTTTTGAGTCTGCCTTAATGTTTTTTGCTATGCAACGTTTGCATTGTACTCATTGTGGTGATAATTCTTTTTCTTTGAACTCTAGTCATGTTAACAAGAAGAGATCTAGTGGTGTTTCTCATGATAAATCTCGTGCTTACTCGTTTGATCATCATGCTAAAGTGTTTAGTGCTAAAAAGAAAAATCTTTCAAAAGCAAAAGATAAATCAGTAGATGTGAAATTTGTGTGCAAATGGATTCCTAAAGATTTATTGAATGCACAAATTTCAAAGTCTGGTATAAACTGTAAGATTTTAGGTTCATCTTCTGATTTGTTAAAGATGTATGAGACCAACAAGAAAGGACCCATTTGGATATGGGTTCCCAAGATGAACTAACATGTTTCTACAGGCCAGGCATATGTGGTATGTCGATTCCGGTTGTTCAAGACATATGACTGGCTACAAGGAGTTGTTGCACAATTATGTGGAACGACCAGGAGGAACAGTTAGTTTTGGGAATAAGACGACTGGTGTCATCAAAGGTTACGGCATTCTTACAAATGGTAAGGTATCCATAAAGAAGGTACTTTATGTTGAGGGGTTAAGTCATAATCTTTTTAGTGCAAGTCAGTTTTGTGATGGTTATAACATTGTTCTCTTTTCCATCATTAACTGTCTTATCATTAATAGTGATGGTGTTGAGATTTTTGAAGGGAGAAGGTTTTACAATCTCTATGTGGTTGACTTTCCGGTGATAGATACGTCGAAACCAGTTTGTTTGTTTTCAAAGGCAACAAAAGGCGAAAGTTGGCTATGGCATAGAAGATTTTCTCATCAGAATTTCTCAGATATTAGCAAACTAGCTAATGGTGGATTGGTGAAAGGTCTTCCAAAGTTGACATTTGATAGAGATTCTTTATGTCCGGCTTGTCAAATGGGAAAGATGAAGAGAAGTTCTCACAAGTCAAAGACAGAATCTTCGTGTCAATCACCACTCGAAATGCTCCACATGGACTTATGCGGACCGATGAGAATTCAATCAATTAGTGGAAAGAAGTACATTCTTGTTATGGTTGATGAATACTCACGGTACACGTGGCTAGAATTTCTGAGAATGAAATTTGAAGCTCCTGAGTTGATCATAAAGTTCATTAAGAGGATCCAAGTTCTTTTGCAACTTCCAGTTCGAAAGATTAGGAGTGATAATGGCACTGAATTTAAAAATGCTACTTTAGATGCTTATCTAACATCTGTTGGTATTTCTCATAATTTTTCAGGTGCTTATACTCCGCAACAAAATGGAGTTGTAGAAAGACGAAACCGAACCTTAGTGGAAGCGGCACGAACGATGCTAGCTTACTCCGGATTACCTCTTACATTTTGGGCCGAAGCGGTTTCAACGGCTTGTTTTACACAAAATCGAACTATCATCACTAAGCGCTTTCAGAAAACTCCTTATCATATAATCAACCGTAGAGTTCCTAATGTGAAATTTTTTCATGTTTTTGGTTGTAGGTGCTACATTCTCAATAACCGTGACAATCTTGGTAAGTTTGACAAGAAAGCTGACGAGGGATACTTTCTTGGTTATTCGCTAACGTCAAAGACTTTCCGGGTCTACAACAAAAGAACCAAGATGGTTATGGAAACCGTTTATGTGACCTTTGATGAAACCGTGTCAATGACTTCTGAACATAGCAGTTCAGGACTCGAAATTCATAGTCAAGCTTCTACGACGACTTCTGATTCTATTACTGATCCAAATAGTTCAGAACTCGATTTACTGTTTATGGATGCTTTTCTGGATATTTGTGCAGATAATGAAGATCTCATTCTTTCCAGAAATCCAAGAGTTGATATTCACGATGTCCCAGAACCTTCAAGCGTGAATGATTCCGGACCATCGGAGAATATTTGTTCTACTTCTAACTCTGATCAGGCTATACCAGTTCCAAGTGTTGAGCAACCAGAGTTAACCCCCGATGATCAATCAGAGATTCCTGCAATCATTGATGAAAATGATAGTCAGAACAATCTAGATGATCTTGCAATTCTTCCTGCTCAGTTGAAATGTGTGACAGCCGTCAGTTTTGGTCATCAGGTTAGAAATCCGTTAACGCACTCTGTAGCATGCCCGTAGGTTAAAAATTTAGTCATTTAAGTAGTTAAGTGAAACTAGGTTAGTGTGCGCGAAAAAGTTAGGCTAAAACCTAAAAGTCCCGAAAACTGCCCGGAAAGGCCCGAACCGGCCCGAAATCATCCGATAATCCTAAAATGCCAAATTTAAAGTAAAATTTTAGAAATTTAAGTTATTATGTTAAAAACATACGTAAACTGACCCAATTAATCCAACAGTACCTTCGAAAAATTTAATTTCCACCAAAACCCGGTACCGCGCTCCGAATAACAGGTAAATTTTAAGCTGTTTAAAAAGACAAAAAAAGATTAAGAGAGAGAGGTGGGCCTTCTAGAAGGCCGGCCCCCCCCCCCCCTTTTTTTCCCTCTCTTTCTCTTGTTTCTCTCAACTTAATTATTACACACCCTTTTCCCACATTTCACTCATTATTCATTTCAAATCTTCTCCAACACTTCTCTCTTTCTCTCTTCTTTCTTTCTCTCTAAAACTCACGAAAATTCCAGCAACATTAGAACAAGAAATCAGATTTATTTGAAGTTGTTGAAGTCCATTTCAAGATCAAAAGGTCTCATTCTAAAGGTAAGAGTGTTGGGGGTAATCTTAGCTTCGATTTTTCTCATTTTTGGGGTGTTTGATTGAGTTTTCTTGATGTTTAAACCCCTCTTCTTGTTTGATAACAATCTTTATGTTTGGGAAGGAGAAGAAGCCCTAAAAATGTACATAAAACATTAAAAGAGGGTAAAATCCATGATTTCCCCATAAGCATGTGAGATTGGGATCAAAAATCATCATCTTGTTGTTTTTCTCTATACATTTAGGGCTGAACTTTAAAAATAGTTCATGCATGTCAATGGAGATGATAAAAACGTATTATTTTTTTTTTTGTTGCATGAAGTGGATATGAAGTTGCTAGCAAGAAATCCTTCAAAGAACTCTATGATTTTATGTGTTTTGGATATGAAAAAAATGGGTTTTGTTGCTGGACAGAATCTGTCCGAAATTTGTGAGGTGTTTAGACGACTCAAAAGCTTAATGAATGATCTTATTTTGTTACAAAAATTTTATGGATGAAAGTTTAAAGTGTTAGGAAGAAAATCCAACTTGAATCATCCAAAAATTCGGAGTAAAACTATTTCAACCATCTAGAAACATTTTGTTGTGCAACAGCTTCTGTCTGAAATTTTTATTCATCTTCATGCAAGCATAACTCCTTCATAACTTGTTCAAAATGTTTGATTTTTAGTTCTAAACTCAAGTTTACTGAGTTAGCTTTCCAAAGAAACCAAACTCAAGTGATTTGGTGGAGTTTTGAGGGGTGAACCAATGAAAACAAAATGAAGGTGCAAGCTGTCCCAAGAGGACAGATTCACATGCACGACTTCAAAGAGGCATATCTCCCTCAAAAATCACCCAAATGATGCAAGGCTTATCTCATTAGTTTGGTATTTGAGTTATTTAGAAAACCCCTTTTGAAATTCATGATTTGGTGGAATATTGAACTCTCTATGAGTAAAACATTACTGATAGGTATCTTTGAAAAATGGATTTGGGTGCTGATTTTGCAAAAATAATTAAAATAGACAAAACACCTCTAAAAATCATAAAAATTGGTGGAGATGATGCTAACATCCCCAATATCAGTAGGTAAAAATATTGGAAATTTTCCTTTTATGGACCTAAGTTTAAAGATGGTGTTTTTGCAACTTACAAATTGTGACAGATTCTGAAATTTTACTAAGGACCAAATTTTATAAATTTTAGGGTTTCTTGCATTTTGGAAATCCCTAAGACTTATTAAATCTAAATTAAACTATATTTAACTAACTAAATAAACTAATGGCATTACGTGGGATATCGGTATGGTTATTAAGTTTGGACCGTTGAATTAGGGACTCACGTAATTACGTATGTTATAGGGCGAGTGTAGACCGGGAGCCGGATTTTCGAACACACATTACGAGCACTTAGAACGCTAAACCCACGCAAGGTGAGTATTCACGGCCCCTCTTTTCAACGTTTCCTTTTACGTATTTGGGGTGAAAAGCATGTTGATATCGAATCTTTTACGAAATTATGCTTCAAGTTTAAGTAATAAGAAATACGATTGAATGTTGCTTTTAGCAAGTGTTATGCAATACGTGATATACGTTGAGTAAATTCCCCTTTATAATAAACACTACTATTAACTTCGTTAGGAGCCTATGACTTAGTGGATAGCGCTATTTGGTACCAATACCCACTCTTTTGACTGACGAGTTAAGGGTGCACTAATTCAGAATTAACGACTACCCATGTGGGGCAAACCCCCACCGCTGAGGTACTCGTTGGGAGACGACCTACACATGTGGACGTGAGTTTCCACCGCTGATGTAGCTCGTATGAACGTTCCGCCCATGTGGTTCGCAACCACCTCTGAGGTATTCGTTGGGGTTAACGGTTTGTAGTGGCTCAACTATACGTATCTTATGCATAATTGAAATTTTGACGTTAGTAAACGTCCAAGAATTTTATTTCCACGACACGGTCTGCTTGTAAAATTTTTGTGTGCAATTAAAAACCTGTGAACTCACCAACTCTCGTAGTTGACTTTTGTTTTAACATGCTTTTCAGGAAATCCGAAGGTATGATAAGGCTTAGTTGCGGATTTATGAAATCACCAATCTAATTTTTGTTATCTTTGTTTCGTTGACGTTGTAAACTTAAACTTATCGTTGGATTGTAATACTTTGTAAACAATATTTATTTATGTATGTGAATGATTGGTGTTGTTTATCTCCTACCGTTGTGAAATCTTGAGCTGTAGCGCCTCGTGTTTCCGCTTTGGCGGGGTGTTACAGACTTGGTATCAGAGCCGTAGGTTATAGAGAACATCGGTTTTCACAAAAACCAAGTACTATAACCAACCTAATTTTAAAAAAAAAAAAAAAAAAAAAATGACTAAACTTTAAATTAAAAGATTTCGAAGTGTAGGAGAACTTAATTGCCTGCGTGATTAGGATAGGTGCTATTCTGATATATCATAGGTATGCGGAGCCTGATCACCTACGCCTAGCAATGATATAAGTAGGATAAGACTTATGAACTAGTCACACTGTTAGAGTTTAAATTTTTGAATTTCTAGGAATTTCCTGAAAAATGAAATTTTGTGAGTTCCCGTGTGGTATGTAAAATTTTTTTTTTGAAATCATTTCTTGTATATTAACTTAAATTCTTTTTTTTTTATTATCGCAGCACCATGTCACAGGAAACCGACCCTTCTGAGAACCAGTCCCTGGGGTCCCACGGGCCCTCTAGGAGTCGGAGTGTCGCTTCCCGTTCCCAGACTATTGACCGGGAACATGATTCCCACAGCGACAGTGACGTGGATTCTCACCCGGTCCCCGTCCGGCCTGCCAGCCCTGTACGACTATTTGGACCTGAGACTCATTATGGACTCAGGGGTCGACGCACTGCTCGGAAGAGCGTGCCTCTGCCCACCAGGATGACCTTCCGCATCCCCACTGGGGATGGGGCGGGACCATCCCGAGTCAGGGGCCAGGGGGGATCATCGTCATCGTCGTCATCCTCGTCATCTGGATCTCCGCCGCCTTACCGACCATCGTCTCCAGTAGCTCGAGTCTCCCGACCACCGCTCGTCGCCCAAGCACCGCCTGTAGCCCGACCACCGCCGATAGCTCCGATCCCTAGACGCCCATACATGGCTCGTGCCCCTGTCCTTTGCCTGAGAGGCATGACCCCAACCGAACGCCAGGAAGTTGAGCGTTTAGCTCGGGGCCAGGGCATTCACGAGCATATGATCGATCATCATGAGCATATGATCGATTCCCTTATTGGTGTAGCTGGAGCTGATAGCCAGCAGCTGTCTCGAGTCGTGGCCCTCCTAGGTCACACTATGGACTCACTTAGTCACCTGTACACCCTTGTGTATATGGCGATTGCTCTGGCTATCATCCTGTTTGGCTGGGCTGTCTGGGGGGCTAGATTCTAGGTGTTGGGATCTTTATTAGACTTTTGGGAATGGAACAAGTGGATCGTTATTTTTGGGGCATAAGGCCCGGTTATTGAACAATTCTGATTTTCTTTTGATGGATGACTGTAAAACACTTATGATCCCTTGGTTGAACTACTATTTGATGATGTCTATGTTATGATCTTTTGGGTTATCTATTTATGGCTATGATATTCATGCTATGATTTTACGTTTCAAGTAAGAATTGCATGCTATGATTTCACGTTATGCGTATGAATAGAATGTTAGTTATTATGCATCTAATAATCGCGTAGATTAGTATAGCAAGTTTATTACTTCGTGAAAACGTTATGGTTGAAATAAGTGGTGAAGTTTATGAGTTACAAAAACTTAGACATTGTTAGTTCATCACTGAATGCCTTTGTTATGGATGTGTTTTAGAAACATGCCTCCAAGAAGGGAAAACCCGGAACTTGCAAGACTCGTTTCGGAGCAAGTCTTAGCCTCCCTTCCTGATATAGTCAGTCAAGTGGCAGCTGGATTCAATGCCAACCAAAACCGCAATCCAGAGCCTAGAGACCGAGAGTGTACATACAAATCCTTTCGTAGCTGCAATCCTAAGGAGTTCCACGGAACCGAGGGAGCGGTTGGACTACTAACGTGGTTAGAGGGCATGGAGTCTGTCCTCCATATCAGCAAATGTACAGAAGGGAACAAGGTGGAATATGCTGCCTGCTTGTTGCAAGGACGAGCTCTAACCTGGTGGAACACCCAAGTCCAAACCCGTGGCCGTGAAGCAACCGGTCAGATTTCTTGGGAAGATTTTAAAAAGATGCTTAAGGATGAATTCTGCCCGCGAAGTGAAATACAGAAGTTAGAAGCTGAGTTGTGGCACCACGAGATGAAGGGCAGTGATGTCACCACTTACACTACCCGATTCCATGAGCTGGCCAAGCTAGTACCGCATCTCGTAACGCCTGAACAGAACCGTGTAGATCGATACGTCTGGGGATTGTCACCAGTAATCAGGGGAAACGTAACCGCAGCAGACCCGAAGACACTGCAAGAGGCAGTTAATCTGGCAAACCGACTCACCAATAATGCTGTCCGATCGGGAACATTTCCAAGTGACGGGGCGAAAGGAAAGAGGAAAGTGGAGGAGCCTGCGAGAGGCAAGTTTGGGCAGAGGATCAACAAGGAGCGCCGAGTGACTAGGAATTTTGGAATTCAGACGCCGGTCCAGGAAAGAGGAAAAGGGTCACCGCCGATGTGCGATAGGTGCCACCGACAACATTACGGGAAGTGTGTTGTTTGTCAAAAGTGCAATCGAACAGGGCATGTCGCGCCAGATTGTAGAAGCGGACAAGGCCGAACCTGTTATGAGTGTGGAAGCCCCGATCATTATCGAAACAGATGCCCCAAGCGACACCAAGGGCCGAATGTCAACGCAAATCCCCCAGAGAACCAGAGAGCCCGTGGAGGTTTGGCCCGAGGAAGAGCCTTTGTGATAGGAGCGGAGGAAGCAAAACAGAACCCGGATGTGGTTACAGGTACGTTCCTTCTCAACAATTATCCTGCTACTGTGCTTTTTGATTCCGGAGCAGATAGGAGCTTTGTGTCGCTAGAGTTCAGGCCTAAAATAAACAAGAAGTCTCAGAATTTAAAAGAGGAGCAGATAATTGAATACTCTAATGGCGAGTTAGTTAAGGCTAATAAGGTAATCAGAAAATGCACTCTAGGTTTATCAGGAAGAGAATTTAGCATAGATTTAATCCCAATCAAGATAGGGAGTTTTGACATAATAGTTGGTATGGACTGGATGTCTAACCACCGAGCGAAGATTTGTTGTGCTGAGAAGATGGTCATGCTAGCGCTACCCGACGGAGGTGTACTGGAGGTACATGGAGAAAAGCCAAGGAGAGGCATTAAGATAGTCTCGTACATGAAAATGCGGAGCCATTTAAGAAAGGAATGTGTGGCATTTATGGCACACGTGGTGGATAAGAAGGCAGAGGAGAAGTCAATTCAGGATATTCCAGTCGTGCGGGAATTTCCTGAGGTTTTCCCTGAAGAGCTACCCGGATTACCTCCACCACGGCTAGTGGAATTCCACATCGACCTGGTTCCCGGAGCAGGCCCTATAGCAAAGTCACCCTATCGGCTAGCACCGTCTGAGATGCAGGAGCTGTCAAATCAACTACAAGAGCTGTTAGATAAGGGATTCATCCGACCCAGCTCTTCGCCTTGGGGAGCCCCAGTGTTGTTCGTCAAGAAGAAAGATGGATCTTTCCGTATGTGCATTGATTATAGAGAGTTGAACAAGATCACCATCAAGAACCGATACCCTCTTCCACGCATCGACGATCTGTTCGATCAATTGCAGGGAGCAACCTACTTCTCCAAGATCGATCTTAGATCCGGATACCACCAGATGAGAGTTCGAGAAGAAGATATTGCCAAGACGGCGTTTAGAACTCGTTATGGCCACTACGAATTTCTGGTCATGCCGTTTGGGTTGACGAACGCTCCAGCGGTCTTTATGGACTTGATGAACAGAGTATGTCGACCGTACCTGGATAAATTTGTGATTGTCTTCATAGATGATATCCTGATTTATTCACAGAACAAGGAAGATCATGAGCAACACCTGAGGCGGATATTGGAACTACTTAAGACTGAGAAGCTTTACGCCAAGTTTTCAAAGTGCGAATTCTGGATTCGAGAGGTACACTTTTTGGGTCATGTGGTGAATAAGGAAGGAATTCATGTCGATCCAGCTAAGGTTGAGGCTATAAAGAAATTGGAAGCCCCGAAGACGCCTACAGAGATCCGGCAATTTCTTGGTTTGGCAGGCTACTACCGACGCTTCATAGCAAATTTCTCCAAGATTGCGCAGCCGCTGACAACCCTAACGCAGAAGGACAAGAAGTTTATCTGGGGAGAGAAACAGGAAGAAGCATTCCAATTGCTCAAGTATAAGTTATGCAATGCACCCATTCTGGCGTTGCCCGAGGGAACGGATAACTTCGTAGTGTACTGCGATGCTTCACATCAAGGCTTGGGATGCGTCTTAATGCAGAACGAGAAGGTCATCGCCTATGCGTCTAGACAGCTAAAAGTTCACGAGAAGAATTACACCACCCATGATTTGGAGCTCGGAGCAGTGGTGTTTGCCCTCAAGATCTGGAGACATTATCTTTACGGCACCAAATGCACCATTTTTACGGACCATAAGAGCCTCCAGCATATACTCGACCAGAAAATGTTGAATATGAGGCAGAGAAGATGGGTGGAGTTGCTCAGCGATTATGATTGCGAAATCAAGTATCATCCAGGGAAGGCAAATGTCGTAGCCGACGCGTTAAGCAGGAAAGAGAGAGTGAAGTCTACAAGGATGCGAGCAATGGGGGTGATAGTGCAGACCAGCCTGAAAGGTCAGATATTGGAAGCTCAGAAAGAAGCTTTGGAGGCTGACAATGTAAAGAAGGAGACACTTCACAAGATGGAAAAAGAATTTGAGGAGAAAGCGGATGGAGTGCGTTATTTCAAGGATAGGATTTGGGTTCCGAAGGACGAGCAGCTGAGGAAGATAATCATGGATGAGGCTCATCAATCGAGGTACTCGATACACCCTGGTGCCGACAAGATGTATAAAGGATTGAAGGAACACTATTGGTGGCCTGGAATGAAGAAGGACGTTGCCACTTATGTGAGCAAGTGCCTAACTTGTGCAAGGATCAAGGCGGAACACCAGAAACCATCCGGACTACTACAGCAACCGGAAATCCCAGAGTGGAAATGGGAGAGGATCTCGATGGATTTTGTGACCAAGTTACCCAAGACTAAGAAAGGACATGATTCGATTTGGGTAATCGTTGACAGACTCACGAAATCTGCGCACTTTTTGCCAATAAAGGAAAGCTTTAGTGTTGATAGGCTGGCATAGCTGTATGTCGATGAGGTAGTCATGCGACATGGAGTGCCAATCTCGATCATTTCCGACAGAGATAGCAGATTCACCTCTCGATTTTGGCAGTCACTGCAAGCAGCATTGGGTACCAGCGTGGATCTGAGCACGGCTTATCATCCTCAGACCGATGGACAGACTGAAAGAACCATACAAACGTTAGAGGATATGCTACGTGCGTGTGTGTTGGAATTTGGAGGTAGCTGGGACGATCACCTACCTTTAGTTGAGTTCTCTTACAATAACAGTTACCACGCCAGTATTCAGTGTGCCCCGTATGAAGCATTATATGGACGCAAGTGCAGGTCCCCGTTAAACTGGTTGGAAGTGGGTGAGAGTCGACTGATTAGACCCGACATCGTCCAAGAGACCACTGATAAGATTAAGCTAGTGCAAGAAAAGCTTAAAGCAGCCAGAGATCGCCAGAAGAGCTATGCGGACAACCGACGGAAACCGCTAGAATTCCAAGTTGGCGATAGAGTGTTACTAAAGGTATCACCTTGGAAGGGGTTGATAAGGTTTGGGAAGAAAGGGAAATTGAGCCCCCGCTACGTTGGACCATTCAAGATTATAGAGAGAATCGGGCCAGTCGCTTACAAGCTGGATTTACCCACAGAGCTCAGCTCCATCCACGACACATTTCATGTGTCCAATCTAAAGAAATGCTTGTCAGAGGAAACTGTGATTTTGCCTTTAGAGGAAATACAAGTTGATGAACAACTGCGCGCCATGGAAGAACCAATAGAGATCCTTGACCGAGAGGTCAAGCAACTCCGACGCAGTAGAATACCAATCGTCAAGGTGCGATGGAATGCCCGGCACGGACCTGAGTTTACATGGGAGCGTGAGGTGTTCATGAAGAGCAACTATCCGCATCTATTCAAAAAGAACCCCGGCGGGAGCAGCAAGAGTTAAATTTCGGGACGAAATTTCTTTCAACCGGGGTAATTGTGACAGCCGTCAGTTTTGGTCATCAGGTTAGAAATCCGTTAACGCACTCTGTAGCATGCCCGTAGGTTAAAAATTTAGTCATTTAAGTAGTTAAGTGAAACTAGGTTAGTGTGCGCGAAAAAGTTAGGCTAAAACCTAAAAGTCCCGAAAACTGCCCGGAAAGGCCCGAACCGGCCCGAAATCATCCGATAATCCTAAAATGCCAAATTTAAAGTAAAATTTTAGAAATTTAAGTTATTATGTTAAAAACATACGTAAACTGACCCAATTAATCCAACAGTACCTTCGAAAAATTTAATTTCCACCAAAACCCGGTACCGCGTCCGAATAACAGGTAAATTTTAAGCTGTTTAAAAAGACAAAAAAAAATTAAGAGAGAGAGGTGGGCCTTCTAGAAGGCCGGCCCCCCCCCCTTTTTTTCCCTCTCTTTCTCTTGTTTCTCTCAACTTAATTATTACACACCCTTTTCCCACATTTCACTCATTATTCATTTCAAATCTTCTCCAACACTTCTCTCTTTCTCTCTTCTTTCTTTCTCTCTAAAACTCACGAAAATTCCAGCAACATTAGAACAAGAAATCAGATTTATTTGAAGTTGTTGAAGTCCATTTCAAGATCAAAAGGTCTCATTCTAAAGGTAAGAGTGTTGGGGGTAATCTTAGCTTCGATTTTTCTCATTTTTGGGGTGTTTGATTGAGTTTTCTTGATGTTTAAACCCCTCTTCTTGTTTGATAACAATCTTTATGTTTGGGAAGGAGAAGAAGCCCTAAAAATGTACATAAAACATTAAAAGAGGGTAAAATCCATGATTTCCCCATAAGCATGTGAGATTGGGATCAAAAATCATCATCTTGTTGTTTTTCTCTATACATTTAGGGCTGAACTTTAAAAATAGTTCATGCATGTCAATGGAGATGATAAAAACGTATTATTTTTTTTTTGTTGCATGAAGTGGATATGAAGTTGCTAGCAAGAAATCCTTCAAAGAACTCTATGATTTTATGTGTTTTGGATATGAAAAAAATGGGTTTTGTTGCTGGACAGAATCTGTCCGAAATTTGTGAGGTGTTTAGACGACTCAAAAGCTTAATGAATGATCTTATTTTGTTACAAAAATTTTATGGATGAAAGTTTAAAGTGTTAGGAAGAAAATCCAACTTGAATCATCCAAAAATTCGGAGTAAAACTATTTCAACCATCTAGAAACATTTTGTTGTGCAACAGCTTCTGTCTGAAATTTTTATTCATCTTCATGCAAGCATAACTCCTTCATAACTTGTTCAAAATGTTTGATTTTTAGTTCTAAACTCAAGTTTACTGAGTTAGCTTTCCAAAGAAACCAAACTCAAGTGATTTGGTGGAGTTTTGAGGGGTGAACCAATGAAAACAAAATGAAGGTGCAAGCTGTCCCAAGAGGACAGATTCACATGCACGACTTCAAAGAGGCATATCTCCCTCAAAAATCACCCAAATGATGCAAGGCTTATCTCATTAGTTTGGTATTTGAGTTATTTAGAAAACCCCTTTTGAAATTCATGATTTGGTGGAATATTGAACTCTCTATGAGTAAAACATTACTGATAGGTATCTTTGAAAAATGGATTTGGGTGCTGATTTTGCAAAAATAATTAAAATAGACAAAACACCTCTAAAAATCATAAAAATTGGTGGAGATGATGCTAACATCCCCAATATCAGTAGGTAAAAATATTGGAAATTTTCCTTTTATGGACCTAAGTTTAAAGATGGTGTTTTTGCAACTTACAAATTGTGACAGATTCTGAAATTTTACTAAGGACCAAATTTTATAAATTTTAGGGTTTCTTGCATTTTGGAAATCCCTAAGACTTATTAAATCTAAATTAAACTATATTTAACTAACTAAATAAACTAATGGCATTACGTGGGATATCGGTATGGTTATTAAGTTTGGACCGTTGAATTAGGGACTCACGTAATTACGTATGTTATAGGGCGAGTGTAGACCGGGAGCCGGATTTTCGAACACACATTACGAGCACTTAGAACGCTAAACCCACGCAAGGTGAGTATTCACGGCCCCTCTTTTCAACGTTTCCTTTTACGTATTTGGGGTGAAAAGCATGTTGATATCGAATCTTTTACGAAATTATGCTTCAAGTTTAAGTAATAAGAAATACGATTGAATGTTGCTTTTAGCAAGTGTTATGCAATACGTGATATACGTTGAGTAAATTCCCCTTTATAATAAACACTACTATTAACTTCGTTAGGAGCCTATGACTTAGTGGATAGCGCTATTTGGTACCAATACCCACTCTTTTGACTGACGAGTTAAGGGTGCACTAATTCAGAATTAACGACTACCCATGTGGGGCAAACCCCCACCGCTGAGGTACTCGTTGGGAGACGACCTACACATGTGGACGTGAGTTTCCACCGCTGATGTAGCTCGTATGAACGTTCCGCCCATGTGGTTCGCAACCACCTCTGAGGTATTCGTTGGGGTTAACGGTTTGTAGTGGCTCAACTATACGTATCTTATGCATAATTGAAATTTTGACGTTAGTAAACGTCCAAGAATTTTATTTCCACGACACGGTCTGCTTGTAAAATTTTTGTGTGCAATTAAAAACCTGTGAACTCACCAACTCTCGTAGTTGACTTTTGTTTTAACATGCTTTTCAGGAAATCCGAAGGTATGATAAGGCTTAGTTGCGGATTTATGAAATCACCAATCTAATTTTTGTTATCTTTGTTTCGTTGACGTTGTAAACTTAAACTTATCGTTGGATTGTAATACTTTGTAAACAATATTTATTTATGTATGTGAATGATTGGTGTTGTTTATCTCCTACCGTTGTGAAATCTTGAGCTGTAGCGCCTCGTGTTTCCGCTTTGGCGGGGTGTTACAAAATGGACAAGAGCACATCCACTCTACAATGTGATTGGTGATGTCAATGATGGTGTTAAAACGCGATCTGCATCTGCAAATTACTGCCTACACAAAAGTTTCTTGAGCAAAATTGAACCAAAGAATGTCTCTCAAGCCTTAGACGATTCTGATTGGCTTTTAGCAATGCAAGAAGAGCTTCTACAGTTCAAAAGAAACAAAGTGTATCGCTTGGTTCCGAGACCGCAAGATAAATCAATTATTAAAACCAAGTGGATCTTCAGAAATAAGAAAGATGAATCCGGAGTGATTGTCAGAAACAAGGCGCGATTGGTTGCTAAAGGTTATTCTCAACAAGAAGGTATTGACTACGATGAGACTTTTGCACCAGTAGCGAGGATCGAGGCAATTCGAATCTTTCTGGCCTATGCGGCTCACAAGAACATCAAGGTATTTCAAATGGATGTCAAATCTGCGTTCTTGAATGGAGTCTTGCATGAAGAGGTCTATATAGAGCAACCTGAAGGGTTCGTCGATCCAGATTTTCCCGATCATGTATGCATCTTGGACAAAGCATTATATGGTCTAAAACAAGCTCCAAGAGCATGGTATGAAACTCTGACTAATCATCTCTTATCCAAAGGATTCAAACGAGGTACGATCGATACTACTCTTTTTCTGAAGAAAGAAGGTGATGACTTGCTTTTAGTTCAAATTTATGTTGACGACATTATTTTCGGTTCTACTAATCCAAAGTTGTGTACAAAGTTTTCTAAAATCATGGAGACAGAGTTTGAAATGAGCATGATGGGTGAATTGAATTTCTTTCTAGGAATTCAAGTCAAACAAAACCCTGATGGCATCTTTATAAATCAGTCAAAGTATATTAAAGATATGTTGAAAAAGTTTAGTATGACTGATTGTTCTCCAATTAAAACACCAATGCCAACTGGAAATCTTTTGGGTCCTGATTTAGCCGGTAAACCCGTTGATCAAAAGATTTACAGAAGCATGATTGGTTCCCTTTTGTACCTCACTGCGACTAGACCGGACATTATGTTCGCCACATGTTTTTGTGCTCGTTTTCAAGCTAATCCTAAAGAGTCACACCTAGCGGCAGTTAAAAGGATCTTACGATATCTCAAAGGCACACCCGAGTTGGGCCTTTGGTATCCGAAAGATTCTAGTTTTGAGCTAATATCTTTTACAGATTCAGATTATGGTGGTTGCAAACTGGATAGGAAAAGCACTTCTGGATCATGTCAGTTTTTAGGTGATAAACTTGTTAGTTGGACTTCGAAAAAGCAAAATTGCGTCTCCACTTCTACGGCCGAAGCAGAATATGTGGCCGCCGCAAGTTGTTGTTCGCAAGTGCTTTGGATGAAGACACAACTACTAGATTATGGTTACAAGTTGAAGAGAGTCCCTATCTACTGTGATTCGGAAAGCGCCATTGCGATAACGTCAAATCCGGTTCAACATTCCAAGACCAAACACATCGACATTCGGTATCATTTTATCAAAGATAATGTGGAGAAAGGTAATATCGAAATGTTCTTTGTTCAAACAGATTACCAACTTGCTGACCTTTTCACTAAACCTTTAGATGAAAAGCGTTTTAACTTTTTGGTTAGCAAGCTTGGCATGCTTACTCCTACTTAAATCTGTTACGGCTCTTAATTTAAGGGGGAGTTGGTTAATTATTCTGGATTGGATACTATCTGACTAACATCTAAGGATTCATTTTCAATGAATACCAATTTCTACTTTGTTTTGCAGATTATCCATTTGAGGGGGAGTTCTTAAAAGTGATATTCATTTTAGGGGGAGAGTTCAAATAAGCTTTAATGCTTACATATCTGAAAGACGAACAACTTTCTGGTATGAAAAATGTTTTTAAATGTTCAAACTCACTTCTCGATTCTCAAATGATTTTTCGAATTAGAAGTGTGATTTTCCATGTTTTCATATCATGATGAGTTGACGGATATTTTCTAACCGTGTGTTTCCAAAGATTAATACTTGTGTATTATCTTTTCATATACTTTTCAAGTATTCATACACACCGGTTTAGCTTCTTTTGTCTTGTTATTACCACGTCTCTATATGCTCATATTATTCGGTGGTAATACGCTCGCTTGCTATCTTCCTATTTGTTCTTCATCGTTTCTTTGATCAGATACGTTCTTCATTGCTATATCTATATCTTGATCGTATAGATAACAGTCATTCATTTTGAGTACACCATAGCTTTTCAAGAACATATCTCACATCATATGATGAATCAGTTTTCTCAAACAAGTTTTTATCTTTCATGTTATTCATTTCATATACTTGTTTGACGAAATTCTTATGCTCCTATATTGTTCATATATATGTGTTCGAGCATGCTTCCTATTGGCTCATTGATTCACTCGATGAATCATTGTACTATCATGTTTAGGAAACTTATTTCATGGGATGTGTGAGCTTAACAGAACTTCTATGGATTTCCAGAACCGGCAATCCTACCCAAGAAGTTATCCTTGAGAAATGAGTGAGGGGTCTCCATCAAAGAGTGGGGGAGATAACTCAGGTGGTCGAGTTATTCTCATAGTGATTGAGCGGAAAAATGTTATATGAGAGATTGGTTAGACGTGAGGTTTTTTAAAAAGAATTGGAGGGTGTGAGAACAGAGTTAAAAGAAAAATAAAACTCTGCACCAACCTTTTCTAAGCCGGGTAACCACATAATCTATTGGTTCACATTCTTTGGTGACCGATATTGAAATAAGGCAAAGCCCAATGCCGACTCTCGTTTTTACCCCACTAGCTACTCATTTCCTTCTTAACAAGGAGATGTTTCATTTCATCACGGGGACGCAGCACATAATCTATCAGGTTTTCATTTGGAAAATCGATATTGAAACAGAAGGAAGCTGCCCTGCCTTCGAACTTCATTTCTACACATCGAGTCGTGAAATGTTTTCACATTTTGAGCCTTATGAAAGCACTTGATGCTATTTTCTTTCATCACAAATACACACAAGGAATTTGTTTCTTTGTCGGAACGTTCATAGGAATACTTTTAGTGTTTGCGATGATTGAACGGAAGCCCTGGGGAGTGATCATCACTAAAGCTCCTTATATAGTGCATTTTTGCACTGAGTTGCTTTGTGCTTCTCACAGGCATTCCAACTGATTCATGTGTTGTTTCAGGATTTTCCACTTAAATCTGAATTTGAAAAGATTCGGATTACTTTATGGAATTGACGGTATTTCTTTGGAGTAATAAGGGGAATTCTGGAGTAACAAGGAGGAGATGGTTATGTGAGATGGTTTTTGATATCTATGATGGTATTTTTACATGTTTGTATCTTTACGAGCTGAGTTGATCTGATCATACATTTCTATAGTTTTGATGATTATTGCATATTTCATCAAAAAGGGGGAGATGGTTTAGAAATGTTTTTGAAGATACTTTGGGGAGATGGATCTGAAGTGTAAAGTAGAGAAATGCTTTGAAGATACTTTGGGGAGATGGTTCCGAAATGTCAAGTCAAAGAGAAGATTACGAGATATGACAAGAGATGCTTGCAAGAGATGTTTGAAGTTTGGTGATTATTTGAAGATATCTCGGTTTGTTAAAGCTTCGTGTTCAAAGTTTGTTAAAGCTTCATGAAGATTTGGATGATTCGTGAAGATTATTACCGAAGCTTATCGTTCAAGGAAGCTTATCGTTGAAGATTAAAGTGTTGATGCTTTCTTGAAGACGTTTGCCTAATTCTTTTTGTGATCTCGAATCCAAAGGGGGAGATTGTTGGGTGCAAAATCGGATTGTATCCGAGATCACAAGATTGTGCTAAAGTTGAAGTCAAAGGCAAAGTCAAAGTGTGCAACAAAGTCAAAGTTTACTTTTATTGTTTTAGTCTTTTGTAATAGTTTTCCTTTAATAGGGTAGTTTGTGTAATTCTTGTAAACCTTGAGGGTTTAGATGTTTGGGTATAAATACCCAATGTGAGTTAGTTTGGTAGGTGTGACATGCATAATTGTAAACGTGTAAATTGAGAGTGAAGAGAGAAGCCAAGTTCTTAAGTGTGTGTGTTCTTGGTGTGTTTAGTGTGTGTATTCAATTCATCAAGAATCAATGACATATGGCTTTCAAATCATTCTCTACTTGTTTGCATGTTGATTAGAACTTGAATCTGGAACAACATTTCCTACGTTTATCAGCATAACTTTTATGGCGATCCCTGGCCGCTTTTAGCTTTTCTTGGATCATCTTGATCTTGTCGGTCGTCTCTTGAACAATGTCCAGCCTGGTTAATTGTTGCTCACCAACTTGCAACCAACTAACTGGTGATCTGCATTGCGCCCATAAAGTGCTTCGTATGGCACGCACTGGATGCTCGAATGATAGCTGTTGTTGTAGGAGGATTCGACCAATGGTAGGTGATCGTCCCGAATTCCTCCAAATTCCATCACACATGCACGCAACATATCCTCCAACGTTTGCATAGTTCTCTCTGTTTTCCCATCTGTATGAGGATGATAAGAGGTACTGTCAATTATGGTTCCCAATGCTTTCTCTAGTGATTGCCAAAATCGCGAGGTAAAACGACTATCTCTATTTGAGATGATCGAAACGGTACTCCATGACCCATAACTATTTCGTTGACATATAGTTGCGCAAGTTTGTCAATGCCAAAGTCTTCTCGTATCGGTAAAAAGTGCTCAGATTTCGTGAGTCGGTCCACAATTACCCATAGTGAGTCATGACCCTTCTTGGTCTTGGGTAACTTGGTCCCAAAATCCATTGAGATTTGCTCCCACTTCCATTCTAGAATTTCCGGCTGTTGCAGGAGTCCGGATGGCTTCTTGTGTTCTACCTTGACTCTTGCACAAGTCATGCATTTTCCTACATACAGGGCTATATCCTTTTTCATTCCAGGCCACCAGTAATGCTCCTTTAATCCTTTGTACATCTTGTCAGCTCTTGGGTGTACCGAGTACTTCGTTTGATGAGCTTCATCCATGATTGTTGATCTTAACTGGTTAACCTTTGGTATCCATGCTCTGTCCTTAAAATAACGTACTCCGTCTGATCTCACGTCAAAATCATGTTCTAGCTGGTGCAGAGTCTCCTTCTTCAGGTTTTCTGCCTTTAATGCCTCTCCTTGAGCGTTGAGTATTTGACTTCTCAAATTTGTTTGCACTATCATTCCCATAGCTCGTGCCCTTGACGGCTTCACCCCTTTCTTTCCTGCTCAAAGCGTCTGCTACCACATTTGCTTTTCCTGGGTGATACTTTATCTCACAGTTGTAATCATTGAGCAATTCGACCCA
The DNA here is from genome assembly GCA_030169165.1 of Centaurea solstitialis. Classification (NCBI taxonomy): domain Eukaryota; kingdom Viridiplantae; phylum Streptophyta; class Magnoliopsida; order Asterales; family Asteraceae; genus Centaurea; species Centaurea solstitialis. Next base: position 54,415,636 of record CM058046.1, on the reverse strand, counting down.
TCTTCTTTGCCTTATGTTCAACATTTTCTGATCGGGGATGTGCTGAAGGCTCTTGTGATTTGTAAAGATCGTGCACTTTGTACCATAAAGGTAATGTCTCCAGATCTTTAGTGCAAACACCATGGCTCCAAGTTTTAGATCACGTGTGGTGTAATTCTTCTCATGGATCTTTAACTGCCTAGACGCATAAGCAATAACTTTGTCCTTTTGCATTAGTACACATCCCAAGCCTTGATGTGAAGCATCACAGCACACCACGAAATTATCCGTTCCTTCGGGTATTGCCAATATTGGTGCGTTACACAACTTATGCTTAAGTAGTTGAAACACTTCCTCCTGTTTTTCTCCCAAAATAAACTTCTTATATTTCCGCGTTAAAGTTGTCAATGGTTGTGCGATCTTGGAGAAATTAGCGATGAATCACTGATAATAGCCTGCCAAGCCAAGAAATTATCGAATTTCTGTTGGTGTCTTCGGAGTTTCCCATTTCTTTATGGCCTCAATCTTTGCTGGATCGACATGCATTCCTTCCTTGTTCACCACATGGCCAAGAAAATGCACTTCTCGAATCCAGAATTCACATTTGGAGAATTTTGCATAGAGTTTTTCGGTTTTGAGCAACTCTAATATCAATCTCAAGTGTTGCTCATGCTCCTCCTTGCTTCGTGAGTAAATCAGGATGTCTTCTATGAATACAATCACGAATTTATCTAGGTATGGCCGACATACCTTGTTCATCAGATATATTAAAACTGCTAGAGCGTTTGTCAAACCGAAAGGCAAGACCAGGAACTCGTAATGACCATATCAAGTTCTGAACGCTGTCTTGGCGATATCATCTTCACAAACTCACATTTGATGATAGCCCAGTCGAAGGTCGATCTTGGAAAAGTAAGAAGCTCCTTGCAACTGGTCGAATCGATCATCAATGCGAGGGAGAGGATAACGGTTCTTGATGGTGAGCTTGTTCAACTCCCTATAATCTATACACATCCGAAAGGATCCGTCCTTCTTCTTGACGAATAAAACTGGGGCTCCCAATGGTGAAGAGTTGGGCCGAATAAATCCTTTATCAAGTGGTTCTTGATGCTGATTCGACAATTCTTGCATCTCTGATGGTGCTAGACGATATGGTGACTTTGCTAGAGGGGCAACTCCTGAGATTAAATCAATGTGGAACTCCACCTGTCTTTGCGGGGGTAATCTGGGTAACTCATTTAGGAAAAACACTTTAGGAAAATCCCGCGCTATCGGAAGGTCCTGAATTCGTTTCTCCTTTACTTCCTTATCTGCAATGTGTGCGAAATATGCAACACACTCCTTCCTTAAATGACTCTGTAGTTTCATGCATGTCACTATACTAGATCTTGGTGAGCCTCCACATTTCCAATTGTGAATGCCCTTCCTTGAGCCTCACATCCTTAATTTCCTTGATTGCCTTACATTGCTTTGTTCCTCCTTTTGGTGTTGATCGATCCTCTAATTAACATGGGACACCAATGGTTAAAGTGGTCCGAGCTTCCGCACTCGTAACACACTTTCCAGTCATTCTTGACCTTCCTTTCCTTTCTATAGTATGGAGCAGTATGTCCTGCTAGTTTATACTCGGTACACGAAATATAAGCTCCTAGCTGGTTGCGGTCACATCTAATACATTTTGGATGAGACCCCATATACTGTTCCAGACTCCTGAGACTTCACTCCAAAACTTCTAACTACTTTTCGACTTTTATCTGAATGACCTTGAGTTGTCTCTTCTGACTGGTGCTATACTTTCTTTTATTACCATATTTCCATTCGATGGACACCACGACTCCTCTATTTCTTCTATATGCGACAAGGTCGGTAGTAACTTGAGTGACTATGGTAGGTACGACTTCCTGGACTTGTTGGGCTATCAGTTGAGCAATGTTGATTGATTAATTCTTTACGGTTCACTTTCTAACTATGTGTGTTTCTTCTGGAAAATATGGTTCTAAATTATTTGTAAAATGTATGTTTGGTTAAAACTTGTCTTTGATAAATGTTCGAAAATAGTTGTATTTTATTTATCACAATTTCTTTAAAATAAAATCGATAAGAACATCTTTGTGATTAATTAAAATTTGGTTTCGTAAAAACTTAATACTTATCTGAAAGGGTCAAAATTTGATGCTAATGCATCCTTAAAATATTTTACTTGCCCAAGCTGAGGTTTAAATGGGACAACCAAAAAAAAAGTACATTTTGAAATTCTTTCAAATCCACAGGATACGAGAGTTACAACCGAAAGGATCAACTTTGCCAACAGTATTACCACAACTTGCCAGCACAAGTCAACTCTCCTAGTCCTCCTTCTTGCCATTTTCTACAACCTTGGTGGTACATTCCTCCAAGAGATGCACCAATTTTGTCAACTTAATTATGGCCCGATTCTATCTTGATGCCCTGCTTCGACTATTTTGCAGTCCGTCGGCGAGTGTTCGCATTGTTCGAGCCTCTCTTTGTGTCATACTAGTAATATAACCGATCAATATCCCCGAAAGGATAGGAAATGGTCTTGCATTATCTTGATGAGTTATCGCTAGTCCACTCCGAATGGTTGCTTCAACTTTCTTCTGAGTTGTCTCATATGAGGTGTTGGGAGGTTCGGGTTGGGCGTAGGAATAACTGGTGTACTTTGAGATAAGGCAGTTGTTGGGGGTAATCAGAGGTGGATCGATTGAAATGTCCTCACTTGTTACTCCAATGTCGGAATCGAAATGCTTAGACGGGTCCTTCTCCGAAGTCTAAGTAATAGGTTTTGACATAGTGATTGTAGTGTCCGCACAACTTATTAACGCGCATTCAAAATACAATTGACATCCTAAGCGCTAACGCAGGAGTGTTCAACAATGGCGCCACTTTTATTAAACGCGTAAGTGCTATAGTAAATATCAACATCATGATATGCTTATGTGAACTCACATAGTTTATGCTTTTCAGGAATTTTAGGATGTTCTACTTTCAAGCTAACTTTTAGCATAACCAGTCAAGTCCCTTCTTATCCATACCGTGATTAGACATAGGTGATCAGGTTTTGCCTAGTTACGATATACTAGAATGACATCTATTCTAGTTATACTAGTAGTGAGGTTTTAAATTTTGAAATTCGTTTAGGGAAAATAAATTTTGAAAAGTTTTGGTTATAGTACTTGGTCTTTAAGAAAAACCGATGTTCTCTATGACCTATGGCTCTGATACCAAATCTGTAACACCCCGCTAAAGCGGAAACGCAAGGTGTGACAGCTAAGATTTCATCACGATAGGAGATAAATAGCATCAACCATTTAATTCAAAATACAAAATACATAACCAACGATAGTTTAGCTTTCAAATATCCAAAATAACCATAAAAAGAAAAACTGGAGGTTGATGTCACTTGCAACAACAGGCATTTCAACTACCTTCTATTTTCTTGAAAAGCATGTTAAAAACAAGTGTCAACTACGAGAGTTGGTGAGTTCACAGGTTTCATATGCACAAAACAGTTTCATATGCAGAAATCATTACCGTAAATCCATTGTTCAAAAATTTATCGCTAAAAGATACAATTATGCACATGATATAGTATCAAGCCACTACTAAACCTAACACCTTGCCCCAACGGTCTACCTCAGAGGTGGTAGCGAACCACAAGGATAGAGCATTCTCGCGAACTACCTCAGTGGTGGGACTAGAACCCCACATGTGTAGAACGCCGAACTACCTCAGCGGTGGGACTAAATCCCACATATGTAGAACATGCATATGATTAAGTGCACCCTATACTCGTCAGTAAAAAGTGGGCAGGTCCACTCTACTCAAATAGCGCTATCCACTTAAATCATTGGCTCTCAACGAGTTAATAGTAGTGTATTCAACGGGGGACTTTTACTCAATATATCATCAATTGCATAATTATTTTTTCGCAAGAAAAATTTATAAAACAGTTTATGAACAAACATGCTTTTCACCCCAACACATAAAAATGGTAAAATAGGGGCCGTGAATACTCACCTCGACTTGCTTAGCGGTACGAACAATAATTGAATTCCAATCCCAAGCCTAAAAGTGCCCTAAACAAATCATAAGCGATGTAAGTCCTATATCATCGGCTCAACATCCTAGTTAAGTCCTTATCGATATTTATATATAATGCCCTAACTCAATCTTATATAGCCAAACTTAGTATAAACAAGTTTTAATAAAAGCTATATAATATATAATTGGAAGAAAAGTCTTGAAAATTCAAAAATCAAATTTCTAAGAATTTCAAATGCTGACAGATTCATTCTTTTTGTAAAAATGTCATTTCTAAGCCTTAATCTTAAAGGAGAAAATTCCCAAACTTTTATCTATAGAAGATGAATGTGTTAACAACATACACACAAAATTTCACTAATTTTTGAAGTGTTTAGCATGCATAAATAAATTTCACAAAAAGGATGCACACTGCATCATTTCAGAATTACATGTGTGTGGAGTTTGATTCATAGGGGTTTCATTACATCCCCAAATCTTGAATTTCCAGTGGGTTTTGAAGTTAACATCAAACTCTAACTAAGGAACCAAAAATCACTTAAAATGGAGGTGTTTTGAGTGATATATGCTTATTCCAACTCTCATGAGTTAATCTGTCCTTCTCGGACAGATTGCATCACGATTTTGTTTTCACTAGTAGCATGCTCAAATGTCCACCAATCTTAGTAATTCCGGATTCTATGGAAAGCTAACACATTAATCTTAGTAATTCCGGATTCTTAGTATTTTTGACAATTTATCTAGGAGATATTCATGCAACAAGTTGACATTAATTATCTGACTCGTAGCTGTTGCACAATAAAAAGTTTTGAAGGAGTTAAAGGGTCTAAACTTCGTATTTTTGAGTGATTCCAGTTGGGTTTGAACCCCAACTCACCATATATTAGACCATCAAAGTTTTAAACAAAAATAATTTCATTAGAACCCCTTTTGGGTCGTCCCAAGAGAGTATAACAAATCTGTCAGCTTCTGAGTTTTGTTTAAACAAGGGTTTTCTAACATTTCAACCAACAATCTCCCAAGAATAAAGGTTTCAAAGTTGTGGGGTTACAACCCCTTACCAAATACTATGAATAATGATAATAAATGACCAAAACTTAGGATAGATCATACATGCAACGCTTGCAAAACTCATATTCACATGTGAATAGAAATACACCCTTTGGGGATTTTTCATCCTTAATCTTGTGTTCATGTTGGGAGTTCATAGATTTTCACCACATTATGGATATTTCTCATATCCTTAGTGTTCCATCTCACTCCTAGATCATCAAGGTTATGTTTTTCAATAAAAGTTCAAAAAGACATAGAAAACCCATAAGAAATAGCACAAAATGTGCTTGAAATGATGAAATAATGCATATATAAACTCTTACCTTTTGAAAGATGATGATGGATACTTCCAAACTTCAATATTGTAACTCTAAAACTATGTTTTTATGGCTGAGTTTTCTGAGTTTTTGAAGGAGAAATGAAGATGAAGATGAGAGAAATGGAACTAGAGAGAGAAAGAGACAAGGTGGACGGTTTTTCTTGAAAATGAGAAATGAACTGGAATTAAAAAAAAAGAGAGTGTATTAGAGAGGGAAGGAGGCCAGCCATTTATGGGCCCCCAACCTATTCTATATCTTTTTTTAACAAAAATGCAAGCCCAACTAAGATGCAACGGTTTGTCGGTTTGCATTGATTTTTCACGAAATACGGCTTTTTCAACGTTAATTCTATGAAAGTGAAAACATTTTATACTAATTAATTAAAATATAATAATTTATATAGATTAGACTTTGGTTGAGTCGGTTCGACATTATATAAGATTTTCAGACGATTACGGACCAAAACGGGACTTTTCCGGGCGATTTTCAGGATTTCTAAGCTATTCTCCAAAATTTTCGCATAATCTTACCTAAGTTTTCCTAATTAGTTATCTTAAAAAGGAAATTCACTAAAACTTATACTAATAGTGATGATCGACTGCTAACCTGAGAGCTAAAAATTGCCGGTTGTCACAATTACTTTTCAAAATGGATCGAAGCTGCTGCTTTTTCGCAGGTAAGAGATAAGGAGGTCATCTCTTTTATCCAGACTAACATTATCTACATGTTTGGAGTACCATCGGAGATCATGTGCGATAATGGTACACAGTTCATAAGAGAAAGGACTCGTAGATTCTGCGACGAACGTGTGATCAAACTAGTCACTTCAACCCCAAGATACCCTCAGTCTAATGGTCTTGCCGAATCCAGTAACAAAGTTATAATTAACTCGATTCGCAAAAGGCTAAAAGATGCAAAGGGAAAGTGGGTTGAAGAGTTGCCTTCTGTTTTGTGGGTAAATCACACGACTCCAAGAACTTCAACAGGACAAACTCCTTTTTCTCTTGTTTATGGATGTGAAGCAGTATTACCGATCGAATATCGATTACCAATTGCAAGGCAACGTACGATGGAGCAAAACGTAATAGATTTATATTACGATCTAGATGCCTTAGAAGGACTCAGAGATAAAACATTTCAAAAAATGGCATCACAGAAAGCCATGATCGAACGATATTTCAACAAAAAGGTAAAAGCTAAAATCTTTCAAGTAGGAGATTACGTCCTACGACATGTGTTCCAAAACACCCAAGAGTTAAACACTGGGAAACTTTCCATCAAATGGGAAGGACCTTACATAATTTCCAAAATTTTTGGAAATGGTGCGTATAAACTTACAACTATCGAAGGTAAGGAAATCCCACGTAGCTGGAACGCAACTCATCTAAAGAGGTACTATTTCTAAACCCTTTTTATTTTAATTTTAATTTCTTTACGAACGAATACTGACTTGGGCGTCGGAGCGCCGTTGGTCAAACCAACGGCCACCCCTTAGCCACTTTTTGTCACAGGTATCGCACGATTATCTCAAGCATCGCACGAAACAATTGTTGCTTATAACGCACAATCATCACACGTATCGCACGATAATTGCTTCAAACGCAAGAATAATTCGCATGCGCCAGACGCACGAATACTCTATCGAGTAAAAACAGAAACGTTTCTAAAAACTTAGTTCTACGTTCTAAGTTACATAAAAAAAACACAATCAAATACGCACGATAAACTAAATCCATTCATTCAATTAAAAGTACTAAAACAAATTAAAAGTACTTAAACAAAAGATCGTGCGATTACAAAAGGAAATCAAACGCTAGGGGGAACATCTGATCCTACGACCCCCGCACCATCACCAGATCCTACAACCCCCGCATCATCTGCAGATCCTAGGATCTCAAGAGGGGCATCTTCAGTAACAAAGATCGCAGGGTTGGATCCAAAGACCGTTTCATTTAATGTCTCCTCCCCAACCACAGCGACCTCAGCCTTCTCAGGCTCTTCTCCACCTTCTTCCCTCTCCTCATCCAGATCTTTAAGATAATCAGCATCGAGAAGATCCTCGGAACCCATAAGCTCTTGGAACGCTTCCACTTCTTCTTTAGCGATCCTAATGGTAAGAGTACCTGCGATGACACGACGCATAAGAGCCACACGAGCTACGACCCTCACTAAAGCCGCTTCATGTTTAAGATCTTGGATATCAGACGATAAAGCATCCTCACGCGCCGTCTTCTCCTGGCGCAGCTCCTTCAACTCTTCCTCCAGCTTGGACGCACGATCGAGGACAGTCTTCATGCGAGCCTGTTGCTCATTCCTCATATGCTCCACAGCATCAAGCTTCGCTTCAAGATCCTCGATCTTAACTTGTTTGGCATCTAAGTCAGATGCCATCCTGAAGACCTTCTCGTTTGCTTTCTCGGCTTCCTTCACCGCCGCACGTTCGCTAGCCATCTTTTGGCGCATGTCGCTTCTAACAGTCTCCATTCGAGAATGGAGACCAAGACTTGCTTGAAAAGCCTGGATCGTACGATTACAAAATCATTAGCACATAAAGATAACGTACCATAAAAGTTACATCATACGTTATTTAACCTACCAGGAAGGAGAGACCAACAACACTGACATCGAGCTCCTCAATCCGTCGCCTGTCAAAGTGTTCTTTCTGCGAAGGAAGAAGGAACTGTTCGATCGTAGGAAAGATATCTTCTCTCCTAACGACATCGTCTTCCAAGAACCTCGTTGGAATTGAGATTTTAAGAGATGTCATCCTGGCCTTCGACTTTGCAGACTTAACAGGAGTCTTCTTGAGATCCTTCGTCGAACTCTCCGGCGCAGCACATCTGAGGGGGACAGCGTCGACCACATCATCCGCCTTTTGTTTGGCTTCATGCGATGGGTCGAGAGAATCGTGCGATGACCTCGTACGTTTGGCTGGAGGTTCCTCGCCGATAATACCCTTCTTCTTCAAAGCAACACACCTGGCAGCTTCCATCTGTTGTTCTCTTCTCGACGGCTTCTTTGATGACCCTGCAAACACAAAGTAAATAAAAAAAAAAGAAAAATGAAAGAAATATCGTACGATATTTATTACGTCATACGACTTACCTTCCATATCTTCTTCAGAGATCACCTGGACTTCTGGTTCAGTCACGGTAACCTCGTCGTCACTATCCGCAAGAACATCCCTTGACTTCTGCGTAGAGTAAAGACGTTCGCCGATGCTGTCCGACAAAAATCGTTCGACCGATGCCTTCGATTCTTCAGAAGCGTCAAATGAAAAATCAATACCTGCTGAGAAACAAAATTATCATGAGACTATGCGATAAAAAATATGGATAAGATAAAGTAACTTCTATACCTAACGGATTCCACTCCGGAACCACCCAATTCCCATCTCCTAAGACTGAAGAAGACTGAACAAAGACATATCTCGTCTTCCACCCTCGATCATGTACTTAGGTTCCATGAACCAGCATCGTATCCCTTCTACCTTTGGGAAACAGCCCATACCGATTGTAATCCGTTGGTTTCACAGTATACGCCGTAAGAAGATCGTCAACTGAAAAGGCAGGGCGACCCCAATTCTTCGTTACTCGTTCGATAACGAGTATCACCTTTCAAAACTGAGGCATCAGTTGACCAGGAGAAAGACTAAAACGTGACATGAAAGCCCTAGAGAGAGGAGTGCATGGCCATCGAATGCCGATGTTAAAAAGATACTCAAACAGGGCAAAAAACCCTGCCGGAGCATCCGCTAGCCTAATCTCTCCGGCCACCCTAATTACAGCACCTTCTGGTAAACCGGATAAATCTCTTAAAGACATTACTTACAAACTATCCTTAATCGTACTCTTTACTTCTGTCGACATGATAAAGTCTAATTTATCGAGACTTTTTCTTAATCTAAGAAACCTAAGGGTGTCAAGACCTCTGACACTCTTCTTAGCAATAGATTTTAAACGCATGAAAATCAGAAGGAGAAGAGAGTACCTTATATTGGAAATCGACTAAATCCTTGCCGAAAATAGAGGATTGATTTTAGAATCGATTGCGCAAACTATTTATACGATTTGTATTTAAATTTGGGTTAAGATCATCCGTTATATGGAAACTGAATTTTTCTTCAACCAATTCAGGTCCAATCACGCATCAACACGCGTCCAAACAGTGCCGTTAAGACGACAACTGTCGCCCAACATCACATTAACGACGTCACTAACCAGTTCATATTCAAATTGCTTTTAGATGAAATTGGTTTACTAACAATTGGTTTTTGCAGACAAAAGATTCAGAAATATTTAGAATAAATATTTTCTAAATCTTGGGGGCATACTGTTTGGGTGAAAATTCACGATCGCACGACGATTGGCTCGAATCGTAAGATATCTTTTAGGATGACAATCATGTATTAAGATAAGGTCCTAGAATAAACACACGTATACCCTCGAACATAAATAACTAATCATCGAACAACTTTTGTACGGAAGATCTTACGATACTTATTATATCGTACGATATTACTAACGATCGAAATGTATACGGAGTTTATTCTTGTTACAGGTAAGTTGATCATCATATCGAACAATTGTACACCTTTGAGGAAGTCTGAAATTGAGTACTATGCTATGTACGTTGGAGTTCACCATTATAACAGTCACTTACCAACAATAGTTCTTCCATTCAAAACCGAGATATGCTCCTCATTGAAGACATAACCGTTACGACCAGGATCCTAGCTTCAGTTATAACCGTTACATTAAATACACAATTATGCGACGACAGTTACGTTATGGTCAGCTATAAAAGGAGACCTTAAGAACAACTGATCACTCTGAAAGCAAGACGAATCAATTGATATTCTTTGTAATTTTCATACGGTTCATTGTAATTTACGTTCGATCTAGCATTCTATCTCGTTGTAATCGTACGATCTGCATTGTAACTCTCGAGGACATCACCCCTTCTTGGTGATACATAGTACAACGTCGGCTGTCCCCTTTAGTCGACCGCATGTTTTTTCCTCGATCCAGAGGTTTTTTCTGCGTCATCAATTGCGTTGTCTTTTTATTTATTTTATCGCATGTTTTATCGAACTATGTAACACCCGTAATTTTCCTTTGTAATATCGATCTATTAATAAAAATATGAAAATTAGAATTGTGGATCAAAACCTACATTTTATGATCTAGTATGTTAGAAAATTCAATTACGAGTCCAACAGTCCTTTCGGAATCGAAATCGGAGCAATTTTGTCTTGGCGCTAATCTCCGCGCTGATCTGATTAGCGCCATGATCAGCGCCAAACCTGCTGATTGAGTTCTAACCTGGTGTCGGCGGTACGTTGCACGCTGATCTAATTAGCACCATGATCAGCGCCAAACATGCAGTTATATTTTTGAGTTGTTACAAAACACCCTCCTCTCTTCTTTTTGGCACTTCCTCATTTCTTATCCTCTTGGGCCGATTTTTCTCTCTACTTCCTCCTCTCTCCAAACTCTTCAAGACTACATTGATGGATGGAAGTTCCAAGGTAGCAAGATTTGGAGGCTAGATCTCTTTCATCATCATCTTCTTCACCTTTCACCTTCGAAACTCCATTGTTGCAAGATTTGTGTTCTTCAAGTTCTAGGGTTTCTACTCATGATTTGACTAGGTGAGCTATGTCTATACCTTTTAGGTTGGATTAATCTATGAAATCGAGTTATGAACTAACCTAGGATTGATTTGGATTTGATTTTTAGGTTTCTCTCATCTTCTTAACCTAAATCTTGGATTTGGGGGTTTTTGTCACAAAACCCTAAGGTGAGTTGCTAAACCCGTTTTGTTAAAACTGAGAGCACATCATCTTGTTTGATTTACATATCTTGCTTGGTTATTATGAATAAACATGATTTTGGAAGAAATTCCTAAATTATTAGGTTTAAGGATTGCCATGAAAAGAATGAGTAACGATGCTTGTATGAGTGGCTTGACTTGGATTATTGTATACATGGAGTAAATTGTCGTATGCTACTAATGCATGAGTTAAATCCATGTGATTATATGATGAATGTATTTATGAGAAATACGTGTTATTATGTATGCTAGGAAATGATATGGGGGATTGAATCCCCAATAATGTTGTCTCGTTATTAAAACAAGAAAGGTCATGAGACCTTTGATGATATTTAATTTGGATACTTTGTGGTATGTTATGGAAAAAAATGGGAGAATCGAATCTCTGATAATGTTGGCTTGACATCAAAATAATGAAGGGCTTGAGACCCTCGATAATACCTGAGAAAGGTGGATATGGAAATATCGGTCTTTTTAGACAAAACGATTATGCCTCTGATGGTGTCATGATTGATATGGCATCGAGGTATACAGTATAGTATGGTCTCTTAGACCGGGTGAAAATATGGAACACGTTTGTGTAAATAAGTATATTTCGCGCCATGTTTCCACACCAAATAGTCTTGGGAGGTACTGAAAAAGGTATGCCCCTATGTCGCCGGCTCTCGGGTTGCTCCGAGGTGCACGGGCCTCTGTTGATGGTGTCATGATAGATATGGCATCGAGGTGTTTGGAAGTAAAGAGTGATGGGATTGGCAACGGATATACGGCTATATAAATAACAATGGACGATCCAACGCAATATTTCCACACCAAACAGTCTTGGGAGGTACTGAAATAGGTATGCCCCTATGTCGCCTGCTCTCGGGTGGCTCCGATGTGCGCGGGCCTCTGATGGTGTCATGGTAGATATGGCATGGAGGTGTTTGGAAGTAACGAGTGATGGGATATTGGTTGGTGGAGGTGGGTCGCTCCCACTGTTTCCGAAGATAAAAGATAATCCGTGAAAGTATACTTTGATTATGTTTGTTTATATACACTTATGTATACATCATATGTCTTAACATGATTTTATATGTATCGTACTTGTTGGTACAACTCACTAGTCTCTTTTGGCCTAACACTTGTGTGGTGTCGATGTGTCTCTCAGGTGCTAGAGACACTGTTCCCAAGTAGGTGCCGGGTTTAGAGTGAGCATGGGGGACGTTGGAGAGACCGGTCTTCTAGGCCGCGAGATTGACTGTAGAACGATAACCCTTTTTGTAGTCTTCTTCCTAGCAAGGAACCAGACTAGTTTGGTTATCTGTCTTCTTGATTTAGTTGCAAACAATTGTAATTATACATTACTTATACCCCTGTTATGGGAAGACTCACACCTTGGCGTACATTGTATTACCATCTTTCTATTAAATGAAAGTTTTTGTTTACTCCAAATTTTGGGGTGCTACAAGTTGGTATCAGAGCTTTAGTTTAAGCGAACTAGGTATTGACCGTAGTGTACGTAGACTTAAACTTAGTGCACTAGTAGACATGTCACCTACCATGGGTAATGTCTTAGGTGGGGAGAGCGCTAGGGATACGAAATAGATGGATCGAGAATTTGCGTCAATAGAGGCAGGGAATTTCGTGTACGGTCTATTCATAAATCACTTAGCTACTGAGTTATGAATGTATCATCATTTGGGTATTCTTGGTTACTATCGATGTAATGATTGATAAATGTTGGTTCGTATGGTAGCTTATTCTTACTATTTTTCTCGATTTTCTTATGCTAGGTTATTGAATCAGATGTTAAAGGACCCCTAGCTATGACAAGCCTTTATTTAGAGGTCGTGCTTCAACATTTGGTTTGAGTGAGTTTTGAGCGCTTGTTTCGAGTTTGAGTTAGTGGTAAAATGGTATGGAGTAGGATTGGAAGACATGCATTGGAAGATGTTTACTCCGTTAGTATGTGGTTAATGGAAGTGGGAGAGATATATACGTCTTTTATGTTGAAACGGGGAATGAGAGATTATGTAGTAGGTCATGCAAGTAGGCTATGGAGATCAAGGCCTAAAACTACCTTATATGTGAAAAGGGTGATTATTAGGAATAGGAATGTTCCTCCATGTGATAGGACCCGATTGATTCGTCGAGTTGAATAGTTAACCTATACATGAGCTTTACTTCTAGAAATCCTTCGCTTTTAGAGTCGTCGTGTCAACCATCTAGATTTGAAAAGAGGAAGATCGTAAGAGGAACTGGATAGCTTAACCTAAGATCGGATATTGAGATAAAATAGGTTGGCTCGAGATTGACCAGAGGTTGAGCGAATGGTTGAGAAGGGACAATACCTTGAAATAATATGGGGTAAGAACATGTGGAGATACCTTAGGCAATATCGAGAGTAGAAGTCTAAGATCTAGTCTAAAATAGGAGTCTATCAATGTAACACTTGGATGGTGTAATCTAGTACGATATAAAGGACTTGCACCTTATATGAGATCGCGTAGATGATTGTGAAACACCGATGGTAATGTAGGAGGAGTGTAAGTGGTGGTCTTTGGCGAATAAGTAGCCTACCAACTTTTTAGTGTTTTATACAATGTGGCTGTCTTGTCAAGTGAATATTTCCAAATTGTTTTGCAAAATGGCGTATGTGCCAAAACAACGTTTTCCAAAATGTTGAGTCTTCCATAAAGTTATCTCTAATCAAACGGTTGTCGAGTTTGTTACCGGGTGCGTTTATCGAATGAATTTTAATAAAATAACCGTATAAGAGATCTTGAGATGAATTGAATTACAGTGATTATAAATACAATCTTACATAATTTACCGCTTAAACGAGAATTATAAAGGTGTGGACCCACCTGGGTAACTGTTTTGTTAAACTATGTTGGGATTTTGGGTCAAATGACTTCGTGGGTTACATCCACACTAATGGAGCGAACTAAATAAAATTATTTTAAGACCGTCATTTTTGAGTCTATTGAGTTTAGAGCTATTGCTCAGTTTTGACTATAAGAACTGTTTGGGTAAAAATCTACGAACGCACGACAGCTAGTTATAATCGCAAGACAATGATCAAAATAATAAGACTGTATTAAGATAAGGTCCAAAGATAAACTAATAAGACCCTCGAGCAAAGAACACTGATTTTCGAATAATTCTATCATAGAAGTCGAACGACATCTATAATGTCGTACGACGATACTAACGAATAAACATGCGAAGTTTATATCTTTTAATGCAGGCAAGCTGATTATCATTGTCCACCTTTAAGGAAGTCTGAGATCGAGTACTATGCTATGCTCGTTGGAGTTCATCATTATAACGGACATGTCTTAAGTAATAACTCGTTCGACAGAAACCGACATCATCAAGAGGTCGACCATTACAAGCAAGATTCTCGCGGCAGTTACGATTTGGACATTAACACTCAACAGTACCGTTGGACAGTTACGATCTGAGCATTCAAAGATCAACAATACCGTTGGACGGTTATTCTCAAGCTATTATATAAGAAGAATCAAGCCATCATTTTGAAACAGAGAGTTTACTCGAAGCTTACAAGTTCTAGATTGGCCATTCTTTGTAATCAGTTGTATTTTACATTCGATTCCATTGTTTATTCTCTTGTAATCGTACGACCGAAGCTGTAATCTTGAAGGACATCACCCTGCTTGGTGACCATAGTGCATTGTCGACTTAACTTTTAGGTCGACCGCAGGTTTTTTCCTCCGTCGTGAGGTTTTTCCTGCGTCATCAAATTATCTGTCTTATTTTTACTTTTATCGCACTTCTTATCGACTGCAATTTCTTTCTCTCGACGGTTAAGCCTCACATATTTTCATACGACAATTGACTTGTGTAATTTTTGACATAAACAGTTCGGCGCCCACCGTGGGGCTCCGTTTTGAGGAAAATTTCATTCGGTAAAAAGTGTTTCTTCGTACTAATCTTTTCTTCGAGTTCTCTTGTAACACCCCGCTAAAGCGGAACCGCAAGGTGTGACAGTTAAGATTTCATCGCGATAGGAGATAAACCACACCAATCATTCATATCATAAATTTAAATAGTTTAATAAGTATTACAACCCAACCATAGTTTTAAGTTTACAGACTTAACAAAATAAATATTGTCTTGATTGGTGTACACAAAATTTCCACTAATGACTTTATCAAACCTTCGGATTTCCTGAAAAGCATGTTAAACAAGTGTCAACTACAAGAGTTGGTGAGTTCACAGGTTTTTATATGCACAAAATATTTTAAATGCAACGACAATTCCAGTAAATAGTTTTATTCTCTCAGTATTCGTAATCCATTTATAGCGAATCTTTTTATTCACTAAGTTTTCAAAATCAGTTAGCGAATCCGTTCATCCACTAAATTTTGTAAACACATATAGTGAACCCGTTCGTTCACTAAATTTTGTATAAACAGTTAGAGTGAACCCGTTCATTCACTACCAACTTGTGAGTAAATTTTCCCGGGTGAATTGTTAATCGCATGATATTTATTCTTTGAGTCACTACTAATCCTGCCAATTATAACATATTGCCCCTACGCGTCTTCAACGGTGGGACTTTTGTCCACGCGTGAAGAATTATTCAATACAGTGCACCTATATTCTCGTCAGTCAAGGTGGGTATGTCAAACCAAATAGCGCTATCCACATGTATTATAGGCCCATTGTTATGAGTTAATAGTAGTTACCGGGGACTTATTCATTTCAGACTCACTATATCATGCTTTAAAACGCATCAAATTTAACTCACTATACATTTCATTTCATTTCAATTCGTAACATTTTCACAAATTCATTCACAATCATTCATAACATGCTTTTCACCCCAAAACGCATAAAAACGGTAAAAGTGGGGCTGTGAATACTCACCTCAAGCGTTTAGTGCGATTTCGTAAGTGATGGTGCGTGGTCTAATCCCGGCTCCGAACTATGTTTGCCCTATCAAACACGTAATTTTTAACGTAAGTTCTAAGTTCAACGGTCCCTATTTCAAAAATCGTACCGATATCCATATAATGCCATTATGTTATTTATATAGTCCAATATAGTAAAAATTCATTTTATCACATTTTGTAGTCTTCCACACATTTTGGAAGGTTCAAAGTTCATAAGTTTGGATTTTATAAAATTTCCAGAATCTGCCAAAATTTTAAGTTGTAAAAATTACCACTTTGAACTTAGGTCCTCCAAATAATAAGTCCTTAAATTTTTACCCTCTGATTTAGGGGATGTTAGGAACAATTTCACCAAATTTCATTATTTTTAGAGGTCTTTTACTATTTTTAAACATTTTTGCAAAATCAGTGGTACCTTCTCATTTTCCAGAATACCTTTCAGTGATGTTTTATTCATAAATAATTCATAACACCACCAAAATTACGAATTTCAAAAGAGATTTTCTAGCCAACACATATACCAAGCTTTTGGAACAAGTTTCATATCATTTGGGTGGTTTTTGAGGGAGATATGACCTCTTAAAGTAGTGCATGTGTAATCTGCCACAAGGGGACAGCCTACACCACCAACTTAATCTCATTGGTTGAGGCCTCAAAAGTCCACCAAATGACATGATTTTGGATTCTATAGAAAGCTAACTCAGAGTACTTGAGTTTAGAATTAAAAAGTTTGCATTTTGGATGATTTATCAAAGAGTTATACATGCATGAAGATGACTCAAATTCCTGACCAAGTGCTGTTGCACACGAAAATGTTTAATGATGGTTTGGGTTCAAATCTTGGTGTTTTTGTACAAATCCAGTGGGGTTTGAACCCTAACACTTTAAATATCAATCCATAAAAATTTCATGAAGAAATGAGTTCGAGAAAACCCTTTTTGGTTCGTGTAAACTACATGCAAAAACATTGACAGAATCTGTCAAGAATCCAACACCATTTTTACCACCAAAACACATAAAATCATAAACTTTTTGGGTTTTTCTTGCTATTTTACCCCCAAATCCGATTATACAAGTGAAAAATAAACTAAACATGTTTTGGTACCATCAAGACTCATGCATGAACTATCCATGAAGTTTAGCCCAAGAATGATGGTCAACAACATCACATAAACGATTTTCGATTCCTATCTTGTGTTCTTATGGGGAAATCATGGATTTTCACCTTCTTAGATTGTTTTTCAAACATTTCTAAGGCTAAATCTCCTTCCCAAACAACAAGAGGATTAAGAAACCATAGAAGTAGGTTAGAACCTCAAGAAAATACGAAAATGAAGCTTAAAATGCTCAAAAACGAAGTTTAACACATACACAATGCTCTTACCTTTGAGATTATAACACTTTTATTCTTGGAATGGTGTTTGATCTTTCAAAATCTGGTTTGAATAAGGGATGAAGGCTGGATTTTTCTAGAGAGAAGATGGAGAGAATGAATTTAGAGTGAGAGAGAGATTTGAAAGAAAATGAGAGAAAAGAGGAGAATGATGATGGTTTATGGGAAAGAGGAGAGAGAGAGAGGGTAGGGGGGGGTGGCCGGCCCCTTGTGGGTCCCACCTCTCCTCTAATTTTTTTTTTTTTTTTTGAAGTATTTAATTAATTCTTACACTGTATTTTTTAAACACAGTATCGGGTTTTTCGCGTTTTCGGTAGGAACCGACTTTTTCGAAAGCACTTTTGGACTATATGGTACAGTTTATTCAAGTTTTTAACAAAATTCTTTATTTTGTACATTTCGTTTTCAAATTTTGGCATTATAGGATTTTCGGACGTTTCCGGGCCGGTACGGGCTGTTTCGGGCATTTTCCGGGACTTTTAGGATTTCTGCCTAACTTTTTCACGCAACTAACCTAAATTACTCAGGCAACTTAAATTCTACCTTTTCACTTACGGGAACGCTACTGAGCAAAATAAACAGGTAGCTAACCTGAACGTCAAAAATTGACGGATGTCACATCTTTTTGAGCTATTTTTGCAGGACAATGGATAACGCATTCATAACATCTTTACAACAACAATTGCAACAAGCTAACGAAGAAATCCAACGTCTTCGAGCTTCACAAGTTCCCTCGATGCCTATTCCTTCTCCTTATCTACCTCAACATTTGAGACCACCGCTTCGTCCTCAGTTTAACACCTCAATACCTTTACCACATAACCAACAGAACTACGTACGACCATCTGTGCCTCAAAGTCCACCTAGATTCACATTTGGTCCTTTCAACAACATTTCTCAACAAATCCCTATTCTTGGTCATATACCCACAGCTGCTAGTTCCACAGTTCATACAACAATCCCACCCAGCACTGGAATTTCTTCCGGATTTATCCCAACAATTCCAGTAACCACTGAAGATCCTCTGAACGCACGATTGAAATCTTTGGAGGAGCAGAATCAAAAGCTGTTCGCACTACTTACAAAATTACCCGGTGCAGCAGTGCCCGTCGAAGTTGAGCCCAAGACTGGATTCCAAGCCTCTCCATTCGTCGATGAAATTGTTCTCGTTGACGTACCGAAGAAATACAGCATACCAGCATTTGCGACAAAATATTCAGGAATTACGGACCCTGTCGAACATGTCGCACATTACACGCAACTTATGTTGACGGTTCCTATACCGGCGTCATATCAAGAAGTATGTATGTGCAAGAGCTTCGGATCGACCTTAACAGGAGCAGCATTACAATGGCTTATCAATTTGAAGCCAAAAAGTATTGGATACTTCGCAGAATTGGTGAACCAATTCACTCGACAATTCTCCAGCAGTCGTAAGATGGAGAAGCAACCTAGCGACCTATATTACGTCGTGCAAAAACCTGGAGAAACGATCCGTGACTACTTCAACAGGTTCAACGCAGCTATGATCGAAGTAAAGAACTGTGATGTGAAAACTGCAATCGAGGCATATAAACGTGGTTTGGACGACTCCTCTGGACTGTATTTAGAATTGACTAAATACCCACCAGAAAACTTCGACGAAGTACGAGCTAGAACGTTAGCTTTCATGAGGATAGAAGATGATGCTATTTTTGACGGAAACACTAAGTCGAAAAGAAACCTCTTAGCGCACAAAAGCATGATTTTAAGCACAAAAGAGTAAACAAGATTGGGAATTCTCGATACGAATCAAAAACCCGATCGAATAAAGGTACGTCCAAAATTAGATATCCAGATTTGTCTACTTACCATTTTGCAGGTACATCGAAGGAATTGGTAGATACCTTACGAAAGATTGATGCAAACGTACGATGGCCAAAGTAATCCGAAAATCCCAGCAAAGATAAGGATCAAAGCAAATGGTGCGACTTCCACGATGATCATGGCCATACAATGGACGAATGCATCAGCCTTAAAAAGGAGGTCTCGTACTTGAAGTCCAAAGGACATCTTAAAGGCATCTTACCAGACGAGCAAGAGCGACCAGCTTCTCCAACGCATACCAAAGTCGTCAATTGCATCACGGGAGGATCGGAAGTCTGTGGTCTTACATATTCTGCAGCTAAAAGACATGCACGAGAAGGTCCCAGCGAACGTACTATTCCGGAAGAAGCTCGATCGAAGACTGAAAAAGAACTTGACGCAATGATGATTACGTTCGACCAAGATGATACTCAGGGGCTACTCAAAAGCATCACGATGCATTAGTCATTCAGTTAACAATTGGGAACTGCTTGACTAAAAGAGTTCTGATCGACGGAGGAAGTTCTGCAAACGTTATTTTTGCAGATACTCTTAAAGTAATGGGTATCGAACGATCTGAAATCGAACGACGAAGCACTACCCTAATTGGCTTCAACGGAGACTCGATGAACACTCTCGGAGAAATCATTCTACCCGTCTTCGCCAAAGGAATCAACAAGCAAACATAGTTCAACGTTATAGATTGTCAATCAGCTTATAACGTCATTCTGGGGAGACCTTGGATCCATGAGATGAAAGCGGTACCTTCGACGTACCATCAGAAGATTAAATTCCCTTCTCCATGGGGAATTCAAGAAATCATTAGTGAAAAGACGATCGCTCGAGAATGCTACAAGATCACAATGAAGACAAAGCCGCAGGACATCTAGCAATTACAGAGCCAGGATGGAAAGCGGTCGAACGATGACCTTCAACTAGAAGAAGTCGTGCTCGATCCTGAACATCCTGATCGAAAAGTCTTCATAGGAGCCTCGCTCCCCCCTGACATAAAAAATACAATTATATCTTTTTTGCAGGAACATTCAGATTGTTTTGCTTGGTTGCACGAGGATATGGTTGGGATAGATCCTAACATTATATCGCAGAAGTTAAATGTTGATCCTACTTTCAAACCGATAAAGCAAAAGCGACGTAAGTTTGCACCGGAACGCAACAATGTAATCAACGACGAAGTTGATAACCTACTCAAGACAGGCAAGATCCGAGAACTTAAATATCCAGACTGGCTGGCCAATTTGGTCGTCGTACAGAAGAAGAACGGAAAGTGGCGAGTCTGCATCGACTTCACAGATCTAAACAAAGCTTGTCCAAAAGATCCTTTCCCGTTACCTCATATCGATGCTATGGTCGACGCAACAGCAGGACACGAATTGTTGACATTCATGGACGCATATTCGGGACATAACCAAATCCTGATGCACACGGACGACCAAGAAAAAACCGCATTCATGACAGATTAAGGCATATATTGTTACAAAGTCATGCCATTTGGTCTTAAGAATGCAGGATCGACGTATCAAAGGCTGGTTAATATGATGTTCAAGGAACATCTAGGTCGAACGATGGAGGTTTATATCGACGACATGCTTGTGAAATCGGAACGTTCGATCGATCACGTAGCACATCTAAAGCAATCATTCGACATCCTACGACAATACAAGATGAAGCTCAATCCAACAAAATCTTTCTTCGGAGTACGTGCAGGGAAGTTCTTGGGATACTTGGTGACACAACGAGGAATCGAAGCAAGCCCAGAACAAGTTAAAGCTATCATCGAGATACAGTCTCCAAGGAATGTCAAAGAAGTCCAGAAATTAACAGGACGCGTGGCAGCTTTAACCCAATTCATCTCGTGGTCATCGGATAAATGCCACTTGTTCTATAATGTCCTACGAAAGAATCAACGTTTCTTATGGACAGACGAACATGACAAAGCTCTGCAATAATTGAAGCATTATATGATCTCACCACCCTTATTGACAAAACCGGTCGAAGGAGAAAGTTTACAACTATACTTGGCAGTGAGTAAAAATGCGACGAGTGCAGTACTCGTGCGAGAAGAAGATCAACAGCAACGACCAATTTATTACGTAAGCAAGTCTTTCCTCGATGCAGAAACCAGGTATACGTCCATGGAGAAGTTGCTACTGGGTCTCATGACTGCAGCAAAAAAGCTAAGACATTACATCGAAGCGCACCATATTATTGTTGTGACTAATTATCCACTTAAGACTGTCCTACGAAAGCCAGAACTAACAGGACGACTAGCCAAGTGGAGCATCTATCTTAGTGGATTCGACATAGAATTCAAGCCCAAGACAGCTATTAAATCACAAGCATTGGCGGATTTTGTAGTAGAGTTTTCTCCAGAACTAGAACCAACGACGTACGATGAGATCAATAATGTGATGATTTCAGACAACAAACCTTGGTTACTCCACGTTGATGGCTCTTCAAACGTACGAGGGTGTGGATTAGGTGTTGTCTTAAAATCATCACAGGGGGGAAACATGGTGTACTCCATACGATGCGAATTCAAAGCCACGAACAATGAAGTGGAATATGAAGCTCTGATCGCAGGACTAGATATCGCTCTTAGACTGGGGGCAAAAAACAGTTGCATGTTCGAAGCGATTCTCTATTGGTAGTCAACCAAATAAATGGAGACTTTCAAGCAAAAGATTCGAAAATGATGAGCTATCTCAAAGCTGTTAAAGATTGAATCGCACGATTCGAATACTTTTTGATCGAACAAATACCAAGGGATCTAAACATGCAAGCTGACGCATTAGCTAATTTGGGATCCGCATTCCACGATCCATCTATGGAGAATATTCCAATACTTCATCTCACGACGCCAACAATCAAAACAAAAGAAGAAGTGCAGATGAATGAAAAAGTCTATAATTGGTCGATTGACATATGGAATTATCTCAAGCACGACCGACTCCTTGAAGACAAAATGGAAGCTCGAAAAACAAGGTCCAAAGCTTCAAGATATACAATTTTTGAAGACCAGCTTTATCGAAGATCCACAACTGGACTCCGTCTACAATGTGTCACAAATAAGACACAAATCGATCGAATTCTCCAAGAAATGCATGATGGAGAATGTGGGAATCACGCAGGGGGCAGAAGCCTTGCTAATCGAATCTCACGACAAGGTTATTATTGGCCTACCCTACGAGAAGATGCAATAAGGTACGTTCGACATTGTGACGCTTGTCAAAAGCATTCGGGTATGACTCATCGACCATCTAAACCCTTACATTCTGTTCTAATTCCTTGGCCATTCATGCGATGGGGAATGGACATCGTTGGTAAATTACCTCCTGCTCCTGGACAAAAAGTTTATTTACTTGTGCTTACCGATTACTTCTCGAAGTGGATAGAAGCTGCTGCTTATTCACAGGTTAGAGACAAGGAAGTTATATCCTTCATCCAAAACAACATTATTTATAGATTTGGGATACCATCCGAGATTATGTGCGACAATGGCTCACAATTCATAAGTGACAAAACTCGTACGTTCTGTGAAAAACGTGGGATCAAGTTAGTCACTTCTACTCCAAGGTACCCTCAGTCCAACGGATTGGCTGAATCAAGCAAC
The DNA here is from genome assembly GCA_030169165.1 of Centaurea solstitialis. Taxonomy (NCBI): domain Eukaryota; kingdom Viridiplantae; phylum Streptophyta; class Magnoliopsida; order Asterales; family Asteraceae; genus Centaurea; species Centaurea solstitialis. Next base: position 54,392,614 of record CM058046.1, on the reverse strand, counting down.
AAAGTTATCATCAACTCAATTCGAAAAAGATTGAAGGGAGCAAAAGGTAAATGGGTAGAAGAACTACCATCAGTCCTATGGGAGAATCGAACGACACCAAGAGCATCAACAGGACAAACTCCATATTCTTTAGTATATGGATGCGAAGCAGTTTTACCAATCGAAGCCCAAATACCTGTTGCTAGAAATCGTACGTTTGATCAAAATGCCATAAATTTATCCTACGATCTGGACGCTCTGGAAGAACTTCGAGAAAACACATTGCGTACGATGGCAGCACAAAAAGGTCTAGTCGAATGACATTTCAACAAAAAGGTAAAGGCCAAGATCTTCCAAGTTGGGGACTATGTCTTACGACATGTGTTTCAGAACACTCAAGAACCGAACGCCGGAAAACTTTCCATCAAATGGGAAGGACCTTACGTAATTTCCAAAGTAATTGGAAATGGGGCCTATCAACTCACGACAATGGAAGGTATAGAGATCCCACGTAGTTGGAATGCTCATCACCTCAAAAGGTACTATTTCTAACCTATTTACATACGATTTATTTTTTATCGATTACTAACTTGAGCGTCGGAGCGCCGTTGGTCAAACCAACGGCCACCCCCTAGCAACTATGTTTGTTCGCAGGTATCGCATGATCAAAGAGTACTATGAAGTACATATCGCATGTATCGCACGATTATTGCATGTATCGCACGATTACCGCATGTATCGCACGATTACCGCAAGGATCGCACGATTATACTAATTGCTTTAAACGCATGATTATTTCGCAAGAGCGCAAGACAATTCGCCAGTCGCACGAATACTCTTATGAGTATAAAAAGAAACGTTTCTAAACCTAAGTCTTAGGACTTTAAACAAATGCATACAATAGAACAAAGGCTAATAACGCACGACAAATGCAAAAAACACATGGCAAAGGCAATAACGCAAGAAAAATTGAAAGAAGTCATTAAACTAAAAGCTTTGTCATTAATATAGCAAAAATCGTACGATTACATTAAATCCTATTCTATGGGAGCATCAGAGGCAGGTGGATCTGCGACAGGGGTTTCTTCGATCACTGGCGGGGGCACGGAGACAGATCCAGAGGTTTCAATAACCTCCTCCTCGACACCAACATCCTTGGCTTCGATAGGTTTCTCCCCTTCGACCGCCGCTTCCTCGTCCAGGTCCTTAAGATCTTCTTCGTCAAGCAGATCTTCAGAACCCATCACCCGCACAAAGGAGGCCACTTCATCGCTCACCATCTTCAAAGTGACGGTTCTGGCAGCCACACGTCGCATAAGTGTCGTACGTGCGACCACTCTAGCCAAGGCACCATCCTCCTCGAGCTCTTGGGTCCTGGACGACAATGCCTCTTCCCTCTCGGCCTTCTCCCGTCGAACGTCAAGCAGCTCCTTCTCCAAATCCCTCGTGCGATTGAGGGATATTTTCAATCTTTCCCGGTCCTCACCTTGGAAGCGCTCGCTGATCTCCAGCTTCGACTCCAGGTCGCCAATTTGAACTGACTTAGCGTTCAGCTCCTCGACCAATTGAGACAGCTTCTTCCTGGCCTTCTCAACCTCTTTCTTGGCCAGCTTGGCATCATTTTGGTTCGACGCCATCTCCTCCTTAATCTTAGCCATCCGCGAGTGAAGGCTAAGACTAGTCTGGAGAGCCTACGAAAAAAAAATCACTAGTACAAACATGTTTTTTTGCCACGGTTTTGAAATTCATGTTAGTCACGGTTTGGTCTAGAACCGTGACTAAAAGTAATAAATAAAATTGGAGAATTATTTTAGCCACGATGTAACTCAATAACCATGACCGTTTGAAAACATGTTTAAACATAATGTCATGCTTTAAACAAAACCGTGACTAAATTGTTCGTATGGCCACACTTTTTTTGTCGTGGCAAGTAACAATTAAAAACCGTGGCCATAGACATATATATAGTCACGGTTTTTTGTGACAATTATTATTTGTGACCATAGACCGCATATGGCCTCATGAAGTCATTTTTCTGTGACCAAAAAATATACATATTTAGCCACGAAAATTGGTAAAACGTAGCCATAAGTCACATGTACTTGTAGTCATGGTTTTATTATTTTGTGTGACAAGAAGATAACCAATAGCCATGGTTTATCGTATGAAGCGTGGCAATATGTGATGATTTCATCACAGTTAATATGAAATGTGTGTAGCTATTAATATAGTTAAAAACCAAGACTAAAATAATTTTAAAGTCACTAAAAGCTGACCAATAGCTACGATTCTACATAATCAATTGTGTGACTAATAGATAGTTTAATGTCATGATTTTTAATATTTCGCGTGACCAAAAGGCATTTAATACTCACGCTTCTAAAATATAATTGTAACTATATGTCTTGAATTAGCCATTGTTTATTATGTGTAAACAAAAAGATACTTATATGACCAAAAAAGATACTTATAGTCACGTTTCTAAAAATTATGTGTAACTATATGTCATGAATTTGGCCATGGTTTTTAATATTTAATGAAATACTTTTAACAAAATCAATATTGTCCTGGTGGTTGGTTCATTCCTTATCCAAGATGAGGTCTCAAGTTCGAGTCTTGGCAACGTCAAAAAAATATACATGATTATAGAGCAATCATCGGCTACATTAAAAACAAATTATGTGGCTATAGGTAGTTTATTGTCATACTTTTTTTTATATTGTGTGACCAAAAGATAACTAAATGCTACGTTTAATGTGAGTTTGTGTGGCAAAAGGTACTTTATGGCCACGGTTTTAGGTAAAATGCTCTAATACCATAAAAATTGGATATGCCTATGGCTACGGTTTTCAAATTATGGCTATGGTTTTTCATTTGATTTGGTGACACATTTTAAGCGTGACCAAAAGGGTATCAATGGTCACGGGAGAATAGGCTACGGTTTGATAAAAATGAAAAACCGTGACTAAAGGCCTATGGCCACGGTTTTTGACCGTGGAAAATGTGAGTTTTTGTACTAGTGAATAAAAAGAGATCAGAAATACGAACGATGAAGTATGAAAATCGTACGAAATAAAATACTTACCAAGAAAGATATGCCTGCGACAGAGGCGTCCAAATCCTCGATGTCTGCCTGCTCCATGCGCGCCTTTTGAGCAGGGGAGTGGAATTGTTCCAAGACATGGAAAATGGGCATCGTCCTGATGACATCATCCACCATGAAGTCGGAGGGCATATTAATGGTCATGGTCGTAAGACCAGACCTCTCCGCCTCCTTACCCTTGCCAACCTTTGACGAAGGCTGGCTCAACGCACCTGCCTCCTTCGCAGGTGGAGCAAAGTGGATAGGGATCGCCTCTATCCCACCTTCAGCCTTTTGCTTGGCATCCTTAGGTGGGGTATCCAAAGAAACGTACGACTACCTCGTACGTTTAGCTACCAAGCCTTCACCGGCCGCAGCTTTCCTTTTGGCAGCACGAGCAGCCGCCTCCATCACTGACGTCTTCTTTGTAGTTGAACCTATGTAAAAGAAAATCCAAGTTAGAAACATACTGTTTGGGTGAAAAATCGCACGACGCACGATGACCGACTTAAAATCTTAAGATATCTTTCAGGATGATAATCCTGTATTAAGATAAGGTCCTGAGATAGGACAAATATACCTTCGACGATAACAGTCAATTGTCGAACGATCTTTATACTATATCGTACGACAAAACGTACGATATCGCACGATATAATACTAACAGTTGAATATATCTTGAGATTAATCATTTGTAACAGGTAAACAACAAACATTGAAGAACAAATGACCGTTAAAGACCAAGATACGCTCCTTATAAAGCTCCAACCGTTACGTGCGAGAATTAAGCTTCGGTTATGACCGTTGCATTTAACACACAATTATGGACGACCGTTACACTCTGATCAGCTATAAAAGGAGTTCAAAGACATCATTTGAAGACATCTGATGACATTGAAGCTAGAAAAATCTCTCTACAATATTGATATTATTCTTTGTAACTTACATCCTGTTTCATTGTAATCGCACGATCTATACTGTAACTCTCGAGGACATCACCCCTTATTGGTGATACTTAGTGCAACGTCGACTATACCCTTTTAGTCGACCGCAGGTTTTTTCCTCGACCTCGAGGTTTTTCCTGCGTCATCAAATTGTTTTGTCATTTATTTCATCGCACGTTTTATCGAACTAAATTTCTTTCTCTCGACGGATTCGCCTCACAACATCTTACGATATTAAATTGTGTAATTTTTTACCAAAACAATTTGGCGCCATCCGTGGGACCCCGTTCTGAGAAAATTTCGTTTGATAAAACGTTTGTCTACTAATCTTCGAGTTGTCTTGAGTATTCATTGCAGGATTATGGAGAATAACTTCCAACCGACTCTGCAACAACAACTAGCAGCTGCTCAGCAACAAATCCAGCAGTTGGCTAATCAAAACATGGAAGCCAATAACGAAATCGTACGATTACGAGGTCTAAACCCTCAAGTTTCTCAAACTAATCCTGCGATATCAGCACCACTCCCTAGACCACCTCCCGTTCAACAAAATCAGTTCAGGACACCACAAATACCTTCAATGCCTCAAGCCTCTCAAATACCAGTGATGACACAAGTATCTCAAAACAACGTACGTCCACCTCAGAATAACCAATCCCAAACCATTTTTCCTCCTCTTCCATCAGGACCACCTCCTGTATTTACCTACGTTCAACCTCAAGGTGTTCCTCGACCTTTCTATTCAATCCCAGAACCAATACCACACATACCAACAATAAATACTACCGTAACCCATATTCCAGTCCAACCCAATTATCAAGGAAATATTGGAGTAGCACCTACTGAAAGCCTTATGGACGTACGATTAAAGATGTTAGAAGAACAAAACAAAGCAATGCTCGCATTGCTCGCAAAACTTCCTGGAGCAGCCGTACCAGTTGAAGTCGAACCAAAGACAGGATTTCAAGCTTCACCCTACGTTGATGAAATTGCTCTTATGGAAATACCCAAGAAGTACAACATTCCTGCCTTTACAACCAAGTACTCGGGGATAACAGATCCAGTGGAACATGTCGCGCAATACAAACAACTTATGTGGACTGCTTCGATCCCATCTCAATATCAGGAAGCATGCATGTGTAAAAGCTTCGGATCTACTCTAACAGGAGCCGCGCTACAATGGCTTATAAATTTAAAGCCAAAGAGTATCGAATCATTCGCTGAATTGGTGAACCAATTCACTCGACAGTTCGCGAGCAGTCGCAAGATGGAAAAGCAAACCAGTGACTTGTACTATGTCGTACAGAAAACTGGAGAAACGATACGTGATTATTTTAACAGGTTTAATGCAGAAATGATCGAAGTCAAGAATTGCGATATAAAAACCGCAATTGAAGCATACAAACGTGGGCTCGATAATTCTTAGGAATTATATACGGATCTCACAAAATATCCACCAGAGAACTTTGACGATGTACGAGCTCGAACGTTAGCCCACATGAGAATTGAAGACGACGCCATCTTCAGACGGAAACATTCGAACGAAAAGAAAAATCTGGGCGCACAGAAACACGATTTTAAACCTAAGAGAGTAAATAAAATTGGAAACTCTCGACAAGAATCCAAAACTCGCACGAGCAAAGGTACAGGAAGAATTAGATATCCCGATTTATCTACTTACAATTTTGCAGGTACATCCAAAGAACTGGTGGATTCCCTGCGAAAGATCGATGCAAACGTACGATGGCCCAAGAAACCGGAGAATCCTAGCAAAGACAAAGATCAGACTAAATGGTGCGAGTTCCATGCTGATCATGGACACACGACGGACGAATGCATTAGCCTCAAAAAGGAGATCGCTTACCTCAAAACAAATGGGCACCTAAAAGGTATTATCGGTGATGAAGCAAAAAGGCCAGCATCTCCGATCCATACCAAGGTGGTCAATTGCATTACTGGTGGATCCGAAGTATGTGGCTTGACATACTCTGCGGCCAAACGACACGCACGAGAAGGACCTGAAGGCTATCCTATTCCTGAAGATTCAAAGACTGCAGCTGAAAAAGAACTCGATACAGCCAAACTAACGTTCGATCAAGACGATCTATCGGGCGTTAACCAAAAACACCATGATGCTCTAGTTATACAGTTAACCATTGGAAATTGTTTGACCAAGAGAGTATTGGTGGATGGGGGTAGCTCCGCTAACGTTATATTCTCAGATACTTTAAAGATCATGGGCATCGACAGATCCAACATCGTACGACGGACTACAACTCTAGTAGGCTTCAATGGAGACGCGATGAGTACACTCGGAGAAATAGTATTGCCAGTCTTCGCCAAAGGAATCAACAAGCAAACTAAATTCAACGTCATAGATTGTCCGTCAGCATATAACGCAATACTCGGAAGACCCTGGATCCATGATATGAAGGCCGTACCATCAACCTATCATCAGAAGATTAAATTTCCATCTCCCTGGGGCGTGCAAGAGATCGTCAGTGAAAAGAAAATTTCTCGTGAGTGCTACAAGATCACGATGAAGACCAAACCCCAGGATATCTAGCAATTACAGAGCCAGGATGGAGTACGATCGTACGATGACCTTCAACTTGAAGAAGTCGTACTAGATCCAAAACATCCTGATCGAAAAGTCTTCGTGGGAGCAACACTAACCCCTGAGATAAAAAACAGAATAATATCTTTTTTGCAGGAACACTCAGATTGCTTCGCATGGTCGCACGAAGACATGGTTGGGATTGATCCTGACATCATATCGCACAAGCTGAACGTGGATCCATCCTTTAAACCAATTAAGCAGAAACGACGTAAGTTCGCGCCAGAACGCAACAAAGTTATTAACGACGAAGTTGATAACTTACTGAAGACAGGAAAGATTAGAGAAGTTAAGTATCCAGATTGGCTGGCAAACGTGGTAGTCGTGCAAAAGAAGAATGGAAAGTGGCGAGTCTGTATCGACTTTACAGATTTAAATAAAGCATGTCCAAAAGACCCGTTTCCACTACCTCACATCGATGCGATGGTCGATGCAACGGCAGGTCATGAATTACTCACATTCATGGACGCCTATTCTGGATACAATCAAATCCTGATGCACACAGACGATCAAGAGAAGACAGCCTTCATGACGGATAAAGGGATATACTGCTACAAGGTGATGCCCTACGGCCTCAAGAACGCAGGATCAACGTACCAACGACTCGTAAACATGATGTTCAAAGAACATCTTGGTCGAACGATGGAAGTGTACATCGACGATATGCTGGTAAAATCCGAACGATCACATGATCACATTGATCATTTGAAACAATCGTTCGATATCTTACGACAATACAAAATGAAACTCAATCCTACGAAATGTTCCTTCGGAGTACGTGCTGGAAAGTTCCTCGGATACATGGTCACTCAACGAGGGATAGAAGCAAGTCCAGAGCAGATCAAGGCCATCCAAGAGATACAATCCCCAAGAAACGTGAAAGAAGTACAAAAGCTTACTGGACGAGTGGCGGCATTAAACAGATTCATCTCACGATCATCTGACAAATGCCACCTATTTTACAATGTACTACGTAAAAACCAAGGCTTCAGCTGGACAGAGGCTCATGAAAAAGCATTGCAAGATTTGAAGCACTACATGGCCTCCCCTCCATTGTTAACAAAACCGATTGAAGGCGAAAGCTTGCAATTATACTTAGCCGTTAGCAACAATGCGGTAAGTGCAGTCCTCGTACGAGAAGATGATCAGCAACAACATCCGATTTACTACATAAGTAAATCCTTTCTAAATGCTGAGACCAGATATACATCGATGGAAAAATTGCTCTTAGGTCTCGTGACAGCAGCTAAAAAGTTACGACATTATTTCGAATCACATCATATAATAGTCGTAACCAATTATCCTCTCAAGACCGTACTTCGTAAGCCTGAACTTACGGGTCGATTAGCCAAATGGAGTATCTACCTAAATGGATTTGATCTCACGTACAAACCCAGAACGGCGATAAAATCTCAAGCGTTGGCAGATTTCGTGGCAGAATTCAGTCCAGAAGTAGAGCAACCATCGCACGATGAGATCAACAATGTGATGATTCAAGACAATCAGCTTTGGACTCTGTACGTCGATGGATCCTCCAACATCAGAGGATCGGGATTAGGAATTGTCCTGAAATCATCACACGGGGGGAACATGGTGTACTCAATACGATGTGAATTCAAGGCTACCAACAACGAAGCAGAATATGAAGCCTTAATTGCTGGATTGGAAATAGCTTATAACTCGGGGGCACGATGTCTGCACGTACGAAGTGACTCGTTACTAGTGGTGAATCAAATTAACGGTGATTTTCAAGCAAAAGATTCGAAAATGATGGTATATCTCGAGATCGCTAAAGAAAGCATCGCACGATTCGAAAAATTCTCGATAGAACAAATCCCAAGAGATTTGAACGTTCAAGCTGACGCTTTGGCTAATTTAGGATCCGCATTCAATGAGCCAACTTTGGAGAACATTCCAATAATCCATCTTACGATGTCTTCCATCGAAGCAAAAGAAAAAGTACAAATGATCGAAGAAGTCTACAACTGGTCGCTCGATATATGGAATTATCTAAAGTATGATAAACTTCCCGACGACAAGATAGAAGCGAGAAAGACCAAAGTGAAGGCCTCGCGGTATACAATCTTCGAAGGAAAACTATATCGCAAATCCACATCTGGATTAATCCTACGATGCATAACAAGTCAGAAGCATATGAATCAGATCTTACAAGAAATGCACGATGGAGAATGTGGAAACCATTCTGGAGGACGAAGTCTTGCAAATAGAATCTCACGACAAGGCTATTATTGGCCTACTCTTCGAGAAGATGCTATGAGGTACGTACAAAAATGCGACGCCTGCCAAAAACATTCAGGTATGTCCCACTTACCTTCTGAACCCCTACATTCTGTCTTAATCCCATGGCCATTCATGCGATGGGGGATGGACATCGTAGGAAAGTTACCTCCTGCTCCAGGACAAAAAGTTTACTTGCTTGTTCTCACCGATTATTTTTCCAAATGGATCGAAGCTGCTGCTTTTTCTCAGGTAAGAGATAAGGAAGTTATTTCTTTTATCCAAACTAACATTATATACAGGTTTGGAGTACCATCGGAGATCATGTGCGATAATGGTTCACAGTTCATAAGCGAAAGAACTCGTAAGTTCTGTGATGAACGAGGAATTAGGTTAATTACTTCGACACCTAGATACCCTCAATCCAACGGTCTAGCAGAATCGAGTAACAAAGTCATCATTAATTCGATTCGAAAAAGGCTAAAGGAAGCGAAGGGAAGGTGGGTCGAAGAATTACCTTCAGTCTTATGGGCAAATCGTACGACTCCAAGGACCTCAACAGGACAAACGCCCTTCTCCCTTGTTTATGGATGTGAAGCAGTACTACCGATCGAATCTCAACTTCCAATAGCAAGGCATCGTACGATGGACCAAAACGTAATAAATCTATACTATGATCTAGATGCATTGGAAGAACTTAGAGAAAAGGCATTCCAGAAAATGGCATTACAAAAAGCCATGGTCGAACGACATTTCAACAGGAAAGTTAAAGCAAAAATTTTCCAAGTAGGTGATTACGTCCTACGACAGGTATTCCAGAATACTCAAGAGCTAAATGCAGGAAAACTTTCCATCAAATGGGAAGGACCTTATATAATCTCTAAGATTATCGGAAATGGTGCATACAAGCTTACAAACATCGAAGGAAAAGAAATTCCACGAAGTTGGAATGCAACACATCTTAAGAGGTATTACTTCTAAACCTTTTCATTTTTACTACTATTTTATTACGAACGATTACTGACTTGAGCGTCGGAGCGCCGTTGGTCAAACCAACGGCCACCCCTTAGCCATTCTTTTCTTATCGCAGGTATCGCACGATAATCGCATGTATCGCACGAATATCGCAAGCATCGCATGAATAACCTAAGCTTATAACGCACGATCATAATACGCACGCGCGCAAGATAAAACGCCAGTCGCACGATACAAAATAAAGAAATGTTTCTAAAAAGAACTGAGTTCTAAAAACACAAGTTGACATGTACGATAAACTAAAATCATTCATTCCAAAAAGTACTTAAACAAAATAAAAAGTACTTAACAAAAAGAAAAATCGTACGATTACAAAATAAAACTAAGTACTAAGAGGGGCATCAGATCCCACAACTCCAGCATCATCGCCCGATCCTTCAACAGCGTCTGTAGATCCCACGATCTTAGGAGGAACCTCTTCAGTAGTCAAGATCGCTGGAGTGGATCCAGAGACCATTTCATCTTGAGTCTCCTCCCCAACGGCAGCAACCTCGACAGGCTTCTCTCCGACTTCCTCGTCCAAGTCTTTAAGATCGTCAGCATCCAGAAGATCTTCAGATCCCATAAGCTCGCGGAATGCCTCCACCTCTTCCTTGGCAATCCCAACGGTGAGAGTTCCAGCTATCACACGACGCATAAGGGCTGCACGAGCTACAACCCTTATTAGCGCCACCTCGTCCTTCAGATCCTGGATTTCAGACGATAAAGCCTCCTCCCGCGTTGCCTTCTCCAGTCGAATAGCCTTCAGCTCTTCCTCCAACTTGGACGCACGGTCAAGAACGATCTTCATACGGGATCGTTGCTCTTCCCTCATACGCTCAGACTCCTCGAGTTTCAACTCCAGGTCATCGATCTTGACCTGTTTTGCCTCCAAGTCGGACGCAAGTTTGAAAACCTTCTCCTTGGCTTTGTCGGCTTCCTTTACAGCAGCCCTCTCGCTGGCCATCTTGGCTTTCATATCGTTCTTTATGGTCTCCATCCGAGAATGAAGACCGAGGCTAGCCTGAAAGCCCTGGAAAACGAAGAAGGTCAATTAAAATCGTACGATATCTAAAAATAAATCATACGACAGAAAAAAGACTTACCAAAAAAGAGAGGCCCACAGCAGCAGCGTCAATTTCCTCGAACCTCAATTTGGAAAATTGCTCCTTTTGCGAAGGAAGGAGAAATTGCTCGATGGCTGGGAAGATGTCCTCTTTCCTCACGACATCCCCTTCCAGAAAACCCTTGGGCAGAGTTATGTTCATCGAGGATGAACCAACGTCGAACGACGTCTTCTTTGGCGCCTTAGCAGGAGTCTTCGTTGCTTTGATTCCCTTCGACTGATCTTCAGGAGGAGCAGATCTAATCGGCGAAACACTAATCGCATCATCCGCCTTTTGCTTAGCTTCATGCGATGGATTAGTGGTCTCAGACGTAGACCTCGTACGTTTCGCTGGGGGCTCACCTCCAGCCATCTCCTTCTTCTTCAAAGCTGCCCTCCTAGCAGCTTCCAACTGTTCAGCCCTCCTCGACGGTTTCTTCGACGATCCTATAAAAATAAGATATATGAGAAGCAAGTAATGAAGAATTATCGTACGACATAAAACGTACGATATACCTTCCATCTCTTCTTCTGAGATCACTTGAACTTCGGGATCAACTTGAGTAGCTTCTTCTTCACACTCTACCACGATCTCTTTAGCCTTTTGGGTAGAGTAAAAGCGTTCACTAATGCTGTACGATAAGAATCGCTCGACTGCGGCTTTTGACTCTTCAGTGGGCTCGAACGTGAAATCAATCTCTGCAAAAGGTAATCCAACATTAGATCAGCAAATTAAAAGATTGTAAAAAAGCCATCATCAAAAGAAACACCTATACCTAACGAATTCCACTCCGGCGCAACCCATCCACCCTCCTCCAGGACTGAGGATGATCGTACAAACACATATCGGGACTTCCACCCACGATCGTGCACCTGAGTACCGTGTACTAACATAGAATCCCCTCTACCCTTTGGAAACAAACCATACCGATCATAATCCGTCGATTTCACGGTATAATGCTGTAAGAAGGTCGTCGACAGAGAATGCAGGACGACCCCAGTCCTTCGTCACACGTTCGATGACATTAATAACCCTCCAGAATTGGGGCATTAGTTGACCAGGAGAAAGATCGAAGCGGCTCATGAAAGCACGCGAGAGAGGACTATAAGGCCATCTAAAACCTATCTTAAACGGGTATTCAAACAAAGCAAAAAACCCCGCTGGTGCATCCGCTGGTCTAATCTCATCTGCCACCTTCAAAATCGCACTATCAGGCAAACCTGCTAAACTCCTAAGGGCCGCAACCTCTAAAGAATCTTTGATAGTACTCTTAACTTCCATTGATTCAACAACTTCTAACCTATTCAAACTATTCCTAAGACGATTGAAACGAAGCAAGTCGAAATTCTTAGGATTCTTTTCGGCTATAGATTTTAAACGCATGAAAAAGCAAGAAGAAGAGGGTACCTTATAAATAATCGTCGCTCAAATCCTTGCCGAAAATAGAGGACTGATTTTGGGAAACGATTGCTCTAACAAATTAAGAGATATGTATCTAATTCAAATTAAAATTATCTATTATATGGCAACTGAATTTCTCTCCAAGTATTGCAGGTCCAATCGTACAACGACACGCATTCAGTCATAACCGTTGAGACGACAGCTGTCGTAAACGCGTCATCACGACGACGTCACTAAAACCGTTTCATATTCGATTTGATTTAAATGAAATTCATTTGCTTACAATTGATTATTCTTCAAGCATAACTAACGATCAGCTTTTGCAGATAAGAGATTCAGAAATATTTAGAACAAAATTTTTCTAAATCTCGGGGGCAAACTGTTTGGGTGAAAAATCGCACGACGCACGATGACCGACTTAAAATCTTAAGATATCTTTCAGGATGATAATCCTGTATTAAGATAAGGTCCTGAGATAGGACAAATATACCTTCGAACGATAACAGTCAATTGTCGAACGATCTTTATACTATATCGTACGACAAAACGTACGATATCGCACGATATAATACTAACAGTTGAATATATCTTGAGATTAATCATTTGTAACAGGTAAACAACAAACATTGAAGAACAAATGACCGTTAAAGACCAAGATACGCTCCTCATAAAGCTCCAACCGTTACGTGCGAGAATTAAGCTTCGGTTATGACCGTTGCATTTAACACACAATTATGGACGACCGTTACACTCTGATCAGCTATAAAAGGAGTTCAAAGACATCATTTGAAGACATCTGATGACATTGAAGCTAGAAAAATCTCTCTACAATATTGATATTATTCTTTGTAACTTACATCCTGTTTCATTGTAATCGCACGATCTATACTGTAACTCTCGAGGACATCACCCCTTATTGGTGATACTTAGTGCAACGTCGACTATACCCTTTTAGTCGACCGCAGGTTTTTTCCTCGACCTCGAGGTTTTTCCTGCGTCATCAAATTGTTTTGTCATTTATTTCATCGCACGTTTTATCGAACTAAATTTCTTTCTCTCGACGGATTCGCCTCACAACATCTTACGATATTAAATTGTGTAATTTTTTACCAAAACACATACGACTAAAACTAAAGCTAGAAAAACAACCATCGTGAATAATTACCTTCCATCTCCGTCTCTCCGATGATCTGCACTTCAGGTTCGACGTCGCTCTCCTCGCCGCCCTTCGACGTTCTATACCTACGATCTGTCACACTATAACTCAAGAAGTGTGAGATCAGTTCGGTCGATTCTTCAGTAGTCTCGAACATAAAGTTGATAGCTGCAAAAGAGACGTGCGATTAATAAATGAAAATATACAAAAGATACAAGAAAGAAAAACTAACATCTAAATTACCATTTGAGTTACATTTAGGAACGACCCAAGAATCGTCAGTGACCGAAGACGTCTGGACAAAGACGTATCGAGATTTCCACCCTCGATCATTTACTTGGGTGCCATGAACAAGCATGGAGTCATTCCTACCCCTAGGAAACAACCCATAACGGTTGTAGGGTAGTCTCGTCACATTGTAAGAAGAAAGAAGGTCGTCGACTGAAAACGCACGACGACCCCAATCCCTAGTCACCCATTCGATCACCAAGATGACGCGCCAGAATTGTGGCATCAGTTGCCCTGGGGATAAGTTGAATCGGGTCATGAAATCCCGAGAGAGAGGAGAATACGGCCATCGAAATCTGATTTTGAACGGATACTCATACAGGGCAAAGAACCCCGTCGGAGTATCCGCCAGGCGGATTTCTCTAGCCACCCTGATTTGGGCACCCTCTGGCAACCCAGCAAGATTTCTCAACTCCATAACCTCTATATTCTCCGTAATTGAACTGCTAACCTCGCTCGACATGACGAATTCTAATCGACTTAAGCTACTACGAAGACGCAAAAACCTAAGAATGTCTAATCCTCTATTGCTCTTATGTGCTATTGATTTCAGACACATGAACAAGGGAGAAGAAGGGTACCTTATATGCTTAATCGAACGAAATCTTTGTCGAAATTAAAGTCGGAATACGATTTTAGGTTGATCTCGCAAATCAATAGAAAATTAGAGAAGATTTTGTAAAATCTTTCCTTAATCTAAGTCGTTATACTTATAGTAACGATTTCATGATGATTCATCGAAGGAAAATACGCCACGCGTCTTCAATTAGCCGTTAGAAGGACACCTGTCCTGCAACGGCTCCTTGACGTCATCCGCGCCAACGTTAATATGGCCGTTAACCAACGTATTTTTACTCTCCGTCCATCGAACTAAAGATTTAGAAAAAATTAAAATTATTTCCTAAATCTTGGGGGCAAATTGTTTGGGTAAAAATCTACGAACGCACGACAGCTAGTTATAATCGCAAGACAATGATCAAAATAATAAGACTGTATTAAGATAAGGTCCTAAGATAAACTAATAAGACCCTCGAGCAAAGAACACTGATTTTCGAATAATTCTATCATAGAAGTCGAACGACATCTATAATGTCGTACGATGATACTAACGAATAAACATGCGAAGTTTATATCTTTTAATGCAGGCAAGCTGATTATCATTTTCCACCTTTAATGAAGTCTGAGATCGAGTATTATGCTATGCTCGTTGGAGTTCATCATTATAACGGACATGTCTTAAGTAATAACTCGTTCGACAGAAATCGACATCATCAAGAGGTCGACCGTTACAAGTAAGATTCTTGCGGCAGTTACGATTTGGACATTAACACTCAACAGTACCGTTGGACAGTTACGATCTGAGCATTAAAAGATCAGCAATATTGTTGGACGGTTATTCTCAAGCTATTATATAAGAAGAATCAAGCCATCATTTTGAAACAGAGAGTTTACTCGAAGCTTACAAGTTCTAGATTGGCCATTCTTTGTAATCAGTTGTATTTTACATTCGATTCCATTGTTTATTCTCTTGTAATCGTACGACCGAAGCTATAATCTTGAAGGACATCACCCCTGCTTGGTGACCATAGTGCATTGTCGACTTAACTTTTAGGCCGACCGCGGGTTTTTTCCTCCGTCGTGAGGTTTTTCCTGCGTCATCAAATTATCTGTCTTATTTTTACTTTTATCGCACTTCTTATCGACTGCAATTTCTTTTTCTCGACGGTTAAGCCTCACATATTTTCATACGACAATTGACTTGTATAATTTTTTACATAAACAAGAACTTGGGGAACAAGTCTCGATTTCTAAAATAGCTCGATTATGAGCATTGATTTTTAAAGGCTCGGTTATGAATTTGATTTCTAAGATAGTTCGATTTTAAGCTTTGATTTTTAAAGGGCTCGGTTATGAAATTGATTTCTAAGATAGCTCGATTATGAGCTTTGATTTTTAAAGGGCTCGGTTATGAAATTGATTTCTAAAATAGCTCGATTATGAGTTTTGATTTTAAAGGGCTCGGTTATGAACTTGGTTTCTAGAATAGCTCGGTTGTGAGCTTTGATTTCTAAACAGCTCGGTTACGAGCTTTGATTTTTAATAGTTTGGTTATAAGCTTCGATTTAAATAGCTCAGTTATGAGCTTTGGGTTCTAAAATAACGAAGTGGTAAGCTTGGATTATTAATTGCACGGCGATGAGCTTTAGGACTTTGTTGCATTTGATGCTTTTACACTTAAGTCAGTCATGGTTGTTGGGACTACTAGGTGTAACAAGATTTGGTTGGGAAACCGTGTCGCATGACGGTTAGCTGGTTAGTGGTCACTAAGAGGGCTAAACCTGAGAGGTCTACCATGGTTGACAGTCATATTATGGACCTCTTGTTATGAGGGTTGATTTTCGATGAGTAGCCTTAAGTGTGCAGATTTGAGTTGGATTTTCGTTAAGTAGCCCCGCATATTGTTGAGCTCTAGGAGTGCGACTCATAGGTGTCTGGCACGAAATTAGTTGTCTCTTGGTAAGACTAGTTGGGGGTCATAGCAAGCACTTAGAGCTTTGTGGGTTGAAGTGTTGTACGATTAATATGGTATAAGTTATGTATTCTATGTGCCTTCACACTCTCCGAGAATACGGGTCATGCCGTTGTTGTCAAGTCTTTTGTGTAAAATACATGTGTGCTTGTATCCCATTGCGTGCTTTCGATAAATGGTTGCCATGCATAATTTTGGAATTATCGAATTTCTTGATGTACTAAAATTTTGGTTGAAGGTCGATGCCCATGTGCGGACTGATTGCATGCTATCCTCCAATGTGTTACATGAATTAATTTGGTTTTATCTTTTATGAACATGCTATTATATAGTGGAGTAACACTTGGAAAATTTGGACGGAGTTGTGTTGTGCTCGATGTGGATCGAAACTAGATTACATAGGGATTTAGTTTCGTATCTCTCTTACGAGAGTGTTGTTGAGGAGCACCGTGTTGCCCATGATCACGAGAAGAAGGGTGGTCCGATGGGAGACCCTCATCTAGAAGGAAATCTGTTATTAACTAGGTAAAGACATTGTTTACTGGACAGGTCTAAGTATGGGGGATTGGTTAGCACCACCTAAGTGGATGCACGATGTGCATACCGGCTATTACAAAGAGAAGTCCTATAGGTTATTGGAGCATGTTTCTAGATATTGTAGCGAACCGGCTAGAACGAGACTTGTTCGGGTGGATTAAGTGACCATGTTTTGAAGGTCTTCGTGAGGCGATACTTACCTTGGTATGAGTGGTTTAGAAGAAACAATAATGGTTGTGTGTACTAAGTGACTTTCCAAATTGTGATCATAGAGGACGTGGTAGAATAGTGATTGCATGGATGAAATAATAGCTGTTATGTGTGGCTAAGAATCAAGAAAACGTTATCATTAGTACAAGAGTCGGTGACATTGGGATTATGCTAAGGACTTTGTCAGCCGTTTGAGAGGTGCAAGCTACCAACGTGTTGAGATTGCCATAGAGAAAGGAAACCTTTTAAGAGTATAAAGTGATCCTGAAGACGTTTCTTATAATTGAATTGTTAGAAGTAAGAGTTTGTGTTGGAGATAGTGTTACTATATGCCAAACTAAGCATGAAATTCAGCGTATAATGACAAGTGTTAACGTGGCCAAGTGGTGGCTTGTGTTGATTAGATTAAGATGAATATATGCAGGAGTTATCGCTCGGAATGTTTTGTCTACATCATCTAAGGCGACAGGTACGATTTTATAGACGATAGGATGTTTGGAAAAGTTATGGTAGTACGGATTTGAGAATATAAGAATCTTTTGGTAATGAACTATTTGCTAGGTGAAGAAATTTACCTTCCTTATGGCATCCATAGGCGATTAGGCAAAAATTTTGAGTTTCTTTGAGAAATTTTGACGACGGCTAGACACCGTTAGTGGGAATGTTGAAACATTTCTTGGTAGTATAGAGACTCTTAGCCAAGCGTTCGACTTTAATAGGAGATAAAGGATGCATATGACCCTGAGCCGTCGGCATTAGTCGACTTGGTTTTACTAACACGTACGAGAAACTAAGGTTTGCGAAACCTAGCAATTGTATCACTATGTCAAGCGTTACGTTTCGAATAGGAGGGGGGAAAGAATAGTGACTTAAGACGCTTTAATAAATCACTCATAGGTTAAGGTTGCTAGAGTCGTATGAGTATTGCGAACATACTTAAGTCCAGCGTTAATCTAACTGACTGGTTTGCAGAGAGCATAGTCGCTTGGCTTTGCAAAGCGATTGAGCGAAGTTATCCTTTGTAGTTCGGACAAGAGTAGTAATTTCGGGGACAAAATTTTATCTAGGTGGGGAGGATTGTAACACCCGTAATTTTCCTTCGTAATATCGATCTATTAATAAAATTATGAAAATTAGAATTGTGGATCAAAACCTACATTTTATGATCTAGTATGTTAGAAAATTCAATTACGAGTCCAACGGTCCTTTCGAAATCGAAATCGGAGCAATTTTGTCTTGATGCTAATCTCCGCGCTGATGTGATTAGCGCCATGATCAGCGCCAAACCTGCTGATTGAGTTCTGACCTGGTGTCGGCGGTACGTCGCACGCTGATCTAATTAGCGCCATGATCAGCGCCAAACCTGCAGTTATATTTTTGAGTTGTTACAAAACACCCTCCTCTCTTCTTTTTGGCATATCTTCCTCATTTCTTATCCTCCTGGGCCGATTTTTCTCTATACTTCCTCCTCTCTCCAAGCTCTTCAAGACTACATTGATGGATGGAAGTTCTAAGGTAGCAAGATTTGGAGGCTAGATCTCTTTCATCATCATCTTCTTCACCGTTCACCTTCGAAACTCCATTGTTGCAAGATTTGTGTTCTTCAAGTTCTAGGGTTTCTACTCAAGATTTGACTAGGTGAGCTATGTCTATACCTTTTAGGTTGGATTAATCTATGAAATAGAGTTGTGAACTAACCTAAGATTGATTTGGATTTGATTTTTAGGTTTCTCTCATCTTCTTAACCTAAATCTTGGATTTGGGGGTTTTTGTCACAAAACCCTAAGGTGAGTTGCTAAACCCATTTTGTTAAAACTGAGAGCACATCATCTTGTTTATATTTACATATCTTGCTTGGTTATTGTGAATAAACATGATTTTGGATGAAATGCCTAAATTGTTAGGTTTAAGGATTGCCAAGAAAAGAATGGGTAACGATGCTTGTATGAGTGGCTTGACTTGGATTATTGTATACATGGAGTAAATTGTTGTATGCTACTAATGCATGAGTTAAATCCATGTGATTATATGATGAATGTATTTATGAGAAATACGTGTTATTATGTATGCCACGGAATGATGTGGGGGATTGAATCCCCAATGATGTTGTCTCGTTATAAAAACAAGAAAGGTCATGAGACCTTTGATGATATTTAATTTGGATACTATGTGGTATGTTATGGAATAATATGGGAGAATCGAATCTCCGATAATGTTGGCTTGACATAAAAATAATGAAGGGCTTGAGACCCTCGATAATACTTGAGAAAGGTAGATATGGAAATATCGGTCTTTTTAGACAGAACGATTATGCCTCTGATGGTGTCATGATTGATATGGCATCGAGGTATACAGTATAGTATGGTCTCTTAGACCGGGTGAAAATATGGAACACGTTTGTGTAATTAAGTATATTCTGCACCATGTTTCCACACCAAACAGTCTTGGGAGGTACTGAAATAGGTATGCCCCTATGTCGCCGGCTCTCGGGTTGCTCCGATGTGTGCGGGCCTCTGTTGATGGTGTCATGATAGATATGGCATCGAGGTGTTTGGAAGTAAAGAGTGATGGGACTAGCGGCGGATATACAGCTATATAAATAACAATGGACGATCCAACGCAATATTTCCACACCAAACAGTCTTGGGAGGTACTGAAATAGGTATGCCCCTATGTCGCCGGCTCTCGGGTGGCTCCGAGGTGCGCGGGCCTCTGATGGTGTCATGGTAGATATGGCATGGAGGTGTTTGGAAGTAACGAGTGATGGGATATTGGTTGGTGGAGTGGGTCGCTCCCACTGTTTCTGAAGATAAAAGATAATACGTGAAAGTATACTTTGATTATGTTTGTTTATATACACTTATGTATACATCATATGTCTTAACATGATTTTATATGTATCGTACTTGTTGGTACAACTCACTAGGCTCTTTTGGCCTAACACTTGTGTGGTGTCGATGTGTCTCTCAGGTGCTAAAGACGCTGTTCCCAAGTAGGTGTCGGGTTTAGAGTGAGCATGGGGGACGTTGGAGAGACCGGTCTTCTAGGCCGCGAGATTGACTGTAGAACGATAACCCTTTTTGTAGTCTTCTTCCTAGCGAGGAACCAGACTAGTTTGGATATCTGTCTTCTTGATTTAGTTGCAAACAATTGTAATTATACATTACTTATACCCCTGTTATGGGAAGAGCTCACGCCTTGGCGTACATTGTATTACCATCTTTCTATTAAATGAAAGTTTTTGTTTACTCCAAATTTTGGGGTGTTACAAACTAGGTTCCTTTCTCTCGACGGATTTGCCTCACAATTTCTTACGATATAAATTTGTGTAATTTTTACATAAACATTAATCAAACAAATAAACAAAACAACGCAATCCAATACACATTTCAGCTCTTGTCCATCTCTGTTTGAACATTTTACTCATACTTAAGAGAGATAACTTTGGTGATACTTTCTTAATGAAAGTTGTATACATGTCTCTTAGTATTTCAGCCTCAAGATTTCTTGTCATTTGAAGCTACAACCAATTAATTTCGAGTGCCATCAAACCAACTATTGTATTTCGATGTTATGACACACTTAAGCACCAAATTAGCTTTCGTACTCTTAATAATAGTTGTAGTAGACAGAATATTACTTCCAACGATGTATCGTACACCTCATTTGGATCAACGGTTTATTTTATACACATTTTTGTTACTTCTACAAATTTTTTGTTTCTTTCTAGCAGCACCATGTTTAACTTAGTTAACACAATTACACAACCATTTGATTTGGAACTCAATCTAAACACCAACGGATCAATTTGAAGTATATTAGACGTTTAATTAATTTATTTTAGCTGTATTTTTTGTTTTTAGCAGTTATTTTACAAATTTACAGGTTTCCTAAGTTTTTATATTAAAAAACAACTTTTTAGAAATTATATCAAATATTTTAAAAACAATTTTCTAAATGGTGTGACTTACATCAAATTTAGCCAAGTTGCATTAAAATGATAAAATAACTGTTGTATAGTTGGATCCAATTTAAAATGAAGAATTATAAAACTCTCTAAATTTAGGTTCAAGGTTTTTCCTTTCTCAAACTTTTGGAAGTTTGATTAAATTTTTTGTTCTTTTAACTAAAATTGACAAAGTACAAGGTTATACGACACAACCATGTGCCTTATTGACTTGTATCGTACAAGTTGACCCCCATTTTACCCTAGCAAAATTTTCTTCTTATCATGCATTGGCCTCCGTAGAATTCCGTTTTTGCGTTTTGATAGTTAGAGAACTATAAATTATTTAGGTTATTTTTGACTTGATTGATCATGTAAACGAAATTAATTTCAAAATCTGATGACCTTTAATAAGATTTCGTACGATTTCTATAGATGCACGAATTAAAAGTAAATATTTACAAATAGACAAACTATCTTCACGGACAAGTTATAATAATAAGTCGTATAATTGAGCAAGTGGCATATGGCTCCATTACAATTATAATTAGTAGTCATAGGTATACCAAAAAATAAACTTAACTTAGTTACACACATGTACACATGCATGCATACATGTACGTATGTGCATAAACTATAAAAAAATCAATTATAGTGGTTCATCTAGTCTAATTACTATCAAATTACATTATATTTTCTAATTTAAAAGTCAAGATTATTATAAATGTTATTAACTTTTTTGTATATTTCGATTTAACTAATGAATCATAGTAATTATTCATAAATATCTATATTACTTTCTAATATAATGTTTTTTATTTATAATATATATAGGGGGATGCTATATGCACCCAAAAAGTGTATCGGGAATTGAAAAAGTAGCATCGGGAATTGAAAAAGTAGCCTTTGACGTTGACATGTGTGTGTATGACGCATTCACTTTTTGGATGGATTTGATAAAAAGTTGGATGTATTTAGCAATTGCCTATATATAGAGTATATTAACATTTACATGGAAACCATAACTTAAATTTTAGAATGTAAGTAGTCTCTGTGATTTTTAATGATTAAATGAAAAGTATAATCATATAATACTCGAACAATATTAATGTAAAAGTTCATTAACAAAAAATAGGGAAAAGTTAAAAAAGATTGTACTTTTGTGTTTGAAATAATTAAGTTCTTTATAATATTTTAAAGCAAATAAATCATTAAATTTTCCAAAATTTGTTAAATAAATTTTAAGTTTTCTAAAGCCTATTAAATAAATCTTTATGATCTATAAAACAAGTTAATATGGTAAATAAAGAAAAAAACAACACATTTTCATATTTTAAGGAAAAAATTATCAATTGAAAAATATCCAAAGACTTATTTAACAACTTTTGGAAAGACTAATGACTTATTTATTCCAATAGTTATCCAATAATTTAATGTTACAAACACTAAAGTTTATTAGATTCTCAAACTTTTCACTAAAATACTACCAAAACTTTAATTAAGTATTTTTAACTTAAATTGTCACGGATCTTATCATATGATGATATATGTTTTTGTGCTAAATAGGAATAAAAATAAAGCAAACGAAAAATACAATAACACTTGGACTTGCTTTATTTGGTTTGATTACTTGATTGCTCAACTACAAACAGTTGGATTCATTTCCACATTGAAGAAGACCTCACAAATAATTGCATTAAATACTGATTTTAGAGATCGAAGTGTGAACACGAACCCTCTTGTATGGTAATCAACTTTATGATTCTCATGACCAGATTTTCTCTTTTTGTGAGGGTTTAAGGCACTTCAATTAATTATTACAAGGATGTTGACATTAAGATTAACAGAAATTCGAACTAAAAGTAATCAATGTTTTGTTGCATTTTTATTAACAATTTTGTATCATATTTATTCTAATAAATAAATTCGTTCATAGAATGATAATACATGTTATAATTTTGTTGTTGTTGATATTGTATGTATTATGTAACTTTTTAACATTGTTTACAATGATTTCTATCTAATATGTGTAGCTATAAATTCTTTCGATCCATATGTTTCTATTATTTACTTTTAACATTATCTAGATATTGCTATTAAATATTATTTTTCATATAAGAATCATATATATCAATACTATGTTTGAGATATATTGGAACAAGGCAATTCGATAAACCATAGAAAACATATGTAATACTAGTAATTTGTGCGAAATATAATTGTTTTTGTGCTTGTGCTCTTTTTTGGAACCGGAAACCTACATATTCGGAAAATACGAATTCACTTATTCTACTTAACATTACAATATATTTATAGAATACCCTTTATACTTGAAACAAGAAGGTATTTTTCTTGTATGTAAAAGTCGAAATTTTGCACAACTAGAATCAGGATTCTACTTTTAGGGTTAGAATTGGTCGACAACATTTATTGATGTAGATTGGAATGATTAGAGTTAAATAAGATTTGATAAGATCATGTGCTTAAGGCTACGACCATGGTTAATTAGACATATGATCATGGTTACGGGTGGAGATTATAGTCGTTAAAATTTATATTTAGGTATCCTTTTTTTTATTGCAAGAAAATAAAGATTTATTAACACACAAAGGGCTAGCGAGAGGCTAGATATAAAGTGACAAATAAGAAAAGTCCAACCAACTATTAACTCATAAATCCTATGTATCATCCCAAACTTGGGGTTGTGCTTGATCCAACTAAAGGCATAAAACTACAATTAGTTCCCTACGAAAAAAATGGCTACTTTCGACGGACAAATCCCCTGGAAATCTGATGAAAACTGGTACATACGTAGCGAATAGTTGGTCACATTTTTAATAGTCGTTAATCATATTATCGAGGATCATCAACGGATATTACTTAAGAATCACCGATGAATTTCATTTTTTTTTATTAGTTAAAATTTAATGTTAGAATATTAGTATATTTAAAAATTTTAAATAATATATAACAATTATCGATGGATTTTCTACGGATATATGTTTTTTGAATACATGATATTTTAATTATTAAATAATTAGATGATTAAATTAGTTTAAATGAGTAATTAATATTTAATGTTAGAATACTAATATATTTAATAATCAGAAAATATTATATAATAATATTGACGGATTTCACGATATATGTTTTTTTAAATAAAAAAGATTTTTAGTTAATACATAATTAGATAATTAAATTAATTTAAATTATTAATTTATATTTAATCTTTGTGTTAGAATATGTGGAACCCCAGGATTAATCTCCAAAAGAGCCCTTGAGGAGAGAAGGGGGGTTCCAACATATATAGTGAAGATTTTGTCCAAGTCTAGCCGATGTGGGACTCTAACACGCCCCCTCCAACAGAGACTAGATAGAGAGCCTAGAAGGGTCACGAGAGGACCAGGAGAGGTGGACTCTAACACGCCCCCTCCAACAGAGGCTAGATAGAGAGCCTAGAACGGTCACGAGAGGACCAGGAGAGGGTCACGAGAGTGCCGGCATGTGAGTCTGTAGAGTGGTAGACTCTGGCTCTGATACCATGTTAGAATATGTGGAACCCCAGGATTAATCTCCAAAAGAGCCCTTGAGGAGAGAACGGGGGTTCCAACATATATAGTGAAGATTTTGTCCAAGTCTAGCCAATGTGGGACTCTAACACTTTGAAATACTAGTATATTTAGTATATAAAAAAAAAGACTATATAATAGATACCTACGGAATTTCGAGGGCAATATTTTTTAATTAATAAACAATTAGATAATTAAATTAAGTAAAACTTTTAGTTAATAATTTATGTTAAAATACTAATATACTTTAATAATTAAAATTATATGTAATAAATATCGATAGATTTCCGATGGATAGTGTATTGCTTTTTGAGTAAACAATATATTGTTATACTATAAATATATTTAATAATGAAAGTAATATATTATAGTAAGTACCAGTGGATTTCTAACGGTGTATTGCTTTTTTAGTAAACAGGCAGCCTACCGGTTAAGGCTTGGTGTTGGGGAAAAACCCACCCAAGTTCGAATCCGGGGGTGAGCAACCAGGGGCCACTGAGTATTAATCCCAGGGGAGCATGCTTTAGCTCTCGGTAAAAATTGTCAAGGATGTAGTCTGGCCAAA
The DNA here is from genome assembly GCA_030169165.1 of Centaurea solstitialis. Lineage (NCBI taxonomy): Eukaryota > Viridiplantae > Streptophyta > Magnoliopsida > Asterales > Asteraceae > Centaurea > Centaurea solstitialis. The sequence goes on along the minus strand of CM058046.1, from coordinate 54,367,432 downwards.
GTCCAGGTGAACCTTCTCAAAAAAAAAAAAATATATTTTTAATTAACAAATAATTAGATAATTAGATTTATTTAAATTATAAATTAAGAGTTCATTTTAAAATCTATATATAATAAAAGAGTAACTGATTTGACACGTGTCGCGCTCTGAGTAACTCATTGACACGTGTCGCGCTCTGGTGAGTCATTGCCACATCATATGCATATGTGTCATGTGTCATATGTTGACACATGACACTGATTCAAAATTTAAAAATATTAAAAATTAATCTAAAATTATCTATTAAATATAATAAATTTTATCTCTATCTATTGGTATGAAGTCATCTATATCTCTATCTCTCTCCCTAAATTGATTTTTAAATACTAAGCAGATTCAACAAAAACCGTATAAACTTTACCTTTTCCATTTTAATTTTTCAAGTTTCTCCATTACTCTTTTTGCAAACGTCTTAGGTAAGTTCCTCAACCATTTTTTCGAAGAACATTCATGCATAATTTTTTTCATTATTTGTTTTTGCAATTATTTGAAGAATGGTAAGAAAATTTGTGTCATTGTTTTCTTATGATGAACTAAAACATATGGTTTGATTTTCTCCTGATTTACTTTTTTTTTTAGTTTTTTGATCTACATCAGTAGAAGCATAACTAAGTTTTCTTCTCCACATTATATAATAATTTATATTTGTATTCATGTAACTAATTGATAAATGTTATCAAATAGAAAATAAAAATTTCATTTTAAATATAATGAAGATAATCATTGAGTTTTAATATAATAGTTAATTAATATTTTTATAACAAATTATTGTTAAACGTATCCATTATTATATTTCAATCTAAGTACACTTTTGTATGTATACCTTTGTCTTTATATGTGAAAGTATATTAACGTCATTTTAAAGTCAAAGATAGTTTATAGTTTGATCTATAAAATGTCTTTGTTATATTTTCGTTGTTGATAATTTGATATCAATTGAATTAAATTAAAAATAAATAAAGTTTGTACTTTTTTTAATATAATTAATGTATTTGATAGAAAATAATATTGATGTTAAAAGATCAATAGCACAACAATTTATATTTGTAATATAAGGTTTTTGGCATGACTTAATTTCTTGAATATTTAGTAATTAGAAAACAATAGAAAATAAATACCATGGGAAACCCATTGGTGATATTTAGATATTAAGTACTAATTTTATTTATGTGAAGGATAAAGTTCAAAAAAACCCAACAAACTATTCTATTTTGAATGGTTAAGTCCCTAAACAATTTTTTTGAACAAAAAAAACCATTAAACTTGTTCATTTTAAATGACTAAGTCACTAAACTATTATTTTGAATGAAAAAACCATTAAACTTTTTCGTTTTGAATGATTAAGTCCTCGAACAATTTCTTTTCGATAAATAAACCATTAAACTTTCAAAAATTGGTTACTTACCCTCTTTTAATAAATATAAAAAAATTAAATATAATCGACTATGAAGGTTTTTAAGGTAAAATATAACTATGTTAGTTATAGTTAAACAAATATAAGTAGCAAATTTCTAAAAATTCAATGATTTATTTTGTTAGAAAAAATGTTTAGAGACTTAATCATTCAAAATGAAAAAAGTTTAATGGTTTTTTATTCAAAAGAATAGTTTAGTAACTTAATCATTTAAAAATGAGAAAGTTTAATGGTTTTTTTTTTCAAAAAGATTGTTTAGGGACTTAACCATTCAAAATTGAATAGTTCGTTGTGTTTTTTTTAAACTTTTCCCTTATTTGAATTACCGTCGAAGATCTACTGGAATTTTTTTTACCAACGAAATACCGACGGTTTTGCTTTTCGTCGCTAAAACTTTTATTCTGTCGGAAAGTTGTCTGTTGTTTGTCACAATTTAGCGACAAAGATTTTCTATCCGAAATTGTCGTCGGAAATAACGAATTTTCTAGTCGTGATTGACCACTCGCCTTTTCAACACCTTGCTTTTAAAAGTCATATTGTTTTGGTTCTTCCATATGACCCAAAAAGCGGAATAATCACTACCTCCAGATTCAATCTTGAGTTTTTTTTAATGCTCATGGAGTTCGGGGCATCTACCAGCTCCCCAACCGTATTGGCATGGATAGGTAATTTCTCCCACCAAATGTGTAAAACCCCAACCATCCCTAAGTGTAAGAGCATTCACAAAAAAATGTGTCTGAGCAAACTTCTTTATAAAATTACACATTAGATACATGCATGAAGAAATTGCAATCCCTCTTTTGACCAGGTTATCACCCTTGGGAGTCCATCTATTTGAGCTCTTTAGTAGAGAATATTTCCCCTTCCCTTTCTGTATGTCTTCCTCTCCCCATGATCAAGAGTCACTTCATCGATCAATGCTCGTGAGGAAGCAACCATGAATTGGCCATTGTCTTCCTAGAACCACCTTCGTTGGTTAGTAGTCTCGACCTAAAAAGAAACTCCAACAAGTTGAGATATTTATCCATCCTAGGAATCACCCCTAATCCCCCCTCAATCTTTCTCAGACGTTATCCATGCTCCTTCTTCTAATAAAAAGCGCCACTACAACTTACTAATCATAACGAGATTAAAGGCCCTGAGGCTTCTAATACCGAGCTCAGCTTTACTCATATTGTTTAGAATCTTATTCCATGCTACCCATCTAATTTTGAACTTATCTAAATTACCACCTCAGAAAAACTGATTCCAAATACCATCAAAGGTAGCTAAAACCTTGTTGGAGGCCTTGTAAAGAGAAACAATATGATGCCGTATACCCAAGTATAACTTTGCACACAAAAATCCTACAAGCCAAATGAAAGATTCCTAGCTTTCCATATTGAAAGTTGGGCATGAAATTTATCTATATCTAATTGGTCTCCAATACTTACCTTTGATATATTAGCTCCTACCGACATCTCGTGGTAAATAAAGGAATAAACCCTACTTTAGCTTGCAACTATATTGCAAGTCTACTGACCTTTGCGCTACTGACTCAAACCCCCATCGCTTTGCTTTTTACGAGGTCAAATTTCAGTCCTGACCATAAGTGAAAACATTTCACTACACGAACAAGATTGACCATGATACAACGAGGCCATTCCTTCATAGAGATAGCATCATTTGCATATTGAAGAATTGAAAGATTGTCTATAGACTCATCATCTAACTTAACCTTGTAACACAGCTCCTTGGTGATAGTTTCCTCTATTGCCATATTAAGCCCTTTTAATGTAAAGAATAGAAAGCAAAGGCGGCTAACGAGTTCCCTTTTTTAACACCTTTTCCATCCAGAATCCTTTAGACCGTAAGCCATTGACCGAGATTGAAACTTTGTCGTGGAAATAAAACCACTGATCCACACTCTCTATTTCAAACTAAGACCGTTTTGCACAAGCATATCATCCAGAAAATCTCAATTCAAGGAGCCAACCACTTTCTCGAGGTCGACCTTGAAAATCAACAATTTCTTCATTTTGCGTTTAGCGCATGCGATCACTTCATTTACGATGAAGGGACCGTCAAGAATGCTTCCACCTTTAATAAAGGTCGTTTGCATTTTATCAACCACCATCCCCAACACCCCTCTAAGTCTTTTTGATAGAACTTTTGAGATAATTTTGCTAATGTATCCTATAAAGTTTATGGGGCGGTACTGGACAAGAGACAACGTATATTTAAGAAACATTTCTACCCAAGTTAATAATTTCCTAGACTCAAAGAAAATAACTATTTGAAAGATATCTTTTCCAAGGACGTCCTATAGTTTTTTGACGAAAGCAAAAGAGAAACTGTCCGGGCCCGAGGCCTTATTACTTCTACAGCTTCACACCACATCCTTCGCCTGCTCGAAACGATATAATCTTTATCAAAACCGACGTCCAAACCTCTTATCATATTTATGTTTTTTTGCTTCCGTCATAAGCGTATAGAGGCTTCCAAAGGCAATAATGAAAAGGAAGGGAGATAACGGATCTCTTTGACTAAGACTTCTCCTTAATATGAACTCCTTTGTTGCGGAACCATTAATCATAACCGAAATAGTAGAAGATTTACAAACAACGCTTAATCTATTTTAATTACTTGGAGATCTTTGTTGTAACACCCGTAGTTCGGTTGTAATAACGAATCTTTGATAAAATATGGGATTTAGAATCTTGGGTCAAATCATGCATTTTATGGTCTAATATGATAGGAAATTCAATTACGAGTCCAACGGTTCTTTCGGAATCGAAATCGGAGCTATAACGAAGAAGTTATGGCCGAAACAAAATCTCACCGAAATCGCACAGATGCTAGCGATCGCTAGCTATCAGCCTAGCGATCGCTAGGCAAAATTTAGTGAAGTCTGTTGGAGCTAGCGACCGCTAGCTTGCACACCTAGCGATCGCTAGGTGTGCTGCAGCCAAGGATTTTCGGGTTATAAACCCTTCCCTCTTCATTTTATCATAACTTCCTCATTTCAAAACCTTTGGAGCTGATTCTTCTTCCTATGTTCTCCTCTCTCCAAGCTCTTCAAGATCCCATTAATGGATTGATAGTTAAAGTAGCAAGATTTGGAAGTTTGATCTTCATCTTCTTCACCTCACTTTCCACCTCCATTGTTGCTAGAGTTGAGCTCTTCAAGTTCTAGGGTTTTCTACCCCATATTTGGCTAGGTAAGCTTATCTAAACCACTTGAGGTTTGTTAATCTTTGTAATAGGAGTTATGGAACTAACCTAAGGTCCGATTTACTTGATTTTTAGGTTTGTTCACATATTTGACCTAGATCTTGGATTTGGGGATTTTGGGGTTACAAACCCTCAAGGTGAGTTCTCTATATGGTTTTAAAGTATAGATCTAGTCTTATATGTCGTAGATCTGGAGCTAATCCAAGGTTTTAACTCCTTATCAGTTTAGGTGATTACTCAAGCTTTAAGCTAGGGTTTTGGTGAAAATTGGGGCTTTTGGCTTTACAAGCCTCAAGGTGAGTTGCTAAAACCATTTTGTTAAAACTGAGAGCACATCATCTTGATTGATACTACGTGTCTTGCTCGATATTTGTGGATAACTATGTGTTGGATGAAATGCCTAAATTTCTAGGTTTAGGATTTTCCTTGAAATGAATAAGTGATGATTCTCGTATGTATGGCTTAAATTGTATTATCGTATACATGAAATGATTCATTGTGTGCTACGAATACATGAGTTATATCCATGCGATTACATGATGAATGTGTTTATGAGAAATGCGGGTTATTAAGTATGCCATGGATTGATGCAAAGGAATTGAATTCCGAACATGTTGATTTATATGAAATGAATGAAAGTATTGAGACTTTAATTCGATAATGTATAAATTGTATAACTAAAATGTTATGGAGCACCGCTAGTCAAAAAGTGGGATGCTATTGGTCACTAGTCAAAAAGTGGATCGGGATGTCACTAGTCAAAAGGTGAGTACCCATGTTTTTACGCAAACATAATTGGACAATGGGACACTAGTCAAAAGGTGTACATTGTGTCGTTTTTGAAATGAGATTGATCTAAAGTGGCACTAGTCAAAAGGTGTGCACTTTCAAGTTTACACGAGCTCGACTCAGTCTTGGGTGGCACTAGTCAAAAGGTGTGCACCTATGTCCCTCGCCTTTCGTGTGGCCGCGAATGTGCCTGGCCTCTGAGGTTGTCAATTCAAGTCTTCGTAGGAGGACGACAACGGGGTGTCTCGTCGCTAATGTGTAACTTGCTTGGCAAAGTGGATAAATGAAATCGATTTAAAGTGGCACTAGTCAAAAGGTGTGCACTTTCAAGTTTACACGAGTCCGACTCAGTCTTGGGTGGCACTAGTCAAAAGGTGTGCACCTATGTCCCTCGCCATTCGTGTGGCCGCGAATGTGCCTGGCCTCTGGGGTTGTCAATTCAAGTCTTCGTAGGAGGACGACAACGGGGTGTCTCGACTCTGAGGTGTAACTTGCTTGTTGAAAGTGGGTCGCTCCCACGGTTTTCAAAGTTAAAGATAAACCGGTTTAACGTGTTGCATTTTGTTGTTAATACACTTCGTATATATTACATGGCTTAACATGCTTTCATATGTAGGATGTTTATTTGATACAACTCACTAGGCTCCTTTAGCCTAACACTTGTTTGGTGTCGATGTGTCTCTCAGGTACAAGGGATGCCGTTCCCAAGTAGGTGCCGGGAGTGAGAGTGAGCTTTGGGGAAAGTGTGAAGAGACCGGTCCTTAGACCGTACATGCATGGACAGTTTTGACAACCCTTTTGTAGTCTTTTCCGAGATAGGAGTTAGACTAGATGGTTGTCGCATCCTTTAAATAAATTACAAACATTGTAATCATACTCTACTTATACCCCTGTTTTGGGAAGAGCTCGCGCTATGGCGCTATTTTTGTGTACCACATTTCGTTAAATGAAAGTTTTTGTTTACTCCAATTTTTGGGGTGTTACATTTGTCATACTCAAAATAAGTTTAGTATAATCTTCTAATAGTAATTTTTCATGTCCTCAAAAATATGATTAAGGAATTTGTTTACAAAAAATAAGGTAGCTTATAAGCTAGATTATTTTTCGTGTACACGTTTGGATAAACATAAACTAGATAATAGGTTAGCTTATAAGTAAACTTATTGATAAACTACGTGGAGCAGCTTACGAAAAACTTTTGTGTTTTTTTTAATTATAACCATGATTAATTAATATTATTTATTATTAGTTAATTAAAAATAAATATTATTTCAACTAAAACTTTAATTATCTAATATAAATATTAGTTTTTTATTATTAATACAAATTAAATCCTAATTAACAATAACTTCTAGAAATAATAACTAATTATTAATTATTAACTTATTTAATAAAATTAATTATTAAGTAATTTTTTATACGCTATATATTAATAATATTTATAAATATTATTAAGTATATTGATTATTTGTTAATTATTATTTAGAGTAAATTACGAATTTGGTCCCTGTGATTTGACAAAAATAACGAATTTGGTCCCTAGAGTTTAAAAAATATAAATTTGCCACCGTAGTATGCAATTTCGTCCGGTTTTGGTCCCCGATGCTAACACCGTCAATTGGGCTTCCGTTATCCACACCCACGTGCATGGCACACGAGGGTAATTTCGTCATTTTAGCCCTATCCCTCTTTTTAAAACCACAAGGACTAAATATGTAATTTGTTTGTCCAAAATCTAGAGAGAATCAAGATGGAAATAGAAACATAGTTGATGAATGAAGATCAAAGAACAATGTATAACTATGGAATGCTTTCACTTTTCTTGAAGATGAAGGTTTTCCCAAATAAGCATTACCAAAAACCCTAAACCCTCATATTCTATATATAAGGGGGGTAGGAATGAGGAAATTACAATAAAGGCCCTTGGAGTCTATGACTCCTCTAAAGGGCAACAAAAGATAACTGAACTAACGGAAATGTAAACAAACTATGCTAAAATAACGGATAGACCCTTGACTTCTTCACAACCCACAAGGAGGGTCTAACATAATTAACTCAGAAAATTGTTTTCAAACCCATATTTAAAGAAACCTTCATCCATCATCGCCTCAATCCATCACCACCGCCTCCATCTCGACGGCGCTACTTTTCCGGCGACTCATCCATGGGCTGAAGCAGAAGTTACAAGACATTAGCGAGAGTTTGCAAGTGTTGATGCACATATATATATGTCGATCGTGAAGTATGGGTCGATGGTTTGTCTTCGATTTAATACGAGCTCTTGGAGATGACGGTGATGATTTCTCGATCAAACATATCAATTTGGGTATTGTTCTCAGATTTGGTGACGATTCTGAAACCTTCGCCAGCGATGATTTCTGAAACCTTCGCCGGTGATGATTTCTGAAACCATGGATACGAGTTCTTGCAGACCGATTCCCAAAACCATAGCCGACCATCGATCTTGGTCTTGTACTCCGATTTGGTCTTTACGACCTTGAAATGGAAAAGTTGCTCCGGGAACCATCGATGTAGGGATTTCTTGCAAAATTCGAATTAGTTTTTTTATTTTCAGATTTGATTTAGGGTTCTAAGATGTTTCTTATTTTGCATTTTTTATGTTTTCTTCATAAAGAAAAGCCCTAAAATTTTGATTCCCATAAATAGGGTTCTTGTATCAATAGAAAATCCCTAAAATTTTGCAATCAGATTTCAAGTTTCTTATATATAACACATTCTGATTGATGTTTATAGACCTTTCCTTCTTCGAGTTTTTTTTTTTTTTTTTTTTTTTTTTTTTTTTTTTTTTTTTTATGGATTCATACCATTTTTAGGTCAAAATTTTGATTCTGTGGCCTTGTGGGTGAAAATCCATACAATTTTGCTGAAGTTGAAGAACCATGAGTTCAAGCTGAATAGAATTTAGGGTTTATTAAAATGTTGGTGTTGTTGGGATTGGATTTGAATTAAGGGCTTGATTCATTTTTTTGGTGTTATTAGCAACTTTTTGTCAAATATTGTTGGTGTTCATCATTACGCATTTGATGTTCATTGCGATCTCATTAGAGAAGATGAATATTTTAGGAAAATATATATACAATTAATGAAGAAAACCCATAGTAGTGTTTTTTCTCCAGAAACCCATAGTTAGAACCATATACAAAAACGTAAACCGTGCATCTGACAGAAGGTGTAGATCGAACTACAAAGAGAAAGGCGCAGATCCGACATGTTCTCATCCCCCTCTGTCCTAACACAGATCTGGATGAAGATGACAGTGGCGGTTTTTTGTTCGAGTGGGAGGGTCATGATGATGACGATGGCGGAGAGGTGTTGATGTGGCGGAGGAGGAGGGTGGCAAGCGAGTGGAATGTGGTGTCACCGGGAGCTGCGATGCAGGCGCTGGATATGGAGTCGCCGACGAACCGGCGAAGGCGAAGATGGAGATGGAGCCGCCGGCAAATGTTGCTTCCATCTGTTTGATAAGCTAAATGTATTAGATAAGTTTCAAATTTCAATTTTGGTCCCTATTGTTTGAAGAAAAATATTTAAATTAATAAAAGAAATGCTAAAATGACAAAACTACCCTCATGTGCCCTGCACATGGGTATGCCTAACGGAGGCCTTGTTGACGGCGTTAGCCTCGGGGAGGAAAACCGGACAAAATTGCGTACTACGGTGGCAAATTTGTATTTTTTAAACTCTAGGGACCAAATCTGTTATTTTTGTCAAACCACAGGGACCAAAAGTGTAGTTTACTCTATTATTTAATATACTTAGTTATGAAAAAGCAAATATAATAATCTTAAAAATATTTTATATACATTACATGGATTAAAGTAATATTTATTTTTCGTAGATAATTAAAAGATAAGAAATATTCTAATAAAATATTTAATCTTACTATAAATTATATTAATAATCTTTAAAATATTTATATACATAACATATATGAAAGTTATACTTACTTTTCCTAGATAATTAAAGATAAAATTATTTAATCTAATTATTAGTTATATTATTTACTTTTCCTAGATAATTAAAGATAAAATTATTTAATCTAATTATTAGTTATATTATTTTACAAATATAGTTACTATATGTGGAGTTAATTATTTATATTTATATATAATAGTTATTTAAAATCATAAACTAATATACAATATTCATATAAATTATAAATTTATAATATATATATTAATTAATTTTAAATTCTTTGAATTAACGTACTATAAAACTTTATTTTTCTTTACTTCTATATTAATCAGCATGTTTTTTTTTTTTTAACAACAAAAAGGCACTTTATTAACCACTAGCCAGAAAACAAGAGTTCGTAGACAAAGACCGAGATTTTAAACAAACATCCTAAATAAGACAAAAACGCCCTTTAGAGTACTTTAGGCCAATAAAGAGTCGTGAATTTAGCTAAAATTACTATTTCCTTTCCACTCATCATCTTACTGTGAAAAGGCTTCTTGTTTTTTTAGGATGTTCGTATCAAAGTCCGATTAATTCCAAACAATTTTAAAGATAAAGTATGGCTTCACTTAAATGTACTCAAGCATGGGAAGACTCCAACTCGGTCATGGTGCTACGAACCCCCGAAGTATTAACCAATCCGCTAGAGTACTGGAAGATAGATTTCTTGTTTCTTTGTTACCACATGATTAAATTAACATATCATATTATTAGAAGTTTATTTTAATTATATTGTTAAAAGTTTATGTTAATTATATTATAAAATATTTGTAATTCATCATATATATTCGTGATGTCTTTTTATTCATTTTACATGATTATAAACTAGTTTTTGCCAAACATAACTTCTTGTTTAGCTAACTACCAAGTAGCTTATCAATTGTCTTCAGCTAAATTTAGGGGTGACAATTTCCGACACGACCCGCCAAGCCAACTCGACACGACATGACACGAAGACAAACGTGTTTGGGTTTAGGTTCGGACCCGTCAACCCGTCAATTTCGCTTGTCGTGTACGGGTTGACCCGGCGGATTGGCGGGTTGACCCGCGAACCCGATTATCTTTAATTAATTATTTTTTAATACTTTTTATATGATGAAAATAACATTTTCATTTTCACCGTCCAAATATCTCTAACATCAATAACATGCCTAAGTCAAAATATTTGTTGAAAGACAGATTCTGAGCTATTTGTTTTATATATAGTTTATTTTATATACTATTGGTTGAAAGACCTGCCAACCTGTGGTCCGTTTATGACCCACCAACCCATTTATGTTCCGTCAAACACCCTTGTTTGACCCGCCGACCCGCCAACCCGTGACACGACCTGTCACGGTAAGGGCTGAAGATTTTGACACAATTAGCTAAACGGGTCGTGTCACGGTATGAGGAATTTGACCCGCCAACCCGTGACCCGCCAACCCGAACACGACCCAATTGCCACCCCTACCTAAATTATCGGCTAGTTTGCGATACATAGCTAATAACTTTTATATACATAATATATGTATATATATAGACGCACACATAGATGTATATGCATAGATCATAGCTTAACTCCTTCTTTGTCTTCATATACTTTTTGTTTTGGAGTCATGCTTTTCTTTCCTGTACATTACTTAACATACGTAATGCAATCTCTAATTTTTCCATACTCTTGTTCATCTTCGCTCACTATTTTCTTGGTCTTTCTTCTTTTGGTTGGCGATCATGGCGGAGCACGGATAATCCTACCGGCAAACGTGACTGTGCCGGCGGTTATAGTATTTGGGGACTCAATAATGGATCAAGGGGCCAACAATAATCTAAACACTTTGGTTAAAGCAAACTTTCCTCCCTATGGAAAGGATTTTGTGAACGGGAAACCAACCGGAAGATTTTCCAATAATAAGACACCTGCAGACATGATCGGTAAAACATCTATTTTCAAACTCTTGTTTATGACTAAACTGCATGGATGCATTTATCTTATCATTTATTTGTATTTATTTGCAAAAGATGTATGACATATATAGATACTTTTGTTTTTTTGTTACGTAATTTGGATTTATAACCCGAGATCCTTTTGATCTTTTTGTTTTTGCCCTTTATAAATTACCGTTCCAAAAAAATATGTGTAGTTCATATCAACCGTACGTACATACATGTAATTAAGCTAGAAGAAATGTCGATGACAAAGTTTTTGTATGTTTATATAAACCTAGCTGAATAAAACAAAAGTACTGTTGGAAGAATTATTATTACTCTTTTCACCCTAGTAAATTAAGGGTGTTGTTATCTGGATTTTTCATAGGTTTTTTCTTACTCACATAAAAATAGACCCTCCTATGTTAGATCCCACCTATGCGATACCCCTCATAGCTAGCTAGGGGGCCGATTTATAATTCCCCTATTTTTTTTTGAACGGCCGTTTAATAAGAGGCCGGGATAACTAGCAAGACGCTAGCCCGGAGAGCGGATCAAAAGGATCCAGAGGTACAAATCCAGTCCTTCCACTTGAGATTACAACCGAAGCCACTCCTATTACACACCCAAGAAAAAACAGTAATTAATTAGAACTTGTCTTCAACAACCTGATAGAGACCAGTTTGTTTAGCAAAAAGGGCCTAGCTAGAGAGTAGAGACTACTTGGACTAGGAACATTTTATAAACTTGGAAGATACTCGCAACTCTCGATTATACCAAGAAACCCAACAAGCACTGCTCCTGACATTTTATAATTTAGTGAACGAGCTACAAAAATGAGTACTCCTTGATGAGTACAAAAATCAATCAATAACTATTTTTTAAATTAATATTCTAGTTACGTCAATTACACATAGAAATCATCAATTTATTTCACAATAAAAAACATTCATAAATCAAAGTAAATAAATTGGGTTTTCATGTCACGTGATGTTGATGTTTTTCATCACCATTTTAAAACGTCATAGTACGAATCTTAGAATCAAAAACCCATGTTGTTATAGTACTTAAGATTTATGCACTCAATATTAGATAATAGAAAGTCAATGATGTATGAAAGAAATGGTAAATCTAAAATTCTATATATAGATATAAGTTGGACTGTCTCCTATGATACTTAATTTTTTTATTCAAAATGTAAGAGTTCTCTTAAATTTTAGAGTGAACTACGATTTTCGTCCCTGTGGTTTCGTGTTTATAACGATTTTGGTCCCGTGGTTTAAATATTGTTTTTTTTTCCGTCCCTATGGTTTGTATTTACTTCTATTTTCGTCCTTACACTCTAACTTCGTTAACACAGCTGTCAAAATGATTATAAAGTGATTTTCAAAATTACACATTTAGTCCCTATGGTATGTAAAGCTATAAATATTTACCCTTAAATTTTCAAAAAATTAAAACTCATATATTTTTTTCTCTATTTTTCTTTTTATTTATTCTTTAATATATTTTTATATTTTATATACACATATTTTTTAAAAGATTATACACATACATATATGATATATGTGTGTTTTTAATTTAAATTAGTTTTTTTATATTAGTTTTTCTTTTTTAGGTTTTACTTATTTTTTCTTACATTTCAATATATATATATATATATATATACACATACTCTTTAAAGGACTACATATACACACACATACACATGTGAATATATCATATATAGATGTGCACTTTTAATTTATTTATTTTTAAATTGTTTTTTTCCTTTTAGTTATTTATTATTCCTTTGTTATATTTGTATATTATATATACACACATTTTAAAAAGAGTACACACATATAGGGGGTCTTTTTCTTTTAGAACTTAATAATGTGTAAGATCTGTAAGATCTAATTTAGACTACAATGTTTTTTTTCTGGTAAAATGAACTTAATATAACTAAATTCATTTTTTTCTCATCTTTCCAATTTTTTCTCCAAAGTTCTCTGATCTCTCACGTATTTTTTTTAATTTAAATAATAAACATTAAAATTAATTAATAAAAAATAAAGTATAAATGAGAATATAGATTAGTGTGAGTAAAGAGTATTTAATAAAAACAACCAATTGACAAAAAATTAAACAATTTTTTTCCTCTAATAATATTACTTCTTTTTAAAGGTTAGATATTAAATGCATGTTACCAAATAATATTATACAAGAATTTTTCTTAATTATATTAAAGTCGTTTTATCAAAAAAAAAATTGTAGTTTAAATTAGATCTCACGGATCTCACACATTATTGAGTTCCTAAGAGAAAAAGCCACCATATATGAAATATAGTAAAGAAATAATAAAAAACTAAAAAGGAAAAAAAACAATTTAAAATAAAAGCACACATATATGATATATGTGTGTATGTATAGTCTTTTAAAGAGTGTGTGTATATATATTGTATAGAAATATATAAAAAATATAAAACATAAAAAAGAAAAAATAGTATAAAAACTAATTTAAATTAAAAACACATACATATATATTATATATATATATTTTTAAAAAATATGTGTATATATATATTATATAGAAATATATTAAAGAATAAATAAAAAGTTAAAAAAGAAAAAATAATACATAAGTTTTAAATTTTTGAAAGTTTAAGGGTAAACATTTATAGCTTTACATATCATAGGTACTAAATATGTAACTTTGAAAATCACTTTTAGAGTAAACTACAATTTTGGTCCCTGTGGTTTAGCGATTTTTTTGAAAATGGTCCTTAAGGTTTAATAATTCAAGAAATGGTATATGTGGTTTTAATTTTGCTTTGAAAGTGGTCCCTGGCCACTAACGACATTAAAAGACTTCGTCAGTGCCAGGGGTATTTTCGTCCCTTCATGTTTTTGTCCTTTTTTTGTAGTTTCTTTTTTGTTTTTCTTATATTTATAAAAACAATAAAAGTTTAGGACCTATATGTAATTAACTCCTTTCTCCTTTCTTCCTTCTTCTCAATTTTCTTCCCCTTTCTTCCTAACTTTATCAAAAACCCAGGAAGTACATGAATTCCAACCAAACCATTTCTAAATCACAAAAACATCACCACCACCATCTGTTGTCGCCGGTGACGAACGAGACCGCCGTCGCCGCTTGCTGTCGCTGGTGACGAACGAGACCGCCGCCGCCGCTTGCTGTCGCCGGCGGTGTACGAGCCACCGCCGCCGCTTGGTGTCGCCGGCGACGTACGAGCCACCACCACCACCTTCTCTCGCCGACTACGTACAAGCCACCACTACCGCCTGCTGAAGCCGACTACGTACAAGCCACCACCACCACCTGCTGTCGCTGACAACTTATGAGACCACCACCATCACTTGCTGTCCCGATTTTGTTTGAAGCCGAACTCAAGCTTTTATAATTTTTCAGAACTCATCTGTCGCCTTTTGGGTTTTGACTAGGTTTGATAGTGTTCTTGACTTGGATCTAGTTTTTTACTTATCTAGATAGTGAATTTTGATGGGTTTTGGGTTTGAGATCGAAAAGATTCACTAGTTTTGTTTGTGTTTAATGGGTTTCTTTTTTGTTTTGGTATTAAATGATTGTGAGACAGAGATACTTTTCTTGAATTTGATTGATTTCAATTGGGTTTGTTTTTTATTTTGGTTAAATGGATTTAGCTGAATGGTGTTGCTGATTTTATAAATATCACTACTTTGACTTTGAAAAGTCAAAGTTAGATTTGCATCTCTCTTTTAATATCAATTTTAGATTCTGCTTGCTTCTTGATGTTTGTTAAGATCACACACACACATATATATATATATATTTATATATAACATCCACACAGAGATACATAGATATATACATATGTATGTGTATGTTATATATATATGTATGAATCATACACACACAGATTCATACATATATAACATACACACACATATGTATATATCTATGTATCTGTGTGTTGATGTTATATATATTATGTGTGTATATATACATTTCTCTTTTGGATGAATAAACACACATGTATGTATGTGTAGTGTTGATTTTATTGGTAAAGATGGTTTATTTTTAGTGTGTTTGTATGAAATGTGTTTTTGGTTGCCGGAGAAGATGAAAGGAGTTCGTCGGAGAAGATGGTCGGAGACTCGCCTGAGAAGATGACCGGAGACTCGCCTGAGAAGATGACGGAGACTCGCCGGAACTTGCCGGAACTTGCCGGAGAAGATGACCGGATATATATACATACACACATATAACACACACATATATATATATATATACACACACACACATATAACACACACAGATACATGTATATATATAAGTTAATTACATATAGGTCCATAAAGTTTTATTGTTTTTACCAATATATAAGAAAACAAAAAGCAATTGCAAAATGGGGACAAAAACATGATGGGACGAAAATACCCCTGGCACTAACGAAATCTTTTAACGTCGTTAGTGGCCAGGGACCACTTTCAAAGCAAAATTAAAACCACAGATACCATTTCTTGAATTATTAAACCTTAAGGACCATTTTCAAAAAAATCGCTAAACCACAGGGACCAAAATTGTAGTTTACTCTCACTTTTATAAACATTTTGACGGCTATGTTAACAGAGTTAGAATACAGGGACAAAAATAGAAGCACATACAAACCACAAGGACGAAAAAAACAATTTTTAAACTACAGGACCAAAAGCGTTATTAATACCAAACCACAGGGAAGAAAATCGTAGTTTACTCTAAATTTTAATATATATCATTAGGCTAAATGTACTTTTTCCAACTAATTTCTCCTAAGGCAAACCAATATCAAAAATTACTTTTTACATTTTATTTGCACAATTTGACTTTATTTTGACATAAATAAGGGTGCATATGTCTAGGGTTTTTAGCCCGACGACAGTTGGTGTTATTGAGTGGTTCCCCCTCGCTTGTGGTTGTGGGTTTAGTGCGTGTTGGAGTAGATTTACGAGTAAGTTTAGGAGTAGGTTTAGTGTGTGTGTTGGTCGTTCAAAGAATAAAATAAAAATAAGGGTCCATATAGCAACGCTCACACAAAACTTATTATTCCATGTTTGGCGTGACAAGGAACATGATGAAAACTTGTTGTTCCATGTGGGCAGGACACGGGACATAGACATCAAAAGTATTAAGTGAAACCAAATGGAACAAAAAACCTTTTCCCGTTTCTCCAAAATAGATGGATTAATTAGATGGGACAAAACAACTTCTACTATGGTCTAATCCTTACTTACAAGTTACAATATCAATCTTGTATTATTAAAAGAAAAAAAAGAATAAACCAAATTTGATTTCTTCCAAACCAGGGTAATTATGCCATGTAATTAGGCCATGCGTACCACTTAGTTTGGGTAAATTCGGGCTCCATGACTAGTGGTACGACTTCTTTGTGTAAATTTGGCCTCCCAATTCGGGTAATTATGCCATGTAATTAGGCCATGTAATTATGCCATGTAATTAGGCCATGCGTACCACTTATCGTCAATTGAACCGGTTCAACTAAAGTTGATTTTTCATGATCTATTACTAGTCTCTAATTTCAAATATAATACCTGCCATATATAGCTCTATTTATATATGCTTGCTAATATTCTCAGGCACTTGAGTAGTTGCGGAGCACCAGATATATGTCACCACCATTAATTATGGGTGGTAAGTGGTAACGCATAAAGTGATTGATGTGCATGATATATTCATGGAAAACCATTTTATACACATCGATCACTTTATGCGTTACCACTTACCACCCATAATTAATGGTGGTGACATAAATCTGCTGCTCCGCAACTACTTAAGTGCCTGAGAATATTAGTAAGCATATAATTAGAGGTGCACACGACCGGATTTTTATCCGATCCGGATCGGATTTATACTAAACCGGTTTTTTTCGGATTTGTCAGAAACCGGTTTTGTTAGAAACCGGTTCAGATTTCAACCGGTTTTTTTCGAAAAAATCCATATCTGATGGAACCGGTTTCGGGTCCGATTGAAACCGGATATTTTTTTAACCGGATTTATATTAAACCGGTCCTCTATTGGGTCTTTTTTTGGGCTAGAAAATTCAAAAAAATCAATTGAAATCTAATCTGAATTGGTGTGGGCTGTGATTTTTTGATGGACCGTGATTTTTTTTTAAATTGGGCTCAGCTACATATGGAAGGATGGATCATGATGGAAGTGTCTTAGATTTTTTTTCAATTGAAATATAATCTGAATTAGAGTATTAGACTTACTGACTTTGACTTTGACTTTGACTTTCAGGCCCATAAAATTTGGGCTCCAATTCACAATGATCTATCATTACTCAATACGCATTACTCATTAGGCCCTGATCTATCAGTAATCAGACTATCATTAGGATTTTAAGCCCAACAGCAGTAAGTCCACATAGACATTACCGGTTTGATTTGAAACCGGTCCCGTTTGAAACCGGTTATCCGGTCAAACTGGATCGGATCCAATCCGGTTTGAAAAAAATCCAGTTTGAAAAAAATTCGGTTTTTATAAAACTGGATTCGGATAGTTTTTGCGCAAAATCGGATAACCGGATTTTTTGTGCACCTCTACATATAATGAATGGTTTAATTTGGTAGCAAATACAAGAAAATTAGCCTTTAAAGTCAACATTTTCCAATTTAATTTGCTTTTTTGAAGACATGGAAAACCCTATTCAAAGGGTAAGACGTTACAATCTATCTTTAGGTTTTTGAACCGCAATTTATTAAAACGAAAAACTAGCTACAGTAAGTTGGTCCTATTCCCTTTATACCTATTATTCACCCATCTAAACGAATTTAAAACTATAAAGTCGAACAGGTCACTTAGTCTAGTTGCATACTGATCGAACATGTCACTTTGTCTACGCACAGACCGATCCAACAGGTATGTTTTTGTGATAATGCCATAATGAAAAGCAGGAGATCATAAAAAACATAAACTGAATAAACATAAATGTGGGTTTGGTTCGATTCCATAGATGAAGCGAACAATATATATATAGGTCAGGTTCAAATGTGAACTCAACTTTCGTTGTGAACGTGAGAACGAATCTCAGCCACACATCTTTGGTTATGGTGGGCACGATCACCGAGGATTGACGCGATTCATGGGAGGGTTGAGATTATTAAAGGAGGGGACCTGGTCAAAGTCGTCTTTATTGACCAAATGAGTGACTGAGATTCGTCTTCACGTTGACAACGAAAAATGAGTTCACATTTGAATTTTCCTCTCTCTCTCTCTCTCTCTATATATATATATATACACACTCACACGAGGCAACTATTAATTTTTTAAATTAACTTAGCTGAGGTTATATGTACTTAAGTATTGCATTTTTTTCGGAACTGGATTGACTGTTTTAGAAATTAACGGGCTTATTTCCATTGGATTTTTAGTTAAAGAACTGGGAATAAAGGAGTTGCTGCCAGCATATCTTGATCCATCCTTGGACGATAAAGAGCTTCTAACTGGTGTAAGCTTTGCATCCGGTGGCACAGGATTTGATCCCCAAACTTCCCAAATAGTGGTAATTTCTTTTGAGTTTATGAATACATACCGTTTCAATTTGCTTAGAGACCCAAAAAATCTTACTAGAAAATTCACCCCAAAGCAACCGGTGAACTTTGAAATCTTCAAAATATCTTGCCTTGTTTCAGTTACTTTTATATCAATTCGACAATGCCATCTTTTGTTAGTGTCTATAATTTTTAATCTTGAAGTAAATCTTTTGTATCAGGGGGTTTTGTCTTTAACTGACCAGCTAAACCAATTCAAAGAATACATTGAGAAACTTAAGGGTATAGTTGGTGAAGAAAGAACACAATACATATTAGCAAATAGTTTATTCTTGGTGGTTGCAGGCAGTGATGATCTTGCTAATACTTACTTCACTATTGGCATAAGGAGATTACACTATGATATCCCTTCCTACAGTAATCTCATGGTATCATCAGCTTCCAACTTCATAAAGGTATATTGTTTAAATTTTAGTTTTTTATGTTTTGTGTCCATATATATATATATATATATATGTGTGTGTGTGTGTGTTCTTGTTGTATTCATTTTCCATTATATTATATTCTGATATAGGGTTCTTATAATTAACACCTTTGAATTACATTAACTAAAGGATATATACAATCTTGGAGCAAGACGAATTTGGGTCTTCAGTGCAGCCCCAATAGGGTGTTTGCCGTCACAAAGAACTCTTAGTGGCAATGGACATAGAATGTGTTCAGAAAAGTACAACAAAGCAGCACACTTATATAACAACAAGTTGCAGACAGAGCTTCAACATCTTGATAACACTCTTGCTGGATCGAGGATCATCAATGTTGACATATACAACCCCTTGCTTGCTATCATTGAAAACCCTCAACAATATGGTACTCTTGATACGTTTAACTTTGATGGTCTTATATATGATTTATTGTTGATTTTTAATGTTCGTCTAACAAGTTCACTCTTTCGTACTTCAGGACTAGAAGTTGTGGATAGAGGTTGTTGTGGCACAGGAAACATAGAGGTCTCCGTTCTGTGTAATCAATTGCTACCAACTTGTCTTGATGATTCGAAATACCTTTTTTGGGACAGTTATCATCCTACAAACAAAGGATACACCATCCTTGTAAAGGAAGTGGTAGGGAAATACATTAGTGATTCCTTTTGACTTCATATGGAAAGGTTAATAAATACATGTAATGTAAAAGTATTCTTGATATTTTTAAATACATTTTGGATGTTGTTGTATATGTCTTATAAACCTCTTTATGTACTCATTTCTTAGATTCAGGGGCGGATCTACATGTTTGATTAGGGCCAATTGTCCCCCATAAGTCTCTAAGAAGAATTAAGTTTTTATTAGAATATTTACTTTCTATAAACGTATAAATAACGTTGACCCCTCAATAAAAAATATTTGACCCCATTTAATTTCTCAACCCAATTACAAATTAGCCTACTAATATAAACCTATCTTTTTATTGATGTTGAATTATTAACTTATATGTAAATTATTGGTTGTTTTTGGTATTAATTTAACCTACGTATGTTATTATTCGTAAAATACCGAAAAGAATTTCAAAAAAAAAAAAAAACAAACATCCAACTAGTAGAACAAATCAAATGTTTTGTATTAAAGAAATATGTTAGATATTATCGTTTAAAAGTTGTCTTTGATTTTGCGTTTAGTGGTATAAAATAAATTGTTTTGTAACAACTTTGTATTACTGAAATCAGAGGACCATGTTTTTATATACATCTTAGACCTACCAAATGTTATGACCGAGTCTACATCTAAAATCGATGGTGGTAGTAATGTCAATATTTTCCAACCTAGCTCTATTGTTTGATTATAGTATAGTGTAAAAACATATAATACGTAAATGTACACCTTTTTATCACCTGTGGTCTGGGATACCTCTTCCAAATTAAATTACACATATATATACGTTGTATATATATTGTGTTACTTAAATTTCGACACCATTACCAAAACTTCTGGATCCGCCTCTGCTTAGATTACCAATAATATATAGCCCAACTATATTATATATATAGGGGTGGGTTCAAATATGAATCACTTTTTGGTTGTGAACGTGAAGACAGCCCAGAGCGTGACACGTGGCAATCTGACTTCCGGGGTCAAGGCTTATTCAGTCTGCATAAACCCACGGGTTAATGTTATTCATACTGCATAACGCTATTATGCAAACTGAATAAGCCTTGAATAAAGCTAACCCGCGGCTAACCCGTCTGCGTCAGAGTGCGACCAAGCCTTATGCATACTGCATAACGCTTTATTTAGTTTGAATGATAGCGTTATGAAGTATGCATAAGCTTAGTCGAGGAAATTTCAGATTGCCACGTGGCGCGTTATGAGGTATCCTCACGTTCACAACCAAAAAGTGGTTCACATTTGAGCTTTCCTCTCTGTATATATATATATATATATATATATATATATGTTTTGTTGTATTAGGGGAATATACATCATAAGGAGAAATAAAACAAAAAAAGAGGCGAGGGTAGAGTTGGTCCTCCAAATTTGTTATATATCTCTCTCTCTTTCTCTCTCTTCCAATCTTGATTTTCACATATGTATGTATAAGGCCAAGCACTCTGGGAGGTACCCGATCTACCCGGGTAGTAGGAACCCATTGGGTAGCTTGGGTGAACACCACCGTGGGGGGTAGCTGGTAGCTCCCCATCGGTTTGATGAACCCGGTGACTCCCACCCCACCCCACCCCACCCCCCTCTTTCTCCGTCTTCTTTCTCTCTATCTCTGTCTTCTTTCTCTCTCTTATTTATTTATTTATTTATTTAAATTTTAATTAAATGATTTTGGGTTGATAGTGGATGGATTGGGTTGTTTTGTGTAAAATAGTGGAAAGCTGTTGTGGCGCTGATGTGGCAGTTCGATTCATTGAGTTGTAGTTGGTCGACAGTGGATGGCCTAAGTACAACTTGTTTAATCCCCACTTGCCGTAAGTTTTTTTTTAATTTAAGCAACAATAGAAGTGTTGATGCCAAATTTGTTAGTTTCAGTAGCCCATCCAGAATCAGCGCTAATCGCATAGTTTGGAATTAAAACCCATATTTTGCTGAGAACAACTCAAGGTTGGAGTGACATGGAACAGGGACGGAGCAGATTAAAAAAAAGAACATTTCTTCTCCACCTAAGGCGGTGGTAGAAAACTCGCTAGGATGGGACAAAACTAGTAGTAATCTACCATAATATTTTGTTAACCGCGGACGTCTAGACTAGTTTGCTATAAACCGTGACTAACACATATGTTGGGTACACAACATATCACCAATTATATACATCCTTTTATTATTAATCAAAGTGTGTAAACAAGATATGAGGAAGTAGAAACATATATATATATATATATACACATATATAAGGGACACACCCCTTTGACCAAACCAACACAACTATTTGAAGAGACAAAACCCTTATACTAAATGATGCAATCTTTCACCTAATAGTTATATAACTCTCATTTAAATACCCAAATGAGAAATGATCATACTTCCATACTTAATCTGGTCTTTTCTTTCATACTTAATCCTTCACTGAAGTTACTAGCTTATAATTCAACACCCATCCTTAATCTGGTCTTTCTTTCATAATTTTGAAGTTTCCGGTATGTAATGCTTTTGTAAAACCATCTGCCACTTTGTTCCGTAAAAGTTGATCTTTACAATTCATTATTTGCCACGAGCTCTCGGATGAAAAGGACCTTGATCCTGATGTGTTTACTTTTCCCATGAAATACAAGATTCTTGGATAGTGCAATTGCTGATTTATTGTCACCAAAAATAGTAGTTGGATCTTGTTGTGGATGTTCAAGTTCCCTCCAAAATGACTGTCACTGTATCCCATATGATCAAGAGTGCCTTTTACACACTTAAGGATGTTGGATACTTCATGAGAACCGTCCTAGCGAGTTAAAGCTAGGGTCGGCCACTTTGAGAAGTCGGTTAAGTGGATGTTTTACTTGGGGAACAAGTTGGTTCTTTAAGATAGGATTTAATAATAGTTTGTGTCCTAGACTAATTGTATTAGGACAGTGCCGTTCCTGACATTTTATAGGCCCTGGGTAAGATGTTGCAAAAGGCCCTCACTAAGTGCGAAGAAGAACTTTAATATCTCATTTTTATAATTAAAAAAGTAACATAGTCTTGAATTATAAATATATTAGTTCATATAAAACCGTTCTCCGAGTATTTTCAAACATATAATCAACCATTAACTATTTTTAAATTAATATTATCTACTATATCATATTTATATAGTATCGCCATTAGTTTCATCATAAAAGACATCATATGATGTATTTTTTTATATATAGATTGACGCTATTTTGAGTTACAATATTGAATATTCACAGTAACACTCACTATAAAAAGATGGATTTATAAGATATGTCTAAAATATCTATGTGTCCCAATAAAGACAAGTTTATACGGTCAACCTATAAAACGTCTTACCTGATAGCATTTTAATAGGTTTATAGAACATTTAGGCATCTTAACAATCTTTTTAGTACATTTTTAAAGTAAAAGAGTTTTATTAACTATTTTATAGGACACGTTTGAGAGAAACCCATGAAATCATAATTTTATGGGACACTTGTGATTATATGTAATTTTTCAAATAGTGTCAAAAATATTAGTTAATATGAAAATTTTGTTTAAAAACATCTGTAAAAACTTGTAAAATGCCAAAGAAATATCCTAAAACCATATTATAGCACTTTTAAATAAGACGTTTTTGGTTTGCTTCTATAAATTTGAGTCTTATAAAGTATAAAGTATTTTACTACGAAACTTAGTCATTTTAGGTGTCTTATAAAACCAATTTAATACTAAATCTATCAAAAAATAATCAATTAGGCAGTTTTAGACTTTGGCCCTAAATAAAAAAAATTAGAAAAACAATAACGAATACTATAAAGTGGATGACCAATTAATTTTGTTTACATATTTACTTTAACAATGTAATTAATTATGTTTCAGGCCTTAATATAATGCAAAAAAAAAAGGTTTTATTAGATACTAAAACATTTGTGTCACTTTTATTTACAATTTTTTGTTACTAATATATATATATATATATATAATTTTGGGCCCCTACTTTTTGTGGGCCCTTGACGTAAGCCCGGCCCGCCCCCGTCCAGGCACGGCACTGTATTAGGATTACAATTGTTTATTTTTTTCCTATAAATATGGCTCAGCCAAGTAGGGTTAGTGATAACATGTATGAGAGTTTTGAGTGATTTTTTCTTTAATACAATTTGAGAGGTGATAACACCAAAATTATGCATGTTTTGGTTGAACGCAATTGTATGACTTTACCCCATTTATCACCCATTTCTGATCATTTCATGCACTAAATGAGATTATTATTGTTTATGAAGGATTTGGAGGCCGTGGAACGGAAAAGTACGAAAAAAGGCGAGAAAACGTGAAAAGTGCACAAAGTCAACACAGTAGCTGTTTGGCGTTCGCGAGATTCCCAATCTGGCGCCGCCAGATTCGACTGAATTGAAGACCAGGGTTGACTTAAGTGTCTGGCGTCGCCAAACCTGCAGTCTGGCGATCGCCAGATGGCCCCTGGACGTTTTCTTTTAAATACCAGCCTCCTCCTTCAGTTCAGAAGAGACGTTTTGCATGATTTCTTGGTACGGGTTACGAGGAGGAACGAGAGTGAGAGTACGAAAGGTGCCGATACGCTGCGGGAATCGATCTTCGATCATCCGTCGTTGTACTGTCGGTATCATGTCGATGTCTACTTTTGTTTTCGTTTTCGTTATGATTAGTGAGTAGTTTTTAGTAGTAGTGCTTGTCATGGTCGATGAACCTTTATGGATGATACTTTTGTGATTAATGCTTATTGGTTTGTTTTGATTAATTGAATGTTTGTTATGGTTCTTTTCTGATTAATAGTGTTTTAGCAATTTGAATTCAATTGGTTGGGTGTATTTGTGGACCAAAGCAGATAGACTCCGAAAGGATAATCAATCTATCTTAGCCTGACCTTGGACCAAGAGGTTGTGTTAAGGGGTTACTTGGACCAAGAGTGACCAGATAGTAGAAGAGCCATTGCAATATTAATTAGGACTGGTATACCGATTCTCGATTGTGGACCAAACGATTTAGGATTGGGATTAGGAGGATCGTGTCCTAGTTATTGACCATAATCTTCACATGTTAGGGTGTCCCAGACTTAAATTCATACAATAGTCAAAACAACCAAACCTTTGACCTATTCATATCATCCATTTTGGGGATTCACTTTACCATGATAAGTACTGCTGTTTTTCCTTAATATAATCTTAAATCAGTCTTTTAATTGCTTTCTTAGTTTTTACTTAGTTAATTGTCTTTTTAGTATTCAAACCTTTTTCATATAAAAACCCCCCTTTAGGTTAATTAAACCGATTTAGACTTTAGTCTACGATAACTTGACCGTTCCCAGTGGTAGATACGATACCTGGACTTTCCTACACTATATTACTCACGATCAGGTACGCTTGCCTGTATATGTGGTAAGACAGTGGCTAGGCATTAGAGGTTAAAACTTGTTACGCTTTTTATATATGTTAATTACCGCATCAAGTTTTTGGCGCCGTTGCCGGGGAACGGTAGTTGTTAGATTTTAGTCTTAATTAGTTTTGTTAATCGATCCTTGTGAGGGATTCTGTCCCTTGCAAGTTTTCCGCTTTCTAGTTTAATTAGTTAGTTTCATCTTTATTTTTATTATATCTCTTTGTTTCCCGCAAGTTGCCCGTAACCGTTTGTTGTGATTTCAGTCATGGCAGACTTGTTAGAGCCATTTGAGGAGCCGGGAGAGAGAGTTTAGAAAAAGAAACAAAAAGAAATCAAAAGCAAACAAAGTTCACCCGAGAGCTTTGATTTTTGAGATGGGTGACGAAACACCGATGTGGACCGCTAGGAGAGCCGCTCCAACAGTGCCCACCAATCCGATCACGAAGCCGAACCTGAACAAAGAAATCCCGGGCAAGCTCCTACACATGATCAAGGACCTTACCTTCGACGGGAAAAACGATAGCAATCCTATCGTTCACATGGAAAACTTCGTGGATATTTGTGATCTGTTCAAAACAGAGGCAGACCGGGATGATTCAATTCGTCTTCGGGACTTTCCTCTAACGCTTACCGGAGAAGCTAGGGCTTGGTTGCGATCCTTAGAGCCAACTTCAATCACTACTTGGGAAGGACTTCGTTCAAAGTTCCTTTCCCGATTCTTTCCACCATCCAAAATCGACAAACTGAGAGCCGAGATCCGATCTTTCCAACAACAAGACGGGGAGACTATATCCGAAGCATGGGAATGTTTCAAGCACCTCTTAAACTCGTGCCCGAGTCACGAGTTGAATAAGAGTGAACAGGTTCAAACTTTCTATAGTGGACTTGCTTATTCTTCACGAGCTACTTTGGATTCATCTGCAGGTGGTGTCTTTATGTACAAAACGCCCACGGAAGGATATAAGCTTCTAGAAGACATGCTCATACATAACATAGATTGGAGGACGGACAAGCGTTTGCAAATCCCGAGGATGGCCGGAAAAATCTCAACCGACTTTGATCCATCCGATGAATTAGCCGCAATGAAAAACCAACAGGTAAAGTTTGAACGAAAAATCAAAGAACTAATTAAATCTGTTCATGCTTTGCAGGTTGGATGCGAGGAGTGCAATGGGCCACATTTGACAAAAGATTGCCCGAATCGTCCAATGATGACACCCGAAGAGGTGAACTATCTTAACCGTGGCGATTACCAAGGGAGGTGGAACAACAATCGTAACTTCATTCCGAGACCTCCTGGTTTCTTTGCACCGACTCAACAGAACCAAAGACCGGATGGAGAGCCACGTGTTTCCATCGAAGATCGGATACTCCAATTCATGGATGCGCAAAAGAAGCTAAACGATGAGGTAAGTTCATACTTACGTAACCACCAAAGCACCATCCAGAATTTGGAATTGCAGGTTGGACGTGTTTCGCAAATGTTAAGTGAAAGGACTCAAGGGGAGTTACCAACGCAAACACAAGTCAACCCGAAGGTGGAGAATGTGAAGCCGATGCTCATGATGACCGGAGAGCCATCAAAGAAGAAGTGGACGGACATCTACATGAAGAAGTACGTGGAAACTGAGAGTGAGAGTGAGCCCGATTATGCCACGGATTACGATTCGGAGGGGTTCACCGTGTCATTCGAACACCTAAGACTCAAGGTGCCCGAAGCTTCAAGTGATGATGATGAGGAGGAAGATGGAAAGCAAGGCGGATACGCGGAGTTCGTGATCCCGAAGAAAGAAGATAAAGGCAAGGAGAAAAAGAAGGAGAAAGCACCGGAGGATGATCTCATCTACATTGCACCTATCAAGCATGATCCAGGGAGTTACAACTTACCTATTTCTTGTCATAAATTTAAGGGTCTTGCTTTAGTAGATTCAGGTGCCGCTCTTAATATGATGCCTGTTGGTTATTGTAGGAAAATGGGAGTTAAAAAGATCATACCAACAGACTATCAATACCGAGGCGTGAACGGTTACTTGACAAAGCCGTTAGGAATAGCGGAAGGAGTCCTGATTCGCATTGGCAACTTTGTTTATTATACGGACTTCGTCATAGCTAACCTTCCACAGAACACGGAGATCCCGATAATCCTCGGAGATCTTTCTTGCACACCGCTCAAGTAAATACCGATATGCGAAATCAAGTCACGAGTTTAGGCTATGGGGACAATCGGATTTACTTAGATCCTAACGGAGAGCCGGTCAGACACCTCGATGAACCATATGAAGATCCTTCTCTGGCCTACAAAAAGAACACGAACCGCCCGTTACTACCTCATGAGCATGGAAAGAAGACGGAGGACTATCCAAACCCGATGCATCAAAAGGATCAGAAACTCAATGAACCGGGATCCTCCAAGAAAGATCACAGAAAGAAGAAGGGCTCGTCAGCCCGACGTGCCAAGAAATGAACCGAAAGTGGGGTCGAGCTCTAGACCCATCCAAAAACGAAGCGCTTCTCGGGAGGCAACCCGAGCTTTTTCTTTTCCTTTCATTTTTATGATTTTCGTGTGTGTTTTTATTAATGTTTTTGTTTGATATTGCTTAGGTAACCATACGGAGGAGATAAAAACCAAATTCGAGCAAATTCGGAGTGCGATGCAAATTTTAAGAAGTTGGAAACAGGGACCAACTCGCGATCGCCAGTTTCCAAATCTGGCGACGCGAAGTTGGTAAGGTTGGTACCAGGTAAGATTGTGCGAATCTCGCGACGCGAAGAGGACCGTTTGGCAACGCGAAATGTTTAAAAACTAGGGTATTTTTGAAAACCGCCTGTTTGGCGACGCGAAACCCTGGGTTTCGCGACGCCAAGTCGGGGCAGACGGGTTTTAAACCCTCTTTTCTCACTTTTTTACAAACACACAACCCTAATTTCTCTTAGGCGCCGCGAAACCCTCTCACGTTCTTGCGAAATTCGACCCTCTTGAGCTTCAATTTCATCATTCAACATGAACAAGGTACGTTTCCTAACTTCAATTTCGTAAGAATAGCTTGAATTGGTAAGTGGAGATCTTGTTTGGACCATCAATGGTGTGTGAATGCTTATATTGAATTTGACATTGCTCTTGAATCACCATTGATTAATTGATGTTTATGAGTTGATGCATGCCCAATTTTATAATTGAAACTTCACTTTAGCATGCTTTTTGATTGTTTAATCTAGTGATTGTGGTCAAATGATAAGTGTGGGGATTTTGAGAACATCAAAATCCCCCATTCTTTCTTGTTAGCTAGATTAGTTGTAATTGTGGTTGGAGTAAAAGTTCAAGTGTGGGGATGTTCCACATCCCCTTTGCTCTTTGATCTTTGTGATTTTTTGTATATGATTTCGATACCTGAACTTGTTAGTCGTGGAAGTGTTTGTCTCGTTTGGTTTTGACGTGAATAAACCTTGTCTTGCATTCATTGGATAAAAATTCATCTAAGACAATGGTATTTTGGTTTTGTAGAGACAAAGAACCCGATCGTCAACTTCCACCGCAACCAATTTCCGTGCACCGGATTGGTAGTCACGTGTTCACCTACTTCATGAATGACCCAACTTTGAATGTCCAAAAAGGGGAGGAGTATCGGGACACCGTTAACCGACTTCTTGCCCGTCAAGTGCTAATTCCAAGGAGACTTGATTGGGATCTTCTTCGATCAATGAGTGTCGAAAACAACATCAAAGCGATACTCGAGAAGCATGCGTATGACGAGGATAGCACCGAGTATTATATTTGCCATGCATGGGAGCGAGTCTTCGACATCGCCGAGACCCTCTATCGCGAGCTTATTGTTGAGTTCGTGGCCACGTTTCGTTTCGAGGCCATCAAGGCCCTTGAGGAGTTTCATCAATCGTGCATGACGTTTCGACTTGGTGGCGTTTGGAGATCCCTATCTTTGATCGAGTTTGCCGTTGCTTTGGGGATATATACCCAAGAGGAGGTTGATGCTCCCGGATTCGCGGAGTACATGTGGGCAACCGCAAAGAGGCTGGATGGTTTTGATCCTCAATTGGCTTGGGCGATTCTTGGTGAAGGTGAATATGGTGCTAATCTCAAAGTTAAAGGTTTTCTTACTTCTTCGGATAGACTTCTACACCGCATGCTCATTCAAGCGGTGAACGCTCGTTCTTCAAGTGAGGAGAAAGTTTCGGTTTATGATCTGTGGCTTCTTGAGCAACTCTCTACGGATGACAAATATCCAAATGCTCCGTATCTCATCACCGTTCAACTTGCCAAGGCAAGTGGTTATCGAGAGGGTAGTCGAATAGTTGGTGGCCAGTACGTGACGCTCTTGGCCAATCATTTCGGTATCCTTACCGCGGGTGCCATTGCCTCGATGACGAACCTTGGGGAGATGGAATTGATCGACATGGACCAACTCCGTGGAATGGGAGTAGCGAGGGTTGAGCATATGGTTGGAAGAGATTACAATGCATGGATCCATAATCCACAAGCTTACGGGACGAGGAGTCAACCGAGAAGTCAAGCACCGAGGAGCACGCAGGAGATTGGTGGAACGAGTGGGACGAGTGCAGGAGAACAACCGGCGGAATGGACGGCATATTCGGGTTACCAAGACTTGAGTAACCGATTTTCGGAGATGTCACTTTCTTATGGCCGGCATCCTCAGCATGTGGAGTACAACACCGTGGAGGCTCTTCACCAAGCCAACTGGCAAAGTGGAGTGATGAACCAGATGGCCTCTCACTTCCGTATTCAACCGAATACCGCGTATGCTCCATCTCCATATTGGCCATACTCCGAGGATGCTCCGCCCGGTTACCCGACTTACGAGGATTGGCAAAACCAACCTGGTGGCCCTTATTGATCTCTCTCTTTTATCTCCATTATTCGATATGGTTGTTTGAGACAATTTTATTTTTTTTCGTTTGTGTGTTTGGTTTGTTTGAACAACTTTTTATTTTGTTGGTTTGCTTAGGATTTTAAGTAGTTATTAATTGCTTTGGTTTGGTTTATTTTTCCTAGTTCGTTTTTACTTTTTCTTTTTCTTTTTTGGTAGATACAGCGACTTATGATCTTTGATCGAGCACGATTTTTTTGGACCACTCTCAGATCAGAACAGATTTCGTCACATAACCCGAGAAGTTTCTCTTTTTCCCAATTATTCCTTAATTGTGTTAATTGTTGCATTGAGGACACTGCAAATTTTAAGTGTGGGGAGGGGGTTATGTAGACTTATCTGTTTAAATGGGTTCACTTTTAGCTTATGGATTGTCGTTTTTCAAATTTTTGAAAGCTTTGAGATTTGACCCCAATTTTTTTCGAAATCTGAGATTGTTTTTGAGACTAAGTTGCTTGCATAGGAGAACACTGAATATGATTAGTTGAGTAAAAGGATGCCTTGGAATACTGATTACCATGAGTGACTCACCCGATTCCATTGAGAGACTGAGCCTTAATTGTTATTTATTTTGCGAGGAATACCGACTTTGACCCAAGGTAGAACTTGTCATTTGAAAGCTTGTCGAGACCACATAAGAGGAGTATCTATCACCATTGCACTGATAGAGGCCTTCGTTTCTAACCCTTTTAGCATTCGTCAGATAATCTCATCATAAGGTTATTTGATTTGCCTATCCTTTGATTGAAAAGTGTTCACCTTTTAACACTTTATCCCTTGTAACCATTTTGAAGCCTTAGCCTTTTCATTTCATTACCCATTATACACTTTATCCTTGAGCCTAATTGTTTTATCTATCTTTTGGCCGTGACTTAAATTTGAATCTTGAGATGTTTTGATCCAGTTTTTCATATCTGACAGTTTTATGGGATTGAGATTAAAAAGAGCCCAAAAGCAACATAGTTGCTGCTCTGAAAAAAAGAGAGAGGAAAGAAAATATTTGAGACTCAGAAAAGAAAAGAAATATCAAAAGAGTCAAGAATACAAAAAGAAAAGAATGTGAGCTGAAAAGATTGAAAAAGAATTTGTGCCCCAAATAAGCCATAGGCTTGGGCCGATTCTAAAAAGAAAAGAATGTAAATGCTCATCCCAAGAGTTCATTGTTTAAAAGTCAGACTGTTTCAGTGTTTGGATCATTACTGATTGAGTTTTCAAGTTTTTGTTGCAATAACCTTAGTCACTTATATATCCTTTATCCTACCCTTAACCCTTAGCCTAACATTACAACCCTAAAGTCCTCTTGACGGTTGACAACTTCTCAGTGGTGGAGATTAGATTTGATGACAAGCTTATGCATGAGGGAATTAGTCGAGTATTGGTGTGATCACTTACATATACACTTTTATCCCCGAGAGATACACTTTATATGGTTATTCATATTATGTGAGGGTACAAGGTTGATCTTGGTATCCGATTGCTTGATGAGTTTTGGTTTATGTGTTCGATTGTGTGAGTATGGTTTGTTCTCTTAGATGATCTTGGATGGAGATAATTTTGGAGTTATCTTTCTTATCTTTCAGTCTTTTGATTGAGGACAATCAAAGCTTAAGTGTGGGGATTTTGATAACACCAAAATTATACATGTTTTGGTTGAACGTAATTGTATGACTTTACCCCATTTCTCACCCATTTCTTATCATTTCATGCACTAAATGAGTTTATTATTGTTTATGAAATATTTGGAGGCCGTGGAATGGAAAAGTACGAAAAAAAGGCGAGAAAACGTGAAAAGTGCACAAAGTCAACACAGTAGCTGTTTGGCGTTCGCGAGATTCCCAATTTGGCACCGCCAGATTCGACTGAATTGAAGACCAGGGTTGACCTAAGTGTCTGGCGTCGCCAAACCTGCAGTCTGGCGATCGCCAGATGGCCCCTGGACGTTTCCTTTTAAATACCAGCCTCCTCCTTCAGATTAGAAGAGACGTTTTGCATGATTTCTTGGTACGGGTTACGAGGAGGAACGAGAGTGAGAGTACGAAAGGTGCCGATACGCTGCGGGAATCGATCTTCGATCATCCATCGTTGTACTGTCGGTATCATGTCGATGTCTACTTTTGTTTTCGTTTTCGTTATGATTAGTGAGTAGTTTTTAGTAGTAGTGCTTGTCATGGTCGATGAACCTTTATGGATGTTACTTTTGTGATTAATGCTTATTGGTTTGTTTTGATTAATTGAATGTTTGTTATGGTTCTTTTCTGATTAATAGTGTTTTGGCAATTTGAATTCAATTGGTTGGGTGTATTTGTGGACCAAAGCAGATAGACTCCGAAAGGATAATCAACCTACCTTAGCCTGACCTTGGACCAAGAGGTTGTGTTAAGGGGTTAGTTGGACCAAGAGTGACCAGATAGTAGAAGAGCCATTGCAATATTAATTAGGACTGGTATACCGATTCTAGATTGTGGACCAAACGATTTAGGATTGGGATTAGGTGGATCGTGTCCTAGTTATTGACTATAATCTTCACATGTTAGGGTGTCCCAGACTTAAATTCCTACAATAGTCAAAACAACCAAACCTTTGACCTATTCATATCATCCATTTTGGGGATTCACTTTACCATGATAAGTACTCCTGTTTTTCCTTAATATAATC
The DNA here is from genome assembly GCA_030169165.1 of Centaurea solstitialis. Taxonomy (NCBI): domain Eukaryota; kingdom Viridiplantae; phylum Streptophyta; class Magnoliopsida; order Asterales; family Asteraceae; genus Centaurea; species Centaurea solstitialis. The sequence goes on along the minus strand of CM058046.1, from coordinate 54,334,460 downwards.
TTAAATCAGTCTTTTAATTGCTTTCTTAGTTTTTACTTAGTTAATTGTCTTTTTAGTATTCAAACCTTTTTCATATAAAAACCCCCTTTAGGTTAATTAAACCGATTTAGACTTTAGTCTACGATAACTTGACCGTTCCCAGTGGTAGATACGATACGTGGACTTTCCTACACTATATTACTCAAGATCAGGTACGCTTGCCTGTATATGTGGTAAGACAGTGGCTAGGCATTAGAGGTTAAAACTTGTTACGGTTTTTATATACGTTAATTACCGCATCAAGAGGTTTAGTCCAATTAAATTTGTGTTCTTCGTGTTCATCCTCAGTACCAATTCTAAACTTAAATTGGTATCAGAGCCAAATCATAAACAAATTTTCTTGAACGTTAAGCAAAGAGCACAACAGCCTCTACAGCCGTTCTTCAAGATCGGAAGACAGCAACGTCACCGCTGACATATCGCAGCCGGCAATATCAGCCGCTTATTTTTCCGATCACATCCCCAACAAGGTATTCGCAGCCGGCGATTACCCTCCTGATCTGTTCGTTAATCCCTGCAGTTCTTCAAGTCGGAAAACTGTAGTGTCAAAACCAAAAAAGGAAAGCAAAAGAAATTGGAAGCCGTTGATTTCTTTGTTCTCTTGTGAAGTCATCTGGTAAAACTGGAAGTCGCCGAAAACACCAGAAGTCAACCTCAAACTCTTCTTGATAAACCATTGTTGATCCAGTCTTCCTAAGACTTAATGAAATATCAATGATCCTTTATCTTACATCTTAGAACACTTAGCAAAATACCGATGCTTAAGAAACTACAGCGAGTCTGTTCGCTGAAGGTTCATACTGCTAAGCATTGCTCATAAATGATATCAGCGATAGCTTGTCACTGACTCCTTTCAGTGACAGCGATAGCTGATAACTGCTAAGTATTCTCTGAAGACAAATAGTCATGTCTCTAGGAAAACCATCAGCACCATCTATTGATGCAAGTTGATGATAGAGTTAGCGATGCTAATGATCTGAAGTTGAAATCAGTTACAGCTAGCTGACTACTCTTACATGACGTTCGATAAAGACAAGTCACAGTGCCTCCCTGATCCTTCCCAAGGATTAGCGATTCTAAGGCCTGATTAGTGAATTGTACTTTAAGAATACCAAATTTGTCTTCTTGTCCTATATGCACAATAAGGATTTGATTTGCCTTTATGACAAAAGTACAAAAAGGATGTCTCTTTACTGTTCCCTTCTTACTTGTCACCCATGAGGCAACTATTTACCATAGGCCATGACCCTACCAAGCATGGGCATTATCTTATGGTACAATAGTACACCAAACCCAATCTTTACATGACATGTGTAAAGTTGGGGATCGCATGCATTTAATGCATGGGGTATAAATATGAACATAGTGTGTTCTTCAAACACGAACCTTTGGTCAATCTTCTATACCCCAATCCTTTCTTCTTTCTATCTTCTATCTTCTAATTCTTTCTATCTCTTCTAATTCTTGCTTAGTGCATAAGCAAAGGCTGTGTATCTAAATACTTAAAAGATCGTTTGAATATTGACAAAGTCTTGATCCTTTTCAACAAACAATCTACTTCAGTTCACACAAAGGCTCCATAGGAGTCGTGAACTGAATTAAGTGGAAGAAACAATGTTGATTGTATTAAACCCTCCCTTCTACAATACAATTTATCTTATTGGCCATCAATAGAGGACCAACAAGTGGTATCAGAGTGGTTAGAAACCTTTTTCTTCTTAACCGTTCACAAAAGAAACATAGTTTCTAGATCCACCCTATGGCCAATCCTCCAAAAGATGCTTATTTCGAATCTGGATCTCTGGCAAAGCCACCCGGATTCAATGCTGATAATTTCCCTCTATGGAAGTCAAGAATGAAACTATTTCTCTCTGGTTCCGATCCTCAAATCCCCTACTTCTTAGAACATGGACCATATGTTCCCACTTCTATAGTACCAGCTGTTGCTGCTACTTCCACCACTCTCGCTGCTCCTGAAAGAACCTTTGTTAAACAGGTGTCCAACTGGACAGACGAAGATAAGCGCCTGGTGAATGTTGACACCAAGGCAAGGTCTCTAATAGCCATGTCTCTTCCTGATGAAGTATTTCACTCCATCAGTAAGCTTAAGACAGCTAAAGAGATATGGGATACTCTCTGTATCCAATATGAGGGTGCTGATGATCTCATAGAATCTAGAAAGATTCACCTCATACGTAAGTATGACAAGTTCATCGCTACTAAAGGTGAAACTTTGGCCCAAACTTATTAGAGGTTTAACTGCCTTCTGATCGATCTGAAGACCTACGGTATTGTTTACTCTAACTCGTAGGTAATCACGAAATTCATGGAGGCCCTCCCTGAATATTGGGAAACTTACACCGTGTGTCTGAAAATGTCCAAGGACAGTAAGACTATAACTCTTAGTGAGTTATATGGTATGATGCTCAACCATGAGCAAACCAAGTCTCTGAAGACTAATCTCATCAGAGACACCAAGGATGCTACGAAAGGTACCTCTCTTGCCTTAATCTCTGATGCTTCTCAACCCTCTCAAACTCCTATCTCAACAGTGACTATAACTGAGATAGATGATTCTGACTCTGATCTTGTCTCTGATAATGAGGCAGATTTTAACGAGTCTCTTGCCCTTCTCTCTAAACATTTCAAAAAGTTTGGCAGGAAAGGAAATTTCCGTAAGCCCAAGCAGCTCTCTCCTACTAACAAGCCTGACACCCCCTCTGGTGATAAGGCTGCCTCTACCTGTTTCAAATGTCAGGGTAAAGGATACTTTGCCACTGAGTGCAGGTACAAGAAGAATCAGTTCACTGAATCCTCTATCCCAGCGTACAAGGACGGAAAGTACCAGAAGCTGAAGTCCAAGTATCGAAAGCTGAAATACCAGCGAAAAGGCAAAGGTCTAATCGCTGAAGGAAATGGCTGGGATGAATCTTCTGATGAATCCTCTGATGAAGAGGATACTAGCGAGGTTACATGTCTGATGGCCATCGCTGAAGAAACCGAGCCTGCTCTTATGGCACAGCTCGAAGACATCCATGGAGAAGAAGTCACTGCTACTTCTGCCTCGACCTCTGATCTTCCTTAGGTATCTACTCCTTCTCCTTCTGATGCTATGACAGCGATGGATGCTTTAACTATCGATCTGTTCAATACCTTAAATGGCAAGTCCTCTGCTGAAAAGGTCAACTTTGACCTTAGGATTGAGCTCAAAGAGTGTCATGAGAAACCCAAAGAGCTTGCTGTTTTTGAGGCTAGCTACAAAGACGAAGTTCATGCAAACCAAGTTCTTTGTATTGAAGGAGAACAGGCCATCGCTGAAAAAGAAAAAGCTCTAACTGAGCTACTTTCAGAGAAGGTCGTTGTTAAGAGCTGGGCTGATGCCTCTGATAAGGTGGATGAAATTCTCTCCATCCAGAGTGTAGGACATCTTTGTTGTGAAGAGTCAGAAATCACTATCTTACTTGCTTTCTAGATTAACTTCCTTTGTTTGTAAACATTATCCTTTGTTAGTGCCCCTGTTTGAGGTTTGGAACCTCGGGGGCCTTTGTTGACATTTTGTGTAACTTCCTTCTACCTATAAAAGGTAAAGGATGTTTAGGGTTTTTATCATTGAATCATATTTGCCTTTTTGGGAAAAACCCCATTGTTGAAGATATTGAAGCTTTCTTGTTCATCATCATCATCTTTATCTTGATTCAATCCATTTCTTCTCATTTTGTCGGAGAAAGATTCCTTGGTTCGCAATCTGGAGAAAGACTTGCTTGAGGCAAATGCCGAAAGAATTAGGCTCTCTTCAGAATGTGAGACAGCAACCTCAGCTTTCACTGATTTTCATATCAAGGTTGCGGATCTTCAGGCTCGATACGTTATCCTAGATATCCACTTTGAACTGTTAAAAGAACTTAATCATGATGAAAGGATAATGTATCGCCAATCTTTACCCAACCAACAGGGGTCTAACTCCATTTTAAAAAGGAAGGTAATGAATCTTGAAAATCTCTTCTTTTCTAACTCAGTTGATGATAAGACTGCTCCAATCCTCAACCATCCAATAGTCACTCCCCAACCCAAACCTGTCTTAGATACTGAGGACTATTACTCCATAATATCAGATGATGATGAACCCCTAACTCACACCACAGGATAGCCGAACCCAAGACTGTCCAAGATCCAAATGTTGAATATGATATGAAGGTGTTTTTAGATGAGGATGATGATCCTTCAGGCTTTATTCCAAAGAAGCCAAAATCTGTTGTTGTCAAATCTGAGAAATCTACTGAGTCACGAGCTCCTATTTCTGAGAAAAGCAACCCGGAGGGTGAAAAATGTGTAGGTAATGACAAGGGTAAGTCAGTTAAGCCTCACGCACCCAAAGGACTCCAGAAAAAGCATTCAAAGTCTAACGATGCTCGTAACTCAGTCAAACCCATTAAAAGTCTTGACTTTCATTCAAGTTCCTTTGAAGTGGGTGAGACATCTCAGTTACAACCAAATCAACCTTTCAGTTCCACAAAACCTAAATTTTCTAAAAAGTCATCTGGAAAAGGTGGTAACTCCATTCCCTCAAAAACCGTCATCTAACTCACACCATGCTTATCATGCAGATGCGAGGAGGAAAGATGGTGGACCGAATGTGAAGCCACCAAGAAAGGATCATCTTGGGAGGAACAACTCTTTTTCTGCTTTCCCTAAGAAACATAGTCCTAGCCGTGCGGGTTTGGGCTATGTTCCACCTAGTGTAGGAAAGAATTCGAACATGTCTGTTAATTCTAATCGCAACTTGAACGATGCTTTTAATACTTTTCGCAATGACATGTGCTTTATGTTTGATAATTTCCTTCGTTATGGTGTGTCTAACTCTTTCTATGCTCCTAACTCTAATGTCAAATCCCAAAAGAGAAGGGGAAGAAAAAGAGGAAAAGCAAAATCCTCATCATCAGTGAAGTCTCCTCCACCTAAGGAGAAATCCGAAAAGGGGACTTCACCAACTGATTTATCTGTTTCTAACCCACAGGAACCCATTTGGCAATGGGTCCCTAAACAAGCTTAGTTGTCTTGCAGGTCAGTCATGTGTGGTACTTCGACTCCGGCGCATATAGACACATGACTGGTCAGAGATCCTTCCTTTTCGACTATGTTGAAAGGTTCGAGGGATATGTTAAAACAGCCGACAAGACGCCTAGGCCAATGGTGGGTTATGGGAAAATTACGGATGGAAAATACATCATTAAAGATGTAAGGTATGTCGAGGGGTTAGGTTTCAACATGTTCAGCTCCAGTCAGTTCTGCGACAACGGATACTGGGTGAAGCAATTTCAATACGGAAGTGATGTGAATGATGAAGATAACAACGTCATCCTTAGTGCACGGAGGAATGGCAATCTTTACTCTACCGTCTTCCGTTCAATCCCTCAGACACACCCACAGTTTGAAGCAATTTCTGATCCGAGGAATGCAATCTGTCTGCTCGCAAAGGCTTCAAAGGAGGACAGTTGGTTATGGCATCGAAGACTCTGCCATCAGAATTTCAAAGACATGAACAAGCTGGTTTCGAAAAATCTCATCAAGGGACTACCGGAGACTCGCCTTTCCAAGGATACACTGTGTCTCGCTTGCGAACAAGGAAAGATGACGAGAAGCTCTCATCCACCGAGGATGGATACGAATAGCAAGAGTCCTCTTGACATGATTCACATGGATCTTTGTGGACCTACCAGAACCGAGAGCCTAGCCCGAAAGAAATACATGTTGGTTCTCGTGGATGAGTTCTCTAGGTTCACATGGCTTGAATTCCTACGAGCCAAGTCTGACGCTGCCGATCGAATCATTGCCTTCATCAAGCGGATTCAAGTTCTCTTGGGTCGCCGAGTGAAGAAGTTGAGAAGTGACAACGGAACCGAGTTTTGCAATGCAAAGCTGCAATCCTTTCTTGAAGATGTGGGAATCTCTCACAACTTCTCCGCTGTGCGAACACCTCAACAAAATGGGGTTGTGGAAAGGAAGAACCGGACGTTGGTAGAAGCGGCGAGATCCATGATGGCTCACTCTGGAGTACCTCAATCATTTTGGGCTGAAGCCGTATCAACAGCATGCTACACGCAGAATCGAACTCTGATCGTCAAGCGGACTGGTAAAACCGCCTACGAGATGGTCGAACAGCGTAAGCCTAACATCGACTACTTTCGAGTCTTTGGATGTAAATGCTATGTTCTAAACGACCGGGATGATTTGGGAAAGTTTGAACCCAAGTCTGATGAGTCTATCTTCATCGGATACTCACATAACTCTAAGGCTTATAGGGTTTTCAACAAACGGACCCGAACCATTCTGGAAAGCTCAAATGTTGATTTTTCGGAAACCGAAACTTATTCTGTGGCTTCAAGTAATATAAATGCTTCTTTTCCTGAACTGTTCACCGCACCACCGAGCACAGATTCGTCCACTAACTTTTCTGCTTTAGACTTCTTAGACCTCGCAGATTATGATCTACCCACTCTCACGGGTCCGATTGTAGTTCCTGCTCATGCTGGTTCAACTTCTACTTCTGTATCATCCGATGCCTTTGTCACTGAGCCATCTTCAAGCACTTCTACAAACTCAGTGACACCAGAGTCAACTGCGATCTCTCCCCCTGAAATCTCATCATCTGCCTCACCGGAACCGGTCCAAGAACAGACTCCACAACCTGTTCTTGCACCTATCCCAGAAGAAGCTCCACTACCTTCACCTAGTTCAGCCCAGCGAACTTATGCTCAGGTAGTACGTGAGCCCCTGTTGGAGGCATCACCGCAGAATAATCTGGCGGCTGGATCTTCAAGTAGAAACCAGCAAGAGGTCTTTGCCATGCAAGATGAGAACGACGCCACCAACAACCAACAAGCTTATGTTACTCACCCACACACTCGCAAGTGGACAAAAGATCATCCCTCCTCCCAGATCATCGGGAGTCCCTCACAACCTGTAATTACGAGATCCGCAAAGAATGTAGAAAACTTGATTCTATTCGGAGGTTTCCTTAGTGAATTCGAACCTTCGGATGTTTCCCAAGCTCTCACCGATCCTGATTGGGTTTTAGCGATGCAAGAAGAGCTTGCGGAATTCGAAAGGAACAAAGTATGGCGCTTGGTAACCAGACCGTGGGGAAAATCTATCATCGGCCTGAAGTGGATCTTCTGGAACAAGAAGGACGAGAACGATCTCATCATCCGGAACAAGGCTCGATTGGTCGCCAAAGGTTATCGCCAGCAAGAGGGTATCGACTACGATGAGACGTTTGCGCCAGTAGCTCGGATTGAGGCAATTCGGATCTTCCTTGCGTATGCCGCACACAAAAACATGACGGTGTATCAAATGGACGTCAAGTGTGCCTTCTTGAACGGAGTTCTTCAAGAAGAGGTGTACGTTGAACAACCGGAAGGATTCGTCGATCCCAGATTTCCAGAACATGTCTACGTGTTGGATAAGGCACTTTACGGTCTCAAGCAAGCTCCTAGGGCATGGTATGAAACCCTCACTGACTACTTGCTTGGAGTTGGCTACAAGAAAGGTACAATCGATCCCACTTTGTTTCTCAAGAGGTCAGGTAAAGATTTAATTATAGTTCAGATATACGTGGATGATATTATCTTTGCATCTACGAAGCCTGAGATGTGCCAAGAGTTCGAGAACACCATGAAATCCCAATTTAAAATGAGCATGATGGGCGAGTTGACGTTCTTTTTAGGACTTCAAGTTCGACAACGCCCTGATGGCATTTTCATAAATCAAGCCAAATATGTTCAAGATCTTTTAAAACGATTTGATTTCGGTGGTTCAAACTCTGCGGCAACACCAATGCCCAGAAATTTTCAACTTAATGCAGATACTTCTGGTAAACCGGTTGACCAGAAAACTTATCGGGCAATCATTGGTTCTCTTTTATATCTCACGGCTAGTAGACCAGATATCGTCTTCTCCACGAGTGTCTGCGCTCGTTTTCAGTGTGATCCACGTGATTCACACATGTCTGCAGTCAAAAGAATCCTTAGCTATCTGAAGGGCACACCGGATTTTGGCCTTTGGTACCCAAAGGATTCTGGTTTTGAACTAATTGCATATACAGACTCAGACCATGCAGGTTGTAAGCTCAACAGGAAAAGCACATCTGGTGCTTGCCAGTTTCTCGGAGACAAGCTGGTGAGTTGGTCATCCCGGAAGCAGAATTGTGTTTCCTTATCCACTGCGAAGGCTGAATATGTTGCCGCCGCCTGCTGCTGCTCGCAAGTTCTATGGATGAAAACTCAACTTGCCGACTTCGGATACACCATGCATCGGATTCCCATCTATTGCGACTCCAAAAGTGCAATTCAGTTCACGGCAAATCCGGTTCAACATTCTCGGACGAAGCATATCGACATCAGATATCATTTCATCAAAGACCACGTCGAGAAAGGTAATGTTGAACTTTACTTTGTTGAGAGTGACTATCAGCTTGCTGATTTGTTCACTAAGCCGTTTGACGAGAAACGTCACTTCTTTCTCCTAAGCAAGTTAGGAATGCTAGACCTCCCCGCCTGAGGTCTAGGGGGAGTCGGGAATTCATGTTATGTATGCATGTGTGTAGGGGGAGTCTTTAATAATCTTTGAGAGATAGCATGAATTGAGGGGGAGTACTAAGTCTTGTTTTCAATGTTTGGTGAGTTTACTGACGTTCTCGGATCCACAACACCTTGGATACCATTACTATACTTTCTTTTGTAGGTGTGGATCCTCACAACGACTTCTGGTTACCTCAGATCAGAACTCGCACAAAACCCTGTCGAGACGAACCTGGTAAGTCTCGTTTCTCGGAAGTCGAGCGCTGAACTTGTACATTTTTGCGAACTTGAAAGTTCAGGGGGCGGTAGAGTACAAGTCTTGAACTTACAAGTTCGGGGACTAACTTTGCTACTTTCTGATTCTTAAAGTTCAGGGACTCGTTTTGCTCTTTAGTGAAACTTGTAGTCCAGGGTCTGTTTTGAAACTTCTTAAAACTACAAGTTCAGGGACCTCTTTGTAAGTTTCTTGAAACTTCAAGTCCAGGGGTGGTTTTTGCCAATAGGTGAATGTCGGGTTAAGAGAGTCATCAGGAGAGCCAAACACAGTGTTTTTAACCCAAACACAGTGTTTTTCGGTAAAAATATATAAACCGGTCTTAAGAGATTAATCTTCACAAATTTCAAATTTTCATCTTTTCCTCTCTCTGAACTCTCCCGATACCCAGTTCGCGCTCGATTTCGGATTTTGTTCGTTTGAGCTCCGATCGTCAAACAAATTACATATTCGGATTCCTGGTAAGTAAACGATCAATCCTTATATAGTTATAACATCCATATCTGTCGTTTTGAGGTCTGGATCGAGGCCTAAACTTTTCAAAACTTACCCGAAACCCAAACTTCTTGGAATGGGATTTCGGGATGTTAGATCGATCCCATTATGCTTCTAAACTTGTTTTTAATCGTTCTAGATCATTTGTAGTTAGTTTAGAATGTTAAATCGACGGTTTCTGGGTGGTTTTTGGATCTGGAAGGTGAACGGTTTCGGTTTTCCGAATCGGAAAACTTGAATGTTCAAGTTTTCCGAATCGGAAAACTTGAACATTCAAGTTTTCCGCATTCAAAGACGATAACCGTTCGTGTGTGTTTTCCGATTCGGAAAACCAGATAAATCCGATTCGGATTATCAGGTTTTCCGAATCCATCTTGGATCTCGTTTTTAAGCTTATCTTTTCCGACTCGGAAAACATGGAATTACCCTTATAGGTTTCCAAGGTTTTCCGACTCGTGTGTGTACCAAGATGCTTTTCAATTTCTCTAAGTATCACCTTTTCCGAATCGGAAAACAATGTTTTCCGACTCAGAAAACCAACCTCTTTATGTGTTTGAAATTTCTCTAAGTGTTGGAGTTTCCCGATTCGGAAAACCATCTTTTCCGAATCGGAAAACTTGTGTTTAATTATATGCTTTTTTGTCTAAGTGTTGAGTGTTCTCCGACTCGGAAAATCACCTTTTCCAAATCGGAAAACCTCCCCTCGAGGTTTGCTCGTTTTTCAACTCGGAAAATACGAAATACTCATTTTTGGGTTTTCGAGTTTTTCCGACTCGCGTCTAGTCGAGGGTATAGTCTTTTCACGCTGCACTCTTACTAACACTTGACCTATATTATAGAAATGGCTGATCAACCTATTGCTCCCACTTCTCCTGCCGGAAATGCTGCTGACCGAGCTCTTATTGACCCGGCCAACATCGTTCAGATCATCCAGAACAACGGGTTCGTCGACCTGGCGAACTTCACTGTCCAAGACGATGTGGTCCTTGAGATCCTACGGGCGCATCCCCTTGCCTACGCGATGCAAGCCACAGCTCAGATCCCTATGATCTATCTGCAACAGTTCTGGCACACTTCGCGTCTCGAGAACCAGAACGAAGCTCCAACCATCATCGGCCGGGTGGACAACACTGACCTGGTCATTACTGTGGAGGATCTCCGTAGAGTCCTCCGTTTACCGGCTGCCACTCCTGAGGCCCCGTTCGACCCACTGGTTTCTGGACCCGAGCTCTTCAGCGAAGTCCTCGCTCTCGGAGTCCACTACACTGCAAACAACCGACCCAAAGGGATCTCCCAAGTTGCTCAAGGGATGCTGCCTCCGATCTGGTACTCATTTTTCAACATTCTCAACCGGACGCTCTCTTCGAAGACACATGGCGTGGACAAAGCCTCCACTCACTTCTGGCACGTCATCCACGCTGTTGCTTATGGACGACGGATAGACTTTGCCCAACAGCTTTGGGCAGACATGATTAACGATGTAAGAGCTGGACCTAGCAGGACTCGCCATACATCCATCCCGTGGATGCGGTTCTTCAGCTTGGTCATTCGTGATCACATGGATCGTAACCGCGAAGTCAGACGCCGATCCAGACATCTCCGCTTCGAAAGCATACAGATTGGCCGCGCCAACAAGAAGAACATGCGCCCTGGACAGGTCGAGATGGCGATCCCCGAGAACGTGCTCAACATGGCGGACCGTAGGGCTATGAGTGTTAGGTTGTACCGAGTGTCTATAGGATTAGAAGACACGTCTACGGACTCCTCAGAACCGAGGAGCCCTGCCCAAGACGTGCAACCCGTCCCTTCTAGAGGCCGTGCCTTAGGCACGGCGGGCCAGAGTTCCAGTGGGGGAGCTTCTGGCTCGGGAGTGATGAGCGTTGCCGTGAGGGGAGGAGAGGGTAGAATAGTTGGTACATCCGCCACTCCGCACACGTCTCGAGCTGGAGCTTATCAGACGATGATTCGGAACCGAGCCACTCGTGCCCGTACACCCACCGTCGTGGAGGAAACATCTGCATTCGAGTTGGATCATGAGATCATGAGCAGACTCAGGGTGAAACAGTACATGGGGGTCCTCCATCAATCCCCCGTACACTCGTCATCGGAAGAGCGCTGATCGCCGACACCGCCGCAACTGTTAGGGATTATGTGCAGAGTTGACAAACCAAGTGATTATACAATCCAATGTTACAAGACACTTGAGGGTCACACCTGTGAGAACCTATAAGTCGAACAAGTTAGATGAAACCCCGAAATGGAGAGTTAGGATTTATAATAGTGTATCTATTGGGTAATTTCAGTCAGAATTACCAAAGTTGGAGGGTTATTAATTAATTAGGATATTATATATTTATTAAGATAAATAAATATATGATAGTTAATTAATAAAGATTTTATATATTAGATAAATATATAAATTATAATTATCGTATGCAAATTCTTTTCCAGCTAATTAAATAAGGAAAGGATTTGAGATAATTATCATAAGGAAACTGGATTTCATACAAACTGTATTTTTCCTCCATATAAATAAAGCCTATGGGTTAAGGAAAAATAATAAGCTTTCAGTTCAGAAAAACCAGTTCCCAGTTTCCTCTCTCTCCTCTCTCTCCACCGGCGCCGATTACCCCCTTTCCCCGGGTCGGTTACATTTTTTGTTGTTCGGGTTTCACGGTTCTGCTAGAGGAACGTTCGTTGGTTGATTACAGGTGGATTATAACTCAAGCAATCCAGGTAAATTAATCTAACCTAATCCTTTAGGTTTAGAGCTACAAACGATTAAGATCATTAGGCTTTAATGGGTTTTTAGATTTTATCGCTTCCGCATGTTTAGATCGGAAACAGCGAGTTTCTGATCACGTGGGTTTTAACAGTTTGTTTTAAACCTACGAGATATATCGAACCAGCGAGGTTTTGATAGATCTGAGATAATCCTCGAATCAGTTTGATCCGAGGATACCCACAAAAACCCAACAGTGGTATCAGAGCCGTTGTTGAAATCGTTTTTAGTTTTTATCTGTTCATATCAAGTTTATCTGTTTATGTGTGATCCGTTAAAATCAATTCTTGCATAACAAGTTTAAAAATCTGATTTTTATGTTAGTAGCTTATATAAAATTTTTGATTTTTAACTTTGTTCAATAACAAATCGATTAAGCCAGCGGTGGCCGATTACCACCGTAGCCAAACCACCAGATCGGTGGTGGCTGTGGTCATCTCCGATCAAAGCTGCCTCACCAGAACGGTGGTGGCAGCCGGCCTTAGATCACAAAACGGTGGTGATGGTGGTGTCGTTCACACTACTGTCATCATCGTCCGGAAACCCACACGGCGGTGGAACGGCGGCAGATAGCCGATCGAACCACCGCCCGAAAAACAAACACACGTCGCACCACAGGTGGTGGTAGCGACGGCAATGGAATAACAACAACCGCGCCACACACAGCGGCGGCGGGCGCCAAGCCGAACCACCAGAGAGGTGGTGGCGGCGATCCCGTAACTACCAAACCGAAACCACCAGTTTGGTGGCGACAGGCGGTAGACCGTGGTGGCAGGCGGTGTGCGGTGGTGATGGTGGCCAGATCGAAACCGCACCACCAGTTTGGTGGTGACGGGTGCCTCTTGATCGCACACAACGGTGGCGGCGGCAGCGCCATTCTTGTTGCTGTTGTCGCCGGCCGAGAGCGACGGTGGCCATGGTCGGGTGGTGTCGATTGAAAACAAAGCCGCCAAGCGACGGTGGCGATTCGATCGAAAAACAGCCACCGTGGTGGTAGCGGTGTCTATTGGCAACCGCGTCGAAATTAAATAACCACCGTGAGTGGTGGTGGTGACGGCTATGGCCGAAACTACCACAGACGGTGATGGTGGGTGGTCAACCAACCACGGCGAACCCATAGGCCGAACCGCGGTTGAAGCCAAGGGCGTACCACCAGTGTGGTGGTAGTCGACGATTTTGATTATGGGGCCATGGATGGAACGCGGCATTCGACTGTTGTTTTTCCGATCAACCGGCCGCACCTCAGAATCGGTGGTGGCGGCATCAGGCTGCGGTTGCACCACCAGCGTGGTGGTGGCAGCGTTTTTCGGTGAACATAGCTCGCGGTAATGGCCAGACTCACAACCGGTAGTCACAAGGCTGCCAAACCACCTAGCTAGGGTTTTTTCGTTTGTATGGGCCTAGCTAGCTTATTAGGCCCAAGGCCTAGTTCTTTGACCAAGTTATGGCCCAAAAGAGCTCGTTTGGTTTTAAAGTTTTTTATCCGAAGTTATTTTCCGTTAGACCAAATTACCCAGTTTCATGAACGGTTTTATAAAATTAATTTTTTAAGATAAGCCCAATATTTTTTTACTCAGAGGCCAGTTTTATAAAATTGAATCGTTAAAACCAGTTTAATATTTTTGGGTAAAAGGATTAAATGGTTTTTGTTTTGAGATTTATTATAAATCTCAGTTTTTAAAGTTAAAACCGTTCTTCAGTCTAAAGTTTTTCTTTTAAGATTCATAAAACAGTTTGTTTTTCGAATCAGTTATAAAACCAAGTTTTTGCGATAATTGAGACAAGATAATTTTAACGGATCCAGGTTTATTTTCTTGTAGTTATAATATTGCTTTTGTTGCATATATACATATAATTGCGTGATTGCTTGAGTTTTATATATGCATCTCAGTTTGAGTTTGTATATATCTATTATAGTATTTGCCAAACTAGACCCTTGACATATCAACGGGGAGGCCTGCGTGCCATTTACAACCCCTTATGTAATAATGACCCTAGGATAGATTTTTTCTTTTGGGATGACAAGGCCAGTGGGAGCCATTCTTCATCTTACCGGAATACTGACAAGCATGGCGAAGCCAGTGGGAGCTACGCGAAGTTTTGAAGTTGTAGAAAAACTAGGTCATTATTGGTCCCTAGGAACAAAATTGGCAAATCCTATAATTATCTGTTTTTCAATTGCGTAGTTGTTATTATCTGTGTGCATGATTAGCTACGTAGTTGATGCTAATAACTGTTAGTTTATTAGATATGTTTTAAAAATATTTTTTTTTTAAAACAAGAAGGAATTAGGTTTTATTAATTTTTCAATCGAAAACCTTTAAAGTGAAGTTTTTAATAAAACCTAGTGTATTGTTATAAAAGAGCAAACTCGACAGAACAGTTATCTTTTGTCAAGACAGAAAAGGTTATTGAAACAGATAGTTTCAATCAACCAGTACACTTTAAATCAGTTGATTTCAATTAGCCGATATTTTAAACAGTTGGTTTAAAATAATATGAATATTTAAAACAGTAAGTTTAGAATATCAATTGCTCTCTATAACAATCAGTGAATGATTATTTTATAAAAAGGCAAAGTTGATAAAAACAGTTAGTTTTAATCAACTAGGTGTGCTATTAAAACAGCTAGTTTTAATTAGCAAGTGATTTTAGAACAGTTAGTTTTAAAATTACATGTATGTTTCAAACAGTTAGTTTAAAACATAAGTAGCCTTTATAAACAATCAGTTTTTCAAAATCCTGGAAATAAAGTTTTTCCAAAACCCCGAAAATCATAGATCAGTAGTGCAACCCATCTAGGGGCACCTTCGGCGTAAAGTACATAGGCGTTGTAAGTGATCACACATTCGACGTCTGTGTTCAAACTGAAGCTGAAGGGGTTACATAACTCTGCGAATTATCTCCGGGTGGTACCGGCCAGAGTATAGTAATCAGGTCCCCAAAATGGTGAGATCTGTTTTGGTTCTATAATGTTCACCGGGTGGTACCGGGCCAAAAAGCACTAAGAGGGACTAAAACATGCACAGGTAGTTGCCATGGTCCCGAAAAGATCTAGGAGTCATGTCAGTTAGATATGATTGGTAAAAGTCCTTACCTACCGAAATAAATACGGGTCTGGTGGAGCAAGAACATTACGCACATCAGGACGTATGAAATAAGGATCCTAGTCCAATAAATTGATCATTTAAGGGTTTATTGATATTTTATTGGAAATTAGTCTATTTACAGTTGCTAAGACCAAAAGTTTTATTTTGTGTAGATGGCAAGCACTGTTACCAGCACTAACAATCTTTCCCTCCGCTCTATCCTGGAAAAGGATAAGTTGACCGGCTCTAACTTTCTTGACTGGGAGCGCAATCTGATGATTGTGCTCAGACATGAAAGAAAGTGGTATGTGCTTGAAGAGCCACTTGGGGAGGCACCTCCGGCAAACGCTCCGGCTGCTGCCAGAAATGCCCACAAGAAGCACTCAGATGATCTCCTTGATGTTGCCTGTCTGATGTTAGCAACTATGAGCCCAGATCTGCAAGCAGGGCTCATAAATACGAATGCTTACGACATGATCCGCCAGCTGAGGGACATGTTTCAGACTCAGGCTCGTACAGAACGCTACGATGCCACCAAAGCATTCAATGAATGCAAGATGGTCAAAGGGACA
This sequence comes from Centaurea solstitialis, assembly GCA_030169165.1. NCBI lineage: Eukaryota > Viridiplantae > Streptophyta > Magnoliopsida > Asterales > Asteraceae > Centaurea > Centaurea solstitialis. Next base: position 54,318,633 of record CM058046.1, on the reverse strand, counting down.
TCAGTAAGTGACCATGTCATGAAAATGAAACGGCACTTAGATCATCTGGAGAGGCTGGGTCATCCCGTTCCGTTGCAGTTAGCAACTGACACCATACTTAATTCACTGTCAGAAGACTACAGGCCCTTTGTAGTCAACTACAACATGAATAACATGGAGAAAACTATAGCAGAGTTACACTCCATGCTTAAGACAGCTGAACTGAATATGGGGAACAAGAACAAGACTAAGGATGTCTTGATAGTAAAGGACGGAGGGGTTAAAAAGAAAAATGGGCATGCTAGCACCAGCAAGGGAAAAGGACCAGTTCAGGCCATCCAGAGTGCACCCAAGAAAGGCAAGGGCAAGGGCAAGGGCAAGAAGGTTAAGCCAAACAAAGCTAGGACCGAGAATCGCTGCTTCATATGCAATGAGATCGGTCATTGGAGGCAAAACTGCCCTAAGCGTCATGAAGCAGGTATGTAAACCTCAGAAAATTTATGATTGCTTTTGTCACTTCTTACTTGTTAGCTTACAAGTATACTGATACCTAGAGCAAATGATTATTGCAGGAAATCAGAAATGAAGTGAAGTGCCCAGGAGTTGCCGAGGATCTTAAGTACTAGATGATTTAAAGTCAAGACATTTTTGAATTTATAGTTTTAAAACAGTTATTTTGGGGGTTTATGTTTTAAAATGTTTGGATAATTATATTTTATAATTCAATGGTTTTAATTTTCAAAAGTTATTGTCTTGACAATTGAAATATCTGATTGTGCTTAGTATGATCCTAGTTGTTGATGCCTGTTATAATTACTTTAATGAAATTGAAGTAATTTGTATAAAAACTATCAAAACACACGAGATTCTATAGGAATGTGTTTTGAGAATAAAACATCTATGAATAACAGTTTTATGATCAAAAGGAAGAATTTAAGATATTAACTCAGATAGCGTTAATAACAGCATTTATAAAACTAGAAAGATTCCAAGTTCTGGAATTAGGATTTGACCAAAATCCAGTTAAGTTTTATAAAAGAAATTCTCAAGAATTAACTAATCAAGTTTGATCAAGTTTTATTCAAATGTTTTAAAAGGAGAATTTAGGATATTAACTCAGATAGCGTTAATAACAATATTTATGAAACTAGAAGAATTCCAAGGTTTGGAATTAGGATTTAACCAAATCCAGTTGAGTTTCATAAAAGGAAATTCTCAAAGTCCATTACTTAAAATTGGGATTGACTAATCAAAGTCTTGAATAAGTCAATAGTAAATTTTGAGTAATAGTTAGTTTTTATGCAAGCCAGTGGGAGCCCGATTATTCTCTATCTAGTCTAAGATGAAAGAATAAAAGACATAATTATTGATATATCTCGGAATTCATAAATCCAGGTAGGATAAGAATTCATAAGATATAATTTACCCTTTTAGTTAAAAGGATAAAAGTTTCAAGACCCATGAAACAAAGGTCGTGACTGACTTAGAAATCAATAATTATAGTGTTGGATTAAAATAGCATTCCAGTAGATTTGCAAGGATTGCAAATGGAATCGGATTTCAGATAGAAGTCGTTCATCTACACAGCGACTAAGGAAAGTTGCAGTCTTACATATTCAGGAACTGGAAGTTAGTCCAGGTCTCCAAGTTCATGGAATATGATAGAAGTCTAATTATTTTTTTTTTTAAGAAGTGTTTGCAAAACAATAATTAGCAGATACAAGTAAGCAGACTTGTGTTTTTTGGTTATCACTTTGATTAAAATGGTAAACTTTAATCAAAGGGTTTAAAATTGAAGGTAGGTGATACTTCATTTTAGATCAGTATTTAACAAATGTTAAATAGACACTATGAAAGTTATTAAAGAAAAGACGTTCAATCTTGTTATTATTACAGCGTGTAACATGGACTATACAAGATTGATTTCTTTATCACTTTCACATTTTTGCATGTTTTTAGTTAATCCAGGAATGAAACTAGTTTCCAGTTTTCATTCAAAATCTGTCCGTGACAACTTATCAATGTGGGAGCATGATAAGGTGTTAAAGTCATTGTGAACTTTTAGGTAGTTATGATCAGTTGTTGAATAACAGCTACAAGTGTTGTAGACTAAAAGTTGCACAGATATTTGATAGAGTAGCAAATATCGGACGTGATCCGCGGTTGAGATTACTTCTTGGAAACAGTCATAAGTAAATCTCACAGTGGTTGTCCCTGTCACCTGAGGTATCTGATTTGATATCATGAGGACTACTGGATTCTTAGTGCACTCAACCGCTACGCCGTAACAGGGTGGCTATAAAGGGTGTAACTAGATTCAGCGGAAGCCGTGGTGTTGAAGGCAGATATGCAAGATGGGATTTGCACCTCTTCTCAGAAGAGAGATATTTCCGGGCCCATCTTGACTGACTAAGTATACTGATGAAGTGCATGGCCATGCCCAAACGAACTGATTAGTTCTTTGTCGTTTACCTATCAGTAAAAGTCAGATAATCAAGAGAACAGAATCTTGAGTATTTAGAGTTGACACTTTCCAAGCTCATACTCATAGATGAAATATCGCGATGCAAAGGGAAAAGCCAAGATATACCCAATCAATGAACAGTAGGTTCATAGACACCAAATTCCTTACGGAACGTTTATATCACCAAATCTGGGTATAAGAGTTCTTGTAACCTGGTCAGCCTAAGTGCCTGTCTAGGGGCCTCCTTAGGACAGTATAGTCAAAGGTGGTATTGCCAACTTGCACAAGTGGGAGTCTGTTAGGGATTATGTGCAGAGTTGACAAACCAAGTGATTATACAATCCAATGTTACAAGACACTTGAGGGTCACACCTGTGAGAACCTATAAGTCGAACAAGTTAGATGAAACCCCGAAATGGAGAGTTAGGATTTATAATAGTGTATCTATTGGGTAATTTCAGTCAGAATTACCAAAGTTGGAGGGTTATTAATTAATTAGGATATTATATATTTATTAAGATAAATAAATATATGATAGTTAATTAATAAAGATTTTATATATTAGATAAATATATAAATTATAATTATCGTATGCAAATTCTTTTCCAGCTAATTAAATAAGGAAAGGATTTGAGATAATTATCATAAGGAAACTGGATTTCATACAAACTGTATTTTTCCTCCATATAAATAAAGCCTATGGGTTAAGGAAAAATAATAAGCTTTCAGTTCAGAAAAACCAGTTCCCAGTTTCCTCTCTCTCCTCTCTCTCCACCGGCGCCGATTACCCCCTTTCCCCGGGTCGGTTACATTTTTTGTTGTTCGGGTTTCACGGTTCTGCTAGAGGAACGTTCGTTGGTTGATTACAGGTGGATTATAACTCAAGCAATCCAGGTAAATTAATCTAACCTAATCCTTTAGGTTTAGAGCTACAAACGATTAAGATCATTAGGCTTTAATGGGTTTTTAGCTTTTATCGCTTCCGCATGTTTAGATCGGAAACAGCGAGTTTCTGATCACGTGGGTTTTAACAGTTTGTTTTAAACCTACGAGATATATCGAACCAGCGAGGTTTTGATAGATCTGAGATAATCCTCGAATCAGTTTGATCCGAGGATACCCACAAAAACCCAACAGCAACAACCTCTGCAGACTGGTGAGAACGTGGAAGCTTCCCCACAAGAACAAGCACACGTTCCTCCACCACCACTTTCGGCGGCCGTTACTACTCAGGGAGGCGAACCCTCCGACGAACCCTCAGGCGATGACTCCGACGGTCACGAGTCCCCCGAGCACATTCCTTCGGACCGTCGTGAGCCCGATGACGAAGCCACCGATGAGGAGATGATAGATTACGGTTCTGACTCTGAGTTCCAACTTTCAGAACCTGCGAAGGGCGGAAAGGCCCAGGTGATCGATGTGGATGAAGCCACCTCTTCCTTCAACGACGACAGGATCTCCGGAGATCCAGTACTAGCAGGCGATCTAGCCTCGGATGATAGAACCATCGGTCGTGAGGAAGAAGGTGAGGCCGAGGTTACTACCGGTTGGGGGAGATATGACAGTGAGGAAGAAGAGGAGAGAGGGGAGAAAAGGAGAGAGAGAGAAGAGAAAAAGAGACCGCAGATGTTGAGGTCCAATTAGGGGAGCTTTGGGCTCAATTAGAGAATGCGGACGAAGAGGTAGAGCCGCACAGGTTAGAAACGGAAGTTTCCCTTACCTCGAGTCCATCCATCAGAGAGGCAACCCACACTGAGACCGGGCACCCTACGGTGTCTGGTCAAGACGCTAGCCGCCAACTAGCGCATTTGCACACCCCAACCGACCACTCGGCCATCTCTCAACAGATGGTCGTTTCATCTTTACACGGGGACTTAGCTCAACTTCCACCGGCCACTCAATCGGAGTCTGCCGGTGTTGAAATCAGAGAGGAACCGCCCCGCCTCTCGACTTCTTTCCGTGCACCAGTTGTCCTAGAGCCACTTACCGAGACTTTTCAAGTCATTCACTTGGATAGGACACTACTTGGAGCATCATCAGCCCGCCCAAGTGGCGAGGCCGGAACGGGGAGAGTCGGTGCGTCGAGTGACGCCCTTCGAGGATCCACCGGAAGCTCTGACACCGTCAACATCATTCCAGCGGTGACATCAGGCCGAGAGAGCACCTCAATAGGACTCTTCTCGTCAACTGGAGCCCAAGTGGCACCGGGTGTTGTACTTCCGGGACATGGTCCGACAGACTCGAGCAAAGTCTCTAAAGATGCTCACGCAACAACGGGGCTTCTAGGCCTGACGGATTCGGGTGGAATCCCTAAAACCACCCCTGCACCAACGGGACTTTTAGGTCCGACGGATTCGGACGACATCCTAAAAGTCGTCCAAAACAGGTTACTAGCGGTGGAGGAAGCCAACCGGGCTCGAGATGCGCGGGTCGAGGCACTGGAGAAAGCCTTGGCCGAGACGGAGAGGAAACGACTGGCAGATCTTGAGGCGTCACGAAAGCTTCAAGAAGACCGGGATGCGGAGCTCTACGAGCTCAAACGGCGGATCAAGGGCAAACACTCTGAGGCAGCCCCATCATCCGAGACTCCGATCCCCCGTCAGACCGAAGACGTCCTCAGGCTTGCCCCTCCGACTTCGGGTGAACTACCTCCGATACTGGGCTACATTACTGAGACGGAACATGCATTCGTCATCTCTACATACACGACTCAGAACGACCGCCTCTCCGCCCAAGTCAGAGATCAGGAAGCCCAGATTGAGATCCTACAGCAGCGCGTCCGGGAACTAGAGGCCATGTGTCGGTCTCAGGCTCAGCCTTCCAAAAGGAGGCATGATGACCCTGATGACTCGGCACCGGGTCCTCATGAGGGGGAGGTGCAGGCTTCATCCAAAAGGCCTCGCACCGACCTCCATTCTGCCTCTGGTTCCGGTTCTACTCCAGCTCCAGCTTCCACGGCTGCCCCCTCAAGTACTCCTACAGAGTCTGCTGCCGCCGAGGCTCCCTATGTCGATTCAGACACGGAGGTTATTCCTGACATAGGGAGTTGGCGCTACAAGCGGATCCCAGAAGGTGAAGTAGTTCAGTTTCCCCAGATGACAGACACGATTCAGATTGAAGTCGTTCCTCCAGAAGCAGCACCAACGGATCCTTCAGACTTCCAGATTCCGGAGGAAGCCCGGAAAATTCTGCGGTCGCTTGCTCAGAGTCTCAGGATATATCAGAAGGGCGACGACATAGTCCGGGATTCTGACTACACCAACCTCACCTCAGCTTTTGTATTTCCCACTCCAGATGCTCCACGGACTATTCATTCTACTGATCCAGAGACAGCCGCTCCAACCATCATCCAGCTCAACTGGAACCATTCAGTCATCTTCCGTCCATTCCTTGAGGAATCGTTCACCCGCATCTACCAACAAGAGAAGCTGCACGCCTGGTCCCGAAAGGTCTACTTCGGGATCTCGCACATCAAGACCAAGAGACGAAGGACAGCTTACGTGCATCAGCGAATGTGCAACTGGGCCACTCATGGACGCCAAAGGATTCGACGTCGTTTCATCAAGGTAACTGCAATGCGCCCCTACAGACATGGCCATCAGTTATTCCTAGAGTACGACGTCCGCATGTACGGGACCGGCGTTCCACGAGGTGTGCTACAAGACTGGTCATTCACGGAAGCTGATTTGGATCGGGTGCATCTAGAAGATCTTCTCACGCTCATCAAGTACCTCCAAGGCCCGATTCTCCGACCAGAGCACTACAGAGACAGCACATAGATATTGAAGAAGTACGTCCGCCACGCAATCACTCTTGCGAGGGTAACGGACTACCAGCTTGCAATCGAAAGCCGCCAGCCGAAGGTCAACCTGCTCAGACCAAACCTGCTCGTGCCTGGTATTGATGCTTACACTCCGTATATGCCAACCAGGATACCTGAGCATGGGGTCCTTTATATGACTCGGAAGAAGAAGGAGTGCAGGTTTATGAGATTTGGCAAGCTCTCCAAGTTCTGCGACGGAACCCTTCTTTATGTCTACAACGAGATGCAGAGTAGACTACTGGCTGACCAGATACCTGGACGGAGGATCATAGATGGAAAGGGAAAGCTACTGGAGGCGATGAGACTGATTGAGAGGAAGCTCAAGGAACGGTTGATGTACAGAAGAGTAGAGGCGGCGATGCAAATGAGAGCAAGGATCATCGGCGAGTGGGAGGAATACTTGCAAATGTCCAAGTGGGAGCCAGCTCTGGAGCTTCCACCACCTTTCTGACTTCTTCACAAAGGGGGAGATTGTAGGACCTCTTTGTTGTGAAGAGTCAGAAATCACTATCTTACTTGCTTTCTAGATTAACTTCCTTTGTTTGTAAACATTATCCTTTGTTAGTGCCCCTGTTTGAGGTTTGGAACCTCGGGGGCCTTTGTTGACATTTTGTGTAACTTCCTTCTACCTATAAAAGGTAAAGGATGTTTAGGGTTTTTATCATTGAATCATATTTGCCTTTTTGAGAAAAACCCCATTGTTGAAGATATTGAAGCTTTCTTGTTCATCATCATCATCTTTATCTTGATTCAATCCATTTCTTCTCATTTTCTTTGATTTGTGGGACAACACAGAGTCACCCTATGAACAGAACCTGCTTAGGTTTTGTTAAAGGAAAATAGAATGCTATGGATAAATCTGATAAATCTAATTTGAAATATGGCATGTTTGTTACTTCTGACTCTAACCTTCAGAGTTCTTTTCCCATCTCCAAAAATGAGGCTGCTACTTCTGATCAGCCTCCTAAGAACTCTAATAGCAAGAACCTTCCAAACCATCCTTCCAAACCTAAAAGTAAACACCACAAGACTTCTAAAGTCTTAGGTGGTGGCCCTACGGGATCTGGGGCTAAGAAATCTGCTCAAAGCCCCACTCCCAGAATCAAGGTTGAGTTAATAACCAAACCTCAGGAGAAGACTCCCATTCCTCCTCAGACCAAAGATATATGCATTATTGGACCTGGACCAGCTAACCTTAAGCTTAAATATCCTAAGGGTCCCTCTAAATCTAAGACCTATAGAAACTGCTATCACTGTGGTCAAAATGACCATACCGCTAGTAAGTGCCCCATGCTACCAAGGCTGAAAAAGCAGCCAAGGTAAAGAAAGGTCCTAAGGCAAATAAGTCTGCCAAAGGATTTAAACCTTTAGTCGCTGAGACTGTCACCATCCCTGACCCTGTCAAAACTGAAACTTCAGCTAAAATAGAAGATGCTGCCTCTAGTCCTACTGCTCTAGTAGTCTTTGAGGCCACTGAATATTCAGTCATCTATGTCTCTGATGATTCTTCCTTCTTCGCTGACCTTGACGGACCTAACTTCATGTGGGTTCCCAAGACCAATTAACTCTTCCTTCTCTTACAGGAAAAGGGCATCTGGTACCTTGACAGCAGATGCTCCGAACACATGACTGGAAACAAACATGTTCTAGTCGACTTCAAGGAAGAAGTTGGCCCTTCAGTCAAATTCGGTGGCGAAGGAAGAGGTATCACTCGTGGTTATGGTACCTTAACCAATGGAAAGACTACCCTTCGGAGGGTATCTTACGTTGAAGGACTGACTCACAATCTGCTGAGTACCAGTCAACTTTGTGATAAATATCAGTAGGTCTCTTTTTTCCAAGAAAAGCTGCAAGGTGAAGAACCGGCACAAGAAAATCATTCTCAGAGGACAAAGATCCCATGATGTCTACGTCATCAACATGGACACGTCCACTGAAAATGTGTGCTTCATGTCCAGGGCCTCTTTGGAGATCAACTTGCTTTGGCACAAACGTCTCTCCCACCTGAATTTCATGACCATCAACCAGCTCTCTATCAGCAACCTGGTGAAAGGTCTCCCTGAAAACAACCTTGCAAAGGAATCTCTTTGTGCTGCTTGTGAAAAGGGGAAGCAAACAAGAGCTTCTTTCAAATCCAAACAAGTCTCTTCCATCAACTCTCTACTTCATTTATTGCACATGGACCTCTTTGGACCTGTCAATATTCAGTCTATGGGTGGAAAGCGATTCACTTTGGTGATAGTAGATGAATACTCCAGATACACCTGGGTGTTCTTCCTTAGATCCAAGAGTGAAACTCCTCAGCTGATCATTTCCTTCATTCTTCGGATGGAGAAGTATAATCAGATCACTGTTCGTTCTATAAGAAGTGATCATGGCACTAAATTCAAAAACAGTGTCCTGGATGAATTCTTTGTCAGCAAGGGAATCTCTCAGAACTTCTCTTCCGTTCGCACTACTCAGCAAAACGGGGTCGCTGAACGAAGAAATCGCATGCTTATTGAAGCTGCAAGATCAATGCTAATTGAAGCCCATCTTCCTATTCAATTCTGGGCTGAGGCTGTCAACATTGCCTGTTACACGCAGAACAGGTCGCTGATTGTGAAAAGATTCAAGAAGACAGCCTACGAACTGATCAGAGGAAGGAAGCCGAACATCGAGTACTTCCACATATTTGGTTGTAATTGTTATATCAAGAACGACCGAGATGCTCTCGGAAATTTCGATGCCAAAGCTGACAATGGTTTCTTGGTTGGATACTCTACTATATCCAAAGCCTATCGTGTCTTTAACAAACAAAGGCAAACCATTGAAGAAACCATTCATGTCAAGTTTGATGAATCTAATCCCTTCTCTTCTTCCTCACTTTCTGATAATAATGATGTAGATCAATGGGCTAACTCTTACTTTCAGGTCCCTGAAAATGAAGCCCCTGATACTAACATCCCTGCTGCAGGAACACCATCTCCAATCCCTGATGGATTTGAAGAACTTTCTGAAATTCCTCAGGATCCTCCAGCTCATTATGCAGTTCCTATATCTCAAGTTGCCCCCACAACTTCTTAGGAGGACATTCCGTCAACTTCAGGGTCATCTGAAGCTGCTCCTCTCGTCGTTGATCCTCCTCAAATTGATGCAGTCGCTGAAGAATCCTCTTCTACAGTCGTTGCTGAACCTCCTTAGGTTGTCCCTCAACCACCTGATCTAAGATGGACTAGAGATCATCCTATTGATCAAGTCCTAGGTGATCCACCTACTGGTGTAAGAACTCGACATCAGGCTAGTAATCTCTGAATATCAACTCACTGATCTCTTCACTAAACCGTTGTATGAAATACGGTATAACAAACTCATCAGCGAGCTAGGAATGCTAAACTCTGATGTCTGATCATCAGCATGCTGCATTACTAGTTTTTCTTCTGCACATAATCTATGTAATTTCTTTGTCATGTACTGTATTTTCCTTCTTTAATGAAATGAATTGATCTCTCTGATCATCTTTAAGTCACTGATGATTCTATCTTCTGCTGAGACACTGCATTTATTTCTTATGTCAGTGATCTCACCCACCTTAACACATTAAATGTGATAAAAGGACTTTTCCTCCTGCTGATAACCTTTCACATTCCCATGTTTATGGATAATCATCGAAAAGGATATGTTTTTTTGAAATGATTCACATTCAGAATGCTGTCCCTTCATAGTCTGACACGTTAGTGCTATTTAATGCAAGCAAGGCTGTGTCAGGCGCTTAACAGCGAGTAGAGCGTGTGAATGAGAGTGAGACGGTTTTTCGGTGCGTGATAACTTCTGACATCATTGCCCCTAAAAAATTGGGAACACGTCCATAACGTTTTCCCTCTTCTCTCTCCTCTTCACTACTATATAACCTCTCATAACCTCCATTCTTCTTCTTTACGCTCTCAAAAACTCTCAAGCACTCAAAGCATTCCAGCAAGAACAATCTTCAAGAAATCTTTCTCAAAGAACCTTTGTTCTTTCTCAACTGGTATGTATATTTTGCTTTCCTTCTCTTATATATACTGCTTCTGAGATCTTCCTCTCTTAAAGATCTTGCATTTTGATGCAAGAACTCTTGATTATGGAAATCATACTTTCCAGAATCAAGAAAGATAAAATCTTTATCTTCTAAAAACTTCTTATGAAATTTTTCTTATTGGTTCTGAAAACTCTAGTTCAAAAAGGAACTATCTTTCTTTCAACCTTAAATTTCTAGGGCTCGAAACTCTTTCAAACCAAAAAGAAGATTTTGAAAATCCTTTCAAAAAGTTAAATTTGAAAGTCTTTCATCTTTCTTATTTCCTTTCTTTTTCTTTGTATATCTGGGATTTTTGGCAGATTCAATGGCTTCCACTTCTGGTATCATCAAGAACTCTGCCGAAACCAACATTGAATGGGATGCTGTCAACGAACCCATTACCACTGCTGAAATCTCCCCTACTATTACTGATGCTACCCCTCTCACCACCACTGACAACCCCATAGTGGTGGAAGAAACTCCTCACTCCAACCCTATTGAAGAGGGTTCTAATCTGGATGTGATCTCCTCCCAAGGCGAGGATGAAGATGAAGATGAGGACAGCCAGAACATCCACGATAACCTCTCTGCTTATCTCTCTCTTGGATGGAAATCCAACAACTTCCTTGCCATCATTGATCTTCCCCCTGGCAAAGAGCACCTCACTGCTGCCATGGATGTCCTGCTAAGCTGTCCTCTGAAGACTGCCTTCACGATTAGTTGCCCACCCAACAGGGAGCTGTTGAGCGCTCTCTGGGTTTATGCCAAGGTTGTCACTCTGAAGAACTCCCTTGTAAGGATACTGAATGTATTCAGTTTCGCCTACCCAAGAGTCCCAAAGGAAATGTACCTAGGATTCTCACTTTCGGAGTCGGGGTACTTCGAAGAGTTCTAGGACTACCTGTCCTAGACTCCTACTGTAAGGAGCCCTCTAAGGACACGATCATCACTTGGCTGGAGAAACTTGATATCCAGTGGGTTGTCAACGAAGAGACCAATGAGCCCATCAAGAACGCCTCCACCATAATGCAGAACATGCTAAACCCTGTCTTTAGGTTTATATGGGCACACTTCATTCAATGCCTCACTGCTAAAGTGGGAAGCTTGGATCAGGCGGCTTTCTCCACTACAGTGATGGTGTGGGCTGTCATCAACAACAAGCCCCTGAACTATGCCAAGTATATCTATGACGATATGTTGGCTAAGTTCAAGAAACCCACTAGGGAGAAGAATGTGGGATACCCACGATTCTTCTCAGCGATTATCGCTGACTATCTGGGTAATCAATACCCTGCAGCCACTCCTGGTTACTCCCATTCTACGATCGGGAGCAAGTCGCTGCAATACGACTCCACCAGCATCACCGTCCAGCTTCAGGATGTGCTGGTTGCTGATGATAGTGCTCCTCTTCCCATCACTCCACATGCCTCTCCTCCTGCTGCTGTTGTTGCCACTGACAAGTCTAAGAAGACCTCCTCCTCTAAAAGGAGGGCACCAACGATCAAGCCTAGCTTGTCACTGAAGAGGCCAGCCATCTCTTCGCCTCCTAAGGGGAAGAAAGCCAAGCTTGGGAATCCCTCTAGGGATTCCCACCCCTCCAAAGATTAATCTTCGGGTATTTTCTTAACTCCTAAACTTTACTTGTCGTTATGTTTTACTTAGACTCTATCACTCTAACTCTATTAATTCTTCAGGTTCTGGATCTGTGAGGTCCAAACAAACAAACAACGAGATGAAAAGAAGAGAAATCAAAGAGATGAAGATGCAAAGTTCTTGAATTTATTAATGAAAGCTTTCAAAACACCAAGAACACACACACTAAAACACCTAGTCGACTCTCATAGGAAAATGATTTCACACCCTCCTCTTTATCCTAATCCCCTTTATATATGGGGCCTAAATACACAAGCCCAAGCCCAAGCCCAATACTAATATAACTAGTTAATTAAAAACTAATTAATTCTTCTTAAAGCATCCTTTATAAAACTTTCTAATTAGGACAATTTGGTCCTAACAATCTCCCCCTAAAGTTTTGTAAAGGAGGCATCTCTAATCTTCTCCCCCTAGCTTTCGTGAGAAAACTCTAGTGGCGTTCGGCTACATTTTGATCTCCAAGCTCCCCCTCGATTGTAGCTCTTCATCTTCGGTTTCAACTGAAAGACCAGATCCGATTTGCAGTAACCGCGACTGATTGCACAAACTACAGCTCAACCTGTAAATAACTCGACACGTCTGATAACCGCAGAATACAACAGCTTGAACCAGAGCATGTTGATTCATCCAACTATGTTGATCTCCCACCCAGAGAACAAAGGGATAGATGCATGTGTGAGTTACTGTGCAGACCAGCAAGAAAAATAAAGGATCTGTCTTTGACCACGTGTTGAACAGGAATTCAGCATAAGAGCTTTAAATCTGATAAGCTCACAACTGGGTAAACACCGAAGCTTGGATCACCGAAACACCGTATGGAATGAACAACTGGGAGTAGATGCTGAACGAGATGCTCTGCTTTGATCTCTCTACTACTCAGAAAATAGTCGATTTCCTGAAATCTTCCAAAATGTCAAGCAATCAGATCCAGATCTAGTCTTCTTAGTCAGATGGATGACGACCGTCACTCAAAATTCTAGATCGCAACCGAATCTCCACAACGGTGAAATGGATAGGAATTAAGCACATTACAACAGTACCATTCACCGAAGCTGGCATCCAAGGAAAAACTCAACTCGCACTCCATCGAGGAATATTTCCATCTAATAAAAACTCTAGAATAATGGTTGCAGAGCGTCAGGCTTCTGAGTAGTCTAACCAAATGCAGAATCCGATCACCATCGTTCTGAAATCATAACAAATCTGACATGTCTTCAAAGAATTTGGAGCAGTTGGGGAAATGAGAGAAATTCAATTTTCACGATTGAAAACTGAATATGGGCTAAAAACCGGGCTGATGATCTTTGCGAATCAATTGGGAAAGAAAGGTGGCTATTTAAGCCAGGGGTTTTGAAACATCAAAAGCATTTGAATTTGGGTGGGTCTAGATCGCAGCGGAATATGATCTTGAAGGCTTATATGAAGAGATGATACTCGAGTCGGGAGATGCAGTTTCCCGAGTCGGAAAAGGAGTTGGGAAGGTTTAACAAAAAAATTGAACATAACCTTGACTCAAAGGCGAGTCGAGAAACTCGAAAACCCGAAAGGGTATTTCATGTTTCCCGAGTCGGAAAATAAGGACAGCAAGGTAGTTCAAGACTTAAACAAAATTTGAGCATACCCTCGTCTCAAGAGCGAGTCGGAAAACCTCGAAAACCCGAAAAGGTATTTCGTATTTTCCGAGTCGGAAAATGAGAACAAAAAGGCACTCAATTTTTTTTTACTATTCATCCGGTTCGGAAAACACTATTCCGATTCGGAAAAACACTATTCATTCGGATTTTTTTTTTTTTACTATTCCGATTCGGAAAATGTGGTTTTCCGGTTCGGAAAATCACTATTCACCGGTTCGGAATATTTTTTTTTACTATTCCGATTCGGAAAATGTGGTTTTCCGATTCGGAAAAACACTATTCACCGGTTCGGAATTTTTTTTTTTTTTTTTTTTTGGATTCGGAAAATATGAGTTTTCCAACTCGGAAAACTTGAATATTCAAGTTTTCCAACTCGGAAAACATGAATTTTCAGCCCAAATCTTCATTCCAGATCCAAAAAATGAAGCAACTTGAAAAATAGATCATTTCAAGCTCAAAGATGCTTCAAAACACAACCCAAACACCCATTTTTATCATCTTCATCAAGATCTAAACCCCAAAAACTCAAAAATGAAACTTTTCAAAAAAATAAAGTTTCAAAACCCAATAAAATCATCTCTAGTTGTTTGATTCAATAGGAACAAACAAATCTAATGATTTGTTTGGCTCTGATACCATTTGTGAGGTCCAAACAAACAAACAACGAGATGAAAAGAAGAGAAATCAAAGAGATGAAGATGCAAAGTTCTTGAATTCATTAATGAAAGCTTTCAAAACACCAAGAACACACACACTAAAACACCTAGTCGACTCTCATAGGAAAATGATTTCACACCCTCCTCTCTATCCTAATCCCCTTTATATATGGGGCCTAAATACACAAGCCCAAGCCCAAGCCCAATACTAATATAACTAGTTAATTAAAAACTAATTAATTCTTCTTAAAGCATCCTTTATAAAACTTTCTAATTAGGACAATTTGGTCCTAACAGGATCTTTATCCGCCCCCCTGGAGTCTCTGAAATAGAGCTTCAGGATATCGCCGCCAAGAAGGCACCTCGTCAAAAGGTCGCTGACGCCAAAGCCGAGGCCTACCAGCAACAGCATGACCAAAAGGTCCACGCCCTCAAGCTGGCTTAGGTTGACGCCAAAGCTGCAGCCGCCAAAGCCTCCGCTGAAAAGAAGGCTTTGGTGGATGCTTCCTCTTCTTCCAAGAACCTAGGGATGTTTCTCTCAATCCTGCCCTAGGTTCCATTAATGGGAATATGGAGATCCTGGCGCAAGCCTCAGGGGTCCTGGGTAACTCTCTGGATGACCTAGCTACCAGGGTGATCCCTGAGGTCCATGACTCCATCAAAACGGGTCCCTCTGCTCTCCTGTCTTTCCAGCGCGAAGTCTTCGAGCGCTTGGATGCTCAGGACAAGGCCATCAAGGCCATCCAGGATCAGGTCAAGGACCTTGATGCCAAGATCGCTGTTATTCCTCCTCCTCCACCTCCGGCTGAACCAAGCTTCACAGCGAAGGATAGATGGCTGCTGGAAGGAATAGCTGGTAACCTGATTTGCCAAGGCATTGTTCAATTGAATATGGCCTCCTTCCTCCAGCGGTACCTGTCATCTGCAGCACAGGGTGTTGCATCTGAGGGGGAGAATCCGAGTAGTCCCGTTGAAGAACCAGCGGAGGCAGATGATGACGGCTTCATCAACACTAAAGCTGAAGCTGAAGATGCCATCTCAAGGGGAGAACTTCAAGGTACTTATTTTATTCCTTCTCTCCCTGAGGTCCAATTTATTTCAAGCTCAAATTCTGAATCCCCTGCCTCTTCTCCTAAAAACAACCTTCAAATGGTTGTTTATCAACCTCCGCCACACTCATCTCTTGAACCTGATCCTGAACCCCAAGATCCCCTAAACCAAGATGTAAACTATGGCTCTGTCACTGGTGATATTATTCACCTGATGGAAAATAGTAGATCAGCTAGTATAAGAGCTGAAGTCAGGAATATCACTTTTGCGTCCCTCCCTTAAAAACCAAAACCCTTCCCTCAAACATTATTATCATCTCATCTTCAGAGGAATCCTTTGAAACCTCTTCTAATGAAGACTCCGACAACTCTCCTCCTAACATAAATGATCAAATGTACAGGGAATTGAAGTTGAAGGAGGCTGTCTCTCAACTTGAGAGTTCAAGAATAACAATCCCACCTGGGATCTCTGAAGAAGTGCTCAGGGAGCACGAGCTGGCTCTGAAGCAGCTTGAAGAAAATCGAAGGGACGCTTCGACAGCTCAACAACTCGCTGAAGAGTTTGTCAAATAAGAACCCGAAATAACCGCTGACTCCATCCGGGCTCAGTAGGCTGCCCTTAGAGTTTTTGAAAGAATAAGGGGTCAGAGAGAGCTCACAGCCTCTGAAGCTGAATCTAACTGGTGCCTATAGAAGATCAACTACAGAAGAAGACCAGCGAAGATTACTTCCGTCAAGCTTCAAAAGTCCAGAGCAAAGAAGAATGCCGCCACGTATGTAAGAATCAATGTTTCCAGAGATGATGATAGATATATCACTCACTCTCTGAGAACTTTGGAGGATTACGGGCTGGTGGAGTGGCATGAAATTCTTAGATGCCTAAAGAATTCAAGGTCTCAAGCTAGACCTCAGGTGGAGGATCTACTCACAAATCTCATCAATAGAGTTCGAAACTTTGAGTTCATTCAAACACTTCAGGTCCAGGAAGAATCCCTCGCTGCTTCAACTTCCAGACCTTCTACCTCTAGGCCTTCTACTTCAAGGCGTAGAGTCTCTGGACCACGGTTTATCCCTACTGCTCCTTCCAATCGTGCCTACAACTATGCTGACACTTCTGGGCTGAACTTGTCTCCCCCTGAAGGACATTCTCTTTATGAAGGTTGTGTTTTCAAACAACCTGAGTATGGACTGTTCTTCAAAGACAGGTTTAACAACCTTAAGTTCCAAAGGTTCAATGAGATTCCCTTCTCTCCCACCATGCATCTGATAAATGTCTTGGTCTATTCCACAAACACTGATCAAGACTCTAAAGATTTTGCCAAGGGAATTCGATCTGAACTAAAGAAGAGAAGTGATGATGGAGAAGACATAGATAGGTACTACATTAAAGAAGAACCTTTTGATTAGCATGATCTCCTTGTAATTTCTTTCAGTGACTTGTAACTTTATTTCTTTCTGTATTGTAATTCTTACATTGAAATGAAATGAAATACAAGTGTTTCTCTATCCCTGATACTCATCACTGAAAAAGATCTCTTCTAACAGTTAAATAAAACAAGTACCCTTAACATTTTTATTTCCTAACTGTTGATTCTAGACTTAGAAAATTTCTAAGTTACTAGAAAAAGACAACCTCCCTGTTGTCTTATCATTGATATTCAGGGGGAGATTGTTGATCCAGTCTTCCTAAGACTTAATGAAATATCAATGATCATTTATCTTACATCTTAGAATACTTAGCAAAATACTGATGCTTAGGAAACTACAGTGAGTCTGTTCGCTGAAGGTTCATACTGCTAAGCATGGCTCATAAATGATATCAGCGATAGCTTGTCACTGACTCCTTTCAGTGACAGCGATAGCTGATAACTGCTAAGTATTCTCTGAAGACAAATAGTCATGTCTCTAGGAAAACCATCAGCACCATCTATTGACGCAAGTTGATGATTGAGTCAGCGATGCTAATGATCTGAAGTTGAAATCAGTGACAGCTAGCTGACTACTCTTACATGACGTTCGATAAAGACAAGTCACAGTGCCCCCGTGATCCTTCCCAAGGATCAGCGATTCTAAGGCCTGATCAGTGACTTGTACTTTTAGAATACCAAATTTGTCTTCTTGTCCAATATGCACAAAAAGGATTTGATTTGCCTTTCAGACAAAAGTACAAAAGGGTTGTCTCTTTATTATTCCCTCCTTAGTTGTCACCCATAAGGAAACTATTTACCATAGGCCATGACCCTACCAAGCATGGGCATTATTTTATGGTACAATAGTACAGCAAACACAATCTTTACATGACACGTGTAAAGTTGGGGATGGCATGCATTTAATGCATGGGGTATAAATATGATCATAGTGTGTTCTTCAAACACGAACCTTTGGTCCATCTTCTATACCCCAATCCTTTCTTCTTTCTATCTTCTATCTTCTAGTTCTTTCTATCTCTTTTAATTCTTGCTTAGTGCATAAGCAAAGGCTGTGTGTCTAAATAATTAAAAGATTGTTTGGTTCTTGACAAAGTCTTGATCCTTTTCAACAAACAATCTACTTCAGTTCACACAAAGGCTCCATAGGAGTCGTGAACTGAATTAAGTGGAAGAAACACTGTTGATTGTATTCAACCCCCCCTTCTAAAATACAATTTATCTTATTGCCCATCAATAGAGGACCAACAACCATGTTTAAATCTTGATTTTCCAGTCAAAGTTTGGATCACCGACTTTGAGTAATTTAGAAGATGCTTAGGGTCTCGATATCAAGGAACCGAGAACACCCGACGGATCCCTAAAGACATCTTCTAGTCCGGTGACTTACAAACATGGACCAAGAGGTGTAGTTACGGGAACCGTACCGTCGGCAACTAGGAAGGAACACCATACAACCTTACAATGTCTGATGCTTACACTGACAAACTATAAGGTGTGGGCTATGCGCGTAAAAGTCTTGCTAATGGTGAGCAAAGTTTGGATGGTGATCGAGCCCGGAGCGGAAAACGTGGACAAAAATAGTGTAGCAATTGCACTAATTTTTCAATCCATATCGGAAAATCAGATTCTTCAGATTGGTACTCTATCAACGGTGAAAGAGATGTGGATGGCCTTAAATACTTAACATCTAGAGGCTGATCAGGTGGGTGAGGCTCGTTTACAAACCTTGATCACCGAGTTTGATGGTTTACGGATGAAGGAAACGGAATGCATCGATGACTTTGCGAACAGGCTATCATCGATATCTTCCAAGGCTACCACTTTAGGTGGTGTATATAATGATGAAAAGATGGTTAAGAAATTCCTTACTAGTGTACCGAGAAGATTTGTTCACATGGTTGCGTCTTTAGAGCAATTGCTAGATGTGAAAACCGTGGGCTTTGAAGATGTTGTGGGGAAATTAAAGGCGTATGAAGAACAAATTAAGGGTGATAACATTCTGATTGAAACGCAAGGCTAGCTTCTCTACAATCAAGTCGAGTCCTCGAACAATCAAAAGGGTGACACGAAGTGGAAGGGCCAACACAACCCTCGTGGGAAAGGCAAAAACCGATCCTACGGGAACAATCGTAAGGAAGGGGGTAATCAAAACCCTTGCTCGTCGAAAAATCAAGGTAACGAAAATCAGAAATAGGATAAGTCTAAGATCGTGTGCTACCGTTGTGACAAGCCGGGTCACTACGTGACCAATTGCCCAGAAAGGAAAAATCAAAACGAGCAAGTCAACAAGGCCAAAATGGATCACGTGGATCCAGGTTGCTATTTTATGGAGATCGTTTTTCTGAATGAGCCGAAAGTTATATCGAATGAGCTTGAGCAAGAACGTGAAGATTCTTGGTACCTTGATAGTGGCGCGAGTAATCACATGACGGGAAAAAGAGCTTTTTTCGGAACTTAATCAACAAGTAACCGGTAGGGCTAAGTTTGTTGAAAACTCGTATGTATCGATTTAAGGAAGGGGTTCGATACTATTCCAAAAACCAAGTGGAGAAAAACGGTTAGTTTCAAATGTTTACAACATACCTAATCTGAAAAGCGATATATTGAGTTTAGGTCAACCTACCGAAACCAGGTGTGAACTGAAGATGAAGGATGATTACTTAACCATGCATGATTGCGACGGAAGGTTACTTATGCGAGTCACAAGCTTAAGAAACAGGTTGTATGTGGTCAAGTTAAAATTTGGAAGCTCGGTATGTTTACAAGCAAGAAAATGAGACATGAGTTGGAGGTGGCATGCGAGACTCGGGCATATAAATTTCGCAACTTTGAAGTCAATGGCATCAAAACAAATGGTGAAAGGAATTTCTCAAATCAAGTGCGAGAACCAAATTTGTGAATCATGTCTGGTAGGCACACAACCAAGAAGGTCATTTCCGGCTTCTTCAACTTTTCGAGCCAATAAAATTGGAGATAGTTTATGGTGACTTATGCGGTCCAATTTCGCCTTCCACTATCGCGGGTAATAAATATATATTTGTACTAATCGATGATTTTTCAAGATATATGTGGACTTTTCTTTTAGAGAGAAAGGATGGAGCTTTCGAGACCTTCAAGAAATTCAAGCCAAGAATAGAGAAGCTTATCGGATGTGTGATTAAGTGTTTCCAAACCAATAGGCGAGGAGAATTTAATTCACACGAGTTCAACACTTTTTGCGAGAATACCGACATCTCAATGCAACTAACGGCTCCATGTACACCTCAACAAAACAATGTTGCGGAATGCCGTAACCGGACGTTAATGGAGATGACGAGAAGTATTATGAAGACAATGGTTGTCCCTAATTATTTGTGGGGAGAAACCGCTCGCCTTGCAACATATTTGATCAACCGTGTACAAACAAGAGCTTTGGTGGACCAAACACCTTATGAATGTTTCAAGAAAGAAAAAAAAAATCTTGAACATTTAAAAGTGTTTGGATATTTAGCTTATGCAAAAATTGAAGACACCTACTTGAAGAAACTCGATGATAGATCAAGACCGTTAGTTCATTTCGGAATGGAACCCGAGTCCAAGGCGTATCGTTTATATAACCCAAAGATCCGGAAAATTGTTATTAGTTGGGATGTGGTGTTTGACGAAATCGCAAGATGGAACTAGGAGAAAAATGAAGATGGTGAACCCAGAAAATTTACGGCTTATTACGGTAATTTTTTAGATGTTGGTGCAGGTCCGATCATGGTACAAGGCCCAAACAATTCAAATTATGTTCCAACATATTCTTTTTTCAGCTCACAAGCCCATTCTGATCAGCATAGTAATATGGTTGGGCCAAACAGCCTTGCAAAACCCAGCGCATATACCAAACATCCAAATTCAACTGGGCCTAACGTCGACCAGTCTCACAACAGTACATCTACACTTTCTGGGACTGAATCAGGATCTTTAGGGACTGATTCACAATATTTTTTTTTTTTGTAAATCAAAGTTCTGAAAATATTTTAAGGCAGTCTACAAGACAAACCGAAACTCCAAAATATCTTGCCAATTATATTCTTTTATCTCAAACTGAAGGAGAGAGACTTCTCTTAACATAAAACAATGAGCCAACATGTTTTCAAGAAGCTAAAGGAAAACGTGAATGGATGCAAGCCATGGAATTGAAGTGGATTTTCAAGGTCACTTGTTAATTTTGAGGAATGGATGAAGCCGATAGAATTGAAGTGAATTTTCAAGTTGAAGAAAAACGCCGACGGTACTATAAATAAACACAAAGCTCGATTGGTGGCGAAAGGGTATGTTGAACAATACAGGATTGATTATGAAGACACATTCGCTCTGGTTGCTAGAATTGAGACTTATAGCTTTGGCGACATCTCAAAGTTGGGAAATTCATCATCTTGATGTGAAGACGGAGTTTCTAAATGGCGAATTAAAAGAAGTAGTCCATGTCAAACAACCGGAAGGGTTTGAGGTAAAAGGGCAAGAAAGTAAAGTTTATCGGTTAACGAAGGCTCTTTACGGGTTAAGGCAAGCACCGAGAGCTTGGAATACCAAGCTAGACCGAATCTTGAAAGATATGATTTCTATTAAGTGCTTGAAGGAACAGTCGGTTTACTGGAAGATGGGAGGAAAACATATTCTGATCCTAGCCGTGTACGTCGATGATTTGTTCGTGACGGGTACTAGCCCTCATATTATTGACGAGTTCAAGAAAGACATGGCAACAAAGTTCGAGATGTCCGACCTTGAAAAATTAACATATTACCTCGGGATTGAAGTGATTTAAAAAAGTGACGCAGTTATGGTTAAGCAAGAGAGTTATGCAAGACGAATTCTCAAAGAAGCCAAAATGCAAAATTCGAACCCCGCTCACGTTCCAATGGATCCGGAAACCAAACTTTCTAAAGTCGAGGAAGAACCAACTATCAATGCAACTAGTTTTCAAAAGTTGGTAGGATGTTTACGGTACTTGATGCATACGAGACCCGACATGGCGTATTCGGACGGGGTTATTAGTCAATACATTCAAGATCCACGAGAATCACACGGTATGGAAATTAAGCATGTTTTGAGATATATTCAAGCAACGGTGGGATTTGGGATTAAGTATGACAAGGGTAGCTCGAGACAGTTGATCGGTTATAGTGATAGTAGCCACAATGTTGATGTGGATGATCGAAGAAGTACTACGGGGCATATTTTTTACTTTGGTTCTTCACCTCTCACACGGTGTTCTCAAAAGCAAGCAATCGTTGCATTATCATCCTGCGAAGCAGAATTCATGGCGGTTACATCGGCTGCATGTCAAACAATTTGGCTCCAAGATTTGTTGAAAAGAAAAAGTCATCATTCGAAATGATAATCAACCGGCGATCGAATTATCTAAAAATCCCGTATTCCACGGACGAAGCAAGCACATAGTTACTCGTGATCATTTTATCCGGGAGTGCGTGGAAAACGAGCAAGTATTGGTGGAGCATGTAGCCGGGGATCAATAACGAGCCGACCCGTTAACCAAACCGTTGGCTCGTGTCAAGTTCAAGGAGATGCGAAGCAAGATCGGTGTGGAAGACCTCCTTAATTCGACTCATGAATTAAGGGGGTGAATGTTGGATAATTCACGAGAACCGTCCTAGCAAGTTAAGGCTAGGGTTGGCCACTTTAACAAGTCGGTTAAGTGGATGTTTTACTTGGGGAACAAGTTGGTTTATAAGATAGGATTTAATAATAGTTTGTGTCCTAGACTAATTGTATTAGGATTACAATTGTTTATTTTCTTTTCCTATAAATATGGCTCAACCAAGTAGGGTTAGTCATAACATGTGATGCGGTAATATATATATATATATATATATACATATATATATAAACAGAACCAAGTATAACCCTTAATTTACCCAACTAATACTATCACATTCACAAGCAAGCGTACATAATCGTGAGTAATAGAGTGTAGGAAAGTACCAGGTATCGTTCTTACCACTGGGAACGGTCAAGTTATTTAATAAAATCTTTAGAGTTTAATTAATTAATCAAACTACAACTAAAAGGGGGGGGGGGTTTGTGAAAAGAGTTTTAATTGTTAACTAAGACACAACTAAAAAGTAATTTTCTAAACTAAGACGCAAAGCAAACAAAGATTGATTTAAATTAATAAAAGACAAACAAGTACTTATTATGGTTATGGAGATTTCTTTTGTGGATGATTCATTAGATTACCGAAAGATATAGTTTATTTAGTTATTGTAAGAATTTAAGCCGAAGCACCCTAACATGTGTATCTGCGATTATCAACCAGGTTGGTCTCCCGGCCCAAATACAAGGACTTATTGTTAGAAAGTCTAGTACAAGTCACCATAAGCAATGTTAAGTCGTGGGACCCTATAATCCAATGTACTCTCGGTCCGAGTAAACTGCTTACCACGTCTCTCCGCGTCACTGGAGCGAAAGGTAAGGGAGATTGATTAACCTATCGGAGTCTATCTACTTATTGTCAGAAAGTAAATACACCCAATCAACGACTTCAAGTAGCCACAGTCTAAACACCAATATAGGAACCAACAGATAAACATTCAATAAACCGAATAAAGCTATTTTATTAAAACCAAAATCAAATCATCCAACAAAAGTAATCAAACCATAATAAGTACTAAAACTGACTACTCACTAGACATAATAATAAAAGAGAACAAACTGAAAGACATTATGCAGACCGTGCAATGGGGGATGATCGGACACCGGCTAGACGACTCCGGGTGAGTATCGGCCCACACTGATGGCTCATACACAACTCTCTCTCACTATTGACTCTACTGACTCTATTTCTGAATTTCTGACTGAATTGTATGATGCTTAAAACAATAGGGAGATGCCTGTATTTATAACACCAGAAACGACCCACTTCATGGCGCGAAACACTTACGAAACCCTATCTTTCCTTTTCAAATCATTTTGGAATCTTCCATAGTTAGTAAACATAAACTTCGCGGCGCTAAACATCTGAACTCCAACACGAAACGGGTGCATAACAAGAATCTTTTAGAGTTTTAGCCACTTCGCGGCGCCAAGTGAGAGCTTCGCGATCGCTAAGTTGCTTATGTCCACTTTTTCATCATTTTTCATGCTTTTTTGCTTCTTTTTGTACTTTTTCACTCAACGGCCTCCAAAACCTACAACACTCAGAAACAAAGACTTTTGAGAGTAAAATGTACGAGAAATGGGTAGAAATGGGATAAAAACATGCAAATCAGAACGACCAAAACATGTATAATTTTGTAGTTACCAAATTCCCACACTTAAGCTTTGATTGTCCTCAATCAAAAAAACTGAAAGATAAGACAAATAACGCCAAAATTATCTCCACCCACGATCAGTTAAGAACACAGAGATATCAAGTTTAATCAAACACACTATAAGGTATAATGAGTAACCGAATGCCAAGTTCAACCTTTCACCCTCACAATGTATATATCAAGTGTATCTCTCGGGGGGTGAAAGTGTATATGTAGAGTGATCTCACAAATACTCGACCTATTCTCGCATGCATAAGCTTGTCAACAAATCTAATCTCCACCACTGTGAAGTTGTTAACCGTGAAGAGGACTTTGGGGTTGTAATGTTAGGCTTAGGGTAAGGGTAGGATAAAGGATATTATGAGTGACTGAGGGTTTGTAGCAAAAACCTAAAAAACTTAATCAGTTTAAGGTCCGACAATTCAAAACATATCTGACTTTTGGAACTTGCAAGAGCTAGGGGTATCTTTCACTTCTATTTCATATCGGCCTAAGCATATTGCTTATTTGGGGCTCAATATATTTTTCTTTTTTAGACATCTCGACTCTTTTGATGTTTCTTTTCTTTTTCTAATTGATGAGTCGGTTTTTCTTCTTTTGACTTTCTTTCTTTTCTTTTCTTTTCTCATTCCCCTCTTTCTCTATTTGTCAGATTTCATAAGAATTGGACCAAAACATGAAAAAGTCTTCAACTTTAAGCTACGGCCAAAAGATAGATAAAAGAAATGGCTAAGGGTTATATTGATATGGGTAAAGAAATGAAAAGGCTAAGGCTCAAAAGGGTTTCAAGGGATAAAGTGTTAAAGGTGAACACTTTCAATAAAATGGCTAGGCAAATTAAATAACCTTAAAATGAGGTTATCTAACGAAGGCTAATAAGGGTTGAAACGAAGGCCTCTATCAGTGCAATGGTGATAAATACTTCCCTTATGTGGTCTTGACAAGCATACAAAGTGACAAGTTCTACCTTGGTTCAAAAGTCGGTATCCTCACGAAACGAATAACATATAAAAATATAGGCTCAAACTCTCAAGGAAATGGGTAAGGCACTCATGGTGATTAGCATTCCAAGGTAGTACTCTACTCAAATAACCTTATTTAGTGTTATCCTAAACAAGCATCTAAGTCTCCAAAACAATCTCAGATTTTGAAAACAAAAGGGTCAAATTTCAAAGCTTTCAAAATTTTTGACAAAAGACTAATCAAAAGAATAAGTTAACCCATAATTAAAACAGTTAAGTCTACTTAACACCCTCCCTACACTTAAAATTTGCAGTGTTCTCAATGAAACATTTATCACAGATAAGGAGGATTGGGAAGAATAGAAACTTCCCGGGTTTTGAGACTTAGGACCATCTGTGAAACTATCCGAAACCGAAAGTGGTGCGGGATCATCACAGGCTGCAACTATTACCAAAAACTGTAAAAAGAACAAAGAAAAATAAACCAAACATTCAAACAATTAAAATCACAAACAAGTCTTAAAAACTAAACCAAACATATGAAAATTAAAATTGTTTAGACAACCATATCGAATGCAAAGAAATAAAAAATAGAAAGATCAATAGGGGCCACGAGGATGATTGCGCCAATCCTCGAATGATGGGTAGCCAGGTGGACTTTGCTCGGTATACGGCAACAACGGAGAAGGAGCATAGGCAGGATCCACATTGAGTCCAAAGAGAGTCGCCATTTGGTTGAGCACTCCATTTGCCAATTGGTTTGGTGAAGCGTCTCCATGGAGTGGTATCGATCAACCCCATTGACCCCAAATTGGTCATAGATGTTATGGCTTCCGTGGTCAAAAAACCAAAGTGTTGGGCCAAACAGGTGATGTATTGGCTCTCGAGCATCTTACTTCCTTCCCGATAACCGCTCGCCTTTGAAAGTTGGACGGCAATGATTTAAGGAGCGTTCGGATATCGGTCATCCGTAGTGAGTCGGTCGAGGAGCCAAAGATCATACGTAGAGATCTTCTCTTTGCTAGAGGAACGGGAATTCACCGCATGCACCAACATGCGGTGTAGGAGTCGGTCAACGGAAGACAACAATCCTTTGACCTTGATGTTGGAACTATAATCACCATCTCCAAGAATGGCCCAAGAAGTACGCGGGTTGAAGTTGTCGGGCCTCTTTTCCGTCGCCACCATGTACTCCTCAAAACCGGGATCATCAATCTCGGCTTGAGTGTAGATTCTCAAAGCTACACCGAAGTCAGCCAAGGAAAGGGATCACCAAATTCCACCAAGGCGAAAGGTCATGCAAGGCTCGTGGCAATCTTCGACCGCTTTGTTAACATTGAAGACAGAGCTAGCCACTAACTCAAGAATGAGCTCGCGATAGAGCGGTTCATCAATCTCAAAAAGCCGCTTCCAAGCATTGCAAATATAGTACTCTTGACCATTCTCCCCCAAAAGCATGCATTTCAAGAATAGCACGAACGCGGTTGTCAACTCCCAAGGTGTGAAGAAGTCCCCAATCGGCCTCCTCAGAATGACAATTTGACGATCGTCAATCCGGTTTACCGTATCACGGAGTTCGGTTTTCTTTTTGGCATTCAAAACTGGGTCATTCATGAAATACGTAAATGCATGGCTACCATCGGGAGCACAGAAGTTTGTGGTGGAAGTGGATGCGGTTCTTTGTCTCTACAAAAATTAATGTAGAACCCAGGTGTTGAGAAGAGTCAGAATCATCTATCTTTAAACTGCTTTCTAGTTTAGTTTCCTTGTTATGTAAACAATTATGTTTTGTTATGCCCTTGTTTAGAGGTTTGTAACCTCGGGGGCCTTTTTCGTAACTTTGTTAAACTTCCTTCTACCTATATAAGGTAAAGGATTTCTAGGGTTTTGGGAATAAAATCATAGTTTACCAAATTGGGCAATATCACCATTGTTGAGTTTTTATCAAAGTTCATATTGATTTCATCTTCTTGATAGGATTTCCATCCATTTCTATTCTCTTTTCATTGATTTTGGGACAACAATTGGTATCAGAGCCAAACTTGTTGATTCCTTGGCTTTTGGTTTGATTTTTGAAAAGTTCTAAGGTTTTTGAGTTTTAAGTTTTTTTTCAAAACTTTTGGGTTTTTAATCCAAAAGGTGTTTTTAAAGGGCTTAAATTAAGTGTTAAGTGATTCCCCATTGTTTTCTAAGCATTTTCCTACATTTTGGGGGTCTAAACACTGATTTTTAAGAGGTTTTTAAGTGGTTTCTTGAAATTTTTCGGAGCTTTCTGTGCAGGTTTTCCGCATCGGAAAACGAGAGCTGAAATATCAGCTCAAATTTTCCGAGTCGGAAATTGCTCATTCTCCGAATCGGAGAACTCTCTTTTTCCGAATCGGAAAACTCTGTTTTCCGAATCGGAAAACGAGTCTCTGACTCGGGGTCTTGCTCTTGAGAAGTTTCTCTTTTCCGAATCCCTTTTCCGCACCCAACTTTTCCGAATCGGAAAAGCTTATTTTCCGAATCGGAAAAGCTGCTTTTCCGCACCCTGTTGCTTTGAGCCAAATCCGAATCGGAAAACATCTGTTTCCAAGTCGGATTTCGCCTCTTTGAGCCGAAACTCTTGCCGTTTTGTTTCTCAAATTCGACACTAAGCTTGCTTTCAAAACCTTTTACTTTTACCAAGCTTTCTGTGTCCCGAGGCGCTCGAAACACCAGCTTTTTCAAAACCTTTTATGTGTTCAAGCCAAGTGAATCTTTCAAGAAGGTCTCATTCCTTTCTTAGAAATGTCGAAGGAAATCCTGGGGATTGGTTCCGAAACTCGCCCTCCCGTCCTGGTGATGGGCGAGTACCAGCAATGGAAGCGCCGGATGATACACTTCCTAGACATGCTCGATGGAAATCTCATGAAGTCAATCCCTGAAGGCCCAATCCGACCAACCGTCACGGTTGCCGCTGTTCCCAAAACCGATACGTGTCCCGAACTTCCGTCGTACGTAGTCGAAAAGCCAGTTGAGATGTTCAATCCAGAACAAAGAGCCCGGCACCTCGTTGACAAGCGTGCACTGACCCTTCTGATTATGGCTCTCCCTAATGATATGTACGCGAGAGTGGATAGTCTGACAAACGCACGAGACGTTTGGTTAGAAATAGAGCAGCAGATGCAGGGAGGTGACACCGCTCTCGAGAGTCAAAAGGAGAGTGCCCTAAATGCTTACGAAGGCTTCAAAGCCAGGGAAACCGAATCCCTCAGCGAGTCTTATCAACGACTGAACGCCTTCGTGAATGACCTACGAAGACTCGGGGTAGAGAAGTCTAAATATGAGGTAAATGTTAAGTTCCTAAAGAACCTAACGCCGGCATGGCAAAATCTGGCAATCAACTTACAGCTGAGCCGAAATCTGGGGATTATGGGTCTACATGACCTTTTTAGCATGATGGTTCAACATGAGGAATTCATCACTGGCGGCAAGTTCAAAAATACTGTTGACCCTCTAGCACTCGCGGCAGTGCCATGTGCAGGATCAAATTCAGCTCCCTTCCAGCATCAGCAGTACAACAACTCATCTCCTCAGCAGTACAACCACTCATCACCTCAGCACTATCAGGAGAACTACAACCAGGAGTTCAACGGGAACTATGGTTCAAACTACCAAGAGTTCAACTCGAACTATGGTCCAAGCTATCAACATCCAGATGATCCGCTAATCATCTCCATCTCTGATAATGAACTCTTCCATGTGAATGAGTCTCTTGCCCTCATCACTAATAGCGTGCAGAAGCTGAACTCCAAACGTGGATACAGCAGACCTAGGGGATCGGGATACCCCAGTGGAGGAAGGATGGGGCAAGGCCGAGGTGGACACTATCAGCAGGAACGAGTTCAGGTTGGGAATCAAGGAAGAGGAGGATACCAGCAAGAGGACAGATATCAAAATCAGCATCCAGGAAGATACCGTGGTGATCAAGGCCAGTATAGGGAAGCGAGGGGAAGCTACAGAGATAACACCTACCTGGACTATCAGGGAGGCCCTGGAGATCAGGGAGATTGGAGAGGACAGGTCTCTCATATCAACTATCGCCAAAACCAGAGAAACTACACTCCTGAATCAGGATACATTGATCGTCTAGGATACGGCAGCGGGTACGAAGGTGGCCAAGATGGAAGACGTGAAGATGGAAGATATGGAAGATTTGAAGGCGGTCAAGGTGGTCAGGGATATGGACAAGAACAAGAAAGGAACTACCGTGGATTTGAAGGACAAACTGATCACGGGAACAGAAACTATCCAGAAGGCAACCATCAGAGTGGTTCTTCTAGGCAAGCTCCGAGAGAAGGACATCAACAAGGTCCAGTTGAAATTGGTGATCAAAGGTTGAATGCTCCTCCAGCTCCAGTGAATAGTGGTGCTCCTACCCCAGCTCCTCAAAAGATCGCTAGTGCCACTACATCCTGCTTCAAATGTGGCAAGCTGGGTCACTATGCGAACAACTGTCCTGTCAGATACAAGGATGCTACATACTTTGAGAAGAAAGCAGCATTGATGAGGAAGAAAGAGAAGGGAGTTGCTCTGCTAGTCGATGAGGAAAACTGGGTGTGTGAGGAAGAAAGCTCAGACGAGGAAGATCATCTTGTTGGGGGTCCGTGTTTGATGGCAGACTTCGAAGGACCTGAAGCTGTTGGCCCCAGCACATATCGAGACCTCGACGCTTCTGAGGTATCCACTATTCCTGATTTAACTGATGATGTGACAATGTTGGAATCTAGAATTTGTGAAATTGAGAGATGTCTCCAATCGGAACGATCTCTCGTCACGAAATTTAGAATCGACAGTGCCATATACAAAAGCTCTCTTGAGGACTTGACCATAGTGTACAACCGTGAGACTCTTGAGTCTAGCGTCAGAGAGTCCAATTTGTCCAACAAACTCAGTTGTCTTCAGAAATCCCATGAGGAACTTAACAGTGACCATGGAGAGCTCCAAATAAATTTCCAGTTGCTTTCAGAAGAAAGAACTAGACTGTTTTCCAAAATTCAAGAGCTTGAAGATAACAACTTTAAAAGAGGACAATCTGAACAGACCTTGAGCATTCTTACGCAGCATGCCAACAAAAATCCTTTCTATAAAGCCAGACCCGGACTTGGACTGTCTGAAAACCATGTTTTAGAAAAGGCACCTTCTAATCTATACAATTTTGAGGACATGGCCGCCTCCAAACCCAAACCTGCCCTAGTAGGAGGACATGTGACCGAGGAATTTGTTAGGCAGACTGTTACATATACCGAAGTTATAAATGGTGAGACCATAACCACGACCATCAGTCCAACGAACAGCACCTCTAGCAGTCCACCCACTAGCCCTACTCCCAATAAACCAATCTTTGTTCCAGCCAGTGATCCAACAAACACTAAGTCCACATGGGAAGGCATCAAAGCTAGGACACCTAGGGTAGCTATGCCTCCCATCAACTACTCAGACCTTAACACTAGTTATGACACTAGGAAGATGGATTTTTCAGAGGAGACCTTAGTTATCCCACCAGAGGATGTTTCCGCAACTAAGGGTCCCGACCTAGTCGAACTAGAGAAGGAAATGTTTGGACTTAGACTAAAAGCCATGGATCTGGACGCATGTCAACATCAGATACTGAATCTGAAAGTGCTTATTTCTGAAAAAGACAACTTGGTTCACACTTTGAAGAAAGACTTGATCGAGGCAAATGCCGAGAGAATTAGAATGTCTTCAGAGTGTGAGACCGCAGCCTCAACCTTTACTAATTTTCAACTCAAGGTTGCGGATCTTAAGGCACGATATGTTCTCCTAAATGTTCATTCAGAAATTACAAGAGAACTTGATCATGATGAAAAGATCAATTATCGTGTGGCCTTAACCAACCAACGTGTGTCAAATTCCATTTTGAAAAGAAAAGTCATGTACTTTGAAAACCTTTCAGACTCAGTTAATGATAGGACTACTCCTCTCCTAAACCATCCGATAGTTGATTCCCAAACCAAATCTGTTACGGATCCAGAGGACTATTACACCTTACTGTCAGATGATGATGAACCCCTCAACTCACACCATAGGATAACTGAACCAAAGACTATCCATGATCCTAACGTTGAATACGATCTGAAGGTGTTCTTAGATGAAGGTGATGATCCTTCAGGCTTTATTCCAAAAGGGCCAAAATCTGTTTTTGTAAAACCTGAGAAGTCTGTTGAGTCACGAGCTCCTGTTTCTGAGAACAGTAACCCTAAGGGTGAAAAATGTGTTGGTACTGACAAGGGGAAGTCAGTTAAGCCTCACGCACCCAAAGGACTCCAGAAAAAGCATTCAAAGTCTAATGATGCTCGTAACTCAGCTAAACCCATTAAAAGTCTTGACCTTAATTCAAGCAGCTTTGAAGTGGGTGAGACCTCTCAGTTAAAACCAAAGCAACCTTTCTCTTCCACAAAACCTAAATTTTCAAAAACATCTTCTGGAAAGGGTGGCAACTCTTCTCCTATTAAACCGTCATCTAACTCACACCATGCTCGTAATGCAGATGGGAGGAAGAAGGATGGTGGACAGGAAGTGAAGCCACCAAGGAAGGATCACCGAGGAAGACCCAACTCTTTTCAAGCTTTCCCTAAGCAGCATGGTCCTAACCGTGCGGGTCTTGGCTATGCTCCACCTAGCGTAGGAATTAATTCAAACATGTCTGTAAAACGTAATCAACATTTAACTCATGCTTTTGACTCTTTGCGTAATGACATGTGCTTTATGTTTGACAACTTTCTGCGCTATGGTGTTTATAACTCTTTTAATGCTGATGTGCCTAAAATCAAATCTCTAAAGAGAAGAGGGAGAAAAAGAGGAAAGGGGAAACCATCCTCGTCAGTGCAGTCCCCTAAGCCTAAGGAGAAATCCGAAAAGGAGACTGCATCGACCAATTCAACTGTTTCTGACCCTAAGGAACCCATTTGGCAATGGGTCCCTAAACAAGCCTAATTGTTTTGCAGATCAGTCATGTGTGGTACTTTGACTCGGGGGCTCACACACACATGACTGGGCAGCGGTCCTTCATCTTCGACTACGTTGAGAAGTTTGAGGGATACATAAAGACTGCCGATAGAACGCCGTTGCCGATATTAGGGTCGGGAAAAATCACAAATGGAAAGTACATCATCAAGGGTGTACGTTATGTGGAGGGATTGGGGTACAACATGTTTAGCTCCAGTCAGTTCTGTGATAACGGATACTGGGTGAAGACCTTTCAGTACGGAAGTGACGTGAACGATGAAGACAACAACGCTATTCTCTCCGCCAGGCGAAATGGCAATCTCTACACAACCGTCTTCCGTTCAATCCCTCAAACACACCCCCTGTTTGAAGCTAAACCAAAGAATGCTATCTGTCTGCTCACAAAAGCGTCAAAAGGGGACAGTTGGTTGTGGCACCGAAGACTATGTCATCAGAACTTCAAAGATATGAACAAGCTGGTTTCTAAGGGTTTAGTCAGGGGACTACCTGAGCTTCGCCTTTCCAAGGACACTCTTTGTCCTGCGTGCGAACAAGGAAAGATGACCAGAAGCTCTCATCCACCAAGAATGGATACGAATTGCCAAAGTCCCCTCGACCTGATACACATGGATCTTTGTGGACCTATGAGAGTAGAAAGTCTTGCCAGAAAGAAGTATATGCTGGTTCTCGTAGACGAATTCTCTAGGTTCACTTGGATTGAATTTCTTCGAGACAAATCAGAAGCTGCTGAACGAATCATAGCCTTCATCAAACGCACACAAGTTCTCTTGGGTCGTCGGGTGAGGAAAATACGTAGCGACAACGGTACTGAGTTCCGCAACGCAAAGCTGCAATCCTTTCTCGAAGAAGTGGGGATCACTCACAACTTCTCGGCAGTTCGCACACCTCAACAGAATGGGGTCGTAGAAAGGAAGAACAGGACGTTGGTCGAAGCAGCAAGATCCATGATGGCTCATTCTGGAGTTCCTCAACAGTTTTGGGCTGAAGCCATTTCCACAGCATGCTACACGCAAAACCGGACTCTGATCGTAAAGCGGACTAGTAAAACCGCTTACGAGATGGTCGAACAGCGTAAGCCAAACATTGACTTCTTTAGAGTTTTTGGTTGCAAATGCTATGTTCTTAATGACCGGGAGAATTTGGGTAAGTTTGACCCTAAGTCTGATGAGTCTATCTTCATCGGATACTCACATAACTCTAAGGCTTACAGGGTTTTCAACAAACGAACCCGAACTATCCTGGAAAGCTCAAATGTTGATTTCTCTGAATCTGAAACCTATCTGAATGCTAGTTCTAGTAGTGTGTCTGCATCTTTCCCTGAATTGTTCCCTTCACCACCGAGCACAGATCCGTCTTCTAACTTTTCTGCTTTAGACTTTTTAGATCTCGCGGAATACGATCTGCACACTCTAACGAGTCCAATCGTAGTTCCCGCTCCAACAGGTTCGACCACAACCACAGTGACATCTGATGCCTTCGTCACGGAGCCCTCCTCCAGCACTTCAACTCACTCCGTGACACCTGAGTCCACGGCTCCCCCATCTGAAGTTTCATCCGCAGCTTCACCGGCACCTGATCAAGAACAGACTCCGCACCCTGTTCTTACTCCAATTCCAGAAGAAGCTCCACTACCTTCCCCGAGCACAGCCCAACGATCATATGCTCAGGTAGTCAGAGAGCCCCGGTTAGAGGCTGCACCGCGGATTAACCAGGCTGAAGGCTCATCAAGTGGGAACCTAGAAGAGGTCTTTGCCGTGCAAGATGAGAACGACGCCACCAACAACCGACAGGCTTATGTCACTCACCCTCACACTCGCAGGTGGACAAAAAATCATCCCCCCTCCCAGATCATCGGGAGTCCCTCGCAACCTGTAAACACTCGATCTGCAAAGCACACTGAAAATCTGATCCTATTCGGTGGATTCTTGAGCGATTTCGAACCATCGGATGTTTGGCAAGCTCTCACCGATCCCGACTGGGTGATCGCCATGCAAGATGAGCTGGCCGAATTCGAGAGAAACAAGGTTTGGCGCTTGGTAGAACGACCATGGGGAAAGACAATCATTGGCCTCAAGTGGATTCTCCGGAACAAAACCGACGAGAATAATCTCATCATCCGGAACAAAGCTCGCCTGGTCGCCAAGGGTTATCGCCAACAAGAGGGTATCGACTATGATGAGACGTACGCGCCAGTAGCCCGAATCGAAGCGATCCGAATCTTCCTCGCGTATGCTGCACACAAAAACATGACGGTCTATCAGATGGACGTCAAATGTGCTTTCCTGAATGGAGTCCTTCAAGAAGAAGTGTACGTTGAGCAACCGGAAGGGTTCGTCGATTCTCGATTCCCGAATCACGTCTACATTTTGGACAAGGCGCTTTACGGTCTAAAGCAAGCTCCGAGGGCATGGTTACGAAACTCTCACTGACTACTTACTCGGAGTTGGCTACAAGAAAGGTACTATCGATCCCACTCTGTTTCTCAAGAAGTCAGGTAAAGATTTAATTATCGTTCAGATATACGTGGATGACATTATCTTTGCGTCTACAAAGCCTGAGATGTGCCAAGAGTTTGAGAACACCATGAAATCCCAATTCAAAATGAGCATGATGGGCGAGTTGACGTTCTTTTTAGGACTTCAAGTTCGACAACGCCCTGATGGCATTTTTATAAATCAAGCCAAATATGTTCAAGACCTTTTAAAACGATTTGATTTCGGTGGTTCAAACTCTGCGGCCACACCAATGCCCAGAAATTTTCAACTCTCTGCAGATACTTCTGGTAAACCGGTTGACCAGAAAACATATCGGGCAATCATTGGTTCCCTTTTATATCTCACGTCTAGTAGACCAGATATCGTCTTTTCCACGGGTGTCTGCGCTCGTTTTCAGTGTGACCCACGGGATTCACATCTGTCTGCAGTCAAGAGAATCCTTAGGTATCTGAAGGGCACACCGGATTTTGGCCTTTGGTACCCAAAGGATTCTGGCTTTGAACTAATTGCATATACAGACTCAGACCATGCAGGTTGTAAGCTAAACAGGAAAAGCACTTCTGGTGCCTGTCAATTTCTCGGGGACAAGTTGGTCAGTTGGTCATCCCGGAAGCAGACTTGCGTCTCCTTATCCACCGCAGAGGCAGAATATGTAGCCGCCGCCTGCTGCTGTTCGCAAGTTCTATGGATGAAAACCTAACTAGCTGACTTTGGATACACCATGCATCGAATTCCCATCTACTGCGACTCCAAAAGTGCAATACAGATCACGGCAAATCCGGTTCAACATTCTCGGACGAAGCATATCGACATTCGATATCATTTCATCAAAGATCACGTCGAGAAAGGTAATATTGAACTTTACTTTGTTGAGAGTGACTATCAGCTTGCTGATTTGTTCACCAAGCCGTTTGACGAGAAGCGTCACTTTTTCCTCCTAAGCAAGTTAGGAATGCTAGACCTCCCCGCCTGAGGTCTAGGGGGAGTCGGGAGTTCGTAAAGTGTATGCATGTATGTAGGGGGAGTTTCTGAGAGATGGCTTGAATTGAGGGGGAGTACCAAGTCTTGCTTTGATCT
The DNA here is from genome assembly GCA_030169165.1 of Centaurea solstitialis. Lineage (NCBI taxonomy): Eukaryota > Viridiplantae > Streptophyta > Magnoliopsida > Asterales > Asteraceae > Centaurea > Centaurea solstitialis. The sequence continues at coordinate 54,283,063 of CM058046.1, read as the reverse complement.
TTCTTATGTGTGCTAACGTTCTCGGATCCACAACATCTTGGATACCACATTGTGATCTATTTTGTAGGTGTGGATCCTCACAACGACTTCTGGTTACTTCAGACCAGGACTCGCTCTAAACCCAGTGAGATGCACCAGGTAAGTCTCTCTTCTCGGGAGTCGAGGGCTGAACTTGTAACTTTTTGTGAACTTGAAAGTTCAGGGGGCGGTAGAGTACATGTCTTGAACTTACAAGTTCGGGGACTAACTTTGCCACTTTCTGTTTCTTAAAGTTCAGGGACTAGTTTTACAAATCTTGTGAAACTTGTAGTCCAGGGTCTGTTTTGAAAATTTTCTGAAAATACAAGTTCAGGGACTTGTTTGTAAGTTTTCTCAAACATCAAGTCCAGGGGTGGTTTTTGCCAAATGGTGAAAGTCGGGTTAAGAGAGCCGAAAGGAGAGCCAAACACAGTGTTTTTGACCCAAACACAGTGTAATTCGGTAAAAATATAAATACCGGTTTTCAAGAGTTACTTTTCACAAAATTCAAAATTTTCATCTTTTCTCTCTGAATTCTCACCCGAACCCACTTCGCGCTCGATTTCGGTTTTCGCTCGTTATAGCTCCGATCGTCGATCTTTTTACATATTCGGATTCCTGGTAAGTAAACGATCAACCCTTATATAGTTTTAACATCTAAATCATCTGTTTTAAGGCCTGGATCGAAGCCTAAAAGTTTTAAAACTTACCCGAAACCCAAACTTCTTGGAATGGGATTTCGGGACGTTAAAACGATCCTTTGTTGCTTATAATCTTGTTATAAACTGATTTAGGATGCATGTTGATAGTTTAGGGCCTTAGATCGACGGTTTGTGAGCGGTTTTTAAGTTGGAAACTCGAACAGTCACCGTTTTCCGACTCGGAAAACTTGAACATTCAAGTTTTCCGAATCGGAAAACTTGAATGTTCAAATTTTCCGCATCGGAGAACGATGATCCCCTGTGTATGTTTTCCGATTCGGAAAACTATGTTTTCCGAATCGGACTTGGTCTCGGTTTTCAATTGCATCTTTTCCGACTCGGAAAACGTGGAACTACCCTTATGGGTTTCCAAGGTTTTCCGACTCGATCGAGAGACCAAGTCTTGCCAAAATTTTACTAAGTGTTGTGACATTTTCCGAATCGAAAAACCATGTTTTCCGACTCGGAAAACCTACAAGTTTTTCTCTCAAATTTTTTCTAAGTGTAGGAGTTTCCCGATTCGGAAAACACCCTTTTCCGAATCGGAAAACTTGTCTGTTTAACATTGTGCTATCTTTCTAAGTGTTGAGTTTTCCGACTCGGAAAACACCCTTTTCCGAATCGGAAAACTCCCCTCGTATAGTTTGCTCGTTTTCCGACTCGGAAAATACGAAATACTCATTATTGGGTTTTCGAGTTTTTCCGACTCGCGCCTAGTCGAGGGTATAGTCTTTTCACGTCGTATTATTTCTAACACTTAATATATTGCAGAAATGGCTGATCAACAACCAATTGCTCCTACTTCACCCGTCGCCAACGCTGCTGATCTCGCACTGATCAACCCGGCAGACATCGTCGAGATCCACCAGAACAACCAGTTCGTTGACTTGGCGAACTTCACCGTCCAAGATGACGTTGTTCTCGAGATTCTCCGAGCACATCCCCTTGCATACGCGATGCAAGCCACTGCTGACATCCCAATGATATATCTGCAGCAGTTCTGGAACACTTCCCGTGTTGAGAACCGGGACGGAGTGCCAACCATCATCGGCCGAGTGGACCAGACTGATCTGGTCTTCACTATGGAGGATCTTCGCAGAATCCTTCGTCTGCCAGCTGCAACTACGGAGGCCCCGTTTGACCCTCTCGTGTCTGGACCTGAGCTATTCAGCGAAGTGCTCGCTGTTGGAGTCCACTACACCGAGAACAACAGGCCGAGAGGAATCTCCCAGATCTCACAGGGAATGCTGCCCCCAATCTGGTACTCTTTCTTCAACATACTCAACCGCACGATCTCTTCGAAGACCCATGGCGTGGACAAGGCATCCACCCAGTTCTGGCACATTTTCCATGCGGTCGCCTACGGGAGGCGGATCGACTTTGCTCAACAAATTTGGGAGGACATCATCGGTGATGTCAGAGCTGGGCCAGGACGCACAAAACACACATCCATCCCTTGGATGCGCTTCTTCAGTCTGGTCATTCGAGATCACATGAACCATAACCGTGCTGTCCGACGCAGATCAAACCATCTCCGCTTTGAAAGCCAGCAGATCGGCCGAGCCAACAAGAAGAATCTGAAGTCTGGTCAAGTAGAGATGCACATACCGGCAAACGTGCTCAACATGGCAGACCGTAGGTCAGTGAGTGTTAGGATGTACCGTATATCCATAGGTTTAGAAGACACGTCTACGGACTCCTCAGAGCCGGGGAGCCCTGCCCAAGACGTGCAACCCGTCCTAACTAGAAGCCGTGCCTCTGGTACGGCGGGCCAGAGCTCCAGTGGGGGAGCTTCTGGCTCGGGAGTGATGAGCGTTGACGTTAGGGGAGGAGCGGGTAGAATTGTCGGTACGTCTGCCACTCCGCACACTTCTAGAGCCGGTGCATACCAGACCATGATTCAGAATCGTGCCACTCGTGCTCGCACTCCTACTGTTGTGGAGGAATCTACTGATGCCATCCGCACACGCGAGTACACGAGTCATTTCAGGGTGAAGCAGTACATGGGCACCCTTCAGCAGTCTCCGATCCACTCGTCATCGGAAGAGCGCCGATCGCCGACGCCGCCGCAACAACCTACTGGGGAGGACGTGGAAGCTTCCCCACAAGAACAAGCACATGTTCCTCCACCACCTCACTCAGCGGCCGTCACTTCTCAGGGAGGCGAACCCTCAGGCGAACCTTCTGGCGATGACTCCGACGGTCACGACTCTTCCGAGCACACTCCTACGGACCGTCGTGAGCCCGATGACGAGGCAACAGAGTCAGAACAAGTTGACTACGGATCCGACTCCGAGTTTCAACTATCAGATCCACCAAAGGGCGGGAAGGCCCAAGTGATAGATTTGGATGAAGCCACCTCCTCATTCAACGACGACCGGATTTCAGGTGATCCCACTCTTATTGCGGATCTGGCGTCGGATGACCGAACTGTCGGTTAGGAGGAAGAAGGTGAGGCCGAGGTTGCTACCGGCTGGGGACGAGAAGACAGCGAAGAAGAAGAGAGAGAGAGGGGAGAAAAGGAGAGAGAGAGCAGAGAAAAAGAGACCGAAGACGTAGAGGTCCAGTTAAGCGAGCCTTGGGCTCAATTAGAGGAGGCGGACGTAGAAGTAGAGCCGCATAGGTTAGAATCGGATATTCCTTTAGCCCAGAGTCCAACCCCCACAGAGGCAACCCTCATACAGACCGGTCACTCGTTGACGTCAGGTCAAGTCGTTGGCAGCCAACCAACGCAATTGCACGCCCAAACCAGCCACTCGGCCATCTCTCAACAGATGGTCGTTTCACATTCACACGGGGGATTAGCTCAACTTCCACCGGCCACTCAATCGGAGTCTGCCGGTGTTGAAATGAGAGAGGCTCTGCCCCACCTCTCGACGTCTTTCAGAGCACCAGTTGTCCTAGAGCCCGTTACTGAGACCTTTAGGGTCGTTCATTTGACTAGGACACTTTTGGATGCATCATCTGCCCGCCCAAGTGGCGAGGCCGGAACGGGGAGAGTTGGTGCGTCAACGGACGCCCTTCGAGGATCCACCGGAAGCCCCGACATCGTCAGCATCATACCAGCGGTGACATCGGGCCGAGAGAGTACCTCTTTAGGACTCTTCTCGTCAACTGGAGCCCAAGTGGCACCGGGTTTAGCTCTTCCGGGACCGGGTCCGACAGACTCGAGCAAAGTCTATAAAGATGCTCACGCAACACCGGGGCTTTTGAGCCTGACGGATTCGGGCGGAATCCCTAAAACCGCCCCTGCACCAACGGGACTTATAGGTCCGACGGATTCGGACGACATCCTTAAAGTCGTCCAAAGCAGGTTATTAGCTGTGGAGCAAGCCAATCAGGCTCGTGATGCGCGGGTCGAGGCACTCGAGAAAGCCTTGGCCGAGACGGAGAGGAAGAGACTAGCCGATCTTGAGGCGTCGCGCAAGCTTCAAGAAGACCGGGATGCGGAGCTCTACGAGCTCAAAAGGAAGATCAAGGGCAAACACTCTGAGGCTGCCCCGTCTACTGAAGCTCCCATTCCCAGGCCATCAGAAGACGTCCTCAGGCTCGCTCCTCCGACTTCGGGCGACCTTCCTCCGATCCCAGGCTACGTCACTGAGGTGGAACACTTGATGATGGTCACCTCCTACACCACTCAGAATGACCGCCTGTCTGCCCAGGTCAGAGAGCAACAGGCCCAGATCGAGCTGCTACAGCAAAGGATTAGAGAACTGGAGGCCGTGTGTCGGTCCCAGGCTCAGCCTTCGAAGAGGAGGCATGATGACACTGATGACCCCGCACCAGGTCCTCATGAGGGGGAGGTACAAGCTGCAAAACGGCTTCGCACCGACCTCCAACCTGGTTCCGGCTCCGGTTCATCAGCTCCAGCTCCAGGTTCCTCAGCCGCTCCCTCGAGTGCTCCCACAGACTTAGATGCCGCCGAAGCTCCCTATGTCGACTCTGAGACAGAAGACATTCCGGACATGGGGAGTTGGCGTTACGAGCGGATTCCAGAAGGGGAGTCAGTTCAGTTTCCTCAGATGACGGACACGGCTCAGATTGATGCCGTTCTCCCAGAAGCAGCGCCGACTGATCCCTCAGAGTTCCAGATTCCGGAAGCAGCCCGGAAGATCTTGCGGTCGCTCGCTCAGAGCCTAAGGTTCTATCAGAAGGGAGACGACCTCGTCAAGGATCCTGACTACGCCAACCTCCTCTCAGCGCTCAAGTTTCCAACTCCAGAAGCCCCACGGACCGTCCATTCTACCGATCCAGAAACCGCTGCTCCTACTGTCATCCAGCTCAACTGGAACCACTCCATCATCTTCCGCCCGTTCCTAGAAGAAACGTTCACCCGCACCTACCAGCAAGAGAAGCTGCACGCCTGGTCCCGAAAAGTCTACTTCGGGATCTCTCACATCAAGAACAAGAGACGAAGGACAGCGTACGTGCATCAGCGAATGTGCAACTGGGCCACTCATGGACGCCAGAGGATCAGACGTTGCTTTATCAAGGTAACTGCTATGCGCCCCTACAGACATGGCCATCAGTTATTCCTTGAATATGATGTTCGCATGTACGGCACCGGTGTCCCTCGAGGTGAACTGCAGAACTGGACATTCACGGAAGCTGACCTAGATCGGGTGCATCTAGAAGACCTTCTCACGATCATCAAATACCTCCAAGGCCCGATCCTCCGACCAGAGCACTACAGAGATGGCACGGAGATACTGAAGAAATATGTCCGTCATGCAATCTCTCTCGCGAGAGTGACAGACTACCAGCTTGCCATAGAAAGCCGCCAGCCGAAGGTCAACCTGCTTAGACCAAACCTGCTCGTTCCTGGTATCGATGCCTACATTCCGTACATGCCAACCAGGATACCTGAGCATGGGGTACTTTATCTGACTAAGAAGAAGAAGGAGCGCAGGTTCATGAGGTTTGGAGAGCTCTCCAGGTTCTGCGACGGGACCCTCCTCTATGTCTATAATGGCATGCAGAGCAGACTGCTGGCAGATCAGGTACCAAGTCGGAGAATCATAGATGGAAAAGGAAAGCTGCTGGAGGCAATGAGGTTGATCGAGAAGAAGCTTAAGGAACGGTTGATGTACAGAAGGGCAGAAGCTGCAATGCAGATGAGAGCGCGGATCATAGGCGAGTGGGAAGAGTACCTGCAGATGTCCAAGTGGGAGCCTGCACTGGAGCTTCCACCACCATTCTGACTTCTTCTCAAAGGGGGAGATTGTAGAACCCAGGTGTTGAGAAGAGTCAGAATCATCTATCTTTAAACTGCTTTCTAGTTTAGTTTCCTTGTTATGTAAACAATTATGTTTTGTTATGCCCTTGTTTAGAGGTTTGTAACCTCGGGGGCCTTTCTCGTAACTTTGTTAAACTTCCTTCTACCTATATAAGGTAAAGGATTTCTAGGGTTTTGGGAATAAAATCATAGTTTACCAAATTGGGCAATATCACCATTGTTGAGTTTTTATCAAAGTTCATATTGATTTCATCTTCTTGATAGGATTTCCATCCATTTCTATTCTCTTTTCATTGATTTTGGGATAACAATTAATAACTATGTCTTAGTCTAATATGCATCATGAAAAATTATCAAGACATAATCAATAACTTAATCAATCCAATGAGACAAAACCAAACTAACCACAAGGTTCAAGTACAAACTGATATGCTCATGTGAATGAACAAATGGGGATTGGGAAAATCCCCACACTTGAACTTTTAATTAAGGCAAAACAATTATACACTGGCAATCCATATATGGCAAAAGAATAGAAATGGGAATTTTGGAAAAATTCCCACACTTAGAATCAAAGTACACACATATAGGAACATTCTATCAAATCTAAAAACCCACATGCTAGCATCATCAAAGTACATTACTCAATCTAACAAATATAAACTTGAGGCATAAAAAAATCAAGAATGGAGTGCAATTCTACCATTGATGCAATCAATCCAATTAGAAGATGATAGGAAACATACCTTGGTGCCATTGAAAAGGAAATTGAAGCTCAAGAATTTGAAATTTCGCGTTGGGAGGAAGGGATTTCGTGGCGCCGAAAGAGTGTTAGGGTTTTGTGTTTTGAAAAGTGAAGAAAATAGCTTTAAAAAGCCTTCAGCAAACTACTTCGCGTCGCGGAGCCCAGGGCTTCACGTTCGCGAAGTGATTGCTGCACTTGAAAATCCCTAAACAATACTTTCGCGTCGCCAAATGGTTATCCTCGCGTCGCGAAAAGTCAAAACATTTTACCTTAACCCGTGGTGCTCACTTCGTGTCGCGAACCGAAGGGTTCGCATTCGCGAAGTGTTCTTTGTTCCCAAAATTCAAAATTTGCATCTTTTGTCGGATTTCCCATTTTTGGTTTCGAAGCACTTGGAATGGTTACCTAAGCAATAACAAACACAAACATTAGACAAAACACACACAAAAATCAAAATTAAAGCAAAAGAAAGAAATGCTCGGGTTGCCTCTCGAGAAACGCTTCATTTTTAAATGAGTCTAGAGCTTGACTCCAGTTATTGTTCACTTCTTTCCACGGCGGGCTGAAGAGCCCTTCTTCTTTTTGTTCCCCTTTTTGGAGGTCCCCGATGTGTTAGCGTTTGGTGCATCTCCATTTGAATCTACCGATTTTGCAACGGTTTACGCTTCCTTTGGCCGTGCATGTGGAAGGAGATGTCCATACTATGTTTTGAAAGATTGGGCCGGATCATCATAGGGCTCCCAAAGGTGTGACACCGGCTTCCCATTTGGATCAATGAACATGCGCGTGTCACCGTATCCCATGCTAGTCACTTGGTTGCACATATCCACATTAACTTGTTCCGTGTGTAAGAACGCCCTTCCAAGAATGATTGGAATTTCAGTGTCCTTTGGAAGGTCGGCCACAATAAAGTCCGTGGGGTATATCAAATTCCCAATGCAAACTTATAAACCTTCCGCAATCCCAAGTGGCTTCGTCATGTATCCGTTAATACCTCTGTATTGATATGCCGTTGGTACTAGCTTCTTGATTCCGCTTTTTCTGCAATAACCAACAGGCATCATGTTAAGTGTGGCACCTGTATCAATCAAAGCAAGACCATTAAACTTCCCATGAATAGAAATAGGTAAATTGTAATTCCCCGGATCTTCTTTGATTGGCATGATGTAGGTGCATTTTGAAACATCTTATCTTTCTTCCTTCTCTTCTAGCTTTCCTTTCCCTTTGTCTTTTGGTGGGATCACGAGTTCTGCATAACCTCCTAGCTTGTGTTCCTCATCCCTCTCATCCTCATTGCTAAAGTAAATTGGGTAACGGAGCGCCAAATCATCAAGAGTGAAAGTAAGTCCTTCCAGAAGATCGGAATCATAGTCCATGGCATAATCCGGCTTGCTATCGCTATCGGAAAGTACATACTTCTTTGTATAGATATCGGTCCATGATTTCTTGGGCACACCATCAACCATCATCACCATTTTTGTGGCTTCCACCTTCTGATTGACTTGCGTTTGTGTCGGAAGCTCTCCTTGCGTCCTCCCGCTCAAGGTTTGTGAGATTCGCCCAACCAGCATTTCCAAATTTTGGATTACACATTTTTGATTTCGTAGGTATGAGCTTACCTCTTCGTTGATTCTCTTTTGAGAACCAATGAATTGGGAGACTAGCTCCTCAAGAGATGCGCATGACTGGTTTTCGCCTTCCGCCCTTTGTTGGTTTTGTTGGTTTGGAGCGAAGAATCCGGGAGGTCTTTGATTGAAGTTGCGATTGTTGTTCCACATCCCTTGATAGTCTCCTCGGTTAAGAAAGTTGACCTCTTCAGTGTCATCATTGGCTTGTTCGGGCAATCTATCTTGAGATGAGGTTCATTACACTCCTCGCAACCAACCTGCAAAGCATGGATAGACTTAGTTAGTTCATCTATCTTTTTCTCAAATCTTACCTGTTTATTCTTCATGGCGGCAATCTCATCGGTTGGATCGAAGTTGGAGACTTTTCCGGTGAACTTAGGAACTTGTAAGCGCTTATCCGACCTCCAATCGATGTTATGAATCAATATGTCTTCAAGGAGTGTATATCCTTGCTTGGGAGTCTTATACATGAATACGCCCCCCGCGGACAAATCCAAAGTGCAACGAGACGGGTAGTTGAGCCCACTATAAAATGTTTGAACTTGCTCGCTTTTGCTCAACCCGTGACTCGGGCACGAATTCATGAGATGCTTAAATCTCTCCCAAGCTTTAGATATAGTCTCATCGTTGTATTGGCGAAAAGTGCGAATGTCGGCACGGAGTTTCTCGATCTTTGATGGCGGGAAGAAACGAGACATGAATTTGGAACGCAGTTCCTCCCATGTGGTGATAGAACTTGGCTCAAGTGATCGGAGCCATGCTTTTGCTTCTCCAATGTGGGTGAACGGGAACAACCTTAGACGAATTGCATCATCCACGACATTTCCGGTTTTGATGAGATCGCAAATGTCGATGAAGCTTTCCACGTGTACGATAGGATTGCTATCGCTTTTTCCGTCAAAAGTCAACTCCTTGATCATGTGGAGGAATTGACTCTTGATCTCTTTCTCCAAATCGGGCTTCATGATTGGATTTGCTGCAACGGCGGGAGCGGTCCTCCGGGCGGTCCATATTGGTTGATTTTCCCCCATTTCAAATGTCAAAGTTCTTGGTTGAACTTTTCCGACTTTGGACTTCCTTTTGTTTTTCTTTCTGATTTCTTTTTCGGGTTCCGCAAACGGCTCTAGTAATTCTGGCGTGAAATCTCTGAAATAACAACCAAAACGATCAAGGGCAACTTGCGGGATAAAATATAAAAACTAAGAACTAAAATTAACACTAGAAAACAAAGAACTTGCAAGAGATAAAATCTCTCACAAGGATCGATTAACTAAACAACTAAAAGACTTAACTAAATAAACTACCGTTCCCTGGCAACGGCGCAAAAAACTTGATGCGGTAATATATATATTATATATATATATATATAGAGAGAGAGAGAGAGAGGGAGGTTCATACAAGAACAATCCAATTTGCAAGAACAAAGGAACCATGTACATCATATGTGATTTTGTACTAAACAAGAAAAAGCGAGTGTAGTACACTTGCCGACAAGGCGCGTGGGTCGCTACGAGTGGGCGAGCGTAGTACAAAATCACCTGTGATTTACATGGTTCCTTCATTCTTGAAAATTGGTTTTGTTCTTGTTTGAACCTAATTCTATATATATATATATATATATATAAACAGAACCAAGTTTAACCCTTAATTTACCCAACTAGTACTACCACATTCACAGGCAAGCATACCTGATCGTGAGTAATATAGTGTAGGAAAGTACCAGGTATCGTTCTTACCACTGGGAACGGTCAAGTTATTTAATAAAATCTTTAGAGTTTAATTAATTAATCAAACTACAACTAATATGGGGTTTTTGTAAAAAGAGTTTTAATTAACTAAGACACAACTAAATAGTAATTTACTAAACTAATACGCAAGCAAACAAAGATTGATTTAAATTAATAAAAGACAAACAAGTACTTATTATGGTTATGGAGATTCCTTTTGTGGATGATTCATTAGATTACCGAAAGATATAGTTTATTCAGTTATTATAAGAATTTAAGCCGAAGCACCCTAACATGTGTATTTGCGATTATCAACCAGGTTGGTCTCCCGGCCTAAATACAGGGACTTATTGTCAGAAAGTCTAGTACAAGTCACCCTAATCATTGTTAAGTCGTGGGACCCTATAATGCAATCTACTCTCGGTCCGAGTAAACTGCTTACCCCGTCTCTCCGCATCACTGGAGCGAAAGGTAAGAGAGATTGATTAACCTATCGGAGTCTATCTACTTATTGTTAGAAAGTAAATACACCCAATCAATGACTTCAACTAGCCACAATATAAACACCAATATAGGAACCAACAGATAAACATTCAATAAATCGAATAAAGCTATTATATTAAAACCGAAATCAAATCATCCAACAAAAGTAATCAAACCATAATAAGTACTAAAACTGACTACTCACTAGATATAATAATAAAAGAGAACAAACGGAAAGAAAATATGCAGACCGTGTAACGGGGGATAGTCGGACACCGGGTAGACAACTCCGGGTGAGGATCGGCCCATACCTATGGCTCATACACAACTCTCTCTCTCTCTCTCTCTCTCTCTCTCACTATTGACTCTACTGGCTCTATTTCTGAATTTCTGACTAAATTGTATGATGCTTAAAACAATAGGGAGAGGCATGTATTTATAACACCAGAAACGACCCACTTCGCATTCGCGAAGAGGCATCTTTGTGGCGCGAAACACTTACGAAACCCTATCTTTCCTTTTCAGCTCATTTTGGAATCTTCCAGAGAGAATAAACATAAACTTCGCGGCGCTAAACATTTGAACTCCAACGCAAAACTGGTGCAAAGCAAGAATCTTCTACAATTTTAGCCACTTCGCGGTGCCAAGTGAGAGCTTCGCGATCGCTAAGTTGCTTCTGTCCAGTTTTTCATCATTTTTCATACTTTTTCGCTTCTTTTTGTACTTTTTCACTCAACGGCCTCCAAAACCTACAAAACTCATAAACAAAGACTTTCGAGAGTAAAATGTATGAGAAATGGGTAGAAATGGGATAAAAACATGCAAATCAGAACGACCAAAACATGTATAATTTTGAAGTTATCAACATGTATGAGAGTTTTGAGTGATTTTCTCTTAATACAATTTGAAGAGTTTTAGTCCAATTAAATTCGTGTTCTTCGTGTTCATCCTTAGTTCCAATTCTAAACTTAAGAGGATCCTCTTTTCTGCCTTCGAGTCACTTACCTTGGTAGTTTTCGTAAACATATATACTTATATATATCATGGTAATATAAAATACCAAGTCTGGTTATTGTTATATACGTAAGACTAGCCACTAGACTTCTGTAGAGGATTGCATCAATTTTATCATCATTACTGTCCTTAGAGAGTTTGAGTACTAGCATGAGATGAATGTCCCATGTTGAATTTATCAAGTAAATCTTGTGCATATATACCTTTGTTGTGAGATCATAATGTTCTCATCTTCTTGCCTTACTTCTATTCCCATAAAATAGTGCAGTAAACCCATGTTAGTCATGTCAAATTCTTTCTTCATAGACATATAGTAGGTTAACTAGAAAACAAAAATTGAAAGGAAAATACATAAACAAACACAAAGGCCCCAAAATAGGGATTGTAATTTGCCCCAACCAGGTTTGCCCCGATTAGATATATATGCCCCTAAACCCGGTTCCCCCGATCTGACCGAGGCTGGGGCTAGGGATCCCCGGTAGAGGTGCACATGACCAGTTAAATAACCTAACGGTTATTTTAAAACCGGTTATTAAAAAAACTGGTCAAACATTAAACCGGTTATGGGCTTCGAAAACAATACTCTAACAAACTAGTTAGGTTAAGTATAAAACATGTAGGTCCAAAAACCGGTTAAGGAAAAACCGCTCGGAGTAGGATTGAGTTGGACTCCTTTTGGGCTTGGATTAAAAATCCTGATTTTCTTTTGAGATTTTTCTTTTGTTTAGTTGTTTTGTTTATTTAGTTTATAATTATATAATAATTATATAAATATAATTATACAAATACATATAATTCTAATTTATAACTATATAAATATGATAAAAACAATACATATAATTATATAAATACCAACAAATACCATTACCGACATACTATAAATATAAATTAAAAAAAATACATATACATAAATTCAAATAAAAATGTATATATATATATATATGATACAGATCGGTTTCGACCTGTATCCGAGGTTCTTAACTTTTTCCAAAACCCGGAAGATACGCTCGAAAAAGAGGAAAAGTCAAATGCCGAAGCCGAGCAGACCTCGTGGCGCGAGGGTATAGCTCGCGGTGCGAGCCTGAGGCTGCCAGTTGTGCACATCTGATTAATTCGGAAGCGATTGCGTTTATAAATTTATTTAAATATTTTATTAGTTGATAATAATTAATAATTAGGATTATTATTAAGTTTCCATATTGTTTAGTTTTCTTAACGTTCAAGTTTTATAATAGAATTAGGTTAATTTAGATTCCATAATTATATTTAGGTTTAGATTATAAATAGAGTTATTAGGTTTCTTTTGTAATTCAAGTTATTATTCAATAAAGTTTATCTTTTTTTAGAGATTATTCTCTTGTTTTGAGTTTTACGTTTCGTAATTCTCGTTATCCTTTCCGGTTTGATGCTTGTCGATCCGTTCCGCGTTTTCCCACTGCGTCAGTTGGTATCAGAGCAGGATTCGCCTGTCTCTTCACTAACAGCATATCGACAATTGACTACCACAACGGATCTAGCAAAGATGAATGTGGCCGTATCCACAACTCTTGCTAATCTGACAGCCACTGTCAACAGGCTTCAACCCAGTTCTGTCAACGACAACCGTCATAGAAGAAATAGGTTTGAAGGACCGGTTAAGTCGCCACGTAATGGCTATTGTAACTGGGTTAGTTTTTCGAGTTCCAAATCCAAAGAGGACGAGGAAGAAGGCCTTCAAGAAAAGATCGACGTTGCACTTCAACGGGTGCTACTTTCATCAAAAGAAGAAAGCCAACACCATAATCTCTTCCGATCATATTGTTCGGTGCAGAAAAAGGTATGTAATTTAGTTATTGATGGTAGAAGTTCCGAGAATCTCGTGTCCCGAAAATTGGTTGGTTACTTTAACCTACCCACTCAACCATATGAAGCTCCCTATTCGCTTGAGTGGGTTGATAATGGTCTGCAAGTTTGTAACACCCCATATTTTAGATGGTGGTTATATTATTAATGTTGTTATTATTATTCTTAAGCTTATCTTTTAAGAGTTTGAATTAAAATAGGATAAGAATACTTAAATTTCTTTGGATTAAGCTAGATGGAAATATTTAAATAAGCCTACACCTCCTTACATTCCTGATAAGCATTCTATCAGCTTTGAGAGAAAGGATTAGAAGGAGAGAGAGAACCGAGAGAGAGAGAGAGAGACCGGGAGAGAGAGAAAGAGAACGCCGGAGAGAGAGTCGGTGGTCGTACCGTTCGCAAAGGTAAACCCTTAAACTTTTCGTTACACGGTTAAGCTAGGTTTTTCGTTGATTGTTAGTCGTTATTCATTCGTATACGTAATTAGGTTTTTTATATTAGTTCATCGTAAGTTAGATTATCGTTTCGTTATTGTTGTGTGTTGAGGGTTCCAACCGCACCGGCAAATTGCCGGTAGCGGCGGTAGTTGTGCGACGGAAGGCTGGTACGCCGGCCTTGGCCGGCGGCCGAGCTGTTGTTGCTGTACTTGTTACCGCCGGTGATGGCGGCGTTGTGTTGGTGGTTTGTTATGCTTGCTAGGCAGCGGCGATGGTTGGGTTTAGCTAGCGCCGGAAAAGGCCGGCGAGGGTGATAGATGGTTACGCCGGCAAGGCCGGCGTCGCTGCCTTGTTGTTCATGTCGACGGCGGATGGCTTTGGTGGTGTTGTTGTGGCTGTTCGGTGGATGGCACCTACCCGCACCGGCGACAGCCGGTAGCGGTGGTGGTTGAGCGATCGTAGGAGGGTGGTGCGCCGGCTTTGGCCGGCAACTCCATGGACATCGTTGGTGTTGTTGAGAATCGCCGGCAGCGCTGGTGTTGGAATCGACACGCCGGCGAAGGTGATCGCAGCGGTGGTGGTTCGGTCTTGCCAACACCTGCGACGGGCAGCGATGATGATAATGTTTAAGGAAGATGATGGTGTACGAGGATGTTTTGTTTGATATCTAATAAGTTATTTTCTTTTTATGATATTTTAATGTATATAATTATTTATGTACAATGATGTTGTCGATGAAATTGATGCTGTTGATGTTGTTGTTTTGTCATATAAATATATATATATATATAGAGGGACTTTCTTTTGTGAACTTTTTTTTTGTGTGAACTTGTGAACTTTCTCTAAAACGACGATTTCATAGGTTAAAGTAATGAAATTGGTTCATGAAATTGTTTAATATGATGAAATTATATCATATGATACATTTTTTGTTGAAATTGTTTCATATTTTGGTGGTTTTACGTGAAATCAAAAGGTTTTATAAAAATATATGAAACAGTTTCATAAGAATGAAAAAGTTACGTAAAAAATACCGAAATATGAAACATTTTCATCAAAAAATGAATCATATGATATAATTTCATCATATTAAACAATTTCATGAATCAATTTCATTAATTTAACCTATGAAATAGTCGTTTTGAAGAAAGTTCACAAGTTCACACAAAAAAAAAGTTCACAAAAGAAAATCCCTCTATATATATATATATATATATAAATGTCGTACGATTGATGATGACGGTGATGTCTATTGTTGTTTTCTTTTTTTTTTAGTTATTTATTTTATATAACATTTAAATATAAATATAATTATTCATATTTTAAATAAAAACTATATATATACTTATTTAGGTTTAAGTCGGGTTAGCCTAGGGTTGTTAGACTGGTAAGTGTCGTCGGAGTTAACCGTCGTCCGTCGTTGAGAGCGGCGCGAGTCGGGTCGCGTATAAACTGTTTAGACCCGCTTGACGTTCCGCGGTTCTCGTATAGTTTTTACCTAGCACTTTCGTATGGTGGTTGGGTTAACTTGAGGGTTGGATTAACTAGATAATTATAGGGATTATTGTGAATAATGGTAATGTTTATAATTATTAAAATTATTCCAGGTTTGCTGTGATTTGTTCGTGCTTTGACGTTCTGCAATTAAGGTGAGTTACGTTATGCATGAATTATGATATTGTATGTTTGTGTGCACTTTATAGTGTGGATAGGGAACCACATGCCCTTGGTGAGTTGTGGGGGCCGACCCGTGTCCTAACTAACGGGGGAAAGGGAATCCACATGCCCTTGGTGAGTTGTGGGGGTCGACCCGTGTCCAAACTGACGGGAGTTATGACCTCATGAGAGTCGAGTTTTGCTTGGTTTAAATGTATGCGATATGTGATATTTGTGATTGTTTGGGAACCTATATCGGTATATGTGCATGTGATATTGTGGTTTGTGTGTGACGCTAGTTCACTAAGCGTTTTTCGCTTACCCTGTTAGTTGTTTCCCTTTTTCAGGTGCCGTTTCGGCTAAGGATAAGGGCAAAGCTCCAATGTGACTCCGAGATGATGATTCCGACGACAATTTGACTTTTGTCATATTTATTTATTTATTTGTTAAAATTGGGTTCTTGGTGGATTTTTAACTAAATGTTGGATTTAAAATTTTTAGTTCTTTTGAATTAATTTTTAAGTAAACTACTTAAAGGATATTATTTTAATAAATCTTATTTTCGGAAAAGTAGTGTTACAAAGTTATAGTCACACACACTTGTCCGTTACCTATATCAATCGGCAAACACTATCAAGAGGAGATTCTATGTGACGTTCTCGACATGGATGTTTGCCACATTATGTTGGGCCGATCATGGCAGTTCGATAATTATGTCACTTACAAGAGCCAAGACAACATCGTGATATTCCGTTGCGGTGACCGAAAGATCACCATGAGAGGAATTAACGGCTTCGCTCAAAAGCCACCCGAAAAGAATGAAGTCTTACCAAACAAGGTTGAAGGTGTAGTAGTTCTCGAATCACAATGCGAAGCTTATACCGGTCTGAAAGACTCGACAACAGATTTCATGCTAGGAAAAGGAGGCAAAGGTGAAGTCATTGAGGGCATTCCGGAGCCACCGCAAGAAATTGTTTCTGTCGTACTCTAGCCATCACAATCGTATGCTCTCAAAATTGAAGTGAACTCGGGGTCGAGTTCTTTTCAAGTGGGGGTGACTGATACAGATCGGTTTCGACATGTATCGGAGGTTCTTAACTATTTTCGAAAACCCGGAAGATACGCTCGAAAAAGAGGGAAAGTCAAATGCCGAAGTCGAGCAGACCTCGCGGTGCGAGCCTGACGCTGACAGTTGTGCACATCTGATTAATTCGGAAGCGATTGCGTTTATAAATTTATTTAAATATTTTATTAGTTGATAATAATTAGTAATTAGGATTATTATTAAGTTTTCATATTGTTTAGTTTTCTTAACGTTCAAGTTTTATAATAGATTTAGGTTAATTTAGATTCCATAATTTTATTTAGGTTTAGATTATAAATAGAGTTATTATGTTTCTTTTGTAATTCAAGTTATTATTCAATAAAGTTTATATTTTTTTGAAATTATTCTCTTGTTTTGAGTTTTACGTTTCATAATTCTCGTTATCCTTTCGGGTTTGACGCTTGTCGGTCCGTTCCGCGTTTTCCCACTACGTCAATATATATATATATATATATATATATATTTTCATTTTTATTTGAATTTATATATATATATATATACAAAGAGTTTAGTACAACGAAGTGTTATCAAGCACAACAAAGAGAAATTGAATTGCTAATGTACATCGAGATATACAACCGCTTTACAAACATAGAGCTTCTCTTTTTATTTCAATTTATTTATGTGAATTTCATATTTAAAAAGCTCTGTCTGGAAAATTACCGCCCTGCCATGAGGTTGTTATTTTTCCGATTCTTATGTTTTAACTTTAAGTACTTGAATTTACCAAGATTAGAAGCAATAATTCAGATACCTTTTTGTCAATTTCTTTCTAAATCTCAATATCAGAATCAGATTACAAGTGTGTTAGGGACCGGGTTTGAGCCGGGGACGGAAATGGGAGAGAGGACCAAGGATGGACCGGGTTTTATTCGGGTTACGAACCGGGGACGGGGTTAGGATCCCTGTACATGCCGAGGACCAGGGCAGGGGATGGGTCCATGTACAAAAAACCGGGGCCAGGGCCGGGGAATGGGATGCCCGCCCCAAACCCGCCCCGTTACCACCGCTACCCCAAAATCCATGACCCACACCCACCCCACATTAAAAAAAATATGGGATACTTCTTCAAGATGTATCAAACTATACTCAAAGTTTTATTGTGTGAATCTACTTATCAAAAATGTTTTTTGATGTATCAATCTTTTTTTGTTATTGTGTGTATGGTGGTGACCTGCTCAACCGGTTATCAGTCGGTTACCGGCAATTAGTGACGGCGATGAGAGGTTCTGGGTGACAGCGATGGCGGTCAGGGGCGGAACATTGTCGTTGTAGGCTCCGGGGCAGAAAAATATTTTTTAATGTGAGTTTTTTTTTATATGATGTATTATTAAATTTCAGAAGAAAAAGACTAAAAGTAAGAATATTTGAATTACTACCTGAAAAATGATACAAAAATTTTGTTATGCTTTTGGAGTATTATGAATCGACAAAAGGAAGTCTTTATATTAGTAGTATGACAATAGATAATATTATTTAAACACGATATACTAAAGGGTTATTTCTTTATATTATTTAAAAACTAGTTTTTACATATAATTAGTATTATAATGATATAATATGTAGTGGAGTAAAGGGTAAAATGATAAAAATGGGTAAACTATTTTCTTATTTAACGGAAGTTACTTAAATTTATTATTTAAAAGGTGTTTTTTACATATAATATATGTGACAACCGTCAGTTCCGACCTCCAGGTTAATTTACGCGTTCAGTCACTCTACAGCATTTCCGTAGGTTAGAAGTTAGTTAAATAAGTTTTAAGATGAAAATAGATTAGTTTGCGAGAAAAAGTTAGGTTAAAATCCTAAGAGTTCCGAAAACTGCCCGAAAAAGCCCGAACCGGCCCGAAATCACCCGATAATCCTAAAATGCCAGGATTAAGATAATTTTTGGAAAATTTAGTTATAATGTTTAAATTATATGTAAAGTAACTTAATTAACCTAAAACCACTTTCGAAAAGTTAGAAATTGCGAAAAACCGACAAAAACCCGGTACCGCGTCAAATTAACAGTGTCAATTGTACACTGTTTTATTTAACAAAAAAAAAATAAAGAGAGAGTGGGTGGGACCCACTAGGGGCCGGCCACACCACCCCCAAGGTGGCCCTTCCCCTCTTTCATATAAAAGCCATCATTTTCTCTTTTTTCCAAACAAATCTCATAATCACTTTTTCAAATCTTCATCTCTCTCTCCATTTCTCTCTACTCTCTCTCTAAAACTCAGCCAAGAACACCTCTTGAATCCAGATTTTTAAAGGTTTTTAAAACCTATTTGAGATTAAGATTGGGTGTTCATCAAAGGTAAGCATAGTTAGATGATTTCTACTTCGATTTTAACTCATTTGTGAGTTTTTTCTTCTTCTTTTTCAAGGGTTTTAACCCCTTTTAGATTCAAATAATGAAACATGTGTTTGGGAAAGAGATTGAACCTTAGAACATGTTGTATAACATTCTATGAAGGTGAAAATCAAGGATTTCCCCATAAGAACACAAGAAAGGGATCAAAAATCGTTTAGATGATGTTTTTGACCACCAAACTTGTGCTAAACTTCATCAATAGTTCATGCATGGGTTTGGATGGTATGAAAGCATATTGTAGTTGTAATACATTTGAATAATCTGAGTTATGGGTGATATAGCAAGAAAAACCCCGAAATGGTATGATTTTATGTGTTTTGGTAGCATATTGGATGTTAAAATGTTGGACAGATTCTGTCAAAGTAGTTGCATGCACTTTACACGACCCAAAAAGGGCTTTCTTGAACTTATTTCTTCATGAAAATTTTATGGGATGATATTTAGTGTGTTAGGGTTCAAACCCCACTGGAATGGTGCAAAAACACCAAGATTTGAACCCAAACCACCATAAAACATTTTTGTGTGCAACAGTGTTTTGGTCAGAAACTTTGGTCAACTTCAAACTAGCATAACTCCTTGATTATTTATCTAAAATACGATTTTCTTGATTCTAAACTCAAGTACTTTGAGTTAGCTTTCTAAAAAGTCCAAGATCATGTCATTTAGAGGTGTTTTGGGACTTCAACCAATGAGTTTAAGTTGGTGGTGTAGGCTGTCCTCTTATGGCAGATTACACATGCACCACTTGAAGAGGTCATGTCTCCCTCAAAAACCATCCTTATGACATGAAACTTGTCTCAAAAGTTTGGTTTATGTTTTAGCTAGAAAATCTCTTTGGAAATTCGTGATAAAGTGGTGTATAGAATTATTTATGAATAAAACAAGGACTAAAGGTATTCTGGAAATTCAGCCCTTACCACTGATTTTGTAAAAATGTTTAAAAATAGTAAAAATTCTCTAAAAATCATGAAACTTGGTGAAAATGTTCCTAACATCCCCTAATTCAGGGGGTAAAAATTTAAAGACTCAATAGTTAGAGGACCTAAGTTCAAAATGACAATTTTTACAACTCAAAAATTTTGACAGATTCTGAAAATTTCTTAAAAGCTCAATTTTATAAAATTTGAACTTCTAAAATGTTTAGAAGACTTTCATTTGTGACAAAATGAATTTTTATTGGATTAGGCTATAAAATTTATATAATGGCATATTATGGATTTCGGTACGATTTTAGTTAAGGACCGTTGGACCTAGGACTTACGTTAAAATTTCGTATTTGATAGGACTACCCTAGTTCGGAGCCGGGATTTAGGTCACGCATCAACTCTTTCAAATCCGCACTAAGCACTCAAGGTGAGTATTCACAGCCCCACTTTTATCGTTTTTAATCGTTTTGGGGTGGAAAGCATGATATGATTGAATGAATTTATGAAAATGTTATGAATTGAACTGCTTCGAAATGAGCAAAAATGGATTTAAATGAATTGAATTGAAATGAAATGTAAGTGAGTTAAATTTGATATGTTTATAGCTTGATATAGTGAGATAAAAGGAAAAATATGAATAAGTCCCCGAAGACTACTATTAACTCATAACAATGGGCCTAAAATACACGTGGATAGCGCTATTTGGATTGACATACCCACCTAGAACTGACGAGTGATAGGTGCACTGTATTGAACAAAACGTTCTACGCAAGTGGGATTTACTTCCACCTCTGGGGTAGATAGGGGCAAAGCATGTCATGAATTGGAAAGGATTGTAGTAACTCACTAATTATCTTGCGATTTACAAATCATCCGGAAAATTTACTCACTGTTGGTAGTGAATGAACGGATTCACTCTAACTGTATACGATAACTTAAGCGAATGAACGGATTTGCTTAGTTAAAATTTTGAAAAGTGTAGTGAATAAAAGATTCACCGAAATGTCGTTGCATTTAAAATATTTTGTGCATATGAAAACCTGTGAACTCACCAACTCTTGTAGTTGACACTTGTTTATCATGCTTTTCAGGAAATCCGAAGATCTGATAAGATTATTAGGGGAACTTTTGTATAACACCAGTCATGTCAATTCATATTTTGTTTAAATTTGTAAACCTGAATGATGGTTGGATTGTAATACTTGTAGTACTGTGTAAACTCTTTTAAACTTTTGATATGAATGATTGGTGTGTTTTATTTCCTATCGCGATGAAATCTTAACTGTGGCACCTCGTGGTTCCGCTTTAGCGGGGTGTTACAGATTTGGTATCAGAGCCATAGGTTATAGAGAACATCGGTTTTTTCATAAAAAAAAAAAAAAAAAAACCAAGTACTATAACCAACCTTTTCAAAGGAAATTAAAACCTTTAATTAAAAAGATTTCTAGGCATAGGAAAAATTTAAAAAATTCGTATGATTAGAATAGGTACTGTTCTGGTATATCATAGAAATGCGGAGCCTGATCACCTACGCATAGCCATGATATAAGTAGAATAAGACTTGTGAGCTAACCATGCTGTTAGAAATTTAAAAGTCGGAACTTTCTGAGAATTTCCTGCAAAACATTTTTATTTCTGTGAGTTCGCATTAATATGTACAAGTTTTGAAAATATTTCTAAACTGATAACTTAAAATTTTTCTATCGCAGTTACCATGTCTCAGGAGACCGACCCGTCTGAGCACCAGTCCTTGGGGTCCCACAGACCCTCTAGGAGTCGGAGCGTCGCCTCGCGTTCCCAAACCATCGACCGGGAACGTGACCCGTACAGCGACAGTGACGCTGACTCCCATCAGGTCCCCGTCCGGCCCGCCAGTCCGGCGCGACCTTACGGGCCTGAGACCCATTATGGCCTTAGGGGCAGGCGCACCGCTCGAAAGAGCGTGCCACTGCCTACCCGGATGACCTTCCGCATTCCCTCTGGGGATGGGGCGGGGCCATCACGGGTAAGGGGCCAGGGTGGGTCGTCATTGTCGTCGTCGTCGTCGTCCTCGTCCTCTACATCATCTGGATCTCCGACGCCCTACCGTCCGTCGTCGCCGATACCTAGAGTTGCCCGACCATCACCCGATGCCCGACCACCGCCTGTCGTCCAACCACCGCCGATAGCACCGGTTCCTAGGCACCCACCAGTGGCCCGTGCCCCTGTCCTATGCCTGAGAGGCATGACCCCGCTCGAGCGTCAGGAGGTCGAGCGCTTAGCCCGGGGTCAGGACATCCACGAGCACATGATCGATCATCATGACCACATGATCGATTCCCTGATAGGTGTAGCCGGAGCGGATAGCCAGCAGCTATCCAGAGTCGTGGCCCTCCTAGGTCACACTATGGACTCGCTCAGTCACCTATACACCTTGGTGTATGTGGTGATTGCTCTGGCTATCATCTTGTTTGTCTGGGCTATGTGGGGGGCTGGCTACTAGGAGATGGGATCTTATGCTGATTCATGTTTTGGGGCATGATGCCCAGTTATTGAACACTTATGACTTTTGGTATTTTGGATGACTGTAAAACCGTATGATCGTTTGGATATTTCTTTTGGAAAATGATATGGATATTATGATGGTATGATTTGATATAAGTTGCATGTTATATTTGCATCTTTACGTATGAATGGAATGTTTAAATTATTATGCATCTAATGACCTCGTTAGTTGGTATAATAAGTTTAATAGGTTGCGTAAACACTATGGCTTGAATGAGTGGGTAGTTAGTAAATTGCAAGAACTTAGATTTGCTAGCTCATCACTAAATGCCTTTATTATGGTTATGTTTTAGAAACATGCCTCCAAGAAGGGAAGATCCGGAACTTGCAAGACTCGTTTCGGAGCAAGTCATAGCCTCTCTTCCTAATATAGTTAGCCAAGTGGCAGCTGGATTCAATACTAATCAAAACCAAAATCACGAGCGTAGAGAAAGGGAATGTACGTACAAATCCTTCCGTAGCTGTAATCCTAAAGAATTCCATGGAACCGAAGGAGCGGTTGGCCTGTTAACTTGGATAGAGGGCATGGAATCTGTCCTCCATATCAGCAAGTGTACGGAGGGAAATAAGGTACAGTATGTTGCCTGCTTGTTACAAGGACGAGCTTTAACTTGGTGGAACACTCAAATTCAGACCCGTGGACGTGAGGCAACCAATCAAATATCTTGGGAGGATTTCAAGAAGATGCTTAAGGATGAGTTTTGCCCGCGAAGTGAGATGCAGAAACTAGAAGCGGAGTTGTGGCACCATGAGATGAAAGGAAATGATGTCACCACTTACACTACCCGATTCCATGAATTGGCTAAGCTAGTACCGCACCTGGTAACACCTGAACAGAACCGTGTAGATCGGTATGTCTGGGGATTATCACCAGTAATCCGGGGAAATGTAACCGCAGCAGACCCGAAAACTCTGCAAGAGGCAGTGAATCTGGCAAATCGACTCACCAACAATGCAGTCCGATCAGGAACTTTTCTGAGTGATGGGGCGAAAGGAAAGAGGAAGATAGAGGAGTCTACCAAACCACAATTCAGGGGAAAGATGGGCAAGGATAGGAGAGTAACCAGGAGCTACGGATTGCAGACTCAGATGGCAGAAAGAGAGAGAGGAACGAATCAGAAGTGTGGCAAGTGTGGGAACCTTCATGGTGGGAGGTGTATTGTCTGTTCTAGATGTGGCAGGGGAGGCCATACTGACAAGGGCTGTAAGAAGGGAACTTGTTTTGAGTGTGGGAGCTTAAATCATTACCGGAATGATTGTCCCAAGTTGAACCAGAGACCCTACGCAAATCGAGTGCAGCCGGCAAACCAAGCAAACCAAGCAACCCAAGCAAACCAAGCAAACCAAGGAAACCGAGGAGGACTAGCTCGAGGGAGAGCATTTGTGATTGGGGCAGAGGAAGCAAAGCAAAACCCCGACGTGGTTACAGGTACGTTTCTTCTCAACAACTATCCTGCTACTGTGCTTTTTGATTCCGGAGCAGATAGGAGCTTTGTATCGTTAGAATTCAGACCTAAGATAAGTAAAAAGTCGCAGAATCTGAAAGAGGATCATATAATCGAATACTCCAACGGAGAATTAGTTAAGGCTGATAAGATAATCAGAAAATGCACACTAGGATTATCTGGAAAGGATTTTAGCATAGACTTGATCCCGATTAAGATAGGGAGTTTTGACATAATTGTTGGTATGGACTGGATGTCCAAGCATCGAGCAACAATATGTTGTGCTGAGAAGATAGTCATGATAGCATTACCTGATGGAAGATTTCTTGAAGTGTATGGAGACAAGCCAAAGAGAGACATTAAGATCGTGTCTTTTATGAAAATGCGAAACCATCTACGAAAGGAGTGTGTAGCATTTATGGCGCACGTGGTAGATAAGAGTGCAAAAGAAAAGCAAATCCAGGATATTCCAATCGTGCGAGATTTTCCTGAGGTTTTCCCAGAAGAGTTACCAGGATTACCCCCGCAGCGACAAGTAGAGTTCCACATCGATATAATCCCTGGAGCAGGCCCTGTAGCAAGATCACCTTATCGTCTAGCACCATCCGAGATGCAGGAGCTGTCAAACCAACTTCAAGAACTGTTAGATAAGGGATTCATCCGACCCAGCTCTTCGCCCTGGGGAGCCCCTGTGCTGTTCGTCAAGAAGAAGGATGGATCATTTCGCATGTGCATTGACTATAGGGAATTGAACAAGATCACCATCAAGAACCGATACCCTCTTCCACGCATCGATGACCTATTCGATCAACTGCAAGGAGCAACGTACTTTTCCAAGATCGATCTTCGATCGGGATACCATCAAATGCGAGTTCGTGAGGAAGACATCGCAAAGACAGCGTTCAGAACTCGATATGGTCACTATGAGTTCTTAGTCATGCCTTTTGGATTGACGAACGCTCCAGCAGTGTTTATGGATCTAATGAACCGAGTGTGCCGACCTTACTTAGACAAGTTCGTAATTGTCTTCATAGACGACATCCTGATTTATTCGCAGAGCAAGGAGGATCATGAGCAACATCTGAGGCTGGTATTGGAATTACTAAAGGCCGAAAAGCTTTACGCCAAATTTTCGAAGTGCGAATTTTGGATCCGAGAAGTTCACTTCTTAGGACATGTAGTGAACAAAGAAGGAATACACGTCGACCCAGCCAAGATCGAGGCCGTAAAGAAGTGGGAAGCCCCAAAGACCCCAACCGAAATTCGACAATTTCTCGGTTTGGCAGGTTATTACCGAAGATTCATCGCAAATTTTTCTAAGATTGCGCAGCCGTTGACAACCTTGACGCAAAAAGACAAGAAGTTCGTCTGGGGAGAGAAACAAGAGGAAGCATTCCAATTACTCAAGCATAAGTTGTGCAATGCGCCCATTCTAGCGTTACCCGAAGGAACGGATAACTTTGTAGTGTATTGCGATGCTTCACATCAAGGCTTAGGATGTGTCTTGATGCAGAACGAGAAGGTCATGGCCTATGCATCCAGACAGTTGAAGGTCCACGAGAAGAACTACACCACTCACGACTTGGAACTCGGAGCAGTGGTGTTTGCCCTTAAGATTTGGAGACATTATCTGTACGGCACCAAATGCACTATCTTTACGGATCATAAGAGTCTTCAGCATATTCTGGACCAAAAGATGTTAAACATGAGGCAGAGAAGATGGGTGGAGTTGCTCAGTGACTATGATTGTGAGATCAAATACCACCCAGGGAAGGCGAACGTAGTAGCTGATGCGCTGAGCAGAAAAGAAAGAGTGAAGCCTACAAGAGCTCGAGCCATGGGAGTTTTGGTCCAGACTAGTTTGAAAAGCCAGATATTGCAAGCTCAAAGGGAAGCCCTAATGACTGACAACATAAAGAAAGAAACCCTTCATGGCGTAGAAAAGGAATTCGAGAAGAAAGGGGATGGAGTATGTTATTTCAAGGGAAGAATTTGGATTCCAAGTGTGGAGCAGCTGAGGAAAATGATCATGGATGAAGCTCATCAATCAAAGTACTCGATACATCCAGGATCCGACAAAATGTACAAAGGACTGAAGGAGCATTACTGGTGGCCCGGTATGAAAAGAGATATCGCCACTTACGTGAGTAAATGCTTGACTTGCGCGAAGGTTAAAGCAGAGCATCAGAGACCGTCAGGACTTCTTCAGCAACCAGAAATCCCAGAGTGGAAACGGGAGCAGATATCGATGGACTTCGTGACTAAATTACCCAAGACCAAAAAGGGGCATGATACGATTTGGGTAATCGTTGATCGACTCACGAAATCAGCGCATTTCTTGCCAATAAAGGAGACTTATAGCATCGATAAGCTTGCACGGTTGTATGTCGATGAGGTTGTTATGCGACATGGAGTCCCGATTTCGATCATCTCTGATAGGGATAGTAGATTCACCTCGCGATTTTGGCAATCGCTTCAAGCAGCTTTGGGCACTCGTGTGGATCTAAGCACGGCTTATCATCCTCAAACCGATGGACAAACTGAGAGAACCATTCAGACATTAGAGGATATGCTACGTGCTTGCGTGATTGAATTTGGAGGTAGTTGGGACGATCATCTACCTTTAGTCGAGTTCTCCTACAACAACAGCTATCATGCCAGCATACAGT
Organism: Centaurea solstitialis; assembly: GCA_030169165.1. Taxonomy (NCBI): domain Eukaryota; kingdom Viridiplantae; phylum Streptophyta; class Magnoliopsida; order Asterales; family Asteraceae; genus Centaurea; species Centaurea solstitialis. The sequence goes on along the minus strand of CM058046.1, from coordinate 54,256,528 downwards.
GTGCGCCATACGAGGCACTCTATGGACGCAAGTGTAGATCCCCACTTAATTGGTTGGAAGTGGGAGAGAATAAATTGATTAGGCCGGATGTCGTGCAGGAGACCACCGACAAAATCAAAATGGTTCAAGAAAAGTTGAAAACGGCCAGAGATCGCCAGAAAAGTTATGCCGATAATCGGCGAAAGCCGTTGGAATTTCAAGTTGGTGACAAAGTGTTACTGAAGGTATCACCATGGAAAGGGCTAATAAGATTCGGAAAGAAAGGGAAGCTGAGCCCTCGTTTTATTGGACCGTTTGAGGTCGTAGAAAGAATCGGGCCCGTTGCCTATAGGTTGAACTTGCCTATAGAGCTGAGCTCTATTCATGACACGTTTCACGTGTCCAACCTGAAGAAATGTCTGTCAGAGGAGACAGTAATTCTGCCTTTGGATGAGATTCAAATTGATGAAAAACTGCGCGCCTCGGAAGAACCAATCGAGATCCTTGATCAAGAAACCAAACAACTCCGGCGCAGCAAAATACCAATCGTCAAGGTACGATGGAACTCTCGTCACGGACCTGAGTTCACTTGGGAACGGAAGGCTTTCATGAAAGACAAATACCCGCACCTCTTCACGAAAGATCGCTTCGGTACCAGCAAGAATTAAATTTCGGGACGAAATTTCTTTCAACCGGGGGTAAATGTGACAACCGTCAGTTCCGACCTCCAGGTTAATTTACGCGTTCAGTCACTCTACAGCATTTCCGTAGGTTAGAAGTTAGTTAAATAAGTTTTAAGATGAAAATAGATTAGTTTGCGAGAAAAAGTTAGGTTAAAATCCTAAGAGTTCCGAAAACTGCCCGAAAAAGCCCGAACCGGCCCGAAATCACCCGATAATCCTAAAATGCCAGGATTAAGATAATTTTTGGAAAATTTAGTTATAATGTTTAAATTATATGTAAAGTAACTTAATTAACCTAAAACCACTTTCGAAAAGTTAGAAATTGCGAAAAACCGACAAAAACCCGGTACCGCGTCAAATTAACAGTGTCAATTGTACACTGTTTTATTTAACAAAAAAAAAATAAAGAGAGAGTGGGTGGGACCCACTAGGGGCCGGCCACACCACCCCCAAGGTGGCCCTTCCCCTCTTTCATATAAAAGCCATCATTTTCTCTTTTTTCCAAACAAATCTCATAATCACTTTTTCAAATCTTCATCTCTCTCTCCATTTCTCTCTACTCTCTCTCTAAAACTCAGCCAAGAACACCTCTTGAATCCAGATTTTTAAAGGTTTTTAAAACCTATTTGAGATTAAGATTGGGTGTTCATCAAAGGTAAGCATAGTTAGATGATTTCTACTTCGATTTTAACTCATTTGTGAGTTTTTTCTTCTTCTTTTTCAAGGGTTTTAACCCCTTTTAGATTCAAATAATGAAACATGTGTTTGGGAAAGAGATTGAACCTTAGAACATGTTGTATAACATTCTATGAAGGTGAAAATCAAGGATTTCCCCATAAGAACACAAGAAAGGGATCAAAAATCGTTTAGATGATGTTTTTGACCACCAAACTTGTGCTAAACTTCATCAATAGTTCATGCATGGGTTTGGATGGTATGAAAGCATATTGTAGTTGTAATACATTTGAATAATCTGAGTTATGGGTGATATAGCAAGAAAAACCCCGAAATGGTATGATTTTATGTGTTTTGGTAGCATATTGGATGTTAAAATGTTGGACAGATTCTGTCAAAGTAGTTGCATGCACTTTACACGACCCAAAAAGGGCTTTCTTGAACTTATTTCTTCATGAAAATTTTATGGGATGATATTTAGTGTGTTAGGGTTCAAACCCCACTGGAATGGTGCAAAAACACCAAGATTTGAACCCAAACCACCATAAAACATTTTTGTGTGCAACAGTGTTTTGGTCAGAAACTTTGGTCAACTTCAAACTAGCATAACTCCTTGATTATTTATCTAAAATACGATTTTCTTGATTCTAAACTCAAGTACTTTGAGTTAGCTTTCTAAAAAGTCCAAGATCATGTCATTTAGAGGTGTTTTGGGACTTCAACCAATGAGTTTAAGTTGGTGGTGTAGGCTGTCCTCTTATGGCAGATTACACATGCACCACTTGAAGAGGTCATATCTCCCTCAAAAACCATCCTTATGACATGAAACTTGTCTCAAAAGTTTGGTTTATGTTTTAGCTAGAAAATCTCTTTGGAAATTCGTGATAAAGTGGTGTATAGAATTATTTATGAATAAAACAAGGACTAAAGGTATTCTGGAAATTCAGCCCTTACCACTGATTTTGTAAAAATGTTTAAAAATAGTAAAAATTCTCTAAAAATCATGAAACTTGGTGAAAATGTTCCTAACATCCCCTAATTCAGGGGGTAAAAATTTAAAGACTCAATAGTTAGAGGACCTAAGTTCAAAATGACAATTTTTACAACTCAAAAATTTTGACAGATTCTGAAAATTTCTTAAAAGCTCAATTTTATAAAATTTGAACTTCTAAAATGTTTAGAAGACTTTCATTTGTGACAAAATGAATTTTTATTGGATTAGGCTATAAAATTTATATAATGGCATATTATGGATTTCGGTACGATTTTAGTTAAGGACCGTTGGACCTAGGACTTACGTTAAAATTTCGTATTTGATAGGACTACCCTAGTTCGGAGCCGGGATTTAGGTCACGCATCAACTCTTTCAAATCCGCACTAAGCACTCAAGGTGAGTATTCACAGCCCCACTTTTATCGTTTTTAATCGTTTTGGGGTGGAAAGCATGATATGATTGAATGAATTTATGAAAATGTTATGAATTGAACTGCTTCGAAATGAGCAAAAATGGATTTAAATGAATTGAATTGAAATGAAATGTAAGTGAGTTAAATTTGATATGTTTATAGCTTGATATAGTGAGATAAAAGGAAAAATATGAATAAGTCCCCGAAGACTACTATTAACTCATAACAATGGGCCTAAAATACACGTGGATAGCGCTATTTGGATTGACATACCCACCTAGAACTGACGAGTGATAGGTGCACTGTATTGAACAAAACGTTCTACGCAAGTGGGATTTACTTCCACCTCTGGGGTAGATAGGGGCAAAGCATGTCATGAATTGGAAAGGATTGTAGTAACTCACTAATTATCTTGCGATTTACAAATCATCCGGAAAATTTACTCACTGTTGGTAGTGAATGAACGGATTCACTCTAACTGTATACGATAACTTAAGCGAATGAACGGATTTGCTTAGTTAAAATTTTGAAAAGTGTAGTGAATAAAAGATTCACCGAAATGTCGTTGCATTTAAAATATTTTGTGCATATGAAAACCTGTGAACTCACCAACTCTTGTAGTTGACACTTGTTTATCATGCTTTTCAGGAAATCCGAAGATCTGATAAGATTATTAGGGGAACTTTTGTATAACACCAGTCATGTCAATTCATATTTTGTTTAAATTTGTAAACCTGAATGATGGTTGGATTGTAATACTTGTAGTACTGTGTAAACTCTTTTAAACTTTTGATATGAATGATTGGTGTGTTTTATTTCCTATCGCGATGAAATCTTAACTGTGGCACCTCGTGGTTCCGCTTTAGCGGGGTGTTACAATATAGTTGATGGAAAGGAAAAATGATAAAAATAAATGTAAACTATTTTCTTATATTGTTTAAAAACTAAGTTTTACATATATTTAATATTAATAATTTAATATGTATTAAATGACAAGGAAAAATGATGATGAAAAACTAATTTTTGCATAAGTGATATTATATAGTTTGTAGTTGAAGAAAACAAAAAAGAATATTAAAAATAAATAAATGGAAGGGTAAGGTTTTGAACCTATGCCCTTAAAGAAGAGGATACAAGGTGATAACAAGTGTAGAAAAATGTGAAACATAATATTTTTCATATATGTACCAAAATATAAAATAAAATATTTGACAGAAAAACAAGGGGACCGGGGGTGGGGGCTGGGGGTGGGGTGGTGAGATGGCCCTGGTGGTTTTGAGGGTGGTATCGGGTGGTGGTTTGGGGGCGGTGTAGTGGTGGTGGGGCGGCGCGGTTTGGAAAGGGTGTTATTAGCGGCAATGGTTCTCGATGACGTTGGTTGCCAGGTGATCGCTCGCGATGGTTTTTGGTCTCCAACGATAGTCTCCGGCGGTCGTTTACTGGTTCAACCGGTAGCAAGTCATTTTACAACACAACAGGAAAAAAATGTTTGATACGTCAAAAAACATTTTTAATAGGAGAATACACACAATAATTTTTTAGGTATGATAAAATTCATTTTAGAAATGTTTTAAAAAAATACAATTAAAAAAATACATGTAAATTAACTAACAGGCCCAAATGACACAAAGCAATGTAACAAAATATTAAGAAAAACAAGCTAATGCCCCTACAAGATGGGCCTACCACTAACTACAAAAGATTAAACAAGAAACAATTACAAATAGGCCCATACAAAATATATTGATAAAACAAATATGAAAATAAACCCAACAATCTTTGTTAAGGATTAAACCGATACCAACTAAGGATGTTTTAAATGTTGTTATTATCTTGTTCATTTGATAAGTCAGTGAGGTGCAATATTGAAGTTTTTTCCCTAGATTAGGAGTAGAATAAAAAATAGGTCTAATAAAAAATTTGTCTAAGATGCATTGGATTGTCTGGTGTAAGGACCTAATGGAAGCTTGTAATACCTAGATGATCATAGCTCCTCTCTAGACTTTTTGTTTTTAATCTATTGTGGTTCTGAAAAAACTAATGAATATTTTGAAAACATGTTTATAATGGAAGATGAGTTTCTAAACAACTTGCTAGTTTTGTTTATTGAAAAGGAAACTACTAGTTTTGGAGGAAATTATAGAAGACTTCAAGACCGCAAAAGTTCTATAGGAGTGATCTTTGACATTTTTATATTTAACGTCTAGTTTTAGATTTTTACTGGTATAACTTTGGATGATGATTTTTTATTATAAAATATATAAGATGTTAGACCCGGCCCGTGCATTGAAAATCTTGTGTTCTGTTCCTAGTCATGACATTTTTACTCTCACCGGTCCCACACGAAACCTAACACCAATGTGAGGGGAAATTTTTGGGCTCAATCAACAGCTACTTTGGTTGGGGGGGGGGGGGGGGTTTGATCCCAAATATTGAATTTCATAAATACAAATAATTCATATAAAATTGTTTTCCCATTATTCTTGGCACAAAATTTCTAAAATAATATTATTCACCATATTATCTTTACATAAAATCGTCAATTCGTTCCACCATCAAAGGGTTCTTATGATATACATTCAGCATATAGATTAAAATATGGACACTATGTTGACCATTTAGAGGAACAATTTAAGTAAATGAACATATGAGTTTCCACATGTTACCTCATGTTAATGTTTTTCATCATGATTTTAAAGTTTTTTGGTTTGAAACCATTTTTTTAACAACCATCAATCTTAAAATCAAAAGTTCATTTCAATTATAATTTACTAACATATATATTCTTGTTTAGGAGGTACAAGAATACCTAGACTCGATCCTGGGTGGATGTGATATTGCACCACATAGTGAGAAGTGTTGGAACACCTTCTACTAGCATTTGCCATAAGTTGCGAGTTGGATAAGCAAACTAGTAACATGTGCTATGTATGTCCTTAAAAATCTTGATGAGTTTGCATATGATTAATTACTTCAACTAAGTTTAGTAGTAAATTTAACATGTATAAAGAGTTTAGAACTACCAAGGTGTTATTTGCTTCAAGTTATTCGGTTTTTAGCTTTCTCCAAACAATCCAACAACTAAACCAAATTACATAGGTTTTAATTGGTTAATTTCAAGTTATTACGTTTGCTTATCAAGTAAATTGAATGGGTAAATTTGAGTTTTAATGCTTAAAATCAAAAGTTCATTTTAGGTATAGTTTATTAACATATTCTTGTTTTAGAGATACAAGAATACCAGGATTCGATCCGGGGTAGATGTGATATACTGATATTTCACCACATCTCCTAGTTAGGTGTCTGCCTGGCCCTCCCTCCCCAATGACGGCCTTATTTCTAGGGAGAAGCGGCGGAACGCCTTCTACTAGCATTTGTCATAAGTCGCGAGTTGGATAAGCAAACTAGTAACATGTACTGTGCAAGTCCTCAAAAACTTAGATGACTTTGTTATTCGTAAATTTGACATGTATTAAGAGTTAGACAACTACCGAGGAGTTACCCATTTCAAGTTATTCGGTTTTCAGCTTTCTCAAAACAATCCAACAACTGAACCGAACTACATTGATTTTAATTGTTTAATTTCAAGTTATTGAGTTTGCTTATCGAGTAAACTAAATGGGATAAATTTGAGTCTTGATGCTTAATGAATCCCTCCATACTGAAAATTCGGTTTACAAATTTCTAAACTTTGATTTACAAAAAGATTACGAATCTTTAGGTAAATTACGCTTAATATTATTGGAATACCAATTACGCACTTGCATTTACGTTAATGGACAATATTCTTATTTTTTCTAAAACCAAAAACTGATAATTAGAGCGACTTAAAATCTAGGTATTATTAAATCAACTTTAAATATCTTTTTCCATTATGCCAACAATAAGTTTGTTTGTTTTTAATATTAGTTAATATTGTCTAAATAATTAAGGCATTTATGAGGCCATCTTTCTTTCATTGTTGTTCCTATTTTTAGCAACCTTGGTGGCGGCGTTGTACAATAAACGTAAACTCACTTAACCGTCCAATCAAATCCGTAAACACTTAATAAGTTAAATTTGTTAAGCATTTAACCCATCAAACAGCTATGCCATCTACTGTATTGAACTGATTAGGATATCCCTAAAAGGTAATAATTGTATATGTTTTTTTGAACGGCAGATAATAACTGTATATGTTAAAATAAGAAAAGAAAGATTCTAACATTGCCAACTAGGGCTAGCCTGGATGGACCAACTCGCGAACTACTCGAGATCGACTCGGTCAAAACTCAATCAAAACTCCACACGAATGAACCCGGTCAAAACTCGAATCGAGATACTAACGACTCGACTCGAACTACCTGATAATCGGCTCGACGCGGTACAAATATGTTTTTTTGTCACGGTTTTAAAATTCATGTTAGTCACGGTTAGGTCTAGAACCGTGACTAAAAGTCATAAATAAAATTGAAGTATTGTTTTAGCCACGTTGTAACTCAATAATGTAAGTGCAAGATGAATCAATCTAGCATGAGAAATGATAGATCTAGTAGAGAGAGAAAGTAGAGAGAGAAAATGTGAAACTCATATGTCATTAATCTTGAAAGGCTTAAAGTACAATACAAGGCAATGAGGTATTTATACCTCATTCCTACAAAATATAAAATGTTCACAAATGGTCCCTCAACTTCTTTAATAAATCTAACACTAACAATCTCCCCCTTTTATAAAAGAAGGAGGGACATACAAAAGAAACAAACAACTACTCGACTAAGATTGCTTCACAGAAGGCTTTCTCAACTTGAACTTGATTTCTGCAAATCTAATATCATTTCTCAGCTTCAATCTTCTATCTATCTCCTTTACAAAATGTTTGATCAGCACCTTGTTTGCAGCTGAGATATCATGTACTTGATGCCTATCCATTTGCAATCTTGTATTCAACCCATCCATCACCATCTTTAAAGTATCATCACAAAATAGCATCACTTCATGAGAGTACATCCTCTTCTTGTTGCCAAGGGAATCTGGATAAACACACGAGATCTTGGTTTCATCTGCATCATAGAACACTGTGTACAAAACAAAGTCCTTTTCTTCACCAACCAGACTTCTTTGTGGTTTGTGACAGAATAACTTTGATGACCAATTCTCGAGTCCCAATTGAAAGTCATACAAATGAGCCAATGATATCGAAGCCTTGACATGTCTAACTATAGCAGTTAGAGCAATTATCTCCTCTTCTGACCTAAAAGCTTTTCCTTTGAGATCATACAAAATCCCAAAGATCACATCAAAGCTCACATCTTGAAAATCAGCTTCAGTAATCACATATTCCTTCCTATCATCTCTGGTGAAAGTGATTACTGGGTACCAATACGTACTCAATCTGTTGGACTTGTAACTTTTTACTGCAACAAACTTGTAGTCTGACACTAAGGCTTCTCTTCTTTGCTTGTTCACCTTCCTCATGTAGATGTACTCTCTCCTTAATTCTTCCTTCAGATTCTCAATCCCATACAACTTCACATAGCTCAACTTCCGCTCATGATAACAGAAACGACTCTTGTACTTTTCTTCCAGATACCTCCCAGTGGCTCTTGTAAATCGATTCCATTCTGTTCTCTTTAGAAATTTCCCCGAGCTTGCTTTCATCTTTTCCCAAAGTTCAACTTTCTTTGGATCTACAGGCATCAAGTCATTCTGTGGCAATACTTCTTCCAATAGAGGACCTTCCACATCATCCGCAGCTTCTTCTTTCTCAAAATCAAATTGTACATCCTCAAACATATCTTTCAATCTGTTATCTTCTGCATACCTTGCATCCTGAATCTCTTCGTTCGGTACTTGGTAATCTCTGATTTCAGAAGCTACATTCTCAAGCAACGCTAGAACTCTATCTATTTCAGATGTAGAACTAGACGCCCCTGAAAACTTCACTCCTCTTTCTTCAGCTCTTTCTTCAGGCATCTCTTCTTGCACCGAACCCAAAAAATCTAGAGTGGACTGTAAAACTGGTTCTGATTCCATCTCTTCACCTCCCGTTAGAACAATTGCATCTCTGTGTCTTGCAGGTTGTTTCTCTCTTGGATGCCTTTCCTCAAGCCTGTCCACAATTCGTACATTTGACGTGGTTGGTACCCTAGACGGCTCACTTTCAAGTTTCCTTCTTTTCCTCTCCCCCTCATGACGATCATGATCATCATGATCATCATGCCGTCTAGTGGGCCGTCTAGCAGCAGCTTGACATGTCTCTTCAATGCCTCGAATCCGATCAGATAACTGTGATAAGCCATCAGTGAACATCTGGTTGATCTCGGTGAATGTCTTGGTAAGGGAGGCATCAAGAGTAGCCTGAAATTGCTGAAATTCCGTATGAGTAACCAAGTGAGCCTGAGACCGTTGTTCTTGAATAGCTCGTTGTTGTAAAGCAGTCTGTTGTTGTAGAATACTCACAAGGTCACTATCTTCAGCTGAACCTGATTCCAAGAGTTTAGAGAACAACAACCCCTTCAACTCTGGAATAGTAAGTGAATCAGCCGCTGACTGAGAAGGCTGTGAAGGAGGATCAGACATTGGAGCTTTACCCTTAGCTAACAGAGCTACTTGCTTTTCTAAGGCAGAAATACGAGCAGTCTGCTGCTGAATAACCGTTGCCATCTGTTCATTGTTAGCTCGAAACAAAGATCGGGTAATAAGCTGATTGGCCGTAACAACAACTGGAAGACGCGAGAGATCAACATCTGATGACGATGTCATGCCAATCGGAGGAGGTACTGAGATAGATGGGGCAGACGAGGCAGAAGAAGCCGAAACTGTGGAAGATGTGGAAACCGGGACTGAATCTGACAAAGTACTACCAATGGGTGTTGAGGAAGAACCCAAGATAGTAGATTGTTGCCGTAACTCCGTGACAATAGAAGATGTGGGCAAACTAACACCGAGGTCACTCAGACTTCTCGTTGATCCAAGAGTAGAACTCAAGAAACCCATGTTCAGTGTTGGCATGATGTTAGCGCTGATGGGATTTCCCTCCGATCCTGGCAAGCCCGCAACAAATGCAGAACTCACTACGGTGGTTCCGGCAGGGCTACTAAAGCCTCCTGCAAAGGTGGTTTGTACCTGTGTCCTAGCCAAAGAAAGATTAACATTTGAATCAAGTGGTTCTAGACTCGATGAGTGAACAAGTGAAGTCGTGGGCGGGGGCAGCTGCCTCACTGTGTCGGTACCACCAACCTCCAAGTGAGGAATGGGTACAAGTTGTGGTAAGTCCCCGTGAGAAATTGAAACTACCGTTTGTTGAGAAACGGTAGAGTGGGTGAGTTGGGTTGTGCATTGCATGAGTGGGGATCTCATGTCTTTTTCAATAGGTGGTGGCAACATATGCTCACCCCTAGTAGATGTGGCTACCCGGCTAGACTCGGTGTGGGAAGGGGTTTGTACTTCTTTTCTGGCCCCTGTCTCACTCTCATCAATTCTTTTATCTCGCTCAGCCATCCTTATGTCACCTTGAGTCAACAACCGACTCGAGCCTTGATCAGGCATATCATCATCATCATCATGGTCATCATCATCCGGTGATCCGTGAGGATCAACAGCCAAATCATCACTTGAAGAAATACTATCTTCAGAAGCGGAGTCATATCCCATAAGCCGATGAAGACGTTGTGCCAACTCATTCGGAGAGTAGCATCGTGTGTCGGATATTTCCACGATCGGTTGAGATAAATCAAGTAAAGACTCGGCAACTTCCTCAAGTTCAGGAAATTCACCAACGAATTGCTCATTTACCGGTGAAAGAGCAAAATCATCCAACTCAGCTTCAACATGAGTATGCAAAATAGGTGACGTGGCTCCGTGCTCATCTTCAATTGTAGCGAAGACATCATCCATCTGAACTGCCGAACTGATTTGGCCCAGTTGAGCTGCTACATTGATGGTAGACGAGTGAGCTAGCTGATCAGAATGGACCCCACCTTCACCCCTCTCGGTATTTTCCCTCAACACACCCTGACCAAGATCCCGTGATCGTTGGTCCCTAAGAACTAAACCCTCACTTCTAGGGATAACACCTTGGGTAGGTCCCTCCGGCTCTGGCTGGACCATAGGTGGAAAACGAGACCTATACTCTCTCACACACGCCACATTCTGATCAGCATAATCTAACAACTCAGAGAACAATGGGACTTCCGGAGCATACACCTTCTTTGGATAACGAATTGACTGCATGTCATGTATCTTCACTTTTTCCGCATCTGATCGGCGCGGAATATCTGGATTCTGACGCATCGCACTTGCAATAATAGTGCTTAGAAATCTCGGGTATGGTAGATGCGTTTGCTTCTTGGCTAGAAGCTCCTTCAGATCATGAAATATCAACGAAGCATAATCATAATGCTTGTTGAATAAGACTCCATAAAACAGAACCAAAAATGACTGTGTCGCCGTGTCTTGTGCCGTACGCTTCCCCGTCAAACACCTACTTAGTATCGTGAACAACGTGTTGTATGTTGGAGGTAGGTTGGACTTGTTGAACTGAGACGGTGCATTTATTGCTTCCAGATGACCAACTGATTCAACTCCAGCCATTGCATCTGCCAATGATGCAAACGGTTCAAACTGAGTAGCATTCGGACGACTGTTTGCTGCTGGAAATCCCAGTACACGTCTAAACTTGTTGACTCCAAAACTGATGGTATAGTGATCCAGCTCGGCTGTAAAGTGATGATTTCCCGGATCAGCATGAAACTGCAGAGTGTGCCATACTTGTTGCGCATAACTCATTGGAACCTCTACTGTCTGTGTAAGAACAGTGTACAAAGGATGATTTCGTAGAATGGCAGTAATGACCGGAGCCTTCACCCTTGCATGAGGATTAAAAGGAACGTTGTTCGATATTGACGGTTGATATAATGTCGGACGAATCAGTTGTCTATCCGCATCAGCATTTGGATTGTGTGGAGTTGATTGTATTGAGATTATGTCTGAAATCTCCATACCATCTGAATCTGGGAAAGTATAATCTTCCATTTCTGTAATTCATAAAAAACATTAGATAAAGCTTTTATATGTAGATTTTTATGAAAAATAAGTGTGAAAAAATAATTCACACAGTGTGGGACTTGAGAAACAAATACCCAAACAAAAGACCATTTGTCCAAAATACTGAACTCTTTAAGATTAAAATACATATAAGCCTTCCATTTGTTTAAACTTCAAAACTTCTCTTAAACTTGAATTTAACCAATAAGTGCCATGTTCTTAATAACGAAAGACTTATACATAATTTGTTTAATAAGTTCAATACATTGTAGAGTTGAAGGTCATTCGTAAGGTCAACAATAAGAAGTCCAATGTCTCAAGTCCTTATGATCCGGAACAACGGGTCATTCACACGTTTCGGTTTAAAAAATATCAAGAATACATTCCCAAGAGGTTAACCCGTGTTTTAAGATAAGTTGTTACAAACATTTTTAATCTACTAGCCTAATCGGTATATGACCGAGTGAATACCTATAGGCTTCGTAGAACCCGGGATACGTATACAAGACTCACACGACACAAAGTACACTACAGATTCTTGAACTTGACAGCAGCAACTTGAACAAATCCGCACGAGTTTGAAATTCCAGAAAGATTGGAATTGTGAATCGAAACACCATATTTATAGGACTGATATCTTAATGATGATGAGATGGACACGTGGCATGTAGCAATTGGACCAACAGTATCTCGAGCGAAGAATCAGGTTTCAAAAATGTCGCTCGAGATAGATAAAGTGGCTCGAGATAGATGAACCGACTCGAGATACTTATCTCGAGTGTATGTCTCGAGTCCAACTCGAGTTACTTTCAACAAATATCAAACAAAGAAAATACAAGTACTCGAAATGAATGAATCGAGTTAGATGTCTCGAGTTAGATGACTCGAGTTATGTAAACCGAGTTGGTCAATAAGAATAACTCGAGTAGTATGACTCGAGTTGGATGACTCGAGTTATATGGCTCGAGTTACATGATTCGAATTAAATGTGCTCGTGACTCGAGTTAGATAGCTCGAGTTGTTGTACTCGAGATGTGTATGACTCGAGTTAAAGGACTCGAGATGAATGACTCGAGTATCAAGAATCTAGATACTCGACTCGAGATAGATAGATCGAGTTACACAACTCGAGTGATATGTTCGTGAAGTGTGTGACTCGAGTTGAGAGACTCGAGTTGTGTATGGCTCGAGTTGAGGGACTCGAGGTGTATGTTGTGAGTGCTCGAGTTGAGAGACTCGAGATGTGTATGGCTCGAGTTTGAGAGACTCGAGATGTATGTGGCTCGAGGTGAGTATGCTCGAGTTGATTAACTCGAGTTGTATGGGAGACTCGAAATGTGTGTGGCTCGAGTTGAGAGACTCGAGTTACATGACTCAAGTATCATGACTCGAGTTAGAGGTGCTAATTATGAATGACTCGAGTCAATTACTCCCCCTACCATAATACTTGCATAATGCTCCCCCTTAAACTATGCATACCTGTATTTACCTGTAACAGATAGATTCATAACAGACGTACGAACCTGTACCAGATAAGCTCCCCCTTGACAAAACCATATTCTCAGAAGAAACAAACACATTAGTAATCAACATGAAAAAGAATAAGAGAAATACTAAAAGTAATCAACTTGAAATAAAAATAAACAAAAAACAAAAGAAATAAACTATATTTCAAAATACACATAGAAGATCAATGACCATACCTGATACAGTATTTCATTATACTGCTATGTGTATGAGGAAATATAGCTTATACAATCTTTTTGTCAATCATACCAAGTCTAGAGACAAGAAATTTAAAACGTTTCTCATCTAGGGCCTTGGTAAACAAATCAGCAAGTTGATATTCAGTATTGACAAAGTACAGCTCTATATTTTCTTTTTCCACATTGTCCTTTAAAAAATGATACCTGATATCAATGTGTTTGGTTTTCGAGTGTTGAACCGGATTAGCTGAGATGGCAATTGCACTTTTTGAATCACAATAGATGGGTATCTTTTTGTATTCAAGACCATAATCACGAAGTTGTGACTGCATCCAGAGTACTTGTGAACAACAACTCGCAGCAGCAACATATTCAGATTCCGCAGTGGAGGTAGATACACATTGTTGCTTTTTGGATGCCCATGACACCAACTTATTTCCAAGAAATTGCAAATGACCTGATGTGCTCTTCCGGTCCATATTGCAGCCACCATAATCAGCATCAGTATACGCTTGTAGCTCAAATCCAAGACCTTTTGGATACCAAATGCCATAGTAAGGAGTCCCTTTTAAATATCGAAAAATACGCTTAACTGCAGCTAAGTGAGACTCCTTTGGTTTGGCCTGATATCTAGCACACACACATGTTGCAAACATGATATCAGGTCTGCTGGCAGTGAGATACATTAAAGAACCAACCATACTTCGATAATTCCTCAAATCCACATCCTTTCCTTCATGATCTGGGCCAATGGAATTACCTGTAGCCATTGGAGTTCCTATCGAATGACATCCAGACATATCATACTTCTTCAGTAAATCAAAGATATACTTGGATTGATTTATGAAGATGCCATCTGAAAACTGTCTAACTTGAAGACCCAGAAAGAAATTAATCTCTCCCATCATACTCATTTTAAATTCTTCAGTCATGACATTCTCAAACTTTTTACACAACTCCCGACTAGTGGATCCAAAAATAATGTCATCAACATAGATCTGAATGACCACAATATGTTCGCCTTCCTTCATCAAGAACAGGGTTGAATCCACCGAACCTTTCTTAAAACCCTTGGAAAGTAGATGTTTAGACAACTCCTCATACCAAGCACGTGGTGCCTGCTTTAAGCCATATAAAGCCTTGTCTAGAACATATACATAATCTGGATGTTCTTTGTGTACAAAGCCTTCTGGTTGAGCGACATAGACTTCTTCTTTCAAATGACCATATAGAAATGCTGTTTTGACATCCATTTGAAAAACAGTGAAATCCTTGTAGGCAGCATATGCCAGAAACATACGAATAGCTTCAAGTCGAGCAACAGGTGCAAAAGTTTCATCGTAATCAATGCCCTCTTGTTGACGATAACCTTTGGCTACAAGTCGAGCTTTGTTACGAACAATTATGTTATTCGCATCTTTCTTATTTTTGAATATCCACTTAGTATCAATAACTGATTTAGACTCAGGTAACTTGACCAACCGCCATACTTTTAAAGCCTCAAACTGATTGAGTTCCTCTTGCATAGCAGTAACCCAATCCGAATCTTGTAAAGCATCAGATACACGTGTTGGTTCAATGTTACTCAAAAATACAGAAAAGTTGCACTCATTTGCAGAAGCAGCTCGTGTTTGAACACCAGAAGTAGGATCACCAATTATCAGATCAATAGGATGATCCTTTGTCCATTTGAACCTGAGCACAGTTGATCGGGTTCAAACTTGATCATCGGAATGCCAGATACTAACCTTTCTTTGACCAGTCTGTCAAGATATCTGTAATTCAAATGAGACAATCGACGATGCCAAAGTAAAGATTGATGAAATGACTTCTGAGTGATTAGACACTGAGATTTCTTTGCAAGCATATGTCGAAGTTTGATCGTATAGAGATTAGTTTTCCGAGTGCCAACTAATAATTCTCTACCCCATTCAGTTCTGACAGCACATCGACGTTTATTAAAATTTACCTCTAAATCTTTATCACAAAATTTGCCAATACTGAACAAGTTATGATTCAAACCTTCGACATGTGCTACATTATTTATTGTAATATCCTTACACACAATATCTCCATGACCCACAACTGGTGACAGTTCATTATTACCAAATTTGACTGAGCCTCCATATTCTTCTCTGTAATTAGACAGAAGCTCTTTCCTCCCAGTCATATGTTTGGAACACCCTGAATCGAGGTACCATTTATGACTGGCCTGCAATGAGGAAATCATTTGGATTTAGGAACCCATTTAAAAATGGGTCCACTCCGTGCATTACTCTTAAAAGTACAAGCAATTGAATCCCAATAATACTTTGTTCCTCTAAGCATATTAAAAACATGAAATGGAACATACGTAGGAACAGAAGAACGAAGAGTCGTAGAGAAATTAGATTTAGTATGATGTATATTCTGTGAAGAACGTGAAGTATGAGAAACTGAAGAAACAGATGTAGATCTTTTATTCACAGAATTGAATTTGGAAGGTACATTATTTTTAGAATTCAGTTTGTTTCCCACACTAAACTTGCTATTTGCATATTTCATACTAAAATCTAATTTCTTAACAGTCCTCTTCGTTGACCTCTTCTTTCTTGACTTCTCAAGGCTCACACTGTTGGAACTTCCTGTAGAAGGATTAGTACAGATATCAAAAGGTTTCAACTTAGGTTGAACAGTTGGAATGTCTTGTTCAGTTTCCTCAGGAATCACCATGTTCGGATTTTGCTTTTTCAAATCAATGTAATGCTGAAATTTCCGTAACATAGATTTTACTCCTTGAGAGAACTGAACATTGTTGATGTATGCATGAGTGACTGGAGTATGAACAATCTTTTGATTTTTCCCAGCATAGTGATGACCTTCTTCATATATAGACAGTCTTTCAACTAGTCTATCGTAGTTTTTGGTTAAGGTTACACATTTGCTGTTCCAAAATATTGTATCACACTTTTGACGAGAAAGTTTTGTCTTTAACTGTTTAATTGTGTTTTGAAAACTGTGCTTTTCCTTGTCATGTTTCTTTTCTAAATAAGAGATTTCATCATGAAAATGACAAACTTTTGATCTTGTTGCTGAATACACAGGTTCAGAATTTCCAAGAGATTGCTTCTTCGATTCCTTTGAAGATTCACCCAATTCACTATCACTCTTTGACAAATCAGTGGAAGATAATCCAGTAGTTGAGTTTGTTGAAAATGACTGAGCAGTAGATATTTCATCAATAATTGGTTGTTTTGAATTAACAGAGTTGAAATCATAAGGAACCTCAACATCATCAGTTGACATTGCTGAGGGTTCTTTATATTCAAAATAACCTTGATTATTAACAACACGAACAACTTTTTCCTGCTCATCATCAACACCCTCTTTCAAATTTTGGTTTGACCCAGAATTATCTTGAGAAGAGTTTCTGGTTTCTACTAATGTTGACACATTGCAAATTAAATCATTTAGAATTTCTGACACCAGTGAAATTGGTTCAGAATCAACATCAGTAGTATTCCAATGAAGAAAATTCTTTGACTTAGTTAAAAGTTCTGAGTTCTGAATTTTCAAATCTTCAATTTGCTTCTCAAGCTCTGAAACTTTACATTCCAACTCCTTGGTTGATATGTATGGTTTCACTATACTGTTTGATGATTCTGGGTATACAAAGTATACTGGATCATCCTTAATTGAATTGGATTTAATCTTCAGAGTATCATCATTATACACAAACTTGACCCTATGATATTTAGAATCATGGTACAGAGGATCATGTAGTTTCATATGTTGCATCTCTGAAAATTCTTCCTTCATTTGAAAACCTTTTAACGAAGGAAACCTCTTACTCATTAACATGCTCGTAAGATCATAGAATGCTGCATTTTCTTTAAGAGCTTTTTGTAAATGGTTTGGATTTTTAACTCCAAGGTTCTTTTTCAAATAATTTGGATTTGTGTATCCAAGACCTTCTTTGGAGTAATAATCTCTAAACTCAACTTGTTTATTCAAGAAAATTGTATGCTCAGTTTGACCTATCTTATGAAGTTTAAAATCAAGATCTGAAATCATCTTATTTAGCTTAGAAACATTTTCTTTTTCCACACTCAAGCTGATGGTTAAAAAATCAATTTCCAGCTTTTGTGACTTATGTTCAGCTCGAATTGTCTCAAACTCATTCACTGATTTTTGCAATTGTACACATTGAGAACTTAATTGTTCTTTTTGTTGCAACAAATCAGTAATTTCGTTAGTTTGTTTTAAAATGACAAGTTCGAGTTCTTTATTTTTGTCATGAATTAATGTTGTCACTTCAAGCATTTTTCTATTATGATCAGCAAGAGAAACAGAACGTACCGTCGAAGTTTCACCTCCACTCTCTATTTCCTCATCAGATTCTGATTCTTCCTCCACTAAGCCCATAAAGCACATCTGTGCTTGATCATCATTATCAGAATAATCCAGCCATTCTTCATCATCAGCCATCAACACTAATCCTTGTTCTTGCTTCTCTGCCAGTTCCAACTTCTTCCTCAGTAGTTCCACTTTCGACATCTTAGTAGTACACCCTTTTGCAATATGTCCTGTCTTTCCACACTTATAGCAAGTTATACCAGCTTGACCTTTCCTTTCCTCTGTTTTCTCTGAAGTATCTTTGACAACCTCTTCTTTCTTAGTAGCATACCTGTCAACATACTGATTTTCAACTCGAGGAGGATATCCTTGTGAACTTTGCATGTGGTTTCTGTTATAGCCTCGTCCACCTCTTGTAGAAAATCTTCTGTTGTTCGACCCAGACCTATTATAATACTTCTTCTTATAAGCCTCAGTTAGACTCAATAAACTTTGCAACATTTGATCTCTTTCATCTTCATCATTTTCATCCTCATCCTCTTCTTCCTCATCTTCAAATACTTCCAACACTTTAGCTTTCCCTTTCTTTACTTTCTTCTTTGCTTTCTCCTTGTCAGCAAGCAACGCCATAGAATCAGCTTCAGACTTTTCTTTCTTCTTTCGTTCAGCAGCAATTTCGTTCACCTCTTCCTCGAACAATAACAGATTCTCATACACCTCATAAACTTTCAACTCATTTAAAACTTTGTGTTGCTTCACGAATCTTGAAAATTGCTTCCAGTCTGATGACAAGTTGTTGATAAACTTCACAATGTAATCCATTTCTGATCGAATGATATTATTTTTCTTCATATCATTCATCAGTTCCACAAACCTGTCATAAGTCTCTTCTAGTGTTTCATCCTCCTTCATTCTAAAATTTTCATACCTATCCATCAAGTTGGTTACTCTCATTTGATTTCCGACCTTAGAACCCATCATTATCTTTTGTAGCTGATCCCAAATAGATTTCGCGGACTCATCATAACTATCTAACTTGCGAAAGATTTCATTCGGAATTGCTTGAATTAGACAGTTTTGAGCTTCAACATCAATCATAAACCTTTCTCTTTCAGCCACATCCATCTCTGAATATTCTTTTGGCACTTGTCTTCCATCAAGTGTGGTAACTGGGATAGGATGAGGTCCATGTAAAATCGAATGAAGAATTTTATCTCCATCTTTCTTTCTCCTTATGTATAGCTTGAATCTCGAGACCCACAATTCATACTCATCTTTGAATAGCACCGGTGCTTTGGTCTCTGATCCCATTGACATATCATCTCTCCGATTTGCAAGACTCATCTTTAAAACAGATCTTTGTTACTGATTTTATGAGAAATATCAGTTTTGAGAATGATTGAAAAAACTCCACTCGAGATACACAAATAAACTTGGCTCGAGACAAATTACTACTTGGATCGAGTTACACAACAATATAACTCGAGTCACTTGACACTATATGGCTCGAGATACACTTGTGATACAGCTCGAGATACGACTCGAGTTACGGCTTGATATATGGCTCGAGTTACTCCTCCAACTCTTGACTCGAGTTACTCAGCTCGAGTTAAAAAACTATCTGCTCGAGTTACTCCTCCAATTCTTGACTCGAGTTACTTAGCTCGAGCCAAAAATCCCTTGACTAGAGATATCCAACTCGAGCCAACTTCTCTTTCACTTGAGACACTTAACTCGAGCCAAATTCAACTCGAGTTAACCACAATTCGAGCCAAAAATCTCCTTCTGCTCGAATTCTACCTACCACATAACTACCACTCGAGACATATGAAGATTGACTCGAGACATATGAAGATTTACGAACAAAACTCGATTTTCAGCTCATTTTCACTCAAAATTCAACTGATTACTTCTAAATGATTCTAAATCACTTCTAATGCATAAAACTTGATAAAATCATGAAATTACACACAATTTCATGATTAATCAAGTAATATATCTTCAAATATCTTCAAATTTGCACCAAAAATGGAGTTCTTCAAGTTTTCTTCATTTTTCTTCAAATCTTCAATCAATCTTCATGATAAATCTTCATACAATCAGCAAATCCAGCTCTGATACCACTTGTAAGTGCAAGATGAATCAATCTAGCATGAGAAATGATAGATCTAGTAGAGAGAGAAAGTAGAGAGAGAAAATGTGAAACTCATATGTCATTAATCTTGAAAGGCTTAAAGTACAATACAAGGCAATGAGGTATTTATACCTCATTCCTACAAAATATAAAATGTTCACAAATGGTCCCTCAACTTCTTTAATAAATCTAACACTAACAAATAATCATGACAATTAGAAAACTTGTTAAACATAATGTCATGGTTTAAACAAAACCGTGACTAAATTGTTCGTATGGCCACATTTTTTTTGTCGTGGCAAGTAATAATTAAAAACCGTGGCCATAGACATATATATAGTCAAAGTTTTATTTATGACAATTATTATTTGTGACCATAGATCGCCTATGGCCTCATGAAGTCATTTTTCCGTGACCAAAAGAAAATACATATATAGCCACGAAAATATGTAAAACGTGGCCAAAAGTCATGGGTATTTATAGTCATGGTTTTATTATTTTGTGTGACAAAAAGATAACCAGTAGCCACGGTTTATCGTATGAAGCGTGACAATATGTGATGATTTCGTCACAGTTAATATGAAATGTGTGTAGCTATTAATTGTTTAGGTAAAAATTTACCATCGTACGACGACGACATAAAATCGTAAGATATCTTATTGGACCTTAGTCATGTATTAAGATAAGGTCCTGAGACAAGCCTAAAGTTCCGTCGAACATCCGCATAACACCATCGAACGTCATAACGGATTCGTCGAACGATTACTCCAGCAAATATCATACGATTCTCATAAGATAACGTACGATAGTTATCAGTTATCCACTAACGGTCAATATTTTTCCTTAGTCTGTTTTCTTGTAACAGGTAATTGACCGTTATCGAAGACTAAAATCATCATTAAAGGACAAGATATACATCTAATTAATACTCAACCGTTACGACCAGGATTCCCGCGACAGTTACAACCGTTGTCATTAATGAGCTATTATTGACGACCGTTGCTGCAAAATCAACTATAAAAGACACCTGAAGCTCTCATTTGAGGAGATCTGATTATTTCCAAGCTGCTCTTACTTTCTCTCCAATTTCTACGCAAATCTTTGTAATTTACCTTTGATCGAATTGTCATTTCTATTGTAATCGTACGACCGACAGTGTAAAATTGAAGAACATCACCCCTGCTTGGTGATACATAGTACAACGTCGACTATATCTTAGTCGGCCGCAGGTTTTTTCCTCAACATTGAGGTTTTTCCTGCGTCATCAATCTCTTGTGTTCATTTTTGTTTATTTGTTTGTGTGTTTACCAAGTTAGATTCTTACTTTCGACGGATTAGCCTCACAACTTGTCTTACGACGTAATTTGTGTAATTTTTTGAATAAACAATTTGGCGCCCACCGTGGGGCCCCGTCTTAAGAAAATCTCATTTGGTAAAAGCGTTTGTCTACTAATATTTTTTCTCGAGTCTCCTTGAGTACTCATTTGCAGGAATATGGGTGACCAACTTGAGACATCACTGCAACAACAACTTGCTGCTGCCCAAGAGCAAATCCGGCAATTAAACCAACAAACTGTGCAAGCTAACGAGGAACTTGCACGACTTCGAGCTTCAAATGCTACGACAACCTCAATCGCTACCACAATCACTTCGCTTCCTCTCTCGATGCCAATACCACGACCTTCGTTTGATCTGCCACCACCACCACCTCCCGGAGTAAACATGCCACGTCCTTCGTTCAATCTCCCACCGCCGCCTCCTCCACCTGGAATAAACTTCCAATCGAGCTTTGTGCGACCTTCAATACCGCAAAGTTCCCCATTCTTTACCTTTCGGCCTTTTGTTAGCTCATCACAATCAATGCCCGAACATATACCAACACGACGTTGGAACCTCCAACGGTTTCTTTCCATTTAACCCGATACCTACGAGCGATCCTATGGACGCACGACTAAAGATGCTAGAGGAACAAAATCAAAAGATGTTAGCATTACTTACAAAATTACCTGGAGCCGCAGTACCGGTCGACGTCGAGCCAAAGACTGGATTTCAAGCTTCGCCCTATGTTGATGAGATTGCCCTTGTCGACATTCCTAAAAATACAACATCCCAGCGTTCACGCCAAAATACTCTGGAATCACAGACCCCGTCGAACACGTCGCACAATACAAGCAACTTGTATGGACAGTCCCGATTCCAGCACAATTTCAAGAAATCTGCATGTGCAAGAGTTTTGGATCCACACTTACAGGAGCGGCTCTACAATGGTTGATCAATCTAAAACCCAAGAGCATCACATCTTGGTCCGAGCTAGTAAACCAGTTCACACGACAATTCGCAAGCAGTCGCAAGATGCAGAAACAGACCAGTGATCTATACTATGTCGTACAAAACTCTGGTGAGACTATCCGTGATTATTTTAACAGATTTAATGCAGAAATGATCGAAGTCAAGAACTGCGACATCAAGACTGCAATTGAAGCCTACAAACGCGGATTGGACGACTCATCAGGACTATACTTGGATCTTACCAAGTATCCACCCGAAAACTTCGACGACGTACGAGCTCGAATACTTACGCACATGAGAATTGAAGACGATGCTATCTTTCGACGCAAACATTCAAACGACAAGAAGACTCTTGGTCCTCAAAAGCATGAATTCAAACAAAAGAGGGTGAACAAAATTGGAAACTCTCGACAAGAGACCAATAATCGTTCGACCCGTGGTTCAGGTAAAACTAGATATCCAGAATTATCTACTTACAATTTTGCAAGTACAGCTAAGGAGCTAGTTGACGCCCTACGCAAGCTCGACATAAACATACGATGGCCGAAGAAGCCGGAAGTTCCTAACAAAGACAAAGATCAATCCAAATGGTGCGACTTCCATAGTGATCATGGACATACGACGAATGAATGCATCAGCCTGAAGAAAGAGGTCTCCTATTTAAAATCGAAAGGTCATTTAAAAGACATCCTTCCCGACGAAGGAAAGAGACCTGCGTCGCCAGTACACATAAAAGTCGTAAATTGTATCACTGGTGGATCAGAAGTCTGTGGTTTGACCTATTCAGCAGCCAAAAGACACGCACGAGAAGGTCCAGAAGGACAACCAATTCCAGATGAATGCAAGTCAGTAGCCGAGAAAGAACTCGACGCGTCGAAGATAACATTCGACCAAGACGACCTCTCGGAAACTGATCCAAGACATCACGATGCGCTGGTTATTCAATTAACCATCGGGAACTGCTTGACGAAGAGAATCCTCATTGATGGTGGTAGTTCGGCCAATGTCATCTTTGCCGACACTTTAAAGATTATGGGAATTGACAGATCAAACATCGCACGACGAACTACCACATTGATCGGGTTCAATGGAGATACGACGAATACACTCGGAGAAATAGTATTGCCAGTATTTGCTAAAGGCATCAATAAACAAATCAAGTTCAATGTGATAGATTGTCGATCCGCTTATAACGCCATACTCGGAAAACCGTGGATCCACGACATGAAAGCCGTTCCTTCGACATACCACCAGAAAGTGAAATTCCCATCACCTTGGGGTGTGCAAGAGATCGTGAGTGAAAAGAAGATCGCACGTGAATGTTACAAAATCACTATGAAATCGAAGCCGCAGACCATCTAGCAATTACAGAACCAGGATGCAGTCCAGTCGTACGATGATCTTCAACTAGAAGAAGTCGTCCTCGACCCAAAGCATCCTGATCGAAAGGTATTCGTGGGGGCAACCCTGCCTTCTGACATAAAAAATAGTATCATATCTTTTTTGCAGGAACGCTCCGACTGCTTCGCTTGGACGCACGAAGATATGGTGGGGATTGATCCAGATATCATCTCGCATAAGCTGAATGTGGATCCAACCTTCAAGCCGATAAAACAAAAGCGTCGTAAGTTCGCGCCTGAGCGCAATAAAGTTATCAACGACGAAGTTGATAATCTACACAAGACCGGAAAAATTAGAGAAGTCAAATACCCGGACTGGCTTGCGAACGTCATGGTTGTGCAAAAGAAGAATGGAAAACGGCGAGTGTGTATTGATTTCACAGATTTGAACAAAGCTTGCCCGAAAGATCCATTCCCTCTTCCACACATAGATGCAATGGTTGACGCAACAGCAGGTCATGAACTTTTGACATTTATGGACGCCTATTCAGGATACAATCAAATCCTGATGCATACGGATGATCAAGAGAAGACGGCATTCATGACAGATAAGGGAATCTATTGCTACAAAGTAATGCCCTTCGGTTTAAAGAACGCATGATCGACATATCAGCGACTAGTCAACATGATGTTCAAGGAACATCTAGGACGTACGATGGAAGTTTACATTGACGACATGTTCGTCAAATCTGCAAAATCGAACGATCACATACAACATCTACAATAATCGTTCGACATACTACGACAGTATAAGATGAAGCTCAATCCAACCAAATGCTCCTTCGGCGTACGAGCTGGAAAGTTCCTTGGATACATGGTCACGCGACGAGGGATCGAAGCAAGTCCAGAACAGATAAAAGCGATCTTGGAACTACAATCACCCAGAAATGTGAAAGAAGTTCAAAAATTGACAGGTCGTGTCGCAGCTTTAAATAGGTTCATATCCAGGTCGTCCGACAAATGTCATTTATTCTACAACCTCCTGCGAAAGAACCATGGGTTCAACTGGACCGAAGCACACGAAAAAGCTCTGCAAGAATTGAAACAATACATGATGTCCCCATCACTGTTAACGAAGCCAAACGAAGGAGAAAGCTTGTATTTGTATCTGGCTGTAAGCAATAATGCCGTAAGCGCAGTAGTCGTACGAGAGGAAGATCAGCAACAACGTCCCATCTACTACGTAAGTAAATCTTTCCTCGACGCAGAGACCAGGTACACTTCGATGGAAAAATTACTTCTGGGTTTAGTTACTGCTGCGAAAAGCTAAGGCATTATTTCGAGTCTCATCATATTATTATCGTAACAAACTATCCACTCAAGACTGTACTTCGAAAGCCTGAGCTTACAGGACGACTAGCCAAGTGGAGCATATACCTAAGTGGGTTTGATATCGAATTCAAACCCAAGACGGCAATAAAATCACAGGTACTTGCAGACTTCGTAGCTGAATTCAGTACAGAGATAGAACCTCCGACGTACGACGAAGCAAATAATGTGATACTTCAAGACAACAAGCCTTGGATTTTGCACGTAGATGGATCCTCGAACGTACGAGGATCAGGACTTGGAGTTGTCTTAAAACCATCACATGGGAGCAACATAGTATACTCCATACGATGCGACTTCAAAGCAACGAACAACGAGACAGAATATGAAGCTTTGATCGCAGGATTGGATATAGCCCATAAATTGGGGGCAAAACAACTGCATGTACGAAGTGACTCTCTATTAGTCACGAACCAAGTGAATGGAGAATTCCAAGAAAAAGACTCGAAGATGATGATGTATCTCCAAGCTACTAAAGAACAAATCGCACGATTCGAATCGTTTTCGATAGAACAGATTCCGAGAGATCTGAATATGCAAGCTGATGCTTTAGCCAATTTGGGATCTGCATTCAACGTTCCATCCCTGGAAAATATACCTATACTTCATCTCATGACACCAACGATCGAAAACAAAGAAGAAGTACTCATGAATTGTTGGGTGCAAAATCGGATTGTATCCGAGATCACAAGATTGTGCTCAAAGTGAAGACAAAGGCAAAGTCAAAGTGGTCTTCAAAGTCAAAGTTTGCTTATATTGTTTTAGTCCTTTATTGTTTACTTTGTAATAGTTTAGTTTAGTTAGGGTAGAAAGTGTAATTCTTCTATTGTGTAAGGGTTTGAGTGTTTGGGTATAAATACCCATAGTTAGTTCATTTGGAAGGTAACACATGCATACGTATCATTGTGAAAGAGAGAGTGATTGAAAGAGTTATTGTTCTTAAGTGTGTGTGTTCTTGGTGTGTTCAGTATGTGTAAACTTTGATCCAAGAATTAATGACATATGGCTTCCTGAATCATTCTCTACTCATTGCATGTTGATTAGAACTTGAATCTGGAACAACAAGTGGTATCAGAGCTGGAAATTCGCTGAAGATTGGTAAGATTTTTGAGTTTTTTTTGAGTTTTTCGAAAATGGTGGGTTTGAGGATTTTTTATCTCTTCTTTTGATCGTTTTTACCT
This sequence comes from Centaurea solstitialis, assembly GCA_030169165.1. NCBI lineage: Eukaryota > Viridiplantae > Streptophyta > Magnoliopsida > Asterales > Asteraceae > Centaurea > Centaurea solstitialis. The sequence goes on along the minus strand of CM058046.1, from coordinate 54,230,387 downwards.
CTGAATTTGATCCTATATGGTTAATATGATGTTTTACTGTGTTTAGGATTGATTTGGAGTTAAAATTCGTGGTTTTGGGGTGTAATTTTTGAAGTTTTTTACTGTTTTTTCGAGTTTTCTTCGGTTTCCCGCTTTGGTGTTCATAATACCCGAATTGGTGTTCATAGTGCCCGAATCGGGACATTCATAATACCCGAATCGGGAGTTTCAAAAATCCCGAATTAGGATTTTGAAAAACCCGAATCGGGATTTTGAAAAACCCGAATCGGTATTTTGAAAATCCCGATTTCGGATTTTTTTGAGACTCAAATTTTTTTTCCCGAATTGGTTCTTTCTTGTTACCCGACTTGGTATTGTCCAAATCCCGAATCGAGATTGGACCAAATACCAACTCGGAAGTTTGTTCGGTGAGATTTTTTTGTTCACATAACCCGAATCGGGTATTTACAAAACCCGAATCGGGTATATGCAAAACCCGAACTGGGTGTTGAGTTCCACTTTACCCGAATCGGGAATCCCCTTTACCCGAATCGAGTGTTGAGTTAAGCAAAAAAAAAAAAAAATTGGAAGTGGGTGTTGAGTTCCACTTTACCCGAATCTGGAAGTGTTTTTCGGGCGTTTTTTCACGTAAACTTTTTTAGACTTCTTATCTGATTCTATGGTGAAAAAGTTCAGTCATTTTTAAGGTCATTTTTTCCCGAAAAATGCCGGTTTTTCCGAGATTTTGGTGATTTCCGAGAGGTTGATTTTTTGAACTATTTGGTCAATTTTACGATCAAAATCAACTTTCAAATTTTTGAAAAATATTTTTTTCGGGATTTCACTATTCATCGGTTGACTTTCCAGTTGACTTTTTTGACTTTTGTTACTAATCTCTTATTTGATCAAAAGAAGTGTGCAGCTTAGTTACAGTTCCTCAGATTTCCAGTTTTTGAAGTTCAGAACTAGTCTTTCAGCTTCAGTGAATTTACGATCATTTTCAAGTTCTACGAAGATGTCTAGAGATCTTTTGAGCATGGGTTCAAAGTCCAAACCTCCGGTTCTTCAAATTGGAGAATATCCGCAATGGCGTGTAAGGATGATTCAATTCCTTAACAACATCGACAAGACTCTCATGACAAGCATTCAGGAAGGTCCAATTAAGCCTTTCATTGACATTCCCGGTACTCCTGAGACTGCTACTACTCCCGCAATTGAACCAAGAAGAGTGTATAAACTCTTTCGGCATTACAATGAGCTTGAGAAGATCAGAGCGGAAATTGATGACAAAGCTCTAACTTTTCTAACGATGGCAATTCCGAACGATTTATTCAGTCGTGTTGATAGTCGAAAGACAGCAAAAGGATTGTGGGATGAGTTAGAGAAGCAGTTTCAAGGGACGGAGAGATCAATCCAAGCCAAGCTAAACCAAGCAATCGGCGCTTATGAAGGGTTTAAGGCTTTAGAGGGTGAAACACTTGCTGATTCTTACAGTCGGTTCAACATCATTCTGAATGATTTGAGGAGAAATGGAATGCATAAGTCTACTTCTGAGATAAACTTCAAGTTTCTAAAGAATCTCAATCCGGAATGGGATCACTACTAGGTTAATCTTCAGATGAACAAGAACTTGGCGGAAGAAGACTTGCATGACTTGTATTCCATTCTTAGTCAACATGAAGTGAAAGTCAAAGATATTATGACGAAGCAGAAGAGTATTTCTGATTCTTTGGCTCTGTTGACTGAAAAGAAGAAGAGTGTGCTCTCTAGTGCTAGTTCCAAGAAGAAAAGCCATTCAAAGGCTTTAGTCACTGAGTTGTCTGATTCAGATTCAGAAACCCTTGAAGATGACAGTTCTGAATCCGATGTTGATTTGAAGCGAGTTGCCGACAAGCTTGCTCTTTGTCTAGTTCGATTCACAAACGTTATGGGAAGAAGAAGTTCTATTCGAAACCCAAGTTCGATAACTACAAAAGAGACAAGTACAAGCCAAAGGATTATGAGAGAAGGCCGGGGAGGAAGAGTTATGAGAAAGAAAAGACAGATGAGAAAGGAAACGTATGTTTCAACTGTGGCAAACCAGGCCATTTTGTCAAAGATTGTAGAGCACCGAAAGTCAGGGATTTTGACTACTACTCAAAGAAGGCTCAACTTGCGAAACGCAAGAGTGAAGGTAAAGTTTTGATGGCGGAAGAGGAATGTTGGTATGATGATACTTCTGATGATGAGGATTCTGCTCATTTCACACAAGTTCACTACAATCTCATGGCAAGTGTGGAAGAAACCATCAACCTTCACAAAGAGACCGAGGCATCAAATGAGGTAAGTCAAACTCCTTCCGACTCGGATATGTCTGATAATGATGAATGCTCTTTAGAAGAACAGTTTTTAATTTTAAAAACTGAATTTGATGACTTGAAGGAAAAGATTAAGTTCGAAAGAGCTCGAGTCATTGAATTCAGTAATGAATGTGAATTATATAAATCTTTAGCTGATGATCGTGAGCTTGAAAAGGCTGAGATTAGGAAAGAGAAAGCCAAACTAGAATCTCAAATTTCTGAGATGAAGAGTGCTTTAGTCAATTTGGAGTCTGAAAAAGCAGAATATATGATCAAATTTGAAGTTTGTTTTCAAGATAGGTCTGAGGCTTATGCTAAGATAAAACAATTGGAGGATCTTAATATCAAAAGAGGTCAGACTCAACAGACGCTTAAGCTTTTGACAAATAATCTAAAGGATACTAGATTTTACAATCCGAAAATGGGGTTAGGTTTACCTGAAAATGATGTTTTAAAGAAAGCCCCTAAAGGTCTTTATCAGTTTGATAACTTAAGTTTTCCAAAATTAAATGAGACCTTTGTAAAATCTGGTAGTTCATTATCTGATTCTTCGGATAAAGGTAAAGAAAAAGTTGTTGATGACTCAAGTGATAGTTTTTCAGATTTAAAGCCAAAGAGAAAGAATAACTTTGATTTCACATGTAATTTTCAATATGATGATTTAAATCAAAGTTATAAAACAAGAAAACCCGAGTTTTCTCATACTCAGTGTGTTTCTTTGTATTCTCAAGATGTAAAGTCTTTTTCAAATGAATCTGAAAAGCTTAGTAACGATATTGAAAATGAGTCAAAGACTACTGATTCTACTCCTAAATCTGAAGATAAGACAAGTGAACTTGAAAAAGAAACAGATTGTGAAAATCTTTCTGAGTTTATTCAAGTCAATAATCTTTCAGAAAATAAAAGCGTTTCTGATTATGAGTCTGATTCTGATTCTGATGAGACCAAACGATGTTTTGATTCTGATAATGATGATGATATTGAAGCGGGTGTTGAGGAAGAAAAGATAAATTTTATTTCAAACCCCATGTCTGAGTCTCAAGAAACTCCACCTTGTTTTGATCAAAGTATTAAGCCTGAAGTGACTGAGTTAATTACATATGCTGTTATTGACAAAGATGGTTATCTTGTGTACAAAAGTTTAGATAGTATGGTTGAAGGTGATATCCTTAAATCAGAACTCAAACTACCAGATGTGGAATTTGGTGCTGTTTTTGAAAAACCAAAGTCTGGTATACAAGATAAACCAAGTGTTGTAAATGTTTCAAGTGATAGTGGAATTTCAAAAGATTATAAATCCTCATGTACTTTGTTAAAGTCTGAAACTTGTTCAATTAATTTTGATGCAAGTACTTTTGAGGTAGGAAGTACTTCTTGTGCTACACTTGAAACATCTTCAAAAGATTCATCTGATGTATGTTCAGTTTCTAAGACACCTATTAACTCTAGTTCTTCTGATTCTACATATTTAAAAAGTTTTAAACGACATGGCCTAGGGTGGAAGAAGAAAGATTCAAAGAAGAAAAAGCGTTTTGTTAAAAAGTCATCCGTTGATGATGCAAATAAATGTAATCTGAATGTTAGATTCAATAAGTGTCAAAACTCTTTTGAGTCTGCCTTAATGTTCTTTGCTATGCAACGTTTGCATTGTACTCATTATGGTGATAACTCTTTTTCTTTGAACTCTAGTCATGTTAACAAGAAGAGATCTAGTGGTGTATCTCATGATAAATCTCATGCTTACTCGTTTGATCATCGTGCTAAAGTGTTTAGTGCTAAAAAGAAAAATCTTTCAAAAGCAAAAGATAAATCAGTTGATGTGAAATTTGTGTGCAAATGGATTCCTAAAGATTTATTGAATGCACAAATTTCAAAGTCTGGTATAAACTGTAAGATTTTAGGTTCATCTTCTGATTTGTTAAAGATGTATGAGACCAACAAGAAAGGACCCATTTGGATATGGGTTCCCAAGATGAACTAACATGTTTCTACAGGCCAGGCATATGTGGTATGTCGATTCCGGTTGTTCAAGACATATGACTGGCTACAAGGAGTTGTTGCACAATTATGTGGAACGACCAGGAGGAACGGTTAGTTTTGGAAATAAGACGACGGGTGTCATCAAAGGTTACGGCATTCTTACAAATGGTAAGGTATCCATAAAGAAGGTACTTTATGTTGAGGGGTTAAGTCATAATCTTTTTAGTGCAAGTCAGTTTTGTGATGGTTATAACATTGTTCTATTTTCCATCATTAACTGTCTTATCATTAATAGTGATGGTGTTGAGATTTTTGAAGGGAGAAGGTTTTACAATCTCTATGTGGTTGACTTTCCGGTGATAGATTCGTCGAAACCAGTTTGTTTGTTTACAAAGGCATCAAAAGGCGAAAGTTGGCTATGGCATAGAAGATTTTCTCATCAAAATTTCTCAGATATTAGCAAACTAGCTAATGGTGGATTGGTGAAAGGTCTTCCAAAGTTGACATTTGATAGAGATTCTTTATGTCCGGCTTGTCAAATGGGAAAGATGAAGAGAAGTTCTCACAAGTCAAAGACAGAATATTCGTGTCAATCACCACTCGAAATGCTCCACATGGACTTATGCGGACCGATGAGAATTCAATCAATTAGTGGAAAGAAGTACATTCTAGTTATGGTTGATGAATACTCACGGTACACGTGGCTCGAATTTCTGAGAATGAAATCTGAAGCTCCCGAGTTGATCATAAAGTTCATTAAGAGGATTCAAGTTCTTTTGCAACTTCCAGTTCGAAAGATTAGGAGTGATAATGGCACTGAATTTAAAAATGCTACTTTAGATGCTTATCTAACATCTGTTGGTATTTCTCATAATTTTTCAGGTGCTTATACTCCGCAACAAAATGGAGTTGTAGAAAGACGAAACCGAACCTTAGTGGAAGCGGCACGAACGATGCTAGCTTACTCCGGATTACCTCTAACCTTTTGGGCCGAAGCTGTTTCAACGGCTTGTTTTACACAAAATCGAACCATCATCACTAAGCGCTTTCAGAAAACTCCTTATCATATAATCAACCGTAGAGTTCCTAATGTGAAATTGTTTCATGTTTTTGGTTGTAGGTGTTACATTCTTAACAACCGTGACAATCTTGGTAAGTTTGACAAGAAAGCCGACGAGGGATACTTTCTTGGTTATTCGCTAACGTCAAAGACTTTTCGCGTCTACAACAAAAGAACCAAGATGGTTATGGAAACTGTTTATGTGACCTTTGATGAAACCGTGTCGATGACTTCTGAACATAGCAGTTCAGGACTCGAAATTCATAGTCAAGCTTCTACTACGACTTCTGATTCTATTACTGATCCAAATAGTTCAGAACTTGATTTACTGTTTATGGATGATTTTCTGGATATTTGTGCAGATAATGAAGATCTCATTCTTTCCAGAAATCCAAGAGTTGATATTCACGATGTCCCAGAACCTTCAAGTGTAAATGATTCCGGACCATCGGAGAATATTTGTTCTACATCTAACTCTGATCAGGCTATACCAGTTCCCAGTGTTGAGCAATCAGAGTTAACCCCCGATGATCAATTAGAGATTCCTGCAATCATTGATGAAAATGATAGTCAGAACAATCTAGATGATCTTGCAATTCTTCCTGCTCAGTTGAAATGGACTAGAGCACATCCACTCTACAATGTGATTGGTGATGTCAATGATGGTGTTAAAACGCGATCTGCATCTGCAAATTACTGCCTATACAAAAGTTTCTTGAGCAAAATTGAACCAAAGAATGTCTCTCAAGCCTTAGACGATTCTGATTGGCTTTTAGCAATGCAAGAAGAGCTTCTACAGTTCAAAAGAAACAAAGTGTATCGCTTGGTTCCGAGACCGCAAGATAAATCAATCATTAAAACCAAGTGGATCTTCAGAAATAAGAAAGATGAATCCGGATTGATTGTCAGAAACAAAGCGCGATTGGTTGCTAAAGGTTATTCTCAACAAGAAGGTATTGACTACGATGAGACTTTTGCACCGGTAGCGCGGATCGAGGCAATTCGAATCTTTCTGGCCTATGCGGCTCACAAGAACATCAAGGTATTTCAAATGGATGTCAAATCTGCGTTCTTGAATGGAGTCTTGCATGAGGAGGTCTATATAGAGCAACCTGAAGGGTTCGTCGATCCAGATTTTCCCGATCATGTATGCATCTTGGACAAAGCTTTGTATGGCTTAAAACAAGCTCCAAGAGCATGGTATGAAACTCTGACTAATCATCTCTTATCCAAAGGATTCAAACGAGGTACGATCGATACTACTCTTTTTCTGAAGAAAGAAGGTGATGACTTGCTTTTAGTTCAAATTTATGTTGACGACATTATTTTCGGTTCTACTAATCCAGAGTTGTGTACAAAGTTTTCTAAAATCATGGAGACCGAGTTTGAAATGAGCATGATGGGTGAATTGAATTTCTTTTTAGGAATTCAAGTCAAACAAAACCCGGATGGCATCTTTATAAATCAGTCAAAATATATTAATGATATGTTGAAAAAGTTTAACATGACTGATTGTTCTCCAATTAAAACACCAATGCCAACTGGAAATCTTTTGGGTCCTGATTTAGCCGGTAAACCCGTTGATCAAAAGATTTACAGAAGCATGATTGGTTCTCTTTTGTACCTCACTGCGACTAGACCGGACATTATGTTCGCCACATGTTTTTGTGCTCGTTTTCAAGCTAATCCTAAAGAGTCTCACCTTGCGGCAGTTAAAAGGATCTTACGATATCTCAAAGGCACACCCGAGTTGGGCCTTTGGTATCCGAAAGATTCTAGTTTTGAGCTAATATCTTTTACAGATTCAGATTATGGTGGTTGCAAACTGGATAGGAAAAGTACTTCTGGATCATGTCAGTTTTTAGGTGATAAACTTGTTAGTTGGACTTCGAAAAAGCAAAATTGCGTCTCTACTTCTACGGCCGAAGCTGAATATGTGGCCGCCGCAAGTTGTTGTTTGCAAGTGCTTTGGATGAAGACACAACTACTAGATTATGGTTACAAGTTGAAGAGAGTCCCTATTTACTGTGATTCGGAAAGCGCCATTGCGATAACGTCAAATCCAGTTCAGCATTCCAAGACCAAAGACATCGACATTTGTTATCATTTTATCAAAGATAATGTGGAGAAAGGTAATATCGAAATGTTTTTTGTTCAAACAGATTACCAACTTGCTGACCTTTTCACTAAACCTTTAGATGAAAAGCGTTTTAACTTTTTGGTTAGCAAGCTTGGCATGCTTACTCCTACTTAAATCTGTTACGGATCTTAATTTAAGGGGGAGTTGCTTAATTATTCTGGATTGGATACTATCTGACTAACATCTAAGGATTCATTTTCAATGAATACCAATTTCTACTTTGTTTTGCAGATTATCCATTTGAGGGGGAGTTCTTAAAAGTGATATTCATTTTAGGGGGAGAGTTCAAATAAGCTTTAATGCTTACATATTTGAAAGATGAACAACTTTCAGGTATGAAAAATGTTTTTAAATGTTCAAACTCACTTCTCGATTCTCAAATGATTTTTCGAATTAGAAGTGTGATTTTACATGTTTTCATATCATGATGAGTTGACGGATATTTTCTAACCGTGTGTTTCCAAAGATTAATACTTGCGTATTATCTTTTCCTATACTTTTCAAGTATTCATACACACCGGTTTAGCTTCTTTTGTTTTGTTATTACCACGTCTCTATATGACCATATTTTTCGGTGGTAATACACTCGCTTGCTATCTTCCTATTTGTGCTTCATCGTTTATTTGATCAGATACGTTCTTCATTGCTATATCTATATCTTGATCGTATAGATAACATTTATTCATTTTGTGTACACCAAAGACATTCAAGAACATATCTCACATCATATGATGAATCAGTTTTCTCAAACAAGTTTATATCATTCATGTTCTTCATTTCATATACTTGTTTGAAGAAATTTTTTATGCTCCTATATTCTACATATATATTTGTTCGAGCATGTTTCATATTGGCTCATTGATTCGCCCGATGAATCATTGTACTATCATGTTTAGGAAACTTTCTTGGTCCCACGTAGGTGACCTTCAAGTAAGGATAGTGTTTGAGATTATAGAAGGGGGGGTTGAATATAATCACACAAATTTTTCACTTTTAAATTCTTGTTTTATAAACAATATGAATTTACAGATTGTTGCGGAAATAGAAAAGACAATTAGTCTAAACTAAACAATCTAAGTTCTTTCACTATGCACTAAGTGAGAAGAGAATAAAGAAAGAAGATAGAGGGATAAAGAGAGAAAGGACTTGAGTAGAATTAGGATGAAGAAGAAGTATGGAGAACATCTCTTCACGTCCTATTTATACTCCATGCATTAAATGCATGCAGACCTACTATTGTGACGTGTCACAATGTGAATGGTCTGTTGTACTATTTACTATAAACAAATACTCTTTGCATGGTGTGCAAAAGAGGATGTTTGTAAACAGTTGCCTTATGGTCTGATAAGTACGGAGGGAACAGTAAAGTAACTGCCCTTATGTACTATTGTGTCAGAAAAGGCGTGTAATCCTTTTGTGCATTAGACTAAGACATTGTTCTAATCCTTCAGGATCAGGATACTGATCAGTGACTAGAGTCCTGAAACTGGGGACGTTCAGGGTCACATGTATCCTGATGAATCTTCAGGATGTCATACGATAGTGAACAGACTGCTATCACTGAGTTCCGTCTTCAGATCACGAGCATGCTGTTCCTGTCATCAGCTATTTCTTCGACGTCGCTGATGGTTCTTTTTGTATGATCTTAATGTCTTCAGGAGGAGGTCTTCACTTCAGTGGACAGGATCAGTAGACCGCAGAACAGACTCGTTAGTCTCCTGATCCTGATCCTGATCTATAAAGTTAAGTTACAGCATAAGTAACATGGAATAACACTGAACAGACTCAGTGATAATTCCTCAAGCTATAACAGAAGTAAAAACCTATTCACTAAGTAAAGAATCAGGATCATTATCATTTCATCAGGTCTTAGAAGAGCTGGATCAACAATCTCCCCCTAAATGATAATGATAAGACAACAGAGTAATTGTCTTAATCTAGAAAGGTTAGAAATAAATCTAAGTCTAGAACTAAACAGTAGGAAATAGAACTCATAAAGGTACATGTCCCATTTACTGTTTTGAGGGATCTTTTTCAGTACTATGATGGAATGAAGTACAATGCACTGAATTGCATTCTCATTAATCTCATTGAATATTACAAGAGTAAGGAAAATACAAAAGTACATTACAGGAGTACTGAAAGAAAAAAAATTACAAGACAACTAGCAATCAGATTCTTCGCTAACGTATTCAGTCTTGACGCAAACAGGAACGGGAGTGTCGCTGAAGGCAAGTCTGTGATCAAGTATAGCTCTGACATTGCGAATGATCTCTTTGTTGTCTGGATTTTTCTTATCCTGTTGTGCAGTGAAGAGAACTGTCAAAAGATGTTCATAAGGCGCTAAGTGTAGCTCACTGAAGCGTTGAAAGCGTAGGATTGAGTTATGGCTAACACAAATGCCATGAACAGGTTCTCTGATTACTTGTCCTTCATAAAGGGTAATTCCTTGAGGGAATGAAAGATCAAGCATCGAGAGGTCCAGAGGTTTAACAACCATTCTGGGAAGACAGGGAGTTGGTCTTCTTGTAGAGGTGCCTGCAGATCTTCGAACAGGCTGCTGAGATGGGAGTGGAGAGTAATGGAGTAGGTCATCAGGTATTTCAGTTGTCCTTCTGATGCGAGCAATAAGTCCTTCAATGACTTCTTCTACTTCCGCCCGATAGTTCTTGTTGGCTTTGGGAAGCAGGGATCTGATTTCGTTCCACTCTGACAAGTTGTAGCGATCTAACTTGTCCAGAGTGTGCTCTACGTCCTTTACTCCAGAGCGTTTGACTGTGATCCAGGTTTTGCCAGGATTATTCTTCTTGCCTCTTGATCGGCGAAGATGGATTCCTGAGATGGCAGCACCATGCTTTCGAAGGTGTAACCGATCTCTGCACCAGTCAAGCTCAGCATTTACTTCTCCAGTCTGTATCTCAGCGTTTTTGTTGAAGACCTTCAGAACAGCCTTCTGTGCAAGGATAGGATCCGCACTTATTTCAGCATCTTGATCTACAAAATCCGATGCAAGCCTTCGAGCGGCTTGAGCAGAGAGGAAGGCTTCCTTCTGCTTCTTATTATGCTCTAGTTGAGCCTGTACAGCCTCGTTGTACTCCTCCTGCGAGAGATAGGCGAACTCAGAGTCACAAGAGGTACGAAGAGGAATTTTTACTCTTGTACTCTCGAGTCGCTCTATCACGGCGTCTAAGCGCCCATCCCTGTCAATGGCAAAGGAACTGTCAGGGTAGTTTTCACCTTCAGATCTAGGAGAGTTTGAGGGAGGTGATCTGGGTGAAGAAGCAGGGGTAGAGAAGTCATCAGAGATGAATTCATCATCTGATGAGAGGCATATGGTTTCAGGGGTGGCTCGGATTTCAGGGGTTCGGGATGAAGAGGCTTCTTGGTTGAAACGGGTTGTAGGACGGGTAGAGATGGATTCTTGGTTAAGGGGTGTGATCCTGAAGGTCATTTTAGCTAGTTTAGCTCTGGTCTGTTCATTGGGACTATTCTCCATTAGGCGAATAATGTCACCAGTGACAGAGCCAAAGTTGACATCTTGAGTTTCAGGATCGGCTTGGTTAAAAGGTTCAGGTTCAGGGGCAGAGGTGTGTTCAGGAGTTGGTTCAGGAGAGGGTAGTTTGGGAGGTTGATAGATAACCATTTGAAGGTTATTAGGAGGGGAGTTTTCGGGTGAGGAGTCTAGGGTGATGGTTTCAGGGGTAGGTTTAGATTTTAGGAGGGTAGAAATAGGTTGGTTATCAGAGGAAGAGGGAGAGGATGGTGGTAGAGACGTACCAGAAGCATCAGGGTTCTCCCCCTGAGGTTGTGCTTGCTCTGGAATGGGCGCAGAGTCAGTGGAGATCTTCTCGATGAAGATGTCGTCAGCATCATCATCATCTTCATCATCATCATCGTCGTCTTCATTATTCCCCCCGTCTTCAGTGGTTCTCCAGTTTGTGGAGGGGGAATAGGCTGAATGGTCTCGGGGCTGTCTCTCCCCCTCAGCAGGTGCCTGCACTAAGGCAGCTGTTGTAACACTCCTTTGGAGGAGAGAGGCCATGTCACCCAGAAGCTTGCGCTGGATGAAGGACGATGTGATCAGGGACTGTAACACGTCCCTGTCCGCCGAGGTGAAGGACGGAGATGGCGCAGGAGCAGTGGTGAGGGCGTTGACAGCAGTGGAGAGCCCTTGCACCTGCTCCTGGAGGGATCGGAGAGCAGCTTCCTGAGCATCCAACCTCTGAACCACCGTTGTTTGAAAGGTGGTGAGAGAGTTGGTGCTGTTGATGATATCGGTGGAGAGCGCATGGAGTGCCGTGGCCTTCAGGTCATCAATTGATGCCTGAAGATTGGTGGAGGAGGAGGCAACTTGAGACACCTTGTCATGGATATTATCCAGACAAGGGATGGAGAGGGTGACGGCCGTGGGCGGCGGAGTCGCGGCGACGGCGGCAGCAGTGGCACTGGCGGCGGCGGCTTCAGCAGCGGCTGCAGCAGCTTGGGCAGCAACAAGTTCCTGTTGGAGGGACTGGAGCTGTGCCGAGTGCTCGGCCTCCTTCTGCTGGAAGGCTGTGCGGGCCTCCTGCAGGGTCCTCTCAGCGAACTGCCTGCGGAGCTCAGCTGCGTTCAGCTGATGCTCGGTGTCCGTGAGGATGAAGTCGTTGAAGGGGTCATCCTGTTGAAGATGCCCTTCAGAACCTGCTCCTAAAGAACCTGTAGACATAGTAACTAAGTGAGCACTAGAAGACTCATTAGTTTTCATAGAAGAAGGAACAGTAATATGTTGCATAGAAATATTACCTGAGGCTTGGAGGGTATCAGGATGATTACCCACCAGATTCTCTGAGGGTTCGAGTTGAACCACCTCAGGTTCTTGTGTAACAGGGGCAGATGTAGAAGTATCTGCAGTGGAAGAACGTTTAGATAAAGGGGAAGGTTTATTAAAGAGCTGGGGCAAGGTAATGTAATATTTCTTACCAGCCGCCTGCGTCTTTTTCTTTTGCGCCCTAGATTTGGCGCGCTTGGTTGGAGGAGGAGGAGTGACAGATGATGGTTGGGGCGCTTCTGGAGCGCAGAAGATGTGGTTGCAGCTGGGGAAGTCAGTATGGGGTTAGCTACTGACATAGCATGCACAGAAGTAGAAGAGTGTGGTTTGGAAGAGATGATAGAAAACATACCTGCAGTGGGAGCGGTGGATGGTTCAGCATCCTCCTGATCCTGAGCCTGAGCAGGTTCAGGAATGACCAGGACCGCGGAGAGGGGGACGTCATCAGGATGATGAACAACCTGGTCTAGGAACCTGGGTCCCAGAGAGTAGTTGTTGGAGTTCCCAGTCTTGGGGTAGTTTTCCCCCATATGCATCTCCAGGACGGCCGAGAAGAACCTTGTGAAGGCAACGTTGGCGACCCGATTCTTGCTTCGAACCTTCCTGACCATGTCGTCCCAGATGGAGCGAGCATAGTCGAACTCGCGATTCTTGATCGCAGAGTAGACCATGTGCTGGATGACCGTCGGGAACTGCTCCGTGCTCCCTGTTTTGCCCGATAAGCACAGGCCAAACGTGTTCCATATGTAATAGAACACGGCGTTGAGTCCTGACTTATGGACAGTGGCACCGGTCTTGGGCAGCAGGACTCCTTCCTTGTTGACAGGCCATCTGTAGCCGATGGCGTCGAGGAACTCGATGATCTCGTCGGAGGTGGGGACAGGAGGGAAGCGCTTCTTCTTGGGGAAGTTAAGCACGTTCCTGAGTGTTCCGAAACCGAAGGAGATGAGGTTGTCCCTGATTTGGAACTTGATCACCTCGCGCAGGACGCCCTTGGTGTTCTTCTCCTTGGTAACCGTGGCTGTAGACCACAATTGTTGTAGCATGGGCTTGTTCGGCTTGGGGTCCAAAGTGAAAGCCGTCTTCAGAGGGCTTCGTAGCAGGAAGTCCTTGGCAGGAATTAGATATTCCTTGTTGTCGGGAATGTCAAACAGAGCAAGAACGTTGTTCTGTTTGAATTGAACGTCATGCGCAGGGATGACGATAGGTAGGCTTTCAGAGGATTGTAGTGGAGTAGCCTCAGAGGAAAGTTGAGCGTCCAGAGAAGAAGTAGTAGCAGCCATCCTGTGAGAAACATAAAAATAACATATATGGATGAATAAGAGTCCAAAATATGCATTTTTCTTCATTTTTCGATGAACACAAAGTATGTTCATAAAAATGGTGAAATCCTTTATACTTAGAGTAGATTAGATACCAAAATTCACAAAAGAAATGTGTTTTGGTATTAAAGAGAACTTCTATTTTGATGAAAAGATATCAAAATAGGAGTTTATGACTGTTTCTTAAAAGAAATAAGAAAAATCATGTTAAACAGTTTTAACAAAAATCTTTGAAGATTTTGGGAAAATTAAGATCAAACGAAGTGATCTTAGGGTTTTTGGAAAAACGTTTATCAAAATAAGTTGTTTTTAGAGAAAGAATACCAACTTAGATTGTAGAAAGAACAAAGAACAAAGGAAACTTACGTTGATCTTGTTAAAAGAAGTGGTAAGTGTGTGTTCTTGGTGTTCTTGAGGATGAAGATCCTTGCTTTTTCTTGCTTTGAATGCTTTGAGAGTATTAAGTGAGCGTAAAGAGTGAAAAGGATTACGAATGAGGTTTTTATACCTTGTGGTAGGAGAGAGAAAAAGGATGAGAGAGAAAAGAGCGGCTAAATTCAAACGTTATGATGAAAAAGAAGCTCGACGCGCGTTCACGCGCCTGACACACGTAGTGGGGAACAGGAAACGTCCCATTACGTGTCAGTGCAGATGAAAGGTTTGTTTTATTAGAAAAACTAAAAACCACCTTTTCAGGGGATGATTCCAATTTGGTGAAAGATATGATTTATGGGAATCAGAGTACTTATCAGATAAGTACTGTTTTGGGAAAATCCTCTTATCACATTTAATGCGATAAGGTTTCAGTAGCAGAGGGAAGAAATACTTACCTGAGAATCATCAGTATTCGGATATTGAACAAAGATTTTGTAAGTACTGAATAGAGTCATCCTCTGAAGAAGAGTTATTCAGGAGTTGTTAATAAAAGAGGTCCTGAGAGAATATAAGGACTTTAACAACTGTTTGTCCTGAGAACTTCTATTCTTCAGGATTTAACATCCCAAGTTCACTGAGGAGCATATTAAAACGCGTCACATCCAGTGGTTTGGTAAAGAGGTCAGCAAGCTGATATTCAGTAGGGACAAAATGGAGTTCAATATCACCATTCATCACATGATCCCTGATGAAGTGATATCTCACTTCAATGTGCTTTGTCTTAGAGTGTAAGACAGGATTGTTAGCAATGGCTATTGCTGAAGTGTTGTCACAGTAGATAGGAATTTTGGAGAGTTGTATGTCATAGTCCTGAAGTTGATTTCTCAGCCACAGGACCTGAGCACAACATATTCCTGCTGCAACATATTCAGCTTCAGCAGTTGATGTGGACACAGAGTTCTGCTTCTTGCTAGTCCAACTCACCAACTTGCCACCTAATAGGTGACAGCCACCAGTAGTGCTTTTCCTGTCGATCTTACATCCTGCAAAGTCACTATCAGAATAAGCTGTTAGATCGAACCCTGAGTCCTTGGAGTACCAAAGACCCATGTTAGGAGTTCCCTTCAGGTATCTGAAGATCCGCTTTACAGCGGTCAGATGGGATTCTTTGGGTTCAGCCTGATAACGAGCACAGAGACATGTAGAATACATGATATCAGGACGACTCGCTGTAAGATACAGCAATGAGCCAATCATTCCTCTATAGAGAGTCACATCAACAGGTTTCCCTTTGGAATCCTTGTCAAGAGACAGAGGAGGAGCCATTGGAGTCTTCATCGGTGTACAGGATGTGAGATCAAATTTCTTCAGCATCTCATGTACATATTTACCTTGATTGATGAAAATTCCCTTTTCAGATTGCTTGATCTGAAGTCCTAAAAAGAATGTTAGTTCGCCCATCATAGACATTTTGTATTCAGATTTCATGAGCAACTCAAACTTTTCGCAGAGTTTGGGATTTGTGGATCCAAAGATAATGTCATCGACATATATCTGGACAAGAAGGATATGCTTAGGATATTTCTTCAGAAATAAAGTGCTATCAATCTTTCCACGAACAAAACCTTTAGAGAGAAGAAAGGTTGAGAGGGTATCATACCAGGCACGAGGAGCCTGTTTTAACCCATAGAGAGCCTTGTTTAACTTGTAGACGTGATCAGGGAACTTAGGATCTACAAAGCCAGGAGGCTGAGCCACATAGACCTCTTCATTAAGTTTTCCATTCAGAAAGGCATTTTTAATGTCCATCTGATAAACTTTGAAGTTCATATGTGCTGCAAAAGCTAGGAAGAGTCGAATTGCTTCGAGCCTAGCAACAGGAGCAAAAGTTTCATCGTAATCAATGCCCTCTTCCTGCCTGTATCCCTGAGCCACAAGGCGAGCCTTGTTTCGAATGATTGTACCAATCTCATCAAGTTTATTTCGAAAAATCCACTTGGAACCAATGATTGTACGTTTTCGAGGCCTAGGGACGAGAAGCCAGACATTGTTTCTGATGAACTCTGCTAGCTCTTCCTGCATGGCTGAGACCCAGGCAGGATCACGCAAAGCATCATCTATTTCTTTAGGTTCATTTTCAGAGATAAAATTTACATAAAGACAGACGTTACCAGCTTGACGTCTAGTTTTCACACCAGAAGAAGGGTTTCCAAGAACTTGATCAATGGGATGATCTTTGGTCCATCGGAGAGCAGGTGGTTGATACACCTGTCCTGAAGTAGATGCTTCATTGGATGATGGATCAGGAAGAAGATTTGTAGGAGAGGGTTCACTAACAGTGGTTTGAGAGAAGTCTTCACTGTTAGTAGGTTGATCAGGTTCAGGTGGTGTGATTTGAGAGAGAGGGGTGGCATTTATGAGAGGTGGAGTGGTTGTATCAGAAGGTGGTATTGGATTTTCTTCAAAACCATCAGGAAGGTCTTGAGGAGAAGGATCAGCAATAGGAGGTTCAGGGACTTGAAAGAAAGAGTCAGCCCACTGATTGATTTCAGTATTATCATTTGGGTGAGGAAAGGTAGGACCCGATTCATCAAACTTGACATGAATCGTTTCCTCAATGGTTTGTCTTCGTTTGTTGAACACACGGTAAGTTTTAGAAATGGATGAGTATCCGAGGAAAATTCCATCGTCAGATTTGGAATCAAACTTTCCAAGAAGATCTTTGTTGTTCAGGATGTAGCAGACACAACCAAAGATATGGAGATGTTTTATTGAAGGTTTCCTGTTACGAAAGAGTTCGTAAGCTGTTCTTCTGAAACGCTTGACAATCAGAGATCTGTTCTGAGTGTAACAAGCAGTATTTACAGCTTCAGCCCAGAACTGAGTGGCAAGGTTGGCTTCACTCAGCATAGATCTAGCAGCTTCGATCAGCGTCCTGTTTCGTCTTTCAGCAACACCATTTTGCTGAGGAGTTCTCACAGAGGAGAAGTTTTGGGAGATACCT
The DNA here is from genome assembly GCA_030169165.1 of Centaurea solstitialis. NCBI lineage: Eukaryota > Viridiplantae > Streptophyta > Magnoliopsida > Asterales > Asteraceae > Centaurea > Centaurea solstitialis. The sequence continues at coordinate 54,213,381 of CM058046.1, read as the reverse complement.
TTCTGTTCAAAGAAAGATTCCAGGGTACTGTTTTTGAACTCAGTCCCATGGTCACTTCTTATTGAACGAACAGTAAGGTTGTTGAGTTTTTCCATCTTCCTGACGAACAGGATGATTTCTTCAGGAGCATCACTCTTGGCACGTAGGAAGAAAACCCAAGTATATCTGGAATATTCATCTACGATCACCAGAGTATATTTCTTTCCACCAATGGATTGGACATTAACAGGTCCAAAGAGATCCATGTGGAGAAGTTGTAGAGGAGAGCTGATGGAGGAAATCTGCTTGGACTTGAAGCTAGCCCTGGTCTGTTTTCCTTTCTCACATGCTGAACAAAGAGATTCCTTTGTGTAGCGATAGTCAGGAAGACCAATGACCAGGTTGTTGATGCAGAGTTGATTCAGCGTCTTAAAGTTGAGATGAGAGAGACGCTTGTGCCAGAGCCAATTCATATCAGTGGAAGCACGTGATACGAAACAGAAGTTATCAGTGGAAGTATTCATATTGATGATGTAGATATCTGCATGTCTAACACCATTGAGAATGACTTCCTTTTTCCTGTTCTTGACTTTGCACTTTTTCTTAGAGAAAGAAACTTTGTGATTCTTATCACACAGTTGACTGATGCTCAGAAGATTATGCATCAGGCCTTCAACATAAGCAACTCTTTTGAAAGTAGTTACTCCGTTGGTCAGAGTGCCGTACCCTCGGGTTTGGCCTCTACCGTTTCCGCCAAAGGTCACAGCAGGACCTCTTTCTTCACGGTAGTTAGTGAGGACAGATTTAGAACCAGTCATGTGTCGAGAGCATCCACTGTCCAAGTACCAGATGCCCTTATCCTGTAAAATACAGAGTTTAAGTTTTCTTTGGTACCCATAGAACTATGGATCCAGAAGTATCAGTAGGACTGGTTGAATCAGTGTCAGCCTTTACTGAAGTATCAGTATGGGAGGCTGGAATCTTGACTGAGGGAACAGTCTTGACAACCTTCTTTCCTTTGACTGATTTCTCAGTCTTGGGAATCTTCTTTACCTTAGCTGATTTTTCAGCTTTGGTAGCATCAGGACACTTACTCGCAATATGGTCATTTAATCCACAGTGATAGCATTTGCGATATTGAAAGCGTTTAGTGTGGTCCAGAAAGTTTTTGAACTTTAGGTGAGCAGGACCTGCACCAAGTATGCCTTTAGCATTGGACATTGGAGGAATTGGTTTCTTCTCCTGTGTCTTTTGCTTCAGGTCAATCTTCAGTCTAGGAGCAGGACTCTGAGAAAGAGACTTAGTTCCAGAGACTGAAGGACCACCACCCAGAACTTTGTTCTTGGGTTTAGGACCCTTGGTCTTTGAAGGTGTTTCAGTTTTGGATTTATCCTTAACTGTATTCTTTTTGCTCTTAGGAGCACCTTCAGGGTGAGTGTTAGAAGAAGAAGAAGAAGGGGTGTTTTCAGAGGCATTAGGAAGAGGAATAGAAGAAACAAATTTTCCAAATTTGAGCATGGAACTATCAGACTTAGTTTCTTCTTTCTTGTAACCACGAAAGAATCCAAGACCTCTCTTGCTTTTATCAGGCCTCCCTGAAGCTAATATTTCATCAACTTTTTCAGAGGCGTCACTCCATCCTTTGATGGTGACTTTTTCAGCATTTAATTGGGCAAGGGCCTTCTCTTTGGCAGCAAGAGCCATTTCTCTTTCAATACAAAGAGTTTTGTTTACAGTGACCTGATCCTTATAATTTTCTTCTACAATGGTAAGCTGTTTTAATTTTTCTTGACATTCTTTGAGTTGTCCTCTAAGGTCAATATTCATTTTTTCAGCAGATGTTTTACCATTAAGGGCTTTGTAAAGGTCAAGAGTGACCAGGTCTAACTGTGTTAAGCTTTCAAGAGGGATGAGAGGAATAGGTACCTGACTGGAAGAATCAGTCGCAGAGGTGGAAGCTTCAGGAGTTGTGGAAGAAGAAGCTTCAGGATCCTGAGGAGGAATCTCTTCAGGAACCTCTTCTATCTTAGCCATGAGAGCTAAGGTAGGTTCCTCAATAATGGCCATGAGAGCCACTTGAGTATCTTCCTCATCAGACGAGTCATCAGAGGAGACATCATCCCAATCGCAGTCTTCTGCGATTAAACCTTTGCCTTTACGCTGAGTTTTCATCTTTTTGTACTTTTCCTTCAGGCGTTGGTATTTGGGGTTCTTGGAAGAAGATTTTGCAGAGGAGGGAGCAAACTGACTTTTTCTGTACCTGCAATCATTAGCAAAGTGTCCTTTGCCCTGACAGTTGTAGCAGATAGCAGTAGCCTTGTCAGTAGAATCTGACTTTGGCTTGTCAGTAATAGAAAGATGTTTCTTTTTATGGAAGTTGCCCTTTTTGGCAAACTTTTTGAAGGATCTAGTTAAAAGAGCAAGAGATTCATTGAATTCAGGATCTTCTGACATGTCAGAGTCAGAAGATTCTAATTCAGTAATAGTTACTGAAGAAGAAGAAGCAGCAACAGGAGGAACTGAATCAGAAACCAATGCAACAGATGTGCTTTTGGATTCTTTAGAATCTCTTATGAGATTCTTCTTCAGTTTCTTCTGTTGTTCACGGTTCAGAAGAATACCGTACAGCTCACTTAGAGTGAGTGTCTTTATGTCCTTTGACATAGTTAAGCAGGAGGTGTAGATTTCCCAATGTTCAGGAAGAGCTTCCATGAACTTGGTAACCACCTCAGAGTTAGAGTAGGTAGTACCGATGGTCTTCAGATCAATCAGAAGACAGTTGAATCTCTGATGTAGCTGGGAGAGAGTTTCATCCTTCTGATGAATAAAGCTTTCGTACTGACGAACCAAGAAAATCTTTCTTGATTCCATGAGTACGGCAGTACCTTCATATTGAACACAGAGAGTGTCCCATATCTCCTTAGCAGAGCGAAGGTGACAGACAGAATGAAAGACGTCATCAGGGAGAGACATGGCAATGAGAGACCTAGCCTTGGTGTCAATGTTGACCAGGCGTCTATCTTCATCATTCCAGTCAGTTACGGGCTTTACCAGCTGTCTTTCAGGAACAGCAGGTTGACCAGCAGCAGCAGCAATGGGGTGGACGGTTTGTGTAGGCACATGTGGTCCGTTTTCCAGAAAATAAGGAATCTGGGGATCAGAACCAGAGAGGAAAAGTTCCATCCTGGTTTTCCAAAGAGAGAAGTTGTCTTTGTTAAACCGAGGAGGCTTTCCAGCAGAGCCGGTATCAAAGTAGTTATCCTTAGCTTGAAGAGCCATAGAATAAGAAGAGAGGATCACAAGATTTTTCTTAAGAAGAAAATGAGAGCTTGTATCTGCTCTGATACCACTTGTTGGTCCCACGTAGGTGACCTTCAAGTAAGGATAGTGTTTGAGATTATAGAAGGGGGGGTTGAATATAATCACACAAATTTTTCACTTTTAAATTCTTGTTTTATAAACAATATGAATTTACAGATTGTTGCGGAAATAGAAAAGACAATTAGTCTAAACTAAACAATCTAAGTTCTTTCACTATGCACTAAGTGAGAAGAGAATAAAGAAAGAAGATAGAGGGATAAAGAGAGAAAGGACTTGAGTAGAATTAGGATGAAGAAGAAGTATGGAGAACATCTCTTCACGTCCTATTTATACTCCATGCATTAAATGCATGCAGACCTACTATTGTGACGTGTCACAATGTGAATGGTCTGTTGTACTATTTACTATAAACAAATACTCTTTGCATGGTGTGCAAAAGAGGATGTTTGTAAACAGTTGCCTTATGGTCTGATAAGTACGGAGGGAACAGTAAAGTAACTGCCCTTATGTACTATTGTGTCAGAAAAGGCGTGTAATCCTTTTGTGCATTAGACTAAGACATTGTTCTAATCCTTCAGGATCAGGATACTGATCAGTGACTAGAGTCCTGAAACTGGGGACGTTCAGGGTCACATGTATCCTGATGAATCTTCAGGATGTCATACGATAGTGAACAGACTGCTATCACTGAGTTCCGTCTTCAGATCACGAGCATGCTGTTCCTGTCATCAGCTATTTCTTCGACGTCGCTGATGGTTCTTTTTGTATGATCTTAATGTCTTCAGGAGGAGGTCTTCACTTCAGTGGACAGGATCAGTAGACCGCAGAACAGACTCGTTAGTCTCCTGATCCTGATCCTGATCTATAAAGTTAAGTTACAGCATAAGTAACATGGAATAACACTGAACAGACTCAGTGATAATTCCTCAAGCTATAACAGAAGTAAAAACCTATTCACTAAGTAAAGAATCAGGATCATTATCATTTCATCAGGTCTTAGAAGAGCTGGATCAACAAACTTATTTCATGGGATGTGTGAGCTAAACCGAATTTCTATGGATTTCCAGAACCGGTAATCCTACCCAAGAAGTTATCCTTGAGAAATGAGTGAGGGGTCTCCATTAAAGAGTGGGGGAGATGACTCAGGTGGTCGAGTTATTCTCATAGTGATTGAGCGGAAAAATATTATATGAGAGATTGGTTAGATGTGAGGATGCTTAAAAGAATTGGAGTGTGTGAGAACAGAGTTAAAAGAAAAATAAAACTCTGCACCAACCTTTTCTTAGCCGGGCAACCACATCCTCTATTGGTTCACGCTCTTTGGTGACCGATATTGAAACAAGGCAAAGCCCAATGCCGACTCTCGTTTTTACCCCACTAGCTACTCATTTCCTTCTTAACAAGGAGATGTTTCATTTCATCACGGGGACGCAGCACATAATCTATCAGGTTTTCATTTGGAAAATCGATATTGAAACAGAAGGAAGCTGCCCTGCCTTCGCACTTCATTTCTACACATCGAGTCGTGAAATGTTTTCACATTTTGAGCCTTATGAACGCAATTGATGCTATTTTCTTTCATCACAAATACACACAAGGAATTTGTTTCTTTGTCAGAACGTTCATAGTGATACTTTTTGTATTTGCGATGATTGAACGGAAGCCCTGGGGAGTGATCATCAATAAAGCTCCTTATATAGTGCATTTGTTGTACTGAGTTGCTTTGTGCTTCTCACAGGCATTCCAACTGATTCATGTGTTGTTTCAGGATTTTCCCACTTACATCTGAATTTGCAAAGATTCGGATTACTTTATGGAATTGACGGATTTATTTGGAGTAAAAAGGGGAATTCTGGAGTAACAAGGCGGAGATGGTTATGTGAGATGGTTTTTGATATCTATGGTGGTACTTTCACATGTTTGTATCTTTACGAGCCGAGTTGTTCTGATCATACATTTCTATAGATTTTGATGATTATTTCATATTTCATCAAAAAGGGGGAGATGGTTTAGAAATGTAAAGTAGAGAAATGCTTTGAAGATACTTTGGGGAGATGGTTCCGAAATGTCAAGTCAAAGAGAAGATTACGAGATATGACAAGAGATGCTTGTAAGAGATGTTTGAAGTTTGGTGATTATTTGAAGATATATCGGTTCGTTAAAGCTTCGTGTTCAAAGTTTGTTAAAGCTTCATGAAGATTTGGATGATTCGTGAAGATTATTACGGAAGCTTATCATTCAAGGAAGCTTATCATTCAAGGAAGCTTATTGTTGATGCTTAAAGTGTTGATGCTTTCTAGTAGACGTTTGCCTAATTCTTTTTGTGATCTCGAATCCAAAGGGGGAGATTGTTGGGTGCAAAATCGGATTGTATCCGAAATCACAAGATTGTGCTCAAAGTGAAGACAAAGGCAAAGTCAAAGTGGTCTTCAAAGTCAAAGTTTGCTTATATTGTTTTAGTCCTTTATTGTTTACTTTGTAATAGTTTAGTTTAGTTAGGGTAGAAAGTGTAATTCTTCTATTGTGTAAGGGTTTGAGTGTTTGGGTATAAATACCCATAGTTAGTTCATTTGGAAGGTAACACATGCATACGTATCATTGTGAAAGAGAGAGTGATTGAGAGAGTTATTGTTCTTAAGTGTGTGTGTTCTTGGTGTTTTTAGTATGTGTAAACTTTGATCCAAGAATTAATGACATATGGCTTCCTGAATCATTCTCTACTCATTGCATGTTGATTAGAACTTGAATCTGGAACAACATGAATGAAGAAGTGTACAATTGGTCGCTCGACATCTGGAACTATCTCAAGTACGACCGTCTCCCCGAAGATAAAACGGAAGCTCGAAAAGCAAAAAATGTGACAACCGTCAGTTCCGACCTCCAGGTTAATTTACGCGTTCAGTCACTCTACAGCATTTCCATAGGTTAGAAATTAGTTAAATAAGTTTTAAGATGAAAATAGATTAGTTGGCGAGAAAAAGTTAGGTTAAAATCCTAAGAGTTCCGAAAACCGCCCGAAAAAGCCCGAACCGGCCCGAAATCACCCGATAATCCTAAAATGCCAGAATTAAGATAATTTTTGGAAAATTAAGTTATAATGTTTAAATTATATGTAAAGTAACTTAATTAACCTAAAACCACTTTCGAAAAGTTAGAATTTGCGAAAAAAACGACAAAAACCGGTACCGCGTCAAAATAACAGTGTCAATTGTACACTGTTTTAAAAAAAAAAAAAAAAAAAAAAATATAGGGAGAGTGAGTGGGACCCACTAGGGGCCGGCCACCCCACTCCCCAAGATTGCTTTTCTCCCTCTTGATATAAAAGCCATCATTCTCCCCATTTTTCCAAACAATCTCATTATTAACTTTTCAAATCTTCATTTCTCTCTCTAATTCTCTCTACTCTCTCTCTAAAACTCAGCCAAGAACACCATTTGAATCCAGATTTTTGAAGGTTTAGAAACCAATTTTGAGTTAAAGATTGGGTATTCATCAAAGGTAAGCATAGATAGATGATTCTACTTCGATTTTTAACTCCATTGTGAGTCTTTCTTCTTCTTTTTCAAGGGTTTTTAACCCCTTTTTGATTCAAGTAAAGAAATGTGTGTTTGGGAAAGAGATTGAGCCTTAGATGATGTTATATAACAATCTATGGAGGTGAAAATCAATGATTTCCCCATAAGAACACAAGAAATGAATCAAAAATCGTTTAGATGATGATTTTGACCACCAAACTTGTGCTAAACTTCATCAATAGTTCATGCATGGGTTTGGATGGTATGAAAACATATTTTAGTTGTAATACATTTGTATAATCTGAGTTATGGGTGAAATAGCAAGATAAACTCCGAAATGGTATGATTTTATGTGTTTTGGTAGTATTTTGGGTATTATAATGTTGGACAGATTCTGTCAAAGTAGTTGCATGCACTTTACACGACCCAAAAAGGGCTTTCTTGAACTTATTTCTTCATGAAAATTTTATGGAATGATATTTAATGTGTTAGGGTTCAAACCCCACTGGAATGGTGCAAAAACACCAAGATTTGAACCCAAACCACCATAAAACATTTTTGTGTGCAACAGTGTTTTGGTCAGAAACTTTGGTCAACTTCAAACAAGCATAACTCCTTGATTATTTATCTAAAATACGATTTTCTTGATTCTAAACTCAAGTACTTTGAGTTAGCTTTCTAAAAAGTCCAAGATCATGTCATTTAGAGGTGTTTTGGGACTTCAACCAATGAGTTTAAGATGGTGGTGTAGGCTGTCCTCTTATGGCAGATTACACATGCACCACTTGAAAAGGTCATATCTCCCTCAAAAATCATCCTTATGACATGAAACTTGTCTCAAAAGTTTGGTTTATGTTTTAGCTAGAAAATCCCTTTGGAAATTCGTGATAAAGTGGTGTATAGAATTATTTATGAATAAAACAAGGACTAAAGGTATTCTGGAAAGTGGGATGATACCACTGATTTTGTAAAAATGTTTAAAAATAGTAAAAATCCTCTAAAAATCATGAAACTTGGTGAAAATGCTCCTAACATCCCCTAATTCAGGGGGTAAAAATTTAAAGACTCAATATTTAGAGGACCTAAGTTAAAAATGACAATTTTTACAACTCAAAATTTTGACAGATTCTGAAAATTTCTTAAAAACTCAATTTTATAAAATTTGAACTTCTAAAATGTTTAGAAGACTTTCATTAGTGACAAAATGAAATTTTATTGGATTAGGCTATAAAATTTATATAATGGCATATTATGGATTTCGGTACGATTTTAGTTAAGGACCGTTAGACCTAGGACTTACGTTAAAAATTTCGTGTTTGATAGGACTACCCTAGTTTGGAGCCGGGATTTAGGTCACGCATCAACTCTTTCAAATCCGCACTAAGCACTCAAGGTGAGTATTCACAGCCCCATTTTTACCGTTTTATACGTTTTGGGGTGAAAAGCATGATATGATTAAATGTATTATGAAAATGTTATGAATTGAACTGCTTCGAAATGAGCAAAAATGGATTTAAATGAATTGAATTGAAATGAAACGTAGTGAGTTAAATTTGATATGTTTAAAGCTTGATATAGTGAGATAAAAGGAAAATATGAATAAGTCCCCGAAGACTACTATTAACTCATAACAATGGGCCTAAAATACACGTGGATAGCGCTATTTGGATTGACATACCCACCTAGAACTGACGAGTGATAGGTGCACTGTATTGAACAAAACGTTCTACGCAAGTGGGATTTACTTCCACCTCTGGAGTAGATAGGGGCAAAGCATGTCATGAATTGGAAAGGATTGTAGTAACTCACTAATTATCTTGCGATTTACAAATCATCCGGAAAATTTACTCACTGTTGGTAGTGAATGAACGGATTCACTCTAACTGTATACGATAACTTAAGCGAATGAACGGATTTGCTTTAGTTAAATTTTGAAAAGTGTAGTGAATAAAAGATTCACCGAAATGTCGTTGCATTTAAAATATTTTTGTGCATATGAAAACCTGTGAACTCACCAACTCTTGTAGTTGACACTTGTTTATCATGCTTTTCAGGAAATCCGAAGGTTTGATAAGATCATTAAGGGAACTTTTTGTATAACACCAGTCATGACGATTCATATTTTGTTTAAATTTGTAAACCTGAATGATGGTTGGATTGTAATACTTGTAGTACTGTGTAAACTCTTTTAAACTTTTGATATGAATGATTGGTGTATTTTATTTCCTATTGCGATGAAATCTTAACTGTGGCACCTCGTGGTTCCGCTTTAGCGGGGTGTTACAGATTTGGTATCAGAGCCATAGGTTATAGAGAACATCGGTTTTTCATAAAAACCAAGTACTATAACCAACCTCTTCAAAAGAAATTAAAACCCTTAATTAAAAAGATTTCTAGGCATAGGAAAAATTTAAAAAAATCCGTATGATTAGGATAGGTACTGTTCTGGTATATCATAGAAATGCGGAGCCTGATCACCTACGCATCGCCATGATATAAGTAGAATAAGACTTGTGAACTAACCATGCTGTTAAAATTTAAAGGTCGAAACTTTCTGAGAAATTTCCTGCAAAACATTTTTATTTCTGTGAGTTCGCATTAATATGTACAAGTTTTGAAAATATTTCTAAATTGATAATTTAAAATTTTTCTATCGCAGTTACCATGTCTCAGGAGACCGACCCGTCTGAGCACCAGTCCTTGGGGTCCCACGGACCCTCTAGGAGTCGGAGTGTCGCCTCGCGTTCCCAGACCATCGACCGGGAACGTGACCCGTACAGCGACAGTGACGCTGACTCCCATCAGGTCCCCGTCCGGCCCGCCAGTCCGGCGCGACCTTACGGGCCTGAGACCCATTATGGCCTTAGGGGCAGGCGCACCGCTCGAAAGAGCGTGCCACTGCCTACCCGGATGACCTTCCGCATTCCCTCTGGGGATGGGGCGGGGCCATCACGGGTAAGGGGCCAGGGTGGGTCATCGTCGTCGTCGTCGTCGTCCTCGTCCTCTACATCATCTGGATCTCCGCCGCCCTACCGTCCGTCGTCGCCGATACCTAGAGTTGCCCGACCATCACCCGATGCCCGACCACCGCCTGTCGTCCAACCACCGCCGATAGCACCAGTTCCTAGGCACCCACCAGTGGCCCGTGCCCCTGTCTTATGCCTGAGAGGCATGACCCCGCTCGAGCGTCAGGAGGTCGAGCGCTTAGCCCGGGGTCAGGACATCCACGAGCACATGATCGATCATCATGACCACATGATCGATTCCCTGATAGGTGTAGCCGGAGCGGATAGCCAGCAGCTATCCAGAGTCGTGGCCCTCCTAGGTCACACTATGGACTCGCTCAGTCACCTATACACCTTGGTGTATGTGGTGATTGCTCTGGCTATCATCTTGTTCGTCTTGGCTATGTGGGGGGCTGGCTATTAGGAGATGGGATCTTACAGTAGACCGTATTTGATGAACCTTCTATTTGAACTGTTATTTTGAGGCGTGATGCCTGATCGTTGAACATTATGTTTTATTTTGGATGACTGTAAAATCGTATGATCGTTTGGATACTATTTTTGGGAAACGATATGGAAATTATGATGGTATGATTTGCTATGAGTTGCATGTTATATTTGCATCTTTACGTATGAATGGAATGTTTAAATTATTATGCATCTAATGACCTCGTTAGTTGGTATGATAAGTTTAATACGTTGCGTAGACACTATGGCTTGAATGAGTGGGTAGTTAGTAAATTGCAAGAACTTAGATTTGCTAGCTCATCACTAAATGCCTTTATTATGGTTATGTTTTAGAAACATGCCTCCAAGAAGGGAAGATCCGGAACTTGCAAGACTCGTTTCGGAGCAAGTCATAGCCTCTCTTCCTAATATAGTTAGCCAAGTGGCAGCTGGATTCAATACTAATCAAAACCAAAATCACGAGCGTAGAGAAAGGGAATGTACGTACAAATCCTTCCGTAGCTGTAATCCTAAAGAATTCCATGGAACCGAAGGAGCGGTTGGCCTGTTAACCTGGATAGAGGGCATGGAGTCTGTCCTCCATATCAGCAAGTGTACGGAGGGAAATAAGGTACAGTATGCTGCCTGCTTGTTACAAGGACGAGCTTTAACTTGGTGGAACACTCAAATTCAGACCCGTGGACGTGAGGCAACCAATCAAATATCTTGGGAGGATTTCAAGAAGATGCTTAAGGATGAGTTTTGCCCGCGAAGTGAGATGCAGAAACTAGAAGCGGAGTTGTGGCACCATGAGATGAAAGGAAATGATGTCACCACTTACACTACCCGATTCCATGAATTGGCTAAGCTAGTACCGCACCTGGTAACACCTGAACAAAACCGTGTAGATCGATATGTCTGGGGATTATCACCAGTAATCCGGGGAAATGTAACTGCAGCAGACCCGAAAACTCTGCAAGAGGCAGTGAATCTGGCAAACCGACTCACCAACAATGCGGTCCGATCAGGAACCTTTCTGAGCGATGGGGCGAAAGGAAAGAGGAAGATAGAGGAGTCTACTAAACCACAATTCAGGGGAAAGATGGGCAAGGATAGGAGAGTAACCAGGAGCTACGGATTGCAGACTCAGATGGCAGAAAGAGAGAGAGGAACGAATCAGAAGTGTGGCAAGTGTGGGAACCTTCATGGTGGGAGGTGTATTGTCTGTTCTAGATGTGGCAGGGGAGGCCATACTGACAAGGGCTGTAAGAAGGGAACTTGTTTTGAGTGTGGGAGCTTAAATCATTACCGGAATGATTGTCCCAAGTTGAATCAGAGACCCTACGCGAATCGAGTGCAGCCGCCAAACCAAACGACCCAAGCAAACCAAGCAAACCAAGGAAACCAAGGAGGACTAGCTCGAGGGAGAGCATTTGTGATTGGGGCAGAGGAAGCAAAGCAAAACCCCGACGTGGTTACAGGTACGTTTCTTCTCAACAACTATCCTGCTACTGTGCTTTTTGATTCCGGAGCAGATAGGAGCTTTGTATCGTTAGAATTTAGGCCTAAGATAAATAAAAAGTCACAGAATCTGAAAGAGGATCATATAATCGAATACTCCAACGGAGAATTAGTTAAGGCCGATAAGATAATCAGAAAATGCACACTAGGTTTGTCTGGAAAGGATTTTAGCATAGACTTGATCCCGATTAAGATAGGGAGTTTTGACATAATTGTTGGTATGGACTGGATGTCCAAGCATCGAGCAACAATATGTTGTGCTGAGAAGATAGTCGTGATAGCATTACCTGATGGAAGATTTCTTGAAGTGTATGGAGACAAGCCAAAGAGAGACATTAAGATTGTGTCTTTTATGAAAATGCGAAACCATCTGCGAAAGGAGTGTGTAGCATTTATGGCGCACGTGGTAGATAAGAGTGCAAAGGAAAAGCAAATCCAGGATATTCCAATCGTGCGAGATTTTCCTGAGGTTTTCCCAGAAGAGTTACCAGGACTACCCCCGCAGCGACAAGTAGAGTTCCACATCGATATAATCCCTGGAGCAGGCCCTGTAGCAAGATCACCTTATCGTCTAGCACCATCCGAGATGCAGGAGCTGTCGAACCAACTTCAAGAACTGTTAGATAAGGGATTCATCCGACCCAGCTCTTCGCCCTGGGGAGCCCCTGTGCTGTTCGTCAAGAAGAAGGATGGATCATTTCGCATGTGCATCGACTATAGGGAACTGAACAAGATCACCATCAAGAACCGATACCCTCTTCCACGCATCGATGACTTATTCGATCAACTGCAAGGAGCAACGTACTTCTCCAAGATCGATCTTCGATCGGGATACCATCAAATGCGAGTTCGTGAGGAAGACATCGCGAAGACAGCGTTCAGAACTCGATATGGTCACTATGAGTTCTTAGTCATGCCTTTTGGATTGACGAACGCTCCAGCAGTGTTTATGGATCTAATGAACCGAGTGTGCCGACCTTACTTAGACAAGTTCGTAATTGTCTTCATAGACGATATCCTGATTTATTCGCAGAGCAAGGAGGATCATGAGCAACATCTGAGGCTAGTATTGGAATTGCTAAAGGCCGAAAAGCTTTACGCCAAATTTTCGAAGTGCGAATTTTGGATCCGAGAAGTTCACTTCTTAGGACATGTAGTGAACAAGGAAGGAATACACGTCGACCCAGCCAAGATCGAGGCCGTAAAGCAGTGGGAAGCCCCAAAGACCCCAACCGAAATTCGACAATTTCTCGGTTTGGCAGGTTATTACCGAAGATTCATCGCAAATTTTTCTAAGATTGCGCAGCCATTGACAACCTTGACGCAAAAAGACAAGAAGTTCGTCTGGGGAGAGAAACAAGAGGAAGCGTTCCAATTACTCAAGCATAAGTTGTGCAATGCGCCCATTCTAGCGTTACCCGAAGGAACGGATAACTTTGTAGTGTATTGCGATGCTTCACATCAAGGCTTAGGATGTGTCTTGATGCAGAACGAGAAGGTTATTGCCTATGCATCCAGACAGTTGAAGGTCCACGAGAGGAACTACACTACTCACGACTTGGAACTCGGAGCAGTGGTGTTTGCCCTTAAGATTTGGAGACATTATCTGTACGGCACCAAATGCACTATCTTTACGGATCATAAGAGTCTTCAGCATATTCTGGACCAAAAGATGTTAAACATGAGGCAGAGAAGATGGGTGGAGTTGCTCAGTGACTATGATTGTGAGATCAAATACCACCCAGGGAAGGCGAACGTAGTAGCTGATGCGCTAAGCAGAAAAGAAAGAGTGAAGCCTACAAGAGCACGAGCCATGGGAGTCTTGGTCCAGACCAGTTTGAAAAGCCAGATATTGGAAGCTCAAAGGGAAGCCCTAATGACTGACAACATAAAGAAAGAAACCCTTCATGGCGTAGAAAAGGAATTCGAGAAGAAAGGGGATGGAGTATGTTATTTCAAGGGAAGAATTTGGATTCCAAGTGTGGAGCAGCTGAGGAAAATGATCATGGATGAAGCTCATCAATCAAAATATTCGATACATCCAGGATCTGATAAAATGTACAAAGGACTGAAGGAGCATTACTGGTGGCCCGGTATGAAAAGAGATATCGCCACTTACGTGAGTAAATGCTTGACTTGCGCGAAAGTTAAAGCAGAGCACCAGAAACCGTCAGGACTTCTTCAGCAACCAGAAATCCCAGAGTGGAAATGGGAGCAGATATCGATGGACTTCGTGACCAAGTTACCCAAAACCAAAAAGGGGCATGATACGATTTGGGTAATCGTTGATCGACTCACGAAATCAGCGCATTTCTTGCCAATAAAGGAGACTGATAGCATCGATAAGCTTGCACGATTGTATGTCAGTGAGGTTGTTATGCGACATGGAGTCCCGATATCGATCATCTCTGATAGGGATAGTAGATTCACCTCGCGATTTTGGCAATCGCTTCAAGCAGCTTTAGGCACTCGTGTGGATCTAAGCACGGCTTATCATCCTCAAACCGATGGACAAACTGAGAGAACCATTCAGACATTAGAGGATATGCTACGTGCTTGCGTGATTGAATTTGGAGGTAGTTGGGACGATCATCTACCTTTAGTCGAGTTCTCCTACAACAACAGCTTTCATGCCAGCATACAGTGTGCGCCATACGAGGCACTCTATGGACGCAAGTGTAGATCCCCACTTAATTGGTTGGAAGTGGGAGAGAATAAATTGTTTAGGCCGGATGTCGTGCAGGAGACCACCGACAAAATCAAAATGGTTCAAGAAAAGCTAAAAACGGCCAGAGATCGCCAGAAAAGTTATGCCGATAATCGGCGAAAGCCGTTGGAATTTCAAGTTGGTGACAAAGTGTTACTGAAGGTATCACCATGGAAAGGGCTAATAAGATTCGGAAAGAAAGGAAAGCTGAGCCCTCGTTTTGTTGGACCGTTTGAGGTCGTAGAAAGAATCGGACCCGTTGCCTATAGGTTGAACTTGCCTATAGAGCTGAGCTCTATTCATGACACGTTTCACGTGTCCAACCTGAAGAAATGTCTGTCAGAGGGGACAGTAATTCTGCCTTTGGATGAGATTCAAATTGATGAAAAACTGCGCGCCTCGGAAGAACCAATCGAGATTCTTGATCAAGAAACCAAACAACTCCGGCGCAGCAAAATACCAATCGTCAAGGTACGATGGAACTCTCGTCACGGACCTGAGTTCACTTGGGAACGGAAGGCTTTCATGAAAGACAAATACCCGCACCTCTTCACGAAAGATCGCTTCGGTGCCAGTAATGATTAAATTTCGGGACGAAATTTCTTTCAACCGGGGGTAAATGTGACAACCGTCAGTTCCGACCTCCAGGTTAATTTACGCGTTCAGTCACTCTACAGCATTTCCATAGGTTAGAAATTAGTTAAATAAGTTTTAAGATGAAAATAGATTAGTTGGCGAGAAAAAGTTAGGTTAAAATCCTAAGAGTTCCGAAAACCGCCCGAAAAAGCCCGAACCGGCCCGAAATCACCCGATAATCCTAAAATGCCAGAATTAAGATAATTTTTGGAAAATTAAGTTATAATGTTTAAATTATATGTAAAGTAACTTAATTAACCTAAAACCACTTTCGAAAAGTTAGAATTTGCGAAAAAACACAAAAACCACGAAACGGTCAAAATAACAGTGTCAATTGTACACTGTTTTAAAAAAAAAAAAAAAAAAAAAAATATAGGGAGAGTGAGTGGGACCCACTAGGGGCCGGCCACCCCACTCCCCAAGATTGCTTTTCTCCCTCTTGATATAAAAGCCATCATTCTCCCCATTTTTCCAAACAATCTCATTATTAACTTTTCAAATCTTCATTTCTCTCTCTAATTCTCTCTACTCTCTCTCTAAAACTCAGCCAAGAACACCATTTGAATCCAGATTTTTGAAGGTTTAGAAACCAATTTTGAGTTAAAGATTGGGTATTCATCAAAGGTAAGCATAGATAGATGATTCTACTTCGATTTTTAACTCCATTGTGAGTCTTTCTTCTTCTTTTTCAAGGGTTTTTAACCCCTTTTTGATTCAAGTAAAGAAATGTGTGTTTGGGAAAGAGATTGAGCCTTAGATGATGTTATATAACAATCTATGGAGGTGAAAATCAATGATTTCCCCATAAGAACACAAGAAATGAATCAAAAATCGTTTAGATGATGATTTTGACCACCAAACTTGTGCTAAACTTCATCAATAGTTCATGCATGGGTTTGGATGGTATGAAAACATATTTTAGTTGTAATACATTTGTATAATCTGAGTTATGGGTGAAATAGCAAGATAAACTCCGAAATGGTATGATTTTATGTGTTTTGGTAGTATTTTGGGTATTATAATGTTGGACAGATTCTGTCAAAGTAGTTGCATGCACTTTACACGACCCAAAAAGGGCTTTCTTGAACTTATTTCTTCATGAAAATTTTATGGAATGATATTTAATGTGTTAGGGTTCAAACCCCACTGGAATGGTGCAAAAACACCAAGATTTGAACCCAAACCACCATAAAACATTTTTGTGTGCAACAGTGTTTTGGTCAGAAACTTTGGTCAACTTCAAACAAGCATAACTCCTTGATTATTTATCTAAAATACGATTTTCTTGATTCTAAACTCAAGTACTTTGAGTTAGCTTTCTAAAAAGTCCAAGATCATGTCATTTAGAGGTGTTTTGGGACTTCAACCAATGAGTTTAAGATGGTGGTGTAGGCTGTCCTCTTATGGCAGATTACACATGCACCACTTGAAAAGGTCATATCTCCCTCAAAAATCATCCTTATGACATGAAACTTGTCTCAAAAGTTTGGTTTATGTTTTAGCTAGAAAATCCCTTTGGAAATTCGTGATAAAGTGGTGTATAGAATTATTTATGAATAAAACAAGGACTAAAGGTATTCTGGAAAGTGGGATGATACCACTGATTTTGTAAAAATGTTTAAAAATAGTAAAAATCCTCTAAAAATCATGAAACTTGGTGAAAATGCTCCTAACATCCCCTAATTCAGGGGGTAAAAATTTAAAGACTCAATATTTAGAGGACCTAAGTTAAAAATGACAATTTTTACAACTCAAAATTTTGACAGATTCTGAAAATTTCTTAAAAACTCAATTTTATAAAATTTGAACTTCTAAAATGTTTAGAAGACTTTCATTAGTGACAAAATGAAATTTTATTGGATTAGGCTATAAAATTTATATAATGGCATATTATGGATTTCGGTACGATTTTAGTTAAGGACCGTTAGACCTAGGACTTACGTTAAAAATTTCGTGTTTGATAGGACTACCCTAGTTTGGAGCCGGGATTTAGGTCACGCATCAACTCTTTCAAATCCGCACTAAGCACTCAAGGTGAGTATTCACAGCCCCATTTTTACCGTTTTATACGTTTTGGGGTGAAAAGCATGATATGATTAAATGTATTATGAAAATGTTATGAATTGAACTGCTTCGAAATGAGCAAAAATGGATTTAAATGAATTGAATTGAAATGAAACGTAGTGAGTTAAATTTGATATGTTTAAAGCTTGATATAGTGAGATAAAAGGAAAATATGAATAAGTCCCCGAAGACTACTATTAACTCATAACAATGGGCCTAAAATACACGTGGATAGCGCTATTTGGATTGACATACCCACCTAGAACTGACGAGTGATAGGTGCACTGTATTGAACAAAACGTTCTACGCAAGTGGGATTTACTTCCACCTCTGGAGTAGATAGGGGCAAAGCATGTCATGAATTGGAAAGGATTGTAGTAACTCACTAATTATCTTGCGATTTACAAATCATCCGGAAAATTTACTCACTGTTGGTAGTGAATGAACGGATTCACTCTAACTGTATACGATAACTTAAGCGAATGAACGGATTTGCTTTAGTTAAATTTTGAAAAGTGTAGTGAATAAAAGATTCACCGAAATGTCGTTGCATTTAAAATATTTTTGTGCATATGAAAACCTGTGAACTCACCAACTCTTGTAGTTGACACTTGTTTATCATGCTTTTCAGGAAATCCGAAGGTTTGATAAGATCATTAAGGGAACTTTTTGTATAACACCAGTCATGACGATTCATATTTTGTTTAAATTTGTAAACCTGAATGATGGTTGGATTGTAATACTTGTAGTACTGTGTAAACTCTTTTAAACTTTTGATATGAATGATTGGTGTATTTTATTTCCTATTGCGATGAAATCTTAACTGTGGCACCTCGTGGTTCCGCTTTAGCGGGGTGTTACAAAAATCAAGGTTTCTCGTTACACCATCGTCGAAAATCAATTATACCGAAGGTCCACCTCAGGGTTGATCCTACGATGCATCTCAGATCCAAGTCAAATAAACAAAATCCTCCAAGAGATGCACGACGGAGAGTGTGGAAACCATTCTGGAGGCAGAAGCATTGCCAATCGGATCTCTCGACAAGGTTACTATTGGCCAACCTTACGAGAAGACGCAATAAGGTACGTCCAGAAATGCGACGCATGTCAGAAACACTCAGGTATGATCCATCAACCTTCCGAACCATTGCACTCTGTCTTAATCCCTTGGCCGTTCATGCGATAGAGAATGGACATAGTGGGAAAACTCCCACCTGCTCCAGGACAGAAGGTGTTCTTACTTGTTCTTACAGATTATTTTTCGAAATGGATCGAAGCTGCCGCATTCTCACAGATCAGGGATAAGGAAGTCATTTCCTTCATCCAGACTAACATTATTTACAGATTCGGAGTACCCTCAGAAATAATGTGCGACAATGGTGCACAATTCATAAGTGAAAAAACACGGAAGTTCTGCGACGAAAGGGGAATCAAGCTCATAACATCCACTCCACGATATCCTCAATCAAATGGCCTAGCTGAGTCAAGTAACAAAGTTATTATCAATAACATACGAAAGAGACTTAAAGAAGCAAAAGGAAGGTGGGTCGAAGAATTACCTTCAGTACTATGGGCAAATCGTACGACTCCCAGATCTTCGACAAGACAAACTCCATTCTCTTTGGTGTACGGATGCGAAGCAGTCTTACCAATCGAATCTCACATTCCTACAGCAAGGCATCGAACAATCGAACAGAACGCTATAGACCTATCTTACGATTTGGACGCCTTGGAAGGATTAAGAGAAACAGCTCTACAACGAATGGCTTCCCAAAAAGGAATAATCGAACGACATTTCAACAAAAAAGTGAAAGCCAAAATCTTCCAAGTAAGAGATTATGTCCTACGACATGTGTTCCAAAACACACAAGAGATAAACGCCGGAAAACTTTCCATCAAATGGGAAGGACCATACAGGATTTCCAAAGTCATTGGAAATGGAGCCTATCGACTCACGACCATGGATGGTAAGGAAATCCCACGTAGCTGGAAAGCGACGCACTTGAAAAGGTACTACTTCTAATCCTTTTTTCATTTTGATTATCTACTTTATCAAAATACTAACTTGGGCGTCGGAGCGCCGTTGGCTCGCTAAACTCTTTGCAGGAATCGCACGACCAACGCAAGTATCGCACGATCATCGCAAGAAACGCAAGTAAGATGCTCTAATCGCATGAATATCACCTGGATTATAACCTAGATGCTTTGATCGCATGAATATCGCATGAATCGCAAGACAAAGGCTTGAATCGTACGATTGCTTTAAACGCACGAAGCTATCGCACGAGCGCAAGACTAAACGCCAGTCGCACGATTACTCAATTTAAGAGTAAAACAACAAAGAAACGTTTCTAAATTATTCTAAGGCCTAAAGTCGCACGACAAAACAAAAACGCAGAATAACGCAAGACAAAGTAAATGATATAAACCCAAACGATGTTTAAACTGCCAAAAATGGCATCATACGATTACAAAATTTGTCTTAAAACAAATAAATCATAAACTAAGAAAAGTCAGCCTCGGTGAGAACCTTCTCGACCTCGGTCACAGGAACGGATTCAGAAGTCATTATTTGCATGACCTCCTCCCCAGAACCCGCAACCTGAGGCTAGTCCAACGACTTATCTTCCTCCGCTACGCCTTCATCGAGGTCCTTCAAGTCATCAGCATCCAGATCCTCTTCGGATCCCATCTGATCCTTAAAGGCTTTAACCTCGGCCTTCGCCATGTCGAGGGTAAAAGTACCCGCGACCACACGACGGAGGAGAGCAGCACGCGCGACCAACCTGGTCAAAGCCACTTCATCCTTCAGATCTTGGATCTCCGAAGACGAAACTTCATCAGCCTTGACCTTCTCTTCACGGAGACGTGCAACCTCCTCCTGAAGCTCTTTGACTTGGTCGACAACAGACTTCAGACGTCCGCGCTGCTCGTTCTTAATGAGCTCTTCTTCCTCTAACTTCGACTGAAGATCCTCGACAAGGACCTATTTTGCCTTGATCTCATCAGCCATCTTAAAGACCTTGTTGTTGGCCTTCTCCAAGTCTTTGCGGACCTTGGCTACAACAGACCTACTAAGCGTCAGCTCTCTCTTGACCTCCTCCATACCGACATGGAGACCAAGACTCACCTGAAGGCCCTACAAAACAAAAAGGAAAGGTTAGATCGTATGATCATAATCATAAATATAAAACGTACGACATTACTTACCAGGAAGGATAGACCAGTCACCAAGGCATGGATATCTTCGATTGACATATCCTTCATGTGCTCCATTTGTGATGGGAGAAGGAACTGAGAAATCGCAGGAAAAAGATTATCGGTATTAATGGTGTCGTTCGACAGAAAGTCCTGAGGAAGTTTTATGTTCAAAGTCGTAGGACCAGAACTACTTCCGACACCCTTGTCCTTTGGCGTTCTTTGGGGCGTCTTCACCACATCAGCCTTCTTCGATTCAATCTCCGGAGGGACAAAACTCAACGGAGAAGCCTCAGTCACATCCTCCGCCTTGCGCGCAGCATCCTTGGATGGACTTTTTCCTTCGACAGAGGCCGACCTTTCGGACAAGTTCGACCTGAGCTTCTTCGTCGAGGCTTGTTTAGCCTCTAGGGCTTTCCTTTTGTTTTTAGCCCTCTTGGCCGCCTCCAGTTGTTCAGCTCTCCTATTACTCTTCTGACCTACGACACAAAAAGAAAAAACACATCAACAATATGATAACAAGAAATCGTACAACTAAGACTTGTCAAGACGAAGTACCTTCCATATCTTCCGCTGAAATTTCCTGGACTTCAACCTCCTCAACGTCGTGATCGTCCCCAGACCTCTGTGTCGTATAAGAACGTGCGACAGTTCCGAAAGACAAGAAGTGCTCTACGACTTCAGTAGACTCAGGAGTGGCCTCGAACTTGAGATCGATTTCTGTAAAATGCAAACGATCATTGTTAGATACTACAAAAACTACGTATAAATGAGCAAAACAAATGAAAAAAAACTTATACCTAATGGGTTCCATTCTGGAACAATCCAATCCCTTTCGACCGTCGAAGAGCTAACAAGGATATATCGGGATTTCCATCCGCGATCATTCACCTGCAGGCCGTGAACCAGCATCGCGTTTCCCCTCCCCTTAGGATACAACCCATATCTGTTATAAGGGAAGGGCGTCATAGTGTACGCCGTAAGCAAGTCCTCGACGGTGAAGGCAGGATGATCCCAATCCTTGGTAACCTTCTCGATCACCCAAAGGATTCTCCAAACTTGAGGCATCAGTTGGCCAGGAGATATGCTAAACCTATTCATAAGGGACCTGGCGAGGGACGTGAAAGGCCATCGAAACCCAACTCGGAATGGATATTCAAATAGGGCAAAAAACCCTGCTGGGGCATCTGTCGGACGGACATGTTTAGCCAGCCTAGTCTTAATCCCCTCAGGAAGACCTGCTAAATCCCGGAAAGATTGGACATCCGAGCTATCGGTAATCGTACTTGCAACTTCGATCGACATTGAAGATTCAAACCCCTCTAAACTATCTTGCAAAAACGTCCTAGCTAAACCTCAAACGTATCAACAATGGGAAAAAAGAGAGTACCTTATAATGACTTGGAATCAAGATCCTTGCCGAAGATAGAGGAATAAAGATCGGATTACGATTGGAAAAATTCAAAAATCGGAGGAAAATTGGAAAAGATTAGCATTCCAATATTAAGATTAAACCTTTTATGGTAACCGAATTCTCCCTCAAGTAATTAAGGTCCAATCAGATTGCGACACACGTCCAGAGGAAACCATCGAATCGACAGCTGTGAATGACGTCATCAGGCTGCGTCATTCGAACCGTTTGGTATTCGACTGCATTCTAAACAATTCATTCGACGTTCGATCAGACCTCGACACGATTAGAAGATTCAGAAAAATCAATTGCAAATATTTTTCTAAATCTTGGGGGCAAACTGTTTAGGTAAAAATTTACCATCGTACGACGACGACATAAAATCGTAAGATATCTTATTGGACCTTAGTCCTGTATTAAGATAAGGTCCTGAGACAAGCCTAAAGTTCCGTCGAACATCCGCATAACACCATCGAACGTCATAACGGATTCGTCGAACGATTACTCCAGCAAATATCATACGATTCTCATAAGATAACGTACGATAGTTATCAATTATCCACTAACGGTCATATTTTTCCTTAGTCTGTATTCTTGTAGCAGGTAATTGACCGTTATCGAAGACTAAAATCATCATTAAAGGACAAGATATACATCTAATTAATACTCAACCGTTACGACCAGGATTCACGCGACAGTTACAACCGTTGTCATTAATGAGCTATTATTGACGACCGTTGCTGCAAAATCAACTATAAAAGACACCTGAAGCTCTCATTTGAGGAGATCTGATTATTTCCAAGCTGCTCTTACTTTCTCTCCAATTTCTACGCAAATCTTTGTAATTTACCTTTGATCGAATTGTCATTTCTATTGTAATCGTACGACCGACAGTGTAAAATTCAAGGACATCACCCCTGCTTGGTGATACATAGTACAACGTCGACTATATCTTAGTCGGCCGCAGGTTTTTTCTTCAACATTGAGGTTTTTCCTGCGTCATCAATCTCTTGTGTTCATTTTTGTTTATTTGTTTGTGTGTTTACCAAGTTAGATTCTTACTTTCGACGGATTAGCCTCACAACTTGTCTTACGACGTAATTTGTGTAATTTTTTGCATAAACATTAATATAGTTAAAACCGTGATTAAAATAATTTATTGTCACTAAAAGCTAACCAATATGTCTTGAATTAGCCATTGTTTATTATGTGTGTGACCAAAAAGATAAATGTAGCCACGTTTCTAAAAATTAAGTGTGACTATATGTCCTGAATTTAGCCATGGTTTTTTAATATTTAATGAGATACTTTTAACAAAATCATTATGTCCTGGTGGTTGGTCCATTTCTTATCAAAGATGAGGTCTCAAGTTCGAGCCTTGGCCACGTTAAAATAAATATACAAGATTATAGAGCAATCATCGGCTACATTAAAAACAAATTATTGCTATGCTTTTTTTTATAGATTGTGTGATCAAAAGATAACTAAATGCCACGTTGTATGTGAGTTTGTGTGGCGAAAAGTACTTTATAGCCACGGTTATAGGTAAAATGCTTTAATATCATAAAAATTGGATATGCCTATAGGTACTGTTTTTAAACTATGGCTATGGTTTTTCATTTGATATGGTGACACATTTATGCGTGACCAAAAAGGTATCAATGGTCACGCAAGAATAGGCTACGGTTTGATAAAAATGAAAAACTGTGACTAAAGGCCTCTGGCCATGGTTTTTAACCGTGGCAAATGTGAGTTTTTCGCGAGCTACTCGAAATCGACTCTGTCAAAACTCGGTTAAAACTCGACTCGAATGAACCCGGTCAAAACTCGACTCGAATAAAACTCGACTCGAGATACTAACGACTCGACTCGAACTACCTGATACTCGACTCGGCTCGGCTCGTTTACACCCCTATGGTTGGTAGAGGGGTCATCCTCTTGGACTAGAAGTCCTAGGTTCGAACATGGACAAAGGCGTTTCTAACTAACTGAGGTGTATACTAATAACTAAATGCCGTTTAAAAAAAGGATTTTAATATTTTTATTGTTTCAACAACTATATTAACCTTTATGTTAAAATAGAGAAACAAAATAGTGATGTTTATAAAAATCTTTAAATTTAAAGAAATATTTAAATAAAGAGAGAATGATTATTTCAATATTTCAACCAATAAAATGTTTTGTAAATAAATGTTTAGGAGAAAGATATTGTAGTTTGTTAATTAATTATATTGAGTATTTTAATAATATAATTAATGTTAGATTTACAATAATTGAGTAGTTGAAGAAGAATTATTAAATTTTGGCCTTTTATAATATATTTGAAAAAATATAGCTTATAGCAGTGGAATATGCATTTACACATAACTCAATCGGAAACAAGGGGTGGGCCTAGGTGCAAAGGTGTTAGAAATGTTGTTAGTTGTGTCAATTTTGTAATTTCTTAAAACTTGTTTCCATTATTGTAAATGTGATTGAGGCCCATTGTTTAGGCCCATCATTTAAGTCTTTTAGGCCCCATTAGTAGGTAGTATAAATAGTAGATGATTTCCTCATTTGTACTTGCTACTTCTCTTACACACTTTTGAATGCTAATCAATCATTGGTGATCTTTATACTTGGCATATTGAATTCATCATGATCATTGGCATATCTATCTTGGATCTTGTACTTAGTATATACATCATATAGATTTAAGTGTTCTTGATTGATTGAATTGGAACCTACAATTGGTATCAGAGCCTACCACTTGCTCTTGATCCATTGTGTTTTGGTTCTGGTGAAATCTTTGCTTCAGACTAGGGCTTCGGGTACCGGGTCTCCACTCCAGACTTGGATTTTGGGTATCAAGTTTCAGCTTCAGACTAGAGTTTCTGAATTTCTCCAAGTCATTTCAATATCATTACCTAACCTCATTTTTCAATACCCATCACCCAATACCCATCACTTTACTTAACCTCCAGATCCGAATCAAACCTCCAGATCTGAAAGCAACCTTCAGAACTGAATCATTTCCTAAATTTTACAAGTCTTGAGATTTTTCACCAACCAAATCGCTAGATCATTCTAAGTGGTTTAAGATCCACAATCAATCTTTAATCATGAACACAAGAGAAGCCTTCGCAATCGGGTCTGATACCCGACCTCCAATTCTGTTCAGAGGTGATTTTTCCCAATGGAAATCACGTTTCATAGATTTTGTCGCAAAGCAACCTCTCAGCAAGCAAATCATGGAGTCTCTCAAGAACGGACCGCTGAAGTTCTATACCACAATTCCTGCTGTCCCTGATGGTAATTCACCCATTATAGGGGAGTAGTGGAAAAATGTTGGTCCCAAGGGGGTGACCTTCAAGTAAGGATAGTGTATGGGATTATAGAAGGAAGGGGGGGGTTGAATATAATCACACCAAATTTTCACTTTTAAATTATTTGTTGTATTAACAATATGAATTTACAGATTGTTGCGGAAATAGAAAAGACTAAAGTCTAAACTAAACAATCTAAGTTTCTTTCAATATGCACTAGAGTGAGAAGACTAGAAAAGGGAAGAAGATAGAGGGAATAAGAAAGAAGGGATTTGGGTGATAAGTAAGGTGAAGAAGAGGTATGGAGAACATCTCTTCAAGTCCTATTTATACCCCATGCATTAAATGCATGTAGACTCACTTTTGTGTACGTGTCACATTTCAAGTGGTCCTATGTACTATTTACTATAAACAAATGTCTTTTGCATGGTGTGTAAAAGAGGGTTCATGTAAACAGTTGCCTTGAGGTTTGATAAGTACGGAGGGAACAGAAAAGAGACTGTCCTTATGTACTTTTTGTGTCGATAAAGGCGGATAATCCTTTTGTGCATTAGATTAAGACATTACACTAATCTTTCAGGATCAGGATACTGATCAGTGAGGAATGCTCTGATACTGAGGTTTGATCAGAGGTCACTGTATCCTGATGAGTCTTCAGGATGTCATACGAAATTGAGCAGCCTGCTATCACTGAGTTCCATCTTCAGATCACGAGCATGCTGGTCCTATCATCAGCTAATTCTTCGACTTCGCTGATGGTTCTTGAGTATGATCTTGATGTCTTCAGGAGGTCTTCACTTTGATGGTCAGGATCAGTAGACGTCAGAACAGACTCGTTCATCTCCTGATCCTGATCCTGATGATTATAAGAATATGTTACAACATAAGTAACATGGAATAACACTGAACAATCTCAATGATAATTCTTCAAGCTATAACAGAAGTAAAGACCTATTCACTAAGTAAAGTAACAGGATCATTATCATTCATCAGGTCTTAGGAGAACTGGATCAACAATCTCCCCCTAAATGATAATGATAAGACAACTGAGAAATTGTCTTAATCTAGAAAGTTTAGAAATAATTCTTAGTCTAGATATAACAGTAGGAAATAGAACTCATAAAGGTACGTGTCCCATTTACTGTTTTGAGGGATCTTTTTCAGTACTATGATTGAATAAAGTCCGATGCACTAAAATGCATTTCCATTAATCTCATGAGGAATTACAAGAGTAAATAAAATACACAAGTACATAAATACAGTACTGAAAGAAAAATTACAAAAATAATCCTAGCTATCAGAGTCTTCACTAAGATCTTCAGTTTTGACTTGGATGGTGAATGGAGTTTCACCAGTAGCTATTCGTCGATCAAGGATAGCTCTGACAGCACGAGCAAACTCTTTGTTGTCTTTGTTTTTCTTTTCTTTATTGGCAATGAAGAGGACTGTCACCAAGTGTTCAGTGGGTGTTTGTGTAGTTCGCTGAAGCGTTGAAAGCGAAGGATGTTGAAGTTGTCACCTACACAAATACCGTGAACAGGTTCTCTGATGACTTGACCTTTAGAGAGAGTTACTCCTGAAGGAAAGGAGAGATCAAGCATCGAGAGATCCATTGGCTTGTATGAAGTCCTGGGAACACAAGGAGTGGGTCTCCTTGTTGAAGTGCCTGCTGATCGTCGAACAGGAGGCTTTGGCAGTGCTGAAGAAGGTTGGAGTAAAGAATCAGGAATTTCAGTTGTCCTTCTGATTCATGCAATAAGAGCATCTCCAATGGGTAACACTATTTTTTACACCAAATGTTAAAAATAGTGTAAAAAGTAGTGTAAGATTTAGTGTTACTACTAAATCTTCTCCAATGGGTAACACTATTTTTTACACCAAAAAAGTAGTGTGGAAAATAGTGTGAAAAATAGTGTTACACCAAATTTGGTGTTATACTATTCATCACACTATATTTAGTGTGAAAAATAGTGTTACACCAAATTTGGTGTTATACTATTCATCACACTATATTTAGTGTGAAAAATAGTGACCCCATTGGAGATGTGAATAGTAATATTTACACCAAATTTGATGTTTAGTGTAAGATTTAGTGACCCCATTGGAGATGGTCTAAGTCCTTCAATGACTTCTGCTACTTCAGCCCTGTAGTTCTTGTTGGCTTTTGGAAGTAGGCTTCTGATTTCATTCCACTCTGACAAGTTATATCTTTCTAACTTGTCAAGAGTGTGTTG
Organism: Centaurea solstitialis; assembly: GCA_030169165.1. Classification (NCBI taxonomy): domain Eukaryota; kingdom Viridiplantae; phylum Streptophyta; class Magnoliopsida; order Asterales; family Asteraceae; genus Centaurea; species Centaurea solstitialis. Next base: position 54,186,038 of record CM058046.1, on the reverse strand, counting down.
CACATCTTTTACTCCTGAGCATTTGACTGTGATCCAGGTTTTGCCAGGATTACCTCTCTTGCCGCGGGTTCGGCGAAGGTGGACTACTGAGATGGTAGCACCATGCTTCCTGAGATGTAGTCGATCTCTGCACCAGTCAAGCTCTGTATTAACTTCTTCAGCCTGTTCTTCAGTTCTCCTGTTGAAGACTTTCAGTGCGGCCTTCTGTGCTAGAAGTGGATCAGCACTTATTGCATCGTCTTCATCAACAAAATCAGATGCAAGCCTTTTAGCTGCTTGAGCAGAAAGGAAGGCTTCCTTTTGCTTTTTATTGTGCTCCTTCTGAGCCCTAATTGCTTCTTCGTACTCCTCCTGTGATAGATAGGCGAACTCAGAGTCCCAAGAGGTACGAAGAGGAATTTTTACTCTTGTACTCTCGAGTCGCTCTATCACAGCGTCTAAACGCCCATCCCTGTTTACATGAGCAGAAGAGTTAGGGTAGTTCTCACCTTCAGAACGAGGAGAGTTAGAGGGAGGAGATCTTGGTGAGGAGGCAGGGGTAGAAAAATCATCAGAGATGAATTCATCATCTGACGATAGAACAACGGTTTCAGGAGGACCATATTGTTCTTGGGTTCTAGAGGAGGAGGCTTCAGAGTGAAAACGGGTGACAGGGTTTAAAGATAAGGATTCATGGTTTATAGGTGTAACCCTGAAAGTCATTCTGCTAAGTTCAACTCTGGTTTGTTCTGATGGGATATTCTCCATAAGGCGAATAATCTCACCTGTAACAGAGCCGAAGTTAACATCCTGATATTGGGTTTCAGGTTCGAGGGTTGGTTCAGGGTTAGGTTCAGGTGTCGGTTCAGGGGTAGGTTGGTTGGGTGGTTGGTATACAACAATTTGAAGGTTGTTTATGGGAGAGTCTTCAGGGGAACTATCGGTTAGGGTGATGGTTTCAGAATTTGATTTGGTTTTGAAGAGAGAGGAGATAGGGAGATTATCAGAACTAGATGGGGAGGATGGATGAGTTGACGTACCAGGAGCACCAGGGTTCTCCCCTTGAGGTTGTGCGAGTCCTGGAGTGGGCGTTGCGTCGGAAACTTTTTCCACGACGAAATCATCTTCATCATCATCATCATCGTCGTCCTCGTCTTCATTGGTTCCCCCTTCCTCGTTGATATTCTAGTTGGTGGAGGGGGAATAGACGGAATGGTCACCAAGACGTTGAGGTGGCTGTCTCTCCCCCTCAACAGGTGCCCTGGAAAAGGCGGTTGTTGATACACACCTCTGGAGGAGAGAGGCCATGTCCGTCTGGAGCTTGGTGGTGATGATGGAGGATTTGACCAGGGACTGAAGCAAGTCCCTATCAGTAGTGGAGAACGCTGACGATGGAGGAGGAGCAGTGGACAAAGCATTCACCGCGATGGAGAGGTCGGTGAGCTTCTCCTGAAGTGCCCGCAGCCCTGCTTCTTGGGCATCCAACCTCTGCACCACCTCGTTTTGGAAGGAGGTGAGAGAGTTAGAGCTGGTGTTGACAGCAGTTGTGAGAGCAGGCAAGGCTGTGGCCTTCATGTCCTGGAGGGACGCCTGAAGTGAGGTGGAGGAGGTGGCCACTTGGGATACCTTGTCGTGGAGATTATCCAGACAAGGTATGTTGATGAACACACCTGTTGGTAGTGGGGCAGCAGCAGAGGCAGCAGCGGCGGCAGCAGTGGCCTGAGCTTCAGCATTTGCAGCTGCAGCTTTGGCAGAGGCGAGCTCTAGCTCCAAGGCCTGGAGGCGAGCCTTGTGGGCATCCTCCTGGAGTTGCAGTGCAGCCCTGGCATCCTGAAGCCGCCTTTCAGCTGACTGGCGCCTCAGCTTAGTGTTGCTTAGCTGGCGCTCGGAGTCCGTGATGACGAACTCATCAAAAGGATCGTCCTGATGAAGTTGAGGATGTCCTAGAGATGCTGCTCCAAATGAACCTGTACATTTAGTAGCTAAGTGAGCACTTGAAGACTCAAGAGCTTTCATAGAAGAAGAGATGGTAATAAGATGCTTAGTATTATTACCTGAGGCTTGAACGGCATCAGATTGATTACCGTCCAGATTTGCTGAGTGTTCCAGGTGAACAACCTCAGGTTCATTTAGTTGTGGAGCAGGAGTATCTGCGGTTAAAGAATTTTTAGATAAAGGGGAAGGTCTATTAAAGATTTTAGGGAGAGTAAGGTAATATTTCTTACCAACAGCAACTCCCTTGCTCTTTTTCTTTGACGCCTTGGATTTGGCGCGCTTGGGTGGAGGTAGAGGTGAGGATCCAGAGGGAGGTGGACGCTTCTGGAGCGTCAAGGATGGTGCAGCTGGGGAAGTCAGTATGGGGTTAGCTACTGACATAGCATGCAGAAAAAGAGAAGAGGATGATTTGGAAAAGATGAAAGAAAACATACCTTGGGCTGGTGGAGAAGCGAGCTGCTCTTCTGTGTCCTGGTCTGGTTCAGGAAGAACCAGGACAACAGAGAGGGGTACGTCATCAGGACGAGGAAGGACCTGATCGAGGAACTTCGGCCCAATGGCGTAGTTGTTGAAGGTTCCTTCAGTGGGGTAGGCAGTCTTCATGTGCCTAGCCAGGACAGCAGAGAAGAAGCGGGTGTATGGGATGTTGGGCACTCGCTTGGCCGTCTTGACCTTCTTCACCATGTCATCCCATATATGGCGAACATAGTCGAATTTCCTTCTTCCCAGAGCGGAAAAGACCATGTTCTGGATGACGGTAGGGAACTGCTCGGTGCTCCCAGTCTTGCCTGTCAGACAGAGACCGAATGTGTTCCATATGTAATAGAACGTGGCATTCAGTCCTGTCTTCTGGACAGTAGCAGAAGACTTGCTGAGGATGACGCCTTCCTTTTTCAGGCCATTGGTAGCCAATATCGTCAAGGAGAGCTATGATGTCGTCAGAGGATGGAGGAGGAGGATATCTTTTCTTTCCTGGGATCTCGAGGACGTTCCTGAGAGTCCCAATTCCAAAGGTGACGATCTCATCGTTTATTTGGAACTTGATCACCTCCTGCAGAATGCCCTTTGGGCTCTTCTCCTGAGCAACCATGGCTGTAGGCCATAGTTGAAGAAGCAGCGGCTTGTTCGGCTTAGGGTTGATGGTGAAGGCAGTCTTTAGAGGACTGCTTAGAAGAAAGTCTTTTGCAGGCTCCAAGTATTCCTTGCCTTTAGGAAGGTCGAACAGGCCTACAAGGTTGTTGGCCTTGAACTGCAGGTCATGCTGAGGGACAACCATAGGGAGGTTTCCTGATGCTGAACGTAGAGTGGTTGCTTCTGCGGAGAGTTGAGCGTCCAAGGAAGTGCTTGTAGTAGCAGCCATTCTGTAATAAAAAAAGAATAACATATGTGGATGATTAAGAAATCCAAAATATGTATCTTTTCTTCACTTTTCAATGAACAAAAGAAAGTGTTCATAAAAGTGGTGAAATCCTTTATACTTGGAATAGATTAGATACCAAAAATCACAAAAAGAATGTGTTTTGGTATTAAAGAGAACTTCTATTTTGATGAACTATATCAAAATAGGAGTTGTATGAATTTTCTTAAAAGAAATAAGAAAAACATATAAACAGTTTTAACAAAAATCTTTGAAGATTTTGGGAAAACTAAGATCAAACAAGGTGATATTAGGGTTTTTGGAAAACGTTTATCACATTAAGTTGTTTAAAAGGAAGAATGTCAACTTAAATATGAAAGAACAAGGATTAAAACACTTACGATGATTCTTTAGAGAAGAATTTAGTGTGTGTTCTTGGTGTAACAGACTGGAAGGGATTGCTTTTCTTGCTTTTCTTGCTTTTCTTGCTTTTAGTTCGTTTAGAGAATTTGTGAGCGTAAAGAGTGAAAAGAATACAAGTGAGGTTTTTATACCTCTTGGTTAGAGAGAGAGAAAAGAGCGGCTAAATTCAAACGCAATGATAAAAAAAGAAGCTTGACGCGCGTTCACGCGCCTGACACACGTAGTGGGGAATAGGAAACGTCCCCTTACGTGTCTGGCAAGATGAAAAGTTTGTTTTATTCTAAAAACTACCTTTTCAGGGGATAATTCCAATTTGGTGAAAATTAAATTTCTTGGAATCAGAGTACTTATCAGATAAGTACTGTTTTGGGAAAATCCTCTTATCACATTTAATGCGATAAGGTTTCAGGGACATAAATACTTACCTGAGGAGAATCATCAGTATTCGGATTTTGAACAAAGATTTTGTGAGTACTGAATAGAGTTATCTCCTGATAAATGTATTCTTCAGGAGTTGTTTAGGTATGTGTCCTGAGAAAACTTATTCTATAGGACTTAACAACTTTGTATCCTGATAAACTTCATTCTTCAGGATTTAACATCCCAAGTTCACTGATGAGCATATTAAAACGTGTTACATCCAGTGGTTTGGTAAAGAGGTCAGCAAGCTGATATTCAATAGGGACAAAATGGAGTTCAATATCACCATTCATCACATGATCCCTGATGAAGTGATATCTCACTTCAATGTGCTTTGTCTTGGAGTGTAAGACAGGATTGTTCGCGATGGCGATCGCTGAAGTGTTGTCACAGTATATGGGAATTTTGGAGAGTTGTATGTCATAGTCCTGAAGTTGATTTCTCAGCCACAGGACCTGAGCACAACAAATTCCAGCTGCAACATATTCAGCTTCAGCAGTTGATGTGGACACAGAATTCTGTTTCTTGCTAGTCCAACTCACCAACTTTCCACCTAGTAGGTGACACCCACCAGTGGTGCTTTTCCTGTCGATCTTACATCCTGCAAAGTCACTATCAGAATAAGCCGTTAGATCGAACCCTGAGTCTTTGGAGTACCAAAGACCCAGATTAGGAGTTCCCTTTAGATATCTGAAAATCCGCTTTACAGCAGTCAGATGGGATTCTTTGGGTTTAGCCTGATAACAAGCACATAAACATGTAGAATACATGATATCAGGACGAATCGCTGTAAGATACAGCAGTGAGCCGATCATTCCTCTATAAGGTAGCGTTTGGTACGCAGACTAGATGGGACGGGACAGGACTGGACAGGACTGGACAGGACTGGACAGGACAGGACTAAGTTGTCTGTCATATGTTTGGTACGACAGGACAGGACAGGACTAAGTTGTCTGTCCTACGTTTGGTAAGTTGGACAGGACAGGACAAAACTGTTAAAATGACCAAATTGCCCTTTAATGCTGTTTAATGGTATTTTATATTATATAACGATTGTAAATGATAGATATCAACCAAATTATATTTAAATCACTTGATCTATATTATGTACACTATTTTTTATATATGCATACATGATTTATAAAACTTGAGAAACACAACAATTGTATCAAAAATCTACCAACACAATAATTATACCAAAAATCATATCATCAAAAGTTTTACATTCAAGTGCATCAAAAGTTTTACATTCAAGTGCATCAAAAGTTTAAAGATGTATCAAAAGTTTTACATCCAAGAGTATCAAAAAAAACTTCACACAAGCGTTTACATCATATTCTAACTTCTTAAGCTTTGTCTTCATCATAAATTGACTTCACAAATTCAATCTTTGTAGCGGCATCCAAAGTCTTCCAAAACTGATATTGGGATGGTTTGTCCCCAAAGTACTTACCCATTCGTATGATCTCCATCGTACCAAGTCCAAGCCCCTTCAACTCATCGCTTAAGCTATCCATCTTGGGTATAGAATTCGATATGACCGCAACCAACTTTTTCATTTGATTTGTTGCTTCATCAATTTTATTAGTGGTTGTTTCAAACATTTTGGATAGCTCGGTTGTCCTTTTTCTCTTTTTGCTTGTTGCTTCTCCTTCATTTTGAACGAAGGCATGAGAAGTTGCATTGGAAGGACTTGGAGCGGGTGGGACATTAGGTGGAATCTCAAAATCATCATCATTTTCCGCGTTCATACTTTCCAACGCGTCAGCCGCAGATTCGGCCATGTTCCCCGTTGCACGATCTTTACCAAACACCAACTTCAACCGCTCGTAAGCCGGGAATGGCTTATTAGCCGTATAGTTCTTGTTGGGATGTTTCTATGACAATAAGCAAACAAATAATTAATAAAAGAAAACTAACAAAAAAACTAACAAAAAAAACGTTTGCACATCTAAATACTAACCTTTAAGTACTCCTCCAAAATCTCGGGAGCTTCTACAGTTACACATTGATTTGCGTCATTCCACCCGAATCCGCTCGTATTTAGCATGTCATAAGCAGCAGAATATTTATCTTTTAGACGCTTTATTTTATTTTGTACGTGCTTTGAGTTTATGCTAATACCGGGCATTTTTTCACGCATCTTTGAGACAACCGTCTCATATGTACCTGATCTGAAGCTTCCATTGTCACCCCTCCCACCATTGATGACAATGTCTTGAAGAATTGTTATCAACAAATCCTCCTCATCCGGCGTCCATACACAATTCTAAAAAATAATAATTAACACAAATCCAAAAAATATGGTTCAAAACATCCAAGATTACAAACACAAATCCAAAAAATATGGTTCAAAACATCCAAGATTACAAACACAAATCCAAGAAATATGGTTCAAAACATCCAAGGTTACAAACATAAATCCAATTTAACATCCAACATAACAAACAAAAACATTACAAATAAAACAACTATCTCAATTATTACGATTTAACATCCAAGATTCAAACATCTCTTGGGCTAAATCATCTCTCCATTGAGACCACTCATCACTTGCCTCTACTACATCGATGAACTCGGACGACAAGGAGTGGTCTTCCCCGATAGGCATATCTTCATCAGTGATTGTTGAAGTTTCATGAGGATCAGTGGTCATGTATGTCCTAATAAAATTATGTAACAAAGCACACGCTAAAATCATTCGCCCTTGATATCTTATCGGATAGAAAGAAGGACTTCGTAATATAGCCCAACGTTTCTTCATGATGCCAAAACACCTCTCGATAATGTTTCTAGCGTGTGAGTGTTTCATATTAAAGTATTCCTCCTTGGTAGTAGGTGCACGACTAGCGTCTTCCCATTCTCGTAGATGATACCTAGTGCCCCTATATGGTGCCAAAAAACCTTCACCATTTATATATCCAGCATCGGCCAAGTAGTAGTTACCGGGCGTGATTTTCAACCCATTTTGTCTAGTAACTGCGTCTCGTAGAACTCTAGAGTCGGTAGCCGAACCTTCCCACCCCGCTAAAACATACACAAATTTTAAATCACGAGTGCATACTCCTAATACATTGGTTGCAATGTGTCCTTTTCTTGTTCGGTATCTTGGCTTATCAGACTCTGGTACAGTTACTTCAATGTAAGTTCCATCTATTGCTCCTAAACAACCCTATACAAAAAAGAAAAAAGAAAAGAAAAAAGCCTTTAGCTACCAATGTTAATGGTATGTATTGTATAAAAAGTGTTACAATAATTTACCTTAAACCATTTCCATCGGGAATCTGTGCAATCATCTTGTATAGGAGTTGGTTTGACAAGCAACACGTCTTCCAAGCGCAATAAAGCACGTAACACTCGATGAACATATCGACTTATTGTTTCTCCCGACCTATAGAACCTAACTTGGATAGTCCTATTCTTAGTGTGGTGTGCTAATATATTAATAAATATAGCAACTTGCTCCTCGATTGTGATATTTCCATCATCTAGTAATCCACCACGAGTTTTAAGCAAATCACACGACATTGCAAAAGCATTTCTATCCATTCGCAACTCATTTATACAATTCACATCGCTTTCACGTGTAATACGTTGTATTTCGGTTGACCTAACTTGAAGTCTAGTAAAGGTTCTTTGACCTAAAGTTTCTCTTTCACTATTTGTATCCTCTAATTCAATTAACCACATAATAAGGCAAAGCAAATGCACGAGTATTTGAATATAAGTATTCCAAACGGCAACAAGTGCAACCAAGTGATTCCGATCCATAACTACAAAATTCACAAAGCACAATAAAGCCATCAATAAGCCATTTATTAAGCACCATAAAGCCATACATAAGCTATTTGTACCATAAAGCCATCTCAATAAGCCATTTGTACCATAAGCTATTTTAAAGCCATACATAATCCATTTTTTATGTACCATAAAGCCATCTCAATAAGTCATACATAAGCCATTTTATATGCACCATAAAACCATCTCAATAAACTATTTTAAAGCTATAAAAATAAGCCATTTTATATGCACCATAAAGCCATCTCAATAAACTATTTTAAAGCTATAAAAATAAGCCATTTTATATGCACCATAAAGTCATCTCAATAAGCCATACATAAACCATTTTTATGCAACATAAAGTCATCTCAATAAACTATTTTAAAACTATAAATAAGCCATTTTTTATGCACCATAAAGCCATCTCAATAAGCCATTTAAAAGCTATACATAAACCATTTTTTATACACCATAAAGCCATCTCAATAAGCCATACATATGCCATTTTTTATGCACCATAAAGTCATCAATAAGCCCTAAAGCCATCAATAAGCCATTTTTAAGCACCATAAAACAATCAATAAGCCATTTTTAAACACTATAAAGCCATACATAAACCAATTTCAAGCACCATAAAGCAATCAATAAACCATTTTTAAACACCATAAAGCCATACATAAGCTATTTTCAAACACCATCAATAAGCCATTTTTTAAGCACCAAATCTAGAAGCCATACAAATCAAGCAGAAAATTGAAGCATAAAATCGAAGAGCTATGTATAAATCGAAACCCTAAATCGCAATTTCCATAGGAGCTATGTAAATCACAGCCATGGAAATCACGATTTCCATGGAAATCGCAACCATAGAGATCGCAACCATGGAGATCGCAGGTAAGCCATGGAAAATCGAAGGAGAAGATGAAGAGAAAGAGAAGAAATCTTACCTGATAAGCTATGGATTCAATAGGATTGGAGAAGATGAAATCTGATGGAAGGAGGCGCTGGATTCTTCAAAATACGATGGAGAAGATGAAATTAGGGCATTTGTTATCTGATTAGAATGAGGAGGGTATTTTGGTAATCTTGTTTTCTTGTCCCACCTTGTTCCACCAATTTTGGTGGAACAAAAAATCACCTCTTTTGTCCCATGATTTTAAAAAATAGTCCCACCTTGTCCCACCTTCCCCTTGTCCTAGGTGACACCAAACATGGGACTAAAATCTTTTGTCCCGTCCCGTCCCATGGAGTCTGCAAAACAAACGCACCCTAAAGAGTCACATCAACAGGTTTCCCTTTGGAATCCTTGTCAAGTGATAGAGGAGGTGCCATTGGAGTCTTCATCGGTGTACATGATGTGAGATCAAATTTCTTCAGCATATCAAGTACATATTTACCTTGGTTGATAAAGATTCCTTTTTCAGATTGCTTGATCTGAAGTCCTAAAAAGTAAGTTAGCTCACCCATCATAGACATTTTATATTCTGTTTTCATGAGCAACTCAAACTTTTCGTAGAGTTTGGGATTGGTTGATCCAAAGATAATGTCATCGACATATATCTGGACAAGAAGGATATGCTTAGGATATTTCTTAAGAAATAAAGTGCTATTGATCTTACCACGTTCAAAACCTTTAGAGAGAAGAAAGGTTGACAGGGTATCATACCAGGCACAAGGAGCCTGTTTTAACCCATAGAGAGCCTTGTTTAACTTATAGACGTGATTAGGGAACTTAGGATCTACAAAGCCAGGAGGCTGAGCCACATAGACTTCTTCATTCAGTTTTCCATTCAAAAAAGCATTTTTAATGTCCATATAAAAAACTTTGAAGTTCATATGTGCTGCAAAGGCCAGGAATAGTCGAATTGCTTCGAGCCTAGCCACAGGAGCAAAAGTTTCATCGTAATCAATGCCCTCTTCCTGCCTGCATCCCTGAGCAACAAGACGAGCCTTGTTTCGAATAATCGTACCAACCTCATCAAGTTTATTCCTGAAGATCCATTTGGATCCAATGATGGTACGTTTTCGAGGCCTAGGGACGAGAAACCAGACATTGTTTCTGATGAACTCTGCTAGCTCTTCCAGCATGGCTGAGACCCAGGCAGGATCACGCAAGGCATCATCTATTTCTTTAGGTTCATTTTCAGAGATGAAATTAACATAAAGACAGTTGTTACCAGATTGACGACTAGTTTTAACACCAGAGGAAGGATTTCCGAGGACCTGATCAATTGGATGATCCTTGGTCCATCGAAGAGCAGGGGGTTGATACACCTGTCCTGAAGTGGAGGCTTCATTTAACGATGGATCAGGAAGAAAATTTGTAGTAGTAGGAACAGGTTCACTAACAGTGGCTTGAGAGAAGTCTTCACTGCTAGTGGGTTGATCAGGTTCTGGTGTGACTTGAGTAATGGGGGTGGCATTTATTACAGGAGGTATAGTTATTTGAGAGGGTGGAAGAGGAGTTTCTTCAAAACCATCAGGAAGGTCTTGAGGAGTTGGATCAGGAATGGGAATATCAAGGACTTGAAAGAAAGAGTCAGCCCACTGATTTATTTCAGCATTGTCTTGAGGGTGAGGGAAGGTAGGACCCGATTCATCAAAATGAACATGAATCGTTTCCTCTATGGTTTGTCTTCGTTTGTTGAACACACGGTAAGTTTTAGAGATAGAGGAGTATCCAAGGAAGAGTCCATCATCAGACTTGGAATCGAACTTTCCAAGGTTATCTTTGTTGTTCAAGATGTAACAAACACAACCAAAGATATGGAGATGATCGATTGAAGGTTTTCTGTTACGAAAGAGTTCTTAAGGAGTTCTCCTGAAGCGTTTGACTATCAGAGATCTGTTCTGGGTGTAGCAGGCAGTATTAACGGCTTCAGCCCAGAATTGAGTGGCAAGATTGGCTTCACTCAACATTGATCGTGCAGCTTCAATCAAGGTTCTGTTTCGTCTTTCAGGAACACCGTTTTGCTGCGGAGTTCTTACAAAGGAGAAGTTTTGGGAGATACCTTTCCTATCAAAGAAAGTTTCCAGAGTACTGTTTTTGAACTCAGTACCATGGTCACTTCTGATGGATCGAACAGAAAGGTTGTTGAGCTTTTCCATCTTCCTGACGAACAGGATGATTTCTTCAGGAGCATCACTCTTGGATCGAAGAAAGAATACCCATGTATATCTGGAATATTCATCAACAATTACCAGAGTGTATTTCTTTCCAGCAATGGATTGGACATTAACAGGTCCAAAGAGATCCATGTGGACAAGTTGAAGAGGAGAGCTGATGGAGGAAATCTACTTGGACTTGAAACTAGCCCTGGTCTTCATTCCTTTTTCACATGCTGAACAAAGAGATACCTTTGTATAGCGAAAGTCAGGAAGACCAACAACGGGATTGTTGAGGTAGAGTTGATTCAGCGTCTTGAAGTTGAGATGAGATAGACGCTTGTGCCAGAGCCAATTAGTATCAGTAGAAGCACGAGATACAAAGTAGAAGTTGTCACTGGAAGTATTCATGTTGATGATGTAGATATCAGCTTGTCTAACACCAGTGAGAATAATTTCCTTGCGCCTGTTCTTGACTTTGCACTTTTTCTTCGAGAAAGAAACTTTGTGATTCTTATCACACAGTTGACTGATGCGAAGAAGATTGTGCATCAGACCTTCAACATAAGCAACTCTTTTGAACGTAGTTACTCCGTTGGTCAGGGTGCCATACCCTCGGGTTTGGCCTCTACCGTTTCCACCAAAGGTCACTGAAGGACCTCTTTCGTCACGATAGTCAGAGAGGACAGATTTTGAACCAGTCATATGTCGTGAGCATCCACTGTCTAGGTACCAGATGCCCTTATCCTGTAATATTTAGAGTTTAAGTTTTTCTTGGTACCCATAGGACTATGGATCCAGAGTTATCAGTAGGTATGGTGGAGTCAGTGACAGCCTTAACTGAGTTGTCACTTTTTGAGGCTGGAGTCTTGACTGAAGAAGCAGTCTTGACAACCTTCTTTCCTTTGACTGTTTTACTAGTCTTAGGATTTTTCTTTACCTTAGCTGATTTTTCAGCTTTGGTAGCATCAGGACACTTGCTCGCAATATGGTCATTTAATCCACAGTGATAACATTTGCGATAAAGAAAGCGTTTTGTGGGGTCTAAGAAGTCTTTGAACTTCAGATGAGCAGGACCAGTACCAAGTATACCTTTAGCATTGGACATAGGAGGAATGGGTTTCTTTTTCAAGGTCTTTTGCTTTAGGTCAATCATCAGTCTAGGAGTGGGATTTTGAGAAAATGATTTTGATCCTGAGACTGAAGGGCCACCACCTAGAACTTTATTATTCTTAGGTTTAGGATTCTTGGTCTTTGAAGGTGGTACAGTTTTGGAGGTTTCCTTGCTGTATTCTTTTTGCTCTTAGGAGCACCTTCAGTGTGTGTGTTAGAAGAGGAAGGGATGTTTTCAGGAGCATTAGGATCAGGGATAGAGGAGACGAACATTCCAAATTTAAGCATGGAACGATCAGGCCTAGGACATCCACGAGTGAATCCAAAACCCTTTTTGTTTTTAACATTTCTCCCCGAGGCTAATATTTCATCAACTTTCTCAGAGGCGTCACTCCATCCTTTGATGGTGACTTTTTCAGCATTTAGTTCAGCCAGGGCTCTTTCTTTGGCAGGAAGAGCCCTTTCTCTTTCAATACAGAGAGTTTGATTTACAGAGACCTGATCCTAATAGTTTTCTTCCAGAATGGTAAGTTGTTTTATCTTTTCATGACACTCTTTGAGTTGATCACGAAGATCAATGTTCATTTTCTCAGCAGAGGTCTTACCATTCAGGGCTTTATAGAGATCAAGGGTCAGTAGATCCAATTGAGTTAGAGTTTCAAGAGGAACAACAGGAGTAGGTACCTGACTGGAAGATTCAGTCGCAGAGGTGGAAGCTTCAAGAGCTTGAGTAGGAACCTTTTCAGGGACCTCTTCTATCTTAGCCATGAGAGCTAAGTTAGGTTCCTCAATAATGGCCATCAGTGCCACTGGAGTAGTATCTTCCTCATCTGATGACTCGTCAGAGGAGACATCATCCCAATCGCAGTCTTCTGCGATAAGACCTTTACCTTTGCGCTGAGATTTCATTTTCTTATACTTTTCTTTCAGCCTTTGGTATTTGGGATTTTTGGAGGAAGATTTGGTGGAAGAAGAAGCAAACTGATTTTTCTTGTACCTGCAATCATTAGCAAAGTGTCCTTTGCCCTGACAATTGTAGTAGGTAGTAGTAGCCTTGTCAACAGATTCTGTTTTAGGCTTGTCAGTAAGAGTAAGAGGTTTCCTTATTTGGAAGTTTCCCTTTTTGGCAAACTTTTTAAAAGAGCGAGTAAGTAGTGCAAGAGATTCATTAAAATCAGGATCTGAATCTGACATGTCAGAATCAGAAGATTCTAATTCAGTAATGGTGATAGAAGAAGGAGTAGCAACAGCAGGAACTGAATCAGAGACCAATGCAATAGAAGTGCTCTTGGAATCTTTAGTATCTCTTATGAGATTCTTTTTCAGTTTCTTCTGTTGCTCACGGTTCAGAAGAATACCGTACAGCTCACTTAGTGTGAGTGTCTTTATGTCTTTGGACATAGTTAAGCAGGAGGTGTAAATTTCCCAATGTTCAGGAAAAGCTTCCATGAACTTGGTAATCACCTCAGAGTTAGGATAGACAGTACCAATACTCTTCAGGTCGATCAGGAGACAGTTGAATCTCTGATGTATCTGGGAGAGAGTTTCATCCTTCTGATGAATGAAGCTTTCATACTGACGAACCAAGAAGATTTTTCTTGATTCCATGAGGACTGCAGTACCTTCGTATTGGACACAAAGAGTGTTCCAAATTTCTTTAGCAGAACGAAGATGACAGACAAAGTGAAAGATGTCATCTGGGAGTGACATGGCAATGAGAGACCTAGCCTTGGTGTCAATATTGACAAAGCGTCTGTCTTCATCATTCCAGTCAGTCACAGGCTTTACCAGTTCCCTTGCGGGTATAGCAGGTTGGCCGTTAGTAGCAGGAACAGCATGGACAGTTTGTGTGGGCACATGTGGTCCATTTTCCAGGAAGTAGGGAATTTGGGGATCAGAACCGGATAGAAAAAGTTCCATCCTGGTTTTCCAAAGAGCAAAGTTGTCTTTGTTAAACCTTGGAGGTTTTCCAGCAGAGCCGGTATCAAAGTAGTTATCCTTAGCTTGAAGAGCCATGGATTAAGAGAGAGAGGATCACAAGATTTTTCTAAGAGAAGAATAGAGCTTGAATCTGCTCTGATACCACTTGTTGGTCCCAAAGGGGTGACCTTCAAGTAAGGATAGTGTATGGGATTATAGAAGGGGGGGTTGAATATAATCACACCAAATTTTCACTTTTAAATTCTTTGTTGTATTAACAATATGAATTTACAGATTGTTGCGGAAATAGAAAAGACTAAAGTCTAAATTAAACAATCTAAGTTTCTTTCACTATGCACTAGAGTGAGAAGACTAGAAAAGAGAAGAAGATAGAGGGAATAAGAAAGAAAGGATTTGGGTGATAAGTAAGGTGAAGAAGAGGTATGGAGAACATCTCTTCAAGTCCTATTTATACCCATGCATTAAATGCATGCAGACTCACTATTGTGTACGTGTCACATTTCAAGTGGTCCTATGTACTATTTACTATAAACAAATGTCTTTTGCATGGTGTGCAAAAGAGGGTTCATGTAAACAGTTGCCTTGAGGTCTGATAAGTACGGAGGGAACATAAAAGAGACTGTCCTTATGTACTTTTTGTGTCAGTAAAGGCGGATAATCCTTCTGTGCATTAGATTAAGACATTACACTAATCCTTCAGGATCAGGATACTGATCAGTGAGGAATGCTCTGATACTGAGGTTGATCAGAGGTCATTGTATTCTGATGAGTCTTCAGGATGTCATACGAAATTAAGTAGCCTGCTATCACTGAGTTCCGTCTTCAGATCACGAGCATGCTGGTCCTGTCATCACCTAATTCTTTGACTTCGCTGATGGTTCTTGAGTATGATCTTGATGTCTTCAGGAGGTCTTCACTTTGATGGTCAGGATCAGTAGACGTCAGAACAGACTTGTTCATCTCCTGATCCTGATCCTGATGATTATAAGAATAAGTTACAGCATAAGTAACATGGAATAACACTGAACAATCTCAGTGATAATTCCTCAAGCTATAACAGAAGTAAAGACCTATTCACTAAGTAAAGTAACAGGATCATTATCATTTCATCAGGTCTTAGGAGAGCTGGATCAACAAAAAAGATGAAACAAACTTCACTCCTGAAGAAGCCAACCGAGTCAGAGGTGACATTCTTGCCAAATCATATCTCATTCAGATTCTGCCCAAGGAGATATATGCTAACATTGACTACAACAACACCGGAAAGGCTATCTAGGATGAGATCATTAGCGTAATGCATGGGACAGAGAAAGGCATACAGATGAAAAGAACTAACCTTCTGACTAAGTTTGCCACCTTCGAAGGTCGAGAGGGAGAATTACTTGAAGACACCTACCATAGGTTTTGCAATATGATCAATGAGCTCAGAAAGAACAACCTCAAGAAGTCTCAGTTGGACATCAACATCCAATTCATCAACTCACTCAGGTCTGAATGGAGGAGATTTGCTTCCAACATTCAACAGAATCGCAACTTGGAAAATCTCGACATTCATGAATTGTTTGAGTTGTTGAACCATACCAAGATGAGGTGCTTGAAATACTTGGTACCGAGAAGAAAGCAGAAAAGTATACCGATCCACTTGCTTTAGTCGTCGACAGAAGACAATACTCATATGGGAGATCATCAAGATATGAAGAAGACTATGATATTCCTTCCGACATTGGTGAAAGATGAAGAGAATCTGATGAGGAGATGAGGGATATGAAGAAAGCATTGGCATTAATCACCAGAACAATGGCCAAAAGAACTTCAAGGAAACCTTTGTCTTCCAACAACCATAGGTATTCTAGTGGTAGAAGGTATGAAGGTCGGGATAGGTACGAACCAAAGAATGATGCTCGAAGGTATGAGAGGGCAACTGAGACAGATAACAGGAGGTATGAAGACTCTAGAGAGCGGAGGTATGAAGACTCTAGATAGCGGAGGTATGAAGAGCCGAGGGAGAGAAGATATGAAGAAAGAAGGTTTGCTGATACAAGGGATATGAGGTTTGAAGAACCAAGAGAGGTATGAGCCAAGGAGGTTTGAACAAGGTAGTAGAGCTGACTACCAAAATCCTGAAGAAAAATCTAAAGTTGCTGATAAGGGCAAAGAGCCGAAAAAGATGTTGCTGGTCCAAGTTGCTTCAAATGTGGAAAGCTTGGGCACCTCACCCGGAATTGTACTAATCATGTCTCCAAGTATGATTACTACAAAAACAAAATGAACTTCGCCAAAATGCAAGATGACGGACATGCCTTGTTAGCTGAAGATGAGGCTTGGTTGCGAATGTCCAGTGATGACGAGGAGGGAGGTCCCGTATGTATGCTTGTCCAAGATGCGGCATGGGACCTGACAAGTGATGAAGGAAGAGAAGATCAACTATGTCTGATGACTAACCATGATGAAGAGGAGCTATACTCAGAAGATGGAGTACGTGATTACAACGACCTTGATTCAGATCATTCAGAGTCACCTTCTGAGGTACTTCCAGACCCATACATTGAACATGAAAATCAACTGAAAGATCTTGCTCTTAAAGTGTCTGAATATGACAAG
The DNA here is from genome assembly GCA_030169165.1 of Centaurea solstitialis. Classification (NCBI taxonomy): domain Eukaryota; kingdom Viridiplantae; phylum Streptophyta; class Magnoliopsida; order Asterales; family Asteraceae; genus Centaurea; species Centaurea solstitialis. The sequence continues at coordinate 54,169,324 of CM058046.1, read as the reverse complement.
AAAATCAAAATGGCAAATAGTTTAACTGCTACAGTAGAATCCAATTTAGCTATTGAGCATGCCTTAGTTGTGAAGTTCTCCATTGAATTAGCCCATTCCAAAGACAAAGTAAATATGCTTACTCTTGCAAACAAAACCTTAGAAGATAAAGTTGCTAGTCTGAATGACAACATCACAGACTTGCAAAAGAAACTTCATGAGGCTGAAGTCTTGAGTAGAGTAAGTGTTCAAAAGTATGAAGCCATTTTTGCCCAACGAACAAATCTCTTTGAAAAAATAAAAGATATGGAGGACAAGTTCCTAACGAGAGGCCAAACCAATCGAACCATTCATATGAACCAACCTAAAGAGTTCAACTATTATAATCCTAAAGAAGGCATTGGATACAAAAGTCAATGCTATCTTAAGCGTGCCTTATCCAAGACTCCTACCATGTATGACCTTCGTTACATGAGTCTTGGATACAAAATCGTTTTTATGAAAGAGTCTGATGATCTTGAACAATTGAAGGAAATTGAGAAGAAAGAAAAAGTTAGAAAAAACAAACACTCTATTCCATTCAATTACACTTCTCTCAATGCCAGTTACACAACGCGTGAGATTCATTTATCTAAGGACTTCACGCCTAGCTATACTGATGCTGAGATGAATAAGGAAGTTCCAATCCTTTCGAAAAATTTCAATGATAACAGAACCTTTTTTGAAAAGAGGATTGCTAAGCTTAAGGCTGAACTTGAGGATGAGAGGCGCATGAGCCTCAGGGAAAAGGACCTATTCTTAAGTAAAATCAATGAATTAGAGAAAGCCCTCAAATCCAAAAGCAGCCCAAACGCAAGTCAATCCACCTTTGGAACTTGTGATAACTCACATCATCATCACCATACATTGAATGTTGATGCACTGGATTTTAGACCTTCAAGTACCTATATTCAAAACTCTCAATCAATTGTACTAAGGTCTCCAATCTGCATGACAATTTCATATATGGATGACTTATCAACTATGGCACCTAAATCAACGGTACAAATATCTGAGATTGTATCTGATGATTGTACCAATAGGGCTGGGGAGAATGATAGATCACCAGGCATATCTATACCAGGAAACGTTACTCCTATCAAACCTTCTCGGAAAGGCAAGGGGAATGACAAAATGGTTACCTGAGACATATCATCTGTCTGATGAAGAAATGTACAAGACCATCTTTAATCTCGGATATGCTGCAACCCTCCCTAGTCTAGGAAAGTTCAAACGCAAGTATCTTGCAGGTGTTTGGTCCACTGTATTCGCCATCCTCAACAAGTGCCTTTCCTCTCGCACCAAAGGGACAGATCAAGGCAGCAAAGAACTAAAGCAAATATTTGTTGGTTGTGCTACCAACAACCCCGACACCGACTATCAGTACTTTCTTTGGAAGGAATTTGCATCTGTGATCAAAGACAAGACAACATCAAAGGCCAAAAACTTCCTTTCGTATCCCCGATTCTTGGCACTTATCATCTCTCATGTCTTAGACAAGAACGGTCTTGCTCCACGGAAGACGCTTCGAGCATTTCTTACTTGGCCTATGATGAAACTGGTTGATAATATTGTCGATCATAAACATATCGTTCCTACGAAGATTCCCCAAGAATTACTTGATGCAGCTGATCATCGTTCACCGATTGTGAGAGATTACTTAGAGCTTTCACCTCTACCAGTTACTCCAGATCCAGAGACCGGCACCCCGGAGGTATCCCCTAGTCGAGAGAGTGAGGGTTCTGAGAGTGGTCATTCATCTGGGGGTGATGACCAAGGGAGTGAGGATGAGGAGTTGGGGGGAGATGACGGGGGTAACTTAGGCGGTGACGATGATCAGACCGGAGCAGGCCCTTCTCATTCTTTTGTACCCATACTGGCTAACAACACACCCTTTGCATTGGAGGATTATTATTCTGAGTCTGAATACTCCGGTGAGGTTGAAATAAGGTTTGAGGGAGACAAAACAGTTGAAGACAGTTATGATAGTAAGTTGAGCGAGGGAAGTGAAAGAAATGATGAGTGGGAGTCTAGACCAAAGGTTTTAACCGGTCCTCGCCTATCCATAGGTAGACGTCGGGCAACCATATCCGCTACCTGCACGCATTCGTTAGATGCGGGTATTGAAGTAGACACCTCCCACACAGAGGTGCAATAGCACGCCCCACCTAGCCACTCATCTATCTCTCAAAAGGTGGGTATTTCATTCCACGGGGATAAAGCACAATGGCTATCAAGCCCTCACTTAGAGGGTGATGATATTAAAATAGGAGGATCCCTGCCCCGATCCCCACACTTCATTCATGTACACCAGATTCTAGCGCCCGATACACATTTAGGTACACATATTGCCAGTCTACGTGACGCAATCTCAGCTCCACCAGTCACAATTCTTAGTGATGTGACCGGAACCCCGAGAGTGGTGTCCATGACAGGCATTTCACGAGGACCGGAGGGAAGACCTACCACGGCTATCATCACGCCAACCGTGAACATCTGCCACACCGTTGACTCAGCGGTTGTACAAAAGGATCATCTATGTGACACCGGTATTACTTACGCAGCATTTGTTGTCAAAGAAATGGTGGACGGCGCCGTAAAGGCTGTCCGTGAGGAGTTTGAAGCCAAGTTTATGGAACTTGAGGCCCGACTAAAGGGTATAGGGAAGGTGACTGTGCCAGAGCGAGATCCAACACCACCTCCCCGTTCACCATCCCCACCTTCGAGATCCACCGCTCCCGTTTCCTCTACTGATGAGTTACGGGACCTTCTTATGGCATCCTTACTGTCCCGGAGTGATCTTAATGAACCTGAGGTCAATCGTCTAGGGTACTTGAAGCGTTTCACTAATCCATCACTTCCCGCGAGCCGTCCCGAGCCGGCTACCTCCTCTTCTCAAGAGGTAGTCTCATCTATCCAGAGGCTCGAAGGGAAGCTTGATGCCACGAAGACGTAGGATCTAGCTGAGATCAAGGGCTCTATTTCAGACATGCAGACTTAAATTCGAGCCGTTGAGACTACTTGCCGTGCGACAGCCGAGCCATCAAAGTACAGACATGGCGACCAAGATGACCCCGATCGCCGTGAGGGGGAAATCCATAAGAGGGCTCGGCTTGAATCCTCAGTTCCCACAGGCATATCTTCCGGCGTCGCTCCTTCCGGTACTCATATGGGGACCGGTTGTGCCGATGTATCTCATTTTCAGCCTGGTCAGAGCCCGACGGCAGATTCAGCGGAGGGTCGAGAGATTGTCAGTTTTGTCAATCCGAAAATCTTTCACCCTGACCGTGTAGCCGCTACAGATGATGAGCTTAAGGATATCATCAACCTTGATGATTTCTCCTTCGATGACGAATACACTCAGTTTCCAGTCCTAGAGCCTCAAGTGAAAGAAGAGGATGATCCTTCAGATGATTATAAGTCAGGCATGGAGAGCTATAGTTCTGACTCTCCACTTCTGGTACCACATCGGTCACTTCCGGGTATGGAGATGTAAAGTTCTGAGTCTTCACCCCCTATGTCTGCACATCATTCTCCATCACCTTCTCCATCGCCTTCCTGTGACATGCCTCCGCCGCATCGGTCTCCTCTTCCTCTTACGCCATCTCCTACATATAGAGGTTCTCAGCCAAGGTTACCACCTCGCTCTCCATCTCCAGTTCAGGATGATTCACCTTCTCGCACTCCCTCTCCACCAGTCAAAGCTCCTCGTACCAACATATGTCGTGCTCCAATCAACCCTGTGACACACGGCCCCCAGCGACCGATTCATGGTCAATGGACTCAGCCGCCTGTCTCACCTCCGAAGGTGATCTATACAAGGGAGAAGGGTGCGCCTTCAAATCGCCGAAAGTATGTGGAGCCGAAGAGGTACGGGAGATACCTTGAGGAGACCTATAGTTCTATCTTCACTTACAAGGTTGAGACCTTACCTCTGGAGAAGTACTACGGCGTCACCAAACAAGATAAGCATCTTCAGACCGTGTACATCTACTGGATCGGTGTGTTTGCCAAACCTCAAGCTGATGTATTTTTCTACAACAACCCGATCATATTGTTAAGAGAGGTTACTTCCGTGTGCTTCAAGAATATGTGGTTTCCAGTCTTCACGGTCATTCGAAGGAACACCGGAGTGTACACTTTCACCGAGGCCGACTTTGATCATGTGAACATTGATGACATAGAGTCAATATTCATTGACTTAAAGTTTCTTACAACCAGGTAACAGACATTTATCGAAGCATTGGAGGTTGTGAAGCGATTCATCAAGCGAAACCGACGGAACTCTAAGATTTATGATTTCCAGATTGGGTTGGAGAGTCATCACAACACTATTAACCTATTACCACCATATCAAGACCTTCCAAACGTTGATCGCTATCCTATCTTCAAAGTCCTCGAGAAACCAGCTCTTGGGGTAGTGTACCAGAATGAGAAGGAAGAGAAGAAGTTTATGAGATGCGATGAGGTTCACAAGTACAGTGATGGGACTCTCCACATCATCAACAAGGGGTTGGCTACCGAAAATAAAAGGCTTGAGCTTGAAGTGCTACAGGCCGGCACTGGATAAATCCCTCCATCTTGATAGACGAGGTTTTCCAGATCATCGAGCATCGTTTAGAACACCGCAATGTTCTACGACGCCTCGAATCCTATTGAGGTTTGCGAAAGATAGAGGAACCGGCCAAAAAGCTTGAGGAGAGACTGCCGCCACCACCACCATCTCGGAGAGGTGAAGGATCGTCAAAGAAGCCCAAAGAGACTAAAGCATCAAAGAAAAAGTCATCGAGCCATCATCAACAAAAGCGAAGAAATTGACACAAAGGGGGAAATTCTTAGAAATCTTGTTAGTTAAGTTGTGTCAATTTTGTAATTTCTTAAAGCTTATTTCAATTATTGTAAATGTGATTGAGGCCCATTGTTTAGGGCCCATCATTTAAGTCTTTTATGCCCCCATTTGTAGGTACTATAAATAGTAGATGATTTCCTCATTTGTACTTGCTACTTCTCTTATACACTTTTGAATGCTAATCAATCATTGGTGATCTTTATACTTGGCATATTGAATTCATCATGATCATTGGCATATTTATCTTGGATCTTGTACTTAGTATATACACCATATAGATTTGAGTGTTCTTGATTGATTGATTGATTTGGAACCTACAATGGGCCACCGTTTAATTTGTGCATCGAAGGGTAAAATTTCAGAATTTTATGAGGGTGCAACCGTATTATTTTGGAGGGTGCCACCTATCCTTTTCGAAACTTCAAGGTTTGCACCTAAATTGAACTCAACCAAACAACCAAAAAATTCACTCGAAATCAACCAAAAAACCAAAATTTCTCTTGAAATCAACCAAAAAATCTAAAAATTCTCTCAAAATCAACTAAAAAACCGAAAAATTCTCTCGCAATCAATCAAACAACCAAAAAATCTTTTGATTCAACAAAAAAGAATCAAAAAAGTCTATCGAAATCAACCAAAAACTTAGTTATATAGTGCTACCGTTTAAAATATGTTCTAGGTCCATCCCTAAAGTCAATCCAATCCAACCCATGACTAATATATATTTTTGATATTTTTTTCCGTATATCTAGTTTGAGCCCCATTTTTGGAGCACAATTACGTCCAATTATTGCCTAATTCTCGTTCTTTATTTACATTAGATCTGTTAGTGATTATGTGTAGAAGTTGACAAACCAGTAATTACACATCTAACGTTACAAGACACTTGAGGGTCACACATGTGAGGACCTGTAAATCAAATAAGTGAAATAATCCTAGTTTGGAGAGATTGGATTTATAATATTCAATTATAAATCAGTTGGGTAATTTCAGTCAGAAATCCCAAAGTTAAAGGTTTCTTAATTAATTATATAGTTTATATATTTATTAGGTAAATAAATATATAATAGATTAAGTAATTAATTAGTTTAATTTATCCAGTTTATTTGAAATAATATATTCTTTTCCTTAGCAAAAAGAAAAGAATAATTCCATAAAAGGATAGATATTATTAAATTAGGAAGCCTAGATATATGGAAACTCTTCCATATATAATGAGGGTTGAGGCTTACCAGTTATTATTCATGCAACCAACCCACAGAAAAGAAACCAGAAAAAACTCTCTCTCCCTTCTCTCCTAATATGCGCCGGCCACACCCAAAACTGAGTTCCGTTTTTCGGTTGTCGATAGCATTCATCACGTAACAGTTAGTTCGTGATCTCGGGATTAGATCTGGCTAGAAGGAATTTGTTTGGTCGTTCACGGGTGGATTAAGCTCAAGCAATCCAGGTAACACATCCCAAACATTTAATTTGTCAAGTTAAATAAAACAAACGATAAAGATCTGTGAAGGTTTTTCCGGGTTTTTGATTCATATCGCTTTCGCATAAGTCAAACCAGTTAGGTTTGATTGAATAAAGCTTAATTGATCAAGTTCGGTCATAAAAGTTTTTGTCGTGTATCCCCTCCAGTTCGGGTTGGGATTCACAGTGATCCATGTGTCAGTTTGATACGAGGAACCCACAAAAACCCAACAGTGGTATCAGAGCCACAAGTTTAATCGTTTTCGTTTTATTCGTTTAGGATCCGTTAAAATCGTCTAAAGCTTTTCATATAAAAATTTTAAATTTTTATCAGTGTGCATAAAAATCTGATTTTTATTGGTTTTAAGTTTCATCAAAAAAAATTTATCGCACGAAAAACCACCGACCAATCGATCTAGCAGCTGGTGGCCGTTTGCCACCGCGCTGAGATCACCGTAGCCATACCACCAGATCAATGGTGGCTGTGGTCGTCGACGATCGTAGCTGCATCACCAGATCGCTGATGGCAGCCGACCTTCGATCGTGAGGTGGTCGCGGCGGTGGCGTCATCCATGCTGCTGTCGTCGCCGGCCGACAACGATGGTGGCGGTGGTCACACGGTGGCCGTACCACACCCACGCGGTGGCCAAACCCGCATCGCACCCGGAGGATGGATCCGTACCCAGCAGTGGCCGGATCACGGGTTGACCGTGGCTGCACCACCAGCGTGGTGGCGGCAGTGTTCGCGGTGGCCGTGGCCGAATCCCCACGCAACCGTGGCCAGACCACCAGATCGATGGTGGCCTGCGGTTTCAGACCGCATGACGGTGGCGGCGGTGGCGCTCTCCTCGCTGCTGTTGTCACCGGTTGATGGCGGTGATGGTATTTTTGTTTGTCGACCAAACCGCAATGGTGGTGGCGATGGCGGGCCTCATCACCGACCGGGCACGGCGATTGTCGAATCGACTGACCATGGCATGGTGGTGACAGATGATGGTGGTCTCGACCACCATTCAATCGACGAGCGGCGGCAGCCGATTGTTGTCGTCGTGATCGTCGTTGGTCGCGGTCGATAAGGGTGGCGACGATATTGACGGCCGTTTGCTGCTAATGTCGCCGGTCACCTGGTAATCATGATGGTCGCTTACGGCAGCTGTTGAAACACATAAGATACGGCCTTCGCGGCGCGAGCAGGGCCGTGACGAGGTCCTCGCGGCACGAGCGTGCCGCAGCAGCGCAAGCAAGGCTGCTATTGTTGGCAATGGTTGCCGACGATGGTGATGGCGCTTTGGTGTCACTGCTGTAATCGATGGTAGGGTCGGTGACACGAAAAATATCACCGGGAATCGTTTTAGGGTTTTTCCATTCTATTGGGCCTATTTTGTTGATGAGCCCAAAACACAGAATTCTTGGACCAAGTTTATGGCCCAAAAGGGTTAATTGGTTTTAGGCCTTTTACCCAAATTAATTTTTATTCAGATAATTTTTCTTATAAAATTGTTTTAAAGTTTTTTAAATAAAAAAATAATAATAATTATGTTTATCAAACTGATTTTTTGACTCAAATGGATCTGGTATCATATTTGACCAGTTAGTCAAACCTCGATACAGTTCGTGGACCAGTGTTTAGTATTTCAACCAGTTAGTTCGAAATACCCGGTTTGATATATTTTTGGGTAAAAGGCGAGTATTTTTGGTTTTATTAACTGAATTTATCGTTTATAAAACTTATTTTATAATTCTAGAAAAATCTTTCAGTTTATAAAACAGTCTGTTTTTATAAATCAGTTAAAACCAAGTTTTGCGATAAATGAGACGAGGTAATTTTTAACGGATCTAGGATTGCTTTACGCTTTATTATATTGCTTATTTTATGCTTTATATAAATGCTTGGTTGTTTAAATTATATACCTGTCTGTGTATATTTTATATCTGTTATAGTATTTGCCAACTTAGACCCTTGACCTAATTTTGGGAGGCCTGTGTGCCACTTACAACCCCTTTGTAAAATGATCTTAGGATAGTTATTTTAGTATTTCTTTCCGGAGTTCCATCAAGGCTGTCAAGGCCAGTGGAAGCATGCGAGAAGATTGAGTGTTTCTTTTTGGAGTTCCATCGAGGATGCCAAAGCTAGTGGGGATGCGCGAGAAGATAAAAATACTATAGTAATAGGTCATTAATGGTCCTTAGGAATAAAGTTGGCAAAACTATAATCTATTTTAACTGCGTGGTTGTTGATTTATTAACTACGTGGTTGTGATATTTACTTGCTATTTGTTTTAAAATAGAGAGTGATTAAACTAGATAACATCACTAGATAAGATAGGTTTTTATAATTAAAATTGCCAGTTTTTCAAACCTTTTCAAAATGGTAGATTTTATTTAAAACCTAAAATGATAAATGATTGTTTTCATACAAAAGACAAGTTGACAAAACACTTAGTTTTAATCAACTAGTGTGCTATCAAAACAGTTAGTTTTAATTAAAGCAAGTGGTCTTAAGACAAATAGTTTTAAATAGCATGTATGTTTAAAACAGCTAGTTTAAAACAGTTACTTGCCCTTTTAAACAATCAGTTTTTCAAAAATCACAGTTTTTCAAAATACTGGATATTAAAAGGTTTTTCAAAATTAATTAAAACCCCGAAAATCGTAGATCAGTAGTGCAACCCATCTGGGGGCACCTCCGGCGTAAGGTACGCAGGCGTTGTGAGTGAGCACACCTTGAACGTCCGCGTTCAAACCTTGAACGTTCGCGACGCTTTGGGCATTTCTGCCTCCAATGACCGATCTCATGATATTTGAAGCATCTATTTTCGGTCATTGCTTTGTTAGGCTTCACTTTCTTGCCCTTGCCCTTGCGTTTGTCATTATTCTTAACCTTGGTCACACTCTGGCTAGCCTGAGGCTGGCTCTTGCCCTTACTGGTGTTTCCATGCCCACACTTTTTCTTTACTCCACCATCTCTGACCATGAGCACATCCTTGGTCTTGGTCCCGGTCCCCATACTCAAGTCAGCAGTTTTCAACATGGAATGTAACTCAGCGATTGTCTTTTCCATGTTGTTCATATTATAATTGATTAGAAACTGCTTCTAATCCTCATACAGTGAGTTGAGTATCGTATCCGTTGCTAACTACAACGGAACTGGGTGACCAAGCCTCTCTAAGTGATCAATATGCCTCTTCATTTCCATGACGTGATCACTAACTGAGGTCCCCTTGGCCATCTTGTACGCGTTCAGTGCCCTGGTGGCATCATAACGCTCTGTGCGTGCTTGCGTCTGAAACATGTCCCTCAACTGGCAGATCATGTCATAGGCATTGTTGTTTATGAACCCCGTTTGCAGATCTGGGCTCATAGTCGCAAGCATGTGACAGCCAACGTCCAACAAATCATCATAATGCTTTCTATAAGCATTTCTGACAGTGGCAGCTGCATTTGCTGGAGGGGCATCACCTAGAGGCTCTTCTAGGACGTACCATTCTCGTGCCTGAGCACAATCATCAGATTGCGTTCCCAGTCGAGAAAATTAGCTCCAGTGAGCTTGTCCTTTTCGAGAATGGAGCGAAGAGACAGATTATTAGTGTTGGATACGGTGTTTGCCATCTACATATTTAAAAGATTTGGTTTTAGTAACTGTGAATAAACTATTCCCAATAAATATCAAATAACCCTTAAATGATCAAGTATTTGGGCTAGGATCCTTATTTCATACGCCCTGATGCGCGGTTTGCTCACGCCCCACCAGGCCCGTACTATTTCGGTAGGTAAGGACTTTTACCAATCATATCTAACTGGCATGACTCCTAGATCTTTTCGGGACATCGGTTTTTACCGTACATGTTTTAGTCCCTCTAAGTGCACTTTGGCCCGATACGACATGGTGAATTGTTACAAAACCAAAATAGATCGCACCACTTGGGACTGGTGTACTTATCACACCCCTTTCAACTTGGGGTTTGAACGCGGATGCTCAAGGCTTGCTCACTTCCAACACCCGCGTACCTTACGCCGGCAGGTGTCCCGAGTGGGTTGCACTACTGATCTATGATTCTCTGGGGTTTTTAACTAAGTTTTGAAAAACCTTTTTATTTTCCAGTATTTTAGAAAACTTTGTTATTTTAAAACTGACTGTTAAAAAGGCAACTGATGTTTAAAAACTAATTGTTATTAAACATACACGCTATTTAAAACTAACTATTTTAAAAGTACTTGCTAATTAAAACTAACTGTTTTAATAGCATGACTGCTAACCAAAAACTAACTGTTTTTGAAAGCCCAGTTGCTGACCAAAACTAACTGTTTTGTCAACATGCCTTTATAAGAAAAACAATCTTATAAACATAAGGTTTATTAAAAATAAAATCTACCGTTTAAAAGGTTTGAAAAACTGGTAATTTTAATTTTAAAAACCTAATAGATCTCATGATTTAACTAGTTTTAAAACTCTCTCTAAATTCAAAACGTTTGATAAAAGCCAAACATGCAATAATTATCAACGAATCATGAGCAAGCAGATAAGCATATCCACGCAGTTAAAGATTAACAACTACGCAGTTAAAACATCTAATTATAGATTTGCCAACTAATTCCTAAAGGACCAAAAAATGACCTACTAACTATAAGTCTTCAAGCTTCTCGTGTAGCTCCCACTGGCGTCGGCACGTCTGATGGAACTCCGGAAAGGAAAAACATTTAAAAGCTATCCTAAGGTCATTTATATTACAAAGGGGATGTAAGTGGCACGCAGGCCTCCCAAAAAATTAAACCAATGGTCTAAGTTGGCAAATTCTATAAAAGACATGCAGATAATATACACAACAGGTATAATTATAGTTCATGCAATTATATCAAGCAATAAACAAGCAATATATAAGGCATAAAAGCAATCCTAGATCCGTTAATGATTATCCCGTTCGGTTTATCGTAAAACATGGTTTTAACTGATTCGTAAAACAAACTGTTTTATAAATTGAAACTAATATTTTAATCTGAAATCGGTTTTTTTTAACTAATTTATAAAAATACACAAGATTTATAAACTATAAATCTATTTTATAAAATAAAAACCAATTTTCTAAAATATTTGCCTTTTATCAAAATATACATCAAAACGGACATTCCGAACCAACTGGTCGGAATAATAAACACTGGCCTAAAAATTGTGTCGAGGTTTGACCAACTGGTCAAACATGACACCTGGCCCATTTGACCAGAACCGGGTCAAATTTTCGGTTTGACAACACAAGTTAATAGGGATAACAATTAACTAATAAAAAATCCCTTAAAACGGTTTTTACTAAAATAATTTGGATAAAGGACTAAAACCATTAAACCCGTTTTGGGCCTCAGACTGGGTCCAAAATTTCTAGGTTTGGGCCCTGAATTATTTGGGCCAATTGAATCGAAAAACCCAAAAACACGACTCGTGATCGATCGACAACTCATCGTCGATCATGCAATCGCCGCCTTCGGTGATGGTAACAACAAACGGTCGCTACCACCACCGCGACCACCGCAACACCATAAGCCGGCGATGACAGCAGCAAATAAATCGCCACCGCCGCCACCAGCGGTTTCAAAAACAAACACCGCCGCCGCTGCCATCTAGTGGCCGGTGGTAGCGAATGGTCATCACCACCAACAACCGGCGACCGTCGCTATGATCGTAGTACACAGCTCCAGGCGCTGCGACCAAGTGGCCGGCGGCAGCGATAGCAAACCGCCATCCCCACCACCGTTGGTCGGTAAACAAAACAAAACACCAACCACCGCCGCTATCAATTTCCGCTGACAGCAGCAGCCATGATCGATGCCACCATCGCCGGTGGCGTTCGGCGATTCATTCGGCTTCGGCCAATTCCCCACGTCCGGCGACAACAACGCAAAAGCGCCACCGCCGCCACCTTGCAACGGCCGGCGACCGTGGCAGTCACCACCGTCGTCATCTTCGCCGGTGATCACCACCCACAGGTGGCGATCGGTGATCTGACAGCAAACGACCATCGTCGTTGCCGTCTTGTGGTTGTCAACATCAAACCACCATCCGGCCACCACCGCTACCACAATCGCGACGACAGCAGCAAACGGCTGCCATCGTCATTGTGACCGGCGGCGTTTAATCGTCATCCGCCAACACTACTGATCACAGCCTCTACCACAATCGGTGGTGCAAGCACGATCGAGTTGGGGTCCAGTCACTGATCACGGCCACCACCGAACTGGTGGTGTTGCGATTCGGCGCTAATTGGCCTACGGCTTGGTGGCAGTTTGGCCACCACTTGGCGGTTCGGTCGGCTGCTGCTGCCGTTCCGCCGCCGTCGTGGTTTGACTGGCGATCGGTGAGATGGTCCGATTGCGATGTGCCACCATTCCGCCATCGATCACGCTACCGTGTGTGCTTTTCGTGTTTTTTCAATCTTACGAGATAAACAAAAGATAAAGCCAATATTTTTACATAAAACTTAAAGGTTAAATCCTTTTAAAACTGATAAAGATTGACACTGATAAAAATCAAATCTTTTATCTAAAACTGATAAAGATTAATTTTTTATACGGAACTGATAATTATCAAATCTTCATTCAAAACTGATAAAGATTAAGATTTGATAAAATTTAAAACTTTACCTTAATCTGATAAAGATTAAATTTTGTACGAAACCAGATAATTATCAAATCTTTACCAACAAGAAAAATCTTAACGGATCTAAATAAACAATTAAACAAAAATAAACGAATAAACCTGTGGCTCTGATACCACTGTTGGGATTTTGTGCAATCCTCGTATCAAACTGACACGAGAAAATTGTGAACCTCAAACCTAACTGGATCGAGATACACGATAAAACCATGTGAAACAAACTGTTCCCAAAGGTTTAAACAATCAAACCTAACTGGTTTGATTAAGCGGAAGCAATAATAATTAAAATCCCGGAAAACATCACAGATCTTATTCGTTTATTTTATTATATTTAACACAGTTAATAAATTGTATGTTCTAGGATTATTACCTGGATTGCTCGAGATTGATCCACCTGTGATGAGCCAAACGGAATTCCTTCTAGTTGGATACAAACCCTGAACGATTCACGAACTAACTATACGCGAATAACACGGTCAAATAAACACGAAAACCGAAACTGGTTTTCGGGTTTATGTTAATGTCGACACAGAGAGAGAGAGAGAGAGAGAGAGAGAGAGAGAGAGAGAGAGTAGAGAGAGATGTTTCTTTTCGAGAATTGAATTAATGAATCAGTGAATAAAATTGATAGCCTAGCATATCTATTTATATGGAGAAATTACCATATATCATATAGCTTTCATAGTTATCTTTATTCTTTCTTTCTCCTTAAGAAAGAATATTTACCAGAATTATCTTTATTCTTTCTTTCTCCTCAAGAAAGAATATTTACTATTATTATATTAACTACATAATAATTACTTCTAGATAATTATAAAACTAATTAATTAATTTATTATATATTTATTTAACTAATAAATATATAACCTTTAATTAATTATCAGAAATCTTTCACTTTGGAGTTTTTACAGAAAACACCCAACTGTTTTATAATTTACTATTATAAAACCAAACTCTCCAAACTGGGGTTAATTTAATATCCGAATTATAGGCCCTCAGAAGTGTGACCCTCAAGTGTCTTATAACGTTGGATATGCGATCAATCGGTTTGTGAAATTATGCACATAATTACTAACATATAAAACTAAGAAAAATTCTAAGTTTTGGAATTAGGATTTAATAAAATCCAGTTAAGTTTTATAAATATTAATTCTCAAGTTCATTACTTAAAATAGAATTGACTAATCAAAGCTTTGACTGAGTCAATAGTTAATTTTGAGTAATAGTCGGTTTTCATATAGGTTAGTGGGAGCCCAGTTTGTTCTCTATCTAGTCTAAGATAAAGAATAAAAGACATAATTATTGATCCAATATATCTCAGAATTCATGATCCAAGTAGGATGAGAATTCATAAGATATGATCTACCTTTTAGTCAAAAGGGTGGAACAAAAGTTTCAAAGTGTTTGAAACAAAAGTCATAATTGACTTTGAGAGAAATCAATAATGTTGGAATAATTAAGATAGAATTCCTGAAAATTTGCCAACATGGTAAATGGAAATCTTATATGATTTCAGATAGAAATCATTCATCTACACTGCAACTTAGGAAAGTTGCAGTCTAACTTTACATATCCAGGGTAACTGGGAGTTTATCCAGGTCTCCAAGTTCAGGGAATATGATAAAGGAAAAGTCTAATTTTTGTTTAAAGTGTTTGCAAAAACAAAGATTAGCAGAATCAAGTAGATTGTATCAGAAGATACAAACTTGTATTGTTTTTGGTTGTCACTTTGATTAATTTGGTAAACATTAATCAAAGGGTTTAAACTGAAGTTAGGTGATGCTTCATTTAGACCAGTATTTAACAAACGTTGAATAGACAGCATAGAAGTAATAAAGAAATGTCATTAATTTTTGTTATTATTACAGAGTTTAATATGGACTATACAAAATTAGTTTCTTTATCGCTTTTATATTTTGCATGTTTTATAATCCAGGAATGAAACTAGTGTTCCAGTTTTTCATTCGAAATTTGTCCGTGACAACTTATCATGGTGGGAACCTGATAGGGTCTTAAAGTCATTGTGAGTTTTTGGGTAGTTATGATCAGTCGCTGAATAACAGCTACAAGTGTTGTAGAACAAAAGCTACACAGATATTCGATAGAGTAGCGAATATTGGACGTGATCCGCGGTTGAGACTACTTCTTGGATTTTGTCATAAGTAAATCTCACAGTGGTTGTCCTTATCACCTTAAGGTATTTGTCTTGGTAACATGTGGACTGATGGATACTTAGTGCGTTCAACCGCTACGACGTAACAGGGTGGCTATAAAGAGCGTAACTAGATTCAGCGGAAGTCGTGGTGTTAAGTGCAGATATGCAAGATGGGATTTGCATCTCTTCTATGAAGAGAGATATTTCCAGGCCCCTTGACTGACTGAACATACTGATGAAGTGCATGGCCATGCCCAAACGAACTGATTAGTTCTTTGTCGTTTACCTATCAGTAGAGGCCGAATAGTCAAGAAACATAATCTTGAGTACTTAGAGTTGACTTATTCCAAGCTTATACTCAAAGATGAAATATCGCGACGCGAAGGGAAAAGCCAAGATATACCCAATTTATGAACAGTAGTTTCATGAATGTTATTTCCTTATGGAAATGTTTTATCACCTATCTAGGTATAAGAGTTCTTGTAACCAGGTTACCCTAAGTGCCTGTCTAGGGGCCTCCTTAGGTGTGTGTGATCAAGGCGGTATTGCCAACTTGCACAAGTGGGAGTCTGTTAGTGATTATGTGCAGAAGTTGACAAACCAGTGATTACACATCCAACTTTACAAGACACTTGAGGGTCACACCTGTGAGGACCTGTAAATCAAATTAGTGAAATAATCCCAGTTTGGAGAGATTGGATTTATAATAGTCAATTATAAATCAGTTGGGTAATTTCAGTCAGAAATCCCAAAGTTAAAGGTTTCTTAATTAATTATATAGTTTATATATTTATTAGGTAAATAAATATATAATAGATTAAGTAATTAATTAGTTTAATTTATCCAGTTTATTTAGAATAATATATTCTTTTCTTTAGCAAAAAGAAAAGATTAACTCCATAAAAGGATAGATATTATTAAATTAGAAAGCCTAGATATATGGAAACTCTTCCATATATAATGAGGGTTGAGGCTTACCAGCTATTATTCATGCAACCTACCCACAGAAAAGAAACCAGAAAAAACTCTCTCTCCTTCTCTCCTAATCGGCGCCGGCCACCCCCAAAACCGAGTTCGGTTTTTCAGTTGTCGATAGCATTCATCACGTAACAGTTAGTTCGTGATCTCGGGATTAAATCCGGCTAGAAGGAATTTGTTTGTTCGTTCATGGGTGGATTAAGCTCAAGCAATCCAGGTAACACATCCCAAACCTTTGATTTGTCAAGTTAAATAAAACAAACGATAAAGATCTGTGAAGGTTTTTCCGGGTTTTTGATTCATATCGCTTCTGCATAAGTCAAACCAGTTAGGTTTGATTGAATAAAGCTTAATTGATCAAGTTCGGTCATAAAAGTTTTTGTCGTGTATCTCTTCCAGTTCGGGTTGGGATTCACAGTGATCCTTGTGTCAGTTTGATACGAGGAACCCACAAAAACCCAACAAGATCATACGCCTAATTTATTAGCTGCAATAAACTTACTTGGATTTTCTGTTTTAAAAAATAAACTCGAATAAAACTAACCCTCGTGCTAAGTCGTCCGTGTTATAATGCGACTCAGTTTTATTCATATTGCATAGAGCTTTATTCAGTCAAACTGCATAAAGCTTTATTCAGTCTGTATAATAGCTTCATTAGTATGAATAAAGCTTAGTCGAGTGCGTTTCAGATTGTCATGTGGCGCGCTCTCGGCTGTCCTCACGTTCACAATGAAAATGTGGTTCACATTTGAACTTTCTTCTATATAATATATATATATATATATAGAGAGAGAGAGAGAGAGAGAAAGGCTCAAATGAGAAGTGCTAAAAAAATACGAAGTAGATAATTCGCCACTCATCCGGTCAATAGAGCTGGCTTTGACCGGTTACGCTGGACGCGATCACGGGGGATTGACACGATGCATGGGAGGGTAGAGATTATTAAAGGAGGGGACCCGATCAAAGCTGTCTTTATTGACCGGATGAGTGTTGGAGATCACTTCTCTACTTCTTATTTTTTAGCACTTCTTATTTGAACCTAATAATATATATATATATATATATGTGTGGAAAATTGAACAAGACAATATCAACTTTAAAGAATATAAAAAAATTTCTCAACCACTCGTTTTTCCTCTTCAAATACATGATCACAGGAGTAATGGTAATATCTGCCGCCACTAGCACCACCACCGCCACCACCACCTCCGCCACCAGCAACACCACCACCACCACAACCACCACCTCTGCCAACAATAGCAGCAGCACCACCTCCGTCAGCACAGGGTCGTGACTGGGGGAGGGCGGGTCGGGCCGAGCGTATGCCTAGGGCCCACGAGAAATTGGGGCACCAAATTTTTAGGCTTTATATATAGTAGTAGTAAAAAATTGGAAAAAAGGGAAATAAAAATTTAGTATTTAATAAGATCTTAAAAAGAGTTTTCGTATTATATTAAAGGTCAAAACATGTACTAAATAGTTAATTATATTGGCAAATATATTATACAAAAAAATAGTTGGTCGTTAAGTTTATAGTTTGATTATTGTTTATGAGTTTTTAGTTAGTATTAAAGTCTAGGGTAAAATATGATTTAACCCCTAATCTTTATACTTAAAAATGGTTTAACCCCTAAACTTTTTAGTGAATGTTTTAATCCCTAAACTTGTTATAATGAATGTTTTAATCCCTAGTCTTGTTATAATTGATTGTTTTAGCCACTTGACCTGCTATTGCAGGTTACTACACTTTTAAAAGTCACTTTAATCCCTAAACTTATAAATAAAATATGATTTAACGCTTAAAGTTTTTATTTAAAAATGGTAAAACCCCTAAATTTTTTTAATGAATGTTATAGTTTTTAAACTTTTTATAGTATTTGATTAAATACCTAAAGTAGTTGAACCTAATTATTTTTATCCATAACATAATTCAATACAACATTCTATCGGCTAAACCCGTTACCAATCCATTCACGATTGGAAAAACCTTGCATCTGTTCGTCTGCAATCTAGTACAACTTGCAACTTAGTCAAATCGATTTATGCCATTTATGTGCTTGATTTGTTGCGCATTTGATATTCGCAGTGAATTCTACATATTAGTTTTTTAGTAAATTTGCATCACGGTGAACACAGAATCACCAAGCGTCTTATGAATATTTTTTTGCTAAATTTTTGGTAAATTTGATTCGTTAGTCTATTGTTGCTTCATACCGTAGATTTTGTTGATTACATCTGATCAAGAAATGTAAGTTAGAGATATTCAAGATCATGTGTTTCAGAAATACTTCAAACTACGGTTAAACATATATTTGATATAGAAAATAATTAGGCAGAATAAGTATAGGTATTTAACCAAATACTATAAAAAGTTTAAGGATAATACCATTAATTAAAAAGTTTAGGGGTTAAACCATTTTTAAATAAAAAGTTTAAGGGTTAAATCATATTTTATTCATAAGTTTAGGGATTAAAGTGACTTTTAAAAGTGTATCAACCTGCTGTAGCAAGTCAAGTGGCTAAAACAATCAATTATAACAAGTTTAGGGATTAAAGCATTCACTAAAAAAGTATAGGGGTTAAACCATTTTTAAGTGTAAAGTTTAGAGATTAAATCATATTTTACCCTAAAGTCTAAAACTATTGGTTAGAAAACTTTGATATATTTAATACTAAATTGGTTTTATGGGATGCCTAAAATGTCTAAGTTTAAGATACTTCAAGCTTTATAGAACTCAAATTTATACGAGCAAACCAAACGCTTCATGTCTAAAATTGTATATTATAGTGAATGTTACTCTGAATTATCAACATTGTGCTTCAAATAATGTCAATCTATATATTAAAATATTATAGGATCTTTTTTATGCTAAAACTAATTGACAATATTATGTGAAAGTGATATAGTAGATAATATTAACTTAGAGATAGTGATTAATTAATTTTCTATCCAAGAATACCAGGGGAATGGTTTTTATATGAATTAATTACTACTATATCTTCTCTTCCAAAAAAATTACTACTATATCTTTAATTCAAGAATATGTTGTTTTTATGATAAATACGATATATTCAAGGTTTTTTTTTGTATTTAGCGAGGGCCCCTTTTTTAGATCTCACCGAGGGTCTATAAAATGTCAGGAACGGTGTTGCGTCAGCAGCAGTAGCACAACCACCACCTCTGTCACCACCACCACAATCATCTGCAACACCTCCAACACCAACACTACTACCACCATCGCCACCACCACCTCCAACACCACCTTCGCTGCCACCGCCACCACCACCCGTACTACCTTAGTGAGACAACCACCTTAGCACCATGGGTTTGAGTTTGAAGAGGAAACTGGGTGGCTGAGAATCGTTTTTGTATTTTTTTTAAATTGATGTCGTTCTCGTTATATATATATATATATACCACTATATATATAGGGGTGGGTTTAAATATGAACCACTTTTTCATTGTTAACGTGAGGACAACCGGTGGACGCGATCACGGAGGATTGACGCGATTCATGGGAGGGTGAAGATTATTAAAGGAGGGGACCCAACATGAGCGGACCTAGCTCTTTGGATACGGTGGCACGTGCCACTGTTCCATTTCTCTACCGGTGAAAGGTGCCACCGTATTAATTTGTTGTGTGCCACCATATATATTTTGAAACTACAGCTAAGATATAGGTTTTCTTTGGCATAGTTGGTTAGTTCCTTGGTTTTTAAACTTGAGGTCTTGAGTTCAAGTCTTGTTAAAGTCATTTTATACTAGATTTTAGTTTTAATTTCATATATATTATGTTTATTAAAAAATTGTTTCCAACAAGACTCGAACTTGAGACTTTTTTCTCGAAAAGCAAGGGACCAACCACTAGACCAATATAAATTTTGTGAAAAATATTTTTGCATACGTTTCTTATAGTCAAATTCTGGCACCGTTAGAAAAAATATCTAAGTCCGCCCCTGGGACCCGGTCAAAGGTGTCATTATTGACCGGATGAGTAGCGGAGATTCGTCCTCACGTTCACAACAAAAAATGAGTTCACATTTGAACTTTCCTCTCTCTATATATATGGTCATGTTCAAATGTGAACTCAACTTTTATTGAAAACGTAAGGTCCACTAGCATCGTGCCATATGTCAATATTCAGTCTGAGTCTGAGTATTCACGCTTTATTCCGAATAAAGCATGAATATTCAAACTCAATGAATAATCTTTTATTCACTCTGAATAAAGCTTAGACGTGAATTCACATTGTCACATGGAGCGATTCTATTGGTCATCACATTAACAATGGAAAATAGGTCACATTTAAACTTTCCTAAATCTCTCTGTATATATAGATATAGATATAATATTAACACCCACACTTCTTTGCCTTTATATATATTTGTCCCTTTGCAACGATAGTTTCCCGTACATTTACTTCACATAAATGATGAAGCCTCTTTTTGTGAAACTTTCATACTCTTTCTCATCTTCACTCACTATTTTCTTGGCATCTCTTCTTTTGGTCGCCGATCATGGCGGAGCACGGGTGAGAATACCGGCAAATGCGACTTTTCCGGCAGTTATAGCATTCGGGGACTCGATAGTGGATCAAGGGGCCAACAATAATCTAGACACTGTTATTAGAGCCAATTTTGCTCCCTATGGAAGGGATTTTGTTGCTGGAATAGCAACCGGAAGATTTACCAATAATAAGACACCGGCAGACATTATCGGTAAAGCCTGCATTTTTAGCATTTTCTTTTATATGTTCATTGCATGCATGCATTTATTTCTTTAATTTATTTGTTTTCCTTGCTGGCTTTTTACACATTACTTATATGGGTATTTCTTTTTCTACTAGCTTTTTGTTAAACTGGTTTTCAATACAGTTTGGATATTTTTGACACACTAGCTGATGATTGATAAGCTAGTTGATAAGGTAGTTTATAACTGTAAAATTATAAAAAAATGCATATTTTAAAATTCGTAATGTGATAAATAGAAAAGTATATTTGAAATAAAAAAAGATTCATAAGTCCAATAATTAAGTCATCAAAACATTAGTTAGAATAGGTTTTCAAAAAGCTAGCTTAGAGCATCTCCAAGGGATTTTCTAAAAAATATCCAAACTGGAAGACCAAAATCCAAATCTCAAAAAAAAAAACCATTCCACTCCAATAGATTCTCGATTTTGGGGATAGCTCATTCCTTAACTTAATAAAATATTACATATACGTATTAAAATATTATTTCTATCTCCTCAACATATTATATCACGAATTCTTGCGGGTAAAACATAATAAAAAGCCATTTTCTCACATGATAATCATTTTTGGAGATTTTGGGAGCTTTCTCCAAATTTGCAGATTTTTATACCCTTCGTCCTACTTTTTCCATTTTGAAGAAAGTTTCGGAGAATCTTAAGTTTCTTCATTTTGAAGAAGCTATTGGAGATGCTCTTATCCAAACAATTACCTGACTTATAAGGTAGTTTATTGGGCAAATTGCGTTAAAAAGTAATGTACTTTACTCTAGTTTCTATTTTGGGGAATGTAATTTTAAAATACCCATTTAAGGGTATATAACAAAACTTTACAACCAAAAAGAGGAACCACTTACCAATGTAGTAAGTCACTATTGATTTTTTCATAATTATATTATTTTAAAAATTATAAATAAGTATCAAGATTTCCATGTCTCTTAAATAATTTTCATGTCATCAAAAGAAATTCCGTATAAATAATGTTTATCACCCACTCTAAATCTCAATCCATTCATCTTTCATTATTATCGTTTTTTTAATTTATTTTATTTTTCTTAACAATGCCCTTTCCCTTTAAGCCTTACATAAATCAAAACCCGTTTCCTAAACTCCAAAACCCATGATTTTCATTCCTCGAACAATCTCTCCTCAACAACCATTGTTTTTTTTTTCTTCAATTTTCAAGAAGAATGAAAACAAAGAGATGGTGAAGAACTTCAACGTATCAAACGTAAAATCGCAAACTTGGTTTTTTTGGAGCAAACTAACAAAATCGGAAACATATTTTTTAAGGAGGATAAATTAAATTAAAAAAACGATAATCGTAGAAGAGAGACGGATTAAAACTTTGAGTAGGTGATAAACATTATTTATATGAAATTTCTTTGGATAACATGGAAATTATTTAAGAGACATTTTATTATATAATTTTTAAAATAATATAATTATTGAAAAATCAATAATGACTTACTATTTGGTTGTAAAGTTTTGTTATATACCCTTAAATGGGTATTTTAAAAGTATATTCCCCAAAACAGAAACTAGAGTAAAGTACGTTCATTTTTTACGCAATTTGCCCTAGTTTATTTTTACCAAATAATGTGTTACAGAAACTAGATTTACTCGATACACGGAGGTAATCTACAAGTGTCAAATGACCTTTTGGCAATTCATAGATGTTGCTTAAAACATAAAACAGAAGACTAGTAATTAACGGTGTCTAGTTACACTTCTATGTTTTTAAGTCGTTATGTAATATATAGTGTATATATAGTATTAGGTATATAGGGGTGGGTTCAAATGTAAACCACTTTTTGGTTGTGAACGTGAGGATAACCGAGAGCGCGACACGTGGCGGATGACTAGGCGCCACGTAAGATCCCCGGCGGATGACTAGGCGCGATTCATGGGAGGGCATTGAATTAAAGAGGGGGACCACACTTAAAGCCGTCACGTGTCGCGCTCTCGGTTGTCCTCACGTTCACAACCAAAAAGTGGTTCACATTTGAACTTTCCTCTAGGTATATATATATATATATATATATATATATAGTATTAGGTTCAAATGAGAAGTGCTAAAAAATGAGAAGCAGAAATGTGATCTCCACCACTCATCCGGTCAATAAAGACGGCTTTGACCGGGTCCCCTTCTTTACTAATCTCTACCCTCCCATGAATCACGTCAATTCCCTGTGATCGCGTCCACGGTAATCTGTCAAAGCCACCTTTATTGACCGGATGAGTGGTAGAGATCACTTCTCTACTTCGTATTTTTTTAGCACTTCTCATTTGAATCTCTCTCTCTCTCTCTCTCTCTCTCTCTCTATATATATATATATATATATATATATGGGTGGGTTCAAATGTGATCCACTTTTTGGTTGTGAACGTGAGGACAACCCAAAGCGACACGTGGCAATTTTTGACTTGCGCGGGTTAAGCTTATTCATACTGAATAAACCCGCGGGTTAGCGTTATTCATACTGCATAATGCTATTATACAAACTGAATAAGGCTTGAATAAAGCTAACCCGCGGCTAAGTCGCCTGCGTCAGAGTGCGACTAAGCCTCATGCATACTGCATAAAGCTTTATTCAGTCTGAATGATAACGTTATGCAGTATGCATAAGCTTAGACAAGGAAATTTCAAATTGCCACATGACGCGCTCTAGACTGTCCTTACGTTCACAACTAAAAAGTGGTTCACATTTGAACTTTCCTCTATATATGCATTAACGCTTCAAAAGATTGATGGTAAAAGTTGTAATTCTTGTTATTAATTGACATTGAACAAAGGCCAAAAAATTTAAAAAGAATGGAATATAACATTTGGAGATACACAAAGTTGACGTGTCTTTGTCAATTTATAATTTTGGTGGAATTATCATTTACATAAATAAGATTGTTTTAATAATACATCATAAAAGTCTAATTGAGCTCACATTACAATTTCTTCTTCTGCTGTTCAACTACTTTTGCCTAGGAAAAACTAGTTCTTTCATCATTTTGGTGTAGAGTCAATTAGCTATAGGAGTTTAGGACCATCTTTGACGGTTTTTGATAATAATTTAAGTTGTTATGAATACACATAATTATTGTATAAATAATGATAGAGTTGGTTTGAGATATGGATAGTAGTTATAGTCCGAAAGTAAAGAGGAGAATTTTACTTTTACATTGATCATGAGTTATTTTGGGACTTTAATCTAAACCATTAAATCAAAAATAGTTATAATTCATCAAAGGGTACAAATAATAACATTAAAGCATTGTTTGGTAAAGACCAACTAGCTTATAAACTAGTTTATTTTTTGTGTACATGTTTGGATGGACAAAAAATAGCTTATAAGTTAGTTTTTTGATTAACTACTTGGAGGTAGCTTTTTGAAGCATTTTGTAGTTTTTTCCAATTATACTCTTATTAATATTTATTATTATATCCGAATATACTTTTTTGGTCATTTTACATACCCATAAGCTAGTTTTGACAAACATAATTTATTTATAAGCTAGCTTATCAGCTAGTTTGCCAAACATAACCTAAGTATGGTCGAGTATAACTATTCTAGATGGCAGCTTGTCTAATTCCTTATAACCGGTGTCCGGGGTCTTGGAATTTTATTTTTTTTATAGTAATATATTTAATATATAGGAAACAAAACCTCTTATTAAGCACACTTCATGCGTTTATACATGTGCGCCACTCTCTTTCTGAGTTATTCCAGCTTCTTCATGATTTCGTGCCGCGGTGTAAGATACTTGGTCATTATATCTTGTTTTTATTTTTTATTATCAATTTTATAAAGTAAATTAATTATAATTAAAAGAATGTATCTTGTTTTTATATTTTTTATTAATTTTAATTAATTTTTAAATCTCATGATTTTAATTTTATTTAAATTATATAAAATAAATTGGGAATACCTTCTACTCTTTAAATAAATAAGCTGATCATTCTATCTATTGTGAGAGAGATAGAGACCGCCTTTATAGAGAGAGATAGAGATCAGCTTTGTAGAATCGTTCTTTTAGTACCAAATATCAACAATGGAAACTAACATAACGCAATGTAACATACTATAATCCTATTAAGTAATTGGAAAAGTCCAAAAAAATCCAACAAACTATTCCATTTTGAATGATTAAGTCCTTAAACAATTTTTTTGAACAAAAAAACCATTAAACTTTCTCATTTTGAATGATTAAGTCACTAAACTATTCTTTTGAACAAAAAAACCATTAATCTTTTTCATTTTGAATGATTAAGTCCCTAAACATTTTTTCCACCAAATAAATCATTGAATTTATAAAAGTTTGCTACTTATATTTGTTTAACTAAAACTAACGTTGTTATATTTTACCTTTAAAACCTTCATAGTTGGTTACATTTAAATTTTTTTATTAGAAGGGGGTAAGTAACCAATTTTTTAAAGTTTAATGGTTTATTTATCGAAAAGAAATTGTTCGAGGACTTAATCATTCAAAAGAAAAAAGTTTAATGGTTTTTTCATTTAAAAAAATAGTTTAGTGACTTAATCATTCAAAATGAGAAAGTTTAATGACTTTTTTGTTCAAAAAAATTGTTTAGGAACTTAACCATTCAAAATGGAATAGTTTGTTGGGTTTTTTTGGACTTTTCCCTCAAGTAATATATATTCATATCTATTTTCATTCTGCTTCTTTAAAATGAACGAAACATCTTTTAAAACTCCTTATTTAATTATTACATATTAAACTTACTTTCCTGGGGTAAATTGTAATAAGAATATTTCCATTGGCTTTCAGTTGAACAACTAAGAATAAAAGAGATTTTGCCAGCATATCTTGATCCATCCCTTGACGATAAAGAGCTTCTAACTGGTGTAAGCTTTGCATCTGGTGGCTGTGGATTTGATCCCCAAACTTCCCGGATATTGGTAATTCCCATTAAATTTTCTAAATACACTTGCTTTTCTATAGTTTTCAATTTCCTTTCAAACCAAAATTAAAAATATGATAAGATGAGTAAATTGAGGGGTTGAATTAATATAGTTGATACAGAGGTCAGGTCAGATTCAAATGAAACTCGCTTTTCATTGAAAAAGTGAGGACGTCTTTGAGCGCCACGTGAGATATTCACTCTGAATAATCATGTATTATTTAGAGTAAATAAGTGTATCGTTCAGAGTGAATAACACAATATTCATTGTTATTCAGAGTGAATAATACTGAATACGTTCGCAATGAAATTTGAGTTCGTAACCGAACTTTCGTACCCCTAGGTAACTAACAAAAATGGAATTTGAACTATCAAATTATCCTGCCTATGTTAGTTACTTTTATGTTGTTTCTTAAAGTACCATCTACTAGAGAAACGAACATAGTATATATCAATCTTCGCTTAGAATATTATGTGTGTATTTGTTGTATTTCCTTCGTTTATATGGCTTCCAATTTTTGTAAGTTTAACTTCTGACGGAAAGAAATACCTAGGAACAATTGTAGGCTATTTATATATGTAGAGGCCATGGTCATGTGAAATTAGGTGTACACGGTCTAGGTTAGGCGGTTGATAACTTTATACAACCCAACCCAGTTATAGCGGATTGAAAAATCTTGACTCAACTCAGTCCATTCAAAAGTATAACCAAACCAAGCCCGAACCTACCAAACCTAACTCTTGTGGCTTAGGAAGGGTTGCGAGGTTAGTAGTTGCATACATTTGATGAATGAGTTACTTTATAGGATCAAAATATAAAAACATATTTAAAAGTGTTACAATATGTATTAAACTCAAATATTATTGTATCTGAAATCATAAGTTGAGGAAACAATCTTAAAGGTTTAGAATTAATTGTTGGGGTTTTCTTGTAATTAATACATGTATTTAGGCTTGTTAATTAGTTTTGGTCTTTCATTTGTCAAGGGGCATAAATAGAATAAATTTGGGCGGGCATAAATAGAATAAATTTGGGCTTTTAATTATGATGTTCATGTTCCTACTTAAGCATAGTGTTAAGAGGAAATGGATATGTTTATCTATACTTTTGATATTAGGTCTATATTTCTTGTATCTTTTTTGTATATTTAGTTTCCTATTTATGTAAGTTTTTCTCAGGAACAACCATAGTCTCAATATATGTAAATGCCATCTCCATGTAAAATGCAAGAAACACTGATCTCTTGCAAAACTTCTTTACCATCTTCTATTAAAGGTGACAATTTTAATTTTCAAGTAAATCATTTGTATAGGGGGTTTTATCATTGGCCGACCAGCTAGACCAATTCAAAGCATACATCGAGAAGCTCAAGGATATCGTTGGAGAAGAAAGAACACAATACATATTAGCAAAAAGCTTATTCTTAGTGGTTGCAGTTACCGACGATTTTGTTATTAGTTACTTTGATGTTGGCACAAGAAGATTACAATATGATACATCCTCTTATGCTAATCTCTTGGTATCATCAGCGTCCAACTTCATACAGGTATATTATTTTGTGTATGTGCTTTATGGTTTTTGCGCATATGTGTTTTGAACTTTTGATTGTATATCTAGTGATATTTAATGTGGCCTTTTAGAGGTTCTATAGGACTAAAGATCATATCTCTATGACTCTTAAATAGTTTACTTTTTGGAGTCATTTTGTGACATAGACATTAAAAAGAAAATTAAATTTATATGAGGTTAAATATGTATAAATGTCATAATATACCCTTTATGGGACTTTAGGTTATACGGTAAACAATTGTGTATTCTATGTAAATATGTTATAAGTTAAATAAGTTGAAATGCCGCTTTTGTACTTCCGGAAAAGGAGAATTTTTTAAATAGAACATTCAATTACTCTCTTCATATGACATTATTTGAATATCTTGTTAAAACAAGTTTAATATTCATAATTATTATAGGACATTATTAATAAAAACTAGTATCCCATAAAAACATTTTCATAAAACATTTCTTAAAAGCAACCTATTATAGCATAATACCCACAATTATTTGAGACTATGAACTTAATTTCTAACATCATATTGTAACATAGTTATATAGGACACACAATTTTTGGATCTTATAAAACGAAGTCCCATAAATATTGTGACATCTAGATATCTTTGACATCCTATAAAACGAGTTTTGTTGTAGTATGTAAAAGTCGTTATTAATACAAATAAATTACATTGAAGGATATATATAAACTTGGAGCAAGGAGAATAGGGGTCTTCAGTGCACCTCCAGTAGGGTGCTTGCCGGCACAAAGAACTGTTAGTGGCAGTAGGCCTAAGCATAAGTGCGCAAGAAAGTCCAACAAAGCAGCACAATTATACAACAGCAAGTTGCAACCTGAGCTTAAACGTCTTAATAATACTCTTCTTCAATCCACGATTGTCTACGTTGACATATACACTCCCTTGTATACAATGATAAAGAACCCTCAACAATATGGTAATAGATTTTCTTTTTAACTTTCATGGTCACAATCATATTTTTTATGTTTAACTTTTGCCTATTACTCTAACAAGCTAACTATCTCATTTCAGGACTAGAAGTTGTAGATAGAGGTTGTTGTGGCACGGGAACGATAGAGGTTGCCATTTTATGTAATCAGTTACTCCCAACATGTATTGATGATACAAAATACCTTTTCTGGGATAGTTTTCACCCAACAGAGAAAGGATACAACATCCTCACAAATCAACTGTTAAATCGATACATTAGTGATTTTTTTTGAGTTCATAAATATAAATACCATAGAGGTTTGTATTTGTAAAAGCTAGTAACCAAGCTCCGTTATTTATGCATCGAAACTAATAAGAAGTGACTCATGAATGATGTTAGAAATAATTTTTGGATGATGTATAAGTTATGCAAACTCATTTTTGTACCATCTCTTACATCAGTAAGATCTTTTCCCCAAAATTAATGTCGAATTATCCTTGGCTCTTGAGTATTCAAATAGCAACCGTCATAAATTTATAGATTCTCTACGAGATATGGTTGCTTGTAGTAGTTAACATGGATAGTACAAAAGTTGGGTAATTTTGTTGCAAATTATGGTCTAATTCCCTAGCTAAGTTAATACCCTTTGAACACTAGTCAATTGCAAGATGCATTACTGTGTAGTGGTTTTTGGTTTGTGTGTTGCTCAAATCATAAGGTTAGGTACGTGATCCGTCTCTGTAGTCTTGGGTCACATAAAACCTAATTGTGTAAAATTGTGCTTTCCGGTGAAGGATTCCAATACACTTTCTAATATTCACTGCAATCTAGATGGCTATCACCGATGAACAACTTTTTAAAAATCCATCAGAGAAGATGACATTCTTCGGTAACGTGTTAGGCGTAATGCTTTTGTTAGACCCTATTTTGTGTTGTCAAGAAGTTCGGGGGCCAACTATGTTAACATTGCTTTCTTATTTATGCTTTGTAATAGTTTAGTTCCTTTTATGTAACTTTGTAAGAAACCCACGGGGTAGTTTTGTAACTACAAACATAGGAGCTATAAATACCCACTTATAGCCTCCCTAGGGTTGTGTGTGTTTATTATATTAAGGAAGAAGTATTATGCAGCCATCATTCAAATATTCTATGTATTGTTATCATCTTCTTCACACTCCATCATACAAATTCTTGTGTTTTAGTTCATATATATTTAGCATTTTATATCTCCATCTTCTCTTACTGATTGTGGACTCACAATTGGTATCAGAGCTAAAGTTTTGGTAGATTTCTCAGAGTTTTTACAGATTTTCTTCAAGTTTTGAAAAGTACTGTGTTTGTTTGAAAAACTTTGAAAAAGTGTTTGAAATGGCTTGAAAAAGTGATAAAGAGGTATTCAAAAGTATTTCCTTTTTGTTTGTAGTGTTTTTTCTACACTTATCACTGTTTTTAAGAGCTTTTGGGAAGATTTTTAGCTGTTGTTTAAGTGATTTTTGGGTTAGCTGCGTAGTTGGCCTTTCAGCTCAGGATCCCCTCCTTGAGCTTCTCTGAATCGAATTTCTTTTGGCCCAAAAGTTCGATCTTGGAGATCTCCTCTCCAAGTCGGATAATCACTTTGTCCGGATCGGACATTTAAGTTGTCCGAATCGGACTTCTTTATCTCGAAATCGGACTTTCTTTTCTCCGGGTCGGACAAATTAATTGTCCGAGTCGGACTTCAAGATTTGTCCTAGTCGGACTTTACAATTGTCCGAATCGGACATTGTATAAGTACGAATCGGACTTCCCCTTCTCCGAGTCGGACATTACCATTGTCCGACTTGGATTTACACTTACCCAGTATTTCAAAATTTCAACTTTTTAAGGCTACTGTGTTGGGGTGTTTTTCCAAAATCCATTTTTTCAAAGTCTTTTCAACTTTGAGATTTTTACTCGAAACCTAAAATCCTTTTAGTGAGAAAGAAGTCGAGAGAGATTATCGGCATAGGTTCAAAAACGAGAGCGCCAGTTCTTGTTCTAGGAGAATACCAACAATGGAAGCGAAGGATGATCAACTTCCTTGACTTGATCGATGAGAACCTCATGAAATCGATCTGAGAGGGTCCTACCGTTGTTACCATTACCGTAACGGAAGTGCAGAAAAACTGATACCACGCCCCTCCTTCCATCATATGTGGTAAAAAAACCATATATAATGTATAATGTTGAGCAACGGGCTCGAGGTGCCATTGATAAATGAGCTCTAGCACTACTCACCATGGCGTTACCGAATGACATGTATGCTCGTGTTGACAGTCTCAAAAGTGCCAGAGACGGTTGAATCGAGATCGAACAACAAATGCAAGGTGGTGAAATAGCCATAGAAAGACAAAAGGAGAACACAATGAATGCTTACAAAGGTTTTCGTGCAAAAGAGGACGAATCGCTAACAGAATCGTACAACCGATTAAACGATTATATGAATGAATCTGCGACGTTTGGGAATAGAAAAGAAATGGTATGAAGTTAACGTGAAGTTCCTTAAGAACCTTGCCCCTGAATGGCAAAGCATCACTGTCAGCATTCAACTTAGTTAGAATTTGGGCAAGCTAGGACTTCATGATCTGTATAGCATGATGGTTCAGGATGAGGAAATCGTGACTGGATGCAGCCAAAGAAGGTCGACCCTCTGCACTAGCTGTGGTGCCTCATGGAGGATCAAACTTCATACCGTTCCCGTCTTTCTAAGACAACTACTTTCCAAATGAACCAGCTATCAGAAATGGCGACGATTGCATCTTGGAAGAAGAAATCCACAACATGAATGAATCCCTAGCTTTAATCTCTCACACCATGCAGAGATTGAATGCCTCTAAGAGATTCAACAAGTTTCGATCTTTTAATCATCATGGTGGAAACAGATATGATTATCATGTAGGAAACAAATCTGGGAGAGGATGATACCAGCAAGTGGAAAGCTATCAATCCAACAGTCATGGAAGGTATGGAAACTACCATCGCAGGGAAAATCCAATGTTTAATCGTCAAGGATATGGATTCTCTAGGTAGAATCCTAATGACAACTACCAAGGATTCTCTAGGCAGCAAGGATATGGATTAGGGTACAACCAGCAGAAAGCAGGAAGCGGATCCAAAAACAGATATGAGCAAAGAATGAGAGATCACAACGAGTTTGATCACAATGGTTCTAACCACCATGGGAACAACAGTCAGTTCCATGGTGGTAATCAGTCCAACAGAAACAACCAAAGTGGACAACCTCAATTCAACCAACAAAACCAATAGGCAATCAACACAAACCGAAGCCCGGCACCTGAACTGCCAGTTGGCAATAAAAGCAGAAATGAAGGGCGTGGTCCTACGTGCTTTAAGTACGGAAGACCGGGACACTACACGAGTGATTGTACAGTAAAGCTCAAAGATGCATTTTACTTTGAGAAGAAATCCGCTCTCATGAGGAAAAAGGAGAAGGGCAAAGTGTTGATGGCCGAAGAAGAAAATTGGGTTTGCGAGCAAGAGAGCTCGGATGAGGAGGACCAAATGATGATGCAGAGACACTGCCTCATGGAAGACTTTGAAGGACTAGATGGTGTGGGTCCTTCCGATCATTTTAATGATGGCGCATCGGAGGTACATTACTTTCTAGATTTACCTGAAACTGTCACACTATTGGAATCTAAAATTTGTGACCTTGAGAGTAACATCAAATCAGAAAGAGCTCTTGTCATGAGATTTAGAACCGACAGTGCCATTTATAAAATCTCTCTTGAGCAATTGACAGTTTGCTATATGACAAGTTGGTACTTGAATCTGGTGAAAGAGAATCCGAGCTTTCAAACAGATTGTTATCTCTTCAAGAATCCCGTGACGAACTTTACAGTAGTCGTGAGGAACTCAAGCTCCATCTTCACTTACTTTCCAAAGAAAGAACACAACTTTTCACAAAAACCAGAGAGCTTGAAGATAAAAACCTAAAGAGAGGAAATCTGAACAAACCTTAAGTATCCTCACTAGGCATTCCATGCAAAACCCTTTTTATAAAGCCAAACCTAGGCTAGGACATGTAGAAAATCACATTCTTGATAAGGCACCTTCCAACTTGTACAACTTTGATCACATGGCCGCTTCCAAACCTAAACCCGCCTTTGTAGGAGGACATGTGACCGATGAGTATGTTAGACAGACCGTCAGTTTCACAGAAGTCATAGATGGTAAAACCATTACCACTACCACTAGTCCGTCTAACACTGCCACTAGCAGTCCTCCCGCCAGTCCTGTTGCCATAGGACCAATTTTTATACCAGCCCGTGACCCGACCAATACCTCACCTGACTGGGAAGGTATAAAGGCTAGAACGCATAGGGTAACGATGCCGCCTATAAACTATGCCGATCTCAACTCAAGTTATGATACTAGAGAGATAGAATTGACCGAGTAAGTTTTTTTTATCCAACCGATGGACCATTCCGCAACTAAACTTCCAATCCTAGAAGACCTTGAGAAAGAAGTTTTTATCCTTAGATCGAAAGCCTTGGATCTAGACGCCTGCAAACACTAGTACAAAAATGGTCAAAAGTGACGGTTAAAAACCGTTACTATAGATACCTGGTAACGGTTTTCATGAACATTAAAACCGTTATATATTCTGCCGTCACTTTTGATACACTTTTGGTTACGTCTAAAAAACGTGACTAAATCATATCAAAAACCGTTACCGTAAGCTAAAAACCATCACCTTAGGTGTAGTAGAAAAATATTTTTTTTCCTAAAACCGTTACCTTAGCATAACGTATGATGACGTTAATTTTTCAAAACTGTCACAATACATGACATAAGGTGACTTTTACTTGTCAAAATCGTCACCATAACATGATATATGATAACATTTATGATTCAAAAATGTCAGCATAGAATGATGTACAGTAACAATTATTATTTAAAAGCATCGATATAGCAACACATATGACAATGTTTATTATTCTAAATCGTCAACATAGCATGTAATAAAATGATGTTTATAATTGAAAATCGTCACCGTAGCATGATATATGGTGACAGTTATTTTTCAAACCGTCACCGTAAGCATGACATTTCTTGATGTTTATCTTTCAAAACTATAGTCGTATCATGACATATGATGACGTTTACTTTTCAGAATCGGCATTCTATCATGACATACTGTGACATTTTTTGTCAAAAAGTCATCGTAGCATGGGATACAATGACATTTATTTGTGAAAACCGTCAATATAACATGGCATTCAGTGATGTTTATTTGTCAAAACCATCAATATAACATGACATTCAATGACGTTAAGTTATTTGTCATAGACATCATCGTAGCATGATATACCGTGACTATATTTTTCAAAACTGTCACCGTAGTATGACATAAGGTGATATTTAGTTGTTAAAATAGTCAACATAGCATGACATTTGACGATGTTTATACGTCAAAACCATCATCATAACATTAATAAGATGACATTTTTTTGTCAAAACTGTTACTATATCATGATATACGATGATGATTA
Organism: Centaurea solstitialis; assembly: GCA_030169165.1. NCBI lineage: Eukaryota > Viridiplantae > Streptophyta > Magnoliopsida > Asterales > Asteraceae > Centaurea > Centaurea solstitialis. The sequence goes on along the minus strand of CM058046.1, from coordinate 54,135,517 downwards.
TTTGCCAAAATTGTCACCGTATCATGACATATGGTGATGTTTATTTATCAAAATTATCACTATAGTATGACATATAGTGTCCTTTTATTTGTCAAAATTGTCATTGTAGCATAACATACGGTAACATTTATTTGTAAAACCGTCATATAGCATGACATACGATGACATTTGTTTTTTTAAAATCATTACTGTTGCATATCATATATTGACGTTTATCAAAATGATCATTACATCGCATAATGGTGACGTTTATTTTTCGAAATAGTCACAATAACATAACATACGGTAACGTTTATCTTTCGAAATAGTTACTATTGCATGAATTATGGTGACGTTCATCTTTCAAAATAGGTACCATGGCATGAAATACAGCCATGTTTCTTTTGAAAAAACATCATTGTAGCATGACACCTAGTAACATTTATTTTTCAAATCGTACCATATATTGACATACGATGACGTTAAATTATCAAAATAGTTACCACTAAGCATAAACAATCTTTTGGTGATAGTTTTTTATCATAAAAACGAAAGGAAAATTTTACGAATTAAATAATGAACATTACATATAAGAACAATAAATTAATAATATACATTATAAAAGTATAAGAAAACCAAAATGACAAAAGTAACATATATTGGAATCGATTTCTTTCCCTATCTAAGCTATATTAGTCATTAGATTACTTCAATATATCTTCATCAACCTCCAATACTTAGCGGTTTGGTCGAACCAAGCTTCTGCAATTTCATAATCCCCCTCCCAATACTTGGGAGTTTCTTATTTCCTTTCATAAACTTTGAATAAAAATTGTTTGTGGTTCCTGCAAATAGATAAGAAAACAAATTATTGATGAAAACAACAAATGATGAAACTTTTGTATATGACAAACGAAAACAAAATGCATAAAGAGTTCATACTTTTAAACATTAAATCAAAACAGTAGAATATGTAATAAGAAACCCAATTAATTGTTCAAAAAGTCAATCACCAAAATATGCAACTAAGAAATTATAGTATATTTTGTACCCAACTTAGTATTCCTAGTTAGTGATTGTAGAAATAGAGATTTATTGCGAAATTGGAGAGATAGATATATGTGTATATGCATGTATATGTGTGGAGGGAGAGAGTAGGACAAATTCGCACAATATAAGATATAAATATAACAAAATTGAAAAAAAATAATAGCCTTGTAAAACGGAAAAAATATATACATAATAATATAAGATATACATATCAATACATAGACCATAAATGTAACATGTAGACTAACCAAGAATCAGAATGAAAAAATCAACTATGAAGACATAATTTTTGCAAACACTTAGAAACTAATCTTGAACTTGACATATGAAAATTTGTAGATGATAAAGGAGGAATTTTTTGAGTTAAATTTCTTGAAGGAAACTTCAAACTCATGGAACATCAAAAAGTTCAGCATAAATAATTCAACATTAAATAATTGTAAAAGATTGAAAAAAACTAACATTCACACAAGACACAACCATCATAATATTTGGCATAAAGATTATCATAAATTAAACATTTATGTCACCTTAACTGATCGTATTAGATCAAAGGAAAATCATTTAGGGTTTAAACAAATTTCGAAATCAAATATCTAGTATGAATTAAACATCATAAGGTCAAGGATATATTCTTTCACAATTTCAATCTTAATTTTACACTAAATTTGTCCCAAAGGGATAAATTAAATGGATACGTTGATCACCAACATAAACATCACAATTCACAAATCTAAACAATTCAAATTTTAATGAACATTATATTCAAAAGAAATAAGTAAGCAATATTACGTGTTTTGATGAACATCGAATACTTTTATGTGTATTCGTCAGATGTACCAAATCATCTCTTGATATCATAGTTGTAGGTTCCAAATCAACACACAAAGATTGAATACAATGTAATTCTCTCAAAGTTGATTAATGGAACTGGAAAGTACAAATGAATTACAAGACTTCTATTTATACTACTTACTTAATGGATTAGGCTTTAGAAAGCATGGGCCTAAACAGATGGGCCAAATTAACAAAATTACAAATAAGGAAACAATGTTTCTAACTATTACAAATTGACACAACTAACATTAATTTCTAACAATTTCCCCCTTTGTGTCAATTTCTTCGTCGCCGTTGATGATTGCTCCAAGACTTCCTCCTCGTATAGTTGGATCTCTTGGTGGTGGTGGTCTCTCTTCACGTCTTCCGGCTGGTCGTCCTTCGATCATCCTCAACCCATAGTAAGACATAAGGCGTCATCAAACGTTGCTCAGAATGACAACACGCAAGGCAAGTACTTGTACAACGGACAACGATCAATGTTGGGGAGAAGTTCGTGACTGGAAACGGTGGTTGAGTCAACACGCTTGGAGATTCCCAAGGTGTAGGAGACGGCGTGCGCAGGAGAGGTGATCTATGAGGTGAAGGTATGTCGAATAGTGGTGGAGGAGACTAGAACTGCAAGTACTCATCATCATCATCATCATCATATGAGGAGATATCATCAAGATTGAAAACCTCCTTGAGCTCATCATCAGTAGCGGGGACACATGTGATAGGAATCGAAGAAATCACAATAAATCACAATCACTCGACTCATCTCATCAACATCAGCCGTCGAGTTCCAACCAGGCTGTGAGTGGTGATCATCGACGCCGATATGAGTGTCAGGCGTGGCGTCGAAAGATGTGCTAGTTGGAACTGTGGAGTCGAGCCAAGCCTTCTTGTTGATTTCCCTCTCACGGCGATCGGGGTCAAATGTTTCGTCCTGTCGTCTCTTCGATGACTTGGTCGCTGCACGGCAGGAGATCGCAAGGACTCTACGAATGTATGAGAGAGAGCCCTTGACCTCAACAATCTCTGATCTCACCTCCGCCTTGAGATCATCAAACTTCCCTTCGAGCCACTGGATGGAAGGGCCTACCGAGGGTGCGGTAGCCGGCTTGGGACGGTGCTTGGGAAGGTCTGGATGTGATGACCGCTGAAAGTACCTAAGTAAGTTGACTTCATCCTCAAGGAGATTCCCTTTTGGGGAGCAACTTCATCCTCAACTTCATGGCTACGTTCATGGCTGGCGTGATAGTGACCATGGTAGGACTTCCCGTCGGTCATCGTGAAACGCCTGTCATGGACGCCACTCTCGAAGTTCCGATCACGTCACTCAGAATCGGGATGGGTGGAGCAGAGACTGCGTCACATAGACTGGCAATATGTGTACCTAAAAGTGTATAAGGCTCTAGAGTTTGGTGCACATGAAGGAAGTGTGGGGATCAGGGTAGGGATACTCCTGATTCAATACCACTACCCTCTAAGTGAGGGCGCGATAGCCATTGTGCTAAGTCCCCATGGAATGAAACATCCACCTTTTGAGAGATGAATGAGTGGCTAGGTGGGGCGTGCAGTTGCACCTCTGGGTGGGAGGTGTCTTCTTCAATACCCGCATCTAACGAATGCGTGCGGGTAGCGGATGTGGGTGCCCAGCTTCTACCTATGGATAAGGAAGGATCGGTTAAAACCTTTGGTCCTGTCTTTCACTCATCATTTCTTTTACTTCCCTCGCTCTGCTCATTTTCTTCAACTGTTAGGTCTCCCTCAAACCTTATGTCGTCCTCACCCTTAGATGGGTGGTCGTCACCGGAGTCATCGAATCATAGTCCACCAGAGGATCGAAAAACAATGAAGGGTTTTGGTGACTGTCATAAGCATGTAAAGTATTAGCTTCCGGAGCAATCATCATCGCCTCCTAATTTACCCCCGTCATCTCCCCCCGACTCCTCATCCTCACACCCTTGGTCACCACCCCCAGGTGAATGACCTTGCTCGATACCCTCATTCACTCTCCTAGAGGATACCTCTGGGGTGCCAGTCTCCGGCTTTGGAGATGCTGGTAGAGGTGATGCACCTAAGTATGCTCTCACAACCGGTGAATGATGATTGGCAAGGTTAAGTGATGCAAGAGGCACCCTCATCGGTATATCATGAATCTTTGGGGTTTGCCATGATAAGTTTGGGGTATGATATAAGGAGTGATGGGTATGATATAGGGTGTGATGGGTATGGCATGAGGTTAGGTGTAGAAGGTACATCATACATGTAGGGAATGAAAGATTTGTTGTGCCTTGAAAGATGCGTAGCGATGCATTGTTCCCCCCTCGAAACATGCATAGGTAGACGTCTTGAAGTATTTTTTTTTGGAAGTTGGTGTTGGTGTAGATGTAGGAGGAGGTGTAGGTGTAGGTGTAGGTGTAGGTGTTGGTGTTGGTGTAGATGGAGGGGTGTGGGTGTAGGCGTAGGTGTTGGTGTAGATGGAGGGGTGTAGGTGTAGGTGTAGGGGTGGAGTGTAGGTGATGGTGATGGTGTTGGTGTTGGTGTTGGTGTTGGTGTTTTTTTTTTTCGTTTGGGAACGTCGGGTTCGCCATGGTACCTGAAAATGATACACGGTTAGTGCATAGATGGTGTAGGCAAAACTTACTTTGAAGACCCTCACATCATTGACCTGCAATCCTTTGTACCAAGAACAGGGTGTTGGTATAAGGGAATGCAACTCATTGGGTGAGGGACTTGAATTCGATATAAGTAACATGAAGCCTTACCAACCCAGAGATGTGCCATCCATGAAGTATGTTGATATGCATAGGTGTGGTGTAGAGTGTTGGTGATGGTGTAGGTGATGATGTGGGTGAAGGTGTAGATGAACAACACATGCATATGCACACAAGGAACAATATGCACCCAAGCTCAAAGGAGAAGGATCATCCCAAGCTCAAAGGTGAGGTAACACACACCAGCCAAGTGCTTCACAAGAGTGAGTACTCAAGGCTAAGCACCCAACATGCAACACACATAATTAGCATGCATGCATGTAATCGCACATGTACACTCAACAAGCAATCAAGTAAAGGTACACACACCACACGTGACATGTCATTCATAAGTTCAAAGTCACACGCACAAGCATCAATTTGGTGAAAACACAAGCACTCAAGGTATAGAACACGCACGACACACGACATGTTGACACTATAAACGGAACACAGAGCAGAACACAGGTGAACAGTTGAGCGTCAAATAGCCAAGGTTGAAGGGCAGGGACTGGACACCTTTCGCGGTGCGAAGGATTGTGCTCGCGGCGCGAAGGATTGTGCTCGCGGCGTGAAGGATATGCAATAGGCCGAAGCGGGTGTGGTGTAGGGGGGGTTCGCGGTACGAGGTCAGGAGTTCGTGGCGCGAGGTGGTGCGGCGCGCGGTGGAGTGCGGTGCACGACAGGGTGCGGTGCGAAGGCGGGGGCGGCGCAAAGGCGGGGCGCGGAGCGGCGCGAAGGCAGGGCGGGGAGCGGCGCAAAGGGGTATGGCGCAAGGTGGTGCAGCGCACAAGGCCTTCGCGGCGCGAGCCGTGATCAGATGGTGTGCAGGGAAGTCCCTTCGCGACGCGAGGGGAGGTGCTCGCGGCGCGAAGCAGGCTGGCCGAAGAGGCGAAGCAGGCCAAAGTGGGTTCAAGGTGCAGAGAACCTTCGCGGCGCGAGGTCGAACAGGGGGGCGAAACAACTTAGTCATGAGGTTCGAACGATGCACACCACGAGGGCCGAACAATTCAAACCACAAAGGCCAAACAGCTCAACCACAAGGTCTGAATGGCTCAACCACGAGGGTCGAACGGTTCAAACACAAAGGCCAAGCGGTTCAAACCACAAGGGTCGAACGGTTCAACCACAAGGGTCGAATACGATCTCAAAAACAAACTCAATTTATTCTCATTACTGATCTTTTCTTTTTTTTTTCAAAAACACCTCATATGCCAAAATATTTATTTTTCAAAGATCAAAAAGGTGTTTTTGTTAAAAACTTGAAGAAGACACATGAGTTCTTCAAGAACAAGCAACAATGGTGGAATAATTTTTGGTTAAAAAATTCATCAAATCACATGAAATCTCATAAAGAAAAACGAAGCAAACTCCGAACAACAAAGATTTTGAGAAAATATGGATTAAAAGGATGGTTTTCTTGAGATTTCATGAAGAACACCATGAGTGCAACCAAAAACCAACAATGGTGTATTTGAGTGAAAACTCAAATCAACACCAAATCACACACAATATATATCAAAAGAAAGCTATTATTGCGATTTACAAGTTTAATGAAAGCAAACACCCCAAATAATCATCCCAAAAACCTCAAAAAAATCAAAAAACTTGAGTTTGGGGTTTTTGAAAAACTCTTGAAAAATTTTAGCAAGATTTTCAACAAAATACACACCCACTAAGAAAAATAGCACCAAAATCACAATGTATAAAGGTTAAAATTGATTATACCTTGAAGAATCACAAAATAATGGTGAAGAAACCTTGATTTCTTAAAAAAAAATTGAAGAAGAAGGTTGGGGAGAAAAGGGGTTTTGCTGGGGGAGAAGAGAGTGGAGAGGAGTAGAAAAAGACAAAAAATTGTATATAAAAATCATATTTTTTTTAAAGAAATTTTTGAATTTTTTTTAAAATTTCTTTTTTTTTTTGTTTTTTTTTGTTTTTACACACACCATATATATATATATATATGTATATCTATAAGGATAGGAGACTTACCTTGGAGTGTGAATGACAAACATCTTACCCGTCGATGTTCCCCCTCAGGACGTGCACAGATGGGCATCGTTCCCCCTAGATACATGCACTCGCTGGTGACATCCCCTCTTGAGACATGCACTGTAGGGTGACATGCCTTCTTGAGACATGCACCACAAGGTGATGTTCCCCTTGAGACATGCATGGGTGGGTGACGTTCCTTCTTGATTTATTACCACTCATAAAAAGAACTTCTCATCGAGTACAACTCTTGAAGGGCATGAGAAGGTCCCCTCGCCCGGTCTTGTGTTTGGGACAACCTCAACCTGAGTCCATAACTTACACATGGCCAGCCTGCAAAATCAAGTGCAAACATTTTTAGGTACCCAATTGGGAATGAGTCCTTTCGGGTTAGTACCAGCAGGTTTGGGTTTTGATTTAGGTTTCTTGTTATGAGTATGATGATAACCATAATTGTAGAATCCATGATAGTTAGGAGCATAAAAATCATTCACAGAGGCATTTGCACAAAAGCCAAAATGAAAACAGTTTCGACATCGATAATCACTCCGATATCCATAAGCAACATGTTCACAGTCATGAATACTAAAAAGAGTATGTGGTACATGATTGTGAGTTCTATGAAATTTATCGTTGGAAAATCCGTTTTTCGCAAATCTAGGCTTATGTGCATATGACTTTGGATGACTGCCCTTTTTAGTTCCATTCTCCTTTGAGTTATGCCTACCCTGTCTCACATTTTGATTTGTCTCATTTGAAGAAGTGTGATTAGCATGAGTATGATGATGTGAAGTTTTGTTTCTCGGGTGGAAATTGTGTGACTGTTCTTTAGATTTAGACGACTTCTTGTTCTTACGAGATCGTCTACGTTTCTTAGGAGTAGTCACATTTGAACGAGACGTACTCGCAACTTCAGACTCGGGGGTAATTACAGTAGCCTTCCCCTTGTCTTTCCAAGTGAGTTTGACAGGTGTACTAGTTCCAGGTTTAAAGGTACTATTTGATCTACCACCCTCACCAGCCATGTTGGAATAATCATCCGATACAATCTCAGAGATTTGTACCGTTGATTTTGGTGCCATGTTAGTTAGAGTGTCCATGTATGAGATAGTTGTGCAAATTGGAGACCTTAGTACAATTGATTTTGAGTTTTGAAAATTTGTACTTGAAGGTCTGAAATCGGGTGCATTAACATTCCACGCATGGCGATAATGAGGTGTTTTACCATAAGTTCCACATGAGGATTGATTGTCTCTTGTTGGACTCTTAGATTTGAGGGCAGTTTCAAGTTCATTGATTTTACTCAAGAACAAGTCCTTCTCCCTAAGGCTCATGCGCCTCTCATCCTCGAGTTCCTCCTCAAGTTTGGCAATCATTTTCTCATAAAACGTGTTGTTGTCTTTGTTAATCTTTTCGAGAATTGGAACTTCCTGGTTCATCTCAGCTTCAGTGTAGCTAGGCGTGTAATCCTTAGACAAAGGGATCTCACGCGTTGCATAACTAGCATTGAGAGATGAATAGTTGAAGGGAATGGAGTGTTTGTTTTTTCTATCTTTTCCTTTCTTCTCAATTTCCTTCAACTGTTCAGGATCATCGGACTCTTTCATGAAAACGATTTTGTATCCAAGACTTATGTACCGAAGGTCATACATGGTAGGAGTCTTGGATATGGCACGCTTAAGGTAGCAAGGACTTTTGTATCCAATGCCTTCTTTAGGGTTATAGTAATTGAACTCTTTAGGCTGGTTCATATGAATGGTTTGATTGGTTTGGTCTCTCTTTAGGAACTTGTCCTCCATATCTTTTGTTTTTGCAAAGAGATTTGTTCGTTGGGCAAAAATGGCTTCATATTTTTGAACACTTACTCTAGTCAAGACTTCAGCCTCATGAAGATTCTTTTGTAGGTTAGTGATACTATCATTCATGCATGTTACTTTATCTTCAAGAGTTTTATTTGCAAGAGTGAGCATGTTAATTGTATCTTTGGAGTGAGCTAACTCAATGTTGAATTTCACGACTAAGGCATGTTCACTAGCTAGTTTGGATTCAGCAATGGTTGTTAAGTTGTTTGCTTGTTTAATTTTCTTATCATACTCTGAAACGTTAAGTGCTAGACCTTTCACTTGATTTTCAAGTTCATTGTACGGGTCAACAAGTATATTAGAAGAAGATGACCCAGAATGGTCTGAGTCAAGGTCGTTGTAATCACGATCTCCGTCTTCTGAGTACATTTCCTCCTCACCATGATTTGCCATCAGGAACAATTGATCTTCTCTTCCTTCATCACTAGTCAGATTATCCGCAAACACACATATGGTATCTCCCTCCTCATCATCACTTGACATTTTGAGCCAAGCTTCATCATCAGCAAGAAGTGTTGTTCCCTCATCTTCCATCCTGAAGTATGTTTTCTTTGGTTCTTTGCCCTTGTCATCAGGCTTGGTGTTATCCTCGGGCATTTGGTAGTCAGCTCTACCACCCTATTCAACTCTCTTCAGCTCAGGTTGTCTTTCATGCCTCCTTCCACTTGAGTACCAATGGTTGTTAGAAGACATGGGCTTTCTTATAATTCTCTTGGACATAGACTTGGTGATCAATGCCAGGGCCTTCTTTATGGCATTCATCTCTTCATCAGATTCCTCTTCATGTACATGGAGAACGGGTGATCGGGTATCGGACCCTTGGGCAAGTGCGTCACGTGTGTTCATCATGTTGTTGATTGTGGATCTTAAACCACAAGTATGATCCAAGTGTGATGACACCGTAGGTGTGGTGTTATGACAGATGACACCACAGGTAAGGTGTTGAGGCAGATGACACCATAGGTGTGGTGCAATATCAAATGACACCACAGGTGTGGTGTTGTGTCAAATGAAGAGACTATGCGGGTATGGTGTCAAGACTCGTAGCGTGACTAGTCGCGTAGGGTGTCAAGACGCGTATGGTGTCAAGACGCGTGTGGTGACACGATGCGTATGGTGACTACACAACGGATCAAGAGGAGTGGTAGGCTCTGATACCAATTGTAGGTTCCAAATCAACACACAAAGATTGAACACAATGTAATTCTCTTAAAGTTGATTAATGGAAGTGGAAAGTACAAATGAATTACAAGACTTCTATATATACTATTTACTTAATGGACTTAGGCTTTAGAATGCATGGGCCTAAACAAATGGGCCAAATTAACAATATTACAAATAAGGAAACAATGTTTCTAATTATTACAAATTTTTTTTGGACGACGGTTAAACACACGCACACGCCCCGACCGAAGTCGAAGAGGTATCCGGGATCCATTCAACTAACATTAATTTCTAACAATAGTATTCTTCTAGCAAACATAATCCATAGAAAATGAAATATAAAAAATGATAGACATAAAATGGTGATCACATTTGGAAGATGATGAGAGACGAGGAAGAATGAAATTAAAATTGAGGGCTTTTGTGTTTTTGTAATGAGGGAAAAATGTGGAGGGAGTCTAAAATCTTAAGCAAATTTGAAATTTTTCTAATTGGGCTTTTATGTTTGTTATTGTTAGTAACCACAAAAAATAGGGAAAGTGCTGGAATGATATTTTTTCATTTTGAATAATATTACTTCCAAAATTATTTAATTGGTATATGTATATATATAATTATATATGGTAATAATTAACTCTTAAATGTATATATGCATATAATTAACTTTTAAATAACAAACATTTTAAATTAATATGTTATTTTAATACATACATTTAGTCAAAACTTTAGTTGTACCTAAATGTACGTATTTTTTTTACATATGTGTTTGTCAATAAGCATTAATGAGTTCACTTTTTATTATATTTCGATTCGTTAAATTAAATAAGATATTTCTAATAAATTTTTAAACCATTATCTGCCTACGTGACATTTTAGTTTTGTTTTAACAGCTTCGCCTCAGCGGTAAAGGCACAGGGTTTGAATACAGTTGATTTTATCTGGGCCCCGAGTTCAAACTCACTCCTCTACACCCCCCTAATTAATTCGGTAGAGCCGTTTCACCTACCGTCAGGGATAATAACCCCAAGGGCCCCAAAGGAAATACCCTCAGGAAGCTCCAAGGAAGAAACCCTCTAGAGAGGCTCGAACCTGAGACCTCCCCTTCATAGGGAAAACTCCCTACCACCAGGCTATAACCCCTGATGGCATGTGACATTTTAGTTGGTAAGGTGTGACTAAAATATTTGAGTTTTAATATTTATTATTTTTTACCGGTTATATATATATATATATATATATAGAGGAATAATCAAATAAAAACCACATCTTTTGTAAAAACTTTAGGACTAATCTAAACCATTAAAAAAGTTTAATCAAGGGTTGTCAATATAAGAGACCATGATAACATTTTTTATAATATGCACCTAACCACACTGGATTTTAAGCTCAAGAGTGTATTTGGGTCATTTAAAAAAATTATAATTTACCGAATTTATAGCATATGAGATCAATCACACATTTTCAAACCCTAATTTCTCTCCCTCTATCTCTCTTCCACCATGGCTTCTCTCTCCTCCAATCTTCTCTCCACCAACCTCCAGATCCCCCATCCCTCACTCCGGCCGATCCTTAGCCGCGAGTTCACCGGCACCACCACTACTCCTCCTCCAGATCACCGACGAGTTCACCATATACACCTCGAGCATCGAGCATCGCGACCATTGTCGAACCTTGACTAAATCTCAAACCCTAGAGCTTCAATCTTCACATCAATGGCGATCGCCATGGCCGCTAAGCTCGCACGATCGCTTCTCAATCTCCGATCGACACCTTCTCGTCGCTTCCTCTCTCCTCGTCTCTCGCCGCCGTTAGACACTCATTTCCTCCGATCAGCCCGATTCCGCCATTGTTACGCAACCTCGAACCTTCCTCCGCCACCACCAGATCCTATAGCACCGCCTTCCAGATCCAACGCACGTCTGCAACTTCCTGAATTGAAAGCAGACAGATCGATTTGATTTGAGAAATGGATCCGTAGATCTCGAATCTGGACTTGACATCGAGGACGGAGCAGTCGGAGGAAAGTCTGGAGACGACGACCACGGTGTTGGTGTCGCCGGAGGATAACCGATTGAGATTAGGGTAAGAGCAGCAAAACCCTGGATTGATTTCGATTTTCATAACCGATTGAAACGGAACAAACTAAGATGATGAGATTAGGTGGTTGTTGTGTGGATGAATAATTATAAAACAGAAATAGAAAATCTATCAGATGTATGTATGTATGTAGTTTATCATAAGAGATCCAACAAAATCTGAAATTGATTATGAAGAAAAGGGGATTGTTACAATCAGTTATCAGAGATTTATTTTTTTGCCTTGTTTGATTTCATGAAAAAGAATACATTCAGACTTTCTTCCTTTCTCTCACTAAAAAGTGGAATTTTCAATTCAGGGGGCTGGAAATGGAAGATATAATATACTATTATTATATTATTCCTTTTGGGTAGACTGTGTGACAAATGCAATACAAGGGCAAGATGGTAAAATTTAGCATCTTTCACCAAAATAAGTGTCTACCACAACAAAACCAAATTAAATAAAAATAAAACTTGATTATGTAAATTGTATTATTATTATTATTAGTATTATTATATTTATTTTTTTGTTTCTGTATAAATTTTATCTGGTGAATACAATATTCATAAGGTGAATATTAATATTCATATGGTGAATATATGATGAATATGATATGGTGAATATGAATATTCATATGGTGAATATATGATGAAAATGATATGTTGTATGTATTTAGGTTGTTTTTTACTTATGAATATGTAAATGTAATGGATATTGTGTTTTGTATTCATAAGATGAATATGAATATTAAACGTAAGATTTCCAATTTTGAATCAATTCTTTCCGAAAAAGATATATTGATCACCTCTTTGGAGAAAGACTTACTTGAGGCCAATGCCGAGAGTGTGAGACTTTCTTCTCAATGTGAGACCAAAGTCCTTCATGTTCAAATCTTCGAAATAATTATGCAGATCTTATCGACCGTAAAATTGTACAAAATGTTTTCTGTAATTATTGAAAAAGAAGCTTATCAAGATTCAGATAACAAACATTTTCTCAAGATTGCTGATCAAGATGTAAAAATCATTTGGTTGCAAAATCAAATATTTATGTTGAAAGGCATTGATCCTTGGGCGAATTATACCAATAGAGGACCTCTCATATTTGACATTAGGTCGACCAAACCTAAGATAACTTTATATCCAAATGTTGTATATGATGTGAGGGTGTTTTTGGAACCTGGAGATGATGCTTCCGGTTATATTCCAAGAAAAGTAGTAAAAAAATACCATATATTCTCCCAAAACCAAAGAGTCCTACGGAATCTCATGCTTCAGATTCCGAGAAAAATAAACCTGAAGGTGCAAAAAGTGTAGGTACTGACAAAAGTCAGTTAAGCCTCACACACCTAAAGGACCCCGGAATCAGAATTCAAAATCTAACGATGCATGTGCCTCGGTTAAACCCATCAAGAGTCTTGACTTTAATTCAAGTAGGTTTGAAGTGGGTAAGAACTCACGAGCTAAACCGAATCAATCTTTGGCTTCTTCAAAACCTAATTTTTCAAAACCGTCATCTGTCAAAGGTGGCAAACCCACTTCTGAAAAATCGTCATCAAACTCACACCATGCTTTTTATGCAGATGAGAGGAGGACAGATGGTGGGAGGAATGTGAAGCCACCTGGAAGAGATCTCTTGAGGAAGCATAAATATTTTCAAGCTTTCCCTAAGAGTCGCGGTCCTAGCCACGTGGGTCTAGGCCATGCGCTACCCAGTCGAGAATTTTATTCGAACAAGTCTGTAAACTCTAATCGTAAATTAATGTTTGATAAATTCATGCATGGTGGTTTGCCTTTTGCTCATAATTCTTATAACAATTCTATCAAATCTCGAAGGGGCAAGGGAAAGAAAAAGGGAAAGCCAAATGCTTCTCTGTCAATAAAGTCTTCTAAGCCTATGGAAAAATCCAAAAAGGGGACTCCACCGAAAGCCCTAGTTATTGCTAACCCTAAGGTACCCATTTGGCGATGGGTCCCTAAACAAGCATAATTCTTTTTGTAGGTCAGTCATGTGTGGTACATTGATTCATGAGCTTATAGACACATGACCGGTGTCAGGTCCTTCCTCTTTGACTATGTTGTAAGGGATGAGGACTCCATTAAACTGGCAGACAAAACAAAGAAAAGAATCAGGGGTTATGGAAGCATGAAAAACGGGAAGTACATTTTCAAAAATGTACTTTATGTTGAGGGATTGGGGTACAACCTATTTAGCTCAAGTCAATTTTGTGACAATGGCTATTTAGTTCATTAGTTCATGTATGGAAGCAATGTTTGTGATGAAGATGACAATGTCATTCTTAGTGCTAAAAGAACTGGTCATTTGTACACCACTATATTCAAACCTATCCCTCAAGAACTCTCTCAAGAACATCCTCAATCAATAGGTGCTATTTGTTTGCCCGTTAAAGTATCGAAGGAGGATAGTTGGTTATGGCGTAGAAGACTGTGTCATCAAAATTTCAAAGATATGAACAAGCTGGTTTCAAGACGCCTAGTCAGTGGACTATCGGAGAATTGCTTTACAAGGATACTTTGTGTCCCGTGTGTGAGCAAAGAAAGATGAAGCGAAGCTCGTATCCTCCCAAGATGGAGACCAACTGCAAAAGTCCAATTGACATGATTCACATGGCTCTGTGTGGGCCTATGAGAGTCGAAAGCCTAGGTAGAAAGAAGTACATGCTAGTGCTTGTAACACCCGAAAGCCCAAGCAATAAGCTGGCCCAATAACTTCGAGTCCAACTTAAAGCCATGGTGGAAGTTATTGGTAGCCCATGACTTGAGGCTTATTAGGTGTTAACAACTTCTATTTTCTATCCATGTGGGACGGGTTGTTACAAACTCCCCCACTTGAAATCTTAACGACCTCATCAAGCCTACCCAGAATCTTTATCTCTTTGTCCTTGCGATGTGAGATTCGCCTAAGATGTTACCAACATCCCCCCTCGAGGACTCATCATTCGCGATCAGGTTTGCCCCACCATAGCGATGGTACAAGGATAGGCTCTGATACCATTCTATAACACCCCAAACCCCAAGTAATAAGTTGGCCTAATAAGTTCGAGTCCAACTTAAAACCATGGTGGATGTTATTGTTAGCCAATGACTTGAGGCTTATAAGGTGTTAACAACTTATATTTTCTATCCATGTGGGACAGGTTGTTACAGTACTTGTCCACGAATTCTCTACGTACATTTGGCTTAAATTCCTAAGAGCCAAATCCGATGTTGCTGATCTAATCATTGCCTTCATCAAACGAATCCAAATTCTTATGGGTTCCAAAGTGAAGAAGTTGAGAAGCGACAATGGTACGGAGTTTCAGAATGCAAAGTTGCAATCCTTTCTTGAAGATGTGGGAATCTCTCACAACTTCTCCGCGGTGCGCACTCTTCAACAAAATGGCGTCGTGGAAAGAAAGAATTGTACATTGGTCGAAGCAGCAAGATCCATGATGGCTCATTCATGCGTTCCACAATCATTGTGGGCTGAAGCCGTATCTACAGCATGCTTCACACAGAACCGGACTTTGATCGTTAAGCGGACTGGTAAAACCGCTTACGAGATGATCAACAAGCATAAGCCTAATATTGATTTTTCAAAGTCTTCGGATGTAAATGCTATGTCTTAAATGACAGGGAAGATCTAGGTAAGTTTGACGCTAAGTTAGATGAGTCTATCTTCATTGGATACTCACTTAACTCTATGACTTACCGGGTATACAACAAACACACCCGATCTATCCTTGAAAGCCCAAATGTTGATTTCTTGGAAACCAAAACCTTTTTAATGCATGTTCAAGTTCTTCTACTGCATTTACACCTGAACTGTCCACTACACCACTAAGCACAACCTTTTTACCTAACAACTTTGCTTTAGATTTTATAGATCCTGCAGACTATGATTTGCAACTCTAACGGCTCCGATTGTAGTAGTTGCTGAACCTGATCCCTCTTCGACATCGGTTTCGTCCGATGCATTCCTGACTGAGAGCTCGTCGGTGCCAACAATGGATGCTGAGATGTCCACCGAGACCGTGACACCAGAGCCAATGGTTTCTCACCCACAGAACTCTTTCAACGAACGATCAATAAAAGCTGTGACGGAAACGGTCCGAGATCAGATTACATCACCTGTTCTTGCACGTATTCTAGAAACTGCTCTGTTACCATCTCCAGGCTCTTCACAAAGAAGTTATACACAAGCGGCGCGAGGCTCTCCGATCGATGTTCACGGCGCGAGAAATGGACGCGAGACAAGCTGGTTGGGTTTTGATTACTCTTCGCTGCAAAGATTAAGGCTCGCATCGCGAGCAGATATTTTTTTAAAATTGCATTTTGGCCCCTCTACTATGCTCGCGGCGCGAAGATGAGCCCCTCGCGAACGCGAAAGCTCTCTGTCCGAGGTTCGAAAAACTTTTTCAACTTAAAATCGATTTGGTTAAGTACCTTTAACTCTAATGACTCAATCCTACTAAAACTTTAGGAAAAACTGTAAAAACTACTATACACGGGTTGCCTCCCGAGAAGCGCTTGTTTTTGTCTCGAGTCTCGAGCCTGACTCCGGGTTTAAGCACCCTTGTTTGAAACAAAGCATCCTTCACTTGCAAGTAAGTTAGGGTGATAGTAGTGGTACATACCTGGGCTTTTTGATTTACCTTTGCACGATTTCCCAAGTAGAGTTGCACACCACTTATCGCTCCGGTTTTTATCATGTCTCTTTGCAGAATGAGCATTGGATTTACGCGAGTTCGGCCTTAGATCCTTTAAGTATGTCATTAAGAGCGTTGGGTTAACCAATTGTTTTTGACAATTGGTTTCCCAAAAAGGATCTCGGGCCAATATTCCTTCACATCGACTTATGTGGGAGTCATCCTATGGAAACAAAAACTCGTTGTTAGACTCATTCCTATCAAACAACGGAAGACTTACCTTTTTGAGGAGAGGATTAAATTGCCAAGGACTCTTCAAATGGTTCTTCTCGCATTAAGCTCCCAAGTCCGTCTAAGCAATCATCTTCGGAGTACTCTCCCACCTCCTTATCATGCCATAAAAACTCATCATTAGATTCATCTGAATCAGAAAATGGATGGTCTACCTCAGTTTGAATAAGCGATCGATCGAAAGAATCCGTGGTTTCATCTTTTAGAGTTATCCCTTCATTGTGCAAAGCATGTTCGAGGTAATTCAAAAACTCCGAACTATCCATCTCCTCGATATCTTCATGAGTTACTTCCTGCCAATACAAAAATTCCATGTTAGAATCATTGTTGGACTCAAAAGACAGAAGACTTCCTTAGGTTGATGGTTAAACCATCCTTATTTTTCCAATTCCTCCATGTGTCTTTTGATAGATTCGTTCGCCTTTTGCGATTCCTTGTTGAACCCACGAATAGTTTCCACTGTTTCATCCGTCTTCATCACAAGATGCTCCAAATTTGTTGTTTTCCTTCCTACTCCATAGTAAGATTCTAGGAGTAAATCTATCTCCTTCAGTGCCTCTGACATTTGAAATGGTGGTATTGATCCATATCTGCAAAAGAAACAAAACAAATACCCGGCATAGCACGAAAATATAAAATAAAAATAAAACAAATTAAACTAAACTAGAAAGCAAATAACTTGACTGAAAATAAAGTTCCAGTCAAGGATCGATTAATTAACTAAACTCTAGTATTCAACTAAGCAACCTTTCCCCAGCAACGACGCCAAAAACTTGATGTGCGACTATATATATATATACATATAATCTAACACAAGGTTTACCCTTTAGCCTTATCCTTAACTATTAATCACACTTTTACAGGCAAGCGTACCTGATCGGGTATAATATAGTTTAGGTAAGTTTCAGGTATCGTTCTTACCACCGAGAATAGTTAAGCTAGATGTTTACTAAAGTTAATTAATTAATCTACAGAAAAGGTTTTGCTTTTTGATTTATAAAGAATGCAAATAAATAATAACTAATCCTAACCAAGAATTCGGAAAACTGATAACCAAACAACATTGGAAACGACTGGATTCATTATGATTAAATTAAGATTCCTTTTCAGATGATTTTACTAAAAGATATGGATTTAATGGTTATTGTAAGAATTTAAGCATAAGGCACCCTAACATGAATTACCTGTGATTGGAAACTAGGTTGCTCTCCCGGCCCAAGTACAGGTATTAGAAATCTAGTACAAGTCACCCTAATTATTACCAAGTCGTGGAACCCTACTAACCAATCTACTCTCGATCCGAATAGATTGCTTACCAAGTCACAAAAGTGAAAGGTAAGAGAGGTTTGATTATCCAAAAAGGATTCTGCTTATTAATTAACAAACACACCCAACCAATGAGTTCAAGTAGCCATAGTTAAGACAATAATTAGGAATCACAAGACAATCATTCAATAAACCACAAATCTAATAATATTAAAACCATAAAACCAAATCATCTTTCAAAGATATCAAATCACAATGTAAATACCACAAGACTAGTACATAAACATACTAGATAAGATCTACGACAAACCATACTATAGACCGGCAGATTCGGCGTCGAATCTTCTCGAATCGTCTCCTCCGTATTGATCATCGAGTCTCCATCTTCTTGGGTTGGAAACCGTAGATGGATTCCACAAACTAACCTAACTTATTTGAGAGAGAATTGTAGAGTGAAAAGGTTTTATAAAACTGAAAGGCAAGGGCTTTATTTATAAGAAATTCGGCAAGCCCATTTGGCGATCGCGAGGCCCATCTGGCGACGCAAAATCCAATTGATGAAGCTTCTAGAATATTTTGGAACCGATTTAATTGCCTTATCTGATAGATCTTTGACTTGGAATATTCTGGAATATTCTAGATTAGATGGATGTTTTCTTTGGAAGGAAGCAATTAACTTGGAAGGGAAGTAAAAGCCATAAATGAATATTTTAATTGGTATTTTCCATGTCTTCACAAAGTATCCACTTTTGACCATGTTTACCCTCTTTTTTCCACTTTTTCGCACAACTGCCTCCAAAACCTGCAATATTACAAAACAAGCCATTTAAGTAGCAATTTTGTCCAAATTATGCCTAAAACATACATAAAACTAGGGAATTGATATGAGTGAAACATGTATAATTTTGGAGTTATCAGGATGCAAACCCAACTGGCATATTATGGTTACACCATGCGAAGGATCCCACTCTATTGCGACTCGAAAAGTGCAATCTAAATCACGGCTAATCCTGTTCAGTATTCTTATATGAAGCACATTGATATCTGATATCACTTTATAAAGGATTACGTCCAGAAAGGTAATATTGAACTGTATTTTGTTGTTAGTGACAATCAGCTTGTTGATTTGTTCGCTGAGTCATTTGATGAGAAACGCCATTTCTTTCTTCTAAGTAAGCTAGTAATGCTAGATCTACCTGCTGAGGTCTAGGGGGAGTCGGGGATGTATAGTAAATGCATGTATGTAGGGGGAGCTTTTAGTTAGTGCACAAATCTAGGGGGAGCTTCAAATGATTGTTTATCTGTTTGCTTGCTAATTTTCTCGGATCCAAACTGCTTTGGATTCCACTTTAATCCCTATGCCGTAGTTTTTGGATAGCATGCGACTTCTGATTAAGTCAGATCAGAACTCGCGCAAAACCTGATTTCAAGGTTACACCGCAAACCTTTGAGGAGAAGTACCAGGTAAGTCTTTTGGTTGAGGTGTCGGGGTTGAACTTGACAACTTTTGTGAACTTAAAAGTTCAAGGACCATTTTTGAAAACTTTCCAAAAGTTAAGTTCAGGGACTATTTTCGTAACTCTTTCAAACTCAAAAATCCAAGGGTCTATTTCGTCATTTGTCGGGAGTTTGGGGTTGAGAGAGTAAAACTGACACTGTCAATACTTTTTATACCCAAATCAGTATTGGGATTTCAAAAAATATAAAAAGGGTCTTTTGGAGTTATTATTCAGTTATCTTATATATTTTTCAAGACATCATCTCTTTCTCTCTCAAACTCCACACGAATGAGGACGACCACCTCACACTCCACAACCTTCGTTTTTGCTCTATTTCACGATCCGAGTATACCATCGTCTTACTGGTAAGATTTCGAGCAACCTTGCACCGTTTAATTTCAGTTTATTGCTCATTTTTGCTGTTTAATCGAAGCTTATAGGGTTTGAGTGTGGATCGAATTCCAAAACCCTAGGAGTATGATATTGTGACGTTCGATCGGTCCAAATCGAGTCTAGATAGTCTGTTTTTCTTATAATAATCTTAATGTACTAGTTCTAAGCTTTGAATTCGTGTTTTGGGGTCTAATTTAGGTTGAGAATGTGAATGGTCTGTCGACATTCATATTCTCCGACTCGGATAATAAGAAATTGCTCGACTCGGATATTCACATCGAAGAATACCAATGTTTGACTCGGACATTCCTATTGTCCGACTCGGACATTGTAGTTGTTCGACTTAGACTTTACCAATGTCCGACTTGAACATTGGCTATTTCCCGACTCAGATTTTGGCTCATTGTATTTATGTATTAGGTTACAAGGACCTCCTCATTGAACTCCTTATCTGACTCATACTTCCCCATAGTCCGACTCAGACTTTACCCGTGTAATATTTTGAAAATTTGAACCAATTGTCCAACTCAAACTATTATCAAAGTTTGAACCAGACTTTGTCTTTGTCCGACTCTGACTTTGTTAAAATCTGACCCAAACTTTGTCCAAAGTCCGACCCGGACTTTGACATTGTCCGACTCGGACTTTGACCAAATCCGACACGATTTTTTGGTTCAATGTTGTATTGGGTTTTAACTTTCAAAACATGTTTCCTTTCGTCAAAAATGGCAAACCAAAGAGGAAACGCACCGTCACCAATTGACAAGGAAGCCGATAATCGGCTTTGCGCACCGGAGTAGATTCTACCGATCATTCACAACGACTTTCTCGACTTCAAAAGTTTTCGCACGAGTCATCTGATGGTTGTCGAAGTCGCGAGAGCTAGTCCAGTTGTGTCTGTTATCCTGGAGGTTCCTGCGATTTACCTACAGTAATTATGGAACACCGCACGTGTTGTGACACACAACAATGTTCAGGTCATCATCGCACGAGTTGATCAGATGACCTTGACGTTGACTGTGGAGGATGTTCGTCACATTCTTCAACTACTGAATGCCACCGACGGAGTTTGGGGTTGAGAGAGTAAAACTGACACTGTTAGAACTTTTTATACCCAAATCAGTATTGGGATTTCAAAAAGGGATTACTTCTTCAAAATGTATCCAACTATCCTTAATATACTATTGTGTGTATCTACCTAAAAAAATTCCTTTTGTATATATCAAACTTTATTTTTGAGTCTATTATGTGTATCCAACTATCCCTCAATATACTATTGTGTGTATCAAAAATACACACAATAGTATAAAAAATAAAGTTTGATATATACAAAAGGAATTTTTTTAGGTGGATACATACAATAGTATATTAGGGATAGTTGAATACATTTTGAAGAAGTAATCCCTTTCAAAAAATATAAAAAGGGTCTTTTGGAGTTATTGTCCAGTTACCTTATATATTTTTCAAGACATCATTTCTTTCTCTCTCGAACTCCACACGTATGACGATGACCACCTCACACTCCACAACCTTCGTTTTTGCTCTGTTTCACGATCCGAGTAAGCATCGTCTTACTGGTAAGATTTCGAGCAACCTTGCACCGTTTAATTTCAGTTTATTGCTCATTTTTGTTAATTAATCGAAGCTTATAGGGTTTGACTGTGGATCGAATTCCAAAACCCTAGGAGTATGATATTGTGACGTTCGATCGGTCCAAATCGAGTCTAGATAGTCTATTTTTCTTATAATAATCTTAATGTACTAGTTCTAGGCTTTGATTTCGTGTTTTGGGGTCTAATTTAGGTTGAGAATGTGAAAGGTCTGTCGACATTCATATTGTCCGACTCGGATAATAAGAAATTGTTCGACTCGGATATTCACATCGAAGAATACCAATGTTTGACTCGGACATTCCTATTGTCCGACTCAGACAATCATATTGTCCGACTCCGACAAAACCAACGTTCGACTCGGACATTGTAGTTGTTCGACTTGGACTTTACCAATGTCCGACTTGAACATTGGCTATTTCCCGACTCGGATTTTGGCTCATTGTATTTATGTATTAGGTTACAAGGACCTCCTCATTGAACTCCTTATCCAACTCATACTTCCCCATAGTCCAACTCAGACTTCACCCCTGTAATATTTTGAAAATTTGAACCAATTGCCCAACTCGAACTTTTATCAAAGTTTGACCCAGACTTTGTCTTTGTCTGACTCGGACTTTGTTAAAATCTGACCCAAACTTTGTCCAAAGTCCGACCCGACTTTGACATTGTCCGACTCGGACTTTGACCAAATCCGACACGGTTTTTTGGTTCAATGTTGTATTGGGTTTTAACTTTTAAAACATGTTTCCATTCCTCAAAAATGGCAAACCAAAGAGGAAACCCACCATCACCAATTGACGAGGAAGCCGACAACCGGCTTTGCACACCGGAGTAGATTCTACCGATCATTCACAACGACTTTCTCGACTTCAAAAGTTTTCGCACGAATCATCTGATGGTTGTCGAAGTCGCGAGATCTAGTCCGGTTGCGTCTGTTATCGTTGAGGTTCCTGCGATTTACCTTCAGTAATTCTGGAACACCGCACGTGTTGTGACACACAACAACATTCAGGTCATCATCGCACGAGTTGATCACATGACCTTGACGTTGACTGTGGAGGATGTTTGTCACATTCTTCAACTACTGAATGCCACCGACGGAGTTTGGGGTTTAGAGAGTAAAACTGACACTGCCAGAACTTTTTATACCCAAATCAGTATTGGGATTTCAAAAAATATAAAAAGGGTCTTTTGGAGTTATTGTTCAGCTATCTTAAATATTTTTCAAGACATCATCTCTTTCTCTCTCGAACTCCATACGAATGACGACAACCACCTCACACTCCACAACCTTCATTTTTGCTGTGTTTCACGATCCGAGTATACCATTGTCTTCCTGGTAAGATTTTGAACAACCTTGCACCGTTTAATTTCATTTTATTGCTTATTTTTGTTGTTTAATCGAAGCTTATAGGGGTCGACTATGGATCGAATTCCAAAACCCTAGGAGTATGATTTTGTGACGTTCGATCGGTCCAAATCGAGTCTAGATAGTCTAATTTTCTTATAATAATCTTAATGTACTAGTTCAAGGCTTTGATGGGCTTCGTGTTTGTTGTTCCAGATTCAAGTTCTAATCAACATGCACACAATTGGAGAATGAAATGAAAGAGTAATCTATTGAATTCTTAAATGAAATTTACACACACTTAATACACCAAGAACACACACACTTAAGAACACAAACTCTCAATTCACTCTCTTTACACAATGATACGTACATGCATGATACAACTACCAAACTAACTCACTTTGGGTATTTATACCCAAACATCTAAACCCTCAAGGTTTACAAGAATTACACAAACTACCCTATTATTACAAAACTATTACAAAGTACATATAAAAGGACTAAAACTATAAAGCAAGGTTTGACTTCTTTGACCAATTTGACTTTGCCTTTGTCTTCACTTTTAGCACCAACTTGTGATCTCGGATACAATCCGATTTTGCACCCAACAATCTCCCCCTTTGGATTCGAGATCACAAAAAGAATTAGGCAAACGTCTACTAGAAAGCATCAACACTTTAAACATCAACGATAAGCTTCCTTGAACGATAAGCTTCCGTAATAATCTTCACGAATCATCCAAATCTTCATGAAGCTTTAACAAACTTTGAACACGAAGCTTTAACGAACGAAGAATCTTCAAACTTCAATACTTGGAATATTCTGATCATCTTGAAGTATCTTGTAATTATCTCTCGACTTCCTCAAAGTATCTTCAAGAATCATTTCTCGATATTACAATTCATATCCATCTCCCCAAAGTATCTTCAAAAACATTTCTAAACCATCTCCCCCTTTTTGATGAAATATGAAATAATCATCAAAACTATAGAAATGTATGATCAGATAACTCGTCTCGTAGTATACAAACATATGAAAGAACCACCATCGATATCAAAAACCATCTCACATAACCATCTCCTCCTTGTTACTCCAGAATTCCCTTTATTACTCCAAATAAATACCATCAATTCCATAAAGTAATCCGAATCTTTTCAAATTCAGATATAAGTGGGAAAATCCTGAAACAACTCATGAATCAGTTGGAATGCCTGTGAGAAGCACGAAGAAACTCAGTACAAAAAATGCACTATATAAAGAGCTTTAGTGATGATCACTCCCCAGGGCTTCCGTTCAATCATCGCAAATACAAAAAGTATTCCTATGAACGTTCCGACAAAGAAACAAATTCCTTGTGTGTATTTGTGATGAAAGAAAATAGCATCAAGTGCTTTCATAAGGCTCAAAATGTGAAAACAGTTCACGACTCGATGTGTAGAAATGAAGTTCGAAGGCAGGGCAGCTTCCTTCTGTTTCAATATCGATTTTCCAAATGAAAACCTGATAGATTATGTGCTGCGTCCCCGTGATGAAATGAAACATCTCCTTGTTAAGAAGGAAATGAGTAGCTAGTGGGGTAAAAACGAGAGTCGGCATTGGGCTTTGCCTTATTTCAATATCGGTCACCAAAGAATGTGAACCAATAGATTATGTGGTTGCCCGGCTTAGAAAAGGTTGGTGCAGAGTTTTATTTTTCTTTTAACTCTGTTCTCACACCCTCCAATTCTTTTAAGCATCCTCACGTCTAACCAAACTTTCATATCACATTTTTTCGCTCAATCACTCTGAGAATAACTCGACCACCTGAGTTATCTCCCCCACTCTTTGATGTAGACCCCTCACTCATTTCTCAAGGATAACTTCTTGGGTAGGATTGCCGGTTCTGGAACTCCATAGAAGTTCTCTTAAGCTCACACATCCCGTGAAATAAATTTCCTAAACATGAAAGTACAATGATTCAACGGGTGAGTCAATGAGCCAATATGAAAAATATAGGAGCATAAGAATTTCGTCAAACAAGTATATGAAATGAAGAACATGAATGAGATAAACTTGTTTGAGAAAACTGATTCATCATATAATGTGAGATATGTTCATGATAAAATTGTGGTTCACAACAAAATGGATATTATCTATACGAACGAGATATAGATAAAGCAATGAAGAATGTATCTGATCAAATAAACGATGAAGTACAAATAGGAAGATATCAAGCGAGCGTATTACCACCGAAAAGTATGGTCATAGAGAGACGTGGTAATAACAAGACAAAAGAAGCTAAACCGGTGTGTATGAATACTTGTAAAGTATATGAAAAGATAATACGCAAGTATTAATCTTTGGAAACACACGGTTAAAAAATATCCGTCAACTCATCATGATATGAAAACATGTAAAATCACACTTCTAATTCGAAAAATCTTTTGAGAATCGAGAAGTGAGTTTGAACATTTAAAAACATTTTTCATACCTGAAAGTTGTTCATCTTTCAAATATGTAAGCATTAAAGCTTATTTGAACTCTCCCCCTAAAATGAATATCACTTTTAAGAACTCCCCCTCAAATGGATAATCTGCAAAACAAAGAAGAAATTGGTATTCATTGAAAATGAATCCTTAGATGTTAGTCCGATAGTATCCAATCCAGAATAATTAAGCAACTCCCCCTTAAATTAAGATGCGAAACAGATTTAAGTAGGACTAAGCATGCCAAGCTTGCTAACCAAAAAGTTAAAACGCTTTTCATCTAAAGGTTTAGTGAAAAGGTCAGCAAGTTGGTAATCTGTTTGAACAAAAAACATCTCGATGTTACCTTTCTCCACATTGTCTTTGATAAAATGATACCGGATGTCGACGTGTTTGGTCTTGGAATGCTGAACCGGATTTGACGTTATCGCAATGGCGCTTTCAGAATCACAGTAGATAGGGACTCTCTTCAACTTGTAACCATAGTCTAGTAGTTGTGTCTTCATCCAAAGCACTTGCGAACAACAACTTGCGGCGGCCACATATTCTGCTTCGGCCGTAGAAGTAGAGACACAATTTTGCTTTTTCGAAGTCCAACTAACAAGTTTATCACCTAAAAACTGACATGATCCAGAAGTGCTTTTCCTATCCAGTTTACAACCACCATAATCTGAATCTGTAAAAGATATTAGCTCAAAACTAGGATCTTTCGGATACCAAAGGCCCAACTCGGGTGTGCCTTTGAGATACCGTAAGATCCTTTTAACTGCCGCAAGGTGTGACTCTTTAGGATTAGCTTTAAACCTAGCACAAAAACAAGTGGCGAACATAATATCCGGTCTAGTCGCAGTGAGGTACAAAAGAGAACCAATCATGCTTCTGTAAATCTTTTGATCAACGGATTTACCGGCTAAATCAGGACCCAAAGGATTTCCAGTTGGCATTGGTGTTTTAATTGGAGAACAATCACTCATGTTAAACTTTTTCAACATATCTTTAATATATTTTGACTGATTTATAAAGATGCCATCAGGGTTTTGTTTGACTTGAATTCCTAAAAAGAAATTCAATTTACCCATCATGCTCATTTCAAACTCGGTCTCCATGATTTTAGAAAACTTTGTACACAAGTCTGGATTAGTAGAACCGAAAATAATGTCGTCAACATAAATTTGAACTAAAAGCAAGTCATCACCTTCTTTCTTCAAAAAAAGAGTAGTATCGATCGTACCTCGTTTGAATCCTTTAGATAAGAGATGATTAGTCAGAGTTTCATACCATGCTCTTGGAGCTTGTTTTAGACCATACAATGCTTTGTCCAAGATGCATACATGATCGGGAAAATCTGGATCGACGAACCCTTCAGGTTGCTCTATATAGACCTCTTCATGCAAGACTCCATTCAAGAACGCAGATTTGACATCCATTTGAAATACCTTGATGTTCTTGTGAGCTGCATAGGCCAGAAAGATTCGAATTGCCTCGATCCTCGCTACCGGTGCAAAAGTCTCATCGTAGTCAATACCTTCTTGTTGAGAATAACCTTTAGCAACCAATCGCGCTTTGTTTCTGACAATCAATCCGGATTCATCTTTCTTATTTCTAAAGATCCACTTGGTTTTAATGATTGATTTATCTTGCGGTCTCGGAACCAAGCGATACACTTTGTTTCTTTTGAACTGTAGAAGCTCTTCTTGCATTGCTAAAAGCCAATCAGAATCGTCTAAGGCTTGAGAGACATTCTTTGGTTCAATTTTGCTCAAGAAACTTTTGTATAGGCAGTAATTTTTGCGCTCTGATACCACTTGTTGTTCCAGATTCAAGTTCTAATCAACATGCACACAATTGGAGAATGAATTGAAAGAGTAATCTATTGAATTCTTGAATGAAATTTACACACACTCAATACACCAAGAACACACACACTTAAGAACCAAACTCTCTCAATTCAATCTCACTTTACGTAATCAGATCTAAACAACAATACAAGTCCAAAAAATTTTCCGATTCGGAAAATTTCAAAAATTTTCCGATTCGGAAAACTTGTATTTTCCGATTCGGAATTTATGAATATTCCGATTCGGAAAATATGAACACCAGTTTGGAAAACCGAACAAAAACCGAGCAGAAGGTAAAAAAAACTCAAAAATTACTGCTCAAATCACCAAATTTTGACTCTAAATCACTTCCTAATACAGTAAAAACATCATTTTAACCACAAACAATCAAATTCATTCCAGCTCTGATACCACTTGTTGTTCCAGATTCAAGTTCTAATCAACATGCACCCAATTGGAGAATGAAATGAAAGAGTAATCTATTGAATTCTTGAATGAAATTTACACACACTTAATACACCAAGAACACACACACACTTAAGAACACAAACTCTCAATTCACTCTCTTTGCACAATGATACGTACATGCATGATACAACTACCAAACTAACTCACTTTGGGTATTTATTGTTAATTTTGAATTTATAATAGAAGTTGAGGGACCTTTTATGTAAATCTCTTTTTCCTAGGGTTGGGGTATAAATACCCCAATGCCTTTGTATTGTAAGTTGGACGTTCATTTTGGAATCTAAGAGACTTGTGACTTTCTCTCAACATCTTTCTCTCTCTACATTTTTCTCTTTCATGTTCATATGCTTTGCATCACAATCTTGATGTGATTGTGTTAGATTTGGATTCATTTACATTTACAATTGGTATCAGAGCTGGATCTACTACATTTTTGATGAAGATTCTCATGGATTAAAGTGAAGATTTGAAGATTTGAAGCTTTGAAGATAGTCATCAATGGAGGTTCATGAAGATTTATGAAGATTTGAAGAGTTTTGATTGATTTTTCATGAATTCATGTCTGAATTCATGAATTAGAGTGATATTTGAGTGTGTTTATACAAGATTAAGGTAGGATTTGTGGTAAAATTGAAGTTTTTAGCTAGAAGTTTGAGAAAAAGTGTATCTTCATATGTCTCGAGTCATGTGTATCTTCATATGTCTCGAGTCAAGTGGACCTTCATATGTCTCGTGACTCATCTCGAGACTTCATGGAGATATCTCGTGCCGTGGTTGGTTAAGTCACGAGACAAAGTCACGAGTTGGTAGTTAGAGTACAAGACAAGAAAGACAATTCGAGTGTTTGTCGTTTTGCAAAGCGTGAAAGTACACGAGACATCATCTCGAGTGGTACTGTTCATCACTCGAGACAGTTTCACGTCTGTTGATCGTATCACGAGATAGTACACTCGAGACAGTATCTCGAGTAGTACTGTTCATCACTCGAGACATCATCTCGAGTGGTACTGTTTCTCACTCGAGACACCATCTCGAGTATTACTGTTCAAACACTCGAGACAGCATCTCGAGAAAGTAGTGTATCTTACTCGAGACAGTATCTCGAGCTTCTGTTCACATCTCGAGTGTCACTATTCACACTCGAGACATCTGAAAGATTGAGTATCTGAGAAAATTAGTAGAAAAGATCCTGAATTACAAAATGAATCCAATAAACAAAAGAGAAGATTTGGCAATGGGATCTGATTCTAAAGCACCAGTGTTGTTCAAAGATGAGTATGAGCTATGGGTTGCAAGATTCAGATTGTTCATAAAGCGAAAAGATAAAGGCAATCTGATTTTAAAGTCAATTGACTATGGAGCAAAACCATTGCCTACACATGTGGTTAATGGTATAAGAGTAGTGAAAGAGGTTGAAGAGATGGATGAGGCTGAGAAAACTCAATACTTGATAGATCTGGAAGCACAGAACTGTTTGATTCAAGCTATCCCGAATGACATATATAGAAAGCTTGATAGTTATGATGATTCAGCAAAATCCATCTGGGATCAGTTAGAGAAGATCATGCTAGGGTCCAAAGTGGGAAATCAGTTGAGAATTACAACTCTGATGGACAAGTATGAAAATTTCAAGATGAAGGATGGTGAATCACTAGAGGATGCATATGACAGATTTGTTATTCTAATGAATGACATGAAGAAGAACAGAATCCATAGGTCAGAAATGGATTTTAGTGTGAAGTTCATTAATAATCTTTCCTTAGATTGGAAGCC
Source organism: Centaurea solstitialis (assembly GCA_030169165.1). Lineage (NCBI taxonomy): Eukaryota > Viridiplantae > Streptophyta > Magnoliopsida > Asterales > Asteraceae > Centaurea > Centaurea solstitialis. The sequence continues at coordinate 54,106,205 of CM058046.1, read as the reverse complement.
CTTTACCAGATTTGTCAAGCAACACAAAGCACTCAATGAGCTCAAAGTGTATGAAGTATTTGAGAATTTGAAGCTGTTCGAAGAGGAAGTTGAAGAAACTGTGTTGGAAAGACAGAAGAAAGAAAAAGCTGAAGAAGAATCTCTTGCATTACTAACTGACAAAAAGAAAGGAAAGAATGTAATCAAAAAGGGCAAGGCGAAAGTATTTGAAGTGGATGATGATGAGGATGAAGAAGGAAGTGAGGTTGAAGAACGAGACTTGATGTTTCAAAGTTTGTTGACCTTAACTGAAGCCTACAGAAAGAAATACTACAATAGACCAAGTTCTAACAACAGAAGATTTGCATCCAGAGGAAGGAATTTCAACAGAAGTGCTAGTCAAAATCAAGGTCAGATGTATCTTCAAAGGAACCAAGGTACTTATGTAGACAAATATGCTACCAAGGGAGGTGATGAAGAAAAAGAAGCTGCTGAGATTGGTGATGAGAAGAAGACAAATGAAAATATCACATGCTTTAAGTGCGGAAAGAAAGGTCATGTGGCAAGAATATGTCCAGCAAAGATGTCTAAAGTTGAAATTCTCAGAAAGAAGTTAGAATTGGAAGAAAAGCAGGAGCAAGGATTAGTGCTAATGGCGGATGATGAGGAATGGCTTGATGTTTCAGATACGGAAGATCAAGCACAAATGTGCTTCATGGGATTGATGGAGGAGGAATCTGATGATGAGGACGAGGAAGCTTCTGATCCTCAAATGGTAAATGATCCTCATTTTATAGAATTCAAAAAGAAATTGCTTGAAATGACAAATCCAATTCATTTGAAAAATCAAGAACTTGAAATTGTCATTTCAAAGCAAACTCAAGAACTTACTGATTTAACTCAACAAAGAGATAATCTTTTGTCTATGGTTGATAAGTTGAATAAATCAGTAAGTGAACTTGAGTACCTGCAACAACAAAATAAAATTTTGAAGTCAGAAATTGAGTTTCTAACTCTCAGTTTAACATCTGAAAAAGATAATGTTTCATCTTTAAACAAAACAATTTCAGAATTGAACTTTAAATTGTACAAGATTGGTCAATCTGAGCACACATTTTTTCTAAATAAACCTTATGTAGATAGAGATTTATTTTCCAAAGAAGGACTTGGTTTTAAAAATCCTCAATATTTGAAAAAGGCCTTAGAGGAAAAACCTGCATTTTATAGTCTCACTGATTTAAAAATGAGTGCTCGATTTCCAATATTAAAAGGTTTTGAAATGAAAGAAGAATTTTCTGAAATGCAGGAGATAAAGAAGCATGATCCATTGTATCATGGTGAGAAATATCATCGTGTCAAATTTGTATATAGTTCTGATAATTTGAAAATTAAGTCTCCAGCAACTCTGGATTCTTCTACTGCATTTTTACAGTCAGAATCACAATGGGAAAGTGATGGTACTTTAAAGCCATATGTTCCAACTTTAGAACTTGAAACGAAAATTTCTGAATTGGAAAATAAAATTCAAGAGTTGTCACAACAAAATGAAGCTCTTATTTCTAAAAGTAAGAACTTTGTAACTTGGAACTCTTCTGAAACTGACTCTAAAAATTTTGTTTCTGATGTACTAGATGAGTTAGTTTTGTCTGTTTCAAACTCTATCTTTGATATACCTGATTCCAAATGTGATTCTGAATCTCAAGATTCGTTTTCAAAAACATATACTGAAGGTTTAGATGATATTCAAGAAAATGTTGTTAGAGTTGTCACATCTGATGGATATGTAGCATATAAGGAATCATCAGCAGTATCATCAACTGATGTGATTACACCATTTAATCTCAACTCAGTTGATGATACACAACCTATCATATGTGAATCATCTAAATCTTTGGGTAATGATCAGAACAATCAGTCTGTTACATCAAATCGTGAATCATCTTCATCATGTGTCTCTCCTGCAGTTTCAGATAATTCTGTACAAGATGAAATATTTTGTTTAAAGAAGACACATGAATCTGTCACAAAACAATTTCAGAATACTATAAAACAACTGAGAGTAGAACTTGCTCAAGATAAGTGTGATTCAAAATTTTGGTATAGCAAGTGTAGTTCTTTAACTAAAAGTTACGACAGATTAGTTGAAAGACTATCTGTATATGAAGAGGGACTACATTATGCAGGTAAGAATCAAAAGATTGCTACTCCTCCGGTTACTGAGAATTATATAAAGAACATACGTTTTACTCAGGGTGTTCAATCAATGTTGCGACATTTTCAAAAGCAAATTGATTTGAAAAAGCAAAATCCTAATCTTGAATTATCTGCACAACCTGAGGAAGTTTCTAATCATACTCAGTCTAATTCTATCAAGCTCAAACCTTTTGATATCTGTGATAATGGTTCTACAGATGAAGTGAGTGTTGCTATGAAGAAGAGAAGACAGAAGAAGACAAAGAGTCGGTTTAGAAAGCAAGTGTCTAGTATGCAGTTTTCATCTAGTTTTGTTACTCCTCCTAATAGACGGAGTCGTTTTTTGTTCAATAAGAATCATGTACCTTCTAATAACTCAAGTATTAATAAAAAGGCTACTATGATTTCTTCAAAAGTACAACATCTGGATGAAACTCGTACTATGTCTACTACTGCATCCACTCTTCAGTCTTCTGTCTCTACTTTCTTACCATTTAGAAAGTTTATTGTGCGTCAAGGCATCAAATATTTTTGGGATCCAATCTCTCGAGTGTATAAGAATTTTTCTTCTCAAGGACCCATTTTTAAATGGGTTCCTAAATCTGCTTGATTTTATTTATTGCAGGCCAGTCATAAGTGGTACCTTGATTCCGGGTGCTCCAAACATATGACTGGAAGAAAAGAGATCCTGTCCAATTATAAAGAAGAATATGGCGGATCTGTAAAGTTTGGTAACAATGAATTAGCTCCAGTAGTTGGTCAAGGTGACATTGTATGCAAAGATATTACTATCAAAAATGTTGCTCATGTTGTTGGTCTAAATCACAATCTCTTCAGTATCGGCAAATTTTGTGATAAAGATTTGGAGGTTTATTTTAAGAAAAGAAGATGTGTTGTCAGAACTGAAGAAGGTAAAGAATTGTTAGTCGGATCTCGACGAACGAATCTCTACACAATTAGACTTCAACATAAGTTACAATGTTCTTCATCTTGTCTCATTACACGATCCTCTTTAGTCAAGCAGTCTTATGGCATAAACGTTTATCTCATTTGAATTTCAGATACATTGATAAAATAGTAAAACATCAACTGGTATCTGGAATTCCAATGATTAAGTTTGAACAAGAGGAAATGTGCCCTGGATGTGAAAAAGGCAAAATGAAACGTGCATCTCATCCACCTAAATCTCCTCTGAGTTTATTACATATGGATTTATGTGGGCCCATGAAGTATCAAAGTTTGGCTGGTCGTAAATATATTTTGGTCATCGTTGATGATTTTTCACAATATACTTGGACAAAGTTTTAAAAGACTAAAGATGAAACTTCATCTCTCATTATCAATTTTATTAAAGCTGTTCAAGTACAACTTAAACTTCCGGTCCAAACTGTAAGAACTGATAATGGTACAGAGTTCAAAAATACCGTTCTCAAATCTTTTTATAATTCTTTTGGTATTACTCAAACATTTTCAGCTGCACGAACTCCAGAACAGAATGGGGTAGTTGAACGACGAAATAGAACTCTTGTTGAAGCTGCAAGATCTATGCTTGCTGAAAGTCAACTACCTCAATACTTATGGGCTGAAGCAGTTAATACAGCTTGCTACACACAAAATCGATCAATTATTCATAGAAGATTTGGTCAAACCCCCTATCACATTTTGTTTGGTCGTATTCCTTCAGTTAGACACTTTAGAGTGTTTGGCTGCAAGTGTTTTGTTTTGAATGAAACTGAAAATAGGGGTAAGTTTGGACCTAAATCTGATGAGCTGGTTTTTGTTGGATATTCTGAGTCTTCAATAGCATACAGGGTACTTAATAGACAGACAAGGATAATCACTGAAAGCATCAATGTTCATTTTGATCCGATCACTGAATTATCTTCTGATGTTTCATCTTCATCTGTTACTAATGTTGTTGCCAATGCAGATCCAATCTTACAAGGATCATCTGGGTCTTCTGCATCATCAAATGCTTCTTATCTTGATTTTCTATTTCAATCAGTTTATGATGATTTTTCTAATACTTCTACCTCTTCAACAGGTTTCTGCACTTGATTCGCTATCTCTTCCATCATCGTCTAATTCAGAGTTATCTTCTTCTACTCAGAATGAGCCTGATCTATCAGAGTCGGTTGACACACAGTCTTCTGATACTTCGTCCTTGGCTATTCCTGATTCTCCTCCAACATCCATTCAGGCTACTTCTGATATTCAAGATATACCTTCTGCTTCATCTGATGAAACCCCTGTTACAATCCCCTCTGATATTCCTTCTGAGCCTTCTACTATTGTACCTGTTGATATCATTGAACCTTCTTCAGTTAATGATCAGACTCCGTTACCTCACACTGTCAAATGGACTCGCAGTCATCCAATTGAACTGATTATTGGAGACCCTACATCCACAGTTAAGACACGAGCTGCATCAGCTAATGAATGCAATTTTTCTGTCTGTTTGACTGACACTGAACCAACCCGAGTTTCGGATGCATTACAAGATTCTGACTGGGTAACTGCCATGCAAGAAGAACTAAATCAGTTTTCAGCACTTAAAGTGTGGCGGTTAGTGAAGAGACCTCAAGACAAGTCCATAATTGACACCAAATGGCTGTTTAAGAACAAGAAAGATGAGCATGGTACGATTGTTCGGAACAAGGCTTGACTTGTTGCGAAAGGATACCGACAACAAGAAGGCATTGATTATGATCAGACTTTTGCTCCGGTTGCTCGACTTGAGGCTATTCGTATGTTCCTGGCATATGCAGCATACAAAGACTTCACGGTGTTTCAAATGGATGTTAAAACTGCGTTCTTATATCGTCATTTAAAAGAAGAAGTATATGTCACTCAACCGGAAGGGTTTGTTGATCCTGATCATCCTGATTATGTCTACATTCTGGATAAGGCCCTTTATGGATTAAAGCAAGCTCCACGAGCTTGGTATGAAGAATTGTCGACATATCTTCTATCCAAAGGGTTTAAGAAAGGATCTGTAGATTCAACTTTATTCATTATGAAGGAAGGAAATCATATTGTGGTCATTCAGGTGTATGTGGATGATATTATTTTTGGGTCGACAAGTAAAGATTTGTGCAAGAAATTTGAAACCATCATGACGCAAGAGTTTAAAATGAGTATGATGGGTGAGATCAATTTCTTTCTTGGATTGCAAGTAAAGCAATTTACTGATGGTATCTTCATAAATCAGTCAAAATATATCTTTGATTTGTTGAAGAAGTATGACATGTCATCGTGCAATTCCATTGGCACTCCGATGGCAACGGGGAATAAGATTCGACCTGATCATGAAAGCAAGGATGTGGATCTTCGCACTTATCGGGGAATGGTTGGTTCTTTAATGTATCTGACTGCTAGTCGTCCAGATATCATGTTTGCTACATGTGTATGTGCTCGATATCAAGCAAAACCAAAAGAGTCTCATCTAGCTGCAGTCAAAAGGATTTTCAGATATCTAAAAGGAACTCCATATTACGGGTTATGGTATCCAAAAGGTCTTGGTTTTGAGCTTCAGGCATATTCTGATGCAGATTATGGTGGGTGTAATATGGACAGAAAGAGCACATCGGGGCATATTCAGTTATTAGGAAACAAGTTGGTGTCTTGGGCATCAAAGAAGCAACAGTGTGTTTCCACTTCCACAGCTGAATCTGAATATGTTGCTGCTGCAAGTTGTTGTTCTCAGGTACTATGGACGCAGACACAGTTGCGGGATTATGGATTTGTGTACAAGAAGATTCCTATCTATTGTGATTCAAAGAGTGCGATTGCTATCTCTGCAAATCCTGTTCAACACTCCAAAACGAAGCACATTGACATCCGGTATCATTTTTTGAAAGACAATGTGGAAAAAGAGAATATTGAACTATATTTTGTAAATACTAAATATCAGCTAGCGGATCTATTTACCAAGGCTTTAGATGAGAAGCGGTTCAAGTTTCTAATCTCAAGACTTGGTATGATTGATAAAAAGATTTAAATATCAGATAGTGGGTAATTAGCTATATACAGATTACATTGCTATACACTTAGTGGTCTAAATGTATATTCTTGTAGTCTGTATATCTTTAATTACTTGTTCATTTCTGATTTTATTTCTTTTAATTTTCAGTTAGTTCTCTTTTTACTCAGTGTTTTAGTGCATATGTTTTTGTCTACTAATCTGTGTTTCAAGTGATTGCAACAGTTCAGGGGGAGTATCTCAGAATATCATAATGGTAATTGTTTCATTCCCTCAGATGGTTCAGGTATGCTCAGGTATAGGGGGAGTAATGGTCAAGGGGAGTTCTTGAAGTAAGTGCATGTCTCGAGTGTCTATCCCGAGATGATCATGTCTCGGGTTATGCATATTTTTGTCTCGAGCCCATCTCGAGTGATCAACTCGAGTGTATCTCGAGTGTATTTCGAGTAAGTATCTCGAGTGTGTCATGTGAGATGTCTATCTCGAGTCACAGGAAAGTCTAAGTCACGTGTGTGCCTATCTCGAGTCCATCTCGAGTGTGGGTCATATGCGGGTCATGTGCGTTTTTGTCTCGAGTCTATCTCGAGTGTCTATCTCGAGTTCCATCACGAGACCTATCTCGAGTTTTATCTCGAGTCCGTTGAATTGCATCTCGAGTCTTATCTTGTGTGTACACGTGTCATCAGATAAGTGTAGGAATGTATCTCGAGTCTATCTCGAGTCCGTCTCGAGTCTATCTCGAGCATTTTCCGTGTCCTCATTCTATCTCGAGGCTCTTGATATGTCTCGAGACTCCTCATCTGGACGCGGTCTCGAGACTGACACACCAATAGTGTTGTGACACGTGTCACTCTCATCATTTTCAAATCTGAGTCTATATATACTTTCTTCACTTCAACGATTCAACCTTTCTGGATCGTCCCTACTCGTGCGAAGATTATTGAAGCCGAAGACTTAGAATTTTTCTCTTGTATTAGCTATTAGTGTGTGTTCTTGTAATCGTATCCCGAGTCTTTACGATTCCTATAGGTATTCACTCGTAATCATGTACCAAATAGGATAGTAAAAACCATGTTTTGTACACTAATCACTAATACACGTATAATGAACTTGGGTTTGTTTTTCTACAATTTAAACTTAGTGTGAATGATTCATTGTTCGAATCATGTGGACTTGGATGGATATATTGATCGTATATGACCTTCTAATCTATGGATATTATTGGACTCAGTAAATTTCATAATCGGACTTATACACATCTCGGTGTTATACTAAGATTAAATAAAAATATAAAATGAATATCCTAAGTTCAAATGAGAATGTCATGAAACTAATATGTGTCACATATTTACTGAGTCCATAATAGTTCAATAATGGTCATCTTCTTAATTCTTTCAAAATTCCAAGTCTCACACTCGATGGATTTTTCTTTTCAAATCCATGTGTTTTTCAAAAATAAATAAAATAAATAAAGTGATAATGTTTTGTTTAAAGATCTAATCATTTGTCACTTTATCAGATATGGCAGACTACGCTTTTCCTGACACCGAGTCATTGGAAATTCCGCGTATCATATCCGAACGCACCTCCGTACATCAACCCCAACTAGATGCTGATCGCCAACTCTTGCAAACTGCTCTCTTCCTCGAGGAGAAGTCGAACAATGTGGTGTATTCGGTGCATGCGAAGACTAAAGCTCCGATGATAGCTGAAATTCTGAAGAATCGTCCATTGTTTGTTCCGTTGACCAAAGAGGCTGATGTTCCTCTCATTTATGTTCAACAAGCTTGGAAACTGTTAGAATTTCATGAGACTGAGGATCGATGTTACTACACGACAAAGATTGACCACTTTACCATCAGCTTTGGACTCAACAAATTCCGTTATTTGTTGGGATTCCCATCTGCCACAAGTCGACCGGGAGCAGTTCAGTTTGAACCATTTGACAGCATTGATGAAGCCTTAGCGAGCGTGCGTTCTATTGGATATCACGGTGATTTACATACATCTTCGGGTTTCAACAAGACCAACTTACCTCCCACCTACAACACCCTGTTCACTATTCTGAATCGTTGTCTGACTGGAAAGAAGACAGCGCAAGACACGGCTACACAATCAATGTTTTTGTTGTTTCAAGGGGTGCTGTTCAATCGTCATTACGATTATGCAGCTCTGATTTTCCATGACATGCTGGAGTTTAAGGGACGGAAGCCTAATCATTTGGCGTATCCTCGTTTTCTAAGCATCTTGATTGCGAGTGCAATGGAGCAGAATCCAGAGATTCCAAGAAGACTTACTTCTGTGAAAGTCAAGCACTTTCCCTTTCAGTCTGTTCGTTATCCACCAACTGTATTTGCTCATGAAGTTCCACTATTTGCTGAGCTTCTTGCGTATGCTGATCAGGGGCTAAGAGTGTTCGAGAGTATAGGCAAAAACACGCATCTATGGTCCAGCCAGAACCGGCGGGACCTTCCCAGGGTGCCATCCATAGAAGTGAGGGTTTAGTTATTAGGGACCAGAGATCACGGGATCCTGGTCAGGGTGTGCCGAGGGAAAATACCGAGAGGGGACTTGGTGGGGACCTCTCTGATCAGCCAGCTCATTCTTCAACTGCGAATGTTGTTGCGCATATTGGACAGATAAGTTCTGCAGTTCAAATGGATGATGTGTTTGCAGCTGCCGATGATGATCATGCTGTAAATCAGCCGTTCGTTCAAGCTCAAGATGATGATCAGCTTGTAGACTATGAGTTATCACCTCTGGATATGAACATCTTGGAATCATTTGGTGAGCATGAGGTTGAGCCACCGCAAGTACTTGTTGAACAACCTGTCCTTTTATACACTCCGGGTGAGATGGATCAACGGCTCACCATTCTGATGGGGTATGAGTCTTCAGGATCAGTTTCATCTGAGGAAACTCTCATACTTCCTTCGGATTCAGATGCAGCATGTGACATGGATGCCCAAACTGAAGAACTTCCAGCTTCGGATGATGATGATAGTGATGATGATGATATGCCTGATCAAGGCTCGAGTCGATTGTTGACTCTCGGAGAAATAAGGACGGATGAGGGAGTTTTAGTTGAAAATCCGGAAGTGAGATTGAGTGAAAGGGAAGTAGAAAAACATGGTGAGAGTGAGATAGGGGCCAGAAAAGAAGTACAAACCCCTCCCCAAGCCGAGTCTAGCTGGGTAGCCACATCTACTAGGGGTGAGCATCTGTTGCCATCCCCTATTGACCAAGACATGAGATCCCCACTCATGCAATGCACAACCCAACTTAGCCACTCTACCGTTTCTCAACAAACGGTAGCTTCAACTTCTCACGGGGTCTTACCACAACTTGTACCCATTCCTCATTTGGAGGTTGGCGGTACCGACACAGTGAGGCAGCTGCCCCCGCCCACGACTTCACTTCCTATCACATCGAGTCTAGAGCAAATTGTATCTGTTGACAATCTTTCTTTGGTTAGGACACCGGTGCAAACCACCTTTGCAGGAGGCGTCAGTAGCCCTGCCGGAACCACCGTAGTCAGTTCTGCATTTGTTGCGGGCTTGCAAGGATCGGAGGGAAATCCCATCAGTGTTAACATCACGCCAACGCTGAACATGGGTTCCATCGGGTTTCCGTTTGGATCAACGAGAAGTCTAAGTGACCTCGGAGTTAGCTTACCCTCATCTACTATCATTACAGAACTTAGGCAGCAGTCTACCATTCTGGGTTCCTCCTCAACACCCGTTGGTAGTACCTCATCTGCCTCAGTCTCCGCATCTACGTCATTCACAGTACCTGCTTCATCGGCATCAACTACACCATCTATTTCAGTACCTCCTCCGCATGGCTCTTCTTCTTCACCTGATATTGATCTGTCACAGATCCATGTAGTTGCCACTGCAGATCAACTTATCACAAGATCGATGTTTCGGGCTAACAACCAGCAGATGGCTAGTGTAATCAAGCAACAGACAGCTCGTATTTCGGATCTGGAGAAACAAGTGGCTCTGTTGGCAAAAGGAAAAGCTCCGATGGCTGATCCTCCAGCTCAGTCTACTCAATCAGCGGCTGACTCTCTATCCATTCCGGAGTTAAAGGGATTGTTATTCTCTAAACTCTTGGAAGCTGGTTCTTCGGAAGATAGTGATCTCGTGAGTATTCTTCAACAACAAACAGCTCTTTAGCAACGTGCCATTCAAGAGCAACGATCTCAATCCCACTTGGTCACGCATACAGAATTCCAACAGTTTCAAGCGTCTCTTGATGCCTCTCTCACAAAGACCTTCACCGAGATCAACAAACTGTTTACTGATGGTTTGTCTCAGTTATCCGATCGGATCCGAGGAGTTGAAGAAACCTGTCAAGCTGCTGCCAGACGGCCCACTAGAAGGCATGATGATCATGATGATCATGATCGTCATGAGGGGGAGAGGAAACGCAGAAGATTAGAGAGTGAGCCATCTAGGGCACCAACTACTTCAAATGTAAGAGTAGTTGACAGGTTTGAGGAAAGGCCACCGAGAGAGAAGCAACCAGCACGTCACAGGGATGCAATTGTTTTAACAAGTGGTGAAGAAATGGAAACAGAGCCGGTGTTGCAGTCTACTCTAGACTTTTTGGGCTCGGTGCAAGAAGAGATGCCAGTTGAAAGGGCTGAAGAAAGAGGAGTGAAGTTTTCAGGGGCGTCTAGCTCTACATCTGAAATAGATAGAGTTCTAGCGCTACTTGAGAATGTAGCTTCTGAAATCAGAGACTATCAAGTGCCAAATGAAGAAGTTCAAGAGGCAAGATGCGTAGAAGACATTAGACTGAAAGATATGTTTGATGATGTAGAGTTTGATTTTGAGAAAGAAAAGCCTGTAGATGATGTGGAAGGTCCACTATTAGAGGAAGTGTTGCCTCAAGATGATTTGATGCCGGTTGATCCGAAGAAAGTGGAGTTATGGGAAAGATTGAAGGCCAGCTCAGGGAAATTCTTAAAGAGAACTGAATGGAACCGGTTTACTAGAGCTACGGGAAAGTACTTGGAGGAAAGGTACAAAGCCGGTTTTGCTATCATGAGAGAAAGTTGAGCTATGTGAAGCTGTATGGGATAGAAAACTTGAAGACAGAGCTGAGAAAAGAGTATATCTATACGAGAAGGGTGAATAGACAGAGAAGAGAAGTGTTAATGTCTGATTACAAGTTTGTGAATGTAAAGAGCTACAAGACCAACAAGCTGAGTACTTATCTCTATCCAGTAATTTCTTTTACAAGGGATGATGGAAAAGAGTATACGATTACAGAGGCAGATTTTCAAGATATGAGCTTTGATGTGATACTTGGGATCTTGTATGATCTTAAAGGGAAGGCATTCAGAACTGAGGAGGAAATAATTGCACTAACTGCAATTGTTAGGCATGTCAAAGTATCTATCTCTTTAGCTCATCTATATGATTTTCAGCTTGGGTTGGAGAATTGGACTTCTAAGCTTTTCTGTCACAAGCCTCGTAGAAGTCTAATTGGAGATGAAAAGGATTTGGTTTTGTACACAGTGTTTTATGATGCTGATGAAACTGAGATCTCTTGTGTGTATCCGGATGTTCTGGGAAACAAGAAGAGAATGTATTCTCATGAGGTGATGCTGTATTGTGATGATACCTTGAAGATGGTGATGGATGGTCTGAACACTAGACTGCAAATGGATAGACAAAATGTTCATGATATCTCAGCAGCTGATAAAGTTTTGATCAAGCATTTTGTTCGAGAGATTGATAGAAGACTCAGGCTGAGGAATGACATCAGATTTGCTGAGATCAAGTTCAAGTTAAGAAGACCATCTGTTAAGCAAAAATAGAAGTTGTTTTTCAGGTTTCTTTTGTATGTCCCTCCTTCTTTTATAAAAGGGGGAGAATGTTAATGTTGAATTTATAATAGAAGTTGAGGGACCTTTTATGTAAATCTCTTTTTCCTAGGGTTGGGGTATAAATACCCCAATGCCTTTGTATTGTAAGTTGGACGTTCATTTTGGAATCTAAGAGACTTGTGACTTTCTCTCAACATCTTTCTCTCTCTACATTTTTCTCTTTCATGTTCATATGCTTTGCATCACAATCTTGATGTGATTGTGTTAGATTTGGATTCATTTACATTTACATTTATACCGAAACATCTAAACCCTCAAGGTTTACAAGAATTACACAAACTACCCTATTATTACAAAACTATTACAAAGTACATATAAAAGGACTAAAACTATAAAGCAAGGTTTGACTTCTTTGACCAATTTGACTTTGCCTTTGCCTTTGTCTTCACTTTTAGCACCAACTTGTGATCTCGGATACAATCCGATTTTGCACCCAACAGTGTTTTGGGGTCTAATACACCTGACTTTGCCTTTGTTCAACTTGGATATTCATATCGAACAATACCAATGTTTGACTCGGACATTCCTATTGTCCGACTCGGACAATCCTACTGTCCGACTCAGAGAATACCAATGTCCGAGTCGGATATTGTAGTTGTTCGACTTGGACATTACCAATGTCCGACTCGGACATTGGCTATTTCCTGACTCGGATTTTGGCTCATTGTAGTTATGTATTGGCTTACAAGGACCTCCTCATTGAACTCCGTATCCGACTTGGACTTCCCCATAGTCTGACTCAGAGTTTACCCCTGTAATATTTTGAAAATTTGAACCAATTGTCCAACTCGAACTTTTATCAAAGTCTGACCCGAACTTTGTTTTTGTCCGACTCGGACTTCGTTAAAATCTGACCCAAACTTTGTCCAAAGTCCGACTCAGACTTTGACATTGTCCGATTCGGACTTTGACCAAATCCGACACAATTTTTTGGTTCAATGTTGTATTGGGTTTTAACTTTCAAAACCCGTTTCCTTTTGTTAAAAATGGCAAACCAAGGAGGAAACCCACCGTCACCAATCCACGAGGAAGTCGACAACCGGCTTTGCGCACCGGAGTAGATTCTACCGATCATTCACAACGACTTTCTCGACTTCAATACTTTTTGCTCGAATCATCATGTGGTTTTCGAAGTCGCGAAAGCTAGTCCGGTTGCGTTTTTTGTCGTGGAAGTTCTTGTGATTTACCTGTAGCAATTCTGGAACTCCGCACCTGTTGTGACACGCAACAACGTTCCGGTCATCATCGCACGAGTTGATTAGATGACCTTGACAGTGGAGGATGTCCATCACATTCTTCAACTACTAAACGCCACCGACGAAGGTCATGCTGATTTTGATTCGGAACTCGATGTACCGACACTTCTTGATGAACTACGAGCACTCGGTCTTGTACGTGAATTCCCCAACGTGTCGAAGTTCAGCGAGACTTTGATGCTACCGATATGGGCAACTCTATTTACAAGCATGATCATGAGTCTATCCTTGAAGACTCGCGGATGGGTTAGAGGCACCACGAAGTTTCCCCACATCTTCCACTCCGTGATCTACAAACGGAGGATTGACTTTGTAGCACAACTTTAGTCGAACATCACCAAAGATATCAAATAGCGGAAGGCGCACAACTCCATTCCGCGGCTGCAATTATTCCAGTTGATAATCAAAGACCATATGAACCGCACGCCAACGGTCAGACGCATATCCAAAAATCCTACAATAGCTCTGCATCTGATCCACCGCATTAACCATTGCCCAATTAAGACCGATCTTCAGCCGATGGCAATCCGAGTACGAGTTTTGGACATGGCAAAATAGACGTTTGAGTGTGTGATATGGTATAGAGCTTCCCTAGGTCTAGGAGACGTATGCATGGAACAACCAGAACCGGTTATTCCTACCCAGCCTACACAACCCGTTCGAACTGGCCCTCGTACCATGGGTGCAGAGCACCAGTAGGGGTGCCTCCGGATCGGGAATTCTTCAAGTAGACGTGATGTGGGTAGAGTAGTAGGATTGTCTATGTCTGCCCATGTCTCAGACATACGCATCTCTAAGGCTGAACCAAGCAGCAACTAGATCGACTTCTCCAGAAGAAACACTAGAGGTTCAGCTCACCCGACGTTAGAGGTTCAATTTTGTTTGCTCCTCTACTTCAAGACCACCACCATCTCCAGTTCATGACACGCCTGACCATTAGTCTCCACAAAATGAGACTGATGAGGTCAATACTGCAATCACACAAAAACTTGTAGTCGGCTCGTCCTCGATGGCTCCAAGGTCATCCCAAACATTCTTGACGATCCATCGGGTGACCCTAGTGGTAGCTCTTCATCCTTTGAGGCCACTCAATCTAACAAAGATCCATAGGATGATGCCGAAGATGGTGATGATGACTCAGAAGATGCATCTGAGTCTATGGGAGCCAAAGAAGAGCAACATTCTGGCTCTCTCGTTATCGAGACAGAAGTTGTTGATATCGAAGAAGAAGATGAGGGAGAAAAAGAGTCAAGTGAGGCTAAGGATGTAAGTGAGGGTTTGAGGAAAAAAGAGGTCGGTGATGTAGAGGACCGCCAGGACGAAGAGTTCGTAGAGGTCCACTCCGAAGAAGAAGTAGTCTTGTTTGCTAAGGATGCAGCACTTCAGCTTGCTTTAGATACACGATTCAAAACCTTCACCATTGAGGGCTATGAATGCGTGCCTTTCTTCCGTCCTAGGACAAAAGGATTTACCCTTCCCTCCAGCCCGGTCTTAATCTCTACAAAGGCATCTGATGCCATCACCAACCTGCATGAAATAAAGGAAGGTCTTGTTGAAGACGATGGCAGCCAACTAGCACACTTGCACACCCTTGCCAGCCACTCTACCGTCTCTTTAACAGACGGTGGTTTCATTTTCGTATAGGGATTTAGCACAACTTTCATCGGTCTCTCACTCGGAGTTGGCTGGTGTTGATCAAATGGAGCACCAGCCCCCGCTCTCGAGTTCATTCAATGCACATAGAGTCTTAGAGCCACTTGCATCGACATTTAACATGTCTTCAATTGCAAGGACACTACTAGATGCATCGACCACTAGGGGCCTGAGTGGTTTAGCCGAAACGAACATAGTTCTTATGCCTCAAGGCGTAGTTCGAGGGTCATCCGGAAGCCCTTCCTTTGCTTTCACTATGTCAGCTTTTGGTGTAGGCCGAAGTTCATCATTTGTAGGTGTTACTTCGTCAACCGAAACTCTAAGTGAACCGAGTGTTAGTATCACGGGGTCTGTCCCCAAGGAGAACCCGGACAACGCCTTAAAGGCTGTCCATGACTGATTGGAGGCCATGGAGAAGGCAGATGAGGAAGGAAGGAGAGAACTAGATGAGATCAGCCGCCTACTAAAAGGCAAGTCAGTGCAAACCGAGCAACGAGAGCCAGTTCAGTCGTCTTTCCCTTCTATTTCTTCACCACTTCGTCTTGCTAGGCCGACATCCACTCCACTACCGCCGCTCCCGAGTTACTACACAGAACACAAGTTCCACACCATGATCTTGAGCTTCTCGAATCAAGTGGTAGCTTTAGAATTAAGACAATTCGTGATGCAAAGATAGAGATCGCCAACGCCCGTATTCGAGAGCTTGAGGCAACTTGTCGTGCTCAGTCTTAGCTTCCGAAGTGGAGGCATGATGATCCCGATGACTCGAATCTTCATAAGGAGGAGGATCATTCGGCCAAGAGACTTCGCATCCATCTAGCTCCTTCCTCCGACACAGATTCAGCTCATGACACATGACGACGCCAGTTCAACTGGGATCCACTCAAAATGTGGAGTCTCTGGGTGACATACGGGACCATCCCCTTTATGTTGAGCTTCTTATGGATACCACCGCGTCTTTGGATGCTTACCTAACGGTTGAAAAGCCCATGAGAGTCAGTACAAACAATAATGAGATTGACGACGAAGAGGAAACCGCTGGCTGTGATGTGGTCAACATTGATTCCATAAGCTACGAGATCAACGGGGAAGCTCGAGAGTTACTTCGACAGCTAGCCATCAGCTTTGGAATCATACAACTAGGGGAACAGATCTCCAACGATGATTATGACAGATTCCTCGAGTCAGGTCCACTGGTACAGACAGCAGCTTCAGACATTCCCAGTGATCAGCCTGAGCAACAATTCCCAGATCTTCCTAAAGTAATCCAGCTTCAGTAGGACCACACGATCATCTTCAGACCCTTCTTGAAAGAAACCTTCCCCAGGATCCTCCAAAGAGGAAGAACACATGAATGGTATCCAGCTATCAAGTATGGAATCTCTCATCTGGAGCTAGAACGACGCCGAACCATCTACATCAACGCCCGAGAGATAAGTAGAGCCATTATCGGACACGAGAGAACGAAGAGAAGATTCGTCAAAATCAAAGATGTCAGGTACTACCGACACGGCGACCAAACATTCTCTAAGTTTTTCTGTCTAGTATACAGTAGGAGTGAACTGGAAGAGTTCAGCTTCAAGGAAGCAGACTTAGATTCTCTGGACTTGTAGGATATCATTTTCTGAATCAAATACCTTCAAGGTCGTATCTTCTGCAATAAGTTCTTCAAAAACGGGGTCCAAGCACTAAAGAGGTATATCCGACATGCCATCAACGTCGCTCGAGTTACTGATTATCATATGACGATCAAGAGCAGATCTCCTCGAGTAAACCTTCTTTCTCCGACTCTGACTCTGCAGTACATCCACCGTTATCAGCTATTTTGTCCTATATCATCACCCGAAGAAGGAATCGTTTACCCAAGTCGTAAGGGTGAATGACGATTCATGCGCTACAGAGAGATATCATACTTCTATGATGGTATACTCATCTACATTCTCAACGGCCTAAAGCATAGAATGGATAAGAATGAGATGCCAGGTGCAAAGTGGGAAGAAAGACAGATCAAGTTCAAAGATGGTGTGAAGAGACTAGAGATGAAGCTTAAGAAACAGATGAACTACCGATACAGGACTTTATCCATACAGGACTTAATGGAAAACCAACCGAACAGCCCCTTAGTCATTATAGCATGTATGCACACATGTATGTAAACCCAATGGTTGCATAGATTAAATCAATGAAATTGGTCCATGAAGTTGTTTAATATGAAACTTTTTCTTATTCCTATAAAATCTTTTCATTTTTGCGTAAAAAATACTTTCATATGAAATAATTTCATCAAAAAATTTAGTATATGAAACATTTTCATCATATTAAACAACTCCATAATATATTTTTCATTGATTTATGTATGCAACCATGAGTTTACACGGTTTACACTCTTTTTTGGGTTTACAAATGAACTTCCCTCGGTATATGTTTGTATGTATGTATGTATGACCTTTGTATGTATGTATGTATGTATGTATGAACTTTACTAAATTTTGCATATACTATACTTTAAAAATACATCTATTTTATTGGAAATTCAGTTGTATATTTGATTTAGACCTAAAAATATACTTAAATTCCTGCTTGAAATGGAAAAAATATTTATGGATTTAAGCAGTGTTTTAAAAACTGGTTGAACCGGCCCGGTCAAACTAGTTGAACCAGGACCGGTGAAAGAACCGATTCAATTGTGGCCGGTTTTATGGCGTTTTAAGAACTGGATTGAACCGGCCGGTTTAGTGGTTGAACCGGTGGATCGAACCGATTGACCCGTTTTTAAAAAAAAATATTACGTGTAAAACTTATTATTATTATTTTAATGTTTTTTGATTAATGTAAAACTTATTGTGATGTATATTTTTAATGTTTTTCAACTTGTAGATATCAATTTGATAGTTTTATAAATATATGAACGTAAGAAAATAGAAAAAAAAATACCCGGAATCGGTTGAACCGATCGAATCGTGAACCGGTCATCACACCGGTTGTTTATGTAAAAAATTACACTAGTCGATTATCATATAAAATTTCTGAGGCTAAACCGTCGAGAGAAAGAAATTACAGTCGATAATAAATGCGATAAAAGATAAATGAACACAATCAATTTGATGACGCAGGAAAAAGCTCTCGAATGAGGAGAAAACCTGCGGTCGACTGATAAACGGTCGACAATGCACTATAGTCACCAAACAGGGTTGATGTCCTTCAAGATTACAGTGAGCATCGTACGATTACAATGGAAGTAAATATACGATCGAATGTAAATTACAAGTATTGTGTAACTTTATGCTCGAGAGAATATATTTGTTGCTTCCAGAGTTGTCCGGGGTCTCCAAATGTAGTCTTCGTTGCTTTATATATGCTTCTTTACAACGGTCGTGCATTTAATATCTTCAACGGTTGTAACGGTCGATGCATTGAATGATATTGATTCCTCGTCTTGAATATTCCTTAATGAGCTTGGATTTGGTCTTCAACTGAAAGGCGAAATATCCGGTAACCGACGATCTCCTGTAGTTAATAAAGAAACTGTAGACAAAGGTTACCGTTAGTCAAATATCGTACGTCTTTGTACTGACGTCGTACGACATATACTTATTATTCGTTCGACATTTGCTCGAGGGTATTATTGGGTTTATCCCAGGACCTTATCTTAATACGAGATTATTATCCCGAGATATATCTTACGATTATAATCGGTCGTCGTGCGATCGTGGATTTTTACCCAAATAGTTTGCCCCCAAGATTTAGAAAATATTCTAATTATTTATTAAATCTTTCCGTTAACAAAACGAAGGGATAATTTCTTGTAAAAATAAATCCGTTTGAGATAACTTCTAAGAACGGCTGTATTAACGTTATAAGTGACGTCGATTTTAATGCCGTTTACTCGACAGCTGTCTTCTATTAGGACGCGTGTCCTCTGTGATGATTCGTATTCAATTCTTTCCTTCTATAAAGCCGATTGATTTTAGGAAACCCAATTTTATCAAATCGTTCCTTTGATTTTGCAATTGTTCCCAAATTTCAATTCTGAATCCTCTATTTTCTTCATGGACCTTAAGCATTTTAGGGCTTTATAAGGTAATCTTTCTCCCTCTTGTTCATGCGTCTGAAATCAATTGCTAAGAAGAGTTCTAGAGGTTTAGACGTTCTTAGGTTTTTAAGATTACGTAATAGTTTAGGAACGTTATACTTTGTGATGTCGAGTGAGGTCAGCAGTTCAATCACCAAGAGTCTAGAGGTCGGAGAGTTGAGAGAGCTCGCAGGGTTAAAGGAGAGTGCCCAAGTTAGGGTGGCCGGAGAAATTCGGCCGGCGGATGCTACCGTGGGGTTTTTTGCCCTATTCGAGTATCCGTTCAAAATCGGATTTCGATGGCCCTATTCTCCGCCATCTCGAGCCTTCTCTCCTGGACAACTGATGCCTCAATTCTGGCAGGTCATCCAAGTTATCGAACGGGTGACTAGGAATTGGGGTCGTTCCGAGTTTACGGTCGATGACCTCCTCACTGCTTACAATGTGACGAGGCAACCCTACAACCGTTATGGGTTCTTTCCAAGGGGTAGGAGTGATTCCATGCTTGTTCATGGTACCCAGGTGAACGATCGAGGATGGAAATCTTGATATGTTTTTTTCCAGACGTCTTCGGTCGTAGGGGATGAGTCTTAGGTCGTTCCAGAATGGAACTCAAATGGTAAATAGAGTTCTATTTACTTTATTGATCTCTTTTATTGTATTAAACATTAATCATGCATCTTTTTTGCAGCTATCATCTTCTCGTTCGAGGAATCGATTGAAGCGACCGAACAGTCGTTGCACTACAACATAACTAATCGTACGTTCCGGACATCGAAGGCTGGTGAGGACAGCGATGTTGAGCCCGAAGTTCAGGTGATCGAGGAAGAAGAGACGGAAGGTAAATATTAATTTTAAATCGTACGTTTAAATTAAATGTTAAGTATTTAAACTTCTAATTGACCCTGTCGTGCGATCGAGGATGGAAATCTTGATATGTTTTTGTCCAGACGTCTTCGGTCGTAGGGGATGAGTCTTAGGTCGTTCCTGAATGGAACTCAAACGGTAAATAGAGTTCTATTTACTTTATTGATCTCTTTTATTGTATTAAGTATTAATCTGCATCTTTTTTATAGCTATCATCTTCTCGTTCGAGGAATCGACTGAAGCGACCGAACAGTCCTTGCACTACAGCATAACTTATTGTACGTTCCGGACATCGAAGGTTGGTGAGGACAGCGATGTTGAGCCCAAAGTTCAGGTGATCGAGGAAGAAGAGATGGAAGGTAAATATTAATTTTAAATCGTACGTTTAAATTAAATGTTAAGTATTTAAACTTCTAATTGACCCTGTCGTGCGATTTACAGGTGCTGCAGCTAAATCGAAGAAAGTGCAGCAAATGGAGGCGGCCGCGAGAGCTGCAAAGAGGAAGGCAGCAGCTGGAGCAGAAGGCTCGGTTGCCAAACGAACGCGATCGTCGTTCGTCGGAGGGGGTACTCCACCACAGGAAGCCAAACGAAAGGCGGATGGTGGGGTTGACGCTGTTCCCCTCAACTTCGCTCCTCCTGCGTCAAAGAAGACTGGGTCAAGTCGACCTTCTGTGAAGGTTGACAAGGGTAAGGGTCCTGAGAGTTTTGGTCTTACGACCATGAACATAACTATGCCCTCGGGGTTCCCGGCGGATGACATCATCAGGTTGGCGTCGATCTTCCCTGTCCTGGAGTAGTTTCACCTTCCCTCCCAGAGGGATCACATGGCGCAGGAACAGATCGAGGATCTCGACGCGGCGGTTACTGGCCTAACCTTCCTGGTAAGAAAAGATATTATCTTGTTGTACGATATTTCATTTTAATCGTACGATTCTAATGTACTTTGTTTGATTTCTGTAGGCTTTCCAATCTGGCCTTGGTCTTCATGCCAGAATGGCGAAGATCAAGGAGGAGATGTCGGCTAACCAGGCCGACGTCAAGCTAGCTAGGAAGGAGGCCGACAAGGCTAAAAAGAAGGTGGCCCAATTAACCGAAGAGGTCAATGCCAAGAACGTCTTCATTGGGGACTTGGAGTCTAAACTCGAGGTGATCGAGCGCGAGCATATGAAGATCTCTTTGGATCATACGCGGGAGCTGGAGAGGGAATTGATCGAGGTTCGTCGAGAGAAGGTTGAGAGAGAGGAGGCTCTCTCGTCGAAGATCCAGGAGCATGAGGAGGACGCTGCCCTCGTTCGAGTGGTCGCACGTGCCGCACTTATGCGTCGTGTGGCTTTTGGCACCGTCACTCACAAGATGGCGAATGATGAAGTGGCGGCCATTCGGGAGCTGATGGGATCTGAAGACCTTTTGGCGATGATGACCTCAGGGACCTTGATGAAGAAAAGATAGAGGAAGATAACCCGAAGGAAGTCGAAGCCGCGGTTGTCGGGGAGGAAGCTCTTGGAGATAAGGCTTATGGATCCGAGCCTGCGCATCAGGCAAATGTTGAAGAGGTCTCTGTCATTGACCAATCTATGTCCAACGTTCTTCTTGAATAGTCTTATTTTTATTCTTGTAATCGTACGATTAGTAGTACTCTGCCGTTTTTGGCAAATATTTTTTGAATATTAATCTATGATCTGTTTGCTTTACATCGTGCGTTTGAGCTTTTATATTTTGCATGCTTTTGTTTATCGTGCAACTATGGCCTTAGGATTTTTAGAAACATTTCTTTTTTATACTCATAAGAGTATTCGTGCGACTGGCGAGTTGTCTAGCGCTCTTGCTAAATGGTCGTGCGTTTAAAGCAATTAACTTGCGATTCCTGCGATTTTAATCGTGCGATCCTTGCGACAAGCATGCAATTTTTGCGGGGGTCGTGCGATACTTGTGATAATCGTGCGATACCTACGAAAAGACGTGACTAAGGGGTGGCCGTTGGCTTGGCCAACGGCGCTCCGACGCTCAAGTCAGTAATCGATAATAGAAATAAATCGTATGTAAATAAGTTAGAAATAGTACCTTTTGAGATGATTGGCATTCCAACTTCGTGGGATTTCCATACCTTCTATTGTCGTTATTCTGTAGGCTCCATTTCCAATTACTTTGGAAATTACGTACGGTCTTTCCTATTTGATGGAAAGTTTTCCCGCATTTTGCTCTAGTGTGTTTTGAACACATGTCGTAGGACATAATCTCCTACTTGAAACACTTTAGCTTTTACCTTTTTGTTGAAGTAACGTTCGACAGTTCCTTTTAGTGCAGCCATCGTACGTAATGCGTTCTCTCGGAGTTCTTCTAAAGCATCCAAATCGTAGGATAAATTTATGGTATTTTGATCGATCGTACGATTTCTAGCGATAGGTACTTGGGCTTCTATAGGTAGGACTGCTTCACATCCATATACTAAAGAATAAGGAGTTTGTCCTGTTGATGCCCTTGGTGTCGTTCGATTTGCCCATAGGACAGAAGGTAGTTCTTCCACCCATTTACCTTTTGCTTCTTTCAACCTCTTGCAGATCGAATTGATAATGACTTTATTACTGGATTCAGCAAATCCGTTAGACTGAGGGTATCTTGGAGTAGATGTAACCAATTTGATCCGACGTTTTTCATAGAACGTGCGAGTTTTGTCACTTATGAACTGTGAGCCATTGTTGCACATGATTTCAGATGGTACGCCGAATCTGTAGATAATATTATTTTGGATGAAGGATATAACTTCCTTATCCCTGATCTCCGAAAAAGCAATAGCTTCTATCCACTTTGAAAAGTAGTCAGTAAGAACAAGCAGGTATACTTTTTGTCCAGGAGCAGGAGGCAGTTTACCCACGATGTCCGTTCCCCATCGCATGAATGGCCAAGGAATTAAAACAGAATGTAAAGGTTCGGACGGTCGATGAGTCATACCTGAATGTTTTTGACAAGCATCGCATCGTTGGACATACCTTATTGCATCTTCTCGCAGAGTCGGCCAGTAATATCCTTGTCGTGAGATTCTGTTAGCAAGGCTTTTGCCCCCTGCGTGGTTTCCACATTCTCCGTCGTGCATTTCTTGGAGAATTTGATTCATTTGAGTTTTACTTGTGATGCATCGTAAGAGGAGTCCAAACGTAGACCTTCAATAGAGTTGATCTTCAAAGATCGTATATCGTGAAGCTTTAGATCTTGTCTTTCGAGCTTCCATTTTGTCTTCAGGAAGTTGGTCGTGCTTGGGATAGTTCCATATGTCGAGCGACCAATTGTAGACTTCCTCGTTCATCTGTATTGATTCTTTCATTTCGATTGTTGGTGTCGTGAGATGGAGTATAGGGATGCTTTCCATGGATGGATCGTTGAATGCAGATCCCAAATTGGCTAATGCGTCAGCCTGTGTGTTTAAATCTCTTGGGATCTGCTCTATCCAGAAGTGGTCGAATCGTGCGATCCGATCTTTGACGATTTTGAGATAAGTCGTTATCCTTGAATCTCTTGCTTGAAAATCTCCATTCACCTGCTTCACCACCAACAGGGAGTCGCTTTGTACGTGCAGATGTTGTGCCCCCAGTTCATGGGCTATATGCATTCCAGCAATCAAGGCTTCGTATTCTGCTTCGTTGTTTGTGGTCTTGAACTCACATCGTATAGAGTACACCATGTTCCCCCTTGTGAAGATTTTAAGACAACACCTAGCCCTGATCCTCATATGTTCGAGGATCCATCAACGTAAAGTAACCAAGGTTTTTTGTCTTGAATCGTCACATTATGGACTTTGTCGCACGTCGTTGGTTCCAATCCAGGACTAAATTCTGCTACAAAATCTGCTAACGCTTGTGATTTTATCGTCGTATTGGCTTTAAATTCGATGACGAACCCACTTAGGTAAATGCTCCACTTAGCTAGACGTCATGTAAGTTCAGGCTTTCGTAGGACAGTCTTGAGTGGATAGTTAGTTACGACAATTATATGAAGCGATTCAAAATAATGTCTTAACTTTTTGCAGCAGTCACGAATCCCAAGAGCATTTTTTCCATTGATGTCTACCTGGTCTCGGCGTCGAGGAAGGATTTGCTTACATAATAAATTGGTCGTTGCTGTTGATTCTCCTCTCGTACGAGCACTGCGCTTGTCGCATTGTTGCTTACTGCTACATACAATTGCAAACTTTCTCCAGTGACCGGCTTTGTTAATAATGGTGGTGATACCACGTACTATCTTAAATCTTGCAAAGCTATTTCGTGCTCGTCCGTCCATAAGAAACCTTGATTTTTACGTAAGACATTATAGAACAAGTGGCACTTATTCGAAGATTGTGACATAAATCGGTCAAAACCAGCCACACGTCATGTCAGTTTCTGGACTTCTTTGACATTTCTTGAGGATTGTAATTCAGTGATGGTTTTCACCTGTTCCGGGCTTGCTTCGATCCCTCGGTGTGTCACCAGATAACCCAAGAACTTTCCTACTCGTATTCCGAAAGAACACTTAGTTGGGTTGAGCTTCATCTTGTATTGCCGTAGGATGTCGAACGAATGCTTCAGATGGTCTACATGGTCGATCGATCGTTCTGACTTCGCAAACATGTCATCGATGTAGACCTCCATCGTACGTCCAAGATGTTCTTTGAACATCATATATACCAGCCTCTGGAACGTTGATCCTGCATTCTTAAGACCAAATGGTATTACTTTGTAACTGTATATACCTTTGTCTGTCATGAATGCCGTTTTTTCTTGATCGTTTATATGCATCAGTATTTGATTGTATCCAGAATATGCGTCCATGAATGTGAGTAATTCATGTCCTGCCGTCGCGTCTACCAAATGTGAGGTAGTGGAAAAGGATCTTTCGGGCAAGCTTTGTTTAAATCTGTGAAGTCGATACAAACTCGCCATTTCCCATTTTTCTTATGTACGACGACCACATTGGCCAACCAATCCGGATACTTGACTTCTCTGATCTTGCCAGTCTTAAGCAGATTATCGACTTCATCGTTGATCACTTTCTTACGCTCAGGTGCGAACTTACGACGTTTTTGCTTTATTGGTTTGAAGGTAGGATCGACGTTTAGCTTATGTGATATGATGTTAGGATCTATTCCAACCATATCTTCGTGCGACCAAGCGAAACAATCTAAATGTTCCTGCAAAAAAGATATAATCGTATTTTTTATGTCAGGGGGAGCGATGCTCCTACGAAGACTTTTCGATCAGGATGTTTAGGATTGAGTACGATTTCCTCTAGTCGAAGATCATCGTTCGACCGCTTCCCATCCTGGCTCTGTAATTGCTAGATGTCTTGTGGCTTTGTCTTCATCGTAATTATGTAGCATTCTCGGGCGACTTTCTTTTCACTAACGATCTCTTGAATTCCCCAAGGAGAAGGAAACTTGATCTTCTAATGGTACGTTGAAGGTATCGCTTTCATCTCATTGAACTTCGTTTGCTTGTTGATACCTTTGGTGAAGACAGCTAAGACGATTTCTCCGAGAGTGTTCATTGAATCTCCGTTGAATCCGATCATGGTGGTGCTTCGTCGTACGATTTCGGATCGTTCGATTCCCATGACTTTAAGAGTATCTGCAAAAATAATGTTAGCAGAACTACCTCCATCGATCAATATTCTTTTAGTCAAACAGTTTCCCGATCGTCAACTGGATGACTAGAGCGTCATGATGTGTTTGGTGGACCCCCTGAGTATCATCTTGGTCAAACATTATCTTCATTGAGTCGAGCTCTTTTTCAGTCGTTGATCTAACTTCGTCGGGAATTGGGTATCCATCTGGCCCTTCTCGTACGTGTCTTTTAGCCGCAGAATACGTCAGACCGCATACTTCTGATCCTCCGGTGATGCAGTTTACGACCTTAGTATCAGCTGGAGATGCTGGTATGTTCGGTTCGTCGGGGATGAAACCTTTGAGATGTCCCTTCAACTTTAGGTACGAGACTTCCTTTTTGAGACTGATGCATTCATCCGTCGTATGACCATGATCTTCATGAAAATCACACCATTTGCTTTGATCTTTATCTTTGCTGGGATTTTCAGACTTTTTTGGCCATCGTACGTTCGCATTGATCTTTCGCAATGAATCCACCAAATCTTTCGATGTACATGCAAAATTGTAAGTAGACAATTCTAGATATCGAATTTTAGTTGTACCTTTAATCGGTCGAGCCTTTGATTCATATCGAGGATTTCCAATCTTGTTTACTCTTTTGTGCTTAAAGTCATGCTTTTGTGCACTAAGAGGTTTCTTCTCGGTTGAATGTTTTCGTTGAAAGAGAGCGTCATCTTCAATTCTCATAAAAGCTAATGTTCTAGCTCGTACGTCATCGAAGTTTTCTGGAGGATACTTCGTAAGTTCCAGATATAATCTAGAGGAATCATCTAACCCACATTTGTATGCCTCAATTGCAGTCTTCACATCACAGTTCTTTACTTCGATCATCGCAGCATTGAATCTGTTAAAGTAGTCGCGGATTGTTTCTCCTGATTTGTGTACGACGTAGTAAAGATTGCTAGTCTGTTTCTCCATCTTACGACTACTGGGGAATTATCGAGTGAATTGGTTTACCAATTCTGCGAAGGATTCAATACTCTTTGGCTTTAAATTGATAAGCAATTGTGGCGCTGCTCTTGTTAGGGTCGATTCTTGAAGCTTTTACACATACACACCTCTTGATATTGTGCTGGTATAGGAATTGTCCACATAAGTTGCTTGTACTGTGCGACATGTTCGACTGGATCAGTGATTCCAGAGTATTTTGTTGCAAAGGCTAGGATATTGTATTTCTTAGGTACGTCGACAAGAGCAATTTCATCGACGAACGGCGAAGCTTGGAATCCAGTTTTAGGTTCGACTTCGACGGGTACTGTGGCGCCAGGTAATTTTGCAAGTAATGCAAACATCTTCTGGTTTTGTTCTTCCAAGGATTTTAGTCGTACATTTAATGGATCTTCGGTGGTCGTTGGATTTATTGGGATAAAACTGGAAGTGGTTCCAGTACTTGGTTGTATAGTGGTATGAATAGTGGAGCTAGCGATAGTAGGTATATATCCAGGGATAGGAATTTGCTGCGAGATGTTGTTAAAAAAAACCGAATGTGAATGCGGGTGGACCTTGGGACGGTATTGGTGGACCTTGAGGCATCGGTGGTCGCTTGTTGTTATGTTGATTGTTTGCAGCCGATAGAGGTATTGTAGTAGGAATTTGAGGACGAAGTGGTAGTCTTAGGTGTTGAGGTGGATAAGGAGGATGAATAGGCAATGATGGAACATGCGAAGCTCGAAGTCGTTGGATCTCCTCGTTAGCTTGCATAGTTTGATTGGTTAATTGTTGAATTTGTTGATTGGCCTGTTGCAATTGTTGTTGTACAGATGCCAAGAATGCGTTATCCATTATCGTATAGAATTTGTGAGGCTAAACCGTCGAGAGAAAGAAATTACAGTCGATAATAAATGCGATAAAAGATAACTGAACACAATCAATTTGATGACGTAGGAAAAACCTCTCGAAGGAAAAAAAACTCCGATCGACTGATAAACGGTCGACAATGCACTATAGTCACCAAGCAGGGGTGATGTCCTTCAAGATTACAGTGAGCGTCGTACGATTACAATGGAAGTAAATATACAATCGAATGTAAATTACAAGTATTGTGTAACTTTATGCTCGAGAGAATATATTTGAGTTGTCTGGGGTCTCCAAATGTAGTCTTCGTTGCTTTATATATGCTTCTTTACAACGGTCGTGCATTTAATAACTTCAACGGTTGTAACGGTCAACGCATTGAATGATATTGATTCCTTGTCTTGAATATTCCTTAATGAGCTTGGATCTGGTCTTCAACGGAAAGGCGAAATATCCGGTAACCGACGATCTCCTGTAGTTAATAAAGAAACTGTAGACAAAGGTTACCGTTAGTCAAATATCATACGTCTTTGTACTAACGTCGTACGACATATACTTATTATTCGTTCGACATTTGCTCGAGGGTTTTATTGGGTTTATCTCAGGACCTTTTCTTAATACGGGATTATTATCCCGAGATATATCTTACGATTATAATCGGTCGTCGTGCGATCGTGGATTTCTACCCAAACACTGGTTCAACTAAAAAACCGGTTTTTAAACCATTGGATTTAAGTATTCTTTAGCATAAATAGGGAGTCTCGGTTCCACCCTTGACACAAAAAACAATTTCCTCGACTTCTCTTCCTTTGGCTAGAGATTGGCAAGCTAAAGTTCATGCGTAATTATGTTTGTGGCTTTTCACAAGCTGTTCCAGTTGTTTTAATTAGAAAACTATGTTTAACATGGATCTCAATTGTCGTTTCATTAATTTTATTACTTAGATTTCGAATACATTATCCCTATATATCTAATATGAGTCCTCTTTGTAAACTGAGTAATTTATGCAAACTTTATAAACCTTGATTCCATCAATCAGAATTCATTCTCGTAATAGGTTTAGTTTATTTTTTTAAATGTATTAATTATAGGAGTGGTTTTCAAATGATTGGTTTTAACCCCCTAATTATCAGTAATTAATCTTGTCAATTAATCTATCTTATCAATGGTTTATATTAGTTTACAAAGTTTCCATAAATTACTCGGTTTGTATAATAAGAAGAATCTATTTAATATATTCAGACTTCGATTATGTGGGTTCCAAACATGGCCTCCTAATCTACTATAGGCATTATCTCTTCTATCATATTATATTATAATAACTAGTTTTGATTCCGTGTAATACACGGGATAATTTCAAAAAAATAAGTCATGCCAAAAACCTTATATTACAAATATGAATTGTTGTGCTATTGATCTTTTAACATCAATATTATTTTCTATCAAATACACTAATTATATTAAAAAAAGTACAAACTTTATTTATTTTTAATTTAATTCAATCGATATCAAATTATCAACAATGAAAATATAACAAAGACATTTTATAGATGAAACTATAAACTATCTTTGACTTTAAAATGAAGTTAATATACTTTCACATATAAAGAGAAAGGTATACATACAAAAGTGTACTTGGATTGAAATATAATAATGGATACGTTTAACAAGAATTTGTTATAAAAATATTAATTAACTATTATATTAAAACTCAATGATTATCTTCATTATATTTAAAATGAAATATTTATTTTTTATTTGATAACGTTTATCAATTAGTTACATGAATACAAATATAAATTATTATATAATGTGGAGAAGAAAACTTAGTTATGCTTCTACTGATGTAGATCAAAAAACTAATAAAAAAAAGTAAATCAGGAGAAAATCAAACCATATGATTTAGTTCATCATAAGAAAACAATAACATAAATTTTCTTACCATTCATCAAATAATTGCAAAAACAAATAATAAAATAAATTTTATGCATGAATGTTCTTCGAAAAATGGTTGACAAACTTACCTAAGACATTTGCAAAAAGAGTAATGGAGAAACTTGAAAAATTAAAATGGAAAAGGTAAGGTTTATACGGTTTTTGTTGAATCTGTTTAGTATTTAAATATCAATTTAAGGAGAGAGATAGAGATATAGATGACTTCATACCAATAGATAGAGATAAAGTTTGTTATATTTAATAGATAATTTTTTATTAATTTTAGATAATTTTAAATTTTGAATCAGTGTCATGTGTCAACATATGACACATGACACACATGCATATGATGTGGCAACGGCTCAGCAGAGCGCTACACGTGTCAATGAGTTACTGAAGAAAACTTAGTTATGCTTCCACTGATTTAGATCAAAAAACTAAAAAAAAAATCAGGAGAAAATCAAACCATATGATTTTAGTTCATCATAAGAGAACAATGACACAAATTTTCTTACCATTCTTCAAATAATTGCAAAAACAAATAATAAAATAAATTTTATGCATGAATGTTCTTCGAAAAAATGGTTGACGAACTTACCTAAGACGTTTGCATAGAGAGTAATGGAGGAACTTGAACAATTAAAATGGAAAAGGTAAGGTTTATACGGTTTTTATTGAATCATTTAGTATTTAAATATCAATTTAAGGAGAGAGATAGAGATATAGATGACTTCATACCAATAGATAGAGATAAAGTTTGTTATATCTAATAGATAAATTTGGATTAATTTTTGATAATTTAAAATTTTGAATCAGTGTCATGTGTCAACATATGACACATGACACACATGCATATGATGTGGCAATGGCTCACCAGAGCGCTACACATGTCAATGAGTTACTCAAGAAAACTTAGTTATGCTTCTACTAACGTAGATCAAAAAACTAAAAAATAAATAAATCAGGAGCAAATCAAACCATATGATTTTAGTTCATCATAAGAAAACAATGACACAAATTTTCTTACCATTCTTCAAATAATTGCAAAAACAAATAATAAAATAAATTTTATGCATGAATGTTCTTCGAAAAAATGGTTGACGAACTACCTAAGACGTTTGCAAAAAGAGTAATGGAGGAACTTAAACAATTAAAATGGAAAAGGTAAGGTTTATACGATTTTTGTTGAATCTGTTTAGTATTTAAATATCAATTTAAGGAGAGAGATAGAGATATAGATGACTTCATACCAATAGATAGAGATAAAGTTTGTTATATTTAATAGATAATTTTGGATTAATTTTTAATAATTATAAAGTTTGAATCAGTGCCATGTGTCAACATATGACACACAACACATATGCATATGATGTGGCAATGGCTCACCAGAGCGTGACACGTGTCAATGAGTTACTCTCAATTTAGGGAGAAAGATAGAGATATAGATGACTTCATATCAATAAATAGAGATAAAGTTTGTTATATTTAATAGATAATTTTGTATTAATTTTTAATAATTTTAAATTTTGAGTCAATGTCATATGTCAACATATGGCACATGACACATATGCATATGATGTGACAATGACTCACTTGAGCGCGACACGTGTCAATTTGTTACTCAGAGCACGACAAGTGTCAATGAGTTACTCTTTTATTATATACTAGGTTTTATCCCGTGTGATACACGGAGTAATTTAATTAAAAAAATCATACGAGAAAAACAATATTACAAGTATGATTTTTTTAATCTAAATTATTTACTATAAATTAATTTATAACTGCACTTTTAATTTTTTTTGAACTTTTAATTTGAGATAGATAAAGATAAAATAGGTTCATATGGTTTTGTTATAGTAGAGAGATAGACATAAAACAGATAGATTAATTTAATGTTTGAATTAATATAGATAAAATAATTTAAATTTGAATTAATAGAGATAGAATACTTTAATATTTTAAAATAAAATAGTTGAATTAATAGGTTGGAGTTTAATATCTAATAGAATAACGTTTAATAATTTTAAATTTTGATAAAGTTTAATAGTTTTTAATTTTCAATTAGTTATTTCATCCATTGTTCTGTAATATGTAAAAATTCAAAAAATAAAAAAAATAAAAAATTAGAACTACTTTTGTAATACAAAATAACACAAAAAGTGTAATCAATAAGCATAAATACAAAGTCACATACGAGACATCAACAACTTTAAATTGGACTATAAACATGAATAGAATCATCATAATCATATCATCATGTGTAGGAAAAAATAAAAATTGAAGAGCGTTTGTAATACAAAATAACACAAAAAGTGTAATCAATGACCATAAATACAAAGTCACATACGAGAAATCAACAACTCCAACTTGGACTATAAACATGAATAGAATCATCATAATCATATCATCATGTGTAGGAAAAAATAAAAATTAAAGAGCGTTTGATTAATTACCTTTGTGTGTATGTGTAATTGGTAGTGGCTTAATTAAGAGAGTTGCAGTAATTGATTGAGATTGAGAGATTGAAAGGGGTATTTATAGATTGAGATTGAGATTGAGGTGTGTATTTTTGGATTAAAACTGTTTGATTTAATTATGTAGATAATTTTTGAAAGTGGTATTTATCTTTTACATTATTTTATTTATTGTTTTCATATGTATCTATAGTTTGGATTAAAAAATGAAAATTTTTAAAGAGTTTAAGTATATTTTTTTGTTCCAACAAGTTATATGGAATTTTCTTAAGAATTAAGAAAATAGGAAAAGTAAGATTTTTCAACTTTGGAAAACTCTTAGAAGATTGTACTTTGAAAATAGAGAGAATATTTTTAATTCTTTATATCACCAATGAAAAATAATAATACGTGTATTGATTATATTAAATATAACACAAATATATGTAGAGGATTTTTTAAAACCGTTTCATTTAATTATGTATTTTTTTAAAGTGGCATTTATCTTTTATATTATTTTATTTATTGTTTTCATATTTATCTATAGTTTGGATTAAAATGTTTGATTTAATTATGTAGATGATTTTTTAAACCGTTTGATTTAATTATGGAGAGGATTTTTGAAAGTGATATTTATCTTTTACATTATTTTATTTATTGTTTTGATAACTGAAACCGGCTCACCAAAACGCGACACGTGGCAATTCGGCTCACCAGAGCGCGACACGTGTCAAACCAGTTACTCTTTTATTATAGATAGATAGATTAAGTTCAATAAATTTCTTTGTCAAATTTAAACACACAAAATCAAATACGATATCATCACATCAAAGGAGTGTTAGCCTAGTGGTAAGGCTCGGGCACTACATAGTGGTGAACCCGAGTTTGAGCACTGGGGGACGCATTCTGGAGGTACGAAGGCTTCGACCCCAGGCTTCATTCTTTAGCAGTCGGGCTTCGGCCCAAAATTACCGAAGATTAGTTTGGGCCCAATGTGGTCTAATTTATCTGGATTGCCAAAGAAAATAAAGGAGAAATGATGAAAATTGATTGAGAAGGAGAGGTGGTTGGATGATAGTAAGATCTTGTGTATTTGATGGCCAAAACAGTTGGAAGGCACATCTACTTTGAACATGACTTCTAAATAAATTTTATTATAAATTAATCATTCTCATTTATAGTTTCCTACACAATGGCACCAACACATATCAACAAAAAAAACAATTAAATTCAATTAAATAAAAGATACAAATAATTCAAGATACGCAAACACTTGCATAACATATGACATATCTGATAGAAGGCACATCTACTTTGAACATGACTTCTAATTTAATTTAATTATATATTAATCATTCTTCATTTATAGTTTCTTCAAACAATGGCACAACACATATTAACAAAAAAGTAATCACAAAACTA
Source organism: Centaurea solstitialis (assembly GCA_030169165.1). NCBI lineage: Eukaryota > Viridiplantae > Streptophyta > Magnoliopsida > Asterales > Asteraceae > Centaurea > Centaurea solstitialis. The sequence goes on along the minus strand of CM058046.1, from coordinate 54,073,059 downwards.
AATTCAATGAAAGATACAAATAATTCAATACCCAAACACTTGCATTATATATCTGTTGGAAGACACATCTACTCTCAACGTGACTTCTAATTTAATTTTAGTATATATTTATCATTCTTCATTAATAGTTTCTCCAGACCAGCACAACACATATTAACAAAAAACAATAAAATTCAATTCAATAAAAGCTTCAAATAATCCAATATCCAAAAACTTACATGATATATCTATATATATGAGATATCTTATTTACAAATCATTCAATTCTAATAAATTATATTAATAAATATTTAAGTATATTTATTCATAGTTTAAAAGCATGATTATAATGAATAAACCTTTATAGATGTATTTCAATCATAATTAATAAACCATAATAATTATCTATACTTATTTCTATGTCTCTAAATATATTTTTTTGGAATGGCTCTAAAAATATATATATATATATATATATATATATATATATATATACACACACTGTATACACGAACATGTTTTGCATTTTTTTAGAGTTTGTTAGATTAATTTCTGATTTCCAATTTGAAGGGGGAAATTTATTTTACAAAAAAGAAAACATGTCAAAAAAGGTAATATATGCTTACACACTTGCTTTTGTTGAGATGGACGATCTTTCTGTTTTGAACTATTATTGCTATTATTTTTTAAAGCGAAAATTAAATCAACGAGTTTATGTGGCTTCTGATCGACTTATCAATCATTAAATTCAAATTTCATTTTCATTATAATTTAATTATGTTGATACTTATAATTTTATAATAGTTGTCGATATCGACTGAAATAAAGTATTTACGATACCATCCTTCCTTTGAGGAAAAATTTCTAGTATCTTAAATCGTAGTTAGTCAACTGAAATATAAGTATATATATATATATATATATAGGGGTAGGTTCAAATGTGAACCACTTTTTCATTATGAACGTGAGGACAGCCGAGAGCACGTCACGTGACAATCTGACTTCTGCGGCTTAGCTTTATTGAGTCTGCATAAAGCCCGCGGGTTAGCTGCAATCAAGCTTTATTCATACTGCATAAAGCTATTATGCAAACTGAATAAAGCTTGAATAAAGCTAATCCGCGCGTTAAGTCGTCAGCGTCAGAGTGCGACTAAGCTTTATAAATACTGCATAAAGCTTTATTCAGTCTAAATGATAGCTATATGCATAGGCATAAAGTTTAGTCGCGTGTTTTTTAGATTGCCACGTGTCGCGCTCTCGGTTGTCGTCATGTTCATAACCAAAAAGTGGTTTACATTTGAACTTCCCTCTCTCTCTCTCTGTGTCTCACTCTCTCTCTCTCTCTATATATATATATATATAGAATTAGTTTCAAACAAGAACAAAACCAATTTGCAAGAGTGAATAAACCATGTAAATCACAGTGTTTGTCCATAAACAATAAGAGAATCAAGATGGAATCAAATACATTGTTAAAAGATAAGAATCAAAATATAAGATTAACAATGGAATGCTTCAAAGTTGTATTTCAATAATAGATGATGGTATTCTCCAAAAAGCATTAAACAAGCATTAAAACATAAACCCTAAACCTCACTTCCTATTTACAGGAGGATAGAAGAATGAGGTAATTACACAAGAGGCCCTTGGAGTTTAAGACTCCACAAAGAGGGCAAACAAACCTAACAAAGTTAACTGAAATTAAACAACTAAACAAGAATTAAACTGATAGGCCCTTGACTTCTTCACAACCAAACGAGGGTCTAACAATCTCCCCCTTTGGGAAGAAGTCAGAAGGGTGGAGGTAGCTTCAGTGCCGGTTCCCACTTCGATAGCTGGATGTACTCTTCCCATTCTCCAATGATTCTCGACCGCAGCTTCAAGGCAGCTTCAACCCTCCGGAACATCAGCCTTTCTTTGAGCTTCTCCTCGATCAGGTTCATGGCCTCAAGTACCTTCGCCTTCCCGTCGTGGTGCTTCGTCTTCGGAATCTGATCGGTTAACAGCCTGCTCCGAAGCCCGTTGTAGACGTATAGAAGGGTGCCGTCACAAAATTGAGCGAGTCCCCCGAAGCGCATGAACTTCCGCTCAATCTTCTTCTGTGTAAGGTAGACGACACAATGTTCTGGGATCTTCGTCGGGAGGTAGAGGCTGTAGGATCCGATAGCAGGTGCTTGCAAGTTCGGTCGAAGCAGATTTACCTTTGGTTGACGGCTCTCGATGGCCATTTGGTAGTCCGTCACACGCGCCAAGGTAATTGCATGACGGACGTACTTCTTCAACACTTCTAGGCCATCGGGGAGGTACTCGGAGCGGAGGATCGGACCTTGCAGATACTTGATTATCGCGAGAAGGTCTTCAAGGTGGATCCTGTCGAGGTCAGCTTCCGTGAACGTCCACTTTTGGAGCTCTCCAGCGGGTCTGCCAGTTCCATACATAAGGACGTCAAACTCGAGAAATAACTGGTACCCGTGTCTGTAGGGTCGTACCGTAGTTACTTTCACGAATCGACGCCTTAGTCTCGTTCTTCCGTTCTTTGCCCAGTTGCAGACCCGCTGGTGGACGTAGGCTGTTCGGCGCCGAAGCTTCTTCAGATGGGAGATCCCGAAGAACACCTTCCGAGACCAGGTGTGAAGCTTCTCTTGCTGGAAGATCCTTGAGAAGGAATCTTCAAGGAAAGGCCAGAATATCACTGAATGGTTCCAGTTGAGCTGGATAACGGTCGGAGACGGAGAATCTGGAACGGTAGTAGTGATTGTGGGAGGTCTGAAGTAGGAAAGTCGACCATAGAGAGGAATCTGCTGTACTCGTTGTTGCTGACGATGTCATCCCCTTCTTGTGGAAACAAAGGCTCTGAGCAAGCGAACGAAGTATCCTTCTAGCTTCTGCCGGAATCTGTAGTTCGGAAGGATCTATCTGTGCCGACTCTGGGTGATGATGTCGACTTCAGCGGTTGGCTTCTCGTGAGGGATTGGATCACCTCGTCCAACGGAATCGACTCATAGTGGAACTGCTCGACGTCCAGAGTCTCGGTGTCTGAATCTTCATAAAGTGGAGCGGTTCTGGATGGAGTGGTTCCTGAAGCTGATGCAGGTGCAGTAGAGGTTCCGGAACCTGAGGCTGAGGCGAGGTCGATGCGAAACCGTTTGCTAGCTTGCATTCCCCCTCATGAGGACCTGGTGCGGAGTCATCAGTGTCATCATGCCTCATTTTGGAATGCTGAGCCTGAGACCTGCACAAAGCCTCCAGTTCCCGGATGCGGTGGTGGACGTCGCGGGTGATGTCGATCCATAGTTGTTGTGTGACGTCGATCCTCCGTCCGTAGGTGACGGAGTGAATAACATGCCAAAGCTGAGTAGAAGCTTTGTCGACTCCATGCATCTCGGAGGAGAGGCACCTGTTCATCAGGTTGAAGAAAGTGTACCAAAGTGGCGGCAACATTCCCTGAGATACTTGGGAAATTCCGTTGAGCCGCTGGTTCCGATTCGGAAGGACCCCGAGAGCGAGTATCTCGCTAAAGAGCTCGGGCCCTGAGACAAGTGGCTGGAACGGAGCCTCGGCTGAGTCAACAGGGAAGTGGAGAATTTGTCGGAGATCGTCTAGTGTGACGGCCAGCTCCGTCTGATCGACGCGTCCAACCAATGTTAGAACGTCGTCGCGAGTCTACAAGTGAGAGGTATTCCAAAATTGCTGCACGTAGAGTAGGGGCACCTCCGCAGTGGTTTGCATGGCGTATGCAACCGCGTGCGCCTTCAGTATCTCCACCACCACTTCGTCTTTGACAACAACGTTGTTGAGATCAACAAATTCGTTGTTCTGCATGATTGGACGAAGGTCTCCCTGGGAAATCAGCGCTCGATCGGCCGCGTTGTCGATCAGCGAGGGCGGGTTGTTCTGTTGTCGAGCCATATCTGAACAAACACAACAAAATAGAAAGTTAGTATTCGCCCTAAAATGTGCTAAGTGTTGAGAACAAGTGAACTCTAGGCACATCAAAATCCGAGTCGGATTTTGACGTTTTCTAAGTCGGAAAATGTGAAAATCTGATTTGGAAATGTTTTTCCTTGTCCAGCTAAATTTCACACACTTGAATGAAAATAAACATATCCTAGTTTAAAAGCGAGTCGGAAAACCTCGAAAACCCAAATTGGGTATTTCATGTTTTCCGAGTCGGAGAAATGATAGCATTACAAAGGATGAGTTTCCCTTGGAAACCCGATTCGGAAAACATGTTTTCCGAGTCGGAAAAGATAATAAACACTTAGGTTTTAAAACGAGTTCAAGAGATCTTGGCCTTAAAAACGAGTCGGAAGACCTCGAAAACCCGAATTGGGTGTTTCACGTTTTTCGAGTCAGAAAAAGTGAGAGATGTTAAGTACCAAGCCAAGATCGAGTCAGAAAACTTGATAATCCGAGTCGGATTTATCATGTTTTCCTAGTCGGAAAAGTCACATGAATATTCATCGGAGACCGAGTCGGAAAACTTGAACATTCAAGTTTTCCGATTCGGAATATTTGAATATTTCGAGTCGGAAAACGCGACTGTTCGAGTTCTCGACTCCAAAACGTCCCAAAAACACTGATTTTAGTCCTAAATCTAGTTACATTTGATCTATAGAAGCTATAAACTAGTTTAGAATCAATTTTGGACCGATTGAACGTCCCGAAAACCCATTCCAAGAAGTTTGGGTTTCGGGTAAAGTTCAAGAACTTTAGGCTTCGATTCGATCCATTAAACGATATGAGTCGACGTTAAAACGACGTAAGGATTGCTCGTAAACTTACCAGGATTGCAGAGAAGTAATCGGATTCGAGAATGGAGCAAAAACAAGCAACGATCGAGACGGGTGCGGGGAACGGTTATCGGGTGCAATTGAGAGAGAAATATGAAGATTTTTGTGAAAAGTGAAAATAAATTACCAAAAATCAGTTTTTATATTTTTCCGAATTGTACTGTGTTTGGCAAGAAAAAACACTGTTTGGCTCTCTCTTTTTGGCTCTCTTAACCCGACTTTGAGAAAATGACAAAGCCTACCCCTGGACTAGTAGTTTGGAGAAACTTACAAACTAGTCCCTGAACTTGTAGTTTTAAGAGAACTTCAAAACAGCCCTGAACTATAAGTTTCACAAAGTTGCAAAACTAGTCCCTGGACTTGAGATTCAGAAAGCGGCAAACTTAGTCCTCGAACTTGTGAGTTCAAAACATCAACACTACCACCCCATGAAGTTTCAAGTTCGCAAAGTTTACAAGTTCAGCCCCCAGACTCGATCAAAGAGACTTGCCTGGTGCGTCTCGAGCGAGGTTTTGTGCGAGTTCTGATCAGAGTTAATCAGAAGTCGTAGTGATTATCCATACCTACAAAAATAAACAAAGAATGGTTTCCAAGATTCATGCTTACTCTAAGATACTCCCTCTACACACATGCATACGTTATACATATTCCTGACTCCCCCTAGACCTCAGGAGGGAGGTCTAGCATTCCTAACTTACTGAGAAGAAAGAAATGGTGTTTCTCATCAAACAACTTAGTGAACAGATCAGCAAGCTGAAAGTCACTTTCCACAAAATACAGTTCAATGTTACCTTTCTCGACGTGATCCTTGATGAAGTGATATCGGATGTCGATGTGTTTCGTCCGAGAATGTTGAACTGGATTTGCCGTGATTTGAATCACACTCTTGGAGTCACAATAGATAGGAATCCTCTGCATGGTGTATCCAAAGTCGGCTAATTGGGTTTTCATCCACAAAACTTGTGAGCAACAGCAGGCGGCTGCTGTGGATAAAGAGACACAATTCTGTTTGCGGGATGACCAACTCACCAACTTGTCTCCGAGGAACTGACAAGCTCCAGAGGTGCTTTTTCTGTTAGGTTACAACCTGCATGATCTGAGTCTGTGTAGGCGATTGGTTCAATTCCAGAATCCTTTGGGTACCAAAGGCCAAAGTCCGGTGTGCCCTTCAGATACCTAAGGATTCTTTTGACAGCAGATAAATGTGATTCATGAGGATCACGTTTAAAGCGAGCACAGACACCCGTGGAGAACACGATGTCAGGTCTACTAGCCGTGAGATAGAACAAGGAACCAATGATTGCCCGATAATTCTTCTAATCTACTGGTTTGCCAGAAGAATCAGCATTTAGTTGAAAGTTCTTGGGCATTGGTGTAGCAGCAGAGTTTGAACCACCGAAATCAAAACGTTTGAGTAAATCATGAACGTATTTGGATTGATTTATCAAAATGCCATCAGGGCTTTGTCGAACTTGAAGTCCTAGAAAGAACGTCAACTTGCCCATCATGCTCATTTTAAATTGGAATTTCATGGGGTTTTCAAACTCCTTGCACAACTCAGGCTTCGTAGATGCAAAAATGATGTCATCCACGTATATCTGAACTATAATTAAATCACTACCTGATCTTCGAAGAAATAAGGTGGGATCGATTGTACCTTTCTTGTAGCCAGCTCCAATCAAATACACAGTGAGAGTTTCGTACCATGCTCGATGAGCTTGCTTGAGACTGTAAAGCGCCTTATCCAACACATAGACATGAGATGGATATCTAGGATCCACGAATCCTTCAGGTCGTTTGACATACACCTCTTCTTGAAGAACTCCGTTTAAGAAGGCACACTTGACATCCATCTGATAGACTGTCATGTTCTTGTGCGCGGCATATGCGAGGAAGATCCGAATAGCCTCAATCCTGGCTACAGGCGCAAACGTCTCATCATAATCGATACCCTCTTGTTGGCGATACCCTTTGGCGACTAACCTGGCCTTATTTCAGATAATAAGGTCGTTTTCATCTTTCTTTTTCCGAAAAATCCATTTCAAGCCGATAATGGACTTTCCCCATGGTCTAGTCACCAAACACCACACCTTGTTGCGCTCGAATTCAGCCACCTCTTCTTGCATTGCCCGTACGTACCCAGTCTGTATCGGAGAGAGCTTGCTGCACATCTGATGGTTCAAAGTCACTTAAGAACCCGCCAAAAAGAATCAGGTTGTCAACACTCTTTGAAGATCTGGTCTGAATAGGTTGAGAGAGACTCCCGATGATCTGGGAAAGGGGGTGATCTTTGGTCCACTTTCTGCTATGTGGGAGAGTGACATAAGCTTGTTGATCGTTTGATGCATCGTTCTCGTCGTGCACTGCTAAGACCTCTGTCTGGTTCCCACTTGAAGAGCCTTCTTCAAGAATGGTCAGTGGTTCTACTTCCAACCGGGGCTCCCGTACTACCTGAGCATAGGTTCTTTGAGCAGAGCTCGGTGAAGGTAGAGGGGTGATAACACCAAAATTATACATGTTTTGGTCGTACTTAATTGTCTGATTTTACCCCATTTCTCACCCATTTCTGATCTAATTACTCACACTTTGGACTGATTCTTACTTTTATAGGTTTTGGAGGCCGTGGAACGGAAAAGTACGAAAAAAGGCGAGAAAACGTGGAAATTGGAAAACATCAATCCAGTAGCCATTTCGTGTCCGCGAGTTTTATAGTCTAGCGTCGCCAAGTTTGCAAAAGTTGGAAATCTAGGGTTTGATCAAGTGTTTAGCGCCGCGAGCCAGCCGCTTGGCGATCGCGAAACGGGCTCCGACCCTTTCCTTTTAAATACTGGCCTCCTACTTCAGTTAAAAACATTGAGTCCTCTGGTGTTAGTTGAATACATATTATTAGAGTCTTATTTTGTGTGAGAGAGAGAGAGTTATTGTGCCGATACGCTGCGGATTTTGATTCTCGATCATCCGTCGTTGTACTGTCGGTATAATGTCTGTCTCTTTATTTTTGTTTGCTGTTTTTATTATGTTTAGTGAGTAGTTTTCTTAAGTGATACTTATTGTCGTAAGATGAACCTTGTGGATGATGATTTTGTGATTTAATGATTATTGGTTTGTTTTTGGTTTATTGAATGTGTTTTACGGTTCCGGTTTGATTCGTATTGTTTGGATATTCGAATTTGTTGGTTGGGTGTATCTGTTTAATCTAGATAGATAGACTCCGATAGGTTAATCAACCTCTCTAGACCTTCCCTTCGGAACCCGGAGAGTTGTGTTAGGTGGTTAGCTCAGACCGAGAGCAGCCAGATATTAGAATTCCATGCAATAGTGATAGAATTGGGTGGCTGGTACTAGGTTGTCTGACAAACAATCTATGTATTAGGACTAGGACGACCAACCTAGTTGACAATCGTAATCATCACATGTTAGGGTGTCTCAGACTAAAATTCTTACAATAACCAATTCAACCAAACCTTCGGCCAGTTTAAATCATCCACTTGGGGAGTCGTTATACCATGATAAGTACTACTGTTTTTCTCTTTTAAAGTTTAAATATCTTTCTTAGTATTTTCTAGTTAGTCAGTTGTCTTTTGCTTTCTTAGTTAATTAGTTATTTCATTAATTGTACTTTTAATCAATCAAAACCATTTTCATAAAAACCCCCAAAGCTTTAGGTTAATTAAACTAGCTAAGATTATTAGTCTACATAACTTGACCATTCCCAGTGGTAGATACGATACCTGGACTTTCCTACACTATATAACTCACGATCAGGTACGCTTGCTTGTGAATGTGGTAATAGTGGCTAGACATTAGAGGTTAAAACTTGTTTCGCTTTTTATATACGATAATTACCGCATCAAGTTTTTGGCGCCGCTGCCGGGGAACGGTAGTTGTTAGATTTTTGATCTTTATTAGTTTTGTTAATCGATCCATGTGAGGGATTCCTTCCATTGCAAGTTTTTCGCTTTCTAGTTTTTATTTATTTTATTTTATCTACTTGTTTCCCGCTAGTTGCCCGTAACAGTTTGTTGTGGTTTTAGTCATGACGGAACTGTTACAGCCGTTTGAGGAGCCGGGGAGAGAGTTTAGAAAAAGAAACAAAAAGAAGTGGGAGACAATGCACCGAGAGCTTTGAATTCTGAAATGGGAGACAATGCACCGATGTGGACCGCCCGGAGAACCGCTCCAACCGTACCCACCAATCCGATCACGAAGCCAAACTTAGAAAAGGAGATCCCGGGGAAGCTTCTTCACTTGATTAAGGACCTTACCTTCGACGGGAAAAACGATAGCAATCCTATCGTGCATATGGAGAGCTTCGTGGACATTTGTGATCTGTTCAAAACTAAGGAAGGCCGAGATCATGTTGTTCGTCTTTGGGTTTTCCCTCTTACACTCACCAGAGAAGCAAAAGCTTGGTTACGATCATTAGAGCCACGTTCGATCACCACTTGGGAAGGACTTCGCTCAAAGTTCTTTTCCCGATTTTTCCCGCAATCCAAAATCGACAAGCTAAGAGCCGAGATCCGATCCTTTCGACAAGATGACGGGGAGACAATATCCGAAGCATGTGAGCGATTCAAACACCTTCTAAATTCGTGCCCGAGTCACGACCTAAGTAAGAGTGAGCAAGTCCAAACTTTCTATAGTAGGCTTGGTTATTCTTCTCGCGCTACATTAGATACATCCGCCGGAGGTGTCTTTATGTAAAAAACTCCCATAAAAGGGTATAAGTTTCTCGAGGACATGCTCATTCACAACATAGATTGGAGAAGGACAAGCGCTTGCAAACACCGAGAATGGCTGGGAAAATCTCAACCGACTTTGACCCATCCGATGAACTAGCCGCAATAAAAAACCAACAGGTAAAGTTTGAACGTAAAATTGAAGAACTAATTAAATCTGTTTATGCTTTGCAGGTTGGATGCGAGGAGTGCAAGGGACCACACTTAACAAAGGATTGCTCGAATCGTCCGATGATGACACCCGAGGAGGTACACTACCTCAACCGAGGCGATTACCAAGGGAGGTGGAACAACAACCGTAACTTTATCCCGAGACCTCCCGCATTCTTTGCACCGAACCAACCAAACCAACGAACGGATGGAGAGCCGCACATTTCTATCGAGGACCGAATTATCCAATTCATGGATGCACAAAAGAAGTTTAATGATGAGGAAGGTTCGTATTTACGTAACCATCAAAGTACTATCCAGAATTTTGAAATGCAGGTTGGTCGTGTCTCGCAAATGCTAAGTGAAAGGACTCAAGGGGAGCTACCAACACAAACCCAAGTCAACCCAACGGTGGAAAACGCAAAGCCAATGCTCATGATGGTCGGAGAAACATCAAAGAAGAAGTGGACTGACATCTACGCGAAGAAGTACGTGGAGAGCGATAGCAGGAGTGAGCCTGATTATGCCACGGACTATGATTCGGAGGGGTTCACAATATCATTCGAGCATCTAGGACTTAAAGGACCCATTTCCTTGAGCGACGATGAGGAGGAAGACGGTAAGCAAGGTGGATATGCAGAGTTTGTGATACCAAAAAAGGAGGACAAAGGTAAAGAGAAGGAGAAAGAGAAGGTGGCAGAAGACGAGCTCACCTACATTGCACCTATCAAGCATGATCTGGGAAGTTACAATTTACCTATTTCATGTTCTAAATTTGAAGGTCTTGCTTTGATAGATTCAGGTGCCGCACTTAACATGATGCCTGTCTGTTATTGCAGGAAAATGGGAATCAAAAAGATTGTACCAACGGACTACCAATACCGAGGAGTGAATGGATACATGACTAGACCGTTGGGGATAGCGAAGGAGTCCCGATTCGAATCGGAAATTTCGTCTACTTTACGGACTTCATCATAGCTAACCTTCCGAAGGATACGGAGATCCCGATTATTCTCGGAAGAGCTTTTCTACATACCGCCCAAGTAAATACCGACATGCGCAATCAAGTGTCAAGCTTGGGATATGGAGATAAGCGGATCTACTGTAATCCCAATGGAGAGCCGGTTACCCATCTCGATGAGCCTTATGAGGATCCTTCTCAAACCTACAAGAAGAACACGAGCTGCCCACTACTCCCTCACGAGCATATAAAGAAGACGGAGGACTATCTGAACCCGATACACCAAGCGAATGAAACACCCAACGGGTCGGGATCCTCCAAGAAAGAGCATAGGAAGAAGAAGGGCTCGTCAGCCTGATGTGCCAAGAAATAAGCCAAAAGTGGGGTCGAGCTCTAGACCCATTCAAAAATGAAGCGCTTCTCGGGAGGCAACCCGAGCATTTTCTTTCCCTTTTCATTTTTGTGTTTTCAAGTGTGTTTTTGCTAATCTTTTTGTTTGTTATTGCTTAGATAACCATAAGGAGGAGATAGAAGCCAGAATCAAGAAAATCTGACGCACAACAAAAGTTTTCAAAAAGTGGAAACAGTGAGCTCTTCGCGATCGCGAGTTTTTAAACTCCGCGACGCGAAGTGAGCCATCCTTTGTATCAGGTAAAAAAATTCGATTCTCGCGGCGCGAAAAGACTGCTTCGCGGCGTGACTTTTTCAAATTAGGGCAAAATTTTCGATAACCGCTTGTTTCGCGGCGCCAAAACTTTAGTTTAGCTACGCGAAATCGGTGCAGAGGGGTTTTTAAACCCTTCCTTCTCACTTTTTCAAAGTACACAACCCTAATTCTCTCTAGGCGCCGCGACTTCTCTTCACACCCTTGCGAAATTCGAATTTCTTGTGCTTCAATTTAATTATCCATGGCGGCAAAGGTATGTTTCCTAACTTGATTTCGTTGGATTGGCTTGATTTGGTGAGATTGAACCTTGAATTTGGGCATCAATGGTGTTTTTATGCTTTCATAGATTTAAGATTATTCTTGAACTCCATTGATTGATTATTGATCATTGTTTGATGCATGCTATAACCTTTGATTGAGATTCCATTCTAGCATGTAAATTCTTGTTTTAATCTAGTTAAATGTGCTTTGATGATAAGTGTGGGGATTTTTGCACCAAAATCCCCCACCCTTTGTTTGAACTAGCTAGATTTTAGTTTTTCTTGGGAGCTTGACTAAAAGTTCAAGTGTGGGGATGTTACACACCCCCTTTGATTTGGATTTTAACGCATGCATTCGTTAGATTGAACTTGTAGTCATGGAGGTTTTGTCTCGTTGGAATGAACTATGTTTGAATTTTGTCTTGAACTTATCGATCACATCTAGCTAAGACAATTTCGTTTTAAATTTTTGTAGAGACAAAAGACCCGATCATCGACCTCCACCGCTCCTACTTTCCGTGCACCGGAAGGGAGCCATGCCTTCACCCATTTTATGAACGATCCTACGTTGAATGCTCCGAAGCGTAAGGAGTACCGGGACTTAGTCAACCGACTTGTCACCCGTCAAATTTTTGTACCGAGAAGAGTGGATTGGAACCTCCTTCGATCCATGGGAGTTGAGAACGACATAAAGGCGATACTCGAGAAGCATGCCTATGATGAGGATGGCACCGAGTATTATGTATGCCATGCTTGGGAACGAGTCTTTGACATCGCCGAGACTCTCTATCGCGAGCTTAGCATTAAGTTCGTGGCCACTTTTCGTTTCGAGGCCGAAAAGGCCCTTGACGAGTTCTACCAATCATGCATGACGTTCTGACTTGGTGGTGTTTGGCGATCGCTTTCATTAGTCGAGTTTTCCGTTGGTTTGTGGATATATAGCCAAGATGAGGTCGATGCTCCCGGATTCGTGGAATACATGTGGGCGAGTGCGAAAAGACAAGACGGTTTTGATCCTTGGTTAGCTTGGGAAATTCTTGGAGATGGTGACTATGGCAACAATCTTAAGGTGAAGGGTTTTCTTGCTTCTTCGGACCGACTTTTGCACCGCATGCTCATTCACGCGGTAAATGCTCGTTCCTCGAGTGAGGAAAAAGTTTCTACTTACGATCTTTGGCTTCTTGAGCAACTTTCCACGCAAGACAAGTATCCGAACGCCCCGTACATCATTGTCGTGCAACTCGCCAAGGCGGGTGGTTATCGAGAGGGGAGCCAAATGGTTGGTGGCCAATATGTTACGCTTCTTTCCAAGCACTTCGGTATCTTAACCGATGGTGCTATTGCCTCGATGACGAGCCTCGGTGAGATGGGTTTGATTGACATGGACCAACTCCGTGGAATGGGTATAGCGATGGTGGAGCACTTGATCGGTAGAGACCAAAATGTGTGGATTCATAATCCACAATCTTATGCGACGAGAAGAGCACCTCAAAGAACGCAAGAGACCGGTGGCACGAGTGGGGTAAACGAGGGAGAACAACCGGCGGATTGGACGGCGTATTCGGGGTATCAAGATTTGAGTACCCGACTCTCGGAGATGTCATTGTCCTACCGCCGTCATCATCAACATATGGAGTACAACACAACGGACGCTCTCCACCAAGCAAATTGGCAAAGTGGAGTGATGAACCAGATGGCCTCCCACTTCGGTATTCAACCGAACACCGTGTATGCTACATCACCATTTTGGCCGTACTCCGAGGACACACCGCCCGGTTTCCCTACTTTCGAGGATTAGCGCAACCAACCTGGTCGCCCTTATTGATCTCTATCTCCTTTATCTCCGTTATTCGATATGGTTGTTTAAACAATTTTTATTCTTGCTTTGTTTGGTTTGTTTGGTGGACATCTTTTATTTTTGTTTGGTTTGCTTAGGACTTAAGACTTTTTAATTGTTTGCTTAGTTTGGTTTATTTTCTTTTGTTCATTTTTATTTTTTTTTCTTTTTCTTTTTGGTAATAGATACAGCGATCTATGATCTTGAACCGAGCACGATTCTGGAATACTCTCTCTCAGATCAGATTTCGTCACATAACCCGGGAAGTTTCTCTTTTTCCCAATTACTCCTTAATTGTTTTGATTGTTGCATTGAGGACAATGCAAATTTTAAGTGTGGGGAGGGGGTTATGTAGACTTATTTGTTTAAATGGGTTCACTTTGTGCTTTTTGATTTGTCGTATTTCAAATTTTTGAAAGCTTTGAGACTTGACCCCAATTTTTTTCGAAATCTGAGATTGTTTTTGGAACTTAGATGCTTGCGTAGGAGAACACTGAATGAGATTATTTGAGTAAAAAGATGCCTTGGAATACCAATTACCATGAGTGCCTCACCCTATTCTTTGAGAGATTGAGCCTAATTGTTTATTATTTCGTGAGGAATACCGACTTTGACCCAAGGTAGAACTTGTCATTTGAATGATTGTCGAGACCACATAAGAGAAGTATTTATCACCATTGCACTGATAGAGGCCTTCGTTTCTAACCCTTTTAGCCTTCGTTAGATAACCTCATCTTAAGGTTATTTAATTTGCCTAGCCGAATTTTTGAAAGTATTCACCTTTAGTACTTTAACCCTTGAAACCATTTTGAGTCTTAGCCTTTCATTTCTTTACCCACAATACCATATATCCTTTAGCCTATTTTTTTATCTATCTTTTGGCCGTGACTTAAATTTGAGAACTTGAGATGTTGTGATCCATATTTTATATCTGATAATTAAAGAGGGATTGATTTTGAGCGAAAAAAGAAAAGAAAAGAAAAAGAATGACTCAAAGAAAAGAAAAGAAATGTCAAAAGAAAGAAACGAGTCAAAGTTAAAGCTAAAGAAAAGAAAATGAGCAAATGCGGAAAAAGAAGAAAGAAAAGAATTCGAGCCACAAATAAGCAATATGCTTAGGCCGATGCAAAAGAAGAAAAGCTCATCCCGAAAAAGTGCATAAATCCAAAAGTCAGATTTCTCTCAAAAGTATTGGATCATTACTGATTGAGTTTCTTGAGTTTTTGTTGCATTCTTAGTAACTTATATATCCTTTATCCTACCCTTAACCCTTAGCCTAACATTACAACCCTAAAGTCCTCTTGATGGTTGACAACTTCTCAGTGGTGGAGATTAGATTTGGTGACAAGCTTATGCATGCGGAAATTAGTCGAGTATTGGTGTGATCACTTATCCTACATACACTTTTACCCCCGAGAGATACACTTTAAATTTTCATTCATACTTTATGAGGGTAAAAAGTTGATCTTGGTATCCGATTGCATGATGTATCTTTTTCTTGTGTTCGATTATGTGAGTATTCTTGATTCTCTTAGATGATCTTGGGTGGAGATAATTTTGGCGTTATTTTTCTTGTCTTTCAGTCTTTTGATTGAGGACAATCAAAGCTTAAGTGTGGGGATTTTGATATCACCAAAATTATACATGTTTTGGTCGTACTTAATTGTCTGATTTTACCCAATTTCTCACCCATTTCTGATCTAATTACTCACACTTTAGATTGGTTCTTACTTTTATAGGTTTTGGAGGCCGTGGAACGGAAAAGTACGGAAAAAGGCGAGAAAACGTGGAAATTAGAAAACATCAATCCAGTAGCCATTTCGCGTTCGCGAGTTTTATAGTCTGGCGCCGCCAAGTTCGCAAAAGTTGGAAATCTAGGGTTTGATCAAGTGTTTAGCACCGCGAGCCAGCCGCTTGGCGATCGCGAAACGGGCTCCGGCCCTTTCCTTTTAAATACTGGCCTCCTCCTTCAGTTAAAAACATTGAGTCCTCTTGTGTTAGTTGAATACATATTATTAGAGTCTTATTTTGTGTGTGTGAGAGAGAGAGAGAGAGAGAGTTGTTGTGCCGATACGCTGCGGAGTTTGATTCTCGATCATCCGTCGTTGTACTGTCGGTATAATGTCTGTCTGTTTGTTTTTGTTTGCTGTTTTTATTATGTTTAGTGAGTAGTTTTCTTAAGTAGTACTTATTGTGGTAAGATGAACCTTGTTGATGATGATTTTGTCATTTAATGATTTTTGGTTTGTTTTTGGTTTATTGAATGTGTTTTACGGTTCCGGTTTGATTCGTATTGTTTGGATATTCGAATTCGTTGGTTTGGTGTATCTGTTTAATCTAGATAGATAGACTCCGATAGGTTAATCAACCTCTCTTGACCTTCCCTTCGGAACCCGGAGAGTTGTGTTAGGTGGTTAGCTCAGACCGAGGGCAGCCAGATATTAGAATTCCGTGCAATAGTAATAGAATTGGGTGGCTGGTACTAGGTTGTCTGACAAACAATCTATGTATTAGGACTAGGACGACCAACCTAGTTGACAACCGTAATCATCACATGTTAGGGTGTCTCAGACTTAAATTCTTACAATAACCAATTCAACCAAACCTTCGGCCAGTTTAAATCATCCACTTGGGGAGTCGTTATACCATGATAAGTACTACTGTTTTTCTCTTATAAAGTTTAAATATCTTTCTTCGTATTTTCTAGTTAGTCAGTTGTCTTTTGCTTTCTTAGTTAATTAGTTATTTCATTAGTTGTCTTTTAATTAATCAAAACCATTTTCATAAAAACCCCCCAAAGCTTTAGGTTAATTAAACTAGCTAAGATTATTAGTCTACATAATTTGACCGTTCCCAGTGGTAGATACGATACCTGGACTTTCCCACACTATATTACTCACGATCAGGTACGCTTGCCTGTGAATGTGGTAACAGTGGCTAGGCATTAGAGGTTAAACTGTTTCGCTTTTTATATACGATAATTACCGCATCAAGGGGCTTCTTCTGGAATTGGTGCAATAACAGGGTGTGTTGTCTGTTCTCGAACAGGTTCCGTTGAAGCAACAGTTGGAGGTTCTGTTGAAGAAGTTTCAGGGGGAGAGACCACTGACTCTGATGTCACTGAATTTGTTGAAGCAATCGATGATGGCTCTATCACGAAAGCATCAGATGACACAGAAGTAGTGGTTGAACCAGCTTGAGCAGGAACTATGATTGGTCCAGTGAGAGTAGGTAGATCATAGTCTGCAAGGTCTATTAAATCTGAAGCAAAAGAGTTAGAAGCATAATCTGTGCTCGGTGGTGCGGTGGACAGTTCAGGCAGTAAGGCATTTGGATCATTAGGGCATGCATCAGAATAAGTTTCAGTTTCAGAAAAATCAACATTTGAGCTTTCCAAGATAGTTCGGGTGCGTTTGTTGAAAACCCGATAAGTCTTTGAGTTATGTGAGTATCCAATGAAGATAAACTCATCAGACTTAGGGTCAAACTTTTCCAAATTATCTCGGTCATTTAAAACATAGCATTTACATCCAAAAACTCTAAAGTAATCGATGTTAGGCTTACGCTGCTCGATCATCTCGTAAGCGGTTTTACCGGTCCGCTTGACGATCAAAGTCCGATTTTGCGTGAAGCATGCTGTGGAGACGCCAGCAGCCCAGAATGCTTAATTTTGTTGAACGTCCGGTTCGCCTGAGTGAGCCATCATGGATCTCGCTACTTCGACCAACGTCCGATTCTTCCTTTCTACCACTCCATTTTGTTGAGGAGTTCGTACCGCTGAGAAGTTGTGAGAAATGCCCACATCTTCAAGGAAGGATTGCAGTTTTGCATTCTGAAACTCGGTTCAGTTTTCGCTACGTAGCTTCTTCACCTTGCGACACAAAAGTACTTGAATCCGCTTGATGAAGGAAATTATCCGATTAGCAGCATCAGATTTGGCTCGCAGAAACTCAAGCCAAGTGAACCTTGAGAATTCATCAACGAGAACCAACATGTATTTCTTTCTGGCTAGGCTCTCGACTCTCATAGGTCCACACAGATCCATGTGAATCATGTCAAGGGGACTTTTGCTGTTGGTATCCATTTTTGGTGGATGTGAGCTTCTTGTCATCTTTCCTTTTTCGCACGCAGGACACAAAGTATCCTTTGAAAGACGAGTCTCCAGTAGTCCCTTGACCAGGCGCTTGGAAACCAACTTGTTCATATCCTTAAAATTCTGATGACATAGCCGACGGTGCCATAACCAACTGTCCTCCTTGGATGCCTTGGAGAGCAAATAGATCGCATTCATTGGTTGAGAAAGTGTTTCACACTGAGGGTGTGTCTGAGGGATCGAACGAAAGACGATGGAGTACAGATTGCCGTTTCTCCGTGCACTGAGAACAACATTGCCGTCTTCATCGTTCACATCACTTCCATACAGGAATTGTTTCACCCAGTAGCCATTATCACAAAACTGGCTTGAGCTACACATATTATATCCTTGTCCCTCGACATACCGTACATCCTTAATGATGTACCTTCCATCGGTGATTTTCCCATAACCCAACATTGGCTTTGGAGTCTTGTCCGCGGTTTTGATGTATACCTCGAACCTTTAAACATAGTCGAAAAGGAAGGATCTTTGACCAGTCATGTATCTATATGCTCCAGAATCAAAGTACCACACATGACTGACCTGCAAGACAAATTAAGCTTGTTTAGGGACCCATTGGCAAATGGGTTCCTTAGGGTTAGAGATAGATGAAGCAGTCGGTGTAGTCCCCTTTTTGGATTTCTCCTTAGGCGTAGGGGACTTCACTGACGAAGAAGATTTAGCTTTCCTCTTTTCCTTCCATTTCTCTTTCGAGATTTGACATTTGAATTATGATCATTAAAAGAATTAGCCACACCATAGCGCAAAAGATTATCAAACATAGAACACATGTCATTACGAAAAGCATCAAAAGCATCGTTCAAGTTACGATTACTGTTTACAGACAATTTTGATTTAAATCCTATAGTATGTGGGGCATTGCTAGGACCACGCCTCTTAGGGAAAGCAGAAAAAGTGTTGTTCCTCTCTTGATGATCCTTTGTCGGTGGCTTCACATTCTTTCCACCATCTTTCCTTCTCCCATCTGCATTCAACGCATGGTGTGATTTAGAGGATGGTTTAGTAGAAATGGATTTGCCACCTTTTCCAGATGACGATTTTGAAAAGTTAGGTTTTGTGGAAGTGAAAGGTTGATTAGGTTTTAACCGAGATGTCTCACCCACTTCGAAGGTACTCGAATTAAAGTCAAGACCTTGAATGGGTTTGACTGAGGCACGAGCATCGTTAGATTTTGAATTCTTGGTCTGGAGTCCCTTAGGTGTGTGAGGCTTAACTGACTTCTCCTTGTCAGTACCTACACATTTTTCACCCTTAGGGTTACTTTTCTCAGAACCAGAAGCTTGTGACTCAACAGGCTTCTCAGGTTTGGAAACAACATGTTTCTTTTTCTTAGGAACCAAACTAGAAGGATCATCACCCTCATCTAAAAATACCTTCACCTCATATTCAACATTGGGATCCAGGTCTGCCTTAGGCTTAGGCTTGGTTATCCTATGGCTAAGGACAAGGGAGGTCTCATCATCATCTGAATCTATGGAGTAATAGTTCTAAAAATTAAGTAATTTCTTTATCAACAGAGAGATAGACACATCTTGATTGACAAAGGTTTGGCGACACATCATCTCCTTTTCATAAAGTAGTTCCTTTTCTAACTCAAATTGAACTTCTTGGATGATGAGTCGCCTTTGAAGATCCGCAAATTTGGTTTTGAAAGTTGTGAAAGAAGAACTTGTGGTCTCACACTCCGAAGAAAGCCTGATTCTCTCGGCCTTAGCCTCGAGTAAGTCCTTTTCCAGAGTGTGTATCAAGTGGTCTTTTTTGGAGACAATAACTCTAAGATTCAGAATTTGATGTTGACAGGCATCTAGATCCATGGCCTTCAATCTAAGTCCGAACACCTCCTTTTCTAGCTCAACTACGTCGGGACTCTTAGTTGCGGAAACATCCGTGGGTGGGATAACTAAGGTCTCCTCAGATAATTCAATTTCCCTAGTGGCATAACTGGTTTTAAAATCGGCATAGTTTATGGGAGGCATAGCTATACAAGGGGTTGTAGCCTTGATACCTTCCAAGAGGGGTCGGTATTGTCAGGATCTCTAGCCGGAATGAATATAGGTCTACTGGGAGCAGGACTGTTAGACCTTCAGTGTTATGAAGAGTCAGAAGTTTATCTTTACATGCTTTCAGTACTGTAATTTCCTTTCTGTTGAACAGTTAGTTTGTTTGTTTGCCCTCTGTGAGAAGTCTTAAACTTCAGGGGCCAGTTATATCAGTTTATCATTCTCTTATACTACTATAAATAGTATGAGATTGTTAGGGTTTATGTAATGCTTTTTCTATCATTTTTTGGTGTAACTCATTGAAATATCACATTTAACCATTGAAGCATTCATCAAGAGATTTAAGTGTGTTCAATCTTTCTTCTTGATTTCATTCCATCTTGTTCTCATAGCTTTTAGGGACAAACAATTGGTATTAGAGCTTGATCCATTGTTGAATCCTTGGCTTGATCTTGGTTTTATAAGGTTTTAAAAAGTTTTTATTTCAAAACTTTTTGGGTTATTTTGATCCAAAAAGACCTCTTAAAGAAGTGTTTTTAAGTGTTAAGTGATTACCCAAGGTTTTTACATTGTTTTTACATCAATTGGGGGTCTTAACACTTATTCTTTAAGTGGTTTTGGGCTGTTTTTGAAAAAAATTCGGAGCTTCTGTGCAGGTTTTCCGAATCGGAAAACATGAGCTGATTTTTCAGTTCAAAATTTCCGATTCGGACTTTGTACTATTCCCCGAATCGGATTTTGTGCCTTTTCCGAATCGGACAACTTGTTTTCCGAATCGGGAAATTGGCCTTCTGACTTAGGGTTTTGCTCCTTTGTTTGTCATTTTTCCGAATTGAGACATTTTCCGAACCAGACATTTTCCGAATCGAAAAATACCATTTTCCGAATGGGAAAAGTGTGTTTTCCGCACCCATACCTTTGAGCCAAATCCGATTCGGAAAACATCTGTTTCCAGATCGGATTTCGCCTCTTTGAGCCGAAATTTTGCAAAATTTTTCCTAAAATCCGACACTTAGCCGTTTTCCAAAATTTTCAAAATCTTAAAGCTAACTGTGTCCCGAGGCGCTCGAGGTATCAGTATTTTCCAATAGTTTTTTTTTTTATTGCCAAGTGATTCAATCAAAGGATATCCTCTTTCAGAGAACGAGATGTCGAAAGAGATTATCGACATCGAGTCCGAAACTCGCCCTCCCGTTCTGGTGATGGGCGAGTACCAGCAATGGAAAAGAAGGATGATCCATTTCCTTGACCTTCTTGACGAGAATCTGATGAAATCCATACGTGAAGGCCCGATCAGACTGACAGTCATCGTAGCCGCAGTTCCACGGACGGACACTTGCCCCGAGCTACCGGAATATGTCGTGGAGAAACCCATAGATATGTACTCCCGTGAACAGATGGCTCGTCATCTCATTGACAAACGGGCACTCACTCTCCTAATAATGGCACTCCCGAATGACATGTACGCCCGAGTTGACAGTCTGACAAATGCTCGGGATGTCTGGCTTAAGATCGAGCAGCAAATGCAAGGCGGCGACACTGCTTTGGAAAGCCAAAAGGAGAGCGCACTGAACGCATATGAAGGATTCAAAGCTCGGGAAAACGAATCCCTAACTGAATCCTATCAACGATTGAACTCGTTTGTCAACGATCTGAGAAGGCTAGGAGTTGAGAAGACCAATGTAACACCCCAAAGCCCAAAGCTATAGGCTGGCCCAATAACTTCGAGTTCAACTAAAAACCATGGTGGAAGTTATTGGTAGCTTATGACTTGAGGCTTATAAGGTGCTAACAACTTCTACTTTCTATCCATGTGGGACGGGTTGTTACAAACTCCCCCACTTGAAATCCTGACGTCCTCGTCAGGCCTACCCAGAATCTTTCTCTCCTTGTCATCGGCGATGTGGGATTCGCCTAAGATGTTACCAACATCCCCCCTCGAGGACTCATCATTCCCGATGAGGTTTGCCCCACCATCCCGATGGTACAAGGATCGGCTCTGATACCATTCTGTAACACCCCAAAGTCCAAAGCTAGGCTGATCCAACAACTTCGAGTTCAACTAAAAACCATGGTGGAAGTTATTGGTAGCCCATGACTTGAGACTTATAAGGTGCTCACAAATACTACTCTCTATCCATGTGGGACGAATTGTTACAAACTCCCCCACTTGAACTCCTGACGTCCTCGTCAGGCCTACCCAGAATCTTTCTCTCCTTGTCATCGGCGATGTGGGATTCGCCTAAGATGTTACCAACATCCCCCCTCGAGGACTCATCATTCCCGATGAGGTTTGCCCCACCATCCCGATGGTACAAGGATCGGCTCTGATACCATTCTGTAACACCCCAAAGCCCAAAGCTATAGGCTGGCCCAATAACTTCGAGTTCAACTAAAAACCATGGTGGAAGTTATTGGTAGCTTATGACTTGAGGCTTATAAGGTGCTAACAACTTCTACTTTCTATCCATGTGGGACGGGTTGTTACAAACTCCCCCACTTGAAATCCTGACGTCCTCGTCAGGCCTACCCAGAATCTTTCTCTCCTTGTCATCGGCGATGTGGGATTCGCCTAAGATGTTACCAACATCCCCCCTCGAGGACTCATCATTCCCGATGAGGTTTGCCCCACCATCCCGATGGTACAAGGATCGGCTCTGATACCATTCTGTAACACCCCAAAGCCCAAAGCAACAGGCTGACCCAATAACTTCGAGTCCAACTAAAAACCATGGTGGAAGTTATTGGTAGCCTATGACTTAAGGCTTATAAGGAGGTCACAATTTCTACTCTCTATCTATGTGGGATGAGTTGTTACAAACTCCCCACTTGAACTCCTGACGTCCTCGTCAGGCCTGCCCAGAATCTTTCTCTCCTTGTCCTCGGCGATGTGGGATTCGCCTAAGATGTTACCAACATCCCCCCTCGAGGACTCATCATACCTGATGAGGTTTGCCCCACCATCCCGATGGTACAAGGATCGGCTCTGATACCATTCTGTAACACCCCAAAGCCCAAAGCTATAGGCTGGCCCAATAACTTCGAGTTCAACTAAAAACCATGGTGGAAGTTATTGGTAGCTTATGACTTGAGGCTTATAAGGTGCTAACAACTTCTACTTTCTATCCATGTGGGACGGGTTGTTACAACCAAGTACGAAGTCAACGTAAAGTTTTTGAAGAATCTGACTCCTGAATGGCAAAACATGGCCATTAACATCCAACTGAGCAGAAATCTGGGAGTAATGGGTTTACACGATTTGTTCAGTATGATGGTTCAACATGAAGAGTTCATTACCGGTGGAAGATCAAAGAACGCTGTTGATCCTCTGGCACTGTCTGATGTGCCCTTTGGAGGACCGAACTCTGCTCCAATTCAACCTATTCAGTACAACAACATGCCTCATCTGTATCATTAAGAAGACTTCAACCAAGAGTTCAACCCGAACTTTGGTCTTGGCATGCAACATCTTGATGGTCCATTGATCATCACTATTTCTGATGAAGAACTCTTCAACGTGAATGAGTCACTTGCCCTAATCTCGCACAATGTGCAAAAGCTGAATGCAAACCGAGGATTCAACAGATCCCGGGGATCAGGATTTCAAGGAGGAAACCGGATGGGGCAAGGCAGGGGAGGACATTATCAGATGGACAGAGCTCAGTTCAGCAACCAAGGAAGAGGAGACTATCAGCAGGGTGACAGGTTTCAGACGTATGATCAGGGAAGATTCCAAAATGAGCAAGGAAGGTACAGAGAAGATCAAGGGAGGTTCAAAGATAACTCCCGAAGAGACAACACGTACTTGGATTATCAAGGAGGTTCGGGATTTCAAGGAAATTGGGGAGGTCAGAATCCCGACTACAACTATCGGGGGAACACAAGGCAGTATGCACCAGAGTCTGGGTACAACAACCATCAAAGGTATGAAAGCGGGTATGGAGGCCGAAATTATGGTGGAAGGCATGATCAAGGACTGGGATACGGAATTGAACAAGAGAGGAACGACCGCTGGTAAGATGAAAGAATGGATCGTGGCAAAGGAAACTACAACGGAGGTGATCAACGGGGAAGCAGCTCCAGGAAAGCTCCAAGAGAAGATCAACCCATTCCAACCGACCAAGGTGGTCAAAGGTCCAGTCAACCCCCAATTCCCATGAACCAAAACTTAGCTCCTCAACAAACCGCAAGTCCCACTACCACTTGCTACAAATGTGGTAAGTTGGGACACTATGCCAAAGACTGCACAGTCAAATACAAGGATGCTGACTACTTTAAGAAAAAGGCTTCCTTGTTAAGGAAAAAGGAGAAGGGGGTTTCCTTGCTTGTAGATGAGGAAAATTGGGTATGCAAGGAAGAGAGCTCGGATGAGGATGACCACATGGTGAAGGGTTTGTACTTGATGGCTGATTTCGAAGGACCGGAAGCTGTTGGTCCTAGCACTTACCAAGACATCGATCCATCTGAGGTATCCACTATTCCTGATATTACTGATACAGTTGCAATGTTAGCAGCTAAAATTTGTGACTTAGAGAGAAATCTCCAATCGGAGAAAACTCTCGTCACGAAATTTAGAATCGACAGTGCCGTCTATAAAAGCTCTCTTGAGGACTTGACTTTAGATTATAACCGTGAGATACTTGAGTCTGGCATTCGAGAGTCAAATTTGTCAAACAAACTATTGTGTCTTCAAAAATCCCATGAGGAACTTAACAGTGACCATGGAGAGCTCACAATCAAATTCCAGTTACTTTCGGAAGAAAGAACTAGATTGTTTTCAAAAATCCAAGAGCTCAAGGACAACAATTTTAAGAGAGGACAATCTGAGCAGACTCTGAGTATTCTCACCCAGCATGCCAACAAAAATCCTTTTTACAAAGCTAAACCCGGCCTAGGACTATCTGAAAATCATGTTTTAGAAAAGGCACCTTCACATCTGTACAACTTTGAGGACATGGCCGCCTCCAAACCAAACCTGCCCTTGTAGGAGGACATGTTACCGAGGAATATGTTAGACAGACCGTCACTTACACCGAAGTAATAAACGGTGAGACCATCACTAGAACCACAAGTCCGTCAAATAGTACCTCAGGTAGTCCACCCACGAGTAGTGATCCGACCAACACCCAGCCTCGTGGGAAGGCATCAAGGCTAGAACCCCTCGTGTAGCTATGCCTCCCATCAACTACACCGACTTGAACACTAGTTATGACACTAGGGAAATGGATTTATCAGAGGAGACCTTAGTTATCCCACCCAAGGATGATTCCACAACTAGGTGTCCCGACCTAGTTAGGCTAGAGAAAGAGGTGTTTGAACTTAGACTGAAAGCCATAGACTTAGATGCCTGTCAACATCAGATTTTGAATCTAAGAGCGATTGTCTCGGAAAAAGACACCTTGGTTCACACCCTGTAAAAGGACTTACTCGAGGCCAATGCCGAGAGAATTAGGCTTTCTTCGGAGTGTGAGACCGCAACCTCTGCCTTTACTGATTTCAAAACCAAGGTTGCGGATCTTCAAACGCGATACATCCTCCAAGACATTCACTTTGAAATTGCAAAAGAAATCTTTTATGATGAAAGGATGATGTATCGGCAATCTTTAACCAACCAAGGAGTGTCAATTTCCATTTTGAGAATGAAAGTTATGGACTTTGAAAACTTTTACTCTCTGGATTCTGATGATGATACGACTTATCATGTTCTTAACCATAGTATGGCGAATCCCAAGCCCAAACCAGACATGGATCCCAATGTTGCGTATGATGTGAAAGTATTTTTAGACGAGGGTGATGATCTTTCTGGTTTGATTCCCAAGAAAAAGAAGTATGTTGTTTTAAAACCTGAGAAGCCTGCAGAGTCACAAGCTTCTGGTTCTGAGAAAAGTAATCCCAAGGGTGCAAAACGTGTTGGTACTGACAAGGATAAGTCAGTTAAGCCACACACACCTAAGGGACTCCAGAACAAGAAATCCAACTCTAACGATGCTTGTGCCTCAGTCAAACCCATCAAAAGTACTTTCGAAGTGGGTGAGACGTCTCGGTTAAAACCTAATCAACCTTTCAATTCCACTAAACCTAATTTTTCAACACCGTCATCTAAAAAAGGTGGCCAATCCATTTCTGTTAAACCATCCTCTAACTCACACCGTGCTTTGAATGCAGATGCGAGGAGGAAAGATGGTGGAAAGAATGTGAAGCCACCAAGAAAGGATCATCAGGAGAGAAACAACACTTTTTCTGCTTTCCCTAAGAAGCGAAGTCCTGGCCGTGCGGGTTTAGGCTATGCTCCACCTAGTGTAGGATTTCATTCGAACATGTCTGTAAATCGTAATCGCAACTTAAGCGATGCTTTTGATACGTTTCGTAATGACATGTGCTTTATGTTTGATAATTTCTTGCGCTATGATGTGACT
Organism: Centaurea solstitialis; assembly: GCA_030169165.1. NCBI lineage: Eukaryota > Viridiplantae > Streptophyta > Magnoliopsida > Asterales > Asteraceae > Centaurea > Centaurea solstitialis. The sequence continues at coordinate 54,047,101 of CM058046.1, read as the reverse complement.
AATTCTTTAAAGGGATTAGTTCTTCAAAATGTATCCAACTATCCCCAATATACTATTGTGTGTATCAACCTAAAAAAATTCCTTTTGTATATATCAAACTTTATTTTTAAGTCTATTATGTGTATTTTTGATACACACAATAGTATATTGGGGGATAGTTGGATACACATAATAGACTCAAAAATAAAGTTTGATATATACAAAATGAATTTTTTTAGGTTGATATACACAATAGTATATTGGGGATAGTTTGATACATTTTGAAGAAGTAATCCCTTCTTTAAATGCTCCTAAGTCTAATGTCAAATCTCGAAAGAGAAGGGGAAGAAAAAGAGGAAAAGCTAAATCCTCTTCGTCAGTGGAGTCCCCTACGCCTAACGAGAAATCCAAAAAGCGGACTGCACCGACTGTTTCATCTATCTCTAACCCAAAGGAACACATTTGGCAATGGGTACCTAAACAAGCTTAATCTGTCTTGCAGGTCAGTCATGTGTGGTACTTTGATTCTGGAGCTTATAGACACATGACTAGTTAGAGATCCTTCCTTTTCGACTATGTTGAAAGGTTTGAGGGATATATTAAAACTGCGGACAAGACACCGAAGCCGATGTTGGGTTATGGGAAAATCACGGACGGAAGGTACATCATTAAGGATGTACGGTATGTCGAGGGATTAGGGTACAATATGTTCAGCTCCAGTCAGTTCTGTGACAATGGATACTGGGTGAAGCAATTTCAATATGGAAGTGATATGAGTGATGAAGACAACAATGCCACACTCAGTGCACGGAGAAACGACAATCTTTATTCCACTATCTTCCATTCAATCCCTCAGACACACCCTCAGTTTGAAGCACTCTCTCATCCGATGAATGCAATCTGTCTGCTCTCTAAGGCGTCCAAGGAGGATAGTTGGTTATGGCACCAAAGGCTTTGCCATCAGAACTTTATGGACATGAACAAGTTGGTTTCAAAAAGCCTGGTCAAGGGATTATCGGAGACTCGTCTTTCTAAGGATACTCTATGTCCAGGTTGTGAAAAAGAAAAGATGAAAAGAAGCTCCCATCCTCCGAGAATAGATACAAACAGTAAAAGTCCCCTTGACATGATACACATGGATCTGTGTGGACCGATGAGAGTTGAGAGCCTGGCCAGAAAGAAGTATATGTTGGTTCTCGTTGTCGAATTCTCAAGGTTCACCTGGCTTGAATTTCTCCGAGCCAACTCTGATGTTGCCGATCGAATCATTGCCTTCATCAAGCGGATTCAAGTTCTCTTGGGTCGCCGGGTGAAGAAGTTACGAAGTGACAATGGTACCGAGTTTCGCAATGCCAAGCTACAATCCTTTCTTGAAGATGTGGAAATCTCTCACAACTTCTCTGCCGTGCGCACTCCTCAGCAAAATGGAGTTGTAGAAAAGAAGCACCGGATGGTAGTCGAAGCAGCTCGATCCATGATGTCTAATTCAGGCATTCCTCAACAATTCTGGGCTGAAGCCGTCTCAACAGCATGCTACACGCAGAATCGGACTTTGATCGTTAAGTGGACCGGTAAAACCGCCTACGAGATGGTCGAGCAGCGTAAGCCAAACATCGATTACTTTAGAGTTTTTGGATGTAAATGCTATGTTTTAAATGACCGAGATGATTTGGGAAAGTTTGAACCTAAGTCTGATGAGTCTATCTTCATTGGATACTCACATAACTGAAAGACTTATCGGGTTTTCAACAAACGGACCCGAACCATCTTGGAAAGCTCAAATGTTGACTTTTCTGAAACCGAAACTTATTCTGATGCAAGTCCTAGTAATCTGAATGCCTTATTGCCCGAACTGTCCACCGCACCACCGAGCACAGATTCTGCTACTAACTCTTTTGCTTCAGACTTTATAGACCTCGCAGATTACGATCTACTTATTCTCACGGGTCCGATTGTAGTACCTGCTCATGCTGGTTCAACCACTACTTCTGTGTCATATGATGCCTTCATGACAGAGTCATCATCCAGCACTTCAACAAATTCAGTGACACCAGAGTCAGCGGTCTCTCCCCCTAAAACTTCATCTGCTGCCTCACCGGAACCTGTCCGAGAACAGACACCACACCCTGTTCTTGCACCAATACCGGAAGACGCTCCGCTACCTTCACCAATCTCAGCTCAAAGAACCTATGCTCAGGTAGTGCGCGAGCCCCGATTGGAGGCAGCGCCGCAGACTAATCTGGAAGAAGGATCATCTAGTGGGAACCAGGAAGAGGTCTTGGCAGTGCATGATGAGAACGACGCATCCAACAATCAACAAGCCTACGTCACTTTTCCACACTCAAGAAAGTGGACAAGAGACCATCCCCCCTCCCAGATCATCGGGAGTCCCTCACAACCTGTCAAGACGCAATCTTCAAAGAATGTCGGAAACCTGATTTTATTCGGCGGGTTCCTAAGTGACTTTGAACCTTCGGATGTTTCGCAAGCTCTTTCCGATCCCGACTGGGTTTTAGCAATGCAACAAGAGCTAGCGGAATTCAAGAGAAACAAGGTATGGCGCTTGGTGACCAGACCGCGGGGAAAATCCATAATCGGCCTGAAGTGGATATTCCGGAACAAGAAAGACGAAAACGACCTCATTATCCGGAACAAGACTCGATTGGTCGCAAAAGGTTATCGCTAGCAAGAGGGTATTGATTACGATGAGACGTTTGCGCCCGTGGCTCGGATCGAGGCCATACGGATCTTCCTTGCGTATGCCGCACACAAGAACATGACGGTATATCAGATGGATGTCAAGTGTGCCTTCTTGAACGGAGTCCTTCAAGAAGAGGTGTATGTCGAGCAACCGGAAGGATTCGTGGATCCCAGATATCCAAATCATGTGTACGTGTTGGATAAGGCGCTTTACGGTCTCAAGCAAGCTCCTAGGGCATGGTACGAAACTCTCACTGACTACTTGCTAGGAGTTGGCTACAAGAAAGGTACAATCGATCCCACTTTGTTTCTTCGGAGATCAGGTAGTGACTTAATCATAGTTCAGATATACGTGGATGACATTATCTTTGCATCTACGAAGCCTGAGATGTGCCAAGAGTTTGAAAACACCATGAAATCCCAATTTAAAATGAGCATGATGGGCGAGTTGACGTTCTTTATAGGACTTCAAGTTCGACAACGCCCTGATGGCATTTTTATAAATCAATCAAAATATGTTCATGATTTATTAAAACGTTTTGATTTCGGTGGTTCAAACTCTGCGGCAACACCAATGCCCAAAAATTTTCAACTAAACGCTGATTCTTCTGGTAAACCGGTTGACAAGAAGACTTATCGGGCAATTATTGGTTCCCTTTTATATCTCACGGCTAGCAGACCCGACATTGTATTCTCCACGGGTGTCTGCGCTCGTTTTTAGTGTGATCCTCATGATTCACACTTGTCTGCAGTCAAAAGAATTCTTAGGTACCTGAAAGGCACACTGGATTTTGCCCTTTGGTACCCAAAGGATTCTGGTTTTGAACTAATAGCATATACAGACTCAGACCATGCAGGTTGCAAGCTTAACCGAAAGAGCACTTCCGGTGCCTGTCAATTTCTTGGAGACATGTTGCTGAGTTGGTCATCCCGAAAACAGAATTGCGTATCTCTATCCACTGCGGAGGCAGAATATGTGGCCGCCGCCTGCTGTTGCTCGCATGTTCTGTGGATTAAAACCCAACTTGCTGACTTTGGATACACAATGCAGAGGATTCCCATTTACTGTGACTCCAAGAGTGCGATTCAAATCACGGCAAATCCGGTTCAACATTCTCGGACGAAACATATCGACATCCGATATCGTTTTATGAAAGACCACGTCAAGAAAGGTAATATTGAACTGTACTTTGTAGAAAGTGACTATCAGCTCGCTGATTTGTTCACTAAGCCGTTCGATGAGAAGCGTCACTTCTTTATCCTAAGTAAGTTGGGAATGCTAGACCTCCCTTCCTAAGGTCTAGGGAGAGTCGGGAATTTAGATAATGTATGCATGTGTGTAAGGGGAGTCTTTGAATGTTTGCATGAATCGAGGGGGAGTGTCGTATCTTTATTTGCTTGTTATGCTAACGTTCTCGGATCCACAATACCTTGGATACCCTTTTGTACTTATTTTGGTAGGTGTGGATACTCACAACGACTTCTGGTTAATTCAGATCAGAACTCGCACAAAACCCAGTTGAGACACACCAGGTAAGTCTCTTTGCTCGAGGATCGATAGTTGAACTTGTAAATTTTGCAAACTTGAAAGTTCAGGGGGTGGTAGAGTACATGTTTTGAACTTACAAGTTCGGGGACTAACTTTGCCACTTTCTGAATTTTATGTTCAGGGACTAGCTTTGCAGTTTTGTGAAACTTAAGTCCAGGGTCCGTTTTGAAATTTTCTTAAACTACAAGTTCAGGGACTTGTTTGTAAGTTTCTTGAAACTTCAAGTCCAGGGGTTATTTTTGCCAATTGGTGAAAGTCGGGTTAAGAGAGCCAAAAAGAGAGAACCAAACAGTATTTTACGAGCCAAACGTAGTGTAATTCGGTAAAAATATAAATACCGAATTCAGAGTTTTATTTTTCACACTTTCAAAAATCTTCAACTTTTCTCTCTGAACTCACCCGGTAACCACCTCCCGCAACCGATCTCGAAGTCGCTCGTTTTTGCTCCGTTCTCGAATCCGATTACATATCTGCAATCCTGTTACAAGGTTTTTTGCTCGTTTTATTTTCTAAGTGTTAAATGGTTTCCCGATTCGGAAAACATGTTTTCCGAATCGGAAAACTTACCTTTGTATGCATGATCTTTTTCCGACTCGGAAAATACGAAATACCCACTTTTGGGTTTTCGAGGTTTTCCGACTCGCGCTTAGTCGAGGGTATAGTCAATTTTCCTTAAGTGTTTGAAAATCTAGTGAGATTCGGAAAATGCGCTTTTCCGAATCGGACTATCTCATTTTCCGATTCGGAAAATGACATAATCCGAATCGGATTTTAGCATGTCCCCATCTCACCAATTTTCAACACTTAGCATTTTTCAGGACATCTACTAACTTAGAACTTCGTTTTGTTTTGACAGAAATGGCTCGTCAACAAAACTCTCCACCCTCGCCGATCAACAATGCTGTTGATCGCGCGCTGATCACTCGGAATCAACTTCGCCCGATCATACAGAACAACGAATTCGTCGACCTGATGAACGTCGTTGTTCAAGACGACGTCGTGTTGGAGATCCTCAAGGTACACCCGGTGGCCTACGCGATGCAGACCACCGTAGACGTGCCCCTCATCTATGTGCAGCAGTTCTGGTCTACCTCTCGAGTAGAGACCAAAGACGACGTACTGACCCTCGTGGCACGCGTCGACCAGACCGAGATGACGGTCACTCTGGAGGACCTTAGGCGAATCCTCCACCTACCTGCTGCTACTCCCGAGGCTCCGTTTGAGCCACTTGTATCCAGCCCCGAACTCTTCAGCGAGATTCTCACTCTCGGGGTCTCGGCGAACCCAACTCAGAGGCTCAATGGCATCTCTCACGTCACTCAAGGGATGCTGCCTCCAATCTGGTTCACGGTCTTCAACCTCCTGAATCGATCCTGTCATCGAAGACTCACGGTGTCGACCGGGCATCCACTCACACGTGGCAAGTCATCCACTCTATCGCCTACGGGAGGCGAATAGACGTCACGCATCAACTGTGGCTAGACATTGTCAACGACGTAGTGCAAAGACCAGCGCGGACTCGTCACTCACCCATCCCTTGGATGAGGTTTATCAGCCTCATGATCCGTGACCACATGGATCGCAATCAGACTGTCCGTCGCCGATCTGGTCATCCGCGCTTCCAAAGCAAACAGATCAACCGGATGAACCGACGCAACTTGAAGCCATGACAGGTGGAGATGCCGATCCCGGAGAATGTGTTGGACATGGCGGACCGTAGGGCAACATGTGTAGGTATGTACCGAATTTTTATAAGCTTAGAAGCCGCGTCCACGGACTCCTCAGAACCGATGAGACCTACCCTGGACGCGCGACCCGTCCCTCCTAGAAGCCGTGCCACCGGCACGGCGGGCCAAAGCTCCAGTGGGGGAGCTTCTGGCTCGGGCGTGATGAGAGTTGACATCAGGGGAGAAGCGGGTAGAATAGTCGGGACGTCCGCCACTCCACACATCGAAGGAGCTGAAGCTTACCAAAGGGCAGTTTAGCACCAAGCTCGTCGTGCCCGCACGCTAACTTACGTTGAGGAATCAACTCACGTCCTCCCAGAACCAGATATCATGCTAGGCTACCGAGTCAAGCAATACACCGGGGTACTTCATCAATCCCCCCAGGCCTCTACATCCGACGAATGCCGAACGTCGTCGCCACCGCAACACACCGAACAAGCTGGTGAGGAAGGGGAAGCTTCCCCACAAGAACAAGTACACTTACCCCCACCACCACAAGCGGCCATGGCTCCTCGCCAAACGGGCGAACCTTCAGGCGATCCTTCCGGAGACGACTCCGACGGTCACGAGTCTTTCGGTCACACTCCTTTTGACCTTCGTGAGGATGACGACGAGGACGACGACGAGGCCACCGAATCAGAGAAGGTAGATTACGGCTCCAACAAAGAGTTCACGGAGTCAGCACCGGTGAAGGGCGAGAAGGCCCAACAGATTGATGATGACGAGGCTACTTCCTCGTTCAACGATGATAGATTATCAAACGATCTCAATCTTGGTGGAGATCTGCTTTCAGACGACCGAACCGTCGGTCAGGAAGAAGAAGGTGATGAAGCTGTTCAGACTGGCTGGGGTGAAGGTAGTGGTGATGAGGGTGAAAGAGAGGGTCTTGAAAAAGAGACCGAAGACGAAGAGGTCCGATTAGATGAGCCTTGGCCACAAATCCAGGAGGCGGTCGAAGAAGAAGAGACGCATAGGAGTTTAGATCTGGCTGTCCCCCTTAGCCCGCGTCCATCCCACACAGAGGCGACCCACAACGAGACCGGGCAGCTTATGCTATCTGGTCAAGACGCTAGCAGCCGACTAGCGCATTTGCACACTCCTGCCAGTCACTCGACCATCTCTCAACAGATGGTCGTTTCAGTTTCTCTTGGGGAATTAGCACAACTTCCACTGGCCACTCATTTGGAGTCGGCCGGTGTTGAGCAAAGAGAGGCCCTGCCTCACCTCTAGACTTCTTTGAGTGCACATCGAGTCATAGAACCATTTCCAGGGACTTATGTTATCCCTTCAATCTCTAGGACACGATCGTGGGTTACTCAAGCAGAGATCCCTCGGGACTCTGCCAGAACGGAGGTAGTAGGTGCGTCCGAAGACGCCCTTCGAGGATCCTCCGGAAGTCCTGCCATGGTCAACATAACGACAGCGGTGCAAACAGGCCGAGAGAGTACCTCTATAGGTCACTTCTCGTCAATCGGAGCTCACGAAGCACTGGGAGTTGTACCACTGGGACCGGGTCCGACAAACTCGAGCAAAGTCTCTAAAGATGCTCACGCAACACCGAGACTTTAAGGTCTGACGGATTCGGGTGGAATCCCTAAAATCACCCAAGTAACACCGGGATTTCAAGGTCTGACGGATTCGGACGACATCCTTAAAGTCGTCCAATCAAGACTACAGAGCATGGAGGAGGCCAATGCGGCCAGAGATCTGAGGGTCGAGGCACTAGAGAAAGCCTTGGCCGAGACAGAGCGAAAGAGAAGAGAAGATCTAGAGGCATCCCGGAAGCAACAAGAAGACCGGGATCGGGAGCTCTATGAGATCAAGCGAAAGTTGAAGGGCAAGCATGTGGAGGACGCCCCGACAACCGAAGCTCCGACTCCCCGCCAATCCGAAGATGTCCTCCGTCTCGCTCCTCCGACCTCGGGCAACTTACCTGACATTCCTGGGTATGTCACGGAGGTGGAACATGCCACCATGATCTCTTCGTACACCACTCAGAACAACCGTCTATCCGCCCAGCTCAGAAAGAGAGATGCACAGATCGAGATGCTCTAGCGGCGCATTAGGGAACTAGAGGCTGCGTGTCGGTCTCCGGCTCAGCCTTCCAAAAGGAGGCATGATGACCCTGACGACTCGGCTCCGGGTCCTCATGAGGGGGAGGTGCAAGCTACCGAAAGGCTTCGCATCGACTTCCCTCCAGCCTCTGGTTCCGGTTCCTACTCTGCTCCAGCTACCACCACTACTCTATCGAGTGCTCCATCAGAGTCTGCCGCCATTCCGTATGAAGATTCAGATACGGAGACTCTTGATGTCGAAGGCTGGCACTACGAGTCGATCCCGCTAGACGAGGTGATTCAGTTCCCTCATGAGAAGACTACGGTTGATGTCGATATTGTCCCTGCAGAGTCGGCGCCAACGGATCCGAACGAGCTACAAATTCCGGAGGAAGCTCGAAAGATCCTTAGGTCGCTTGCTCAGAGCTTAAGGATCTACAAGAAAGGGGATGAAATTGCGAGGGACAACGACTACAACATTTTTCTCTCTACGGTCGACTTTCCCACTTCCGACGCGCCACACACGATCACAACCTCCGCTCCTGATTCTCCAGCTCCAACAGTCATCCAGCTAAACTGGAACCACTCGGTCATCTTCCAACCGTTTCTCGAGGAATCCTTCTCAAGGATCTATCAGCAGGAAAAGCTCCACGTATGGTCCCGAAAGGTGTACTTCGGGATCTCACGCTTCAAGAAGCTTAGACGAAGAACAGCTTGCGTCCACCAGAGGGTATGCAACTGGTCGACTCACGGAAAGCAACGGATTCGGCGTCGATTCACGAAGGTAACTACGGTGCGCCCTTACAAGCATGGGCACCAACTCTTCCTTGAATTCGACGTCCGGATGTATGGCACTGGCGTACCCGCTGGAGAGTTGCAAGATTGGACGTTTACCGAAGCTGACTTGGATCGGATTCATCTCGAAGACCTCCTCGCTCTCATCAAGTACTTGCAAGGGCCGATCCTCCACCCCAAGTACTATCCCGACGGCCTAGAAGTATTGAAGAAATATGTCCATCACACAATCACACTTGCGCGTGTGACGGACTATCAGTTAGCCATCGAGAGCCGCCAACCCAAGGTCAACCTGCTGCGTCCGAACCTTCAAGTGCCTGCGATCATATCCTATCATCTATACCTTCCTTCCAGAGTACCTGAGCACGGGGTCGTCTACCTAACCCGAAAGAAGAAAGAGCGCAAGTTCATGCGTTTCAGCGAGCTTGCCCAGTTTTGTGATGGTACCCTGCTCTATGTGTACAACGGGCTGAAGAGCAGGCTTTTGATAGATCAGATCCCGCCAACAAAGCACAATGACGAGAAATCGAAGATCTTGGAGGCGATGAGATTGATAAAGGAGAAGCTGTAAGAGAGATTCATGTACCGAAGAGTGGAAGCTGCAATGAGGATGCGAGCTAGGATGATTGGAGATTGGGAGGAGTTCCTTCAACTGGCGAAGTGGGAAGCTGCCACCACCCTTCTGACTTCTTCCCAAAGCGGGAGATTGTTAGACCTTCAGTGTTGTGAAGAGTCAGAAGTTTATCTTTACATGCTTTCAGTACTGTAATTTCCTTTCTTTTGAACAGTTAGTTTGTTTGTTTGCCCTTTGTGAGAAGTCTTAAACTTCGGGGGCCAGTTATGTCATTTTATCATTCTCTTATACTACTAATAGTATGAGATTGTTAGGGTTTATGTAATGCTTTTTCTATCAGTTTTTGGTGCAACTCCTTGAAATATCACATTTAACCATTGAAGCATTCATCAAGAGATTTAAGTGTGTTCAATCTTTCTTCTTGATTTCATTCCATCTTGTTCTCATAGCTTTTAGGGACAAACAAGGACTGGTGGGAGGACTACTCGTGGTACTGTTAGATGGACTTGTGGTTCTAGTGATGGTCTCACCGTTAATTACTTTGGTGTAGGTGATAGTCTGTCTAACGTACTCCTCGGTAATGTGTCCTCCTATAAAGGCTGGCTTAGGCTTGAAGCGACCATATCCTCAAAGTTGTACAGATTTGAAGGTGCTTTTTCCAAAACATGATTTTTGGCAAGTCCTAGTCCGGGTCTAGCTTTGTAAAAAGGATTTTTGTTGGCATGCTTGGTGAGGATACCTAGAGTCTGTTCAGATTGTCCTCGTTTGAAATTGTTGTCCTCGAGCTCTTGGATTTTTGAGAAAAGTCTAGTTCTTTCTTCAGAAAGTAACTGAAATTTGATTGTGAGCTCTCCATGGTTACTGTTAAGTTCCTCATGGGATTTTTGAAGGGACAACAATTTACTTGACAAATTTGACTCTCTAACGCCAGACTCAAATACCTCTCGATTATAATTCAACGTCAAGTCCTTGAGAGAGGTTTTGTAAACAGCATTGTCGATTCTAAATTTCATGACGAGAGTTCTTTCCGATTGGAGATCTCTCTCTAAGTCACAAATTTTAGCTTTTAACAGTGAGATTGTATCAGTTATATCAGGGATAGAGGATACCTCAGAAGCTTCGATGTCTTGGTAAGTGCTAGGACCAACACTATCCGGTCCTTCAAAGTCTGCCATCAAGCAGGGTCCTTTCACCAACTGATCTTCCTCATCCGAGCTCTCTTCTTCGCAAACCCAGTTTTCCTCCTCTACCAGCAAAGCAACCCCTTTTTCTCTCTTCCTTAACAAGGCAGCCTTTTTCTCAAAGTAAGCTGCATCCTTGTATTTCACTGTGCAGTCCTTGGCATAGTGTTCCTATTTGCCACACTTGAAGCAGGTGGTTGTTGGACTTGGGGCTTGTGGAGGAGTGGGATTTTGGATGATGGCTTTCTGTGGCTGACTTGACTTCTGACCACCTTGGTCAACGGGGATTGGATGATCTTCCCTCAGAGCTTGTCTGTTAGAGCTGCTTCATCGTTGATCTTGCCTGTGATGGTCACCTCCATTGAAATTCCCCTTACCACGCTCAATCCTTTCATCAGACCAACGGTCATTTCTTCCTTGCTCATACCCATACTCAGATCCTTGCTCGTATCTTCCACCTGCATGTCTGCCTCCAAATCCGCTCTCGTATCCTTGCCGGTTGTATCCTGATTCTAGAACATACTGTCTGGAATTTTCCCGATAGTTGTAGTCGAGATTCTGTCCGCTCCAATTACCCCGAAAGTTGGAACCTCCTTGATAGTCTAAGTAAGTACTATCATGTCGAGAATTATCTCTGAACCTTCCTTGATCGTCTCTGAACCTTCCTTGTTCGTTTCTTCCTTGATCATATGACCGATACCGTTCTCCCTGTTGATAACCTCCTCTTCCTTGCTCGCTGAACTGAAATCTGCCCGAAGAATGATGTCCCCCTCTACTTTGACCAATTCGGTTTCCGCCTTGAAACCCTAATCCTCGAGAACTAGTAAATCCTCGGTTTGCATTCAACCTTTGCACGTTGTGGGAGATCAAGGAGAGGGATTCGTTCATGTTGAAGAGTTCTTCATTCGAGATTTTAATGATCATGGGGTTATCCGGGTGTTGTATGCCTTGATTGAAGTTCGGATTGAACTCGTGGTTGAAATCTTTCGGATGATGTGGAAGAGGAAAGTTGTTGTACGAGGTTGGTTGAATTGGAGCAGAGTTGGGTCCTCCAAAGGGCACAGTAGAGAGTGCCAGAGGATCAATTCCCTTTTTCGATCTACCACTAGTGATGTATTCCTCGTGTTGTACCATCAAGCTGAAGAGATCATTCAGTCCCTTAGCTCCCAGATTTATGCTCAGTTGGATGTTGATGGCCATGTTTTGCCATTCTTGTGTCAGATTTTTCAGAAACTTGACATTGACCTCGTACTTGGTCTTTTCTACTCCCACTCTCCGCAAATCATTGACAAACGAGTTCAAACGTTGGTAGACTCTGTTAGGGATTCGTTCTCTCGAGCTCTGAATCCTTCATAGGCATTCAATGCACTCTCCTTCTGGCTTTCCAAGGCCGTGTCTCCGCGTTACATCTGTTGTTCAATATCTAGCCACACATCCCTTGCGTTCGTCAAACTGTCCACTCGGGCATACATGTCGTTAGGGAGTGCCATGATAAGGAGGGTGAGAGCACGCTTGTCAATGAGATGACACTCTATCTATTCTGGAGAGTACATGTCAATTGGTTTCTCCACAACGTAAGCTGGTAAAGCTGGGCAGGTATCCGTGCGTGGAACTGCTGCGACGGTGACGGTAGGTCTGATCGGGCCCTCACGGATGGACTTCATGAGGTTTTCGTCAAGAAGGTCGAGGAAGTGGATCATCCGACGTTTCCACTGCTGGTACTCGCCCATCACAAGTACTGGCGGGCGAGTTTCTGACCCAATGCCGATGATTTCTTTCGACATCTTGATCTCTTAAGAGGATCTCCTTCGATTAGATAACTTGGTTTAAAAAATAAATTTGAAAAACACTGATGCTTCGAGCGCTTCGTGACACAAATAGCTTGAAAAAGTTAAGATTTTCGAAAAACGGCTAAGTGTCGGATTTGAGACGAAAATTGAAAATTTTCGGGCTCAAAGAGGCGAAATCCGACTCGGAAACTGATGTTTTCCGATTCGGATTTGGCTCAAGAAGATCAATTCGGAAAACGAGATTTGATGAAAACAAAGGAGCAAAACCCCAACTAGGGAAGCCGATCCTCCAATTCGGAAAACTAGGTTTTCCGATTCGGAAAATGGGTAGAGTCCGACTCGGGAAAAAGGACAATTTCCGAGTCGGAAAATTTGAACAGATAATCAGCTCAAGTAATCCGATTCGGAAAACTGGTCCAGAAACTCCGAAAAATGCTCAAAAAGTCGACCAAAACACTTGAAGAATCAGTGTTAAGAGCTCCAATTGATGTAAAACTTTGATAGAAACCTTAAGGAACCTCTTAACACTTAAAAACAATCCTTTAAGTGATCTTTTTGGATCAAAATGACCCAAAAAGTTTGAAAAAAAATTTCAAAAAGTTTGCAAAAATCACAAAAAGAACCAAGGATCTAACAACGGATCAGCTCTGATACCAATTGTTTGTCCATAAACAATAAGAGAATCAAGATGGAATCAAATACATTGTTAAAAGATAAGAATCAAAATATAAGATCAACAATGGAATTCTTCAAAGTTGTATTTCAATAATAGATGATGGTATTCTCCAAAAAGCATTAAACAAGCATTAAAACATAAACCCTAAACCTCACTTCCTATTTATAGGAGGATAGGAGAATGAGGTAATTACACAAGAGGCCCTTGGAGTTTAAGACTCCACAAAGAGGGCAAACAAACCTAACAAAGTTAATTGAAATTAAACAACTAAACAGGAAATAAACGGATAGGCCCTTGACTTCTTCACAACCAAACGAGGGTCTAACACACAGGTTATTTTGTACTATGCTCGCCCACTCGCACCGACCCACGCGCCTTGTCGGCAAGTGTACTACACTCGCTTTTTCTTGTTTAGTACAAAATCACATGTGATTTACATGGTTCATTTGTTCTTGCAAATTGGATTGTTCTTGTATGAACCTCCCTCTAGAATTATATATATATATATAGGGAGGTTCAAACGAGAAACATATCAATTCAAGAAAACATGAGGAACAATCTTAGCCACTTATCTCGGTCAACAAAGGCGGCTTTGACCGCCCCCCCCCCCCCCTTCATAATCTTTATCTTCCCATGAATCGCATCAATCATTCGTGATCATGTCCACCGTAACTGTGAGATGAGTGGCTGAGATTGCTCCTGACGTTCTCTTAAATTGACATGCTTTTCGTTTGAATCTTCCCCTATATATATACAGGGAGGTTCATTTGTAAACCAACAAAAGGTTGTAAATCGTGTAAACCAATCCACACCATTGATTTTCAAAAACGTTTCCATATTTCACATTTCCATATTTCTAAAATCATTGACTTACCATATATTTCAGATTTTCATATTTTCTATGATTCATATCCTTCTTTGATTTTTTTATCAATGGTGTGCATTGGTTTAGACGGTTTACAACATTTTATTGGTTTACAAATGAACCTTCCCCCCCCCCCCTCTCTCTCTCTCTATATATATATATATATATATATAGAAAAAGAATCACGCAAGAATGAAATCATTTTAAGATAATACGAGAATGATTCTTAGCCACCCATTTTTATATTTCAAATACATTACCCATACCACCTCCATCGCCACCCACTTCCCCCACCTCCACCTCCGCTGCCGCCGTTGCCACCGTTGCCTGCATCGCCACCGCCTCTACCACCAGCAAGACCACCACCACCACCACCACCCACACCACCTATGCTGCCACCACCACCACCACCACCCATACCACACAACACCACAGGCACCACCACGAGAACCTCCAGCACCACCACGAGCACCACCGACTGTTGGGAACCGAAGGCACTTACGGTGCGCAGCGGATAACAAAACGATTCCCAAACCCGGACCCATCTTAAACCCTAACAGACACAATCAAAGTAGGTTTAGCAATTTTTACCTTTTGCGAGTAGACTTCCGGAAAGCTGGCAGGGGTTACACCGCTACTGACACCACGCGAGAAGGTTGCTAGACCACCACCGAGGATTACCCGAAAAACAAATACGAACCTCCTTCTCTTGGAAATTCGGCGCCGGTTTTTAGGGGAGAGAGAGAGAGAGTTTTTCTGAGTTGTAGGTTTAAAACTGAATTGTTATGTTATCTGATAAACCCTTAACCCTTTATTTATATGGATAAAACTTGGCAGAGTTTTATTCCATATAAGATTCTTTGGTAATTATCTCCAAATATAATTTCCATAATTAATTCAACTAATTAATATATAAATAGTTTAACTAACTATTTATTTTAACTCTCTCATTAAATAATTAATAATCAATTAATTATTTCTCATATAATCCAAATATTCTCATTTTTGGCGTGCAGCGGTGTGACCTACTACTGTCTTATAACATTGGACACGGTAAACCCTGTTACTATCTTGCACATAATCCTAACAGACTCCCACTTGTGCCAGACTAGTAACTGTACTGTTACCATTAGCCTAAGGAGGTCCCTAGCCAGACACTTAGGTTAACCAGGTTATAAGATCTCTTACATCCAGAGATACAATTCAGGTTTGAATTTGTACACAGGTTCATTCCTTTTGCACACGATATTTCTAAAGTGTTTTAAGACATGGAGTGGAGGATTCATTTCTTAAAATCAAGTATTTCTTGACTCTGATTCCGATTGCCTGTAGTAACGGATATTACTAAATAACACCTGTTATTCTATCCGAGCGTGGCCACGCGTTTTCTGCCAATCTTAATCGTCAAGGGACCCGGAAATATCTCTCTTTTGAAAGAGGTGCAAATTCCTTCTTGACTACTTGCATTTGGATCCACGGCTTCCGCTGCATCTAGTCACGTCCCGTATGGCCGCCCTGTTACGGTGCAGCGTTAGTGCGTGCTAAGAGTACAGTAGTCCTCGCGTTCCCAAACCAAGTATCTCAGGTCTAAGGACAACCTATCAAGTCAGTGCTTATAACTGAGGCTCCATGAAGCAGACTTGATAACTGGTCACTTCCAATACCCAAACACTCTGATGAGTACCTATAAATACTTGGTCACATCACTTGTGCTTTTATTCTTTACTTTGAATAAATCATCAAGTATTTATAATAGCGTTAAACTCCCTATTGAAATTCCCATTTCAATAAGTGGCTACGGAAATTTAGATTTTCATACAAAACTTTGTAAAATCATGGATACGTTTAAATATGCGAAAAATAGTTAATTTAGAACAATCATGAAAATAAAACCTCCATTTATTTCCAACACACTGTGAAATAAACACTTTACATGATTATATTGTTTCTAAATTAAACTATAGTGATAATTAATAAACTAAGAACTAGCTACTGGCTTCCAGGTACTGCATCCCAATGGAATTCGCATGTGCCTCATGCTTCACCCTTGCTAGTGGCTTTGTCAACGGATCTGCGACATTGTCTTCTGTTGGAATCTTGCATATTCTCATATCTCCTCTTCCAATGATCTCTCGGATGAGGTGATACTTCCTGAGCACGTGTCTTGACTTGTGATGCTCTCTAGGTTCCTTTGCTTGCGCCACGGCTCCCGAGTTATCACAGAATATATCGATCGGTCTCGAGATACTGGAAACCACTCTGAGATCCGATAGAAAATTCCTTAGCCAGACAGCTTCCTTTGCCGCATCAGATGCTGCAATGTACTCTGCTTCTGTAGTTGAATCTGCAATTGTGTCCTGCTTCGAGCTCTTCCATGAGATCGCACCTCCGTTTAGGGTAAAGACGTACCCTGACTGTGACCTGAAGTCATCTCTGTCGGTCTGGAAACTAGCGTCAGAGTATCCGGTGACACTAATTTCATCCTCAGAACCTCCAAAGACCAAGAACATTTCTTTCGTTCTTCTCAGATATTTAAGAATGTTCTTGACAGCCACCCAATGGGGTTCACGCGGATTCTGTTGGTATCTGCTCGTAACACTTACTGAGTAAGCAACATCGGGCCTAGTACACAGCATGGCATACATAATCGATCCAATTTCAGAAGCATATGGGACCGATTTCATATTGTCCTGATCTTGACTAGAAACAGGACACTGTGTTTTACTTAACACTATGCCATGTTGCATCGGGATAAATCCTTTCTTGGATTCATCCATCCTGAATTTCTTCAGGATTTTATCGATATACGTACTTTGGCTAAGCCCGATAAGCCGCTTAGATCTATTTCTGTAGATCTTTATACCAAGTATATAAGCGGCTTCTCCAAGGTCTTTCATCTGGAAACATTTGCTTAACCAACTCTTAACACTCTGTAAAGTTGGTACATCGTTTCCTATGAGTAGAATGTCATCTACGTATAAGACCAAGAAGGTTACTATGCTCCCACTGAACTTAGTGTAGACACACGGCTCGAACTCACTTTTGGTAAAACCAAACTCTTTGATTCGCTCATCAAAGTGTAAGTTCCAGCTTCGAGATGCTTGCTTCAATCCATAAATGGATTTTAGCAGCTTACACACTTTATTAGGATTCTTAGGATCTTCAAACCCTTCTGGTTGTTCCATATAGACGTCTTCTGTTAACTTTCCATTCAGAAAGGCTGTCTTGACGTCCATTTGCCAAATCTCGTAGTTAAAGTACGCTGAGATGGCCATAAGAATCCTAATTGACTTTAACATGGCCGCTGGTGAAAAGGTTTCATCATAGTCAATACCATGAGTTTGCGTGAATCCTTTTGCGACCAGTCTGGCCTTGAAGGTGTGTACATTTCCATCCATGTCGGTTTTCTTCTTGAAAACCCATTTGCGCCCAACAGCCTTACAGTGTTGTGGCAAATCAGTCAACTCCCAAACTTGGTTGTCGTACATGGATTGCATCTCGGCCTTCATGGCTTCCTGCCATTGTTCAGACTCACTGCCTGACACAGCTTCTCCATAGGATGTTGGTTCATTTAAGTCTCCGCTATCTTGAGAGACTAGGAACCCAAGATACCTATCTGGTTCTTGTCTTACCCTACTGGATCTGCGAAGGTCCTGTGTTTGCACTTCCTCAATCGGTTCTGATTGAGGTTCAACATTGTTATGTTGAATTTGTGGCTCAACAAATGATGCAGTGTTTTCTTCGTCTACTACCTGTAGATCTACATCCTTTCTGGTGTTCTCTAGACTGAGAAACTTTTCTTCCAGAAATTTTCCATTTCGAGCAACAAAAACTTTGTTCTCTTCAGGGTTGTAGAAATAGTATCCCACGGTGGTCTTGGGATATCCAACGAAGAAACACTTGTCGGATTTGGGTTTGAGTTTCTCTGAGGTGGGTCGTTTGACGTAAACCTCACAACCCCAAATTTTCAGAAAAGATATGTTGGGTTTCTTACCCTTCCATAACTCGTATGGAGTCTTTTCTACCGACTTTGTTGGCGCTTTGTTCAGTATGTGTGCTGCTGTTTCGAGCGCATGTCCCCAGAATGATATTGGCAGCGTAGAGTGACACATCATCGTTCGTACCATATCTAGTAAGGTACGATTTCTCCTTTCTGATACACCATTCATCTGAGGTGTATACGGAGGTGTGAGTTGGGATACGATCCCACACTCTATTAGATGATTGTCAAACTCGTCACTGAGATATTCGCCACCACGATCTGACCGTAAGAACTTGATCCTCTTGTCAAGTAGATTATGTACTTCATTCTGATACTCCTTGAATTTCTCAAAGGTTTCAGATTTATGTCTCATCAAGTAGACATAACCATACCTACTGAAGTCGTCAGTAAAGGTAATGAAGTACCGGTATCCTCCTCTTGCTACATGACTGAAAGGTCCACATACATCTGTGTGGATTATTTCAAGCAAGTCAGTAGCCCTTTCATTTTCATTGTTGAAAGGTTGCTTTGTCATTTTGCCAGATAAACAAGATTCACAATTATCAGAAGGTTTATAATCGAAATTGCCAAGAAAACCTCCTTTTAGGAGTAGTTCAACGCGTTTCTTGTTTATGTGGCCCAAACGACAATGCCAGAGGTAAGTCTGATCCTCAATATCCTTGGATCGTTTACTTATATGATAGATTTCACTACTGTTGTCTTGTAGATTTACAGTGTATAGACCATTCACGGGTGTAGCTTTAAAATAGAAAATATTATCTTTAAAGACTGAAATCATTTTATAATCATATTTATAATAAAAACCTTGGTCTACTAATAAATCAAAAGACAAAACATTCTTAATCATATTTGGAAGGTAATAACAATTATCCAGTTCCAAAACTAGACCCGAGGGTAAACTAAGACTATAGGATCCTACAGCTTCAGCTATCAGCGGTGTGCCTTCGCCAACTCGTAGGTTCGAACGGTCCTTCCTCAGAGTCTTTCTTCTAGTGAATCCCTGTAAATGATTACAAATGTGGTTACCACTGCCTGTATCAATTACCCATGATTCATAAGAAGTGATTAAGCAATCTATCATAAAGATACCTGGAGCATCGGGTAAACCGATCTCTATCTGGTCGATATTCATCGAGTGCTCGCAAATATCCTCGCTGTCACACTCTGGGCAACTTAGATCTTCCAGCTCATCAATTATATCAGTGTCCATGAGATTTGCAGGTTCTGGTACTGGCTCTAGACTGGCCAGGATATCTTCATGAACTTTATCCACGTCGTTCTTTGGTTTCTTCATGTAGGCACTAGATGTGTCCTGAACTTCCTTTGTGAGGGAGAACCACATGAGGTACACTAACTCCTCCTGAGTCATCTTGTACCCCAGACGTGATAAACATTTAAAAAGCCTTCTTATTTCTATAAGATGGTTTTTAACTGACTGGCCCTTTTGCAGCTTCAGGGAGAGAATCTCTTGCATGATCAAAAGCTTGCCCGTATGCTTGTAGAAACCTAACTGGTTTTCCACATTTCTCACAACCTCGTGACAGAATTTTACTCTTAAGTCTCCCGTGAACTCGGGTGACATAGAGAAAACTAGAATGGACATTACATCCGATTCATCTGCCATGAATCTGAAATATTCAGCAAATTCCTCTTCAGGGGCATTGCTTTTAGGTCGTGACATGGGCTTATTGATCACATAAAGCTTACCCTGGGCACTCAAAACATTCTGTAAGTGTAACTTCCAAACTGGAAAGTTCTGGCCCGTAAGCTTCCACTTGCCCGTAATAAGGCGAAGTGATTCCTCAGGTGAATAAAACGGAATGCTAATTGGAGACATCTACAGAAGAATATAAATTCCAATTTAGTTTATAATTATATAATTCTAATAAATTATTACCCTTAAAATAAATTTATTAGACTAGAATCCATATTTCACATGTGTCGGGAAGCATGTGATCATGTCAAACCGACTCATGCCATCTATGGTAGGTAAAACTATACCAATCGTATTCCTACTCGAAAAATACGACTTCTAGATCGTCGGGACATCGGATATTTATAGTCCGTGCATATTTAGTCCCTCTAGTGCATTTTGGCCTGGTACCACCCAGTGAATAAATAATTACCAAAATAGATTGCACCACCCGGGACTTGGACAAACTCTGGCCGGTACCACCCGGAGATAATTCGCAGAGTTTTATCACCCTCCAGTTTCGGTTTGAACACGGGCGTTCATAGTGTGTGCACTTACAATGCCCTATGTACCTTACACCGAAGGTGCCCCCAAAGTGGGTTGCACTTACTAATCTATGATTTGTACAAGGGTCAAAAATTGCCAGTTTCCTTTTTCAAAAACTTTGAAGAACTGGATCCAAACACTAACTGTATTTGTATCCTCGTAATTTTTAAACAATTTGTTCAAAAAGGCAATTTATATTTAACAATAATTACGTTAATTAAACAACCACGCAATTATAAACAGAACTTAAGAAACTACTGTGTCATAGCTTTTGCCCTTAAAACTATTGTCAGTTAAGTGAGCCAACACTAGATTGACGGTCTTTATCCTAAGTGACAAGCAACACACAAGGCATGAAGGTACAAGGCTCCCACTGGCTCCGACATCCTTGGTTGTGCCTCCAAACTCCGTCTTTTTCGTATTCTCCGTCTTCGGCGTAATTTAAAATATAAAACAAAATTACAATAAAAAGGGTTGTAAATGGCACGCAGGCCTCCCTTACCAAAACAGAGTACAATAACAAAATTATAAAGACGAAACACAAACACAGGTTCAGGGCTTGGCGATGACACTCGCAACTAATAGTTAAACTAAAATATATACAGTTACGATAAACCAGGATTTAACAGAATTACAAAACCTAACTGATTTTATAATTACTTAAATTAATTTTTAATTTTATAAGATAAGTATAAAAATTAATTTTATCCGGGGTTTTAGCCTATTGGGCAGAAACAACCATATCCACACGAAAAACTTATCCGATACCATTACTGATAGCAACAAAAGTAAAAAACGGTAACCATCGTTACTACCGGTGATCAACGACAACGTAGCCGAAGCTACCATTACCACCGATTGTCGGCGACCTTCGCGAAACCACCACCGGCGACAGCAGCGGTAACCTAGGTCACCGCCGCCGCCACCGCTAGGCCGATCGACAACAACAGTAGCCGAGGCTGCCATCGCCGCCGTGGCCGACGGCTTCATCACCATCAGACGCCATCACCACCGTACGGTGGTGTGGCCTGCGATCGCTCAATTAAAACAGCTACCGCCGCCGCCCGGCGAGGCCGCAAGGCAGCCGGCGGTCGGCTTGGTGGCTCGCGGTTCGTCTGGCGACGACGGTCACAGCCGCCGCCACCACCCCGATCCTGTCGCCGCTGTCGATTAACACCAACGCCATCACCACCATTCTTTGGTGGTTCGGTGATAACCTAAACAACCACCGCCGCCGCCCGGCGAGGCCGCAATGCAGCCGGCGGTTTGGCTTGGTGGTCTGCGATTCACTTGGCGACAACGGCTATAGCCGTCGCCACCACCGCCTACAGCCGCTCGACGACGGCAGCGGTACTGCCACCATCACCGCCAGCCTAGCGATCGGCCACGATGACCAAAACCACCGTAACCGCCGCCCGTCTTCTCGATCATCAGCCCCGACGCCACCGCCGTGGGTGGCCTGCAGTCGGACCGATGCCGCTGCCACCAATCGTGGTGGCCGGCGATCGGTTTGTGGTTTCAATCGGCAAACGGCCGTCATTCCACCACCGATGATCGCGGTTTCGTGTGAACAATGATAAAAATCCAATTTTTAATATAGACGAAGAAAAAATCGAATTTTAACCAAAACCAAAAACCAGTTTATCGCAAACTACAATTTAATCCTGATATGTAGGTTTAAGAAGTGGCTCTGATACCACTGTTGGGAACCGAAGGCACTTACGGTGCGCAGCGGATAACAAAACGATTCCCAAACCCGGACCCATCTTAAACCCTAACAGACACAATCAAAGTAGGTTTAGCAATTTTTACCTTTTGCGAGTAGACTTCCGGAAAGCTGGCAGGGGTTACACCGCTACTGACACCACGCGAGAAGGTTGCTAGACCACCACCGAGGATTACTCGAAAAACAAATACGAACCTCCTTCTCTTGGAAATTCGGCGCCGGTTTTTAGGGGAGAGAGAGAGAGAGTTTTTCTGAGTTGTAGGTTTAAAACTGAATTGTTATGTTATCTGATAAACCCTTAACCCTTTATTTATATGGATAAAACTTGGTAGAGTTTTATTCCATATAAGATTCTTTGGTAATTATCTCCAAATATAATTTCCATAATTAATTCAACTAATTAATATATAAATAGTTTAACTAACTATTTATTTTAACTCTCTCATTAAATAATTAATAATCAATTAATTATTTCTCATATAATCCAAATATTCTCATTTTTGGCGTGCAGCGGTGTGACCTACTAGTGTCTTATAACATTGGACACGGTAAACCCTGTTACTATCTTGCACATAATCCTAACACCGACACCACCACCGGCACCACCACGAGTACCTCCGACACCACCGGCACAACCACGAGTACCTTCGGCACCATCGACACCACCACCCCCACTACTTCCCCCACCACCGCCGCCACCACCACCACCACCAACCCCGCCAGCAGTAGTACCACCACCACCACTTACACCACTTTCACCGCCACCATTTTGCATATTTTACATATGATTTTGCATTAAAATCACATATGAGCTTGTGATCACATGATTATGCATTGAAAGCACATGTTAACCCATTGCTACCACCATCTACACCACCACCACCTATCCGCC
Source organism: Centaurea solstitialis (assembly GCA_030169165.1). Taxonomy (NCBI): domain Eukaryota; kingdom Viridiplantae; phylum Streptophyta; class Magnoliopsida; order Asterales; family Asteraceae; genus Centaurea; species Centaurea solstitialis. Next base: position 54,024,351 of record CM058046.1, on the reverse strand, counting down.
ACCACTTACATCACCATCGCCACCACCTCTGTCACCACCACCAACACCACTCCACCACCTACACCACCTCTACCACCGCCAACACCACCGCCATCACCGCCACCATCGCCAACACCACTAACAAAGGTGGTGCTGGTGGTATGGGTGCTGGTGATCTTGTAGCTACCGTTGATGATGGTGGCGACATAGGTGGTGGTGGTGGTGGTGGTGGCAACATAAATGTTGGTGGTGGTGGTGGCGACGGCGTAGGTGCTGTGGGTAGTGGTGCTGCTGCTGGTGGCGGTGGCCATAGAGGTGATGTGGGTAATGTATTTGAATAGAAGAATTGGTGGCTAAGAATCATTCTCGTATTCTCTTAAATTGGTGGCCATAGAAGTAAAAACCATAAAACGAAGAGTTTTCATTGATTTAAGCCAAAAATCCATCGATTTGTACGGTTTTTTGGATTCTAAATAAACTTCCCTCTCTCTCTCTCTCTATATATATATATATATAGAGAGAGAGAGAGAGCTATATATATATATATAGAGAGAGAGAGAGAGAGGTTCGTTCGAGAACGTTAATTTTTTAAGAAAACACGAAAATCTTTTTTTATGTACAAAATCATATATAATTCACATAAAAAAACTGTGTATAAAATATCATGTATAAAATCATATATGATTCACGTAAAAAATCACATATAATTCACGTACAAATTCATATATGATGCACGACACTTACCTGCAACTGAAGTTGCAAAAAATCCGTCTATGTCCAGTTGTTTTCCATTATTGGTGAATCATATATATAGTTTGTACATAAAAAAGGTGTTTATCTTTTATTAAAAAGTTGTTTTCATTTGAAGCTCTTTCTCTCTCTATATAGTTGGTCAAAGAGAAATAAGGGATGTTATGGTTAAAACCTTGAAATCAAGGGATAAAAATAAAAATGAGAATGGAGTTTGAGGAATACTAACATGCATTTCGATTACATTAATGATGTTTGGTTGATATCTAAAAAATTGTTATTAGGCCACTCTACTAAAAGCGGCTTTACCGTATGTAGGGGAGGGTTGAGGACATGGTGAGCCGGTACACCGGCGAGTTTCCAAGCCTGAAGAAATGAGTTATCCCTTCCCTCTTTCTCTCTCTTTTCTTTCTTGCATTTATATTAAAATAATAATAATAAATTCAAAGGGTTTAAAAGGTTTTGATCAGTACACTTTAGGATTTAAATGGTAGGAAAAAGAAAAGTTGATATGAAGCTGAGTTAACATCAAGATTTACAGAGTTCAAAAGATTGTGGTACCTATGGTCTTATTATCAAATAGTCAAAAGTCTTGACAGATGATTAAAAAGTTACAAATATATATATATATATATATATATAACAAAAACAAAACCATTTTATAGGAACAAATGAACCATTTTGGATCACACATGATGTGGGCCCATGTGGGACCCACCCATTATTAAATCATATATGATTCTGGTGGGTCCCACCACTAAATCACATATGATTTAATTAATGGGTGGGTTCCACATAATGTGTGGCTCACATTTGGTTCATTTGTTCCTTTAAAATTAGTTGTTCTTGTATGAACCTCCGTCTATATATATATATATATATATATATATAGACTTAGGAAACAGCGTTTTCCTGTGAAGTTTCATGTAAAAAGTGTTAGTATCACCGGTCTCACGGAAACAGCTTGTTCTCACGAAAACCCAACTATATACATTTGATTAATATGTAAGAAGAGTTATTTTTTTATATGAGGCTAAAATTAATTTAGGAGTAAATTACATATTTTGTCCCTGTGGTTTACGTTAGATTGCAGTATTTATCCCTAACCCTAACTCCGTGTGAAATCAATATGTTAAGCATAGGGATCAAGAGTGCAATATAGTATAAACCACAGGGACTAACAGTGCAATATAGGGTAAACCACAAGGACCAACAGTGCAATCTAATGCAGACCACATAAATCTTTTTCATAATTATTTCAAAATAGGGACCAATAGTGTAATGTAGTATAAATCACAAAGACTATATATGTAATTTACTGTTAATTTAGAGTAAATTACACATTTGGTCCCTTTGCTTTACGCTATATTGCACTATTGGTCCATATTTAAAAATAATTATGGAAAAGGTCCATGTGGTTTACATTATATTGCATTATTGGTCCCTAACTCTAACTTCGTGTAAAATCAGTATGTTAAGCATAGAGACCAACAATGAAATATAGCGTAAATTCTTGGGCCACCAACAGTGTAATATAGTGTAAACCAAAGGGACCAACAATGCAATATAGTATAAACCTTAGGGACCTCTGCAATAATTATTTTAAAACATGGACTAACAATGCAACAAAATGTAAACCACAAGGACCAAATATGTAGTTTATTCCTTAATTTAGTAGTAATAAAGCATGATTTCTTTTTAAAGACAAATCAGATAGTCCTTGGTCGTTTATCCATATCCAAGAAGAAGAAACTACCTTAAAATATAAAAGGTTAATTAATTTGTATATTATATGTAAATCTTTCTAAGCTACTTTATCCAAATCGATGGTGATGGTATATGTGTCCGCTATAGACGCGTTTGAGACAATCTACATAAAAAACTCACTCCTAAAAAACTATGTGTCATTTATTCATTGTTCCTTTTCTATTTTACATTTTTTTTAAAAATTTTTAATTAGTTGTTAGAAAATAGTCAGAAACAATTGAAAAATCATTGAAAAACCGTCGATAAATAGAACAATTGGAAAATCACTGGTAAATGGTGTTGAAAACCGTTGCTAACTTTTATCGTCGCTAATTTATTATTTTCACTTTTTTGTATTATATTTATTTTCTTAATTTATGTATTTTGTTAACATATGTTTAAGACATTTAAAACATAACGTTATAGTACTCATCTCATAATAGAAATCCGTTGAATGTTGAAGTGTATCAAGTAGCATACCAAACCCTTTTGGAAGAGTTTTTTTCCCTCTCTAAACCACCCATTGCCAACCTTGAGGGCCTACAAAATGCCTTCAATCGAGTAAGGATTAAATCATTACTTGTTAGTATTGGTTTTCGTTCAAATAGAATATGCCTACGTAGAAAACTATTAAAGATTGCTCTATATTCGATAAACCAGACAGCTGTAGTACGATATTAGTTCATAACAGTATGTTTTTTGACAGATTGTTAAGACATATCCTTAGGCGTAGCCAGAATTGTCACTTAAGGGGGGCTTAAAGTTTTCACATTTAGCTTCCTGATTGAAGTTATTAAAATGAAATGTTTTTTTTTAATATGTGATATGTGATTAATTTTAATTCTATTGAGTTTAAAAAGCTTTCGAGATGAAATTTGAGTTGTAATGAATGTATAGATAAAAAAAATGCCACGAATATTCTAGCATTTGTTTGTGAAATGTTAAAACTTAAAAGAGAGACGGATATATTACATATTTTAGTAATAATATAAGCCAAAAATATATTTGTATCATTAATTGAGCAAAATTTTTCACTATTTATGAACATATATTATCAGTAATATTAATACAATTAATATTGTCAATAGTGTTGTAGCGGATTGGTTAGCACTCGGATGGTTCATAGCGCACTAACCGAGTTCGAGGTTTCCCGTGTCCATGCCTAAGGATATTTAAGTAAGACCATGTTTAACCTCCAAAATTGTCGGAGATTAGTTGGGCTTTGGTCCGGACATCCTTCAAAAAAAATACAGATAATATTCTAAAAAGTAAAAATATAAAAATCTTGATCTATATATTTTTTGTATTTGTGCCGTAATATTCATATGGATTAATTTATATAGGGAAAAGAAAGCTACAATATGAAAAGGAAAAGAAAAGGAGCCAAGGGATAAAAGTGAAAAACCTAAAATGAGGGCCCAATGATTCGAACCCATGCCAAAAAATAATTAAGAAATAACCATAGCAATCTGAGTTACAGGCCCTTATGTTTTTTTTAATCGCAAATAACTCACACACACGTTTCGGGGGTATTCGGATCCAAACAGGTACCGACTAACCCCGCACCCATGAACCAACCCTATGGACCGGCCCAAGAGCTAAATACCGCAACAAGCTAAATACCGCACCCATGAACCAACCCTATGGACCGACTCATGAATATGTTTCGTTTACGGTTTCTAAAAACAAAACTACTTAACATTGTGGCATCAAAGGTATGTAGTATCATTGTGAGATAGGTAGTCGGTCTCCTTCCCCTAGGAGAAGTCATTGAATCGATGATCAATGGATTCAACTTAACTAGAGAAGACAACCAAGCCGAGAGAGCTTTAGACGGAGTGTTTTGATCAATTGCTTGATTTTGTGTTGCTTCTGAAACATGTGTTTTTTATAGTTACCCTTTCCCGTAAAGTTTCTGATCTAGATCAGATTGTGCAAAAATCATTTCTATGGATTTTGTTTTGGTGTAAAGTGTGTGTAAAAATACCAATAACATGGAGATATCAATTGGATTAGGAATTCGTAATGTAATTGTTCCTCGTTTGTTAGCTTCTTGCTAGCCAGTAATAAAGTTTTAGCTGTTTTAAAAAAAATGTTTATTTGTTAATTATGGCATCTAATCAAATTGGGATTCTTATGCCTAGGATTGGCATTAGGCTTAAGTTCTAAACGGTATATTTTTTTTGTCGCATTGTTGAGACGTATCGTGGAGAAATATTACTTGGGTGTGGAGAAAAGGAAACACTATGGAATCATTTGACCCCTCTGAAAGTTAACATTTTTACTTGGATACTTATGCTTGATAGAATTCCGACCTGTGACAACCTCACCAAGAAAGCTTTGGGGCTTTGGAAGGGGTTTTTTTCATCAATTGCTACCTTCTTTGTTGTTCTTGAGACATATGCGTTTTTGGTAGTTTTCCTCCCCGTATAGATACTCTCGTCGTTTAGATTGTGGAGAAATTGTTTTTATTTTTATTTTTTATTTTGGCTTGTTTTATAGGGAATGTTAAATACCTAATTACGTGGGGATATCATCCTATCGATTTTATCAGGATTATGTAATGTTTATGTTCCTCATATGCTAGCTTCTTGCTAGCTTGTAATAAAATCCACACTTGTTGTTTCAAAAAGAAAATCAAATTGGGACCTTGAGTTTACGTATAACCGAGAAATCAAGAAAATCAAATCTTAGGTTTAAGATCAAGAAATATAAGTTCATACATAGAAGCACTTCACCAAAGTTCATATAAATCAAACATTTCCGGCAAGAGTTGCCAGCAAAACACCAAAGATGTAGGATGGTAAAAAAACATGCAACTTTTTTCAATGAACTTGAATAATCTTAATCAAGTCAATATTCAGTAAAGTTAAGTAACATAATATCGAAGATAGGAAAAGAAAACATTAGTGATTTATGATGGTAATAAGTACTCCCATTTATTTAATTCATACATGGGAATATGTTCATTATTAAAATTACAAGATATGAGTTCTGAGTTTCTTACATATAAACATTTACTACTTTAGGAATATTTTAAGTCATTCACAAAAAACTATATAACATATATATATATATAGAGAGGTTCATATTAAAAATATAATTTTTCAAGAAAACGCGAGGAGCAATCTCAATCATTCATCTCGGTCAACGGGCTTTGACCGGTCCCACCGTCTAATATCTCTACCCTCCCATGAATCGCGCGTCAATCCTCTGTGATCACGTCCACCGTAACCGCGAAATGTGTGGCTAAGATTGCTCCTCACTTTTTCTTAAATTGACATGCTTCTCATTTGAACCTTCCCCTATATACACACACACACAAAACTATAAAAACATATATATATATATATATAGGGTTAGGTTCAAATGTGAACTCAATTTTGGTTGTGAACGTGAGGACAAATCTAAGTCACACATCTTCGGTTACGGTGGACGCGATCATGGAGGATTGACGCGATTCATGGGAGGGTGGACATTATTAAAGGAGGGACCCGGTCAAAGCCGTCTTTATTGACCGGATGAGTGGCTGAGATTCGTCCTCATTTTCACAACCAAAATTGAGTTCACATTTGAACTTTCCTCTATAATATATGTGTATATATATATATATAGAGAGAGAGGAGAGAGAGAGAGAGAAAGAAAAAGATTCAAATGAGAAACATAACTTTTTAAGAAAACGTGAAAACAAATCTCAGCCACTCATCCGGTCTATAAAGGTGGCTTTGACCGGTCCCGCCCTTTAATAATCTCCACTCTCCCATGAATCAAGTCAATCATCTGTGATCGCGTCCACCGTAACCGAAGATGTGTGGCTGAAATTCCTCCTTGCGTTTTTCTTAAATTGACATATTTCTCGTATGAACCACCTTTATATATATGTGTGTATATACATATACACACACAAACATGCTTATTATATATGGATAGTTGATCAACTCGTTCCCTCTTCTTTTTCTTCATATTTTTTCCTCTGTTTCCATCATGATGCAGCCTCTTATTTTTAAATTCTCTTCTTCATCTTCACTCACTATTTTCTTGGTCTCTCTACTTTTGGTTGGTGATCATGGCTTAGCACGAATAGTGCTGCCGGAAAATGTGACCGTGCCGGCAGTTATAGCGTTTGGGGATTCAATCGTGGATCAAGGGGCCAACAATAATCTTAACACTTTGGTTAAAGCCAACTTTGCGCCCTATGGCAAGGATTTTGTGGCCGGAAAACCAACCGGAAGATTTTCCAACAATAAGACACCGGCGGACATGATCGGTAAAGCCTACTTTTTGAACATTTTCATGACTTAATGACATGGTTTGCATTTATCTCTATTATAGTGCATTTCCGAACAGTTATTGAAACTAGATTTTTATTATAAAATGGACATGGCCTAGGAAAAATATATTCAATTAACAAAGGGGAGGCTAACTGCATCTTACTCTTCTTACACATCAACATTATAGTCTGTTTGTTTTTTACATTCTCAATGCATAGAATGACCTGATTTTTACATTTATAGGAGTGCAAATAGTAGTCCCTATTAACACACTGTTAGTTACATCTTGAAAAAACAAATTGTTAATTACATTAACAAAACTAAAACATTAGAAACACATGTTATTGGAACGGTACTATCTCCCATTGATGAAACTAGATTTGCAAAACTATACGTGAAAATTAAAACTGTGGTAACAAAATTTTGTACATTTGAATTAAGTAATCAGACATTTATTTTCTTACTTTAATTATAAGTTTTGCTTTAAACAAGAGTTTAGTAACCGTCTCATACTAGACTTATTTCACTTCTCCATTAATAATTTTTCAGCGTATAAAATATGCATTAATGCTATCTTTAAAAGATTGATGGTAAAAGATGTAACTCTTAATTTATTTATTCACATTCAACAACTTAGTTGGAAACAGAAAATTAAAGAATAACATATGTTCTGGAGTTGCAGAAACTACACATGTCTTTTTCAATTTGGAAACCAAATAAACTTTGGCTCAATTTCTTTTACCGAATATAGAGACTCTATCAATTAAACTTATAGAAGTTCAAATGATTAATTAGCTTACAGTTTTATAAACATAAGAAATTCTTGTTCAACTACTTTTGGATGGGAAAATCCTTGTTTCATTTCGTCATATAGGCCATAGAGTCAATTAGGAGTACCTACAAATTTTGTATTAACTAGTTATTAAAAGCCCGGGCTCCGCACCGAGTTATAAACTGTGATAGATTTTATCATAAGTAGTAACATAGATTTATATGAAACATAAAGTTTGTACATGTTTTGTCATACAAAAGGTTTAATAAAATAAATAAAAATTTAATTTTAAGATATTTCAACTTAACGCTTTCGAAAAAAAGTATCATGTGCTTACCAATACTTTAAATTATTTGATTAAATTTTCAATTAAAATTATAATAGTTTATAATTTTTTCATAATTAACCAATAAAAGAAATTATTTTAGTAAAATAAACCTAAAGCTTTGGAAGAAAATATCATGTACTTATCAGTAGTTTAATGAAATTATTTGATTAAAGTTATAATAGTTTATAATTAACTAATAAAACAAAATGTTTTAATAAATAACAAAGTAAAAAGTAACAAAATGTGAACTATGTACTTTGAGAATAAAAAAAATAAAGATGATCTAATATAAGAACCAAATATGTAATCTAATCAAATATTTTTTGGAAGAGGTAACCATGTAATTTAACAAAGTTGGATAGAGAGATGAAAATGAAATAAAAATAAAAACTATAGGGGTGGAAAAAACAATGTTTAAAAAACAAAGACAAAAAATGTTATAGCTATCAAACAAAAAGGACCAAAGCTGTACTTTTCTCAAAAAATACTGTTCATATTCCTGTAAAATGTTATATACTAGTTATTAAGAGCTCGGGCTTCGCACCGGGTTATAAACTGTATATAAAACATAAAGTTTGTATGTATGTTGTCATACGAAAGGCTAGTATGTCGGATTTCATGTGTTGGATTGGGTATTTAACTATATATCTACAATCAAAAAGAGATATATGATGCAGTTGATAACTATTTTATGTGGTTGTTAGCATGTAAAATAAAAAAATTATTTTAATAAATCAATAAATAAAAAATATTGATTTAAAGAAATTTGAACCTAAAGTTTTGAAAAAGAAATATATCATTTAATTATCAATAGTTTATTAAAATTATTTAATTATTTTTTTATTAAAGTTATAACAGTTTATAATTAACCAATAAAACAAAATGTCTTAATAAAATAAATAAATAAAGTAACAGTAACAAAATGTGAATTATTTAATTTGAGAATAAAAAAATATAAAGATAGTCTACTATAAAGACCAAATATGTAATTTAATCAAACATTTTTTAATGAGTTAACCACTTAATTTAACAAAGTTGGATGAAGGAATAAAAATGAAATGAAAATAAAATAAAAATCACAAAGATATATAAAACAATTTTTAAAAAGCAAGGATGAAAAGCAATATAGCATTGTTAATATAAAAACTAAGTGACTAAAGTTATACGATTGATGTCAAGATTTATAATTCATCTTCTTAGTAATTGTTATATATCCATCTTAGCATGTAAAGGTTGGGTTAAATTATGTTATACGCTTTGGATGAATTGGATTGAATTGAAGTTTTCTAAATCGTCATATGAATAATAAAAGTGTCTATAGAGGAAATATAGAAAAAAAGATGATTGAATGGATAAATTTATTTCAGTTGACAACATGTGTCTTAATTTTCCCTATCCACCCTACGTGAGAGAGAGAGAGAGAGTGAGAAAAATGTCGTTATAATGAGAAAGTGAAACATGGTATAAGTTAAAGTGTAATAGTAAACAAACCACAAGGACCAAAGTTGCACTTTTTTAAAAAATACTATTCATACTTCCTGCAAAATGTTAGTATATATAATTAGGAGCATAATGTAATGCGCTCGAATATGTATATATATAGACTTAGGATTAAGTGAGATCAAACTGTTTATGTGAGATCGCATAAGAACAATACCTAATGTATGAAACTTTACAAAAAAACCCCATGAAAGTAAATAAAACTCGAATACGCAGACCTAAAAATCACTTTCGATACAAAAAAATATCCAAAACAAGGTAAAAACGAAATATTCACAGCACAAATGCTGTGAATGTTACAAATAAATAATGCGAACCTTCACAGCGGAATGTTGTGAAAGTTTCGCTTTTTCTAATTTTGAATTTTTTTTCGATAGTGTTTTTTAGTATGTTTTTATTATGAATGTTCAATTCTTTTTACCTTCACAAATGTTTTGATGTGAAGTTGTAAAAATATGTTGGTCTCACCGGTCTTACGGAAACAACATACTTGATCTCACCAGAACTTAACCCTATATATATATATATATATATTACATTATATATATAGGGTCACGTGGGAAAACCTCAAATATATTTATTTATCTATATATTGACATAAACTAGTTTTTAAATTCTCTGTCCTACGTATTCATAATATTTGTTATTTTTATTTGAATAAACTCATACATATCATATAGAGAGAGATTTGAATCAGGTGAGACAAATTGTTTTTGTGAAATTAGCAAGACCATACTTTTATGTTTAAAAGTTTACATTTTCATAATTTTTTTTTTACCTTTATAGTGTTTTAAGTATAAAAATGTAGTCTCAACAAAATAGGTTAGTCTCATGTAAACTCAACCCGATATATATATATATATATATATATATATATATATATATATATATAGGGGTGGGTTCAAATGTGAACCACTTTTTGGTTGTGAACGTGAGGACAACCGAGAGCGGACACGTGGCGGATGACTGGGCGCCACGTCAGATCCACGGCGGATGACTAGGCGCGATTCATGGGGAGGGCATTGAATTAAAGGGGGGGACCACACTCAAAGCCGACGTGGCGCCTAGTCATCCGCCACGTGTCGCGCTCTCGGCTGTCGTCACGTTCACAACTAAAAAGTGGTTCACATTTGAACTTTCCTCTATATATATTTATATATATATATATATATATATCGAGAGAGAGAGAGAGAGAGAGAGAGAGAGAGAGAGAGAGAGAGAGAGAAAGATAGAGAGAAAGAGAGAGGGATAAGTCTGACTGATCATCTTTTATTGTGAGCGTAAGGACAACAAATAACGTGACATATGTCCCACTACAGTGGTGATCCGAGACCCTATGCGGTAGCACCACTCTACAAACCCAAGGAACGACCGAAACAACTGATTTTTTATTTATTAATATATTGATAAAATTTTGAAACCCTCAAATTAATTATTATTCAAAATGTTTATGAGCAGAGAAGCAAGGTTACCCACATATTAAGGAATAAAAGTTATAGTGTAGCTAATATGGAATTTTAACAAGATCAATTCGAAGGAGGTTAGATTAGGAAAATTGTGCCAGAGTGTTGAAAAGAGGCTACATGGGTGGTGTGTTGGCCCACATAGAACTCAAGAGAAGGGAAGAAGGATTTACAAGAAAAATCAAATGGAGAATTTAAACATACAGATGCTTAATTAATTAGAGAGCTCTCAAAGGATTACAAGCACATAAACACATACACAAAATAAGCTTAGTCGACTCGCATACCTTAAATCCTAGTCAAGACCCCTTATATAAGTGTTTAAATACAATAAAGCCCAAGCCCATAAAAAACCCAGTCAATATAAAACTAACTATTGCATTGAAGACTGAATTAACTATATAAAACTTTCATTAATTAGAACAATTTAGTCGTAACATTCTCTCCTAAAGTTTTTTAAAGGACACATGAGACTACATGGTAAGGATATGTCCAATCGGTAGAATGGTAAGCTTTTCTTTTAAAATACATGCTAAAATACATATTAGGGATAACAAGTACAAGTTTAATCCACGTGCAAGTGTAACAATAGCTGATAATATTTGAAGCGAAGTTTTAAAAATGTATTTGATATATATTGTTAATAATCAAAATTACATTATTTGAAGACAAGTATTTTTTAATAGAATTAGAGTTGATTTATGCACTTAAATTGAACGGTATTACAACTTTGGTACTTCTCAACTAAAATATAATTGATACATGTCAGTCGATTTGTTTGAAGTCCAAACCATAAATCATCATCTATATTATATTGTAAAATTTATATTGTTTATTGATATATATTAGATGAAATTCAACATATAAATAGACTATATATAAGTTAACGCTTTTGAATCTTCAAAACATGATTTCTTGGATCGACTTGATCTACAGACGGGTTGCTATATTTGATGGTCCCTCCTCCCATGAGGTGTCTTCTCTTTTCAATTTCTGCATTGCTTCTCCCCTTTTTCCTTTTAGGTTCATGTTTTCACGTGGTGGTTTGATTTTTGCTTTTCGGTTCCTTGTCCCTCACCACACCCGAACCGCTTTCACCGTCATGGTCGGTGGACGTCGCACAACCATTGTCGGTAGTGATGTATATATTTCAATCGCTTATCGATCTCTATACCGTATATATGTTCAATAAACTTGTACACACACACACACACACACACATATATATATATATATGTAAATTAAAAAGTTAGTCCAACGTGATAAGTTGTATCAAATGATTTATGAAAACAAAAAGAATTATGAGTAGAGAATACAACATATCCAAGGTTATAGGAATAATTTGATGTTGCAAAATATCAACCCGACCAACTCGTACGGTTTAGTTTGGTTTGTGTTGGGTTGGGTTGAGAGTTTTTTCAAAACGCCATCCTTTGGGTTCGGTTGATCAAATTCCTTCATCCCGATGAACTCAACCACTAAACTCCCCTACTCGGCAGTATCAAATATTCCTTTGCGTTGAATATTAAAAAAAGAGCAATAGAGAACAATATGATACAACACTAGTAGAAAAACTAGTATTTTTGACGGAATGTTTTGACATATTTGTCGTCAAAACCTATCCACGGGTTTGCAACAAATTTCAACAACATTTACAAAAATAAAATTCAGATAATTCTTGATGGATTTTTGACACCTCATCGACAAAAATTGTTTTGTCAATAATCCGTTTAAAATTTAAACTTGTTTTTTTTTTAACAAAAACAAGTTTAAATATTTAAAAATATTAATTTTTCCAAACAAAAATCCATCGAAAAATTCCAAGTCACAAATCTGTTGAAAGTTTAATTTTTTTCTTCAGTTCTATCAAAAAACTATCGAAACATTCCGTCAAAAATCCGTCGAGAGTTCAATAAATTTATATTTTTCAATTATGTCAAAAAAACTGTTGATAAATTCCATCACAAATCCGTCGAAAGTTTGAAAATTTTATTTTTTTCAACTCTGTCAGAAATCTGTTGATAAATTCCGTCACAAATCCGTCAAAGTTTAAAATTTTTATTTTTTTCAATTTCGTCAAAAATTCATTGATAAATTCCGTCACAAATCCGTCAAAAAGTGTGTAAATATTTGAAAAGATTATTCTTATCAATTTTGTCAAGAATCCGTCAAAAATTTCTCTCACAAATCCCTCAAAAGTGTTAAAATATTTAAAAAGATTAATTTTTTCAATTCCGTCAAAAATCCATCAAAAATTTTCGTCAAAAGTGTTTAAATATTTAAAAAGCTTACTTTTAGCAATTCTGTAAAAAATTTCGTCACAAATCCGTCAAAATTGTTTAAATCTTTAAAATAATTAATTTTTACAATTCCGTCAAAAATGCATCAAAGATTTCCGTCACAAATCCGTCAAAAGTGTTAAGTATTCGAAAAGATTATTTTTTTCAATTCCGTCAAGAATCCTTCAAAAATTTCTGTCAAAAATCTCTCGAAAAATACAATTCTATCAAAAATCTCTCAAAAATGAAATCCGACGAAATCTCTTGAAAAATAAAGTTTGTCGAAAATATCTTAAAAATTCAAGTTCATCGAAAGTCTCTTAAAAATTCAAATCCGTCGAAAATCGCTTAAACTTCAAACCCGTCGAAAATCTCTTAAAAATTCCAATTCATTGAAAATCTCTTGGAAATTAAAATTCGTCGAAAATCTCTTGAAAATTAAATTCCGTCAAAGAACTCTCACAGATGGCTCTCGAGATTCCCATGAAAATCTTGCCGAATGGTTGTCAAAATCCCTTGAACATTTTAAGGGATTTGCAACGGATCTTCACCATCAAAATTATGTCAAAAATCTCTCAAAAGTATCATTTTCGACCAAGATTACAAAATTTTTATCAAAAATCAGTCGAAAATCAATATTTTGACGGATTTCCAACGAAAACTTGCGTCTAAAATGCTCTTATGTTCTCATATAAATTGTCACATATGATCTTGGAGTTTATACTTTCCTATCCATTTCTTCTCTTTTCACTTTTTACCTTTCACTTGCATTTAAATTATTCTGCTTTCCAGCTTTATTCCTTAAATAGTTCTATATTTGGAGTGTTACATTAATAGCGTCCACTATATATAAGAGGCATTTTGGCATTTTATTAACTTTTGTCTTCTACCCAATAAAAGTTGATATTATGATTTTTGTAAATCTGTATGGTTCATTAAGTAAAGAGGGTGAAATGTTCTTCTTTTAACAAAAAAGATTTAAAGTTCAATCGAACAAGTAACCAATTACCAAATCAGACATTTTCCGAACCAAATTGACCATATTCTAATTTTAAAATCGTAAGGATGAAAAATGTTATTTTTTACAAAACCACGTGACACAATTTTGCAATTTACTAATTTTAGTTTTCAACTAGAAAAATTCATAAACTAGTTGTTACAAATATAATAATGTATTTCATTAATTTTTTAATAATTGCACGCAAAGCGTCAAACCACAAGGATCGAATTTGTAATTTACTCTAATATATATTGTTGTTATTACTAATAGTATAATAATACTATTATTAGATTACAACAAATATTATTATTGTCTTATTGTTTGTAGTATATATAGATAGGGTTAAGTTATGATGAGAACAAGCTGTTTTTGTGAGATTGGTGAAACCAACATATTTTACATGAAACTTCACATCAGAACATTTGTGAAGGTAAAAAAAATTAAACATTCATCGTAAAAACATATTAAAAAACACTATCGAAGAAAAAAAATCCAAAACTAATTTTCTCTTTGACCTCATGAAAATCTCCGGTTGTAACTTGCAAATATAACTTAAGTTTGGCATGAGCACCTTCAGCTCTTGATGAAGACCGATTACCAAAATTGTTTATTCTGTTTAAAAAATAAATCTATATTAATCGTTCCTAATTGGTAAGAAAAATAAGAATTTGGAGAAGAACAACATTAATCGTTCCTAAAGTGAGATTTATCATTCACAAAACAGTAAAAATTTCGGAAACGATTTCAAGAGAAACATGAAATCGTTCTAACAGCAACTAAAAAAATGGGGAGAAATTATCTTTGATTTCAATATGATATCAAGAACATTCAAGTGAAGAAATCGAGAACAACTTACCTTCGACATGGAGAATCGTCAATTTGAGGGAATCAATTTGGAGAGTATGTTTGCAATGAATTGAGTTGGGGAGGTGAAAAGCCATATCAAAGAGGGTTGAGCGGAGGGTTGAGAGCGGGAATGGATTTCTATTCCCTAAATGGGTTTGGGCCAAGAAAATTGGGGATTGGTGTAGGGGGTTTTAAAAAAAGAATTAAAAGGCCATGAGTTACCGATCGCTGTCTCAGGCCTGATGGCTTTTACCTGAAGCCCTACCTGCTTCAATCGTGGTGGTGTTACCGATGGAACCCACTAAACCCGATGGTCACCCGAGGGGCTCGAGTCGATTAAGGAAAGCCCTTTAATGACTTACATAATTTTCCCCTAAGTCCAAAAAGGCTAATTATGTCATATATAAATATATGACGTGAACGAGATTTGTTTTCTCATGATTTAATAGGCGAGTTCGATTGAATATAATACTTGGGATAGCTTTGTGCACACTTAAGATCAAATATTATAGAACAAATTCAAGCATGTACTGCTAGAGTTATTCATTAACATAGATTTGCATAACTTCCTTTTTCTACATTAAAACCCAAAGAAAAAGGAGAAATTGCTTCTACTAGACCAATCATTCAAGCCAATTAATCTTTTACAGGCTTGGGTCTGCCAAAATGGACCTCGGGCCCAAATATACTCTTCTTCTTCTTTTTTTCTACCAAAATAGCTTAGTTCCCACTTAGGCTTTAACATATTGGTAAGGTTCATTGGGGGAGTCAAAGTCTCATCTTTCTCGGATTCGGGTAATGAAAGTCTCAAATCCATGTGTTTAATTAAAAGCGAACAACAATTTATGTGTTTAGATCATTTATATTTTTCAACTATTTCTTTTAAGTATAGACGCCTATTTATTGTAATTAAAAGGTTTCTCAACATTGAAATTATAAATGCTATTACAATTTTAGGCATCCCTAAAAGATATTCCAGGCTTCGTCCCTGTTTTAAATCCTTGTGGTTATAGAGGTTCATCTGCGATAACTGCAGGTCAATTGTGGTTGCATGTGGGATTAGTTGATGTGGGGTAAGCTGACGGTGACCCCCGATTACCAAAAAAACAAGTCAACAAACAATGACTAAAAACTCAAACTCAAGAATTACCTGATAATTTTTTTCCCAACTATAATGAGACGGCAGGCCCGGCCCTGAGGCCCGGCGAGCAGGGCAGCAGCCCAGATGGGGGCATCGACGGCCCAAGCCCACAGTAGCCTTATCAATTAAAAAAATTAATATTTAAGATATAGCCATGATTCGAACCATGGACCTGCCACAAAAACAGGTGAGCACTCTACCACTATGCCAGCAACAGCTTTGCTGTTATAATGCCATGTTAAATTAATATATCGGATAACACAAAGCTCTAAAATAACCTACCACCGATTATACCACCTCCCAACCAAATATGTGCTTTTCTATTATTTAATTATACCTTTACATTTTTATACATATAAATCTAAAAAATAAAAATATAAAAATATGTGATTAATATCAAATATAAAAAGACATTTTTTAATATTTGTTTTATCAAGATAATAATTAAACTTTTAAATATAAATTTTTTTAATTCTCATATTATTGTATTTATTTTATTTTATGTGTATAATCTTAAACTTTGACAACATTTCTCCTTGCTCAATGTTTTCACCAATGGATAATCATCTTGTTTACTTACTACTTGATTTGATAGCTGCTTTGAAAGTTTATTTTAATGCGATCAGTTACGGTAACTCCTTACACTACTACCCCTTTGAATAATATAATATAAAATTAGACTTTTTTATTCTACGAATCTATGTAATCTATACTCTTACCTCTTTGAAACTAATTCCTTAGAAGTTCGATCATAGAAATAGGACAAAACATCATGGTCGTCCCCTTCATTCAATAACGGAAGAGTTGTTAAAATCATAGTTGATGTTTTTTGGTTTAATAGCCTCGACGGAAGGAACATGATATCATTTTTGTTATATTTAATGAAATTAGTGAGTGGGTGACCTGGTTCCAAACCCTATGCATACCTTTTTTTGTTTTACATACACTTATTAAGGGCATTTTTTTTGCCTTTTTGCCATGGGCATCCAAAATGTCAGGACCGACCCTATGAGACGGTGTTTTGTAGACAATATTGAGGTCCTTGCCTCCTTGGTGGTTATCATATGAAAATCCATTTTCATTTCAATTACTTGAGTTGTAACCTTCATAATTAGTGGGCAGGTTGGCTAACCACTTAGTGCCTCACAAAAGAAAAAAAGTAAATATTTCATATATATATATATATATATATATATATAGAGTAAAGTTCATTTAAAAACCAAATTATTAGTAAAAGTCATAAAAACTAATGGTTTCATAGCTTAAATTAACGAAAACTCTTTGTGAAGTTGTTTAATACCATGCAAAAATTTCATATAATTCATTTTTTGTGTTTTTTTTGAAAAAATGTCAAGGTTTCATAGAATTAAAAAAAAATACTTGAAACAGTTTCATAAGAATAAAAAAAGTGTAGAAACATTTTCATTCTACATAAAAAGCACGGAAATATGATACAATTTCATCAAAAAATGAATTATATGAAACATTTGCATCATATTAAACAACTCCACAAAGAGTTTTTGTTGATTTAAGCCAAAAAAACCATGAGTTTTTACGGTTTTTACTAATGTTTTGGTTTTTAAATAAACTTCCCTCTATATACATATAGTATTAGGTTCAAATGAGAAGTGCTAAAAAAATGAGAAGCAGAGAAGTTATCTCCACCATTCATCCGGTCAATAAAGACGGCTTTGACTGGGTTCCCTCGTTTAATAATCTACCCTCCCATGAATCGCGTCAATCCCCCATGATCGCGTCCACCGTAACCGGTCAAAGCCATCATTATTGACCGGATGAGTGGTTGAGATCACTTCTCTACTTCGTATTTTTTAGTACTTCTCATTTGAACATTTCTCTATACATATATATACATATATAGAAAATCACATGTGATTTTGTGCTGCGATAGAAAAAACATGTGTAGGCCACGCTCCGACAAGGCGATTGGGTGATCCGCGAGTGGGCGTCCATGCACAAAATCACGTGTGATTTTGTTGGTTCCTTCATTCTTGCAATTTGGTTTTATTCTTGTTTGAACCTAATTCTATATATATATATATGATACATGGACTTTCTCTATTTTCTATTACATCTTTAATCAAGGAATGCCTAATTTGGTCTTTGATACAAAAATATTAGCTATACACAGTAGAAACTCTATAAAATAATACACCTGGGACCACCAAAATTTATTAACTAAAAGAGTTATTAATTAATCGATAAATTAATAATTATTTATTTATATATTAATTAATATTTTATTAATTTATATATTAATTAATATTTTATTAATTTATATATTAATTAATATTTTATTAATTTATAGTTGAATACTTAGTTTACAAACACCTTTCAAGCTTCCACTTAATTATTGTATACAATGCATGTATATCAAACGGCCCAATTTGAAAGAAACCTTCAATCTCCCACCTTATTATGCTTCTTGTGTTCAAGGGGAAATTGATTTCAACAAAAAACAAAAGACAACTGAGTCGTTTTTCAAGAAACCTTCATAAATCATTCATGTAATATGCTATATATAAGGAATTATTAATTTATATTTTATATTGGGGTCTAAAGAAATTATCAAAAATGTATTATCTTATAATTTTAGCGAATTATTAATTTAGCACCCTATCCCCGAGTCGGGACCGACAAAAAATATTATCTTAGAGAGTTTATTAAATAATCTAGTATTAATTTATCGAGTTTCTACTGTACTCTTCTACTTAATTGTCACAAATTTCATTTTTCAGAAGACTTGAAAAACCTTATCCCAAAGTTGAGATTTTTATCATCTATGTGTATTAATGTATTGGTCTTAATTCAACAACAAACACATAAGGGTGCTTCTCTTTTGTTATGAGTTGAATTAAGTTTATGGCTAATCCTAATTAGGTGTAGGAAAATTAATTTCTTGGCTGGTTTTAGCGAATTCCATACCAGTCGACTTTTTTATTTTTTAAACTATTTTAATTAGTTAACACTATTTATTTCTTAGTAATTACAGACTATATGCAACATACTTTTTTGTGTGAAAGTTTTAATAGGCATATTTCCATTGCCTTTTCAGTTGAGCGGCTGGGAATTAAAGAGCTTATGCCAGCATATCTTGATCCATCCCTTGATAATAAAGAGCTTCTAACTGGTGTAAGTTTTGCATCTGGCGGCTCAGGATATGATCCACAAACTCCCAAGATCGTGGTAATCTTTTGCACCAATTTTTTATGTTTTCAATATTTTCTGGACCCAAAAACATTTGCAAGAAAGATGGGTAAATCACTACTAAAATATAGGGTATACTGACCGTTGATATAGTCGGAATCGGAAAACCATTGAAAATACGATTTACCGACGATTTTCCGAAGAAATGTTTGTCTCTAAAAATATGGTCGGTAGAAGCTATCGACGGTTTTTTTCGATGACCTTAACCGACTACTTTCCGAATGTTTCATTTACCGATGACTTTCCGACGGTTTACCGATGATTTTCCAACTATTTTCCGACAGCTATGCGGCGCCTAAATAAAAACAAATAAAAAATAAACAGTTGGTAAACCATCGGAAAGCACAGTAATAAAAAGATGTGTATTACCAACGGCCGTTACCAACTGTTAGAAGCAGTCGGAAAATTCTAACTGTTTTTCGATGGTTTACCAACTGTTACTTTTTATTTTGTTTTTAATAAGTAGATGGAAAACCGTCAAAAGACAGTCGGAAAATCGTCGGCAACCCGTCGAAGAGCCGTCGGTAAATAAAACAGTCGGTAAAAGTCGTCGGAAAGCCTTCAATAAATGAAACAATCGAAAACTAGTTGGTAAAAGTCGTCGGAAAAACCGTCAGTAGCTTTTACCGACCAGGTTTTTAGCGACGCTTGTTTCATGGAAAATCGACGGTAAATTCGATTTCTAACGGTTTTCCTACTGTTCGACCGTCGGTAATACCTTTTTTTAGTAGTAGCAGTCGGTAACGACCATCAGTAAATCAGTAATACACAATTTTTAGTAGTGAATCGAGGGTGACATGAATTGGGTTGACACACCACCAGTTAACCGAAAAATATGGATTTGAATTTAATAACTTCAGTTATTATTTCAATATGAAATAGCATCCTATTCTTAACGTTACTAATTTTAATTTTGTCGTAAATTTATATTTTAAATCAGGCAGTTTTGTCATTTGCGGACCAGCTAAACCAATTCAAAGAATACATTGAGAAGCTCACGGGTATAGTTGGAGAAGAAAGAACACAGTACATACTAGCAAATAGCTTATTCTTGGTGGTTGCAGGTAGTGACGATCTAGCTAACACTTACTTCACTATTGGCATAAGAAGATTACAATATGATATCCCTTCCTACGTTAATCTCATGGTATCATCAGCTTCCAATTTTATACAGGTATGTTGTTAAATATTTGTTTCTAGCATGTGTTTTGATTGTGTGTCTTGTGATATCTAACACCGCAACCTCAATGTGGCCTTTTCAAGGTTTTCTAGAACAAAACACCACATTGGAAAACAAGCATACATTATAATAAAATTGAGTTTATAGGACACCTAAAATAAAATAAAAATGTCTTAATAGAGTGTTTTATAGGACTCTAGTTTATAGGACCAAACAAAAAACATCATATCCAAAAGTGTTACCATAAGTTTATAGGAGGCTTTAGAGTGTCGTAACAAGTTTTTTAGTATATTTTCAAAATAGAGTGTCATATTAGCTAACTTTATAGGATGCCTTTGAGAAATGTCATATAAACCCATTTTTAGAGGACGTTTTTTCAAATAGTTTCCTATAAAATAATTAATAGGACACTTTATTTGAAAAATGTTTCAAAAAGCTTTTTGCGACGCTCAAAAGCATCCTATGAACTTTTCATAACACTTTTAGATATGACGCTTTTGTGTTTGGTCCTATAAACTAGAGTCCTATATATACTCTATTAGGAATTTTAATTGTAGGTGTCCTATACACTTAATTTTGTTGTTGTGTTAAATCCATAGATTGTTCAAAAAATTAGGATTTGACGTAATATTGTGATATAGAGCCATTAATTACTAACTTCAAATTGCCATCCATCGATGAAGGATATATACAAACTTGGGGCACGCAGAATAGGGGTCTTCAATGCACCTCCAATAGGTTGTTTGCCATCACAAAGAACTCTCGGTGGCAATGGGCTTAGAATGTGTGCTGAAGAGTACAACAAAGCAGCACAATTATATAACAGCAAGTTGCAACTGGAGCTTAAACATCTTAATAGCACTCTTGCTCAATCGAGGATCGTCAATATTGACATATACCGACCCTTGCTTGCTATTATCGAAAACCCTCTCCAATACGGTAATTGATATATGATTAACTTTGATGACCATAGTCATCTTTTTTAAGTTCAACAATTTTAATCGTTGGTCTAACAAATTCGATCTCTCGTACCTTAGGACTAGAAGTTGTGGATAAAGGTTGTTGTGGCACAGGAAACATAGAGGTCGCCATTCTATGTAACAAAATGCTGCCAACATGTCTTGATGATTCAAAATATCTTTTCTGGGACAGTTATCACCCTACAGAAAAAGGATACACCATCCTCGTGGATCAAGTGGTAGGGCAATACATTAACGATTTCTTTTGAGTTTATGTAGAAGTGAATAAATATTCACACTATAAAAGTTTGTATGAGTTATAAAAGTTTTGGAACAAGCTTGCTTCCTCATATATGACGAGTGATAAAGTTTGATGTAAACCCCGTTATGTTCCATCATATATAAATAAAGTACGTTTAAACTGCTCTGTTCAAAATGCGGTGGATAATCATTGACTTCTAATAACCAAAACTTGATCGGAGAGATTTGAATAGCCTAGCTAGAGTGTTGCAGGAATTGTGTGATTGGATATCAAACAAGAGTATCCATCGTTTGGTATTGGTAAGAAAAACACACCCCGGATACTTAATAGGGTGGTACAGGGTTTCTTGACGGGATCTACTGTCTTGTTTATATCCAAACAGTCTATTTCGTAATTACGATTGTCTCTTGTATACTTCTTACAATATATATATATATATATATATAGGGGTGGGTTCAAATGTGAACCACTTTTACATTGTGAACGTGAGGACAGCCGAGAGTGGCAATCTGACTTTCGCGGCTTAGCTTTATTCAGTCTGCATAAAGCCTGCGAGTTAGCTTCATTCAAGCTTTATTCATACTACATAAAATTATTATGTAAAGTGAATAAATCTTGAATAAAGCTAACCCGCGCGTTAAGTCGCCCGCGTCAGAGTGCGACTAAGCTTTATGCATACTGCATAAAGCTATTATTCAGACTAATAAAGCTTAGTCGCGTGTTATTCAGATTGCCACGTGGCGCGCTCTCGGCTGTCCTCATGTTCACAATGAAAATGTGGTTCACATTTGAACTTTCCTCTTTCTCTCTTTCTCTCTCAATCTCTCTCTCTCTCTCTCTATATATATATATATAGAGGAAAGTTCAAATGTGAACTCAATTTTTGTTGTGAACATGAGGACGAATCTCGGCCACCCATCCAATCAATAAAGGCGCCTTTGACCGGACCCCCTCCTTTAATAATCTCCACCCTCCCATGAATCGCGTCAATCCTCCGTGATCACGTCCACCGTAACCGAAGATGTGTGGCTGAGATTCGTACGTTCACAACCAAAAGTGAGTTCACATTTGAACCTAACCATATATATATATATAGGGTTGGTTTCATTTGTGAACTCCATCATTCTTGTGAACTTTGTGAACCGATCCCTACCATTAAATTTAATGATGCACGACTATATTCAGTTGATGGCATCATTGTAATATACAAAAATATTGGGAAAAAGGTTAACAAAAAGCAAGGATTGGTGGATTTTCCTATGGAATTGTGAATTAATTTGAATTCAGTAAAATTTTCCCCAAATTATATGGTACTCAAATCACCAAGCCATTGGTGGGTGGATTTACGATTACGGTTGCTTTTTGTTAACTTTTTTGTTGATTCTTTTACATATTACAATGAATCCATGGATGAATATAGCCGTGGATCATTAAATTGGATGGTAGGGATGAGTTCACAAAGTTCACAAGAATGATGGAGTTCACAAATGAAACCTCCCTATATATATATATATATATATATATATATATAGGGGTGGGTTCAAATGTGAACCGCTTTTTGGTTGTGAACCTGAAGACAACCTAGAGCGTGACACGTGACAATATGACTTCCGCGGGTTAAGCTTTATTAAATCTGCATAAACCAGCGGGTTAGTGTTATTCATACTGCATAACGCTATTATGCAAACTTGGATAGTAGTATATAAGATCGTGAATGGATCTTCGAGGTTTATGCAGACTGAAATAACTTGGATAGTAGTATATAAGATCGTGAATGGAATCTCTCCAAAAGTAATATATTTAGACCTTTTTTTCAGCCTTTCGTTATCACGAAAATTACTTTGCGTTAAAAAATACATACGCCCAAGATTCAAAGATTGTAATGCAAATTAAATAGATATGTTCGCTAAAAAAAAGTATATAATCAAAACACCCCCTTAGGTATAATACTTAAGAGCGTTTGGTTCATGAATTTTGATGGCACGAAATGAAGTTGGAATCCTAAATTCTTTTGACCAAATTCATTTCCATTGTTTAGTTTATGGGTTCCGATGGAATGGAATATCTGAATTCCATCAAAATCCATAAGTAGAGGAATTGATCATTCCATGACAAAGGGTATGGGATTTGGTTGAAATGAAATGTCAATTTTATTTGGACAAAATTACCCATCATCTTAATATGAACCACCACCTCCGATCACCGCCGCCACCACGGGCCAACGCCACCGGCCACCACCACCTCCGACAATCGCCACCAACGATCACCACTGACTACCACCGGCCACCGCCTCTGGCGGCCACCGCCTCTGGCGGCCACCGCCACCGCCTTCCACTGCCACTGGCCACCAACACCACCACCACTTTCAATCGTCACTACGGACCACCACCTCTGGCCACCACCACGAACGGCGACCATTGACCACCATCGGCTACCACCACTTCTGGCCACCACCACCATCGGCAACCACCAGCTACCACTACCACTGGCAACCACCGCTACCGGTAACCACCACCATCGGTCAGAAATGAAAAAAAAACATAATGTATAACACACTTTTGTGCTTTGCACCAATAAACTAGGGTCCTATAAAACCATTTAGTTAAAAAATGTTCTAAAAAACTTTATGCAACGCCTAAAAGCGTTGTAAACTTTTTGTAACACTTTTAGACAAGACGCTTTTGTGTTTTGCTCCGATAAACTAGAGTCCTATAAAAAATTATTATGACATTTTTTATTTAACACGTCCTATAAACTCAATTTTCTTGTAGTGTGAGTTTGGATTAATTAATAGTTACACATGTTCATCTTTGACGTGCTTTTCAATGTGTTTCCCTTTATATGCATTACTTTTGCTCATCTCACATTTGGAGCTTTGATTTCACCCTTCACTACAAAAGATCAAGTTTTTAAAACATGAAGATTGTCAAAATGATACTATTTTATATAGGAGAGATCAATTGTATATGATAAGTAAAATGTTGTAATAAGTTTATAAAAACACTTTTACGTGTTTTAACAACGCTATATGAGCATTTTTAAAATCATACGTTGTGTTAGTTTTTGAAAAACACATATTTATATAGGCCACATGTTTTATAACATATTTATTTTAATAATTTTTAATGAAAGTAATACGACGGTTTATTTTAAAATTGACTAAAAACTTGTTAGGACTCTTAAAAATATCACATATAAACTTATCAAAACTCTTTTATACTAGACATATAATTGTTCGATCATATAAACATAAGTCTTGCAAAGCAGTTTAGAATAATTTGACATTTTTAGCACAAGATGATGCTATTTTTGTCAAATTCAACTCAAAAATTGAACTCTAAAATAGAAATTCATTAATTTGATGAAATTTCTCAATCTGAATACCATGATAGAGTTTTTTTTACAACTTGAATGCTATTTTAAAAGACTATGATTAACGAAATACCATCGAAATTCAAAGATTATATCAATACCATGTAATTTCTTTTAATATGTAAAATAATGCATTATACATTGTTAGAAATATTTGTTAGTTGTGTCAATTTTGTAATTTCCCAAACTTTATTATCATTTATGTAATTTTCATTTAAAGGCCCAATTGTTTAGGCCCATTTAGTTTAAAAGCCTAGTCCATTTCCTTAGTATAAATAGGAGTCCTTTACCTCATTTGTACTTTCCAAGAACTTGAATCTCTTATCATTGAATGGAATGCAATCACATTTAGATCTTGTACTTAGCATATACATCACATAAAATCTAAAGTGTTCTTGATTTGATTGATTTGGCACCCACAATTGGTATCAGAGCCTGCCACTTGCTCTTGATCCGTTGTGTTCTGGTTCTGGTGAAATCGATTCTTCAGACCTCAAGCATCGGGTACCGGGTCTACTCTTCAGACTTGGATTTTTTTTTGGCGTCAAGTAATTTCTTCAGACTAGAGTTTCCAGAATTTCTCTAAGTCTTCCTTCAATACCCGACACCCAATACTCATCACTACATCCAACCTTCAGATCTGAACCTGACCTCCTGATCAGACCCTGACCTCCTGATCAGACCCTGACCTCCAGAACTGAATATTTCTCAAGATTTTCACAAGTCTTGAAACCTTTCACCAACCAATTCACCTGATCATACTAAGTGGTTTAAGATCCACAATCAATCTTTAATCATGAACACACGTGATGCCTTGGCAATCGGGTCCGATACCCGACCTCCTGTTCTCTTCCGCGGTGACTTCTCACAATGGAAGTCAAGATTCCTAGACTTCGTTGAGAAACAACCTCTTGGCAAAGAAATACTTGAATCCCTCAAAAATGGACCCGTCAAGTTCTACATGACTATCCCTGACGTTCCTGATGGTAACCCACCTGTCGTAGGTGGTGTGGTTGAGAAGGATGCAACCAAACTCACACCTGAGGAAGCAAACCGTTTGAAGGGAGATCAACTCTCCAAGTCATATCTCATCCAAAGTCTTCCGAATGACATCTATGCAAACATCGATTGCAACGACATGGGGAAAGCAATGTGGGATGAGATCTGCAGTTTGATGCATGGCACGGAGAAGGGTATTCAGATGAAGAGATCAAACCTCCTAACAAAGTTTGCTACTTTCAAGGGACGTGAGGGGGAGTTACTTGAAGACACCTATCATAGGTTCTGCACGATGATCAACGAACTGAGGAAGAACAAGCTAAAGAAGTCACAATTGGAAATCAACATCCAATTCATCAACTCTCTGCGCTCTGAGTGGAGGAGATTCGCCTCGAACATCCAACAGAATCGTAACTTGGAGGACATAGACATCCATGAACTGTATGAGCTGCTTAACCACAACCAGGATGAAGTGTTGGAGACTATGAGCAACATGAAGAAAGTGGAAAAGTATGCTGACCCACTTGCATTGGTAGCAGACAAAAGACAGTTCGCTTCTGGGAGATCACCCCGCTACGAGGATGAATATGATGTACCGTCTGACAACGGAGAGAAAGGGAGTGACTCTGATGAGGAGATGAATGACATGAAGAAGGCTCTTGCACTAATCACAAGGACCTTGTCTAAAAGGAACTTGAGGAAACCTATGTCATCCAACAATCATAGGTACTACAGCGGGAAAAGGTACGAAAACAAACCAAGAGGTGAAGTGAGAAGGTACGAAAGGCCAGCTGAATTTGACACTAGGAGGTATGAAGAACCTAGGGAGCGTAGATATGATGAGAGGAGGTACCAAGAACGACGTTATGATGATCAAGAGAGAAGGTATGATGACAATGAAAAGAGGTATGACGAACCTAGAAGGTTTGATCAAGAGCCAAGGAGACTTGAACAAGGCAGTAGAGCTGTCTACCACAAGCCAGAAGAGAAAGCAAAGACAGATGACAAAGGCAAAGAGCCCAAGAAGGATGGTAGTCCAACATGCTTCAAGTGTGGGAAGCCTGGACACTTCGCTAAGAATTGCATCAATCATGTCTCCAAGTACGACTACTACAAGAACAAGATGAACTTGGCAAAAAAGCAAGATGATGGATTAGCACTGCTTGCTGAAGATGAAGCCTGGCTGCAAATGTCAAGTGATGATGAGGAAAGAGGTCTTGTCTGCATGCTAGCTCAAGATGATGCATGGAATGTGGATAGTGACGAAGGAAAAGATCAACTGTGCTTGATGGCAGATGCGGATGAAGAGTATTCCGAGGATGATGATCGTGACTACAATGATGTCAACTCAGACCATTCTGATTCATCTTCTGAGGTACTCCCTGACCTATACACAGAACTTGAAAATCAAGTAAAAGGTCTTGCACAAAAGGTCTCTGAGTATGAAAATAAGATTAAACAAGCTAACAAACGAACCACAATTGTTGAATCCAAATTAGCTAATGAGCATGCCTTAGTTGTAAAATTCTCTACTGAACTAGCTCATTCCAAAGAAAAGGTAACCACTCTTACTCTTGCAAACAAAACCTTAGAAGATAAAGTTGCCAGTCTGAATGATAACATCTCAGACTTGCAAAAGAAGCTTCATGAGGCTGAAGTTTTGAGTAGAGAAAGTTTGCAAAAATATGAAGTGATTTTTGCTCAAAGAACAAACCTTTTTGCTAAAATAAAAGACATGGAGGACAAATTTTTAAAGAGAGGCCAGACTGATCAAACCATTCACATGAATCAACCCAAAGAGTTCAATTATTACAATCCAAAGGAAGGCATTGGATATAAAAGTCCATGCTACCTGAAGCGTGCCATATCCAAGACTCCTACCTTGTATGATCTGAGGTACATGAGTCTTGGATACAAAATTATTTTCATGAAAGAGTCTGATGACCCTGAACAGTTGAAGGAAATTGAGAAGAAAGAAAAAGCTAGAAAAACCAAACAATCATTTCCCTTCAACTATTCATCTCTGAATGCCAGTTATGCAACGCGTGAGATTCCTTTGTCTAAGGACTATACGCCTAGCTATACTGAGGATGAGATGAATCAGGGAGTTCCAATCCTTGAAAAAGTTTACAAAGATAACCAAACCTTTTATGAAAAAAGGATTGCTAAACTGGAGACTGAGCTAGAGGATGAGAGGCGCATGAGCCTTAGGGAAAAGGACCTATTCTTGAGTAAAATCAATGAATTGGAAAAAGTCCTCAAATCCAAAAGCACACCAACAGCAAGTCAATCCACCTTTGGAACTCGTGATAACTCACGTCATCATCACCATAGATGGAATGTGAATGCATTAGATTTTAGACCTTCAGGTACCTCTTCTACAAACTCTAAATCCATGGTACTAAGGTCTCCAATCTGCACCACCATTTCATATATGGAAGACTTAGCGTATATGGCACCTAAATCAACGGTACAAATTTCTGAAATTGTATCGGATGATAGTACCAATAGGGTTGGTGAGAATGGTAGATCATCAGGCCAATCTAAACCAGGAAACAAGGCTCCTCCTAAACTATCCCGGAAAGACAAAGGGAAGGACAAAGTGGTCACCCCTGAGTCTGAAGTTGCGAGTTCATCTCGTACCAATGTGAATGTTCCTAAGAAAAACAGACGTTTTCAAAAACGAAAGAATGCTACCAAACCAAAGAAACAATCACACAACTTCTCTCCGAAGAAAAACTCTTCACATACTCATTCTCCAAATGTCAAAGGTACTAACTGTGGTTCTCAAAATGTGACAGATCAAAATATGAGAAATGGTAGGCGTAAGAACAAGGAGAGTGGATCAAAAGAAGGCAGTCGTCCGAAGCCATTTGCACATAAGCCTAGTTATATGAAAAACAATTTTTCCAATTTTGTACATCATAGAACTAATAGGCATGTACCACGAACTCCATTTCAATGTTATGAATGTGAACACATAGTTTATGGTTGTAATAGCAATTTTCGTTGTGAAAACCAATTTAGATTTGGGTACTGTGCAAATGCTTTCGTGAATGATTACTTTGTTCCTAACTATCATGGATTCTACAATCATGGTTATCATTATACTCATAACAGGAGACCTAATCCAAAACCCAAACAAAAATCTCCATCTAAGGGTAAACAGGAACATGTATCCAAACCTGCTAATCCTAATCAGAAAGGACCCAATACCAAATGGGTACCTAAAAATGTTTCTCCGTGATTTTGCAGGACGGTCATGTGTGGTACATGGATTCGGGGTGTTCCAAGCACATGACCGGAAGGAAGGAACTTCTCGCTAACTTCAAACAAAAATATGGCGGGAATGTTCGGTTTGGGAATAAGCTTTCAGCACCAATAATGGGATATGGTGATATCCTTCATCATAAAATCACCATCAATAAAGTAGCCTATGTGGAAGGCTTGAGTCACAACCTGCTCAGCATTGGAAAGTTCTGTGACAAGAAACTTGAGGTTCACTTTCGGGAAACAAGATGCTGTGTCAGGACATATGATGGACAGGAACTCATTGAGGGCACTCGCAGGTCGAATCTCTACACCGTCAATTTCCGGAAACAACGACCATTCACAGAAGTATGTCTACTCTCAAAAGCAACCTTCAATCAGAACGTGCTGTGGCACCGGAGACTATCCCACCTGAATTATGCTACAATTAATCAACTAGCTAAGACAGGATTGGTGACTGGTCTCCCCTCCTTGAGGTTCACCAAAGAACAGTTGTGCTCAGCATGTGAGATGGGGAAGATCAAGAAATCTTCGCACAAGCTGAAAGTGGAACACAACACCTCCAAACCACTTCAGCTCCTCCATATGGACTTGTGCGGACCAATGCGAGTACAGAGCATCAACGGGAGGAAGTATGTACTGGTAATTGTGGATGACTTCTCAAGATATACATGGGTGAACTTTCTCAGAAGTAAGGATGGTGCTTCAGACATC
This sequence comes from Centaurea solstitialis, assembly GCA_030169165.1. Lineage (NCBI taxonomy): Eukaryota > Viridiplantae > Streptophyta > Magnoliopsida > Asterales > Asteraceae > Centaurea > Centaurea solstitialis. The sequence goes on along the minus strand of CM058046.1, from coordinate 53,994,295 downwards.
ATCATTTCTTTCATCAGAAATGTGCAGGTCAGACTACAACTTCCTGTTCAAGTGATTCGCACCGACAACGGCACTGAATTCAAGAATCGCAAGCTTGACTCGTTTCTTGATTCCGTCGGCATCACTCATACCTTTTCGGCTGCCAGAACACCTCAACAAAATGGGGTTGTTGAGAGAAAGAACCGTACCCTAGTGGAAGCTGCCCGCACCATGTTGACATTCTCCAAGCTTTCGCTACACTTCTGGGCTGAAGCCGTTGCGTCTGCCTGTTTCACCCAAAACCGATCTCTTATCACCAAAAGGTTCATGAAGACTCCGTATGAATTGGTGTACAATCGACCTCCCAGCATCAAATTCTTCAGAGTGTTTGGTTGTGAATGCTACGTGAAAAATGATAAAGACAATCTCGACAAGTTCAGTCCAAAGGGTGATGAGGGTGTTTTCATTGGATATGCCATGGATTCTCCGTCCTACCGCGTGTTCAACAAGAAAACAAGACGTGTGGTTGAGAGCACAAATGTAGATTTTGAAGAAGGCATTGAAGAAGACCCTACACCAGCTCCAGTTACACCAGGAATCTCTGGTGTTCTGGCCTCTGATCAACTTCATGGCAATCCCATGACGTCTTCTTCATCGGCGAACAAACCATCTTCTTCTAACTCTAACACTTGTGATTTGGATGATTTGTTTGAATTCTTTTATAAAGAATTGCCTGCACCTGCTAATATTACTCTTCCTGTTCCTGCAGTTGTACAACCAGCACCTCATGTCATGGTCTCTACCACTGACATTTCATCCTCTAACCTCCAAGGAACTTCATCATCATCGTCTGCTTCAGCATCACCAAGTTCCAGAGTATCTCCTGCACCTGTTGAGGGGGAACCTATTCACACCTTCCAGCAGGCCCCGGTGCTGAATGTTCCAAGTCCTCAGAGTGGTGCTTCCTCCACATTGCCTACTACAAGTCAATATCAAGGCATTACTTCACCTGCTCCACAAGTGACAGGTCCCAGCTCAAGCGCTCCACCTGCTCCACAAGTGCCAGGTCCCAGTACCACTACTCAACCTACTCCACAAGTGCCAGGTCCCAGTACCACTACTCAACCTGCTCCACAAGTGCCAGGTCCCAGTACCACTACTCACCCTGCTCCACAAGTGACAGGTCCCAGTACAAGCGCTCAACCTGCTCCACAAGCTGCTGGCCCTTCACTTGCCTCTTCAGACACACCAACAGCTCCTGGTCCCAGTGTGGTACAATCTCAAGTGCCACCTACTGTTACCACTCTAGCAACGACCAGACGTGAACCTGAGTTCTATATCGATCTGAGGATAGAACCTTTACCCCCTCCAACCTTACCCCATACAACCAAGTGGACGCGAGCTCATCCACTCCAACAAGTGATTGGTAACAAGTCTGCGCCAGTCAAGACAAGGTCTGCAACTCAAAATGAGTGCCTATTTGCAGCTTTCTTATCCAGACACGAACCCTCGAATGTGACGGAAGCCCTCGATATCTCTGACTGGGTGACCGCCATGCAAGAGGAGCTGAACCAGTTTGAACGCCTGGGTGTCTGGAGACTTGTACCGAGACCAGCGAACAAGACAATCATCGATTTGAAATGGATCTTCAAGAACAAGAAGGATGAAGATGGGATTGTAACCAGAAACAAAGCTCGTCTAGTAGCCAAGGGATTCAAGCAACAAGCAGGAATTGATTATGATGAGACATTCGCACCGGTGGCCAGAATTGAAGCCATTCGGATCTTCTTAGCCTACGCCGCTCATAAGAACTTCACTGTCTACCAGATGGACGTGAAAACCGCCTTTCTCAACGGCGAACTGAAAGAAACTCAAAATGAGTGCCTATTTGCAGCTTTCTTATCCAGACACGAACCCTCGAATGTGACGGAAGCCCTCGATATCTCTGACTGGGTGACCGCCATGCAAGAGGAGCTGAACCAGTTTGAACGCCTGGGTGTCTGGAGACTTGTACCGAGACCAGCGAACAAGACAATCATCGATTTGAAATGGATCTTCAAGAACAAGAAGGATGAAGATGGGATTGTAACCAGAAACAAAGCTCGTCTAGTAGCCACCATGTCATGTTACCACCTCATCCGAATTATCCTAAGTATTCACCCTCATGTCTCAGGGTTGGTAAGATCTTTTGAATTGTGAATCCTCCTGACTTGAGAAAAATTCACACTCAATGTGTTGTGTTATTCTGTACCAAATCTTTTGATTTAGTACACAATAACACATCTCAATGATGTGTGCCCTATATCTCAAACCTTGCCTTTACCTCAATACTAACCGCTTATCTTTCAGGTACAATGGTGAATCCGAGCTCTTCAGCTCACCGACAGACTCGTGTCTCCCAACCCCAACCCATTACCTACGATAACCTATCACCTCAAATGCAGCAAATCTCTGATAGCATATTCCCTCATGCCAAATTCCTTCCTATCAACCAAAATAACCACTACCTAGACCTTGATCACTTTCAAACCTCACACCCAATCATCATAGAAATCCTTCGAAACCACCCACTTACCCCACTTCTCACCCGTCGTGTTGAGATCCCTGAAGTCTATATACAACAATTCTATGCCTCAATGCAATTTATTCCGCGCACCTCTTCCCAACCTGAGCACTTCAGATGCAAGGTTGACGGCTTAAAGTACAAACTCACTCGAGACCGATTCAGTCGCATCCTCCAAGTACCTGTTAGAACCCCTGAGGCAGCACACTTGTCCGAAGATGAAATGTTCCAGACCATCTATGCCCTCGGATATGAGGAAGAACTTCTCACTCTTGGTGCGTTCAAACGCAAATCTATCGCCGGTGCCTGGTCCACTCTATTTGCCATTCTCAACAAGTGTCTTTCCTCACGCACCAGAGGAACAGATCAATGCGGCAAAGAGTTAAAGCAAGTCTTTCTTGGTTGTGCCACCAACAACCCCGACACCGATTATCAGTATTTTCTTGGGAGGAGTTTTCATCCGTGATCAAAGACAAGACAGGAACCAAGGCCAGAAAGTTCCTTCCGTATCCCCGGTTCTTGGCTCTTATCATCTCTCACATCATCGACAAGAACTGTAGTATTGCACGGAAGGGGCTTCCTTTATTTCCTACATGGCCGATGTCGAAACTGGTTGATAACACAGATCATCAAACGATTATTCCTATGCAGATTCCCCAAGAATTACTTGATACACTTGATCATCGTTCACCGATACTGAGAGCATACTTAGACTCACTTCCTCTACCAGAACCTCCAGAGCCGGAGGCTGGCACCCCGGAGGAATCCCTTAGTCAAGAAAGTGAGGGTTCTGAGAGTGGTCATTCATCTGGGGATGATGACCAAGGGCGTGAGGATGAGGAGTCGGGGGGAGATGACGGGGGTAACTTAGGCGGTAACGATGATCAGACCGGAGCAGGCCCTTCTCGTTTCTCTCTACCTGTACTGGCCAACAGAACACCTTTCTCTTTGGTGGAATACTATTCTGAGTCTGAATACTCCGGTGAGGTTGAAATAAGGTTTGAGGGAGACAAAACAGTCGAAGATAGTTATGATAGTGAGCTGAGCGAGGGAAGTGAAAGAAATGATGAGTGGGAGTCTGGACCAAAGGTTTTAACCGGTCCTCGCCTATCCATAGGTAGACGCCGGGCAGCCACATCTGCTACCCGTACACATGTGTTGAGTACGGGTATTGAAGAAGACACCTCCCACCCAGAGGTGCAATTGCACGCCCCACCTATCCACTCATCCATCTCTCAAAAGGTGGGTGTTTCATTCCACGGGGACAAAGCACAACGGCTATCAAGCCCTCACTTGGAGGGTGATGATATTGAAACAGGAGGATCCCTGCCCCGATCCCCACCTTCACTTCATGCGCACAAGAGTCTAGTGCCCGATACACATCTAGGTACACATACTGCCAGTCTGTGTGACGCAGTCTCAGCTCCACCTGTCGCGATTCTAAGTGACGTGACCGGAACCCCGAGAGTGGTGTCCACGAAGGGCATTTCACGAGGACCGGAGGGAAGTCCTACCACGGCTATCATCACGCCATCTGTGAAAGTAGGCCACACCGTTGATTCAGCGGTTGTGCAAACGGGTACTCTATGTGAGCCCGGTGTTACTTACCCGGCATCTGTTGTCAGGGACATGATGGACAGCGCCCTAAAGGCTGTCCGTGAGGAGTTTGATGTGAAATTTGCGGCACTTGAAGCCCGGATAAAGGGCAAAGGGAAGGTGACTGAGCCTGTACGCGATCCAACACCACCTCCCCGATCACCAACACCACCTCCGAGATCCACCGCTCCCGTTTCCTCTTCTGATGAGCTACGGGATCTCCTTATGGCATCGTTACTATCCAGGAGTGATCTTTCTGATCATGAGGTCAATCTTCTGGGATACTTGAAGCGGTTCTCTGATCCATCACTTCCCGCGAGCCGTCCCGAGCCGGCTACCTCCTCTTCTCAAGTGGTAGTCTTATCTATCCAGAGGCTCGAAGGGAAGCTTGATGCCCTGAAGAAGGAGGAATTAGCTGAGATCAAGGGCTCCATTTCAGACATGCAGACTCAGATCCGAGCCCTTGAGACTTCTTGCCGTGCATCAGCCGAGCCACCTAAGCGCAGACACGACGACCGAGATGACCCCGATCGCCGTGAGGGGGAAATACCTAAGAAGGCTCGGCTTGGCTCTTCTGTTCTGACAGGCACTTCTTCCGGCGCCGCTCCTTCTGGTACTCATATGGGGACCGGTGCCGATGTATCTCAGTCTCAGCCTGGTCAGAACCCGACGGCAGATTCAGCGGAGGGTCAAGAGATTGTTTTTTGTGTCAATCCGGAAATCTCTCACCCTGTCCGCGTACTCGCTTCAGATGATGTTGATGTTCCTTCTGATGATTATGAGTCATGCATGGAAAGCTACAGTTCTGACTCTCCTCTTCTGGTACCATATCAGTCGCCTCCACATCAGTCGCTTCCTGGCATGGAGATGTATAGTTCTGACTCTTCTTCACCACCTATGTCTCCACATTCTTCATATGATACGCCTTCACCACGTCGGTCTCCTCTTCCTCTGACGCCGTCTCCGACATACAGAGGTCCTCAACTGAGGGTATTGCCTCACCCTCCATCTCCAGTTCAGGATGATTCACCCTCTCGCACTCCATCTCCACCAGTCAAAGCTTCTCGTCGTGGTCCGAACAACCCCGTGACACATGGCCCTCAGCGACCGATTCATGGTCAATGGAGGCAGCCATCAGTATCACCTCCCAAAGTGATCTATACTAGGGAGAAGGGTGCACTCTCAAATCGCAGAAAGTACGTGGAGCCGCTCAAGACAGTCAAGTGGGATAGAGAAAAAAGGCGTGGCAGTTATCTTGAAGACACTCATAGATCCATCTTCACTGACAAGGTGGAGATCGTGCCTTTGGAGAAGTACTACGATATCACCGATCTGCCGCCTCAAAAGCAGAACAAGTATCTCTACTGGATGGATACTCAAGCCAAACCCAAAGCAAGCGTGTTCTTCTATGACAACCCAATCATCCGAGTCAGTGATGTTTCATCCGTATGCTTCCAGAACTTATGGTTCTCAGTCTTCTCTGTCATTCGAAAGAAGAACGGGGAGTTCACGTTCACCGAAGCTGATTTCGACAATGTGCATCTTGATGACATTGACACATTGTATACTGACTTGAAGACGCTTACAACCCGACCTAAGGAGACATTCAAGGGACTGGAAGCTGTTAAGCATTTTATGGAGAGGAACCGGAAGCACTCAGAGGTTCATGACTTTCAGATTGGGTTAGAGAGTCATCAGAGCACGATCAACCTCTCCCCGCCAAACCAAGACCTCCCGAACATCGATCGCTATTCCCTTTACCAAGTCCTCGAGAAACCAACTCTTGGGGTAGTGTACCAGAACCAGAAGGAAGAGAAGAAGTTCATGCGATGCGATGAGATTCACAAGTACAGTGACGGGACGCTCCACTTAATCAACAAGGGGTTGGCTACAGAGAAAAAGAGGCTTGAGCTTGAGGTGTTGAAGACCAAGCACTGGATAAATCCCTCTATTCTGATCGATGAGGTTTTCCAGATCATCGAGCATCGTCTAGAACATCGCATCATTCTACGACGCTTCGAATCATACTGTGGTCTTCGGAAGATAGAGGGACCAGTCAAAAGAGTTGAGGAGAGACCGCCACCATCATCTTCACGAAGAAGAGACGGATCATCAAAGAGCCACAAGGAGACTGAAGGATCAAAGAGGAAATCATCAAGTCATCAGAAGCAACGAAATTGACACAAAGGGGGAAATTGTTAGAAATATTTGTTAGTTGTGTCAATTTTGTAATTTCCCAAACTTTATTATCATTTATGTAACTTTCATTTAAAGGCCCAATTGTTTAGGCCCATTTAGTTTAAAAGCCTAGTCCATTTCCTTAGTATAAATAGGAGTCCTTTACCTCATTTGTACTTTCCAAGAACTTGAATCTCTTATCATTGAATGGAATGCAATCACATTTAGATCTTGTACTTAGCATATACATCACATAAAATCTAAAGTGTTCTTGATTTGATTGATTTGGCACCCACATACATTCATCATAAACACTCATGTCACTTCTATTAATCAACTTAAGTAGTTGAGATATTAATTTGTACCTAATGTGTCATCTCTTTTAAAACGATTAATTAGCAAGATGATAGTGATACACACAAAAGGTGTTTAAGGGCATTTCACATCAATTGCTAAATATATCAACGATTGGTAGTTGAATTTACATTTGCCATTTAGCATGAGATAATTCAGCAATATATAATTTACACTATCGTCCATATTCTTTATTAGTTTCGAAATGTGTAAGAATAAAAGTTAGTATAAGATAAAAAAATACATACATGAGGTTCAAAGAAAGGAAAAGAAGCAACACCACGAAAAGGGGAAACATAGAATAAAGAAGGCACGTAACACAACAAAATTGTCATGTTATAAAGTCCTTAAACGTCTTAATAGAACGTTAAATGAGATCTATAATTTTATTGGACTAACAACTATGCGTCTCATACAAATGTGTTATAGTAAGCTTCGACAATATAACATGCACTTTCCTTTTAAGTCAAACAATATGTCATATGTCATTAGGATGAGGTTAAGCAATATAATCGGGCACCTAAAAAATAATTGTCTTATTAGTGTTTTTGATGAATATTTGAATTCAGAGTTTATTTAGGGTAGATATGATTTAACCACTAAATTTTGCGTTTAAAAATGGTTTAACCTCAAAACTTTTTTAATAAATATTTTAATTCCTAAACTTGTTATAAATAATGTTTTAATCCCTAAACATGTTATAATTAAATGTTTTAGCCGTTTGACTTGCTACAACAGGTTATTATCTTTTAAAAATCACTTTAATCCCTAAACTCATGCATAAAATATGATTTAACCCATAAACTTTAAGTTTAAAAATGATTTAACCCCTAAACTTTTTTAATGAATGTTATAATCCTTAAATTTTTTATACTATTTGATTATTTACCTAAACTTGTTTAACCTAATTATTTTTATCCCTAACATAATCCAATACAACATTCTATCGGCTAAACCTATTACCATCTATTCACGATTGGAAAAACTGTGCATCGGTTCGTCTCCAGTCTAGTCTAGCTTGCAACTTAGTCAAATCGATCTTCTTCTTCGCCAACAATTGCTTCCTAAACTCGCTTGTATGTAACATGATTTGTCTTCATTTTTGTCATTTCTTATATCGTATTGGACAACATTTCATTTGATTTCATTTCCGTCATTTAAAACAAAATATAAAATTTCATATCATAAATTACATTAAAAACTTGACAAATTGAAACGTAAAATGACTTAAAATGATAGGCAACAGATGAAATTCATGTAAATAAAATTAATCTTCCAACATTCTTTGAAACTAGTAACTAGAAAATGTCAAATTAGCAAAAATTGTAATAGTCTAAAGCATTATAATTGTTCTATAAACATTTGTAATTTCGTCAAAGATTAAAACATATAAAATTTGAGAAAAGGCTAAATATGTATAGTTGTATGTTAAAAAATATGGCCCCATTGACAAGAACAAGACAAGGATTGCTTTAAGACGACTCCTTGAACAACAAATTTGGATCAAACAATCATGATAAAATGTCAAATAAATGCACAACAAATTTGGATCAAACAATCATGATAAAATGTCCTTCCTATTTACAAATTTTTCGATAACAAAAAAGTGAAAGCAATAATCAGAGCCTAAATAATAAGAAGAAAACATAAAAATAAAAATACTAAGTGCACTTTTGTTTTAGTTGGTTGATTGCTGATCTAAATGCATTAAATTGTTAAAATTGACAAGGGGTCAAGTTACAATTAATTGATCTACAAATCTTAGTTTGGTTAATGGATTTGATGCGATGTAATGGAATGGAATTAGAATTTTGAATTCCTTTATCAAAATTTTTTTCATTGTTTGGTTCATGGATTTTGATGGAGTAGAATGTCTAAATTCCATCAAAATCCTAAGTAGAGGAATTAGTCATTTCATGGCAAAAGGGTAGAGATTTGGTTGGAATCAAATGTCAAATTTATTTTAGACAAAATTACCCCTCATACTAAGATGCACCACCACCTGCGGCAACCGCCACCTGCCACCACCACCACTTCCGACCACGGCCACCACGACCACCGGTCACCACCACTTCCGGCCATCGGCCACCACCACCTCCGGCCACCATCGCCACCGGTCACCACCACCTCCGGCCACCACCGCTACCGGCAATCACCACCACCGGTTAAAAATGAAAAAAAAACATATAAGGGTATTTCGGTCATTACCAAAATTTTATTCCAATTTCACGCTATATTAAGTGAACCAAACAACACATTCCAGTTAATTTAACATATTTTATTCTAATTCTATCAATCAAACAGGTGATTAAATCTAACAACATTCCATTCCAATTCTTTTAAAGTCAAATTACTTTGACATATTCCATTTCATCCAAAAACATTCTCTTAACCAAATATCACCTTAAAGTTGAAAATAACAATCCCTTCTTTCTTGCCTTTTTTATATCCAAGTTACGGTGCAAATAATAATTCCTAAATGGTTAACTAAAGATACTCCTAACTTTTAAGAGGTAAGAATATATCTGTATTTATTGCACACCTTACTATTGTTTTTATTAATATTAATGTATTAAAAAAGTTTATAAAAAGAGATGAGAGAAAAAGCGATGATAAATTTTTTAATGATTAGGATTATTAATAAAATCAACTTAATGCAAATATAGAGTACGGTGCATATCGTATCACACATTATAAAATTGTAAGATTATTATGTTAAATATTTTCATTTTGATTCGTAATTAATCTCTCTTTTTATATTAACACTTTATAGCAAAATATGACTAGCTTAGTTGGTCTAATGCATGGGTTATAGTTTCCGTACGGTAAAGGCCAGGAGTTCGACTCCTACTGGACTTCGTTGTAGGGGATTTTCCCTGAACGGGTGCCGGGTTCGAATCCCAGCTGATGCCTTGAAGCCCTTTAAATGAAAACTGGATGGCTAGGCTGGGGTGGTTATTTTCCTTGAAGAGGTTACGAACTGGGGTCATCGTGACTTGATATCATGGTGACACGATGATTCTCCGTTGCACTAACATGCCGTTCAAAAAAATTACGTTCAATTCCTTTAAAAGAAAATTACATCTAAAAGGAATAATTAGAAAAATAAATCTATAATATATTTTTTATATATATTTCTAAACAACACCTTTTATTAACAAATAAAAAATAATACAACATACGCTAATTCATATGTATAATTTTAATAAAAAGTGATGAGTTATCCTATGATTTTTTAGTGGTTGCTAAAAGGTCATTACTTTTTAATATATTTAAATACTTAAATAAAAGTTAATTAGTTATTATAGAAGTTTTAAAGTTGGAAAGCGGTTTTAGGGGGTGTTTTGTTAATTTGAAAAAATGAGAATGAAAATCAAAATAGGAATCGAGGAGAATGAGAATAGGAATGAGCATTTGATTGAGATTGTTTGGTTAATGAAAAATTGCTTAGTATTAAAAAAGTATGTTTTTTCAACTTGAAAATACAAAAAAAGTTTCATTTAACATCCATAGATGGAACAATGCATAGAAAAAGGAACCAAGTAGAAATAAAAGTTTCATTCCCTCGAATTTGTTCAGGATGAAAATTAATGGATTTGTAGGAATGATTCTGTTATATAATGTAGGTTCCAAATCAACACCACGTATGAACACAATATGATTCCCTCAAAATGATTAGAAAAGTTGGAATATAAATCAACGACAAATGAAGTCAAGACAACTATTTATACTATTCCTAAAAGGCCTAAATGACTTTAAATGAATGGGCCCTAAACAATGGGCTTCATCCACAATTTACATAACAAGAAAGCAACTTTAAGGATATTACAAATTGACACAACTAACATTAAATTCTAACAATTTCCCCCTTTGTGTCAATTTCTTCATCGCCGTTGATGATTGCTCCAGGACTTCCTCCTCGTATAGTTGGATCTCTTGGAAAGACCCTCATGTCTCCGTGGTGGTGGCCGTATCTCTTCACGTCTTTCGGCAGGTCGTCCTTCGATCATCCTCAACCCATAATAAGGTTGTCATAGAACGTTGCTTAGATAGACATTACGCAAGGCAAGTATTTGTACAACGGACAACGATCAATGTTGTGGAGAAGTTCGTGACTGGAAACGGTGTTCGAGTCAACACACTTGGAGATTCCCAAGGTGTAGTAGACGGCGTGCGCAGGAGAGGTGATTTGTGAGGTGAAGGTATGTCGAACAATGTTGGAGGAGACTGGAAACTGCAAGTACTCATCATCATCATCATCTGAGGAGATATCATCAAGATTGATAATCTCCATGAGCTCATCATCAGTAGCGGGAACGCATGCGATAGGAATCGACGCATCTCATCAACGTCAACCGTTGAGTTCCAACCAGGCTATGAGTGGTGATCATCGACGCAAATATGAGTGTTGGGCGTGGCGTCGGAAGATGTGCCTGTTGGAACTATGGAGTTGAGTCAAGCCTTCTTTCGGATTTCCCTCTCATGGCGATCGAGGTCATCTTGGTCGTCGTGTCGTCTCTTTGGTGGCTCGGCCGCTGCTCGGTGGGGGGTCGCAAGGACTCTATGTATGTCTGAAAGAGAATCACTTGACCTCACAATTTCTGATCTCACCTCCGCCTTGAGATCATCAAACTTCCCTTCGAGCCACTGGATGGAAGGGCCTACCGCATGAGAGGGTGCGATAGCCGGTTCGGGACGGTGCTCGGGAAGGTCTGGATACGATAACTGCTAAAAGTACCCAAGTATGTTTCCTCAAGGAGATTCCCTTTTGGAGAGTAACTTTGCCTACAAATGATCCCTAAACTCATCAGTCGAGTAAGCGGGTGCAGTCGGTGCTGGAGGTGGTGAAGTACAAGATCCTCATGGACAACCTTTAGGGCGCCGTCCATCATTTCCCTAACAACGGATGTCGGGTAAGTAACTATGGGCTCACATAGAGTACCCATTCTCACAACCGCTGAATCAACGGTGTGGCCTACGTTCATGGCTGGCGTGATGGTGACCATGGTAGGACTTCCCGCCGGTCATCGTGAAACGCCCGTCATGGACGCCACTCTCGGGGTTTCGATCACGTCACTCAGAATCGTGATGGGTGGAGCAGAGACTGCGTCACATAGACTGGCAGTATGTGTACCTTAAAGTATATAAGGGTCTAGACTTTAGTGTACATGAAGGAAGTGTGGGGATCGGGGCAGGGATCCTCCTGTTTCAATATCATCACCCCTCCAAGTGAGGGCTTGATAGCCGTTGTGCTTTATCCCCATGGAATGAAACATCCACCTTTTAAGAGATGAATGAGTGGCTAGGTGGGGCGTGCAGTTGCACCTCTGGGTGGGAGGTGTCTTCTTCAATACCCGTACTCAACACATGTGAACGAGTAGCGGATGTGGCTGCCCGACATCTACCTAAGGAGAAGGAAGGACCGGTTAAAACCTTTGGTCCTATCTCACACTCATTATTTCTTTTACTTCCCTCGCTCTACTCACTTTCTTCGACTGTTAGGTCTCCCTCAAACCTTATGTCGTCCTCACCCTCAGATGGGTGGTCATCACCGAAGTCATCGAATCATAGTACACCAAGGGGAAAAGTGAAAGGCTTTGGTGACTGTCATGAACATGTAAGGTACAAGCTCCGGAGCGATCATCATCACCGCCTAATCTACCCCCGTTATGTCCCCCCAACTCCTCATCCTCAAACCCTTGGTCACCCCCCAAGTGAATGACCTCGCTCGATACCCTCACTCACTCTCCTAGAGGATACCTCTGGGGTGCCAGTCTCTGGCTCTGGAGATGCTGGTAGAGGTGATACACCTAAGTATGCTCTCACAACCGGTGAATGATGATCATAGGGAGTGTGGGTCCAGATCTGAAGGTTGGGTCCAGTTATGCAAGCGTCATCGGTATATCATGAGTTTTTGGGGTAAGGCATAGGGAGTGTGGGGGTATGGCAGAGGGATGTTAGGTAAGGTATGAGATGCTTTGAGTATGCATATGTATGAGGACCTTGAGGTAGGAGGTACTTCATGTAGTTGTTCCCCTCGAAACATGCGTAGCTATGCATTGTTCCCCCTCTGAACAAGCATAGGTAGGCATCTTTTTTTTTTGGTGTAGGGGTGTAGTAGAGGTGTAGGAGTGTAGGAGTGTAGTGGAGGTGTAGGAGTGTAGGAGTGTAGTTGAGGTGTAGGAGTGTATGGAGGTGTAGGAGTGTATGTGTGTAGTGGAGGTGTAGGAGTGTATGAGTATAGTGGAGGTGTAGGAGTGTAGGAGTGTAGTGGAGGTGTAGGAGTGTATGGATGTAGTAGGGGTGTAGGAGTGTAGTGGAGGTGGAGTGTATGGATGTAGTGGAGGTGTAGGAGTGTAGTGGAAGTGTAGGAGTGTAGGGGTGTAGTGGAGGTGTAGGAGTGTATGGATGTAGTGGAGGTGTAGGAGAGTAGGGGTTTAGTGGAGGTGTAGGAGTGTAGGGGTATAGTGAAGGTGTAGGGTGTAGTGGTGTAGTGGAGGTGTAGGAGTGTAGTGGAGGTGTAAGGATGTGGTGTTGGTTTTTTTTTCTTTTCTTTTGTTTCTTTTTTTTTTCTCTCTTTTTTCTCTTTTTTTTTTTCTTTTTCTCTTTTTTTTTTCTTTTTTTTTCTTTTTTTTTCTTTTTTTTTCTCTCTTTTTTCTCTCTTTTTTCTTTTATTTTTTATCTCCTTTTTTTTTCTTTTATTTTTTTCTCTCCTTTTTTTTAAGTTTGCTATGTCCTTCGGTTGTGATCATCAGAATGAGGATTTAGGATCTTCGTATTCGCCATTTTACCTGAAAATGATAAGCAATTAGTATGTAGGTGTAGGCACAATTTATTGAGAAGACCCTCACAACATTGACCTGCACTCCTATGTACCCAGACCAGGGTGTTGGTATAAGGGAATGCAACTCATTGGGTGAGGGTCTTGAAACCGATGAGAGTAACCCAAGGTAATCTTACCAACAAAAGATGTCATCCATGAAGTATGATGATATGCATGGATGTGGTGTACAGTGATTGTGTTGGTGTAGGTGTTGGTGATGTGCAGGTGCTGGTGTAGGTGTATAACACATCCATATGCACACAAGGAACAACACTCACCCGAGCTCCAGGAAGAGAAATTGTCTCAAGCTCAAGGGTGAGGTAATACACACTAGCCGAGTACCTCACAAATGTGAGTACTCAAGGCTAAGTACCTACCATGCAACACACATACTCAGCATACATGCAGACATTCAACCACACATGTACATACATCAAGTAGGTGACACCACAAGCAATCAAGGAGAGATACTCACACCACACAAGACATGTCATGCATATAAAATTCATGAATGATGCATACAACACACAAATCACTTTGCAAGCAAAGTTATACACACAACAAGAATACACACACAACTCATCATATAAAGAACTGAGAGAAATGAGGAAGGACAAACACCCAAGAGTTAAACAGAGTAACAGGGTCGAATAACCGAGGCCCAGCACGATGCTTAAGGCCAAAAACTAAACAGCGCTCAAGGCTCGCGGCGCGAGCTGGAACAGAGGGAAGGGCAAAACAACTTTTAGAAGGCCGAAATGACTTGGTCTCGAGGTTCGAACATGTATATGTATATTATATAAATTTAAGGATAGGAAACTTAACTTGGAGATGTACCTACGTCTTACCCGGTAGTGTTCCCCCTCGGAACATGTACCCCCTTGAGGTATACGCAGGAGGGGTGACGTTCCCCCTTGGAACATGCACAGGCGGGTGGTGTACCCTATTGACATGCAGAAGGGTGATGTTCCCCCTTGATTTATTACCACTTATAAAAAGAACTTCTCACCATGTATAACTCTTGAAGGGAGTGAGAAGGTCCCCTTGTCCGGTCATGTGTTTGGGACAACCTCAACCTGAGTCCATAACTCACACATGACCGGCCTGCAAAATCAAGTGCAAACATTTTTAGGTACCCATTTGGGAATGGGTCCTTTCGGATTAGTACCAGCACGTTTGGATTCCTCTTTGCTATTTTTATGAGGCTTTTTCTTGGAATTGGAGTTATGTTTCTTAGCATGATGAGTATGATGATGATAAGCACGATTATGGAATCCATAAAAGTTAGGAGCATAATAATCATTCACAAAGGCATTTGCATAAAAGCCAAAATGAAAACAGTTTCGACACCGATAATCACTCCGATATCCATAAGTAACATGTTCACAGTCATGAAAATTAAAGAGTATGAGGTACATGACTGTGAGCTCTATGAAATTTATCGTAGGAAAATCTGTTTTTCGCAAATCTAGGCTTATGTGCACATGACTTTGGATGACTGCCTTTTGTAGTTCCATTCTCCTTTGAGTTACGCCTACCCTGTCTCACATTTTGATTTGTCTCATTTGAAGAAGTGTGATTAACATGGGGATGATGATGTGAAGTTTTGTTTCTCGGGTGGAAGTTGTGTGACTGTTCTTTAGATTTAGACGACTTCTTGTTCTTACGAGATCGTCTACGTTTCTTAGGAGCTGTTACATTTGAACAAGATGTACTCGCAACTTCAGACTCGGGGGTAATTACAGTAGCCTTCCCCTTGTCTTTCCGAGAGAGTTTGATAGGAGTACTAGTTCCAGGTTTAGAGGTACTATTTGATCTACCATCCTCACTAGCCATGTTGGAACAATCATCCGATACAATCTCAGAGATTTGTACCCTTGATTTGGGTGCCATGTTACTTAGAGTGTTCATGTATGAGATAGTTGTGCAAATTGGGGACCTTAGTACAATTGATTTGGAGTTTTGAAAATTTGTACTTGAAGGTCCGAAATCGGGTGCATCAACATTCCACGCATGGTGATGATGAGGTGTTTTACCACAAGTTCCACATGAGGATTGATTGTCTCTTGGTGGACTCTTGGATTTGAAGGCAGTTTCAAGTTCATTGATTTTACTCAAGAACAAGTCCTTCTCCCTAAGGCTCATGCGCCTCTCATCCTCAAGTTTCTCCTTAAGTTTGGCAATCCTTTTCTCATAAAACGTGTTGTTGTCTTTGTAAATCTTTTCGAGAATTGGAACTTCCTGGTTCATCTCAGCCTCAGTGTAGCTAGGCGTGTAATCCTTAGACAAAGGGATCTCACGCTTTGCATAACTAGCATTGAGAGATGAATAGTTGAATGGAATGGAGTGTTTGGTTTTTCTATCTTTTTCTTTCTTCTCAATTTCCTTCAACTGTTAAGGATCATCAGACTCTTTCATGAAAACTATTTCGTATCCAAGACTCATGTACCGAAGGTCATACATGGTAGGAGTCTTGGATATGGCACGCTTAAGATAACATGGACTTTTGTATCCAATGCCTTCTTTAGGATTATAATAATTGAACTCTTTAGGCTGGTTCATATGAATGCTTTGATCGGTTTGGCCTCTCTTTAGGAACTTGTCCTCCATATCTTTTATTTTTGCAAAGAGATTTGTTCGTTGGGCAAAAATTGCTTCATACTTTTGAACACTTTCCCTACTCAAGACTTCAGCCTCATGAAGTTTCTTTTGTAGGTTAGTGATACTATCATTCATGCATGTTACGTTATCTTCAAGAGTTTTATTTGCAAGAGTGAGTATGTTAACTGTATCTTTGGAGTGAGCTAACTCAATGTTGAATTTCACGACTAAGGCATGCTCACTAGCTAGTTTGGATTCAACAATGGTTGTTAAGTTGTTTGCTTGTTTAATTTTCTTATCATACTCTGAAACTTTAAGTGCTAGACCTTTTACTTGATTTTCAATTTCAATGTACGGGTCAGGAAGTATCTCAGAAGAAGATGACCCACAATGGTCTGAGTGAAGGTCGTTGTAATCACGATCTCCGTCTTCTGAGTACATTTCCTCCTCACCATGATTTGCCATCAGGCACAGTTGATCTTCTCTTCCTTCATCACTAGTCAGATCCTCAGCAAGTATACATATGGTATATCCCTCCTCATCAGCACTTGACATTCTAAGCCAAACTTCATCATCAGCAAGAAGTGTTGTTCCCTCATTTTGCATCTTGAAGCATGTTTTCTTTTGTTCTTTGGCCTTCTCATCTGGCGAACGCGAAATGGGCCCTGGATGCTTCTTTTAAATACCAGCCTCCTCCTTCAGTTGAGATATACACGCACGGACACACAGGCACGAATAGAGAAAGAGGAGCGATAGAGTGGAAGTTCCGAGTGGTGCCGATACGCTGCGGGTTTCGATCTTCGATCATCCGTTGTTGTACTGTCTGTATCATGTTTGCGTCTATTATCGTTTTTTCTATTTTCATTATGATTAGTGAGTAGTCTTTTATAGTGGTACTTATTGTGGTCAATGAACCATTGTGGATGATGATTTTATAATTAATGTTTATTGGTTTGTTTTTGGTTAATTGAATGTGTGTTATGGTTCCGTTCTGATTATTGTTGTTTGGTTATTTGAACTCATTGGTTGGGTGTATCTATTTTGATCAAAGTTGATAGACTCCGATAGGATAATCAACCTACCTTAACCTACCCTTTGATCAAGAGAGTTGTGTTAAGTGGTTACTCGGACCGAGAGTGACCTGGAGGTAGAAAACCATACAATAGAATTAGGATCGGATGACCGGTACTAGATTGTCTGACAAACGACCTAAGTATTGGAACTAGGAGGACCAAGACCTAGTGAAAGACCATAGTCACTACATGTTAGGGTGTCCTAGACTTAAATTCCTACAATAACCAAAACAACCAAACCTTTGGCCTGTTTAAATCATCCACTTGGGGATTCACTATACCATGATAAGTACTACTACTTTTCTTATATAGTTCTTAATTAATCTCTTTAATTGCTTTCTTAGTTCTTATTTAATTTAGTTGTCTTTTTAGTATTAAAACCTTTTTCATAAAAACCCCCCAAAAAGCTTTAGGTTAATTAAACTGATTTAGATTAATAATCTACGATAACTTGACCGTTCCCAGTGGTAGATACGATACCTGGACTTTCCTACACTATATTACTCACGATCAGGTACGCTTGCCTGTATATGTGGTAAGACAGTGGCTAGGCATTAGAGGTTAAAACTTGTTCCGCTTTTTATATACAATAATTACCACATCAAGTTTTTGGCGCCGTTGCCGGGGAACGGTAGTTGTTAGATTTTAGTCTTAGTTAGTTTTGTTAATCGATCCTTGTGAGGGATTCTTTCCCTTGCAAGTTTTTCGCTTTCTAGTTTTATTAGTTATTTCTATTTTTATCATATCTCTTGTTTCCCGCAAGTTGCCCGTAACTGTTTGTTGTGGTTTCGGTCACAACGGACTTGTTAGAGCCATTTGAGGAGCCGGAGAGAGAATTCAGAAAAAGAAACAAAAAGAAGTCAAAAGCTAACAAAGTTCGCCCGAGAACTTTGATTTTTGAGATGGGAGACGAGGCACCGATGTGGACCGCCAGGAGAGCCGCTCCGACCGTACCCACAAATCCGATCACAAAGCCAGACCTAAACAAGGAGATCCCGGGGAAGCTCCTTCACATGATCAAGGACCTTACCTTCGACGGGAAAAACGATAGCAATCCTATCGTTCATATGGAGAACTTCGTAGATATATGTGATCTGTTCAAAACGGAGGAAGGC
This sequence comes from Centaurea solstitialis, assembly GCA_030169165.1. NCBI lineage: Eukaryota > Viridiplantae > Streptophyta > Magnoliopsida > Asterales > Asteraceae > Centaurea > Centaurea solstitialis. Next base: position 53,976,013 of record CM058046.1, on the reverse strand, counting down.
CGAGATGACGCAATTCGTCTCCGAGTCTTTCCTCTCACACTTACCGGAGAAGCTAGAGCTTGGTGGCGCTCGTTAGAGCCAAGCTCGATCACTACTTGGGAAGGACTTCGCTCAAGGTTCCTCTCCCGATTCTTTCCACCATCCAAAATCGACAAGTTAAGAGCCGAGATCCGATCTTTCCAACAAGATGACGGGGAGACCATATCCGAAGCATGGGAACGCTTCAAGAACCTTCTAAATTCGTACCCGAGTCACGGATTGAATAAGAGTGAACAAGTCAAAACTTTCTATAGTGGGCTTGCTTATTCTTCACGAGCTACATTGGATTCATCTGCCGGAGGTGTCTTTATGTACAAAACGCCCACGGAAGGATACAAACTTCTCGAAGACATGCTCATACACAACATAGACTGGAGGACAGACAAGCGCTTGCAAATCCCGAGGATGGCCGGAAAAATCTCAACGAGTTTGATCCATCCGATGAACTAGCCGCAATGAAAAACCAACAGGTAAAGTTTGAACGCAAAATCGAAGAACTAATTAAATCTGTTCATGCTTTGCAGGTTGGATGCGAGGAGTGCAATGGACCACACTTGACTAAGGATTGCCTGAATCGACCAATGATGACACCCGAGGAGGTGAACTATATCAACCGAGGCGATTACCAAGGGAGGTGGAACAACAATCGTAATTTCATCCCGAGACCTCCCGGTTTCTTTGCACCAAATCAGCAAAACCAAAGACCGGATGGAGAACCACGTGTTTCTATCGAGGACCGAATACTCCAATTCATGGATGCACAAAAGAAGCTAAACGATGAGGTAGGTTCGTACTTACGTAACCACCAAAGTACTATCCAGAATTTGGAATTGCAGGTTGGACGTGTTTCGCAAATGCTAAGTGAAAGGACTCAAGGGGAGCTACCAACGCAAACACAAGTCAACCCGAAGGTAGAAAACGTGAAGCCGATGCTCATGATGACCGAAGAACCATCAAAGAAGAAGTGGACGGATATCTACACGAAGAAGTATGTGGAGAGCGATAGTGAAAGTGAGCCCGATTATGCTACGGATTATGACTCGGAAGGGTTCACCATCTCGTTCGAGCATCTAGGACTTAAAGGACCCGTCACTTCAAGTGATGATGAGGAGGAAGATGGAAAGCAAGGTGGATACGCGGAGTTCGTGATACCAAAGAAAGAAGATAAAGGCAAGGAGAAAGAAAAGGAAAAGGCACCGGAGGATGACCTCATCTACATTGCACCTATCAAGCATGATCCGGGGAGTTATAACTTACCTATTTCTTGTCATAAATTTAAGGGTCTTGCTTTGGTGGATACAGGTGCCGCACTTAACATGATGCCTGTTGGTTATTGCAGGAAAATGAGAGTCAAGAGGGTCATTCCAACAGACTATCAATACCGAGGAGTGAACGGATACATGACAAAGCCGTTCGGAATAGCAGAAGGAGCCCCGATTCGCATTGGCAATTTTGTTTACTTTACGGACTTCGTCATAGCCAACCTTCCCCAGAACACGGAGATTCCAATCATTCTTGGAAGATCTTTCTTACATACCGCCCAAGTGAATACCAACATGCGGAATCAAGTCACGAGCTTGGGGTATGGAGAAAATCGGATCTACTTTGATCCTAATGGAGAGCCGGTCACACATCTCGATGAACCATACGAAGATCCTTCTCTGGCCTTCAAGAAAAACAAGAACCGCCCGTTACTCCCGCATGAACATGGAAAGAAGACGGAGGATTATCCAAACCCGACACGTCAAAAGGAGCAATCACCTAATGGGTCGGGACCCTCAAAGAAAGAGTACAGAAAGAAGAAGGGCTCGTCAGCCCGACGTGCCAAGAAATGAGCCGAAAAGGGGTCGAGCTCTAGACCCATTCAAAAACAAAGCGCTTCTCGGGAGGCAACCCGAGCATTTTCTTTTACTTTTCATTTTTATGATTTTTATGTGTGTTTTCGTTAATCTTTTTGTTTGATATTGCTTAGTTAACCATACGGCAGAGATAGACGCAAGAATCGAGCAAATCCGACACGCGATAGCGTTTTCGAAAAGTTGGAGACAGTAGGAAACTCGCGATCGCCACTTTTTAAGTTTGGCGACGCGAGGTTGGTAAGCCGTGGTATCAGGTAAAATTTTCGAATCTCGCGACGCGAGGGGGCCGTTTCACGATGCGAAGCCTGTAAAATTAGGGTAGATTTCAGAAACCGCCTGTTTCGCGACGCGAAACCATAGGTTTGGCAACGCGAAATCGGTACAGACGGGTTTTTAACCCTCTTTTCTCACTTTTTCAAAACAGTACAACCCTAATTCTCTCTAGGCGCCGCGACCCCTCCTCACGTTCTTGCGAAATTCGGACTTTTCAAGCTTCAATTTCATCATTCGCCATGACTAAGGTATGTTTCCCAACTTTAATTCCATGAGGATAACTTGATTTGGAAGGATTGGATCTTGTTTTGGGCATCAATGGTGTATGTATGCTTTTATGGATTTGACATTGTTCTTGAAACACCATTGATTGTTTAGTGCTTATGAGTTTTTGCATGCTATATGTTTTGATCGAAAATTTCACTCTAGCATGTTGTATATTCGTTTAATCTAGTGACTATGCTTTGATGATAAGTGTGGGGATTTTGATGACATCAAAATCCCCCATTCGTGTTAGGTTAGCTAGATTAATTTTACAATGGAGGTTGGACTAAAAGTTCAAGGGTGGGGATGTTCCACATCCCCTTGTTTTTGGTTTTTCATATATACATTTGATACTTGAACTTGTTAACCGTGGAAGTTCTGTCTCGTTAAAATTTTTTGATGTGAATACACCTTGTCTTGTGTTTATGGATTGAAATTTTCTAAGATAATGGTACTTGGATTTTGTAGAGACAAAAGACCCGCTCGTCGACTTCCACCGCTCCTACTTTCCGTGCAACGGACGGGAGCCACGTTTTCACCTATTTCATGAACGACCCAACTTTGAACGCTCCAAAACGGGAGGAATACCGGGACATAGTCAACCGGCTTCTCACCCGTCAAGTGCTAATACCGAGGAGAGTCGACTGGGACCTTCTTCGATCAATGAGTGTCGAAAACAACATCAAGGCGATACTCGAGAAGCATGCTTACGACGAGGATAGCACCGAGTATTATATTTGCCATGCATGGGAGCGAGTCTTCGACATTTCCGAGACCCTCTATCGCGAGCTTATTGTTGAGTTCGTGGCCACGTTCCGTTTCGACGCAATCAAGGCCCTTGAGGAGTTCCATCAGTCATGCATGACATTCCGACTTGGTGGAGTGTGGAGATTGCTATCTTTGGTCGACTTTGCTGTTGCTTTGGGGATATATACCCGAGAGGAGGTTGAGGCTCCCGGATTCGTGGAGTACATGTGGGCGACTTCAAAAAGGCCGGATGGTTTTGATCCTCGGTTGGCTTGGGCGATTCTAGGTGATGGTGACTATGGTAGTAATCTCAAGGTGAAAGGTTTTCTTGCTTCTTCGGATCGAATTTTGCACCGTATGCTCATTTATGCGGTAAATGCTCGTGCTTCAAGCGAGGAGAAAGTTTCGGTGTATAATCTATGGCTTCTTGAGCAACTCACCACGGATGACAAATATCCAAATGCTCCGTACCTCATTGCCATTCAACTTGCCAAATGAGGTGGTTATCGAGAGGGAAGTCGCTTGGTTGGAGGCCAATACATCACGCTTCTCGCCAAACACTTCGGTATCCTTACCGAGGGTGCCATTGCCTCGATGACGAACCTTGGGGAGATGGGATTGATCAACATGGACCAACTTCGTGGCATGGGTGTAGCAAGGGTTGAGCATATGATCTGAAGGGATTATAACGCATGGATCCACAATCCTCAAGCTTATGGGACGAGGAGTCAACCGAGGGATCAAGCAAGAAGAACACATGAGACCGGTGGAACAAGTGGGACGAATGCGGGAGAACAACCGGCGGAATGGACAGCATATTCGGGTTACCAAGACTTGAGTAACCGACTCTCGGAGATGTCATTATCTTATGGCCGCCATCATCAACATGTGGAGTACAACACCGCGGAGGCTCTTCACCAAGCCAATTGGCAAAGTGGAGTTATGAACCAGATGGCCTCCCAATTCGGTATTCAACCGAATACCGTGTATGCTCCATCACCTTTTTTGCCATACTCCGAGGATGCACCGCCCAGTTACCCAACATTTGAGGATTGGCAAAACCAACCTCGTGGCCCTTATTGATCTCTCTCTTTTATCTCTCTCATTCGATATGGTTGTTTAAGACAATTTTATTTTTGTTTGTGTGGTGGTTTGGTTGAACAATTTTTATTTTGTTTGGTTTGTTTAGGATATTAAGTACTTTTAATTACTTTGGTTTGGTTTATTTTGTTTTGTTCGTTTTTACTTTTTATTTTTCTTTTTGGTAATAGATACAGCAACATATGATCTATGATCGAGCACGATACTTGGAACACTCTCTCAGATCAGAACAGATTTCGTCACATAACCCGGGAAGTTTCTCTTTTTCCCAATTACTCCTTAATTGTTTTGATTGTTGCATTGAGGACACTGCAAATTTTAAGTGTGGGGAGGGGGTTATGTAGACTTATCTATTTAAATGGGTTCACTTTTTGCTTTTGGTGTGTCGTTTTTCAAATTTTTGAAAGCTTTGAGATTTGACTCCAATTTTTTCGAAATCTGAGATTGTTTTTGAGACTGAGTTGCTTGCATAGGAGAACACTGAATAGGATTAGTTGAGTAAAAGGATGCCTTGGAATACTGATTGCCATGAGTGCCTCACCCAGTTCCATTGAGAGTTTGAGCCTAAATTGTTATTTATTTCGTGAGGAATACCTACTTTGACCCAAGGTAGAACTTCTCATTTGAATGCTTGTCAAGACCACATAAGAGCAGCACCTGATAGTTCGTTGGCACGATTCTCTTGACTCCTATTTTCCTGCAATAGCCAACAGGCATCATATTAAAAGCAGCACCTGAATCAACCAAAGCAAGACCACTAAATTTATGACAAGAAATAGGTAAGTTGTAACTCCCTGGATCATGCTTGATTTGTGCGATGTAGATGAGATCATCCTCCGGTGCTTTCTCCTTTTCTTTCTCCTTCTCTTTCTCCTTGCCTTTATCTTCTTTCTTCGGGATTACGAACTCCGCGTATCCGCCTTGCTTTCCATCTTCCTCATCTTCATCATCACTTTGAGCTTCGGGTACCTTGAGTTGTAGGTGTTCGAAAGACACGGTGAACCCCTCCGAATCTTAATCCGTGGCATAATCGGGCTCACTTTCACTCTCGGTTTCCACGTACTTCTTTGTGTAGATGTCCGTCCACTTCTTTTTTGACAGCTCTCCGGTTATCATGAGCATTGGCTTCACATTCTCCACTTTTTCGTTTGTGAATATCGGGGAAAACTGTGCTTTGGGTTGCTTCTTCCGCATGGGAAAACTGCCATTCTAACACTCAACAAACGATTACTGCAACTTGCGGGAAACAAAAAGATAAAATAAAGATAAATATAAAACTAACTAATTAAACTAGGAAGCGAAAAACTTGCAAGGGAAAGAATCCCTCACAAGAATCGTTTAACAAAACTAATAAAGACTAAAATCTAACAACTACCGTTCCCCGGCAACGGCACCAAAAACTTGATGCGGTAATTATCGTATATAAAAAGCGTAACAAGTTTTAACCTCTAATGCCTAGCCACCGTCTTACCACATATACAGGCAAGCGTACCTGATCGTGAGTAATATAGTGTAGGAAAGTCCAGGTATCGTATCTACCACTGGGAACGGTCAAGTTATCGTAGATTAAAGTCTGAATTGGTTTAATTAACCTAAAGGGGGGGGGGTTTGTATGAAAAAGGTTTGAATACTTAAAAAGACAATTAACTAGGTAAAAACTAAGAAAGTAATTAAAATACTGATTTAAGATTATAATAAGGAAAAACAGCAGTACTTATCATGATAAAGTGAATCCCCAATATGGATGATATGAATAGGTCGAAGGCTTGGTTGTTTTGATTATTGTAGGAATTTAAGTCTGGGACACCCTAACATGTGCAATTTATGTTGATGAACTAGGATACGATCCTCCTAATTTCAATCCTAATCGTTTGGTCCACAATCTAGAATCGGTAAATCCTCCCTAATCAATATCGCAATGGCTCTTTTACTATCTAGTCACTATTGGTCAAAGTAACCCCTTAACACAACCTTTTGGTCCAGGTCAAGCTAAGGTAGGTTGATTATCCTTTCGGAGTCTATCTGCTTTGGTCTAACAAATACACCCAACCAAGTGAATTCAAATCGCCACAACAACATCAATCAGAAAAGAACCATAAAAGACATTCAATTAATCAAAACAAACCAGTAAACATTAATCACAAAGTATCATCCATAAAGGTTCATCGATCATGACAAGCACTACTAATAAACTACTCACTCATAATGAAAACATAAACATAAACAAAAGTAGACATCGACATGATACCGACAGTATAACGATGAATGATCGGAGATCGATTCCCGCAGCATATCGGCACCTTTCGTACTCTCACTCTCGTTCCTCTGTACTTCCCTCGTGTATCGAACATGTTTAGAACTGAAGGAGGAGGCTGATATTTAAAGGAAAACGTCCAGGGGCCATCTGGCGATCGCCAAGCTGCTGGTTTGGCGACGCCAGACACTTAGGTCAAACCCTGGTCTTCTCTTCAGTCGAACTTGGCGGCGCGAAGTTGAGGATTTCGCGATCGCCAAGTAGCTTCTGTTTGACTCTGTGTATTTTTCACGTTTTCTCGCCTTTTTTCGTACTTTTCCGTTCCACGGCCTCCAAATCCTTCACAAACAATAATAAGCTCTTTTAGTGCATGAAATGATCATAAACGGGTGAGAAATGGGGTAAAGTCATACGATTACGCGCAACCAAAATATGTATAATTTTGGTGTTATCAAAATCCCCACACTTAAGCTTTGATTGTCCTCAATCAAAAGACTGAAAGATAAGAAACATAACTCCAAAATTATCTCCACCCAAGATTATCAAAGAAAACAAAGCATACTCACACAATCGAACACACAAATAAGACTCATCAAGCAATCGGATACCAAGGCCAACCTTTTACCCTCACATAATATGAATAACAATATAAGATGTATCTCTCGGGGGTAAAAGTGTATATGTAAGTGATCACACCAATACTCAACTAATTCTCGCATGCATAAGCTTGTCATCAAATCTAATCTCCACCAATGAGAAGTTGTCAACCATCAAGAGGACTTTAGGGTTGTAATGTTAGGCTAAGGGTTAAGGGTAGGATAAAGGATATATAAGTGACTAAGGGTTTTGCAACAAAAACTTGAAAACTCAATCAGTAATGATCCAAACAGTGAAGCAATCTGACTTTCAAACAATGAGACTTTTGGGATGAGTATTCTCTTTTCTTTTCTTTTAGAATTGGCCTAAGCCTATGGCTTATTTGGGGCACAAATTCTTTTTCACTCTTTTCAGCTCTCATTCTTTTCTTTTTTTGCATTCTCGACTCTTTTGATATTTCTTTTCTTTTCGAGTCTCAAATATTTTTCTCCCTCTTTTTTTTTCAGAGCAGCAACTATGTTGCTTTTGGGCTATTTTTAAATCTCAATCCCATAAAAACTGTCAGATATGAAAAACTGGATCAAAACATCTCAAGATTCAAATTTGAGTCACGGCCAAAAGATAGATAAACAATTGGGCTCAAGGATAAAGTGTATAGTGGGTAACAAATGAAAAGGCTAAGGCTCAAAATGGTTTCAAGGGATGAAGTGTTAAAAGGTGAACACTTTTCAATCAAAGGCTAGGCAAATCAGATAACCTTATGATGAGGTCATCTGACGAAGGCTAAAAGGGTTAGAAACGAAGGCCTCTATCAGTGCAATGGTGATAAATACTTCTCTTATGTGGTCTCGACAAGCATTCAAATGACAAGTTCTACCTTGGGTCAAAGTCGGTATTCCTCACGAAATAAACAGATATAACAATTAAGGCTCAATCTCTCAACGGAATTGGGTGAGGCACTCATGGTAATCAGTATTCCAAGGCATCCTTTTACTCAACTAATCCTATTCAATGTTCTCCTATGCAAGCAACTCAGTCTCAAAAACAATCTCAGATTTCGAAAAAAATTTGGGGTCAAATCTCAAAGCTTTCAAAAGTTTGAAAAACGACAATCCACAAGCAAAAAGTGAACCCATTTAAAAAGATAAGTCTACATAACTCCCTCCCCACACTTAAAATTTGCAGTGTCCTCAATGCAACAATTAGAACAATTATGGAGTAATTGGGAAAAAGAGAAACTTCCCGGGTTATGTGACGAAATCTGTTCTGATCTGAGAGTGGTGCATAAAATTCGTGCTCGATCATAAATCGCCATATCTACCAACAAAAAGAAAAAGAAAAGTAAAAACGAACAAATGAAAATAAACCAAATCAAACTACTTAAAATCCTAAACCATCCAAACAAAATAAAATTGTTCAACCAACACAACCACGCAGTTCAAAAATAAAATTGTTTACGACAACCATATCGAATAACGGAGATAAAAGATAGAGATCAATAAGGGCCACGAGGTTGGTTTTGCCAATCCTCATAAGTCTGGTAACCGGGCGGAGCATCCTCGGAGTATGGCCAAAATGGAGATGGAGCATAAGCGGTATTCGGTTGAATACCGAAGTGGGAAGCCATCTGGTTCATCACTCCACTTTGCCAGTTGGCTTGGTGAAGAGCCTCCACAGTGTTATACTCCATATGCTGCTGATGCCGGCCATAAGAAAGTGACATCTCCGAGAGTTGGTTACTCAAGTCTTGGTAACCTGCATATACCGTCCAATCCGCCGGTTGCTGACCCACATTTGCCCCACTCGTTCCACTTGTTCCGCCAATCTCGTGCGTGCTCCTTGGTGCTTGACTCGGTTGACTTCTCGGCTGACTCCTATAAGCTTGAGGATTACGGATCCATGCATTGTAGTCTCGTCCAACCATATGCTCAACTCTCGCCACACCCATACCACGGAGTTGGTCCATGTCAATCAATCCCATCTCCCCGAGGTTCGTAATCGAAGCGATCGCGGCGTCGGTTAGGATACCGAAATGCTTGGCCAAGAGCGTCACGTACTGGCCACCAACTATGCGACTACCCTCTCGATAACCACTCGCCTTAGCGAGTTGAGCGGCGATGAGATACGGAGCATTCGGATACTTATCATCCGTAGAGAGTTGCTCAAGAAGCCATAAATCCTGCACGGTAACTTTCTCCTCACTCGAAGAACGAGCGTTCACCGCTTGAATGAGCATGCGGTGTAGAAGTCTATCCGACGAAGCAAGAAAACCTTTCACCTTGAGGTTGCCATGATAATCACCATCACCCAAGATCGACCAAGCCAAACTCGGATCAAAATCATCGGGTCTCTTCGCGGTCGCCCACATGTACTCCTCAAATCCGGGAGCATCAACATCCAATTGGGTATATATCCCCAAGGCAAGAGCAAAGTCGACCAAAGAAAGAGATCTCCAAACGCCACCAAGTCGGAACGTCATGCAAGTTTGATGAAATTCCCCAAGAGCCTTGATAGCCTCGAAATGAAACGTGGCCACAAACTCCACGATAAGCTCTCGGTAGAGGGTCTCGGCAATATCGAAAACTCGCTCCCATGCATGGCATATGTAGTACTCATTGCCATCCTCGTCGTATGTGTGCTTTTCAAGAATTGCTTTGATGTCGTTCTCGACATCCATCGATCGAAGAAGATCCCAATCGACTCTCTTTGGCATGAGAATTTGGCGGGGGGAAGTCGGTTAACAATGTCCCAATACTCCTCCTTCTTTCGAGCATTCAAAGTCGGGTCGTTCGCAAATGAGGTGAAAACATGACTTCCATCCGGTGCACGGAAGTTAGCTACGGCGGTCGTAGACGAGCAGGTTCTTTGTCTCTACAAAATCCAAATACCATTGTCTTAGAAAAGTTTCAATCCATAAACGCAAGACAAGGTCTATTCACATTCGAAATTCCAACGAGACAAACAATATACGACTAACAAGTTCAAGTATCATAATCACATACGCATCGAAAGCCAATGGGGATGTGGAACATCCCCACACTTGAACTTTTAGTTCAATCCACAATTACAAACCAATCTAGCTAGCAAGAAAGAATGGGGGATTTTGGTGTTCTCAAAATCCCCACACTTATCATTTAACCACAATCACTAGATTAATTAATCAAATAGCATGCAAGAAACAAGATTTCAATCACAAAGTAGGGCATGCATTCCTCTATAAGCTCTAAACAATCAATGGTGTGTCAAGAATAATGTTAATTCCATTCAAATAAACAAACACCATTGATACCCAAAACAAGATCTCCAATTACCAAATCGAGCAATCCTTACGAAATTAAAGTTAGGAAACGTACCTTGTTCATGTTGAAAGATGAAATTGAAGCTCAAGAAGGTCGAATCTCGCAAGAACGTGAGAGAGTTTGGTGGCGCCTAAGAGGAATTAGGTTTGTGTGTTTGTGAAAAGTGGGAAAAAGAAGGTTTAAAAACCGTCTGTCCCGACTTCGCGTCGCGAAACCCTGGGTCTCACGTCGCCAAACAGGCTAATTTCAGAAAACCCTTATTTTTAAAAGGTTCGCGTCGCCAAATGGCTCTCTTCGCGTCGCGAGGTTCAAAATTTTTTTACCTGATCCGTGGCCTAACAACTTCGCGTCGCCAGATTGGGAATCTGGCGATCGCCAAATGCCCACTGTTTCCAACTTTTGAACATCTGCATCGCATTCCGATTTCGCTCGAATCTGGTTTCTATCTCCTCTGTATGGTTACCTAAGCAATATCAAATGAAAACATTAATAAAAACACACACGCAAATCAATAAAAACGAAAGAAAACCAAAAAGCTCGGGTTGCCTCCCGAGAAGCGCTTCATTTTTGGATGGGTCTAGAGCTCGACCCCACTTTCGGCTCATTTCTTGGCACGTCAGGATGACGAGCCCTTCGTCTTTCTGTGATCTTTCTTGGAGGATCCCGGTTCCTTGAGTTTTTGATCCTTTCGATGCATCGGGTTTGAATAGTCCTCCGTTTTCTTCTCAAGTTCATGCGGGAGTAGCGGACGGTTCATGCTTTTGGTGTAGGCCAGAGAAGGATCGTCATAAGGTTCATCGAGGTGTCTAACCGGCTCTCCGTTAGGATCAAAGTAAATCCGATTGTCTCCATAGCCTAGGCTCGTGACTTGATTTCGCATATCGGTATTTACTTGAGCGGTGTGCAAGAAAGACCTCCCGAGGATTATCGGGATCTCCGTGTTCTGTGGAAGGTTAGCTATGACGAAGTCCGTATAGTACACAAATTTTCCAATACGAATCGGGACTCCTTCAGCTATTCCTAACGGTGTTGTCATGTAACCGTTTACTCCCCGGTATTGATAGTTCGTTGGCACGATTCTTGACTCCCATTTTCCTGCAATAGCCAACATGCATCATATTAAGAGCAGCACCTAAATCAACCAAAGCAAGACCACTAAATTTATGACAAGAAATAGGTAAGTTGTAACTCCCTGGATCATGCTTGATTGGTGCGATGTAGATGAGATCATCATCCGGTGCTTTCTCCTTTTCTTTCTCCTTCTCTTTCTCCTTGCCTTTATCTTCTTTCTTCGGGATTACGAACTCCGCGTATCCGCCTTTCTTTCCATCTTCCTCATCTTCATCATCACTTGAAGCTTCGGGTACCTTGAGTTGTAGGTGTTCGAAAGACACGGTGAACCCCTCCGAATCGTAATCCGTGGCATAATCGGGCTCACTTTCACTCTCGGTTTCCACGTACTTCTTTGTGTAGATGTCCGTCCACTTCTTTTTTGACGGCTCTCCGGTTATCATGAGCATTGGCTTCACATTCTCCGCTTTTTCGTTTGTGAATCTCGGGGAAAACTGTGCTTTGGGTTGCTTCGTCCGCATGGATCGATCGGCTGCCATTCTAACACTCAACAAACGATTACTGCAACTTGCGGGAAACAAAAAGATAAAATAAAGATAAATATAAAACTAACTAATTAAACTAGGAAGCGAAAAACTTGCAAGGGAAAGAATCCCTCACAAGGATCGTTTAACAAAACTAATAAAGACTAAAATCTAACAACTACCGTTCCCCGGCAACGGCGCCAAAAACTTGATGCGGTAATTATCGTATATAAAAAGCGTAACAAGTTTTAACCTCTAATGCCTAGCCACCGTCTTACCACATATACAGGCAAGCGTACCTGATCGTGAGTAATATAGTGTAGGAAAGTCCAGGTATCGTATCTACCACTGGGAACGGTCAAGTTATCGTAGATTAAAGTCTGAATTGGTTTAATTAACCTAAAGGGGGGGGGTTTGTATGAAAAAGGTTTGAATACTTAAAAAGACAATTAACTAGGTAAAAACTAAGAAAGTAATTAAAATACTGATTTAAGATTATAATAAGGAAAAACAGCAGTACTTATCATGATAAAGTGAATCCCCAATATGGATGATATGAATAGGTCGAAGGCTTGGTTGTTTTGATTATTGTAGGAATTTAAGTCTGGGACACCCTAACATTTGCAATTTATGGTGATGAACTAGGATACGATCCTCCTAATTTCAATCCTAAATCGTTTGGTCCACAATCTAGAATCGGTAAATCCTCCCTAATCAATATCGCAATGGCTCTTTTACTATCTGGTCACTATTGGTCAAAGTAACCCCTTAACACAACCTTTTGGTCCAGGTCAAGCTAAGGTAGGTTGATTATCCTTTCGGAGTCTATCTGCTTTGGTCTAACAAATACACCCAACCAAGTGAATTCAAATCGCCACAACAACATCAATCAGAAAAGAACCATAAAAGACATTCAATTAATCAAAACAAACCGGTAAACATTAATCACAAAGTATCATCCATAAAGGTTCATCGATCATGACAAGCACTACTAATAAACTACTCACTCATAATGAAAACATAAACATAAACAAAAGTAGACATCGACATGAAACCGACAGTATAACGATGAATGATCGGAGATCGATTCCCGCAGCATATCGGCATCTTTCGTACTCTCACTCTCGTTCCTCTGTACTTCCCTCGTGTATCGAACATGTTTAGAACTGAAGGAGGAGGCTGATATTTAAAGGAAAACGTCCAGGGGCCATCTGGCGATCGCCAAGCTGCTGGTTTGGCGACGCCAGACACTTAGGTCAAACCCTGGTCTTCTCTTTAGTCGAACTTGGCGGCGCGAAGTTGAGGATTTCGCGATCGCCAAGTAGCTTCTGTTTGACTCTGTGTATTTTTCACGTTTTCTCGCCTTTTTCGTACTTTTCCGTTCCACGGCCTCCAAATCCTTCACAAACAATAATAAGCTCTTTTAGTGCATGAAATAATCATAAACGGGTGAGAAATGGGGTAAAGTCATACGATTACGCGCAACCAAAATATGTATAATTTTGGTGTTATCACTTAGTCACTCATATATCCTTTATCCTACCCTTAACCCTTAGCCTAACGTTACAACCCTTAAGTCCTCTTGACGGTTGACAACTTCTCAGTGGTGGAGATTAGATTTGGTGACAAGCTTATGCATGCGGGAATTAGTCGAGTATTGGTGTGATCACTTACATATACACTTTACTTGATTATACTATGTGAGGGTAAAAGGTTGATCTTGGTATCCGATTGCTTGATAAATCTTGTTTGTGTGTTCGATTGTGTGAGTATACTTTGTTCTCTTTGATGATCTTGGGTGGAGATAATTTTGGAGTTATCTTTCTTATCTTTGAGTCTTTTGATTGCGGACAATTAAAGCTTAAGTGTGGGGATTTTGATAACACCAAAATTATACATGTTTTGGTTGAACTTAATTGTATGACTTTACCCCATTTCTCACCCGTTTCTGATCATTTCACTCACTAAATGAGCTTATTATTGCTTTTGTAGGATTTGGAGGCTGTGGAACGGAAAAGTACGAAAAAAGCGAAAAAACGTGGAAAATGCACAACATCAATCCAGTAGCCATCTGGCGATCGTGAAGTCCCAGATCTGGTGCCGCCAAGTTCGATAAAGACGAAGACCAGGGTTTGACCTAAGTGTTTCGCGCCGCGAGACTGCCGTCTGGCGAACGCGAAATGGGCCCTGGATGCTTTTTTTAAATACCAGCCTCCTCCTTCAGTTGAGATATACACGCACGGACACACAGGCACGAATAGAGAAAGAGGAAGCGATAGAGTGGAAGTTCCGAGTGGTGCCGATACGCTGCGGGTTTCGATCTTCTATCATCCGTTGTTGTACTGTCGGTATCATGTTTGCGTCTACTATCGTTTTTTCTATTTTCATTATGATTAGTAAGTAGTCTTTTATAGTGGTACTTATTGTGGTCAATGACCCATTGTGGATGATGATTTTATAATTAATGTTTATTGGTTTGTTTTTGGTTAATTGAATGTGTGTTATGGTTCCGTTCTGATTATTGTTGTTTGGTTATTTGAACTCATTGGTTGGGTGTATCTGTTTTGATCAAAGTAGATAGACTCCGATAGGATAATCAACCTACCTTAACCTACCCTTTGACCAAGAGAGTTGTGTTAAGTGGTTACTCGGACCAAGAGTGACCTGGAGGTAGAAAACCATACAATAGAATTAGGATCGGATGACCGGTACTAGATTGTCTGACAAACGACCTAAGTATTGGAACTAGGAGGACCAAGACCTAGTGAAAGACCATAGTCACTACATGTTAGGGTGTCCTAGACTTAAATTCCTACAATAACCAAAACAACCAAACCTTTGGCCTGTTTAAATCATCCACTTGGGGATTCACTATACCATGATAAGTACTACTACTTTTCTTATATAGTTCTTAATTAATCTCTTTAATTGCTTTCTTAGTTCTTATTTAATTTAGTTGTCTTTTTAGTATTAAAACCTTTTTCATAAAAACCCCCCAAAAAGCTTTAGGTTAATTAAACTGATTTAGATTAATAATCTACGATAACTTGACCGTTCCCAGTGGTAGATACGATACCTGGATTTTTCTACACTATATTACTCACGATCAGGTACGGTTGCCTGTATATGTGGTAAGACAGTGGCTAGGCATTAGAGGTTAAAACTTGTTCCGTTTTTTATATACAATAATTACCGCATCAAGGCAAGAGCGCAATTGGTACCAAATGGGTATTTAGAAACAAGAGAGATGAAAATGGGTAGTGGTTCGAAACAAAGCAAGGTTAGTTGCTCAAGGATATTTTCAAGAAGAAGGCACCGATTATGAAGAAACCTTTGCACTTGTAGCTAGATTGGAAGCAATGAGAATCTTCCTAGCTTATGCAGCTCACAAAGGATTTAAGGTTTTACCAAATGGATGTCAAATCTACATTTTTGAATAGCAATCTGAAAGAGGAAGTGTATGTCAAGCAACCTCCAGGTTTTCACAGTGAGAAGTATCCAAATCATGTCTATTTCTTGGATAAAGCACTGTATGGTCTCAAACAATCCCCCAAAACTTGGTATGAAAGATTATCCAACTTTCTTCTTTCTAATCAATTTCACAGAGGTACAACTGACATCACTCTCTTCTATAAACATACTCAAAATGATATAATGCTTGCTCAAATATATGTTGATGATATCATCTTAGGTTCAACTGATATTTCTTTGTGCAAAGAATTTGAGTCATTAATGCAGAAAGAGTTTGAAATGAGTATGATGGGAGAATTAACTTTCTTTCTGGGGCTTCAATCTCCAAAAGGAATCTTCATCAATCAAGCCAAATATGTTCAAGATGTATTAAAGAAGTATAAGCTATTAGAGGCTTCACCTATGAGAACTCCCATGGCCACTAGCCAAAAGCTTCACAAAGATATCAGCGGCTGTTGGATGCAAAATTGGATTGTATCCGAGATCACAAGTTGGTGCTCAAAGTGAAGACAAAGGCAAAGTCAAAGTGGTCAACAATGTCAATTTTTTTTCTTCAAACAATCTTCAACCATTGATATTTGCAAGAATCTGATCATCTTGAAGCATCTCGTAAGTATCTCTCGACTTCCTCAAAGTATCTTCAAGAATCATTTCTCGACATTACAATTCAGATCCATCTCCCCACAGTATATTCAAAGTATCTTTGACATTACAAAGTCAAAGATTGCTTTTATTGTTTTAGTCCTTTATATGTTCTTTGTAATAATTTTGTTTAGTTAGGGTAGATTGTGTAAATGGTGTAAAGTGTAAGGGTTTAAGGGTTTGGGTATAAATACCCAAAGTGATGTCATTTGTAAGAGTGAATCATGTGTGTGCAAAACGTGTAAAAGAGAGTGAGTTGAGATAGATGAGCTTAAGTGTGTGTGTTCTTGGTGTAACTACTATGTGTAAACAAATTCATCAAGATCTATGACATATGGCTTTCCAATTCAAAAAAAAAAAAATAAAAAAATAAAAAAATTTGACATTGTTGACCACTTTGACTTTGCCCTTGTCTTCACTTTGAGCACCAACTTGTGATCTCGGATACAATCCGATTTTGCATCCAACAATGGCATTTATGTTGAATCTAAACTCTACAGAGGCATGATTGGTTCACTTTTATATCTTACTGCCAGTAGACCTGACATTATGTTTTCTACTTGTGTGTGTGCCAGGTATCAATCTGATCCAAAGGAATCTCATATGCATGCTGTTAAAAGGATTCTGAGATACTTAAAGAAGACACCTAGCCTTGGATTGTGGTATCCTTTACATTCAGGCTTTGATCTTCTAGCTTACACTGATTCAGATTATGGAGGATGTCAAGTGGACAGAAAAAGTACTTCTGGAAGTTGTCACTTTCTAGGTGGCAAATTAGTAAGTTGGTCATCTAAGAAGCAAAATTGTGTCTCAACGTCCACTGTAGAAGCTGAATATGTGGCTGCTGCCAGTTGCTGTTCTCAAGCTCTGTGGATGCAAACTCAGCTTCGTGACTATGGTTATACTTTCAATAAAATCCCTATCCTCTGTGACAACAAAAGTGCAATTGTTATCTTAGAAAATCCCGTCCAACACTCAAAGACCAAACATATTGACATCAGGTATCATTTTCTTAAACATCAAGTTGAGGAAGGAAATGTCGAAATGTATTTCGTAAACACAGAATTTCAGTTGGCTGATCTTTTCACTAAAGCTCTTGATGATAAACGATTCACCTTTCTTATTGAAAAGATTGGTATGACAGGTCCTCTACCTTAGTCTCACAAGACATTTGGTTAAGGTGTATATATTTTTTTCTTTTGTTTTGTTTTCGTTTTACTTTGTATCATACTGCTTTAATCTTGGTCTTAAGTCTCTTTGTATGCAGGCTCACTCGAAATCTTCTTGAAGTAGCACTTTTCTAGGGGGAGATTCCTTTTTTTTAAATATCAAAACCACAGACGTGAAAAGTTTCTTTCATTAAAGTATCATGTATCACAGAACCTCTGTCACTTCTGATAGAAGCTCTGAGGTATTTATACTTTTCGCTTTATCACCTCTCTGTGGATTTTCAATGTTTTAGGTATAAAAGGTGCAAGTCTATCCCTCGTATAATTCACAGAGACTTTATAATCCCTTTGGTCTCTACAGCATCTCCTCTATGAGCATGTTCTTTTGAATTGATACGTTTGGTTTTAACGGATAAGGGTTAAATTTTTACCACGCACGTGTCAGATATTTGAGGCGCACGCCATCTATCGTGCGTCATCAGGAACACGTGGCACATATCTAGTGGACAGTTGCAAACGGTGCACTCCCACTACTTCATAGGCATTCATAATTTAAACGTTCAAAATCATAGCCCATCTTCCCTCCAGCCTATAAATTCCGAGCCCTAATTCGTTCAATTTTTTTTTTACCCTTTTTCATTTCTTAAAGATTTCTCAAGCATTACTGCTCACTTTAGTTCTCAATCATGTGTTCGAATCTTCAAACGCTAGATCACCCTCAAGCATATGTTATCTTCAATGTAAAAGTAATGATAAAAGATTTCCCAAGGATGAAGTCATCAGAAGTTGATTGGCAGAAGTTCTAGATAAGTCCAGCAGAACTTCTGTAAGATGTTTCAGAGGCTCTATCGGCTAAAGGCAAGATCTCTTTGAAGTGTTCACAGAACCTCTGAATAGCTTGACAGAGGTTCTAACAGTTTATGCCTCTGCGAAGTTAACTTCTGTGAAAATGGTTATTTTATCATGTGCATCTCACGTGACTACCTCAACCGACTCAGTTTCTACGTTTAAGATTAAGACACGTGTCAAGATCTTAATGGGTCTGTTAGGTCATCTTTCTTTCTTGTATAAATACCCGTTTGTACTCTTCCATTTAAGAGTGGTGAGCAAGTACGTGTAATGTGTGTGCAATTTTACTGTTCATCAATATAAGAACACTGTTCCATTGAATCTTCATATAAGTTCATCTTTAATTCACGTCATTTTCAATTTCATTGAAAATCTTTAAGTAAGATGTTCTCCATACATTGATCATTTCTTATATCTGTTTATCTACCATAATCTATAGCTTTTATTTGATCTATTCCGCTGCATCTCACTCTTTAAGCTATAGTTATTCGATCAAAGTTTGATTCAATTCAATTAACTGGACCAACAATATGTATGGATGCATTCTTGAAGATAATGAGAAACAGGCTGATATAATTCTCAAGATCAGAAGTTCATTGGAATGCTTATGTTGGCTCTATGAACCTGCAAAGGTTGCCAATCTGATGAATCATCCATGTGAGACAGTGAATGAACGGAGATTGCTGATGAGAAGTTATTACTGTAGCAGAAGTAATGGAGCTAAATGTGGAGAAGAAGTAGTATTAATATTACTGTTGATTCGAAGATTAATATTGCTGCAGAAGACCTAGAAGTAGTAATGGTTAATACTACTGAGAAGTTATTGTTGCTACTGTTATTACTGCTAATTGTAGTTATTGCTGCTAGTTAGTACTTCCAGTTTCAGTTAATGTTTCTTACGATTTACTACAGCTTCTAGGATTACGATAAGGAAACAATTCTGTTTGGAGCGATAAGGCATGGATTCCGAATATCTTGGAATTTGTTTTGAAGATTCGTATTCCTTATTCTTATCTTGTAATCTGTATAAATAGTAGATAGATGTTTTTGTTTTAGATCACGAGATTCTCATAATCTGATAGAGTGATAGAAAAGTTAAGCCTTAAGAGTTTTCCTTGCATTAGAGAAGTTTTGCACGTCTGTTGAATCTGTTCAACAGATTGGGGCTTTGGTTTGTAATCATTCTAATCAATTCAATATACTTGTGATTTGCAATCCATTGTGATATTTGTTCTTAATTAAAGTGTTTTTCTGCAACTTTTTTAATTATTTTCTGAGTTATGAGATTCTTGTTACGAAATTGATCTTGACAAGATTGTTTGTTAAAGAGATGTTTGATGCTAACACAAAAAATATTTTAAGAAGAAAAGTTTATTTAAGCTTTAATCTTTGTAATTTTTTGTTGTTGTAATCTTGAATAAGATTACCGGCTATGAAGGGTAAAAGTGAAACTTTATTTAGGGGTATGGATACCGTTATATTGTGTAGGTTGCCAAGGGCTAGCTTAATTGATAAAAACTGTTAGGACCCTATTCAGAGTTGTGTAGAAGTTAGGGGGTTCACTATGTAATTTATCTTTAATGCTTTTAGTTTGGTTCCTTAGTTGTAATTATCTTTATTTTGTAAGAGGACGTATTGTGTAATTATTTTGATGCCCTATAATAGAAAAGTTCCCTTTCCTTTTTTAGGTATGGATTATTTAAGCATTTGAATTGCAACTTTTGTTACGTTTCTCCATTATTTATGATCCATCATTATCAACAACCTCTATTAAAGATCTCTACATAATTTGTGTTGATTCTGATTATCACATTACATTCTTTACCATATTTGGGACAAAGAACAACATAGCCTACTTTTAGAGAGATCTCAAGAGAGTATTTTTCATGCATATCTCTCTCTAGAAATCATGTAACTAAATTTTTCATGACAATTTTTTCTTAGTCTTGATCATACACTTTATTAGTAAGAGCATCCACAGTGGTGGAATCTTCAAGAACCTCAGTTACCATATTTTTTCCTACCACGTCATTGTCATCTCAACAATCCAAGAACCTCCTTAAAACTCTACAATGGAGGTTTTTACAAAAAAACTCACTTCCCTCTTCTTATTTATAATATAACTTTTATTTATATAAACTATTATATAACAGAAAAGGAAACTATTACAAGAACATGGGTTCTTGTTCAAGCATCCGGGTTCCAACAAGAACCTGTGACTGAGCAAGAACATCTGTCTCACAGTGAAGGTTCTTGTAAAAACCCCATGAAGAATCTCCATTGTGGATGCTCTAAGATTCACAAATGAAATATTAAATTAACCATAAATTTCATCGTAAATTAGAAAATATTTAAACTACACTACTATATATCAAGAAATCCTACCACAAAAATTTCAACGACATGATTAGGATTCATTCAAAGTTGACATCAATATTTGACATGCTACAAGAATAATTCAAAAGTAACATTTTTTATTTTTTATGCTTGCATAGAACTTTGTTAGCTTGTAAAACTTTGTAATAGTAATACATAATAAGATGTATAGTTCTATATGCTATAAGTCTTCTAAAATACTCATATTATAGATGATCACGATCATTGTAATTAACAAACCATTTATTTTAATGTGGTAGTTGATCATGGACAACTTCATTCATGGTTCTTTGAAAATCTTGGAGTAATGGTAATACACATGTCCAAAAAGTATTCACAAATTAAAGAGAAAACAACACTTGACTAACCAAGATGTGAAAGGCCCATAAGAACACACCGTACCAATTCTTCTCTATATATAATGGGATGAATGTTAAAGTTTCTAACAAATTTTAATCCATCCTTCCAAATAGTTGGCCTATTACCATCTCTATAACCTCCTTGTTTTCATCATCATTTTTAAAATGCTACCTTCATTTATTAAGGTAGTTTACTTCTGTATCTATACTTGTATTTGTTTATGCTGTTGCCAAGCAAGGGTGAACAACATACCAAGAAATGGCTCAGTACCAGCAATCATGGCGTTTGGAGATTCCTTCATGGATACCGGCAATAATAACCCTCTAATAACAGTGATCAAGGCTAATTTCCCGCCCTACGGAAAGCATTTTATGGGTGGGAAACCAACGGGAAGGTTTAGCAATGGAAAAATAATTCCGGACATGATTGGTAATTAACTAAAATGAACTAATCCCTTAGGTGGCGTTTGGTTCGTTGGAATGTTTTTGATGAAATTGGAATCTTTGATGGAATTGAAATCCATCAGGATTTGGAATCCAATTCCATATTCTAGTTTGGTTGGCAGAAAATAGAATTGGAATCCAATTCCTTATTCTGTTTGGTTCGCAGGTATGTTAAATGAATTTGATTTCAGTGATGTAATTTGACGAAATTGCCCCTTTTTTTTCTTTTTGCTTTATTTTAGTTTGTTTTATAGGTTATATGTAAAAGTATATTATTAGGTTCAAATTTATGCAGCAACATATATTATATATTAATATATCTATTCCATTTAATATTTATATTTATGAATTTTATTTAATAATAATATATATTATAAATATATATTATATTATATTATATATACACATATATACAGAGGAAAGTTATTTTACAACCCAGTAAAAAGTTACAACCCGTACAACCTTCATCTAAACCATTCATTTTGCCCATTAATTATGATTGATTCCTCATTTCATGCAATAATCTTACCTAAAATGCATTAAAACATAAACTAACATGGGATGTATTGTGTTTCATGAAAGTATTTTGGGAAAGTCACCTCATTCATGAAACAATAAGCATTCCATGTTTGTCTATGCATTTAATGAAAATGTTATGCATTACATGTAAAATTATTGCATAAAATCAACAATCATTGATGAATCAAGTAATTAATCATAATGAATAGGCTAAAATGAATGGTTTAGATGAAGGTTGTATGGGTTGTAACCTTTTACTGGGTTGTAAAATAACTTTCCTCAATACATATATAATATTATATATTTATTTAATATATATATAATCTAAAATATTAAATGTTAATACATGTATTATATTTATTTATATATATACATATACATATATAGATTTATATTATATATATGTGCTTAGAAGGGGTTAACAATGATTTGAGGGATTAAAAGGTAATCTGTCAAATTTCTAAGTCTTGGAATTTGAATTCCTTCTATATGCTGAAGGATTCTAAAATCCCTCATGTGATGGAACGCACTCATTCTTCCTGCAGATTCCAATTCCATTCTTAAAAACCAACCAAACATGTGAATCCTTGGGAATTAGATTCCAATTCCTTCAGTTTCCCAAGGATTCCAGCAAACCAAACGCACCCTTATTGTTTTTCAGCAGGATAGACCCCTAACCATGTTCATGGAACTCCTTTAGTACCTTTTAATGGCTAACAAATACTATGGAATTTAGTACCTTTTTAATGGCTAACAAATGCTATGAAATCATTGAATTCTTTTTCTTTTTTTTTTTGGGCGGGTTGGGGGGAAGAAATATTGTTGCATTGTAAAATAGTGTTTTATCACAACATTTCAATCTACTAAAAACTGCAATTTTTCATTCCAAATTTTAAGCTGAGAGATTAGGAGTAAAAGACTATGTTCCAGCATATTTAGACCCTTCTGTACAAGACAACGAATTTTCGACTGGTACAAGTTTTGCTTCTGGTGGCTGTGGGTATGATCCCCTAACACCCAAATTAGGGGTATGCATGAATATCTTTTTTGGTATTAATTATGTCTCTATCTTTTCTACCCTTTTCATTAATAGTCGAATTAATCAATGATCATCTATGTTTTAGAAAGTTATACCATTGTCGGATCAACTAGACATGTTCAAAGAATACATTGGAAAGCTCAATAACATCGTTGGAGAAGAAGAAGCAAATCATATAATTGAAAAGAGTTTGTATTTGATATCAAGCAGCTCCAATGATTGGATAACTTACACTATTGCTCCAAGTAGAAGATTACATTATGACGTGCCTACTTATAGTAATCTTTTAGTATACATAGCTACAAACTTTACACAGGTAATTAATTCTTTTGTGTAAGTTTTCGCTCATTTGAAACATATTATATATATATATATATAGAGAGAGAGAGAGAGAGAGAGAGAGAAGTTAAAATTAGAAGTGGTAAAAAATGTGAAATAGAGAAAGTGATCAGCCATTAATACGCTTAAGATCAAGGTTGAAAACTCAAAGATTGCGGTTTTGACAGGTCAAAGCCGCAATCTTTGACTAGTCAAAATTCGCATGTACGCTAATCGAAGGGTATTTTCATAATTGTTACATAGGCTGAAAATGAGTTCATATATGAATCTATGTATGTAATTCATATACGTTCATATATGAATATGTGTAATTCATGTACGTTCATATTTGAATTACACAGATTCATATATGAATTATGTACATAGATTCATATATGAACGTATATGAATTACACATAGACGTTTTATAGAATGTTATAGGTTTTCATAGTTTGCATTGGCGTCACATTAGCTATGAGTTATAAATGATTATGAATACACACACACACACACACACACACACAGATATATATATATATAGAGAGAGAGAGAGGGAAGTTCATTTAAAAACCAAAACATTAATAAAAACCGTAAAATCTCATGGTTTTTTTTTTAAATCAACGAAAACTCTTCGTGTAGTTGTTTAATATGATGAAATGTTTCATATAATTCATTTATTGATAAAATTGTGTCATATTTTGGTGTTTTTTTATGTAAAATTAAATGTTTCATACATTTTTTTATTCTTATGAAACTGTTTCAAATATTTTCTTTAATCCTATGAAACCTTGTCATTTTTATAACAAAGAATACCACATAATGAATTAAATGAAACATTTGCATCATATTAAACAATTCCACGAAGAGTTTTCGTTGATTTAAGCTATGAAACCATGAGTTTTTACGGTTTTTACTAATGTTTTGGTTTTTAAATGAACTTGACTCTCTCTCTCTCTCTCTATATATATATAGAAGTTGGATCATATGAGAATTTTTCATATATATCAAAAGAAACAAAGGGACACCCTTATAAGGGACTCATTGTGTGGGACCTATATCATATGTGATTCTAAGCGGTATTCCTTTGTTCGTTTAAATAGAGGGTATTTTTGTATGAACATGCCTCTCTCTCTCTCATATATATATATATATAGTATTAGGTTTAAATGAGTAGTGCTAAAATATTACGATGTAGTGAAGTGATCTCCATCACTCATCCGGTCAATAAAGGCGGTTTTGACCTCTGCCGTTCATGAATCGCATCAAACCGAACTTCGACTAGTCAAAGATTGCGGCTTTTGACTGGTCAAAGCTTCAATCTTTGACTAGTTAACTATGATCTCAACAATATCAACGGTTGAGATCATTTCTCTAGTTCGTATTTTTCTAGCACTTCTCATTTAAACCTATCTCCCTCTCTCTCTCTCTCTCTATATATATATATACATATAGGTACTAAACATTTTACAAGAAGGAGAAAAGTCCCATTAATATCTTCTATGATTAAAGGCATGGTGCATTGACAGCTAGTCAAAGTCGCAATCTTTGACTAGTTAACTATGATCTCAACAATATCAACGGTTGAGATCATTTCTCTAGTTCGTATATTTTTTGCACTTCTCATTTGAACCTATCTCTCTCTCTATATATATACATATAGGTTCTAAACATTTTACAGTAAGGAGAAAAGTCTCATTAATATCTTCTATGATTAAAGGCATGGTGCATTGACAACAAATACACATTTATCATATATGTTTAAACGGATGGTGCATTGACAACAAATACACGTTTATCATATATGGACATAGTAAAAAGAGTTTCTCATATATGATTAAACATAGTAAAAAGAGTGTAATCATAAATTGACACTTCTTACTTTGTTTTTTTTAAATGTTTTAACTTCTCACTTGATCCCTCTCCTCTATATACATATATAACTTACTTATGAACGTTTAATTCTATAAAATTGTTGAAGGACATATACAAATTGGGAGCAAGAAGGATAGCAATCTTAGGGACACCCTATATCGGCTGTTTTCCATTAGCAAGAACCGTAGGTGGAGGAATACTTAGAATGTGTGGCGAAAAGTTCAATGAAGAAGCCGAATCCTTCAACAGTATGCTAAAACGTCAGATCCAAGTTCTTGGCAGCAGTCTACCACGGTCCAGCCTAACCTATATTAATTACTACAACATTGTGCAACAAATCATCGAAAACCCTCAACAATATGGTATGTAATAGATTCAACATTGCACTTTCAAACACCGAAACCTTGTTGGAGATTGAAGCATTTCGTGTCAACTTAGGGTTAAAAGTGTAATAGCTTCATTACTTGAAGACTAGCTAATTAGAAGTTGTCGACCATAATCTACATAAATTTTTGAGCTCATTGGAAAAGCAGTATTTTTTTTGGAAAAGGTTCATCTAGGCTTCGCCTAAACTACATCATTGGCAATTTGGATATTAAATTACGGTCGTCTGAGACTAAATCAAGCAACAAGATGCCAGCACGTAAACTCGTACTGGGGGTAGATAGGATATTCCATTACATCCACCTAATCCTTTGCTAGTACGCTACCACCCTTGCGGTTTAGAAAAGCACTATTTGCTTAGCAATATGTTTTCCGATAATTTTTCAACCTGTACTTTTATGTCACTTTAATATATATATATATATAGAGGGAAGTTCTTTTGTAAACCAGTTTTTGGTTGTAAACCGTGTAAACTCATGGTTGCACAGCTTAAATCAACGATATTGGTTCATGGAGTTGTTTAATACGATGAAAATGTTTCATATACTAAAAATTTTGACGAAATTGTTTCATATGAAGGTGTTTTTTACATATAAATAAAAAGGTTTCACATAAATAAGAAAAACGTTCGTATGAATAAAAAGCACCGAAATGTGAAACAATTTCGTAAAATTTTTTAGTATATGAAACATTTTCGTCGTATTAAACAACTCCATGAACCAATTTCGTTGATTTAAGCTGTGCAACCATGAGTTTACACGGTTTACAACCAAAAACTGGTTTACAAAATAACTTGACCCTATATATATATATATATATATATATAGTATTAGCCAACGGCTAGTTTCCATAGCTATATTATAATCGTCTAACATTTGATAGACCAAGAAAAATCTGAGTTGGAATTCCCCTTAAACTTAGCAGTTGAGTAGTTGATGGCATTAATTCACATTTTATCTGAGAGTAATTGTTTTCTGTGTTTTCTCAGGCTTCGAGGTCATAGACAGAGGCTGTTGTGGAACAGGATTGGCAGAGGTGGCTATTTTATGTAACAAGTTAAGCCCAACATGCGTTGATGATTCTAAATTCTTATTCTGGGACAGTGTCCACCTTACAGAAAAAGGATATAGCATCGTTGTAGATCATATTCTTGAAGATTTGGTGTGATCAAGTTTGCTCTAAGTAATGAACCTTATTGTGAGGGCTATGATAGTAGGCGTAACGAAAATATGTTGTCCCTAAATTTCATGTCCCCATGCAAGCCGATTATTACTTCATTGAAAAGCGATTGGAAAAACATGACGGACAAATAAGTTTAAGATATTAAATGATCCTATCGAAAGGACGGAAAGGGAATAATAAAGTTTGTATCACTTGATTCTTACTTGGTGTAATGAACCATATTGTTGGCACGTACGTTTTGTGTTATGGAAACTAATGTGTTATAAATCTCCATCTTTCTTTCTTTGTTTGCATTTTGATTTTTGATTCAAATCACCTGAGTGAATAAGACGTCTATTGAACCATTATTGGAGTGTATCCCAATTTCATGTGATAAAAGGATGTAAAATCAAAATACCTTAATATTGTAAAATCAAAATACCTTAATATTATTACTTCAACAGTATGCTAAAACGCCAAAACATGCATGTTGTCGACATACATGTTTGGATTAATAGGTACATCGTTCACGTGTTCATAGTTGACGTACTTTTCAATGTGTTTCCCTTTATTTGCATTATTTTTGCTTGTGACACTACAAAAGATCAAGTTTCTAAAACATAAAAAATATCAAAATGTTGTAGTAAATTGTTTTCGAGGACGTAGCAATTGTATATCATAATAAAGACATTTATTTTTTCTTGGAACAACAATTTTTTTCAACAACCGAGAAAACACTTTTTCTTGTTATAACAAGTCTATTTGAACACTTTTAAAATCTTTGGTTGTGTTAGTTTTTGAAAAACAAATTTTTATACAGGGAAGTTGTTTTATAGGTTATTTTTTTGAATAATGTCGTAATAGAAGTAATACGACGGTTTATTTCAAACGTGTCTAAAAACTTGCTAAGACTACCAAAAATGTTATATATAAACTTATTACAATGTTTTTACACATGACTTGTACTTGTTTAATCCTATAAACATAAGCCTTCTAAAACAATTTATAACAATTTGACATTTTGGAATTCAAGAAACCCGATTTTGTTGTCGTAAGTATCGACACTGATTTCTTTTTGTGAGTCCAAGAAATCAAACAAGATAGAGGATACAAAGCTTCAAAGAAAAATCATAGAGAAGAAATCAAGTGTTCTTGTATTATTGGAGAGCTCTTATGATTTACAAGAAAAACATACATACACACCTTTGCTAATTGTTAGATTTATTTGTTAGTTGTGTCAATTTGTAATTAATTGAAAGTATGTTCCTTAATTGTAATTTTGATATTTTGGCCCAAGTGTTTAGGCCCATGCTTTCTAAGGCCTTTTGGCCCTTTTAGTTTAAGTATAAATAGGAGCTTAATTCTTCATTTGTATTTTCCACTTCCCTTGTATACATTTGAGAGCTTATGAATCATTTGATGACTTTTACACTTAGTCTATTTTTCATCATGATCATTACCATTATTCCATCACTCTAGATCTTGTACTTAAAGTTTACCATAGAAAATCTAAGTGTTCATTGTGGTTGATTTGGAACCCACAATTGGTATCAGAGCCTACCATTTGCTCTTGATTCTTCGAGTGTTGGTTCCGGTGAAAAGTTAGTTTCGTCATTGAGGTTTTGGGTTTTCAGCTCCGGCTTTCCTAAAATTTTCTAAGTACTTTCAGCTCCAGCACTTAGCTTTTGGTTTTCAGCTCCGGCGTTTCTGAAATTTTCTAAGTGTTTTCAGCTCCAGCACTTAGATTTGGATTTTCTGCTCCGGCACTCTTGAAATTTTTCTAAGTCTTTTTAGCACAAAAGCCAATACCATAACCCACACCGAAACTCATACTTGAACATTTTCACCAATCCAACCACCGGATCAAACTAAGTGGTTTAAGATCCGTAATCAACCATGAACACACGTGATGCTTTAGCGATCGGGTCCGATACCCGTCCTCCGGTACTGTTCCGTGGAGACTTTTCGCAATGGAAGTCACGATTCTTAGACTTTGTGGCAAAGCAACCTCTTCACAAGCAAATCATGGAGTCCCTCCGGAATGGACCCGTGAAGTACTACCCTGAAATTCCAGCAGTTCCTGATGGAAATCCACCAATAGTTGGTGGACGTGTTGAAAAAGATGATACCAACTTTACTCCGGAGGAAGCAAACAGAGTTAGAGGTGACATTCTTGCCAAGTCATATCTCATTCAGAGTCTGCCAAATGAGATATATGCTAACATTGATTGCAACGACACCGGCAAGGCTATGTGGGACGAGATCAGAAGTCTAATGCATGGAACGGAGAAAGGCATTCAAATGAAGAGAACAAACCTCCTGACTAAGTTTGCCACCTTTAAGGGTCGTGAGGGAGAACTTCTTGAAGACACTTATCATAGGTTCTGCACTATGATTAATGAGCTAAGGAAAAACAATCTCAAGAAGTCTCAGTTGGACATCAACATCCAATTTATCAACTCACTTAGGTCTGAATGGAGAAGATTTGCCTCCAACATCCAACAAAACCGCAATTTGGAGGATCTTGACATCCATGAACTTTTTGAGCTGCTCAACCATAATCAAGATGAAGTGTTAGAGATTTTGGGGACAGAAAAGAAAGCTGAAAAGTATGTCGATCCTTTGGCATTGGTTGTAGATAGGAGGCATTATCACTCTGGGAAATCAACTCGTTATGAAGATGACTATGATGTTCTTTCTGACACCGGTGAAAAAGGAAGCGACTCTGATGAAGAGATGAACTACATGAAGAGGGCCTTGGCACTGATTACCAGGTCTATGTCCAAACGAAATGCGAGAAAGCCTATGTCTTCTAACAACCACCGGTACTCCAGTGGAAGGAGATACGAACCTCGTGATCGATACGAGTCAAGAAATGATGCCAGAAGATATGAGAAACCTGCTGAATTTGATACCAGAAGGTATGATGATCAAAGAGATAGGAGGTATGATGATTCCAGAGAAAGAAGGTATGAGGATCCCAGAGATAGAAGATTTGATGAACCAAAGAGGTATGAAAGGAAACCTGAGCCAAGGAGGTATGAACAAGGTGGTAGAGCTGACTACCAGAAGTCTGAGGAAACTGCTAAACCAGAAGACAAGGGTAAAGAGGTGAAGAAAGCTGATGGAGGACCAACCTGCTTCAAGTGTGGAAAGCCTGGTCATTTTGCTAAGAATTGTACCAATCATGTTTCGAAGTATGACTACTACAAAAACAAGATGAACCTAGCCAAAAGACAAGACGAGGGACATGCCTTGTTAGCTGAAGATGAAGCCTGGTTGCAGATGTCCAGTGATGATGAGGAAAGAGGACTTGTTTGCATGCTAGCTCAAGATGACGCGTGGAATGTGGATAGTGATGAAGGAAAGGAAGATCAACTGTGCTTGATGGCTGATGTAGAGGAACAGTATTCAGAAGATAGTGATAGGGATTACAATGATGTTGACTCAGATCATTCCGATTCATCTTCTGAGGTACTTCCTGATCCTTATATTGAACTTGAAAATCAAGTAAAAAGTCTCGCACAAAAGGTATCTGAGTACGAAAATAAGATCAAACAAGCTAACAAACGAACCACAATTGTTGAATCCAAATTAGCTAGTGAGCATGCCTTAGTTGTAAAATTCTCTACTGAACTAGCTCATTCCAAAGAAAAGGTAACCACTCTTACTCTTGCAAACAAAACCTTAGAAGATAAAGTTGCCAGTCTGAATGATAACATCTCAGACTTACAAAAGAAGCTTCATGAGGCTGAAGTTTTGAGTAGAGAAAGTTTACAAAAATATGAAGTGATTTTTGCTCAAAGAACAAACCTTTTTGCTAAAATAAAAGACATGGAGGACAAATTTTTAAAGAGAGGCAGACTGATCAAACCATTCACATGAATCAACCCAAAGAGTTCAATTATTACAATCCAAAGGAAGGCATTGGATATAAAAGTCCATGCTACCTGAAGCGTGCCATATCCAAGACTCCTACCTTGTATGATCTGAGGTACATGAGTCTTGGATACAAAATTATTTTCATGAAAGAGTCTGATGACCCTGAACAGTTGAAGGAAATTGAGAAGAAAGAAAAAGCTAGAAAAACCAAACAATCATTTCCCTTCAACTATTCATCTCTCAATGCCAGTTATGCAACGCGTGAGATTCCTTTGTCTAAGGACTACACGCCTAGCTATACTGAGGATGAGATGAATCAGGGAGTTCCAATCCTTGAAAAAGTTTACAAAGATAACCAAACCTTTTATGAAAAAAGGATTGCTAAACTGGAGGCTGAGCTAGAGGATGAGAGGCGCATGAGCTTTAGGGAAAAGGACCTATTCTTGACTAAAATCAATGAATTGGAGAAAGCCCTCAAATCCAAAAGCACACCAACAGCAAGTCAATCCACCTTTGGAACTCGTGATAACTCACGTCATCATCACCATAGATGGAATGTGAATGCGTTAGATTTTAGACCTTCAAGTACATCTTCTACAAACTCCAAATCCATGGTACTAAGGTCTCCAATCTGCACCACCATTTCATACATGGAAGACTTAGCGTATATGGCACCTAAATCAACGGTACAAATTTCTGAAATTGTATCGGATGATAGTACCAATAGGGTTGGTGAGACTGGTAGATCATCAGGCCAATCTAAACCAGGAAACAAGGCTCCTCCTAAACTATCCCGGAAAGACAAAGGGAAGGACAAATTGGTCACTCCTGAGTCTGAAGTTGCGAGTTCATCTCGTACCAATGTGAATGTTCCTAAGAAAAATAGACGTTTTCGAAAACGAAAGAATGCTACCAAACCAAAGGAACAATCACACAACTTCACTCCGAAGAAAAACGCCTCACATACTCATTCTCCAAATGTCAAAGGTACTAACCGTGGTTTTCAAAATGTGACAGATCAAAATATGAGAAATGGTAGGCGTAAGAACAAGGAGAGGGAATCCAAAGAAGGCCAGGACTTTTGTCCCTTATCCGCGGTTCTTGGGTCTTATCATCCATCACATCCTCGACGAAAACAACTTTGATCCAAGAACAGATCTCCCTATGTATCCTACTTGGTCTATGACTAGACTAAACGACCGCTCAGCTGATCCAGCGGGCGTGATACCTATGAAGATTCCACAGTCTTTACTTGATGAAGCTGATCTATTTTCACCGATTGTGAGAGCTTACTTAGAACTTTCACCTCTACCAGGTACTCCAGAGCCGGAGACTGGCACCCCGGAGGTATCCCCTAGACGAGCGAGTGAGGGTTCTGAGAGTGGTCACTCATCTGGGGATGATGATCAAGGGTGTGAGTATGAGGTGTCGGGGGGAGATGACGGGGGTAGATTAGGCGGTGAAAATGATCATTCCGGAGATGCTACTACACATGTTGATAGATCCACTCTTCTCACTATGTTGGGTCTAGATTCTGATGACTCCGATGATTCCGATGATGACCACCACGTTGATGGTGCGGGAGGTATAAGGATTGAGGGAGACACTCTAGTTGAAGAAAGTGAGCTGAGTGTGGGACGAAAAAGAATTGATGAGCGTGTGACAGGATCAGAGGATTTAACCGATCCTCCCCTACCCTTAGGAAGGAGCCGGGCACCCACATCCGCTACCCGCACGCATTCGTTCGATGCGGGTATTGAAGCAGACACCTCCCACCCAGAGGTGCAATTGCACGCCCCCCTTAGCCACTCACTCACCTCTCAACAGGTGCGTGTTTCATTCCACGGGGACTTAGCACAAAGGCTATCGCGCCCTCACTTGGAGGGTAGTGGTATTGAAACAGGAGGATCCCTGCCCCGATCCCCAACCTTCATTAATGAGCACATGAGTCTAGAGCCTAATGATACACTTTTAGGGACACATACTGCCAGTCTGAGTGACGCAGTTTCGGCTCCACCTTTCACGATTCTGAGTGACGTGACCGGAACCCCGAGCGTGGCGCCCCAGTCGGGTGTTTCACGAGGACCGGAGGGAAGACCTACCACGGCTATCATCACGCCAACCGTGAACGTAGGCCACACCATTGATTCAGCGGTTGTGCAAACGGGTACTCTATGTGAGCCCGGTGTTACTTACCCGACATCTGTTGTCAGGGATATTGTGGACGGCGCCCTAAAGGCTGTCCGAGAGGAGTTTGCCGGCAGGATTGCAGTACTTGAGGCCCAGTTAAAGGGCAAAGGGCAAGTGGTTGAACCCATGCGAGATCCATCACCACCTCCCCCTCCGATTTCACATCCGAGATCTACCGCTCCCGCTTCTTCCTCCGATGAATTGCGAGACCTTCTGATGACGTCCTTACTCTCCCGAAGTGACCTTAATGACAATGAGGTCAATCTTTTGGGGTACTTGAAGCGGTTCACCGACACATCACTTCCCGTGAGCCATCCCGAGCCGGCTACCTCCTCTTCTCAAGAGGTAGTCTCTTCTATCCAGAGGCTCGAAGGGAAGCTTGATGCCATGAAGACGGAGGTTTAGTTTGATGTATCCTTGGTTAAGGGCTCTCTCTCCGGTATTCAGACTCAGATTAGAGACCTTCAGACCACCTGCCGTGCCGCGGCCGAGCCAGCCAGACGAAGACACGACGACCGTGATGACCCCGATCGTCGTGAGGGGGAAATCACGAAGAGGGCTCGGCATATCTCCTTGGCTCTGACAGGCACATCTACCGGCACCGCACCTTCGGGTACTCACACGGACACCGGTGCCGACGTACAGCATTCTCAGCCTAGTCAGAGAACAGTCACTGATGTTGAGATGGGTTGCCAGACATCTTCTTCGCTATCTTTTGGTTCTCCTCCACCATACATGTCTCCTCTTCCACTCACGCCGTCTCCGACATGTCATGATCACGACAGACCTCCGCCTCGCACGCCTTCGCCTGTTCCGTCTGTCTCACCTCCTCGAGCATCACCTACTGTACCGGACTTCTCCGCATTTGGCACTCCGTCGCCACCTCCTCGTTCCACAGTCAGATGTCGTGCACCAATCAACCCGGTGACTCATGGCCCTCAGCGACCGATTCATGGTCAATGGAGGCAGCCATCGGTATCACCTCCCAAGGTGATCTATCCTAATGAGAAGGGTGCCTTTTCCAACCGACGTAGATATGTGGAACCACGGGTACTAATTCGGTGGGATAGAGAAAGGAGACGCAGTCGATACCTTGAGGACTCTCACAGATCTATATTCACCGACGAGGTACTCGACTTGCCCATAGAGAAGTACCTGGGGATCACTAAAATGCCAAAGTCCGATCAAGTCAAACACATCCACTGGATGAAGAGTCAAGCGAAACCCCAAAGAGATGTATTCTTCTACAACAACCCAATCCTTCTCATTAGAAAGATTTCGTCCGTGTGCTTTCAAGGGTTATGGTTCTCTGTCTTCACAGTCGTTCGTAAGAACACCAGAGTGTATACGTTCTCTGAAGCCGACTTCGAAAACGTACACATTGACGACATTGAGACTTTGTTCACCGATCTGAAGATGCTTACTAGTCGACCTCAGGCTTTCTACGAAGGGCTTGAAGCCGTAAAGCGCTTCATCGTGAGAAATCGGAGGAACTCGGAAATATCAGACTTTCAGATTGGGTTGGAGAGTCATCAAAACACCATCAACCTTACTCTGCCGAATCAGGATCTCCCCAATATCGATCGCTATCCTCTCTTTGATGTTATTGAGAAACCATCCCTTGGGGTAGTTTATCCGAATGAGAAAGGTGAGAAGAAATTCATGCGGTGCGATGAGGTCCACAAATACTGTGATGGTACTCTTCATTTTATCAACAAGGGGTTGGCTACGGAAGAGAAAAGACGTGAACTTGAAGTGCAGAAGACTGGTCACTGGATGGATCCCACCATGTTAATTAAGAAAGCCTTCAGGATCATCGCGCATCGTCTAGAACACCACAACATTCTACGACGTCTTGAGTCTTTCTACGGGCTACGAAAGATAGAGGGTCCGGCCAAAAAGCTCGAGGAGAGACCACCACCACGGAGAGATGAGGGATCATCAAGGAAAAGCACTTATGCGAGGAGAAAGACTTTGAGCAACCATCAACGGCGACGAAGAAATTGACACAAAGGGGGAAATTGTTAGATTTATTTGTTAGTTGTGTCAATTTGTAATTAATTGAAAGTATGTTCCTTAATTGTAATTTTGATATTTTGGCCCAAGTGTTTAGGCCCTTGCTTTCTAAGGCCTTTTGGCCCTTTTAGTTTAAGTATAAATAGGAGCTTAATTCTTCATTTGTATTTTCCACTTCCCTTGTATACATTTGAGAGCTTATGAATCATTTGATGACTTTTACACTTAGTCTATTTTTCATCATGATCATTACCATTATTCCATCACTCTAGATCTTGTACTTAAAGTTTACCATAGAAAATCTAAGTGTTCATTGTGGTTGATTTGGAACCCACACTAATCGACTCTCATTTCATTTTCCTTGCACTTCCAAAACCCTAGTCCTCCTTTATATAGGGGTCCAATACATTTCAAGGCCAAGCCCATTCAGCCCAAATGCAACTTCTAGCTATTTAACATTTAAGCCCTCAAACATTCTAAAGCTTATTTTATAAACTTTCTACTGTTAGGATAATTTGGTCCAAACACTTTTGCTAGCTATTTTTAGCATGTGCTACTACCTTTTTTATTTTTATTTTATCAAATTCGACTAAAAATTGAAGTCTACTTGAAATAAAAATTCATTAACTTGATTAAATTTCTCTGTTTTAGTTTATGAAAGAGTTTTATACAAC
This sequence comes from Centaurea solstitialis, assembly GCA_030169165.1. NCBI lineage: Eukaryota > Viridiplantae > Streptophyta > Magnoliopsida > Asterales > Asteraceae > Centaurea > Centaurea solstitialis. Next base: position 53,940,620 of record CM058046.1, on the reverse strand, counting down.
TTAAATGATATTTTAAAAGATTCCAATTAACTCAATACCACTGTTTAGGTAAAAAATTTACCATCATACGACGACGACATAAAATCGTAAGATATCTTATTGGACCTTAGTCCTGTATTAAGATAAGGTCTTGAGATAAACTTAAAGTTCCGTCGAACATCCGCATAAAACCATCGAACGTCATAACGGATTCGTCGAACGATTACTCCAGCAAGTATCGTACGATTCTCATAAGATAACGTACGACAGTTATCAGTTATCTACTAACGGTCATATTTTTCCTTAGTCTGTTTTCTTGTAACAGGTAATCGACCGTTATCGAAGACTAAATCATCATTAAAGGCCAAGATACACATCTAATTAATACTCAACCGTTACGACCAGGATTCCCGCGACAGTTACAACCGTTGTAATTAATGAGCTATTATTGACGACCGTTGCTGCAAAATCAACTATAAAAGACACCTGAAGCTCTCATTTGAAGGGATCTGATTGCTATCCAAGCTGCTCTGACCTTCTCTCTAATTTCTATACTAATCTTAGTAATTTACCTTTGATCGTATTGTCATTTCCATTGTAATCGTACTACCGAGAGTGTAAAATTCAAGGATATCACCCCTGTTTGGTGATACATAGTGCAACGTCGACTATATCTTAGTCGGCCGCAGGTTTTTTCCTCGACATTGAGGTTTTTCCTGCGTCATCAATCTCTTGTGTTCATTTTAGTTTATTTGTTTGTGTGTTTACCAAGTTAGATTCTTACTTTCGACGGATTAGCCTCACAGTTTATCTTACGACGTAATTTGTGTAATTTTTTGCATAAACAATTTGGCGCCCACCGTGGGGCCCCGTCTTAAGAAAATCTCATTTGGTAAAGGCGCTTGTCTACTAATATTTTTTCTCGAGTCTCTTTGAGCACTTATTTGCAGGAATATGGCTGACCAACATGAGACATCATTGCAACAACAACTTGCTGCTGCCCAAGAGCAGATCCGACAATTAAACCAACAAACTGTGCAAGCTAACGAGGAACTTGCACGACTTCGAGCTTCAAATGCTACGACAACCTCAATCGCTACTACGATCACTTCACTTCCTCTCTCAGCACCAATACCACGACCTTCTTTTGATCTACCACCACCACCACCTCCTGGAGTAAACATGCCACCTCCTTTGATTAATTTCCCACCGCCGCCTCCACCTAGAATAAACTTCCAATCAAACTTTGTGCGACCTTCAATACCGCAAAGTTCCCCATTCTTCACTTTTAGGCCTTTTGTTAGCTCATCACAATCAATGCCCGAACATATACCAACAATGGCCCATTCTACTATCCATACTACCATACAGCCCGACATTGGAACCTCCAACGATTTCTTTCCATTTAACCCGATACCTACAAGTGATCCTATGGACGCACGACTAAAGATGCTAGAGGAACAAAATCAAAAGATGTTAGCATTGCTTGCAAAATTACCTGGAGCTGCAGTACCGGTCGATGTCGAACCAAAGACTGGATTTCAAGCCTCGCCATATGTTGATGAGATCGCCCTTGTCGACATTCCTAAAAAATACAACATACCAGCATTCACGCCAAAATACTCTGGAATCACAGACCCCGTCGAACACGTCGCACAATACAAGCAACTTGTATGGACAGTCCCGATTCCAGCACAATTTCAAGAAATCTGCATGTGCAAGAGTTTTGGATCTACACTTACAGGAGCGGCTCTACAATGGTTGATCAACTTAAAACCCAAGAGCATCACATCTTGGTCCGAGCTAGTAAATCAGTTCACGCGACAATTTGCAAGCAGTCGCAAGATGGAGAAACAGACCAGTGATCTATACTATGTCGTACAAAACTCTGGTGAGACTATCCGTGATTATTTTAACAGATTTAATGCAGAAATGATCGAAGTCAAGAACTGCGACATCAAGACTGCAATTGAAGCCTACAAACGCGGATTGGACGACTCATCAGGACTATACTTGGATCTTACCAAGTATCCACCCGAAAACTTCGATGACGTACGAGCTCGAACACTTGCGCACATGAGAATTGAAGACGATGCTATCTTTCGACGCAAACATTCAAACGACAAGAAGGCTCTTGGTCCTTAAAAGCATGAATTCAAACAAAAGAGGGTGAACAAAATTGGAAACTCTCGACAAGAGACCAATAATCGTTCGTCCCGTGGTTCAGGTAAAACTAGACATCCAGAATTATCTACTTACAATTTTGCAGGTACAGCTAAGGAGCTAGTTGACGCCCTACGCAAGCTCGACACAAACATACGATGGCCGAAGAAGCCGGAAGTTCCTAACAAAGACAAAGATCAATCCAAATGGTGCGACTTCCATAGTGATCATGGACATACGACGACTGAATGCATCAGCCTGAAGAAAGAGGTTTCCTATTTGAAATCGAAAGGTCATTTGAAAGACATCCTTCCCGACGAAGAAAAGAGACCTGCGTCGCCAGTACACACAAAAGTCGTAAATTGTATCACTGGTGGATCAGAAGTCTGTGGTTTGACCTATTCAGCAGCCAAGAGACACGCATGAGAAGGTCCAGAAGGACAACCAATTCCAGATGAATGTAAGTCAGTAACTGAGAAAGAGCTCGACGCGTCAAAGATAACGTTCGACCAAGACGACCTCTCGGAAACTGATCCAAGACATCACGACGCGCTGGTCATTCAATTAACCATCGGGAACTGCTTGACGAAGAGAATCCTCATTGATGGTGGTAGCTCTGCCAATGTCATCTTTGCCGACACCTTGAAGATCATGGGAATTGACAGATCAAACATCGTACGACGAACTACCACATTGATCAGATTCAATGGAGATACGACGAATACACTTGGCGAAATAATATTGCCAGTATTTGCTAAAGGCATCAATAAGCAAATCAAGTTCAATGTGATAGACTGTCAGTCCGCTTATAACGCCATACTCGGAAGACCATGGATCCACGACATGAAAGCCGTTCCCTCGACATACCACCAGAAGGTCAAATTCCCATCACCTTGGGGTGTGCAAGAGATCGTGAGTGAAAAGAAGATCGCACGTGAATGCTACAAGATCACTATGAAATCGAAGTCGCAGACCATCTAGCAATTACAGAACCAGGATGCAGTCCAGTCGTACGATGACCTTCAACTAGAAGAAGTCGTCCTCGACCCAAAGCATCCTGATCGAAAGGTATTCGTGGGGGCAACCCTACCTTCTGACATAAAAAATAGTATCATATCTTTTTTGCAGGAACACTCCGACTGCTTCGCTTGGACGCACGAAGATATGGTAGGGATTGATCCAGATATCATCTCGCATAAGCTGAATGTGGATCCAACCTTCAAGCCGATAAAACAAAAGCGTCGTAAGTTCGCGCCTGAGCGCAATAAAGTTATCAACGACGAAGTTGATAATCTACTCAAGACCGGAAAAATCAGAGAAGTCAAATACCCGGACTGGCTTGCGAACGTCGTGGTCGTGCAAAAGAAGAATGGAAAATGGCGAGTGTGTATTGACTTCACAGATTTGAACAAAGCTTGCCCAAAAGATCCATTCCCTCTTCCGCACATAGATGCAATGGTTGACGCAACAGCAGGTCATGAACTCTTAACATTTATGGACGCATATTCAGGATACAACCAAATCCTGATGCATACGGACGACCAAGAGAAGACGGCGTTCATGACAGATAAGGGAATCTATTGCTACAAAGTAATGCCCTTTGGTTTAAAGAACGCAGGATCGACATATCAACGACTGGTTAACAAGATGTTCAAGGAACATCTAGGACGTACGATGGAAGTTTACATTGACGACATGTTGGTCAAATCTGCAAAATCGAACGAACACACACAACATCTGCAACAATCGTTCGACATACTACGACAGTATAAGATGAAGCTCAATCCAACCAAATGCTCCTTCGGTGTACGAGCTGGAAAGTTCCTTGGATACATGGTCACACGACGAGGGATCGAAGCAAGTCCAGAACAGATAAAAGCGATCTTGGAACTACAATCACCCAGGAATGTGAAAGAGGTTCAGAAATTGACAGGTCGTGTCGCAGCTTTAAACAGGTTCATCTCCAGTTCGTCCGACAAATGTCATTTATTCTACAACGTCCTACGAAAGAACCTTGGGTTCAACTAGACCGAAGCACACGAGAAAGCTCTGCAAGAATTGAAACAATACATGATGTCCCCACCACTGTTAACGAAGCCAAATGAAGGAGAAAGCTTGTATTTGTATCTGGTTGTAAGCAATAATGCCGTAAGCGCAGTAATCGTACGAGAGGAAGATCAGCAACAACGTCCCATCTACTACGTAAGTAAATCTTTCCTCAACGCAGAAACCAGGTACACTTCGATGGAAAAATTACTTCTGGGTTTAGTTACTGCTGCAAAAAAGCTAAGACATTATTTCGAGTCTCATCATATTATTGTCGTAACAAACTATCCACTCAAGACTGTACTTCGAAAGCCTGAGCTTACAGGACGACTAGCAAAGTGGAACATATACCTAAGTGGGTTTGACATCGAATTCAAACCCAAGACGGAAGTAAAATCACAGGTACTTGCAGACTTCGTAGCTGAATTCACTCCAGAGATAGAACCTCCGACGTACGACGAAGTAAACAATGTGATGCTTCAAGACAACAAGCCTTGGATTTTGCACGTAGATGGATCCTCGAACGTACGAGGATCAGGACTTGGAGTTGTCTTAAAACCATCACATGGGGGCAACATAGTATACTCCATACGATGCGACTTCAAAGCAACAAACAACGAGGCAGAATATGAAGCTTTGATCGCAGGATTGGATATAGCCCATAAACTGGGGCAAAACAACTGCATGTACGAAGTGACTCTCTATTACTCACGAATCAAGTAAATGGAGAATTCCAAGCAAAAGATTCGAAGATGATGATGTATCTCCAAGCTACTAAAGAACGAATCACACGATTCGAATCTTTTTCAATAGAACAGATTCCGAGAGATCTGAATATGCAAGCCGACGCTTTAGCCAACTTGGGATCCGCATTCAACGATCCATCGTTGGAAAATATACCTATACTTCATCTCATGACACCAACGATCGACAACAAAGAGGAAATGTTCATGAATGAAGAAGTGTACAATTGGTCGCTCGACATCTGGAACTATCTTAAGTACGACCGTCTTCCCGAAGATAAAATGGAAGCTCGAAAAGTAAAGATCAAGGCTTCTCGTTATACCATCATCGAAAATCAATTATACCGAAGATCCACCTCAGGGTTGATCCTACGATGCATCTCAGATCCAAGTCAAATAAACAAAATCCTCCAAGAGATGCACGACGGAGAGTGTGGAAACCATTCTGAAAGCAGAAGCCTTGCCAATCGGATCTCTCGACAAGGTTACTATTGGCCAACCCTACGAGAAGACGCAATAAAGTACGTCCAGAAATGCGACGCATGTCAGAAACACTCAGGTATGATCCATCGACCTTCCGAACCATTGCACTCTGTCTTAATCCCTTGGCCATTCATGCGATTGGGAATGGACATCGTGGGAAAACTCCCACCTGCTCCAGGACAGAAGGTGTTCTTACTTGTTCTTACGGATTATTTTTCAAAATGGATCGAAGCGGCCGCATTCTCGCAAATCAGGGATAAGGAAGTCATTTCCTTCATCCAGACTAACATTATTTACAGATTCGGAGTACCCTCAGAGATAATGTGCGACAATGGTGCACAATTCATAAGTGAAAAAACCCGCAAGTTCTGCGACGAAAGAGGAATCAAGCTCATAACGTCCACTCCACGATATCCACAATCAAATGGCCTAGCTGAGTCGAGTAACAAAGTTATTATCAATAACTTGCGAAAGAGGCTTAAAGAAGCAAAAGGAAGGTGGGTCGAAGAATTGCCTTCAGTACTATGGGCAAATCGTACGACTCCCAGATCTTCGACAGGACAAACTCCATTCTCTTTAGTGTATGGATGCGAGGCAGTCCTACCAATCGAATCCTACATTCCTACAGCAAGGCATCGAACAATCGAACAGAACCCTATTGACCTATCTTACGATTTGGATGCCTTGGAAGGATTAAGAGAAACAGCTCTACAATGAATGGCTTCCCAAAAAGGAATAATCGAACGACATTTCAACAAAAAAGTGAAAGCCAAAATCTTCCAAGTAGGAGATTATGTCATACGACATGTGTTCCAAAACACACAAGAGACAAACGCCGGAAAACTTTCCATCAAATGGGAAGGACCATACAGGATTTCCAAAGTTATTGGAAACGGAGCCTATCGACTTACGACCATGGATGGTAAAGAAATCCCACGTAGCTGGAATGCGACACACTTGAAAAGGTACTACTTCTAATCCTTTTTTTATTTTGATTATCTACTTTATCAAAATACTAACTTGGGCGTCGGAGCGCCGTTGGCCAAGCCAACGACCACCCCTTAGCTAAACTCTTTGCAGAAATCGCACGACCAACGCAAGTATCGCACGACCATCGCACGAAACTCAAGTAGAATGCTATGATCGCATGAGTATCGCATGAATCGCAAGACAAAGGCTTGAATCGCATGATTTTCGCACGAAACGCAGATTGCTTTAAACGTACGAAGCTATCGCACGAGCGCAAGACTAAACGCCAGTCGCATGATTGCTCAATTTAAGAGTAAAACAACAAAGAAACGTTTCTAAATTATTCTAAGGCATAAAGTCGCACGACAAAACAAAATATAAACGCAGAATAACGCAAGATGAAATAAATATTATAAATAAGAACATTGTTTAACCGCCAAAGAGGCGTCATACGATTACATGATAAACATTGTTTTCAACAAAAAGAAAAAAGACCTAAAGCTAGGCAAGAGGAGGGATGACTTCAGTATCATCAGCAGGGACCTTCTCGACCTCGGTCACAGGGTCGGATCCAGAAGTCACGACTTCCTCCCCAGATCCCGCGACCTGAGGCTCCTTCGGTACCCTGTCCCCACCTGACGCATCCTCATCTAAGTCCTTAAGATCATCCGCGTCAAGGTATTCTTCAGAGCCCATCTGCTCTTTAAAAGACTCGACCTCAGACTTCGCCATATCAAGGGTAAGAGTACCAGCAACAATGCGACGGAGAACGACTGCACGTGCGACCAAACGCGTCAAAGCTAGCTCATTCTTAAGATCTTGGATCTCTGAGGACAGAGACTCTTCGACCTTAGCCTTTTCCTCTTCGAGCTTCCTAGTCTTGTCAAGAGAAGCCTTCAATCGCCCACGTTGCTCTTCACGTGCGAACTCGGCCTCCTCCAACCTTAGCTTCAGCTCATCGATCGTCGCCTGCTTAGATTCCATCTCTTTGGTTTGAGCAAAGACTTTGCTGGTCGCTTTCTCCAAATCCTTACGGGCACGGGTCACCCAGTCTTGATTGAGGAGCATCTCCCTCTTGATCTGTTCCATACGAGTATGGAGACCAAGATTCGCTTGAAAAGCCTGCAAAAGAAAAATCAAGTCAGTACAAGAGTCGTACGACGAGCAATTGTAATAAACAATGGATCACTTACCAAGAAAGAGAGACCCGTCGCAGAAGCCTCTAAATCCTAGATCGACTCTCCCTCAATCTGTCTCTTCTGAGAAGGAAGGTGGAATTGAGAAATATCAGGATAAAGAGTATCAACTCGCACGACGCCATCTTCCAGAAAGTTCTCCGGGAGGTCAACGTTCATAGTCAAACGACCAGAACTTTCGACGCCTTCATCCTGAGTCTTTTTTGCAGACTCCTTCGAACCTTCTGGAGGCACGGAAATTAAGGGAATAGCTTTTATCACACCCTCGACCTTTCGTTTAGTCTCACGGGGTGGACTGCTTCCCTCGACAGATGTCGACCTTTCAAAAAAGGTCGACTTATTTCTCTTTGCCAATGCCTCTTCCGCTTCCTGAGCTTTTCTTTTCTTCTTCTCCGCGGCTCTCTTAGCCATCTCAAGTTGCTCAACCCTCCTATTGCTCTTCTGACCTACGATATATAAAAGGATACGTCAGAAAAAGATAAAATCGTACGACAAATAAGAAAAAATAGTGTCATACCTTCCATGTCTTCGGGCTCCAAAATCTGAACTTCTGGTTCGACGTCTATCTCCTCTTCTACTCCCGACGACTTGAACGTACGATCCGAGACACTATAACTCAAAAACAAGTCAATCGCTCTCGTCGATTCTACGAATGAAAAATCAACCTCTGCAAAACAATGACGTACGATTAAACTTTAGTCTTCTAAAAAAGCCTAATAAAAAATAATCAAAGTCCTACCATTTAAATTCCATTCAGGAACGACCCAAGATCCATCACCGGCGACAGATGAAGATTGCACAAAAACATATCGAGCCTTCCAACCTCGATCGTTCACTTGTGTCCTATGTACTAACACTGAGTCATGCCTACCTTTGGGATGTAACCCATATCGATTATAGGGTTTCTTCAAAACACTATAGGCAGACAAAAGATCGTCGACTGTAAAAGGTTCGTGACCCCAGGTTTGCGTCACCCGTTCGATCACACTAACAACTCTCCAAAACTGAGGCATCAGCTGACCGGGTGACAAATTAAATCTAGTCATAAAAGCCCTAGATAGAGGAGAGTAAGGCCATCGGAATCCTATCTTAAATGGATACTCAAACAAAGCAAAGAACCCTGAAGGAGCGTCCGCCGGCCGAACTTCGCCGGCCACAGCAATATTAGCACCCTCCGGTAATCCTGCTAGTTCGCTTAACTCTAAGACATATAAATCACCGACAATCGAACTCCTAATCTCCATAGATGACGAACAATCCAAACGACCTAAACTACTCCGCAAACGTTTAAAATTAAGAATTTCTAGGCTACTAGTATTCTTCTTCGCTAAAGACTTCAGACGCATGAAAAGAAGGAGTGGTTTACCTTATCAAATTCTTGCCGAAGAAAGGGAAGTTGATGAACGGATTGGATTACGACTGAAAAGATTCGGAAATCAGAAGAAAATCGGAAGAGATTAACATTCCAAAATCAAAATTAAAACCTTTTATGGTAACCGAATTCTCCTCCAAGTAATTAAGGTCCAATCAAATTACGACACGCGTCCAGAGAAAACCATCGAATCGACAGCTGTAAACGACGTCATCAGAATGCGTCATTCGAACCGTTTGGTATTCGACTACATTTTAAACAAATCATTCGACGTTCGATCAGACCTCGTCACGATTAGAAGATTCAGAAAAATCAATTGCAAATATTTTTCTAAATCTTGGGGGCAAACTGTTTAGGTAAAAAATTTACCATCATACGACGACGACATAAAATCGTAAGATATCTTATTGGACCTTAGTCCTGTATTAAGATAAGGTCTTGAGATAAACTTAAAGTTCCGTCGAACATCCGCATAAAACCATCGAACGTCATAACGGATTCGTCGAACGATTACTCCAGCAAGTATCGTACGATTCTCATAAGATAACGTACGACAGTTATCAGTTATCTACTAACGGTCATATTTTTCCTTAGTCTGTTTTCTTGTAACAGGTAATCGACCGTTATCGAAGACTAAATCATCATTAAAGGCCAAGATACACATCTAATTAATACTCAACCGTTACGACCAGGATTCCCGCGACAGTTACAGCCGTTGTAATTAATGAGCTATTATTGACGACCGTTGCTGCAAAATCAACTATAAAAGACACCTGAAGCTCTCATTTGAAGGGATCTGATTGCTATCCAAGCTGCTCTGACCTTCTCTCTAATTTCTATACTAATCTTAGTAATTTACCTTTGATCGTATTGTCATTTCCATTGTAATCGTACTACCGAGAGTGTAAAATTCAAGGATATCACCCCTGTTTGGTGATACATAGTGCAACGTCGACTATATCTTAGTCGGCCGCAGGTTTTTTCCTCGACATTGAGGTTTTTCCTGCGTCATCAATCTCTTGTGTTCATTTTAGTTTATTTGTTTGTGTGTTTACCAAGTTAGATTCTTACTTTCGACGGATTAGCCTCACAATTTATCTTACGACGTAATTTGTGTAATTTTTTGCATAAACAACCACCAAAGTTCAAAGATTAAACTGTAATTTGTTTTAGAGAATAAAAACACCCAACAAACTATTCAATTTTGAATGGTTAAGGTCCTAAACAGTTTTTCTGAACCAAAAAATCATTAAACCTTTTCATTTTGAATGACTAAGTCACTAAACTATTTTTTTGAATGAAAAAACTATTAATCTTTTTGTTTTGAATGACTAAGTACTCGAACAATTTCTTTTCTATAAATAAATCATTAAATAAAAAAATTAAATGTAGCCGACTATGAAGGTTTTTAAAGGTAAAGTATAACTATGTTACTAGTTTAGGTTAAACAAATATAAGTAGAATTTTTTTTTAAAATTTTAATTATTTAATTTGTTGGAAAAAATTATTTAGGGACTTAACCATTCAAAATGAAAAAGTTGATTGGGTTTTTTTGGATTTTTTCCTTTCTTTTAAATGAAAAATAATAAATCATAAATGCATCATAAACACTGATATCACTTCTATGAATCAACAAAGTACACAAAATCATATTGATAGAAAGCGCAAACAACTGAGATATTAACCTGTACCCAATGTAATTTTTTAGAACGATTACCAAGATGATAATCATATATATATATACATGGAAGGTGTTGATAGACATTTCATGTCAATTGCTAAATATATCAACGATTGGTAGTTGCATGTATCTACTATCCATTCATATTTTGAAATGCTAGCTATCCGTTCATATTGTTTAATTATTAGTTTCATATTGTAAGAATAAAATTAAGTATAAGGGAAAAACAATACATACATGAGGTTCAAGGAAAGGAGAAGAAACAAACCCAAAAAAGGGGGAAACAAAGAATAAAGAACGCATTCGTCGTAAAAAAAAAAGAATAAAAAAGGCACTACAACAACGAATGTGTTATTGGACTAACAACTATACATCTCATATAAATGTGTTATAGTAAGCTTTGACAATGACGATTGCGCCAAGAAAGAGACAGAGAAGGCGTGAGAAGGCAAGAAATCAACCACTAGAATTGGGACAACAACGTTATTGGTGGCAACAAGGATGGTCTAGAGGGTAACAACGCTATGGCTGGCTTGGAGATTTTCAACTGAAAGGCAACTACTTTCTACTTCACAAAATTCCTAGACTACTAGAAGGAAAGCATGCTATCGACCTTATTTTCTTATATAGAGAACATCGTAGACATTTTCATTGCTAATATAAGGATAGAAAGAGTAGTAAATTCAGATTCGTTAGACTTTATGGGTTTAAAGACGCTGGTTTGCTTGAATCAAAGCTACACGAGGTTTGAAATGGTAGTTACAAACTGAGAGTGAATTTGGCTAAATTCAATATGTTGGGTATTTTTGGGTTGTTGTTGCTAAGAAGGAGTTGATACTGCAGCAGAAGTAGTGGAGCTGAACGTTGTAGCAGAAGTATGGATACTACTGCTCAATCGAAGATTACTACTGCTGAAGAAGACTTAGAAGCAGTAATGGTTACTGATGCTAAAGAGTTATTACTGCTAGTTACTACTGCTAGTTAGTACTTCCGGTTTCAGTTAATGCTTCTTATGTTTTACTGCTACTTCTAATATTACGATAAGGAAACAATTCAAGATGGAGCGATAAGGCAAGGATTCCGAAGATGGTGGAGTTTGTTTAGTAGATTTGTTTTCCTTATTCTTATTTTCTAATCTGTATATATATAGTAGATATTTTCTTTTGTTTTAGATTGCGAGAGATATCATATTTGTTTGAGCGATAGAAAAGTAAGCCTCAAGAAATTCCTAGCAATAGAGAAGTGTTGCTCGTCTGTGAGAGTTTGTTCTTGCAGATTGAGGCTTTGGTTTGTAATCTTTAAACAATCTATTATCAATACAATTGATAGTTTTAATCCATTGTGTTTTTGTTTCTGTAATTGAAGTGTTTTTCCGCAACTTCTTCAATTTAGTTTCCTGAGTTGTTTAATTTTTGTTACGAATTCGATCCTGACACAATAGAAACAATGACGACTCAGTTATGCTAAGGAAAACTGAGTCTAAGGAAGGGAGGTATTTTTCAAGGAAAACGTTTCCTTTTCAAATCGTGGAGGAAGGTCCTACGCAGATGTTCTATGAAATAAAACGAAGTTGAAAGTCATAATGTTAGGACTAAATTGTCCTAATTAATGAAAGTTTTATAAAATAACTTTAAGCCTAATTGTAATTTTCATTTATTGTATTTGGGCTTAATGGGATTGGGCTTCACTTGTAATTGGACACTTATGTGTGTGTGTGTGTGTGTGTGTGTGTGTGTGTGTGTGTCTTGGACTAGGGTTAGAGAGTATAAGAGTCGTCTAATTGATTGTGTGTGTTCTTGTAACCCTCTTGAGAGCCCACTTCAGTAAAACAAGAAACACTTTAATCTCCTTATGATTTCTAATTAAATCTCAATCTTCGTCTTGAATCTTGTTGAATATAGGCCAACACATAAACTAGGCACCGTAGAACGATGAGAGACCCAATAAACAGGGGAAGTCAAAGGAGGTACTAGAATTAGAAGTTTCAACTATAGGCTCTGAGAGGCTTGGAGGTCTCTTCTCGGAGGCCTTCTGATAACTCTCTATTTTGAGAGTTATTTATTGTTTAAAAACCTCATTTTGTATATTATTTTATACCCACTTTGCTCTCTTTCTTCCTCTTTTGTCCAAAATGCTTTTAGAAAGGTGATGATACATCCAAATGATCAAGTTTGAAGAAAAAGGCCCAAACTCCAGCAAAACAACCTAATTTTCAGAAGCAGCCCAAGCTCTCCAGAAGCAGAAGCATTCAAAAAGCCCAGGATTAAAATGTTAAGCTACAACAGAAGACCCCTCTGTGGTGACATTCTCACCACTGAGGGGAATCATCTTATATGGCTTTTGAAACGCTGAAAGGGCAAAGCAGTCCCCCTGTGTCACCACTGAGGGGAAGCAGTTTCACTTGGCTCTTGGAATACTGAAGGAACGAATTAAGCAAGTGGCCCACATGCCATGTGAAGAGGATAAAGAAATGATTTGCTGCAGAAGATAAGATAGCTTCTATTGGATGAATCTATACCCATGGATTATATCCATGGGTTAAATTCTCTTATAAAATGAAGTAATGCCTCCTCATTTGAAAAAAAAAACCCAAACCCCTGCAACCTTCTTCTTCATCTTTCTCTCTTCACCAAGCTCCTCCATTAATGGAGGAGCAAGGTATTCTTCATTTTATTTTCTTTAATGCTTTATTTAATTATCGTCTTTAAGCTTTTCGTACTTATTTTCTCGTATTATACTTTACATTCCGTATTTATTTCTATGCAAGTAGTAGTTAACTTTATTTTTATTATGTCTTTTATTTTAGGCTAAACCCCTTTATGGGTGTGGGTGTAAGTCCCTCTTAAGATTGGTTATTTGAACCGACGCTTAATTTCGATACATATAAACCGGCCATTTTGATGTGTCGTGTTAGACCTCAGATCCAGAGATGGGCGGGTCCGAAATACGGTTTGGATAATGCACGAAGAGCTCGAGAGGGCCTTTGATAATCACGCAGAGATGCGGGTTCTGTATGGTTTTCTAAGGTTCAGTAAGCCGGTCGGGATTTATATCACAAGGAGACTTGGGTGTAAATCCCCATACTCGGTGGAACGAGATTTTCTTTAAAGTCTACTTAGTAAAACCGGCAATCTTATGATTTGGTAGTAACGACGACTTCGTAGCAACTTCACGGTATGTTTTGTAAAAACGTAGTTTCGAGAGATTTGGGTTTTTATAAATAATCCCATAACGTGAAGTTTCTAAACTCGTGTACTACCTGGTTTTAAGAGAAAGCTTACACCCATTCCCTTTGCTTTAATTTAATTTTCTCTAGTTAACTATTATAAAAATCACCCAAAAATATTATCTTCTTCTCTAACTGAAATCAGTGTATTCTCAACTCTATATTCGAAATTCTGAAAACCAATCCCTGTGGAAACGATCTCGATTTACTTATCACTTTATTACTTGTAGCGATCCCAGTGTCGGTGTATACTTGCATCCTCATTGTGGTGATATTGCGGCCACATAGTGGCACGGACAGCATTCCGCTACCACCTTCACTGAGTTTTCTTCCCAAGAAAGAAGAGTCAGACATTGAACGTGTCGGTTAATGTGTTGGCGGGTTCCCGTGAACCGAATAAGTTGAGTTCTCATCATCAGATTCATGAGGATCACGTTCGGGTTTCCTGGATTGAGCTATCTAACATGAAAGATCAAAGTCACTTAATAATCCCTTTTTAAAATGAACGTGAGTGTTTAGTTAGAAGTGGGTAAGTGATCTAAGTTAAAAGAAAAATAGAACTTTGCAACAACCACTTATAAGTTGGGCAACCACATCTACTATGGTTCAAAATTATTTGGTGATCATCATTGAGAGACCAGCAATTAATGACCTTTTTCCAACTATTGCTTTAACCCCATCAACTAGTTGTCTCTTTGACAACAAAGAGATGCTTCACTTTTCACGGGAAAAAAACATATAATTTATCTAGTTTTCACTCGAAAGACTAGGATATTGAAAAAGAAGGAAGTATGTCCTGCCTTCACATTTCACTCATGCACATTGATTCTGTAGAATATGTTTTCACATGTAGAGCCTAAAATAGCAATTTGTGCTTTAGTTAGCCCTAAATTTTATCTTTACTAGTTGTAATTATTTTGTTTCAACGTAATCTTGAATAAGGGGGATGATATTGTTAGATCAGTATTTTGGTATTTAAGTTTATCAACAAAAGGAGGTAAAAGTGTAGTTTTATTTGGGGGTTTTCTGTACGTTGCCAAGAGCTAACTTAATTGAAAATATATAGCCTACTTTTAAAGCAAGAAACTCAAAAGAGTGTTCTTCATGTATATTTTTCTCTAAAAATCATGACCTTGAATTTTTTTTATGACAATTTGATTTTTATTTTGATGATACACTTGATTTGTGGGATTCAGTTTCACAAACGCATGTATTAAATTAGACCTAAATTTCATCCTAAATAAAGGTCTTCGATAGTGTGATTAGACTCCAAAAGAACCTTCCACCACTTATTGAGCTCCTTTCTGACCTCTGTCGTGATCCTACAGCACCCAACAGATGGTGAGCGGTTTCAAACACCCCAAACACAACCACCAAGAAATACTACCACAAAATTTTTAACTATAAAAATTACAACATTTATATAGGCCAAACCGGTTGTGAAACATCAAACATATGATTATGATTCCTTCAAAGTTGAATTCTTTGACGTAGTGCATGCAATAATAATTTAAGAAAATATTTTTAATTTTTTACGCTTGCATAGAACTTGTTAGGTTGTAAAATTTTGTAATAGTAACACATAATAATATGGTTCATACGAAAAATATAACTTTTTAAGAAAACGCGAGAAGCAATCTCAACCACTCATCTCGGTCAACAAATGCGGCTTTGACCGGTCCCCCCTTTAATAATCTCTACCCTCTCATGAATCGCGTCAATTCTCCGTGATCACGTCCACCGTAACCACGAGATGAATGACTGAGATTGCTCCTCGCTTTTTCTTAAATTGACATTCTTCTCGTTTGAACCTTCCCCATAATATGTATACATACTTGTTCTATAAACTTGTAAGTCTACTTAAATACTGATACTATGAAGATGATCACCATCATTAATATAAGAGTAAACTATGATTTTCGTCCCTGTGTTTTGATGGTTATAACTATTTTCGTCCCTGTGGTTTCAAAATTGCTTTTTTCGTCTTTGTGGTTTTAATTTGTTTTCATTTTCGTCCCTGCCTCTAACTTTGTTAACAAAAGGGATTAAAATGTCAAAAAACTATTTTTTTTGAAAAGTTACATATTTGGTCCTTGTGGTTTGTAAAGTTGTAAAATTTATCTCTAAATTTCAAAAAAATTATCTTTAAATTTCAAAGAAATTAAAACTTATATATTGATTTTTTCTTTTTTATTATATCTTTATTGTATTTCTATATTATATGTTATACAAAATTTTTAAAAACTATATATACACATATGTCATAGCATATATATGTGTGTTTTCTTAATTAAAAATATCTTTTTTCTTTTTTCATTTTTTATTATTCTTTATTATATTTTTATACTATATATATACAATATTATATATGTATCTTGTTTTAACTTAAATATTAAATATTAAACTTAATTAATAAAAAATAAAGTATAAATGAGTATATGGATTAGTGTGAGTAAAATGTATTTAACAAAAACAACCGGTTGGTATAAAATAAAACTATTTTTTTCACGAGTAATGTTAAACTTTTCAAATGATAATTTAAAATAAGTAAAAAACAATAGTTTACTTATTTTAAATACGCTTTACTCACACTAATTAATAAAAATCTTACTTTTTTTTAAATATGTTTTATTTATACTTATAAACAAAAGTTAATAGTTTTACTTATTTTTATATAGTAATAAAGATCTCAAGTAAATCAATAAATAATTAAAACTATTAATTTTTACTTATTTTAAAATAATCATTTGAAAAGTTTAATATTACTCTTGAAAAAAAATTATTTTTATTTTACACCAACCAGTTGTTTTTATTAAATATGCTTTACTCATACTAACCCGTATACTAATTTTAATTAAAAAAAGAGCACAAACTTATCTATGTTGTATATGTGTATATATATAGTCTTTGAAGATGCGTATAGCATATAATATAGAAATATAACAAAGAAATAATAAAAAAAACTAAAAAAGAAAAAACCAATATATTAGTTTTAAATTTTTTGAAATTTTAAGGATAAATTTTATAACTCTACAAACCATAAGAACTGAATATATAACTTTTCAAAAAATTAGTTTTTTGACATTTTTAATCCTTTTTAACCCATTTTGATAACAGAGTTAGAGGCAAGGACGAAAATAGAAACAAACTAAAACCACAAGGACAAAAAAAACAATTTTGAAACCACAGGAACGAAAATAGTTATAACTATCAAACCAAAGGGATGAAAATCGTAGTTTACTCTTAATATAATTAACAGACAACTTATTTTAATGTGATAGTTGATTATGGACAACTTCATTTGTTTTAAAACTCTCCTTTCATATCATGTTTCTCTAAAATTGTTGGGAGTAATGGTAAGACACATGACCAAAAGGCACCTACAAATTAAAGAGAAAACAACTCTTTACCAATCAGGATGTGAACACCTTTGAGAACACACTATACCAATTCTTCTCTATACGTAATGGGATGAATGTTAAAGTTTCTAACATTTTATGATCGATTCACCTAAATAGTTAGACTATTATCATCTCTACAATCTCTGTGTTTTCAACTTTTCATCATCATTTTTACAATGCTACCTTCGCTTATTAAAGGAATTTGCTTTTGTGTCTATACTTCAATCTATTGATGTTGCAGCCACGCAAAACTTACCAAGAAATGGCTTAGTACCAACATTCGTGGCGCATCATGGCTTCAAGGCTTGTGTCTGACGTCACGTTAAGGCCATAGCATGCCATGACCTAATGTGCAATTTTCGATTTGATTTTTCTTTACGTTTTTGATGTTTGTTTGATATTGTTTAACATATGACCTAATTAATTTAAATTGTTTATTACTATTGACTCATTAAATAACGGTACAAAACATATGTTTTTATAAATAATATTTTATACGAATTAGAAATTTAACGCCATAAGTAGCGCCTTGAAAATATCATACCTTTAGCATGGCTCCTAAGGCTTGAGGTTTGATCTCGCCCCACACCATTTATAACCTTGGTTTTAATTCTAACTCTTTGATGCCACATAAAGTGTATTCACCTTTATGAATATACTAACTCTGTTTTCATTCACATCAAGCCTTTTTTCTCGATTATTGCTATTGGAGCCAACTTGACACCAAAAGGTGCCTAGGCCCCTTCTAGAATTCATCCCTAGCCTTTTCGATATTTTAAATTTACATTAATCATTTGTTTTTCATTTTATATATCTCCTGCCTTACATAAACTTTTTATTTGGTCCTACATGGGTTGAACTTTAAAGAGTTATCTTATTTATTAGTTTATGGCCTCAAAATGATTGAGTAATGAGGATTTCTATACAATATTGTTTTGTAGTTCTTCAAGATGAGAGAGATATTCGATTCAAATACATCTATTCAATGCAAAAGCCGCTAATTACAAAAATATTTTCTCTAGGGTTATAACTTATAAACCCAAGGCACTAACCTATTTGTACAAGAAATAAAGCATAATAAAAGCCCTAAACAAATGGGCCTACAACTATAATAATATAAGTAAAGACAAAAGAGAGGCCCAACAACAGGATTGATACAGCAAACATAAAAATAACCAACTACTAATTATAATTACTTATAAGTAAATATAAGTAAAGACAGTGTTGTTGCTTTAGTAATTTTTAGGAGTTGTTTTTATCAACTGCTAATTTATCGGGTAGGTTTTTATTAAGTAGGATCAAGGTTCCAAATAGCGTGAGGCGTGGCAGCAAAAGAACCCGCAAGCCTTGAAAGCCACGGCAGGGTCATGGTATTCTTCAAGGCCTGACTTATGATGCCAAATCTCTATATCATATATATTATTAGAGGAAGGTTCAAACGAGAATGACATCAATTTAAAAGAATACGAGAATGAATCTCAGCCAATCATCTCAAGCTAATCATATATGAGAATGACTTTTGTGTACAAAATCACATATAATTAACAAAGGAAAAGTTCAGGTACAAAAAACATGTACAAAATCATATATGATTCATATAGTAAATCATATAGAAAATCACATGTGATTAACAACGTGCGCGACTTGCGCGACTTGCCCCGCGACCAGAGGTCGCACGTGTCCTTTTTCTTTTGTACAAAATCACATATGATTAACAAAGGAAAAGTTCAGGTACAAAAAACATGTACAAAATCATATGTGATTCATATAGTAAATCACATGTGATTAACACCGTGCGCGACTTGCGCGACTTGCCCCGCGACCAGAGGTCGCGCCTGTCGTTTTTTTCATCAAAAATCGAATTGGATGGCTGAGATTCATTCTCGTATTCTCTTAAAAAGTTGTCATTTTCATTTGAACCTTTCTCTATATTATTATATATATAAACATATGTTTTCCTCCTATTACTCAATAAATAAATGGTATTAAATTGTTTAAACTAAGTTATATACCAAAATTCAGCAAATTGGACATTAAAAAGATAAGTTAAATCAAATTGTTGTGTTACAAATACTCCGCATTATGTCATGTCGTGCGTCAGACGTCAAATCAAAATATCGTGTTACACCAAACCCCGTATTACAAAAACCCCACATTATGAAATCATTTATTTTCTAAATGCCCCAATCAAATGCCTTTCAAAATATTTGATTTCATGTTTCGTATTCTACAAGGTAGAAAATAATTTTTGGCTTCAGAGATTAATTTGCCAAACGTAACAATTTTTTTCTTCGATTGTATAATGGATCTTTCTTATTCAACGATATTAAAAATAAATTAAATAGTACAACTTTCCAGACTTTTTCTTCTATAAAGAAATCCATTATATATCTGGTTGATATGAAGACAAAAGACCTTAACCTGCCAAAAGAGCAAGTAATCAATGTCTAACGTGGAAGAAACAAGTCTACAATTTATCACATTATAATGAAGTCATTGCTGCCATTTCTAGAAATAAAGATTTCAGAAAACACTCACATGCTTTGAAGAAAACACAAAAAAAAAAAAAAAACATTTAATTTTATTATACAGGCATAAATTGCATAGAGTCGACTTAACTAATTAATATGATGACTTATGGATGTTCTAAATATTTGCAGAAGGAAATATACGATCTAGGAACAAGAAAGATAGCTGTCTTTAGTGCACCGGCAGACCTACTAAGGGTTTGGGAGGGTCCCGTACATCACTCACTTGATTACCGCAAAAGAAAGAAAATTACATGTTATAAAGGTCCACCCACTTGATTTTCAAAGTACACTTTCAAATATTTTAAAACCATCCATTAAACAACAAACTTAGCTTGGTGGGATGGTTGGTAACACGTGTTCCTTACTAGAGATTCCAAGTTCAAATCTTACTTAATGCATATTCGCTTTTTATTTAATTTAATATTTTTTTTTCATTTATATTCCTTAAATCATATTGAATACTCTATTAATGTCTAAATTATGCTCCATAATATTTTAGATTTTAAAAGGGCTAAAGTTGCACATTAACTCTTTGATTTGTTTGTTTTCCCATATTTGTTATTTGCTTTAAAGTTTGATTTTCGTCTTTGCCGTAAATTCATAAGTCACAATGTTAAGCAATTTTATTTATATGATTTATTTACATGGTTTAATTGTTTACTTTGAATTCTAATCTTAGTTTTTTTATATCTTTCAAAATCAACCAAAAAACTAAAAGGTCACTTGAAATGAACCAAAAACTGCTTTTTTTCTTGAAATATATCAGAAAAATCGAAAATTTTCTCGAAACAAATAAAAAACTAGAAAGCCCCCTCTAAATCAACCAAAAAGCTTTAAAAAAATCCTCCAAAGGCAAACTTCGGCTAAAAATACTTTGAGCAGCTTTCCGAGTATTGAAAGGTACACCTGCTCGATAAAAATCCTGCATCCGCCACTTCCCCCATTAGTTGCTTTCCCGCTGTAAGAACAATAGTTTGAGGTACATTTAGAAACAGCAAAGACGAGGAAAATGAGGCAACACAATAGCCGATACGGTGTTCACTTGATTCAATATATACTTACAACGCCCAAGGTTACCTGCCCAAATGAACCAACAAAGACTACTACCAACCGAACTTCTAAAGCGAACGCAAGAAAATACCATTTGTTAGAAATATTTGTTAGTTGTGTCAATTTTATAATTTCCCAAACCTTGTTATCTTTTATGTAATTTGTATTAAAGGCCCAAGCCCATTTACTTTAAAAAGCCTAGCCCTTTAGAATTAGTATAAATAGAAGTCATTAGGTTCATTTGTACTTTCCTTACTCTTGATTCTCTCATCATATATGGAATGCAATCTATCCTAAATTTTGGTACTTATCATATACATCATAAACCTAAGTGTTCTTGATTGATTGATTGATTTGGCACCCACAATTGGTATCAGAGCCTGCCACTTGCTCTTGATCCGTTGTGTTCTGGTTCTGGTGATATCAATTCTTCAGACCTCAAGCATCAGGCACCGGGTCTTCTTCAGACTTGAATTTTTTTTGGGGCGTCAAGTGTACTCTTCAGATTAGTCTTGGATTTCTCTAAGTCTTCACTCATTACCCGACACCCAATACCAAGTACTTCATTCAACCTTCAGATCTGAACCTGACCTCCAGATCAGACCCTGACCTCCTGATCAGACCCTGACCTCCTGATCAGACCCTGACCTCCAGAACTGAATCTTTTTCAAGATTTTCACAAGTCTTGAAACCTTTCACCAACCAATTCACCTGATCATACTAAGTGGTTTAAGATCCACAATCAATCTTTAATCATGAACACACGTGATGCCTTGGCAATCGGGTCAGATACCCGACCTCCTGTTCTCTTCCGCGGTGACTTCTCACAATGGAAGTCAAGATTCCTAGACTTCGTTGAGAAACAACCTCTTGGCAAAGAAATACTTGAATCCCTCAAAAATGGACCTGTCAAGTTCTACATGACTATCCCTGACGTTCCTGATGGTAACCCACCTGTCGTAGGTGGTGTGGTTGAGAAGGATGCAACCAAACTCACAACTGAGGAAGCAAACCGTTTGAAGGGAGATCAACTCTCCAAGTCATATCTCATCCAAAGTCTTCCGAATGACATCTATGCAAACATCGATTGCAACGACACGGGGAAAGCAATGTGGGATGAGATCTGCAGTTTGATGCATGGCACGGAGAAGGGTATTCAGATGAAGAGATCAAACCTCCTAACAAAGTTTGCTACCTTCAAGGGACGTGAGGGGGAGCTACTTGAAGACACCTACCATAGGTTCTGCACGATGATCAACGAACTGAGGAAGAACAAGCTAAAGAAGTCACAATTGGAAATCAACATCCAATTCATCAACTCTCTGCGCTCTGAGTGGAGGAGATTCGCCTCGAACATCCAACAGAATCGTAACTTGGAGGACATAGACATCCATGAACTGTATGAGCTGCTTAACCACAACCAGGATGAAGTGTTGGAGACTATGAACAACATGAAGAAAGTGGAAAAGTATGCTGACCCACTTGCATTGGTGGCGGACCGAAGACAATTCACTTCTGGGAGATCACCCCGCTACGAGGATGAATATGATGTACCGTCTGACAACGGAGAGAATGGGAGTGACTCTGATGAGGAGATGAATGACATGAAGAAGGCTCTTGCACTAATCACAAGGACCTTGTCTAAAAGGAACTTGAGGAAACCTATGTCTTCCAACAATCATAGGTACTACAGCGGGAAAAGGTACGAAAACAAACCAAGAGGTGAAGTGAGAAGATATGAAAGGCCAGCTGAATTTGACACTAGGAGGTATGAAGAACCAAGGGAGCGTAGATATGATGAGAGGAGGTACCAAGAACGACGTTATGATGATCAAGAGAGAAGATATGATGACAGTGAAAAGAGGTATGACGAACCTAAAAGGTTTGATCAAGAGCCAAGGAGACTTGAACAAGGCAGTAGAGCTGTCTACCACAAGCCGGAAGATAAAGCAAAGACAGATGACAAAGGCAAAGAGCCCAAGAAGGATGGGAGTCCAACATGCTTCAAGTGTGGGAAGCCTGGACACTTCGCTAAGAATTGCATCAATCATGTCTCCAAGTACGACTACTACAAGAACAAAATGAACTTGGCGAAAAAGCAAGATGATGGATTAGCACTGCTTGCTGAAGATGAAGCCTGGCTGCAAATGTCAAGTGATGATGAGGAAAGAGGTCTTGTCTGCATGCTAGCTCAAGATGACGCATGGAATGTGGATAGTGATGAAGGAAAAGATCAACTATGCTTGATGGCAGATGCGGATGAAGAGTATTCTGAGGATGATGATCGTGACTACAATGATGTCAACTCAGACCATTCTGATTCATCTTCTGAGGTACTCCCTGACCCATACACAGAACTTGAAAATCAAGTAAAAGGTCTTGCACAAAAGGTCTCTGAGTATGAAAATAAGATTAAACAAGCTAATAAACAAACCACAATTGCTGAATCCAAATTAGCTAGTGAACATGCCTTAGTTGTGAAATTCAACATAGAATTAGCCTATTCAAAAGACAAAGTTAACATGCTCACCCTTGCAAACAAAACTCTTGAAGATAAAGTCACAAGCTTAAATGCCAATATCACTGACTTACAAAAGAGACTACATGAGGCTGAAATAGTGAGTAGTGAGAATGTAAAGAAGTATGAATTTATTTTTGCTCAAAGGATTAACTTGTTTGCGAAAATCAAAGATATGGAGGACAAATTTTTAAAGAGAGGCCAGACTGATCAAACCATTCACATGAATCAACCCAAAGAGTTCAATTATTACAATCCAAAGGAAGGCATTGGATATAAAAGTCCATGCTACCTGAAGCGTGCCATATCCAAGACCCCTACCTTGTATGATCTGAGGTACATGAGTCTTGGATACAAAATTATTTTCATGAAAGAGTCTGATGACCCTGAACAGTTGAAGGAAATTGAAAAGAAAGAAAAAGCTAGAAAAACCAAACAATCATTTCCCTTCAACTATTCATCTCTGAATGCCAGTTATGCAACGCGTGAGATTCCTTTGTCTAAGGACTACACGCCTAGCTATACTGAGGATGAGATGAATCAGGAAGTTCCAATCCTTGAAAAAGTTTACAAAGATAACCAAACCTTTTATGAAAGAAGGATTGCTAAACTGGAGGCTGAGCTAGAGGATGAGAGGCGCATGAGCCTTAGGGAAAAGGACCTATTCTTGAGTAAAATCAATGAATTGGAAAAAGCCCTCAAATCCAAAAGCACACCAACAGCAAGTCAATCCACCTTTGGAACTTGTGATAACTCACGTCATTATCACCATAGATGGAATGTGAATGCGTTAGACTTTAGACCTTCAAGTACCTCTTCTACAAACTCAAAATCCATGGTACTAAGGTCTCCAATCTGCACCACCATTTCATACATGGAAGACTTAGCGTATATGGCACCTAAATCAACGGTACAAATTTCTGAAATTGTATCGGATGATAGTACCAATAGGGTTGGTGAGAATGGTAGATCTTCAGGCCAATCTAAATCAGGAAACAAGGCTCCTCCTAAACTATCTCGGAAAGACAAAGGGAAGGACAAAGTGGTCACACCTGAGTCTGAAGTTGCGAGTTCATCTCGTACCAATGTGAATGTTCCTAAGAAAAACAGACGTTTTCAAAAACGAAAGAATGCTACCAAACCAAAGGAACAATCACACAACTTCACTCCGAAGAAAAACTCTTCACATACTCATTCTCCAAATGTCAAAGGTACTAACTGTGGTTCTCAAAATGTGACAGATCAAAATATGAGAAATGGTAGGCGTAAGAACAAGGAGAGTGGATCAAAAGAAGGCAGTCGTCCGAAGCCATTTGCACATAAGCCTAGTTATATGAAAAACAATTTTTCCAATTTTGTACATCATAGAACTGATAGGCATGTACCACGAACTCCATTTCAATGTTATGAATGTGAACACATAGTTTATGGATGTAATAGCAATTTTCGTTGTCAAAACCAATTTAGATTTGGGTACTGTGCAAATGCTTTCGTGAATGATTACTTTGTTCCTAACTATTATGGATTCTACAATCATGGTTATCATCATACTCATAACAAGAGACCTAATCCAAAACCCAAACAAAAATCTCCACCTAAGGGTAAACAGGAACATGTATCCAAACCTGCTAATCCTAATCAGAAAGGACCCAATACCAAATGGGTACCTAAAAATGTTTCTCCGTGATTTTGCAGGACGGTCATGTGTGGTACATGGATTCAGGGTGTTCCAAGCACATGACCGGAAGGAAGGAACTTCTCGCTAACTTCAAACAAAAATATGGCGGGAACGTTCGGTTTGGGAATAAGCTTTCAGCACCAATAATGGGATATGGTGATATCCTTCATCATAAAATCACCATCAATAAAGTAGCCTATGTGGAAGGCTTGAGTCACAATCTGCTCAGCATTGGAAAATTTTGTGACAAGAAACTTGAAGTTAACTTTCGGGAAACAAGATGCTGTGTCAGGACATATGATGGACAGGAACTCATTGAGGGTACTCGCAGGTCGAATCTCTACACCGTCAATTTCCGAAAACAACGACCATTCACAGAAGTATGTCTCCTCTCAAAAGCAACTTTCAATCAGAACGTGCTGTGGCACCGAAGACTATCCCACCTGAATTATGCTACAATTAATCAACTAGCTAAGACAGGATTGGTGACTGGTCTCCCCTCCTTAAGGTTCACCAAAGAACAGTTGTGCTCAGCATGTGAGATGGGAAAGATTAAGAAATCTTCGCACAAGCTGAAAGTGGAACACAACACCTCCAAACCACTTCAGCTCCTCCATATGGACTTGTGCGGACCAATGCGAGTACAGAGCATCAACGGGAGGAAGTATGTACTGGTAATTGTGGATGACTTCTCAAGGTATACATGGGTGAACTTTCTCAGAAGTAAGGATGGTGCTTCAGACATCATCATTTCCTTCATCAGAAATGTGCAGGTCAGACTACAACTTCCTGTTCAAGTGATTCGCACCGACAACGGCACTGAATTCAAGAATCGTAAGCTTGACTCGTTTCTTTGATTCTGTCGGCATCACTCACACCTTTTCGGCTGCCAGAACACCTCAACAAAATGGTGTTGTTGAGAGAAAGAACCGTACCCTAGTGGAAGCTGCACGCACCATG
Organism: Centaurea solstitialis; assembly: GCA_030169165.1. Lineage (NCBI taxonomy): Eukaryota > Viridiplantae > Streptophyta > Magnoliopsida > Asterales > Asteraceae > Centaurea > Centaurea solstitialis. Next base: position 53,914,624 of record CM058046.1, on the reverse strand, counting down.
TTGACATTCTCCAAGCTTCCGCTACACTTCTGGGCTGAAGCCGTTGCGTCTGCCTGTTTCACCCAAAACCGATCTCTTATCACCAAAAGGTTCATGAAGACTCCGTATGAATTGGTGTACAATCGACCTCCCAGCATCAAATTCTTCAGAGTGTTTGGTTGTGAATGCTACGTGAAGAATGACAAAGACAATCTCGACAAGTTCAGTCCAAAGGGTGATGAGGGTGTTTTCATTGGATATGCTATGGATTCTCCGTCCTACCGCGTGTTCAACAAGAAAACAAGACGTGTGGTTGAGAGCACAAATGTGGATTTTGAAGAAGGCATTGAAGAAGACTCTACACCAGCTCCAGTTGCACCAGGAATCTCTGGTGTTCTGGCATCTGATCAACTTCATGGCAATCCCATGACTTCTTCTTCTTCGGCAAACAAACCATCTTCTTCTAACTCTAACACTTGTGATTTGGATGAATTGTTTGAATTCTTTTATAAAGAACTGCCTGCACCTGCTAAATTTACTCTTCCTGTTCCTGCAGTTGTACAACCAGCACCTCATGTCATGGTCTCTACCACTGACATTTCATCTTCCAACCTCCAAGGAACTTCATCATCAACGTCTGCTTCAGCATCACCAAGTTCTAGAGTATCTCCTGCACCTGTTGAGGGGGAACCTTTCCACACCTTCCAGCAGGCCCCGGTGGTGAATGTTCCAAGTCCTCCGAGTGGTGCTTCCTCCACAATGCCTACTACAAGTCAACATCAAGGCATTACTTCACCTGCTCCACAAGTGGCAGGTCCCAGTACAAGCACCACTCCACCTGCTCCACAAGTAGCAGGTCCCAGTACCACCACCGCTCAACCTGCTCCACAAGTGCCAGGTCCCAGTACCACTACTTCACCTGCTCCACAAGTGGCAGGTCCCAGTACAAGCGCTCAACCTGCTCCACAAGCTGCTGGCCCTTCACTTGTCTCTTCAGACACACCAGCAGCTCCTGGTCCTATTGTGGTACAATCTCAAGTGCCACCTACTGTTACCACTCTAGTAACGACCAGACGTGAACCTGAGTTCTATATCGATCTGAGGATAGAACCTTTACCCCCTCCAACCTTACCCCATACAACCAAGTGGACGCGAGCTCATCCACTCCAACAAGTGATTGGTAACAAGTCTGCGCCAGTCAAGACAAGGTCTGCAACTCAAAATGAGTGCCTTTTTGCAGCTTTCTTATCCAGACATGAACCCTCAAACGTGACGGAAGCCCTAGATATCTCTGACTGGGTGACCGCCATGCAAGAGGAGCTGAACCAGTTTGAACGCCTGGGTGTCTGGAGACTTGTACCGAGACCAGCGAACAAGACAATCATCGATCTGAAATGGATCTTCAAGAACAAGAAGGATGAAGATGGGATTGTAACCAGAAACAAAGCTCGTCTAGTAGCCAAGGGATTCAAGCAACAAGCGGGAATTGATTATGATGAGACATTCGCACCGGTGGCCAGAATTGAAGCCATTCGGATCTTCTTAGCCTACGCCGCTCATAAGAACTTCACTGTCTATCAGATGGACGTGAAAACCGCCTTTCTCAACGGTGAGCTGAAAGAAGAAGTGTATGTCACTCAACCTGAAGGCTTTGTTGATCGTACCAAGCCTAATCATGTCTACATCCTAGACAAGGCTCTCTACGGGTTGAAGCAAGCTCCCCGTGCCTGGTATGATCATCTCTCAAACGCGCTACTAGATAATGGTTTCTACAAAGGTAAAATCGATCCTACTCTTTTCATCAAGACCGAAGGTGATGATATCCTGTTAGTTCAAATTTATGTCGATGATATCATATTTGGTTCTACTAACTCAGATATGTGCACGTGGTTCAGTGATCTCATGACCACCAGGTTTGAGATGAGTATGCTCCGGGAGTTGTCTTTCTTTTTGGGACTTCAAGTTATACAAAAACCTGATGGCATTTTGATTAATCAATCGAAATACATCGGTGATCTTTTAAAACGTTTTCACATGGCCACTTCCTCGGTTGCTAAAACTCCTATGGCCTCGGGCACTTTGATCGGTGCTGACCCAAAAGGGAAGCCTGTAGATCAAAAGACTTATAGAGCCATCATTGGTTCTTTGTTATATCTGACTGCTAGTAGACCAGATATTATGTTTGCTACTTGTTTTTGTGCTCGTTTTCAGGCAAACCCAAAAGAATCACACATGATGGCAGTCAAACGCATCCTTCGGTACCTGAAAGGCACACCCAACCGTGGGTTGTGGTACCCAAAGGAGTCTGGATTTGAGCTCGTCGCGTTTTCGGATGCGGACCATGGAGGTTGTCAACTGGACCGGAAAAGTACTTCAGGCCATGTCCAGTTCCTGGGTGATAAGCTAGTCAGCTGGGGTTCAAAGAAACAACACTGTGTTTCGACGTCTACGGCTGAGGCGGAGTATGTCGCTGCTGCCAGCTGCTGCTCCCAAGTGTTGTGGATGCGGACCCAGCTCCGAGACTATGGCTACAATTTCAATCACATACCCATCTACTGCGACTCCAAAAGCGCCATAGCCATTACATGCAATCCAGTCCAACACACTCGCACCAAGCATATTGATATAAGGTATCACTTCATCAAGGACCATGTGGAGAGAGGTACGATTGAACTTTATTTTGTCAATACCGAGTATCAACTTGCGGATCTATTTACCAAGCCTTTGGATGAGAAACGGTTCAATTTCCTAATCTCCAAGCTTGGGATGTTTGATCCTCAAGAGTGATCATCTATCAAACACTCAGTCCTTCAGAACCATGACCCAGTGTTCAGACCAATGGTTGACCACTGTGTCATCGTTGTCTTGGACTAAGTCTTGATAGCTTAGGTGTTGTTTATGTCAATTTCTTCTGTATCTGCTTTTTATGGTTCTGTGAGTATTACTAAGTTTTTTTTGAGTGTGCATCAGTCAAGGAGGAACGTTCCCTCCCCATGCCTGTTCCGAGGGGGAACGTTGTCTGCCTCCGCCTGATCAGAGGGGGAACGTTGTCTACCTCCGCCTGATCAGAAGGGGAACAGGTAAGCACCCCAGGTAAGTTTTTTATTCTCTCTATATATATATACATATAATAGATTTTTTTTGGTTTTAACTTTCATTTCTTTTAATCTCAAAAAAAAAAAAAAAAAAAAAAAAAAAAAAAAAAAAAAAAAAAAAAAAAACAAAAAAAAAAAAAAAAAAAAAAAAAATCAGATTTTATTTACCTCTATTTTTTGTCTTTTTCCTACTCTCATTCATCTTCTCCCAACCTCATTTTCTCCACAACAAAGTTTTCCCCAAATTTTTTTTTCCTTCAATTTTCTTCAAACTCAAAAGATTCATCATCATTGTGAAACAAAGTAAGATCCATCTTTCCCCAACTAGTTAGTCATTTTATTGGATCTTTCATTTGATTAATTTCATCTTGATTATAGTTTGAAACCCATTTCTTGGAAAAGTTTCAAGGGTTTATCAAAACCCCAATCTCAAAATTTTTGGATTTTGAGGGATTTGGGTTGGTTGTTTGTGCAAAATGCATTCATTAAAGTTGTAAATCGTGGTTAGAGCTCTCTGTTCATATAAAATGCTTGTGATTTGGTGAGGTTTTGAGTGTTGAGATGTTTTCCACCATTGTTGTGTTCTTGAAGGATTCATAATGTTCTTCAAGAATTTTAAACAAACCACTTTTGATCTTTAAAATAGATATCTGTTTGTGGAAAAGTGTTTTTGAAAGCTGATGGGGTTTTAATCAAAAATCAGTATTTGGAAGGTGGTAACTCCATTTTTTTTACTTTTACCTTTTTCTTTTTACCTTTATCTGATTTTATTTTATTTTATTTTTTATTTTTTATTTTTTATTTTCTTTGTTTTATTTTTCTTTTGTCCAAGAATTCAAGTCCTCACCGGAAAAAGCTCCGGCGACCGGATCTAGCCGGAACCGGACCTCGCCGGAACCGGACCGGAGAAAGTCGCCGGAACCGAATCTTTCAAGAGGTCATCCAAAGTCATTATAAAATCCTAAGTGTTTTCGTCCCGGACCGGATGTTTTTCCGGCGACCGGACCTCGCCGGAACCGGATGTCGCCGGAGCCGGACCGGATGTCAAACCAAAAATTTCACCCAAGTCTTTTTCTTCCCGGAACCGGACCGGAGACCTCGCCGGAACCGGAACTCGCCGGAACCGGATGTCGCCGGAACCGGACCGGAAAATGTCTTGTTTGATTTTAAGAAAGAAATTAAGAAGAGTGTAACCGGAACCGGATGTCGCCGGAACCGGATGTCGCCGGAACCGGGTGTCGCCGGAACCGGGTGTCGCCGGAACCGGATGTCGCCGGAACCGGACCGGAAATTATCTTGTCCAAATCTTATAAAAGAAAATGAGATGGAGTTTGTCACCGGAACCGGATGTCGCCGGAACCGGACATCGCCGGAACCGGACGTCACCGGAACCGGATCGGAAGTCATATACTTGTGTGTTTGCATCTCCTTGACCGAAACTTAAATAAAAAGGGGTGAGAAGAAGTGTTGTGGCCGGAACCGGACGTGGCCGGAACCGGACGTCGCCGGAACCGGAACTTTTTCCGGCGATCCATCCGTTAACCGAACCGTCTTTCACGTTTTGTCAAAGACCGAACCGGAAGCTCTTTCGCGACCGGATGCTTTTCTCCCGGACCGGATCTGTCATCGTCGGAGACACGACCGGACCGGACCGGCGTCATGAACCGGCGACCGGATCTTTTGAAGACAGCCGGGTCCGTCACCAACCTCGAGTTCCCCTTCACCCGGTTCCACCCTCTTGTCGACCGGAACCGGAGATGATTACCGGATGTCTTGGTTGATTGGTGTTCATCTTCTTCTCTTATCTTTGGTTGGAAGTTCTTTTGGTTTGGTGTTTTCAAAACTGAAAATAAAGAAAGCAAAGAGAAGGTTTTATTTAAGAAAACGTGTTTTTAGAGCTTCTACACGGTCACCCAAGTCAAATCTCACCTTCCCATGCACTCAAACGCGGTTCCAGCTGTCATGCACATCTTCCCACACATGACACGGCCTTCCACGCGGTCCTATGGTCACCCACGCGCCGAGACGCGCTTTAACGCGCCCTTCACGCGCCGAAACGCGCTTCCACGCGCCTTCTGACGCGCCCGAACACGGTTCCCCACGCGCCTGTTCCTCTCTCCTCTCTCTTCCTGACGCGCCTGACGCGCACCTCACATCATCCGTCAGCTGTTGTCTTTTGTCCTTTCCACCAGCCTTTGTCCCCCTTTTGTCTCCTCTCACTTTCTCAAGACACACGCACCACTCACCTCACACACACACTCTACACACACGCTTTCCCACATAAAGACACACGCCTACACACTCATGACACACGCAAACACACGCTCAGCACACACTCCCCTCTCACACCTTGCACACGTCATCTCCACGCGGTCACCACGTCATCAGCGACACGTTGGCCCATCCTCCTTCCCTTGTTGAACGAGCTGTTGACCAGCCTTTTTGACCCTCTTTGACCTCGTTTTTTTTTATTTTTTTCTTTACACTTATTTTTTTAAATACAAAGATTCTTTTACCCGGTTTTTCTTGTTTTTAGTTTATCTTTATTTTTTCTTCTTCTTTCTTTTATTTTTATTCTCTTTCATTTTTTTCTTATATTGTTCTTGGTTTGAATACTTGTTATTGTGTTCTCTTAGTTATTTTTTACTCTTGTGTTTTTGATAGGTTAATATTTTTTTTGCTTTTTGGCTAATTTTTTTGTTCTCATTTGTGAGCTTAGTGGAATGATATCGAATTGCTACTTGTGCACATCTAGGTGGTAACCAATTCCTTTTTTTTTTCTTCGAATCTTGAGCATGTATACACCTAATGACTTGTTTCTATTAACGAATATCTTTCTGTATGCACCAAGGCTCTCAAGGATGGTTCTGTGATTCATTTAATTTACATACATGATTACTTGCATATGAGTGTTAATTTTGCCTAAATGAATACATGTCATGTACATATCTCACTTTGCTTTGATGTCACCTCATTCCGAATTATCCTAAGTGTTCACCATCATGTCTCGGGTTGGTAAGATCTGTTGAATTGTGCATCCTCCAGACTTGAGAAAAATTCACACTCAATGTGTTGTGTTATTCTGTACCAAATCTTTTGATTTAGTACACAATAACACATCTCAATGATGTGTGCCCTTTATCTCAAACCTTGCCTTTACCTCATTACTAACCTCTTCGTTTTCAGGTACAATGGCGAATCCGAGCTCCTCAGCTCGCCGACAGTCTCGTGTTGCTCAACCCCAACCCATTACCTACGATACCCTATCACCTCAAATGCAGCAAATCTCTGATAACATTTTCCCTCATGCCAAATTCCTTCCTATCAACCAAAATAACCACTACCTAGACCTTGATCACTTTCAAACCTCACACCCAATCATCATAGAAATCCTTCGAAACCACCCACTTACCCCACTTCTCACCCGTCGTGTTGAGATCCCGGAAGTCTATATACAACAATTTTATGCCTCGATGCAATTTATTCCGCGTACCTCTTCCCAACCTGAGCACTTCAGATGCAAGGTTGACGGCTTAAAGTACAAACTCACTCGAGACCGATTCTGTCGCATCCTCCAAGTACCTGTTAAAACCCCTGAGGCAGCGCACTTGTCTGACGAAGAAATGTTCCAGACCATCTATGCTCTCGGATATACGAAAGAACTTCCTACACTTGGCGCATTCAAACGCAAATATATCGCCGGTGCCTGGTCCACTCTATTTGTCATTCTCAACAAGTGTCTTTCCTCTCGCACCAGAGGAACAGATCAATGCGGCAAAGAGTTAAAGCAAGTCTTTCTTGGTTGTGCCACCAACAACCCCGACACCGATTATCCGTATTTTCTTTGGGAGGAGTTTTCATCAGTGATCAAAGACAAGACAGGAACCAAGGCCAGAAACTTCATTCCATATCCCCGATTCTTGGCACTTATCATATCTCATATCATAGAGAAGAACTATAGTATTCCACGGAAGGGGCTTCCATTATTTCCTACATGGCCGATGTCAAAACTGGTTGATAACACTGATCATCAAAAGATTGTTCCTATGCAGATTCCCCAAGAATTACTTGATACACTTGATCATCGTTCACCGATTCTGAGAGCATACTTAGACTCACTTCCTCTACCAGAACCTCCAGAGCCGGAGGCTGGCACCCCGGAGGAATCCCTTAGTCAAGAAAGTGAGGGTTCTGAGAGTGGTCATTCATCTGGGGGTGATGGCCAAGGGCGTGAGGATGAGGAGTCGGGGGGAGATGACGGGGGTAACTTAGGCGGTAACGATGATCAGACCGGAGCAGGCCCTTCTCGCTTTTCTCTACCTGTACTGGCCAACAGAACACCTTTCTCTTTGGTGGAATATTATTCTGAGTCTGAATACTCCGGTGATGTTGAAATAAGGTTTGAGGGAGACAAAACAGTCGAAGATAGTTATGATAGTGAGCTGAGCGAGGGAAGTGAAAGAAATGATGAGTGGGAGTCTGGACCAAAGGTTTTAACCGGTCCTCGCCTATCCATAGGTAGACGCCGGGCAGCCACATCTGCTACCCGTACACATGTGTTGAGTACGGGTATTGAAGAAGACACCTCCCACCCAGAGGTGCAATTGCACGCCCCACCTATCCACTCATCCATCTCTCAAAAGGTGGATGTTTCATTCCACGGGGATAAAGCACAACGGCTATCAAGCCCTCACTTGGAGGGTAATGATATTGAAACAGGAGGATCCCTGCCCCGATCCCCATACTTCCTTCATGTGCACCAGAGTCTAGAGCCATATACACTCTTAGGTACACATACTGCCAGTCTATGTGATGCAGTCTCAGCTCCACGCATCACGATTCTATGTGACGTGATCGGAACCCCGAGAGTGGTGTCCACGATGGGCATTTCACAATGACCGGCGGGAAGTCCTACCATGGTCACTATCACGCCAGCCATGAACGTAGGCCACACCGTTGATTCAGCGGTTGTGCAAACGGAACGTCTATGTGACACCGGTGTTACTTACCCGACATCCGTTGTCAGGGAATGATGGATGGCGCCCTAAAGGCTATCCATGAGGATTTTATACTTCACCACCTCCAGCACCACCTCCATGTCCGACTGCACCCCGACTATTTGTTTAATGAGTTGACGGACTTTCTGATGTCAACATTGATCTCCCGTGGGAATCTCCACGAGGATGACACCAACCTTCCAGATTATCTACAGCGGTCTGCTTACACATCACTTCCCGCGAGCCGTCCCGAGCCGGCTACCTCCTCTTCTCAAGAGGTAGTCCTATCTATCCAGAGGCTCGAAGGGAAGCTTGATGCCCTGAAGAAGGAGGAATTAGCTGAGATCAAGGGCTCCATTTCAGACATGCAGACTCAGATCCGAGCCCTTGAGACTTCTTGCCGTGCATCAGCCGAGCCACCTAAGCGCAGACACGACGACCGAGATGACCCCGATCGCCGTGAGGGGGAAATCCATAAGAAGGCTCGGCTTGGCTCTTCAGTTCTGACAGGCACTTCTTCCGGCGCCGCTCCTTCTGGTACTCATATGGGGACCGGTGCCAATGTATCTCAGTCTCAGCCTGGTCAGAACCCGACGGCAGATTCAGCGGAGGGTCGAGAGATTGTCATTTTTTTTTCACCCTGTCCGCATACCCGCTTCAGATGATGTTCCTTCAGATGATTATGAGTCATGCATGGAGAGCTACAGTTCTGACTCTCCTCTTCTTGTCTTCTGGTACCACTTCAGTCGCCTTCACGTCAGTCACTTCCGGGTCTGGAGACGTATAGTTCTGAGACTTCACCCCCTATGTCTCTACATCTTTCATCTTCTCCATCGCCTACATGTGACATGCCTTCACCACATCGGTCTCCTCTTCCTCTTACGCCGTCTCCAACATATAGAGGTTCTCAGCCAAGGGTACCGTCTCGTACTCCGTCTCCAGTTCTAATTGTATTTTGTTCTCGCACGCCGTCTCCACATCCAGAGCTCCGAGCATGTCTTCCAGAGTCAGAGCTCCGATCAACCCTGTTACTCATGGCCTCCAGCGACCGATCCATGGTCAATGGTTCAACCGCCAGTCTCACCTAGGTGATCTTTGAGAAGGACAAGGGTGTACCACCTAATCGTTGAAAGTATGTGGAACCACGGAAGCCAGTCATGAGAGATAGAAAAATGAGGTATGTCAGATACCTTGAGGAGACCGGCTGAGAAGCGTCAAGAGAGATCGCCACCATCATCTTCACGAAGGAGAGATGGATCATCAAAGGGTCACAAGGAGACTGAAGGATCGAAGAGGAAATCATCAAGTCATCACAAGCAACGAAATTGACACAAAGGGGGAAATTGTTAGAAATATTTGTTAGTTGTGTCAATTTTATAATTTCCCAAACCTTGTTATCTTTTATGTAATTTGTATTAAAGGCCCAAGCCCATTTACTTTAAAAAGCCTAGCCCTTTAGAATTAGTATAAATAGAAGTCATTAGGTTCATTTGTACTTTCCTTACTCTTGATTCTCTCATCATATATGGAATGCAATCTATCCTAAATTTTGGTACTTATCATATACATCATAAATCTAAGTGTTCTTGATTGATTGATTGATTTGGCACCCACACCATTGTTGAACTTAACTTCTTTTCTCCCCTTCCACACACTGCCCACATATATTCCATGACCACCGATTATCGTATTGACTCACTTTTCCAGTAGTGCGATTGTAAGCGAGCAACAGAAAAAGATCCTCAAAACAGCTACACGTGGCCTGTAAGACTTTCCACAATCTGAATGTTGTGTTATTCACTTTGAATAATACATGATTATCAAGAGTGAATATGCCACATGACACGCTCTTAGTTGTCCTCAGTCCTCACGTTCCCAATGAAATTTCAGTTCGTTGTCGAGCTTTACTCTCACTCTCTCTCTCTCTCTCTCTCTCTCTCTATATATATATATATATATATATATATATATAGGGGTGGGTTCAAATGTGAACCACTTTTTGGTTGTGAACGTGAGGACAACCGAGAGCGCGCGACATGGCGGATGACTAGGCGCCACGTCAAGTCCACGGCGGATGACTAGGCGCGATTCATGGGAAGGCATTGAATTAAAAGGGGGGACCACACTCAAAGCCGCCACGTGTCACGCTCTCGGTTGTCCTCACGTTTACAACCCAAAAGTGGTTCACATTTGAACTTTCCTCTATATATGTATGTATATATATAAGGGTGGTTCAAATGTGAACCACTTTTTGGTTGTGAACGTGAGGACAACTGAGAACACGACACGTGGCAGATGACTAGGCGTCACATCAGATCCACGGCGAATGACTAGGCGCGATTCATGGGAGGGCATTGAATTAAAGAGGGGGACGACACTCAAAGTCGCCACGTGTCGCGCTCTCGGCTGTCCTCACATTCACAACCAAAAAGTGATTCACATTTGAACTTTCCTCTGTATATATATTCAATATCTTATCATCTAGTATGCTTGAAAAAGATCTCCAAGTTCTTGCATCCTATCTTCTTCGGTCTAGGGTGGGCTTTGTAGATTTCTACAATCCTCTCCTAAGCATTATTAAAAACCCTAGTCAATACAGTATTCACTATAATACTTTCTTATGAATAAGAGTTGCTAAATATTATTAATGATACTTTAGAGTTTATATTTTTGAAGTTTTCAGAAAATCATATGATTTTTTTAAAGGGTATCCTAAAGAGAAAAAATATAAATTATAGAGAGAAAATCATATTATTCCAACCGATCAACTTGTGACCCACCAACCCGAACATGACATGATTGCCACCCCTACAGTTATATAAATTATAGAGAAAAAAATCACATGTCATATTAGGTTAACAGTAAAAAAAGCTTGTGCCTACCACATGCACCGTAAAGTTGAGTGAGTCATATGTGCTTTTATACGTGATTTTAGTGTAAAATCACATGTGGATCGACCATTTTCTTATCTTCTTATTTAGTGATGGTTCTCGTATGAACGTGACACACACTCCCCCCCCCCTCTCTCTCTCTATATATATATATAGAGAGAGAGAGAGGTTGTTGTGGAACCGGAGCAATAGAGGTGAGTGTCTTATGTAACAAACTTATCCCAACGTGCAAGAACACCTCTAAATTCTTGTTATGGATAGTATCCACCTGACAGAGGAAGGAAGTAAAATATTTGTAAGTCATATTCTACCAAGTGTGGTAAATAACTTGTTCAAGATATATATATATATATATATATATAGTATTAGGTTCAAATGAGAAGTGCTAAAAGAATGAGAATTAAAGGAGTGATCTCCACCACTCATCCAGTCAACAAAGGCGGCTTTGACCAGGTCCCCTCCTTTAATAATCTCTACCCTCCCATGTATCGCGTCAATTCCCCACGATCGCATCCACCGTAACCGGTCAAAGCCACCTTTATTGACCGGATGAGTGGTGGATATCATTTCTCTACTTCGTTTTTTTAGCACTTCTCATTTGAACCTTTCTCTCTCTCTCTCTCTCTCTCTCTCTTTATATATATATATATATCCATATTTCACTTATATGAAATATTAATATGGAGATAATTGGAATCCAATTACGATAATCTTAACCTTTCTTTTGGTCGGTATAATGTATTGTAGATCCAAATGTTTCTTTACGTTTGCATTTTGATCTTGGTTTTACGAACGTGCTCTTTCAGATTAGTGAAATCTAGCTAGATGAATTTGCTAGTGGAGATGTGTAATGCATCAATCTTGTTTAATGAATAAAGGAGATTTCATTTACATTGGAATCCAATTAATGTAACCTCAATTAAGCTTTTGTGGTGAGCCAATGTATATTAGATCCCATATTTCTTTATGTTTGTATTTGGATCTTGGTTTCTTTTTGCTCATTGAAATCAAATCCAGCAAAAATATATTTCTAGATTTCTAGATGTTTGCATTTTCGAACGATTCTTCAATATATTGTCACGAAATCTTTTATATACCTTAGTTCTAAGTATCTAGATTAATTCATTCTCGAAAAAATTGTGGTCAACTTTAGCAAGATATATACTTTCATCAAAGTTATAAAATTTGAAATGTGTCACTATATGGGTAACCAAGTTGGTTACAACAACTCCAACAACATTGCTAAGATAATAAAAAATGAGTGTTTGTTTTCTAAACGCCTCCAACAACATTGCTAAACCATTTTTTAAAATAATTATCTTTTAAGATTTCTCTAAATATAGATAATCCTCTAAAATCTCTAAATGAGGAATGAGGAAAGAGAAACAATTATTTAATACATTTTTTTCACTAAAAATTGGCTAAAGTAAAGAGAGCGAAACTATTTTTTTAATTGTATTTCTAGCAAAAGTTGGTTAAGATTTTGTTGACATACAAGATTTTGTTGTGTATCATTGTTATAGTGGAGTAGATAAGACTTGGGGGGTTCATAGTGCCTAACCTGGGTTCGAATCCCTCCATACGTAACCTATGGACATTTATAAAAGGGCATGTTTTAGCCTTCATCTTGTTGGGGATTAGTTGGGCCATAGGCTCAATGCCTCAGACGCCCTTCCAAAAAACAATTATTAAATATTTTAATAATATAATCAATGATAATGTTTCTACAATAGCAGAACTCATAAAGATGGAAAAAAAAACTTTTAAAGATTTTTATTTTTCATTCTTTATTTGTTTGATAAAATATTTTACAAAATTCTTGTGATTCAAAAATCTTCGGTTTGTATAACTGCACAAAACAAAACACACCGTATAAAATTTAGTTTTTTCAACCCACTTAAAAAGTTAGAATTTTTTTGAAAAATAATATAATTTTGAATTTTCAGTTTTTAGCCACGATATAACGTCGTTATACGTTGTTACAGCTACGAATTAAAAGCCACAATTCTATAATAGCAACCGTCATTGCTAGAACTTTAGCTAGGTTAGGTTTGCTAGAGTTGAATTTGTGGTGTAGTATTTTTTGATTAAAGACATACATGATTTGGTTGGCGATTTAAATTAAAATATTTAATCCGAATATACGGTTGGTCTGCAATTTTAACTATAAGCCGCACCACACCATAAATACCACTACTATTATTAGCATACCAAACATCCACGATCATTGTTGAAGTCATTAAATTATGAGCTTGGTACCCTACTTGCAGCAAAATTTTCAAACGTGACATTTAATAGATAACATATGGCTAGCAGGAATCATCGTATGTTTTAATTCATGTCTTAGCTTCTAAATTTGTGTTTTCTACAATTATCTAGTGTGTGTGACTGTATGTTTAATTCTATTATAAATTTGTACTTTTTACCTTTAAGTGAATGTTAAATTTTATTTATATTATTGAAAATTATACATATAAATACTAATTAACTAGTTAATGAGCCGTATATTATACGGGTATTTGAAACATGTTATTTTAATTTTTAATAAGAATAGACATTTACATGAGAATTGTCATTACCATTTAAATACTTATGTAAATTATATGTTATACGACAATTGCCATTATAATTGTTTATTACAATAGATATTTTAGTTATCTAATAGCTGTTAAAAATTTAAAAATTTTAAATTTATTATTCTTTTGTCAAAAGATTTGAATTTCGTGAATGATTTTAAAACTGGAGGGATTTAGAAATAAAATATGTGTTGTGTTTTGATTTGTAGGATTTTAAATAAAATAAAATATAATTATTTATAAATAATCTACAAAAATAGTTAGATTAAAAAAATGGAATCTTTAAATTTCAAGAATATTAGCAATTGAGTTTTAAATAAAATAATATTTCATTACTTATAAATAATATATAAAAATAATTAGGTTAAAAAGATGAAATCTTTAAGTTTCAAGAATATGTAGAATAGAATTGTAATAAAATTTAAACAAATTAATTTATATCTATTTTTATAACTGGAGGGATTCAAAAATAAAATATGTAGTGTTTTTTATTTCTAGAATTTTAAATAAAAAATTAATTACTTATAAATAATTTATAAAATAGTTAGATTAAAAAGATATAATCTTTAAATTTCAAGAATATCAACAATGGAGTTTTAAATAAAATAACATTTAATTACTTATAAATAATCTATAAAAATACTTAGGTTAAAAAGATAAAATCTTTAAATTTCAAGAATATCAAGAATATAATTGTAATAAAATCTAAACAAATTAATTTATATCTAATTTTAATAATGTAGTTAAATTAGAAAAAATATTCAATATTAAACTCATTTTGAATGTACTGTCGAGACGATTATAATGGTATAATTTATTAAAAAGAAAAAACGAAAATTTTAATACATTTTCATTAATATATATTATTATCTTAAAATGAGAAAGATGTAAAGTGAAAGATGAGAAACTAATGGATAAAAAGTAATTTAATCAAATAATTCTAAGGTTAAAAAATGTAAATTATAAAGATAATTATGGTATTAAGATAATAAGAATAATTGATGACATCATCATTTGATAATTCTTTTTTAATTGGCCAATCTAATGGCTCAATTTCATAATCATGACATCAGCAAAAACCTATATAGATTTTACATTATGTATATAAGAAACAAATTATTAAATATATATAATTTACACTATATATATACCAAGGTTTCAATACCCGCACTTCGCGGCGGGTCATTATGTATATAACGTTTTTTATAACCAAATTTTGAAGTTATAGACGATTTAAAGTTATTGAGATGATTTTTAATGAGTGTCATTAACTAACTGGGATAAACTGCAACTTTTACAATTCGAATAATAGAATCGTATTATTTTTTTTATTATTATAAAAAAATTAAATTAATGAGTTTGATTAAATAACGTTTTTAGCCCTTTATATATTTTTGAGTAAATATATAATCGTAATATATATGGTATATACAATAAGATAATTAGATCAAAAAATATTCAATATTGGGCTCATTTTGAAGGTATCAACGATACAATTATAATGGTGTGATTTGTTTAAATTGAAATGCATTTTTTAACATATATTAGCCAATATACGATATATGGTTAAAACGTGAAATGAAATATAAAATATTAAAAGGTATAAAGTGAATAAATATTATAATTCTGGCATGCTAAAACAACAACTCGAAGTTCTTGCAAAAATTTCCTGGGTCCAAGATGGCCTTTGTAGATTTCTACAATCCACTGATAAACATCATTAAAAACCCTAACCAATACGATATTGACTAAATTTAATCTAAACATTTTATGAACCAATTGTGTAAATATTAACGATGCTTCTAAGTTTATAGTTTTTAAGTTGACTTAGGGCCTCTTTGTTACTAGCTTAATGAGACTTACAATGACGCAGTGGGAAACGCGGAACGGATCGACAAACGTCTGAATCCGAAAGGGAACACGTTCACAAGCGTGAAACGCAAAGAAACAAAGAGATAACTCCAAAACTCTTGAAAGAGAGAAAATATATTAATCAAAGTCTGAATTACAATGAAACCTAAAACATCCTATTTATAATCTAGTTAAAACATAATTGAGGAAACTAAATAAACCTAATTAATTCTAACTTGGAAAACAATT
This sequence comes from Centaurea solstitialis, assembly GCA_030169165.1. Taxonomy (NCBI): domain Eukaryota; kingdom Viridiplantae; phylum Streptophyta; class Magnoliopsida; order Asterales; family Asteraceae; genus Centaurea; species Centaurea solstitialis. The sequence continues at coordinate 53,898,986 of CM058046.1, read as the reverse complement.
AAAATAATTACCAAAATAAATCCTAACTTAATAGAAAAGAAAACTAATTAAAGATAATAATTCTAAACTAAATTAAGTAATAAAATATTTGAATAAATCGATAAAGGCTATCGATTCGGGATTGATCTCGCGATCCAAGGTCACGCTCGCGCCGCGAGTAACGACCTTCGCGTCACGAAGCTGCTTCAGTCGACTTCGGCCGTGTTTTCGATGTTGATTCTGTTAGGAATTATGTGCAGAGTTGACAAACCAAGTGATTACACATCCAATGTTACAAGACACTTGAGGGTCACACCTGTGAGGACCTATAAGTCGAACAAGTCAGTAGAAACCCCGAAATGGAGAATTAGGATTTATAATAGTGTATTATAAATCAGTTGGGTAATTTCAGTCAGGATTACCAAAGTTGGAGGGTTATTAATTAATTAGGATATTATATATTTATTAAGATAAATAAATATATAATAGTTAATTAATAAAGATTTTATATATTAGATAAATATATAAATTATAATTATCGTATGCAAATTCTTTTCCAGCTAATTAAATAAGGAAAGGATTTGAGATAATTATCATAAGGAAACTGGATTCCATACAAACTGTATTTTTCCTCCATATAAATAAAGCCTATGGGTTAAGGAAAAATAATAAGCTTTCAGTTAAGAAAAACCAGTTCCCAGTTTCCTCCCTCTCCTCTCTCTCCACCGGCGCCGATCAACCCCCCCGGGTCGGATTCCAGTTTTGTTCGGGTTTCACAAAGTTCTGCTAGAGGAACGTTCGCTGGTCGATCATTGGTGGATCTATTCTCAAGCAACCAGGTAAATTGATCTAAACCAATAATAGGATTAAAACTATCACGATTAAAAGATCATTAGGCTTTATGGGTTTTTAGCTTTTATCGCTTCCGCACTAATAAGATCAAAACAGCGTGTTTTGATCACGTAGGTTTTATCAGTTTGATTAACCTATAAGATATATCAAACCAGCAAGGTTTTGATAGATCTGAGATATTCCTCGAGTCAGTTTGATTCGAGGATACCCTCAAAATCCCAACAGTGGTATCAGAGCCATTGTTAATAGTCGTTTTAGTTTATCAGTTTATCTGTATATGCGTGATCCGTTTGTTTCTTGTAAAAATCTGATTTTTATTGAATTATTTACATAAAATTTTAGATTTTGTTTCAATTGTTGTTCGTACAAAAAACCCCAAAAAAAAAAAAAAACCATCACCAAGATTGATGATGGCTGCACCACCACCACACCACCAGCGTGGTGGTGGCGGCGACGGTTGCCGACGGAGCCAGCCACCAAATCGGTGGTGACGATGTCGGGCAATAGTGGCGGTGGTGGTCCGTTGTTTAATCGCCAAACATGATGACGACGGCAATCGATGGCGGTGGCGTTTGCCATCGTTATCGAACCGGTGGGGCGACGGCGCTGATGCGTCGATCGTCGCCGCCGTGTACGCCATAAGCAGCGGATGGTGGTGGCGGCGCGTGGTCGTGGGTAACACCACCAGTTTGGTGATGGTAGACCGGAAAATCGTGACCAAACCAAGCCACGGTGGCAATGGTGGTTGTGATCGGACCGCACCACCGTAGTGAAAGTGGCCGATTGCTGCTGTTACACCGGTGGTGGCGGCGGCACAACTCGTTTTGGTGGTGAACGGAAACCACCAGAAACCGCGACAGCGGTGGTGGATGGCGGTGTCCTCAACCGTCGACGTCGGTTCTCACAATCGCCGACCAAACCGCAGTTAGCGGTGGCGGTAGACGCCTGGCCAAAACCACCGTGATGGTAAACCGCAGTTAGCGGTGGCGGTAGACGCCTGGCCAAAACCACCGTGATGGTAAACCGCAGTTAGCGGTGGCGGCAGACGCCTGGCCAAAACCACCGTGATGGTGGCGGCGGTGTTCTCGACCACCAGAAACCACTATTGGTGGTGGTGGTACGTAACGTTGTTAGTAACGAGAGAAAACAACCAATCAACCGCCGGCTGCCCTAAGGCCAAGCCAAGGCGGTGGCGTTGGTCACCACCAGACCAACCACCACTGGCTGCCTCACGGCCAAGCCTAGTGGTGGTGGTAATCAACGATACCGCATTCGATCAAAACCCGCACCACAATCGACCGTAACCACCAGCGTGGTGGTGACAAATTTTTGCGGTGATCGATGATGGCCACAACCGCACCACAGCGTCGTGGTGGCGGTACCGGAAAATCAACCAACTACGGCCGAGCCACCAAGACGATGATGGTAGACGGCGGTTCTAGACCACGGTTTGTACCTAGGGTTTTTCCGTTTTTTGGGCCCAGAAGCCCAGTTTTTGGACCAAGTTATGGCCCATAGGATGTTATCTTGGTTTTAAAGTTTTTCTTATCCAAAATTATTTTCTATCTAATAAAGCTTATTCAAACCAGTTTTAATTAATCTTTATTTCGAATAAGCCAGTATTTTTGGGTTGGTAAAATCTGTTTAATATATTTTCTTTTGGATAAAAGGATTGTTTTTAAAATGGTTTTAGTTTTGTAAAATAAGATTAATTGTTTATAAACCTCAGTTTTACGTAAAAACCATTTTTTCAATCTAAAGTTTTTTGATTCGTAAGACAGTTTTGTTTTTCGAATCAGTTGTAAAACCAAGATTTGCGACAATTGAAAACAAGATAATTTTAACGGATCCAGGTTTATTTTCTCGTAATTATAATATTGCTTTTTGTTGCATATATACACATAATTGCGTAATTGCTTGAGAATTATATATGAATTTCAGTTTGATTTTACATATATATATATATACGTTATAGTATTTGCCAACTTAGACCCTTGACATATTCATGGGGAGGCCTGCGTGCCGTTTACAACCCCTTATGTAATAATGACCCTAGGATAGATTTTTTCTTTCTTTTGGATGACGAGGCCAGTGGGAGCTATTCTTCATCTTACCGGAATACTAACAAGCATGGTGAAGCGAGTGGGAGCTACGTTAATTTTGAAGTTATAGAAAAACTAGGGCATTATTGGTCCCTAGGAACAAAGTTGGCAAAACCTATAATTAGTTGTTTGCGTAGTTATAATTATCCGTGTGCATGATTAACTGCGTAGTTGGTGCTAATAACTGTTAGTTTATTAGATATGTTTTAAAAATATTTTTTTTTAAAACAAGGAAGAAAATAGGTTTTGTTAATTTTTCAATCGAAAACCTTTAAAGTGAAACACTTTAATAAAACCTAGTGTATTGTTATAAAAGAGCAAAATTGACGAAACAGTTAGCTTTTGTCAGCCGGAAAGGTTATCGAAACAGGTAGTTTCGATCAACCAGTACACTTTAAATCAGTTGATTTCAATCAGCCGATGTTTTAAACAGTTGGTTTAAAATAACATGAATATTTAAAACAGTTAGTTTAGAATATTAATTACTCTTTATAACAACGTATAGATGATTGTTTTATATAAAAGGTTAAGTTGATAAAAACAGTTAGTTTTAATCAACTAGGTGTGCTATTAAAACAGCTAGTTTTAATTAGCAAGTGATTTTAGAACAGTTAGTTTTAAAATTACATGTATGTTTCAAACAGTTAGTTTAAAACATAAGTAGCCTTTATAAACAATCAGTTTTTCAAAATCCTGGAAATAAAGTTTTTCAAAACCCCGAAAATCATAGATCAGTAGTGCAACCCATCTAGGGGCACCTTCGGCGTAAAGTACATAGGCGTTGTAAGTGATCACACATTCGACGTCTGTGTTCAAACTGAAGCTGAAGGGGTTACATAACTCTGCGAATTATCTCCGGGTGGTACCGGCCAGAGTATAGTGATCAGGTCCCCAAAATGGTGAGATCTGTTTTGGTTCTATAATGTTCACCGGGTGGTACCGGGCCAAAAAGCACTAAGAGGGACTAAAACATGCACAGGTAGTTGCCATGGTCCCGAAAAGATCTAGGAGTCATGTCAGTTGGATATGATTGGTAAAAGTCCTTACCTACCGAAATAAATACGGGTCTGGTGGAGCAAGAACATTACGCACATCAGGACGTATGAAATAAGGATCCTAGTCCAATAAATTGATCATTTAAGGGTTTATTGATATTTTATTGGAAATTAGTCTATTTACAGTTGCTAAAGACCAAAAATTTTATTTTGTGTAGATGGCAAGCACTGTTACCAGCACTAACAATCTTTCCCTCCGCTCTATCCTGGAAAAGGATAAGTTGACCGGCTCTAACTTTCTTGACTGGGAGCGCAATCTGATGATTGTGCTCAGACATGAAAGAAAGTGGTATGTGCTTGAAGAGCCACTTGGGGAGGCACCTCCGGCAAACGCTCCGGCTGCTGCCAGAAATGCCCACAAGAAGCACTCAGATGATCTCCTTGATGTTGCCTGTCTGATGTTAGCAACTATGAGCCCAGATCTGCAAGCAGGGCTCATAAATACGAATGCTTACGACATGATCCGCCAGCTGAGGGACATGTTTCAGACTCAGGCTCGTACAGAGCGCTACGATGCCACCAGAGCATTCAATGAGTGCAAAATGGTCAAAGGGACATCAGTAAGTGACCATGTCATGAAAATGAAACGACACTTAGATCATCTGGAGAGGCTTGGTCATCCTGTTCCGTTGCAGCTAGCAACTGACACCATACTCAATTCACTGTCAGAAGACTACAGGCCCTTCGTAGTCAACTACAACATGAATAACATGGAGAAAACTATAGCAGAGTTACACTCCATGCTTAAGACAGCTGAACTGAATATGGGGAACAAGAACAAGACTAAGGATGTCTTGATGGTAAAGGATGGAGGGGTGAAAAAGAAGAATGGGCATGCCAGCACCAGCAAGGGAAAAGGACCAGTTCAGGCCATCCAGAGTGCACCCAAGAAAGGCAAGGGCAAGGGCAAGGGCAAGAAGGTTAAGCCAAACAAAGCTAGGACCGAGAATCGCTGCTTCATATGCAATGAGATCGGTCATTGGAGGCAAAACTGCCCTAAGCGTCATGAAGCAGGTATGTAAACCTCAGAAAATTTATGATTGCTTTGATTTGACACTTCTTACTTGTTAGCTTACAAGTATACTGATACCTAGAGCAAATGATTATTGCAGGAAATCAGAAATGAAGTGAAGTGCCCAGGAGTTGCCGAGGATCAAAGCACAAGATAATTTAAAGTCAAGACATTTTTGAATTTATAGTTTTAAAACAGTTATTTTGGGGGTTTATGTTTTAAACAGTTCTTGGATAATTATGATTTATATAATTTCATGGTTTTATTTTTCAAAAGTTATTGTCTTGACATAGAAATATCTGTATGTGCTTGATATTTTATATCTGATCCTAGTTGATGCTTATTATAGTTACTTTAATGAAATTGAAGTAATTTGTATAAAAACTACCAAAACACACGAGATTCTATAGGAATGTGTTTTGAGAATAAAACATTTATGAATAATATTATGTGATCCGAAAATAGAGAATTTAAGATATTAACACAGATAGTGTTAATAACAGCATTTATAAAACTAGAAAGATTCCAAGTTCTGGAATTAGGATTTGAACAAATCCAGATAAGTTTTGTAAAAGGAAATTCTCAGAATTAACTAATCAAGTTTGATCAAGTTTTATTCAAATGTTTTAAAAGAGAATTTAGGATATTAACTCAGATAGCGTTAATAGCAGTATTTATGAAACTAGAAGGATTCCAAGGTTTGGAATTAGGATTTGAACAAATCCAGTTGAGTTTCATAAAAGGGAAATTCTCAAAGTTCATTACTTGGAATTAGGATTGACTAATCAAAGTCTTGAATAAGTCAATAGTAAATTTTGAGTAATAGTTAGTTTTTATACAAGCAAGTGGGAGCCCGATTATTCTCTATCTAGTCTAAGATAAAAGAATAAAAGACATAATTATTGATATATCTCGGAATTCATAAATCCAGGTAGGATAGGAATTCATAAGATATAATTTACCCTTTTAGCTAAAAGGATAAAAGTTTCAAGACCCATGAAACAAAGGTCGTGACTGACTTAAGAATCAATAATTATAGTGTTGGATTAAAATATATAGCATTCCAATAGATTTGCCAGGATTGCAAATGGAATCGGATTTCAGGTAGAAATCATTCATCTACACAGCAACTAAGGAAAGTTGCAGTTTTACATATTCAGGAACTGGAAGTGAGTCCAGGTCTCCGAGTTCATGGAATATGATAAAAGTCTAGTTATTGTTTTATAAAGTGTTTGCAGAACAATAATTAGCAGATACAAGTAGATCGTACGAACAGACTTGTATTTTTGGTTATCACTTTGATTAAAATGGTAAACTTTAATCAAAGGGTTTAAAATTGAAGGTAGGTGATACTTCATTTTAGATCAGTATTTAACAAATGATAAATAGATAAAATGAAAGTTATTAAAGAAAAGACATTTAATTTTGTTATTATTACAGCGTGTAATATGGACTATACAAAATTGATTTCTTCATCACTTTCACATTTTTGCATGTTTTTAATTAATCCAGGAATGAAACTAGTTTCCAGTTTTCATTCAAAATCTGTCCGTGACAACTTATCAATGTGGGAGCATGATAAGGTTTTAAAGTCATTGTGAACTTTTAGGTAGTTATGATCAGTTGTTGAATAACAGCTACAAGTGTTGTAGACTAAAAGTTGCACAGATATTTGATAGAGTAGCAAATATCGGACGTGATCCGCGGTTGAGATTACTTCTTGGAATAAAGTCATAAGTGAATCTCACAGTGGTTGTCCCTATCACCTGAGGTATCTGATTTGATATCATGAGGACTACTGGATTCTTAGTGCACTCAACCGCTACGCCGTAACAGGGTGGCTATAAAGGGTGTAACTAGATTCAGCGGAAGCCGTGGTGTTAAAGGCAGGTATGCAAGATGGGATTTGCACCTCTTCTCAGAAGAGAGATATTTCTGGGCCCATCTTGACTGACTAAGCATACTGATGAAGTGCATGGCCATGCCCAAACGAACTGATTAGTTCTTTGTCGTTTACCTATCAGTGAAAGTCAGATAATCAAGAAAACAGAATCTTGAGTATTTAGAGTTGACACTTTCCAAGCCCATACTCATAGATGAAATATCGCGATGCAAAGGGAAAAGCCAAGATATACCCAATCAATGAACAGTAGTTTCATAGATACCAATTCCTCACGGAATATTTTTATCACCATATCTGGGTATAAGAGTTCTTGTAACCTGGTCAGCCTAAGTGCCTGTCTAGGGGCCTCCTTAGGTTCGTATAATCAAAGGTGGTATTGCCAACTTGCACAAGTGGGAGTCTGTTAGGAATTATGTGCAGAGTTGACAAACCAAGTGATTACACATCCAATGTTACAAGACACTTGAGGGTCACACCTGTGAGGACCTATAAGTCGAACAAGTCAGTAGAAACCCCGAAATGGAGAATTAGGATTTATAATAGTGTATTATAAATCAGTTGGGTAATTTCAGTCAGGATTACCAAAGTTGGAGGGTTATTAATTAATTAGGATATTATATATTTATTAAGATAAATAAATATATAATAGTTAATTAATAAAGATTTTATATATTAGATAAATATATAAATTATAATTATCGTATGCAAATTCTTTTCCAGCTAATTAAATAAGGAAAGGATTTGAGATAATTATCATAAGGAAACTGGATTCCATACAAACTGTATTTTTCCTCCATATAAATAAAGCCTATGGGTTAAGGAAAAATAATAAGCTTTCAGTTAAGAAAAACCAGTTCCCAGTTTCCTCCCTCTCCTCTCTCTCCACCGGCGCCGATCAACCCCCCCGGGTCGGATTCCAGTTTTGTTCGGGTTTCACAAAGTTCTGCTAGAGGAACGTTCGCTGGTCGATCATTGGTGGATCTATTCTCAAGCAACCAGGTAAATTGATCTAAACCAATAATAGGATTAAAACTATCACGATTAAAAGATCATTAGGCTTTATGGGTTTTTAGCTTTTATCGCTTCCGCACTAATAAGATCAAAACAGCGTGTTTTGATCACGTAGGTTTTATCAGTTTGATTAACCTATAAGATATATCAAACCAGCAAGGTTTTGATAGATCTGAGATATTCCTCGAGTCAGTTTGATTCGAGGATACCCTCAAAATCCCAACAGATTCTTCATCTTCTTCCGAGCTCTTTTTCGAGGTTTCCAAATGTAATTAAAAACCTGTGATACAGCTCGAAACCAATCTGTATCAGACACCCCCACTTGAAAAGAACTCGACCTCGAGTTCTCATGTAGATTTTTAAATTGCTCGGGGTCTAAATGTAACAATAAATCATAAACCACATCCTTTGGCCTCACGAGCGGATCGTCGAAATTCCACAAGGGATCGACTTCCATAGGTTGTACTCGACTCCATGTAAGTGTGACCTCATCCAACTCGTAAGGATAATAAACTAACGAAACGTTACCCGGAATTGGATCCGTGTAATCTGAAATCTTGACTTCTTCGGATAACAGCTTTGATGGCTCGAGAACGACGGGAATAATTTTCTGCGGTTGCTCGGCTACAACGGGCACAACATCTTGTGGCGGCTTGATCACGTTGGGAATGGTTTCTTGTGGAGGCTCAATCACATCGGGAATGACTTCATCTTCAACCTTCTCGGGAAAGACTTCCTTCTTTTTAGGTGGTCGTTCCTCGAAGCTATTAATCCCTCTCATTGCAATCTTTCGGTCGCCACAACGGAAAATTATGACGTTGTCTCGGCTTTTGTAAGTGGCATAATTGTCGAATTGCCATGATCGGCCCAATAGAATGTGACATGCATCCATATCAAGAACGTCACAAAAAATCTCCACTTGATAGTGTTTGCCGATTGATATAGGTAACCGACAAGTGTGTCTGACTATAACTTGCGTATCATTCTCAACCCACCCAAGGGAATAGGGAGCTTCATGTGGTTGAGTGGGTAGGTTAAAGTAATCGACCAATTTTTGGGACACGAGATTCTCACAACTTCCGCAATCGATAACTAAATTACATACCTTTTTTTGCACCGAACAATGTGATCTAAAGAGATTATGACGTTGGCTTTCTTCCTTTGATAACAATAGTATTCGTTGGAGTTCGACATCAATCTTTTCATCGGGGTCTTCTTCCTCTTCTTCGGATTCAAAACTCGAACAATTGACCCGATTATGGTAGCCATTATGAGGTGCCATAACCGGTCCTTCAAAACTATCTCTTCTCCGACGATTGTCGTTGACGGAACTGGGTTGAAGCCTTTTGACAGTGGCTGTCAGATTAGCAAGAGTTGTGGATAAGGCTACATTCATCTTTGCTAGATCCGCTATGGTAGTCGACTGTCGATATGCCGTTAGTGAAGAGACAGCCGAATCCTGCTCTGATACCAACTGACGCAGTGGGAAACGCGGAACGGATCGACAAACGTCTGAATCCGAAAGGGAACACGTTCACAAGCGTGAAACGCAAAGAAACAAAGATATAACTCCAAAACTCTTGAAAGAGAGAAAATATATTAATCAAAGTCTGAATTACAATGAAACCTAAAACATCCTATTTATAATCTAGTTAAAACATAATTGAGGAAACTAAATAAACCTAGTTAATTCTAACTTGGAAAACAATTAAAATAATTACCAAAATAAATCCTAACTTAATAGAAAAGAAAACTAATTAAAGATAATAATTCTAAACTAAATTAAGTAATAAAATATTTGAATAAATCGATAAAGGCTATCGATTCGGGATTGATCTCGCGATCCAAGGTCACGCTCGCGCCGCGAGTAACGACCTTCGCGTCACGAAGCTGCTTCAGTCGACTTCGCCGTGTTTTCAATTCGATTCTTCATCTTCTTCCGAGCTCTTTTTCGAGGTTTCCAAATGTAATTAAAAACCTGTGATACAGCTCGAAACCAATCTGTATCATACAACCTATCAAGTTAGTTATATAAGTTATATATATGACTCTTATGATTGTCTTGGTAGTGGTTTAATGGTATAGGAGGAGCTTTATGTAGAAAGCCAAGTTTTTTTCCAAACATGTGATTCCCAATTAGAAAATACGTTCTGCCATTTATGAAAATCGTCTCCCCAACAAGACCTTCCAAGTCTATATAGACAAGACATATTTATCCATACAGGACGGACTTAATAGAAAACCAACCGAACAACCCCCTTGATATCCTATCATCTTAGTGTTGATCGGTTCTTATTTTATCTCTAAACGGCCACAATCGTAGTATCATACCTTGGTTCCCAAATAGGAAGTGCAAGTAACCAACAAAAAACGAAGTCTAATCAAAGGGGTTAGCTCAGTTGGATAGGTAGCATTGGGGGTGTGGGGTGAAAGCCACACCACCTGAGTTCGATTCCTACGGGCGACACTTTCCTGCAATATTCAGACTCTGGTCCTTCGGGCTAGGTTCAGGACCAGTTCGGGTTGGTCCATAGGGCCCTAACACCTGTCGGTCGGGTTCAATAGGTTGGGCCGGGTCGTAGCAAATTAGTGTATTATGATCATTTACCAACATTTCACTATATTTCCAGAGCTACATTTTGGGAACGAAATAAAAGATGCTCGTAAGGAGGCCCGATACCGTTGCACATGTGTTAAGTTTCTAACAAATTTTTCTCTATATATATAATGGGATGAATGTTGAAGTGTCTAACAAATTTTAATCGATCCTCCCAAATAGTTGGCCTTTACCATATCTATAACCTCCTTGTTTTCATCATCATTTTTACAATGCTACCTTCACATGTTAAGGTAATTTACTTTTGTATCTATACTTCTATTTGTTTATGTTGCAGCCACGCAAGCGTGAATGTACCAAGAAATGACTCAGTACTAGCAATCATGGCATTCGGAGATTCCTTCATGGATACCGGCAACAATAACCCTCTAATAACGGTGATCAAGGCTGATTTTTTGCCCTACGGAAAGCATTTTATGGGTGGGAAACCAACCGGAAGGTTTAGCAACGGGAAAATAATTCCAGACATGATTGGTAATTAACTAAAATGAACTAATCTCTAATTGTTGTTTACTAGGATGCGGATCCATCTAAAAAATGCTATGAAATCATTGAATTCTTTTTTTTGGGGAAAAAAAATTGTTGCATTGAAAATTATGTTTTACTGCAACATTTCAATCTACTAAAAACTGCAATTTTTCATTCCAAATTTTAAGCTGAGAGATTAGGAGTAAAAGACTATGTTCCAGCATATTTAGACCCTTCTGTACAAGACCACGAATTTCCAACTGGTACAAGTTTTGCTTCTGGTGGCTGTGGGTATGATCCCCTAACACCCAAATTAGGGGTATGGATGAATATCTCCTTTTGTATTAATTATGCATCTATCTTTTCTACCGTTTTCATTAATAGTTGAACTAATCAATGATCATCTATGTTTTAGAATGTTATACCTTTGTCGGATCAACTAGACATGTTCAAAGAATACATTGAAAAGCTCAAGACTATCGTTGGAGAAGAAGAAGCAAATCATATAATTGAAAAGAGTTTGTATTTGGTATCAAGTAGCTCCAATGATTGGATAACTTACACTATTGTTCCGAGTAGAAGATTACATTATGACGTGCCTGCTTATAGTAATCTTTTGGTATACATGGCTACAAACTTTACACAGGTAATTAATTCCTTTGTGTAAGTTTTCGGTCATTTGAAACATATTATATATATATATATAGAGAGAGAGAGAGAGAGAGAGAAGTTAAAATGAGAACTGGTAAAAATGTGAAATAGAGAGATCAAGGTTGAAAAATCAAAGATCGCGGTTTTGACAGGTCAAAGCCGCATTCTTTGACTAGCCAAAATTCACATGTACGCGAATCCAAGGGTATTTTCATAATTGTTACAAATAGGCTGAAAACGGGTTCATATATGAATCTATGTACGTAATTCATATACGTTCACATATGAATATGTGTAATTCATGTACGTTCATATTTGAATTACACAGATTCATATATGAATGCATATATGAATTACACATAGACGTTTTATAGAGTGTTATAGGTTTTCATAGGTTGCATTGGTGTCACGTTAGCTAAGAGTTGGTTCCTATACTTTATTAATTACGGATTTGGTCCCTGTGGTATGCATTTTCTTTCGGATTTGGTCCTCCAGTAGTGTCTTTCTCATGGTCCAAATCCAACAAAAAATGCATACCCCAGGGACCAAATCCAAAACACATCGCATATAATAGGGACCAAATCCGAAAGAAAATGCATACCACAGGGACCAAATCCGTAATTAATAAAGTATAGGGACCAAATCCATAAAAACCACCAAACCACAGGGACCAAATCCGTAATTTACTCTTATGAATATATATATATATATATATATATATATATATATGGAGGAAAGTTCAAATGTGAACCACTTTTTGGTTGTGAACGTGAGGACAGCCGAGAGCGACACGTGGCGGTGACTAGTCAATAAAGGCGGCTTTGAGTGTGGTCCCCCCCCTTTTAATTCAATGCCCTTTCATGAATCGCGCCTAGTCATCCGCCACGTGTCGCGCTCTCGACTGTCCTCACGTTCACAACCAAAAAGTGGTTCACATTTGAACCCACCCCTATATATATATATATATATAGAAGTAGGATCTGATCAGAATTTTTCATATATATCAAAAGAAACAAAGGAATACCCTTATAAGGGACCCATTGTATGGGACCTAGGTTGTATGTGATTTTAAGCGGTGTTCTATGATTAAAGGCATGGTGCATTTACAACAAATACACGTTTATCATATATGTTTAAGCAGATGGTGCATTGACAACAAATAGACGTTTATCATATATGGATCGTTTTTGGACCACAAGAAAAAACGTTTATTACGAAACCACTAGCGAGGAACTATCAAAGTACAAGAAGAAACGGCCTCAACCCGGTTACATAATTTACTCTCCCAACTAAGAAGGTTACACTTTTTCCAGCGTCCCCTACACCAATCGAAAGCTAAAAATTGAATGTCCTTGCATATTTGAACCTTCCTGACCTCCGCCCCAATTTTCTCACCGTAGTAGCAGCTATCATTGTCCAAAGAGTGTGTTTCTCATATATGATTAAACATACTAAAAAGAGTATAATCATAAATTGACACTTCTTTCTTTGTTTTAAAATGTTTAACTTCTCACCTGATCCCTCTCTTCTATACACACATATATATATATATATAGTCTTACTTATGAATGTTTAATTCAATAAAATTGTTGAAGGAAATATACAAATTGGGAGCAAGAAGGATAGCAATCTTAGGGACACCCTATATCGGGTGTTTTCCATTAGCAAGAACCGTAGGTGGAGGAATACTTAGAAAGTGTGGCGAAAAGTTCAATGAAGAAGCCGAATCCTTCAACAGTATGCCAAAACGTCATATCCAAGTTCTCGACAGCAGTCTACCAGGGTCCAGACTAACCTATATTAATTACTACAACATTGTGCAACAAATCATCGAAAACCCTCAACAATATGGTATGTAATAGATTCAACATTGCACTTTCAAACACCGAAACCTTGTTGGAGATTGAAGCATTTCGTGTCATCTTAGGGTTAAAAAGTGTAATAGTTTCATTACTTGAAGACTAGTTTATTAAAATTTGTCGACCATAATCTACATTAATTTTTTAGCTTATTAGAAAAGCAATATTTTTTTTGGAAAAGATTCATCTAGGCGTCGCCTAAACTACATCATTGGCAATTTGGAAATTAATTTACGGTCGTGTGAGGCTAAGTTAACCCACAGGATGCTAGCATGTAGACTCTAACCCGGGTATATAGGATATTTCACTACATCCACCTAATCCTTTGCTAGTACGCTACCACTCTTGTGGTTTAGAAAAGCGCTATTTGCTTAGCAATAAATTACCTTTTTGTTATATTTTCCGATTAATTTTTCAACATGTTCCTTTATGTCACTTTACAAAAAAAAATATAGTATTAGCCAACTACTAGTTTCCATAGCTATAGTATAATCGGCTAACATTTGATAGACCAAGAAAAATCTGAGCTGGAATTCCCCTTAAACTTAGCAGTTGAGTAGTCGATGGCATTAATTCACATTTTATTTTAGAATAATTAATGTTTTCTGTCTTTTCCCAGGCTTCGAGGTCATAGACAGAGGCTGTTGTGGAACAGGATTGGTAGAGGTGGCTATTTTATGTAACAAGTTAAGCCCAACATGCGCTGATGATTCTAAATTCTTATTCTGGGACAGTGTCCACCTTACAGAAAAAGGGTATAGCATCGTTGTAGATCATATTCTTCAGGATCTGGTGTGAACAAGATTGCTCTAAAATCTAAATAATGGACCTTATTGTGAGTGCTATTATAGTAGGTGTAACGAAAATATGTTGTCCCTAAATTTCATGTCCCTGTTTAAACCGATCATTACTTTATTGAAAAGCGATTGGAAAAACATGACGAACAAATAAGTTTAAGATATTAAATGATCCTATCAGAAGGACGGAAAGGGAATAATAAAGTTTGTATCACTTGATTCTTACATGGTGTAATGAACCATATTGTTGGCACGTTTTGTGTTATGGAAACTAATGTATTATTAATCTCCATCTTTCTTTCTTTGTTTGCATTTTGATTTCGATTCATACATATCACATGAGCGAATAAGACGTCTATTGAACCATTGTTGGAGTGTATCCCGATTTCATGTGATATACATAAAAGGTGTAAAACCAAAACACCTAAATATTGTAGATTTGGTCAAACTTCAACCTTAGCTCAAAACGTCAAGATTTAGGGCAGGGCCAAAACATGCATGTTGTCGACATATATTTCTAATGAACATTTCTGTTCGTAGTTGACCATGCTTTTCAATGTGTTTCCTTTTATTTGCATTATTTGTGCTTGTGACACTACAAAAGCTCAAGTTTCTAAAATATAAAAACTTTCGAAATCTTTTAATAAACTGTTTTACAGGAGATAACAATTTTATATTATAAGTAAAATGTTGTAATATAAGAACACTTTTTCATGTTTTAACAAATCTATTAGAACATTTTTAAAATCATATATTATGTTGGTTTTTGAAAACAAATCTTTATAGATGGTTGATGGGTGTTAAGTCCAACAAATAATAAAAATTTAAAGTTAAAGCCTATTACCTCTAGTACGCAATGGATTGTGGTAGTGGCAGTAGGGTTATCTCCTCAGGGACTTAGTGTTAACCGTATGTCCAAGACGAATTCGCATGCAGAATTACAATAAACATCATATAAATACAAAGGGGGTTTGGTTCGGATTTGTTAATTTAAACAAGTAAATAAAATATAAATTCGATTAAATAAGAAACGATCCTAGTGGTGCTAACCAGTTATTTATAAGACTTGTATCATTGGCCATGAGTGTCGTGCCAAACACTCAATTTCTCCTTACCGATAAACTAGCATGAGAAGCCCAACGAACTAATTCGTAATTGATTAACTTAAGTCTAGTCACTGACTTAGATTCAATCTATCAATTGCATTAAACACAATGACAAACACCGATCCTAACTAATGACCGAAAGTCTGACCATCAATTGACATGGTACTCAAAAGGCGTGTTATTTGCTGCCAAGTCGAAATCAATTACTATTACGATATTCCTAATTAATATCAATTAGCAATTCAAAATCCTGATTATTGATTCGAGGGGCCCTTTTCAAAATCAAAATCTAACAGCCGATAAACCTGATCAATCAAGAAATGGACGAATGAAATTGAATTAAAATGCAACCGAGTTCCAAGTCTCGACAAGAATTATAATGAACTAATTATAAAACCATCACTAAGATTTGAGAATTTAACTACTCATCATCTAAAGAGAATGCTGAAATTGAAGTTACAAACATGTAGAAATCAAAAAATAGATGAAAACCTATGAAGAATTCTCCAAAATCGATTCCGAATTGCTTCCAACTTCACCTATAACCGGCCTTCATGGACTCTCCAAACAGAAAATTGAATGAATTCTCTCTCTGTCTCCCTTCAATTCACGGTTTTTGAAAGGTTTTTATACCTCCATTTCACCAACCGAAATAGAAGAGCGTGGGCTGAAAATCTGACTGGCGCGGTTTGGGCGTGGCTCGTAGCCGCTGATAACTCGCCCAAAAAGTGAAAGAAATCAAACCTGGACAGTAGATACGGCGGGTTGTACGCGGTTTCTACCCGCCCGAAAACCGCCCGGCTGCTTGATTTCATCGAGGACACAGTGTAGACGCGGCTTTGCCATCCCGCTGAAGAAACGCCTGTGAGAAACAAGATGGACTGCATATCTTTTGGGCCTTTTTTTTCTTCTTCTTTAACGTGGGCTTCTACTAGCTGTCATGTCAACACAATATAAAGATTACAAAATTAAATCTTCTTTTTTTTCTTTTCTAAAGCATAACGGCATCAAACCAACAAACGACTACCACGAATACACACGCCCACAAGCACGCCTCCCTGGTGGTATCGGGCAGCATCCAAGGGCAGCGTACTAACCAGCCGTTGTACCGGCCCAACTTACGGTGGATCTAGAGCCCAACCATAGATAGTCTTTGATTGGGCTAGGGGGCGGCCCAGTCTATGACTGGACCAGCCCAAAGACCGGGTACTTCTCATGCCCTCAGATTGACTCCCCTTGGATTCGAATCCGGGTAGACTGAGATACCATCTACAGCCTCTCCCAAGATACCATCTACAGCCTCTCCCAAAATGTTATCACCCTTAAAAAGACAAACTGAGTAGACATAATTTGTTAAATCTTTTCTTTTTGTTCTTTTTCTTTTTGATGGTTCAAACAAAGCACATGTGTGAATCCACATGCGATCAACTTTTCTTTCACTTGTTTGCTGCATGCGAACCATATACATAACCCAAGTAAAAAACTTTTCTTTTCATATTTTAAAAATATACCCACAACACAAAACTAACATTAAGTTAAGAGGGGTATTTTAGGCATCCAATCACCACTAATTGTAGGACAAATTTGACAAATACATAAAATTGGTACTTACCAAGGACACTTGTTTTATAAGTTATTTTTTTGAATAATGTTGGAATAGAAGTAATACGGTTTATTTCAAACATGTGTAAAAACTTATTCAGACTGATGATGTGTGTGGGTTGCCCCGTGTTGAGCTATCTGCAATGAAATCATGGCTCTGAATTTTTTTTTAAATTACCACTAAATTTTATCCTAAATTAAAAAAATATTTAAACTACACAACTATAAAGAAATACTACCACAAAATTTTCAACTATAAAAATTACAGCATTTATATGATTAAACCCAATGGCAAATCTAGAACACAAAATCATGTGGTTCCATAATTAAGTTTAGTCGAAAAAAATAAAAGTATCAACTATATATTTTTGTCGGGTCAGGTCAATAAACTTAAAAATCAAACATTATAGTCGTGATTTTTTTGTTTGGTATTTAGGGCAGACTTAAAATTGTTAGGACTTAAACAATAATTTAGGACTTAAAATTGTTAGGTCCCAAATTTTGTTTATACAATTTCTAATAGAAATAAAAAAAAATTAGGTAAGTTTCGATCCCTACGCTAAGGATAAATTCGCCCTTGATTAAACCGGTTGTGAAACAAACAATATGATTACGATTCCTTCAAAGTGGATTTCAATATTTTTCATAGTGCGCGCAATAAAAATTCCCAAAATACTTAATAACTTAAATAAGTTAAAAAAACAAGGTACTAACTTATTTATACAAGAAATAAAGTATGATAAATGGTCTAAACAGATGGGCCAATAACTTATATGTGCAAATATAAGTAAAGACAAAGGAGAGGCCCAACAATAGGGATTGAAACTATTCAAGAAACATAAAAATACCCAATACTGTTGTTGCTTTAGTATTTCTAGGAGTTGTTTATCAACTATTACTTCATTAGGTTTTTATCAAGTAGGACCAAGGTTCAAATAGCATGAGGCATGGGGTGGCGGTAAAACCAACCCTCAAGTCTTGGAAGCCACAATGAGCTCATGACGTTTTTCAAAGCGTGACTTATAATGGCAAATCTATATATCATATATATTAATTACAAAGGAAAGTTCAAATGTGAACCACTTTTTGGTTGTGAACGTAAGGACAACCGAGAGCGCGACACGTGGCGGCTTTGAGTGTGGTCCCCCTCTTTAATTCAATGCCCTCCCATGACTCGCGTCTAGTCATCCGCCGTGGATCTGACGTGGCGCCTAGTCATCCGTCACGTGTCGCGCTCTCGGTTGTCTTCACGTTCACAACCAAAAAGTGGTTCACATTTGAACCCACCCCTATTTTTATATATATAAACGTATGTTTTCCTCCTATTACTCAATGATTAACTGGTAATAAATAGTTTAAACTAAGTTATATATCAAAATTTAACAAATATAACATTAAAATGATAAGTTAAATCAAAATATCATGTTACAAAAACAACGCATTATGTCGTGGCGTGCCTCAAACGTTACGTGACATGAGACACAAGCCTTTAATGAGTAAATTTTTTAGTCTCATTTAATGAGTAAATCTTATCGACGATTTACTCATTACGAGGCTAAAAAATATTCAATATTAGGCTCAATATTAGGCTCATTTTGATCTTATCGACGATATGATTATAATGACGCAGTTTGTAACATTAAAACGTATTTTTTTAACATATTTTAGATCGTATCGACGATATGATTATAATGGCGTAATTTGTTAAAATTAAAACGCATTCTTTTAACATGTTCCAACCAATATACGATATATGAGTAAAACCTAAAATGAAATATATAAATTTACGGCGCTAATATGTGAATTTGAAAATGGGTATAGTATTCGAGTCTGTTGGAGCTTTTATATAGTATATAATAAAATAGTTACATCAAAAAATATTCAATATTAGGCTCATTTCGATCGTTTCGACGATACGAACATAATGGCGTAATTTGTTAAAATTAAAACGTATTTTTTAACGTATTTATGTCACGATATATGACTAAAACGTAAAATGAAATATTAAAAACTAAAAGATGTAAAGTGAATAAATCTTATAAGTTTTAAGTTTAAAGGACTAATATGTAAATTTGAAAATGGATATAGAATTTGGGTCAATTAGAAGTTGAAATGTATATATTGTATATAATAAAATAACTATGTCAAAAAATACTCAATATTAGGCTCATTTCGATCGTATCGACGATACGAATATAATGGCGTAATTTGTTAAAATTAAAACGTATTTCTTTAACGTATTTTAGCCGATATACGATATATGATTAAAACGTAAAATGAAATATTGAAAAGTAAAGGGTTCAAAGTGAATAAACATTATAACTTCAGGGGGCCAAAAATGAAAAATTGGATATGGGTATCAGATGGAGGACGCGCGGGTCGTGGTGGGTAAATGGATGGGTCATGGGTGGGTTTGGGTCAAAAAATGTGAGAGAAAATGGTGGTTTGGGTCGTGGGTCGGGCGGGTCGGGTCGGATCTGTGATTGGGTCGGATGCGCCTGATAATTGTATATAGTATATAATATGTGTGGCTTAGGAGGTTAAGTTGCCAACCGTACCTATTTTATTTTATTTTCATATAATGGATCTTCTTTCTTTTAACGATATTAAAAATAAGTTAAAGAGTACAACTTTCCAGGCTTTTTTTTCCTATAAAGGTATCGATTATCTATAGTTGAGTTAAAGACAAAGACATTAACCTGCCAAAAGTACAAGTAGTCAATGTCGAACGTGGAAGAAACGAGTCCACAATTTATCACTTTATAATGAAGTCATTCTTACCATTTCTAGAAATAAAGATTTCAAAAAACACTCACATGCTTCGTTACGATAATGATATCAATTTAAAAAAACGCGAGAACGACTCTCAGCTACACATTTTCGGTTACGGTGGATGCGATCACGAAGGATTGAGACGATTCATGGAGGGTGGAGATGATTAAAGGACGATGACCTGGTTAAAGCCGTCTTTATTGACCGAATGAGTGGTTGAGAATCGTTCTTGCATTTTCTTAAAAAGTTATTGTTCTCATTTGAACCTCTATCTATATATGTGTGTAAATTAAGAAAGTAGTTCAATTCGATAAGTCAAATCAAATGAAATATGAATAAAAAAGAATTATGAGTAGAAAATACAACATATCCAAGGTTAGGGGAATAATTTGCTATACCAAAATATCAAACCAACCAACCCGTACAGTTTGATTTAGGGGCTGTTTACTTGGTGCTGACCAGGCAGCAATGCTGACCGATTGCTGACTCGGTCAGCAGTCAGACCGTTTACTAAACACCAATCGCTGATCGAGATCTGACCGAATGCTGACCGAGCCCTTACCCAGCCAGTGATAAAACAATGCTTACCCGAGTCAGATTTATGTCTTCCATTTGTGCCCTCTCTTTCTGGTTTCTGCTATTAGGGTTTACGAGATCCAAACAAAACTGCCACTGCATCACTTCATCGGAACACCATTCAACCATGGCGGCGGCTAGTGGCAAACCAGAACCAAACCCATCTTCCTTTTTACATTTGCCACAAGATTTGCAAGATAGTACTTCAGTTAATAGCGGAGATGGTTTCCGTTTGAGAAAGGTTTGAGACGACAGTGGTGGCCTATCGGAAAGGAGTTGTGGTTGGGCAATAAAAGAACCACCGTGAAAAACCACTGTCCGTCGCCGCCTCACGTCCTTAAAAGGGCTTGGAAGGTGACTTTTTAAAAAAGCAGAGATGTGATAGAGTATGCAAGCGGCGGAGGTGGTGGTGTTAGACCATCCTTGTGGGTTGTGAATGTTGAGAACCGAAGGCACTAACGGTGCGCAACGGATAACAAAAACGATTCCCAAATTGGACCCAACTTAAACCTTATCAGATACAATCAAAGCGGGGTTTGATGGTTTACCTTTATGCGATTAGTTTTCCGGAAGGCAAGCATGGGGTACACCGCTACTGACACCACGCGAGAGGGTTGCTAGACCACCGTAACTGATCGGAAAAACCGATCGCTGTGTGAGAGAGAGAGGAGATCGACGGTTTGGGGAGAGAGAGGGGGCGAGAGATTTTTCGTAGGATTTTCCAACTAATCATCAAAGCCTTTAACCTTTTATTTATAGGTTTAGATAAGGCAGTGATTTAGCCTGACTATAATTCCTCTTATAGTTATTGTTAGGACCAAATTGTCCTAATTAGAGAAAGTTTTATAAAGTAAGCTTTGAGAAGGTTTATTTTATATATAGCTAGTTAATTTAGCTATTGGGCTTGGGCTTGAATTTAGCTATTGGGCTTGGGCTTGGGCCTTGTATTTAGGCCCCCCATATATAAAGGGGTTTAGGTTGGTTGAGAGAATGTGTGAGTTCATTTTTCAATGAGAGTCATTTAGTGTGTTTGTGTGTGTGTTTTCTTGTTCTTAGAGAGCTCTCCAATAATATCAAGAACACTTCATCTTTTGTCTATCAATTTCTCTCATAAATCCTCTTATTGTTTGATTGTTTGGGACCAACAGTTATCCTTTTAATCAATTCTTTAATTAATTAATTAATCAATTAATTAATTTACTTATTGATTAAAGCTAATAAATAATTATTAACCTATAATTATTTATTTCCCTCTTCTCATCTATCTCTTTCACGCAATTTCTCAATTAGGCGTGCAGCGGTGTGACCTACTAGTGTCTTATAACGTTGGACACGGTAACCCTGTTAATGTCTCGCACACAATCCTAACAGACTCCCACTTGTGCTAGACATGTAACTGTGCTGTTACCATTAGCCTATGGAGGTCCCTAGCCAGACACTTAGGTTAACCAGGTTATAAGATCTCTTATATCCAGAGATACAATTAATGATGGAGATTTTATTCAAATTAATGATTTTCAAGATATAGATTCTGATGAAAGTATATTTATATTAACAGATACAGAATATACTTTTGTACACAGGTTCATTCCTTTTGTACACGATATTTCTAAAGTGATTTTAAGACATGGAGTGGAGGATTCATTTATTAAAATCAAGTATTTCTTGACTCTGATTTCGATTGCCTGCAGTAACGGATATTACCAAATAACACCTGTTATTCTATCCGAGCGTGGCCACGCGTTTTCTGCCAATCTTAATCGTCAAGGGGCCCGGAAATATCTCTCTTTTGAAAGAGGTGCAAATCCCTTCTTGACTACTTGCATTTAAATCCACGGCTTCCGCTGCATCTAGTCACGTCCCGTATAGCCGCCCTGTTACGGTGCAGCGTTAGGACGTGCTAAGAGTACAGCAGTCCTCATGTTCCCAAACCAAGTATCTCAGGTCTAAGGACAACCTATCAAGTCAATGCTTATGACTGAGGCTCCATGAAGCAGACTTGATACTGGTCACTTCCAATACTCAAGCACTCTGTTGAGTATCTATAAATACTTGGTCACATCCCTTGTGCTTTTATTCTCTACTTCGAATAAATAATCAAGTATTTATAATAGCGTTAAACTCCCTATTGAAATTCCCATTTCAATAAGTGGCTACGGAATTTTAGATTTTATACAAAACTTTGTAAAATCATGGATAAGTTAAATATGCGAAAAATAGTTAATTTAGAACAATCATGAAATAAAACCTCCATTCATTTTATCACACTGTAAAATTTACATGATTGTATTGTTCAAAATTAAACTACAGTAATAATTAATAAACTAAAAACTAGCTACTGGCTTCCAGGTACTGCATCCCAATGGAATTTGCATGTGCCTCATGCTTTACCCTTGCTAGTGGCTTTGTCAGCGGATCTGCGACATTGTCTTCTGTTGGAATCTTGCATATTCTCACATCCCCTCTTCCAATGATCTCTCGGATAAGGTGATATTTTCTGAGCACGTGTCTTGACTTGTGATTCTCTCTAGGTTCCTTTGCTTGCGCCACGACTCATGAGTTATCATAGAATATATCAATTGGTCTAGAGACACTGGCAACCACTCTGAGATCCGATAGAAAATTCCTTAGCCAGATAGCTTCCTTTGCGGCATCTGATGCTGCAATGTACTCTGCTTCTGTAGTTGAATCTGCAATTGTGTCCTGCTTCGAGCTCTTCCACGAGATCGCGCCTCCGTTTAGGGTAAAGACGTACCCCGACTGTGATCTAGAATCATCTCTGTCGGTCTGGAAACTAGCATCAGAGTATCCTTTGACACTGATTTTGATAGATCTGAATATCAATCCACCATGATTAAGAAGCTTCAATTTCAATCACAAATCTCACTTTTATTGATATGAACAATATGAACACAATACACTCTCAACTTTCTCTCTCCTCTATCAAACTCTAGATCTGACAATTACGTATCTCTCAATTCTCTCAATTCTCTAACTTCTACAACTAACACAAAAGCTTTTATACCCCTAGGGTATTTACACTAAGCTCCCCTCAACTTTACAACAAATACAAATATCAACCCAAACTTGAATACAACTATATTTTTAACCCTAACAGATTTCATCCTCAGATCCTCCAAAGACCAAGAACATGTCTTTCGTTCTTCTCAGATACTTGAGAATGTTCTTGACAGCCACCCAGTGAGGTTCTCCTGGATTCTGTTGATATCTACTCGTAACACTTACTGAGTAAGCAACATCGGGCCTGGTACATAACATGGCGTAGATAATCGATCCAATTGCTGAAGCATATGGAACCGATTTCATTCTGTCCTGATCTTGACTAGAAACAGGACATTGTGATTTACTTAACACTATGCCATGTTGCATTGGGATAAATCCTTTCTTGGATTCATCAATCCTGAATCTTTTCAGGACTTTATCAATGTATGTACTTTGGCTAAGTCCGATAAGCCGCTTAGATCTGTTTCTGTAGATCTTTATGCCAAGTATATAAGTGGCTTCTCCAAGGTCTTTCATCTGGAAACATCTGCTTAACCAACTCTTTACACTCTGTAAAGTTGGAACATCGTTTCCTATGAGTAGAATATCATCTACGTACAGGAGCAAGAAGGTTACTATGCTCCCACTGAACTTAGTGTAGACACACGGCTCGAACTCACTTTTGGTGAAACCAAATTCTTTGATTCGCTCATCAAAGTGTAAGTTCCAGCTTCGAGATGCTTGTTTTAATCCGTAAATGGATTTTAGTAGTTTACACACCTTGTTAGGATTCTTAGGATCTTCAAACCCCTCTGGTTGTTCCATATAGACGTCTTCTGTTAACTTTCCATTCAGAAAGGCTGTCTTGACGTCCATTTGCCAGATCTCGTAGTTAAAGTACGCTGAAATGGCCATAAGAATCCTAATAGACTTTAGCATGGCCACTGGTGAAAAGGTTTCATCATAGTCGATACCATGAGTTTGCGTGACCTTTTGCGACCAATCTGGCCTTGAAAGTGTGTACATTCCCATCCATGTCGGTTTTCTTCTTGAAAACCCATTTGCGTCCAACAGCTCTACAGTGTTGTGGCAAATCAGTAAACTCCCAAACTTGGTTGTCGTACATGGATTGCATCTCGGCCTTCATGGCTTCCTGCCATTGTTCAGACTCATTGCCTGACACAGTTTCTCCATAGGATGTTGGTTCATTCAAGTCTCCGCTGTCCTGAGAGACTAGAAACCCAAGATACCTATCTGGTTCTTGTCTTACCCTACTGGATCTGCGAAGGTCCTGTGTTTGCACTTCCTCAATTGGTTTTGATTGAGGTTCAACATTCTCATGTTGAATTTCTGGCTCAACAATTGGTGTAGTGTTTTCTTCGTCTACTACCTGTAGATCTACATCTTTTCTGGTGTTCCCAGAGCTGAGAAACTTTTGTTCCAGAAATTTTCCATTTCGAGCAACAAAGACTTTGGTCTCTTCAGGGTTGTAGAAACAATATCCCACGGTGGTTCTGGGATATCCTACGAAGAAACACTTGTCGGATTTGGGTTTGAGTTTTTCTGAGGTGGGTCGTTTGACGTAAACCTCACAACCCCAAATTCTTAGAAAAGATATGTTGGGTTTCTTACCCTTCCATAATTCATATGGAGTCTTTTCTACCGACTTTGTTGGCGCTCTGTTCAGTATGTGTGCTGCTGTTTCGAGCGCATGTCCCCAGAATGACATTGGCAGCGTAGAGTGAAACATCATCGTTCGTACCATATCAAGTAAAGTACGATTTCTCCTTTCTGACACACCATTCATCTGAGGTGTATACGGAGGTGTGAGTTGGGATACAATCCCACACTCCATCAGATGATTGTCAAACTCGTCACTAAGATATTCGCCTCCGCGATCCGACCGTAAAAACTTGATCTTTCTGCCAAGTTGATTCTGTACTTCATTCTGAAATTCTCTGAATCTTTCAAAGCTTTCAGATTTATGTCTCATAAGATAGACATAACCATACCTACTGAAATCGTCAGTAAAGGTAATGAAGTACCGGTATCCTCCTCTTGCCACATGACTAAATGGTCCACACACATCTGTGTGAATTATTTCTAACAAGTCAGTAGCCCTTTCATTTTCTTTGTTGAAAGGTTGCTTTGTCATTTTGCCAGATAAAAAAGACTCACAATTATCAAAGGGTTTATAATCGAAAGTTCCAAGAAAACCTCCTTTTAGGAGTAGTTCAACGCGTTTCTTGCTTATGTGGCCTAAACGACAATGCCAGAGGTAAGTTTGATCCTCAATGTCTTTGGATCGTTTACTTATATGATAGATTTCACTACTGTTGTCTTGTAGATTTACTGTATATAGACCATTCGTGGGTGTTGCTTTAAAATAGAAAATATCATTTTTAAAGACAGAAATCATTTTGTAATCATACTTATAATAAAAACCTTGGTCTACTAACAAATCGAAAGACAAAACATTCTTAATCATATTTGGAATATAATAACAATTGTCCAGTTCCAAAACTAGACCCGAGGGTAAACTAAGACTATAAGATCCTACAGCTTCAGCTATCAGCGGAGTGCCTTCGCCAACTCGTAGGTTCGAACGGTCCTTCCTCAGAGTCTTTCTTCTAGTGAATCCCTGTAAATGATTACAAATGTGGTTACCACTGCCTGTATCAATTACCCATGATTCATAAGAAGTGATTAAGCAATCTATCATAAAGATACCTGGAGCATCGGGTAAACCGATATCTATCTGGTCGATATTCATCGAGTGCTCGCAAATATCCTCGCTGCTGCATTCTGGGCAACTCAGATCTCCCAGCTCATCAATCACATTAGTATCCATGAGATCAGCAGGTTCCGGTACTGGCTCTAGACTGGCCAGAATATCTTCATGAACTTTATCCATGTCTTTCTTTGGTTCCTTCATATAGGCACTAGCTGTGTCTTGAATCTCTTTCGTGAGGGAAAACCACATGAGGTACACTAGCTCTTCCTGAGTCGTCTTGTACCCCAAACGCGATAAACATTTAAAGAGCCTTCTCATTTCAATAAGATGGTCTTTAACTGACTGACCCTTTTTCAGCTTCAGTGAAAAAATCTCTTGCATGATCGGAAGTTTACCTGTGTGCTTATAGAGACCTATCTGGTCTTCCATATCTTTCACAACCTGGTGACATGATTTAACACTTAAATCTCCCGTGAACTCGGGTGATGTCGAGAAAATCAGAATGGACATTACATCCGATTCATCTGCCAGATATTTAAAATACTGAGTAAAATCCCTCTCGGGAGAATTACTCTCTGGTCGTGAAACAAGTTTTTCCAGAACATACAGCTTACCCTGTGCACGCAAGACATTGTCAAGGTGCATTTTCCAAACTGGAAAATTTTGGCCTGTAAGATTCCATTTACAGTTGATGAGTCTTAGGGATTCCTCAGGGGTATAAAACGGAATTACAGATTTCGACATCTACAAATTAAGAACAAATTCCAATTTTAGTTTATAATTACAAAATTCTAATAAATTATTACCCTTAAAATAAATTTATTAGACTAGAATCCATATTTCACATGTGTCGGGAAGCATGTGATCATGTCAAACCGACTCATGCGATTTATGGTAGGTAAAACTATACCAATCGCATTTTAATACGACTTCTAGATCGTCGGGACATCGGATATATAATCCGTGCATATTTAGTCCCTCTAGTGCATTTTGGCCTGGTACCACCCAGTGAAAAAATAATTACCAAAATAGACTGCACCACCCGGGACCTGGACAAACCCTGGCCGGTACCACCCGGAGATACTTCGCAGAGTTTTATCACCCTCCAGTTTCGGTTTGAACACGAGCGTTCATAGTGTGTGCACTTACAACGCCCTATGTACCTTACACCGGAGGTGCCCCTAAAGTGGGTTGCACTTACTAATCTATGATTTAAACAAGGGTCATAAAAGCCAGTTTTCAAAACTTTGGATCCAAACACAAACTGTATTTGTATCCAATTTTATCTTTAAAACATTTAAAAAAACGTTTATATTTAAAAATTACGTAACTAAAACAACCACAAAATTATAACTGATAAATATAAACAACCACGCATAAAACCATGTCATAGTCAAAAACCCTTAACTATTGTCGTTTCGTGAGCCAACACAAAACGACGGTCTTTATTCCTAAGGGACAAATCTTTTCGGCGCTCCTACTGGCTCCAAGCTCCATGACTGTCTCCTTGGCTCCGTCTTCAGGTATCAATATTATTTATTGAAATTATATTACAAGAAATCGGGTTGTAAATGGCACGCAGGCCTCCCGTATTAAAATATACATAATTATCAAAACACAACCACGGGTCAAAAGGGTTTGACTATGACAATAAAACCAAAAACATAACTAGTTTCTGATTTAATAAGATAAAAATTAATTAAACAAAATTAAATTTCTGAAATAATCTCTAGGGTTTTTAAACCTATCTGGTTTGGTTAATCCCTTATCCGGTACCACTTACCGCGAACAGCAACGGCTACCTGTCATTGCTTCCGCACTGGTCAGTGCTCGAGAACAAAAATGCACAAAACAGGTACTGCTCGCGGCGCGAGCCAAGGCCCACCGCGGCGCGAGTCCGGCTCGACTTAGCCATGGCTCGGGCGCGAGGCTTCCCACTCGCGGCGCGAGCTTGTAACACTGCAGGTGCGACGATGGTTGTCTTAAACCATCGCCGCAATCAATCATCACCATCATGCCGTCGCTGCCTATGATCAATCGGCGACAGCAGCAGCAACGTCGCCACCACCGCCACCATGATCGGCGCTCAACAACAACCAAAACACCATCACCTCCACGACGACAGCAGCCCGTGGCCACCATCGCCGATCGGCGATCTATTGAAACGATTGACGACGGCAGTGGCTATCGCCACCGCCGCCGTTCGTTGTCCGGCGTTTTAAAAACGAAACCATCATGTCCACCGCCTAATCAATTACCTGTGGTTGAGATTTCGATCGACGGCAGTAGCAGTAACGTCTGCCACCACCGCTGCCGCCGATCCTCCGGTAAACCGAACGCCACTACCACCACTGCCAACGATGGCAGCAATAGCCACCACCGCCGGCTGGTGGTTGATTCGATTAATAATGACAATCGCCGCCACCACCGTACGATGGTGCGGCATGCGTTTGCGACGGTCAAACAACCACCGCCACCGCCACCGCCTTGGCTCGGCCCTAGGGCAGCCGGCGGTTGGATCGGTGGTTTGTGGTTTAGCCGATGACAACGGCCAAGGCCGCTGCCACCACCACCATCCTTGGTGGTTTTTATCACCATCGATCGCCACCGCCACCACAATCGGTGGTGCGGTGGATGCAATGAACCACTGCCGCGACCACCACCTGTGGTGCGGCGCTGTGGTTGCCTCGAGGGGACAGCCGCCGGCTACCACCATCCTCGGTGGTTTTGCCGGTTGGTGGTTCGCGGTGATTTGGTGGTTCGGTCGGCTAACTGCCGCCTTCCACCACCCGATTAGGTTTTTTCTAAAATCTGATTTTATAAGACTAAGAGACATATAAAAAACAAATTTTTCAAGCCTAATTTATCAAACAGTTAAACCTGATCTGTAGGTTTAAGAAGTGGCTCTGATACCACTGTTGGGAACCGAAGGCACTAACGGTGCGCAGCGGATAACAAAAACGATTCCCAAATTGGACCCAACTTAAACCTTATCAGATACAATCAAAGCAGGGTTTGATGGTTTACCTTTATGCGATTAGTTTTCCGGAAGGCAAGCAGGGGGTACACCGCTACTGACACCACGCGAGAGGGTTGCTAGACCACCGTAACTGATCGGAAAAACCGATCGCTGTGTGAGAGAGAGGAGATCGACGGTTTGGGGAGACAGAGGGGGCGAGAGATTTTTCGTAGGATTTTCCAACTAATCATCAAAGCCTTTAACCTTTTATTTATAGGTTTAGATAAGGCAATGATTTAGCCTGACTATAATTCCTCTTATAGTTATCCTTTTAATCAATTCTTTAATTAATTAATTAATCAATTAATTAATTTACTTATTGATTAAAGCTAATAAATAATTATTAACCTATAATTATTTATTTCCCTCTTCTCATCTATCTCTTTCACGCAATTTTCTCAATTAGGCGTGCAGCGGTGTGACCTACTAGTGTCTTATAACGTTGGACACGGTAACCCTGCTAATGTCTCGCACACAATCCTAACAGTGAAGAAGTCAAGGGTTTATCCTTTAGTTTAGTTAAGTTTGTTTACATTTCCGTTAGTTCAGTTATCTTTTTGGTGCCCTTTAGAGGAGTCATAGACTCCAAGGGCCTTTCTTGTATTTTACTTATTCCTACCCATATATATAGAATATGTGGGTTAGGGTTTTTGTTAATGCTTATTTGGGAAACCTTTATCATCAAGCAAATACATTCAAGAATACAAGCATTCCATTGTTACTCATTTTTCATTAATCATCATTTATCAACAATGTTTCTATTCAATCTTGATTCTCATTAGTTCTTGGACAAACAATTGGTATCAGAGCTAATCTTTGATATATTTCTTGGTTTGTTTTGATTGTTTTTATAAAATTTTTGAAAACTTTTTATCAAACTTTTTGGCTCATTTTGAGCCAAAAAGGTTTCTTTATAAGTTTTACATCAATTGGAGCTCCTAACACTGATTCTTTAAGTGTTTTGATCGATTTTTAAGTAATTTTTCGGAGTTTCTAGACAGGTTTTCTGACTCGGATTACTTGAGCTGATCATCAGTTTAAATTTTCCGACTCGGGATAATTGTTCCGTTTCCCGAATCGGTTTTCACCCGTTTCTCGAATCGGAAAACTTGATTTTCCGAATTGGGTGACCGGTTTCCCGAATCGGGGTTTTGCTCCTTGTTTTTATACCAAAAATCATTTTCCGAATTGGGTTATATCATTTCCCGAATCGGGAAAGTCTGTTATCCGAATCGGGATACTCCATTTCCCGAGTCGGACTTCGTGTGCCAAATCCGAGTCGGAAAACATTATTTTCCGAGTCGGGTTTCACCTCTTTGAGCCCGAAAATTTTCAATTTTCGTCTCAAATTTGACACTTAGCCTTTTTTCGAAAATCCAAACTTTCTCAAGCTATTTGTGTCACGAGGCGCTCGAAGAAACAACGTTTTTCTTTCAAAAGTTTTTCTTTTAAACCAAGTCATCTATTCAATGAAGATCCTCTTGCTACGAGATCAAGATGTCGAAAGATGATCCATTTCCTGGACCTTCTCGATGAAAACCTCGTGAAATCAATCCGTGAGGGCCCGATCAGACCTACCGTCACGGTAGCAGCAGTTCCTCACACGGATACATGCCCAGCTCTACCAGCCTACGTCGTGGAGAAACCGGTTGATATGTACTCCCCAGAATAGATAGAACGTCATCTCATTGACAAATGTGCCCTCACTCTCCTCATCATGGCACTCCCTAACGACATGTATGCCCAAGTAGAAAGCCTGACGAACGCAAGGGATGTGTGGCTAGAGATTGAACAACAGATGCAAGTACGAGGTCAATGATCTCCGAAGATTGGGAGTGGAGAAGACCAAGTACGAGGTCAATGTCAAGTTCCTAAAAAACCTCACTCAAGAATGGCAAAACATGGCCATCAATATCCAGCTGAGCAGAAATCTAGGAGCTATGGGACTGCATGACCTCTTTAGCATGATGGTACAACACGAGGAAAACATCACTGATGGCAGATCGAAAAGGGGAATTGATCCTCTAGCACTCTCTGCGGTGCCCTTTGGAGGACCCAATTCTTCTCCAATTCAACCAACCTCGCTTAACAACATGCCTCTTCCTCAACATCCGGAAGATTTCAACCATGAGTTTAATCGGAACTTCAACCAAGGCATGCAACACCCGGATGACCCCATGATCATCACAATCTCGGATGAAGAACTATTCAACATGAATGAATCCCTTGCCTTGATCTCACATAATATGCAAAGGTTGAATGTAAACCGAGGATTTACCAGTTCTCGAGGATCAGGGTTTCAAGGCGGAAACCGAATGGGTCAAGGAAGAGGGGGACATCAATCTTCGGGCAGATATCAGTTCAACGAGCAGAGGAGAGGAGGATATCAGCAGGGAGAACGGTATCCGTCATATGATCAGGGCAGAAACGAGCAAGGAAGGTTCAGAGACAATCCCCAAGGTGATAGCACTTACATAGACTATCAAGGAGGTTCCAATTATCAAGGAAATTGGCGTGGATAGAATCCCGACTACAACTTTCGGGGAAATTCCAGACAGTATGGTCATGAGTCAGGCTACAACAGACAAGGAAATGAGAGCAGATATGGAGGCAGATATGAAGGTGGAAGACACGAGCAAGGATCTGAGTTTGGGTACGAGCAAGGAAGAAGTGACCGCTGGTCCGATGAAAGGATGGAGCGTGGAAAAGGAAATTTCAAAGGAGGTGACCATCATAGGCCAGATCAACATGGGAGTAACTTCAACAGGTAATCCCCTAGGGAAGATCAACAAGTCCCAACTGTCCAAGGTGGTCAGAAGTCAAGTCAACCACATAAATCCATCAACCAAAACCCCACTCCTCAGCAAGCCCCACTTCCCAGATCTGATGGGCAAGGTCCCACTTGCTTCAAGTGTGGCAAGGATGCAGCTTACTTCGAGGAAAAGGCTTCCTTGTTGAGGTAGAAAGAAAAAGGGGTTACTCTGCTGGTAGAGGAGGAAAACTGGGTTTGTGAAGAGGAGAGCTTGGATGAGGAAGATCAGCTGGTGAGAGGGCACTGCCTGATGGCAGACTTTGAAGGGCCAGATGGTGTTGGTCCTAACACTCACCACGACAATGAAGCTTCTGAGGTATCCTCTATCCCTGATATAAATGATACTATCTCATTGTTAGAAGCTAAAATTTGTGACTTAGAGGGAGATCTCCAATCGGAAAGAACTCTCGTCACAAAGTTTAGAATCGACAATGCTGTTTACAAAAGCTCTCTCGAAGACTTGACGTTGAATTATAATCGAGAGGTACTTGAGTCTAGTGTTAGAGAGTCAAATTTGTCAAATAAATTGTTGTCTCTTCAAAAATCCCATGAGGAACTTAACAATAACCATGGGGAGCTCTCAATCAAATTTCAGTTACTTTCTGAAGAAAGAACTAAACTTTTCTCAAAAATTCAAAAGCTCAAAGACAACAATTTTAAACGAGGACAATCTGAACAGACTCTGAGTATCCTCACCAAGCATGCCAACAAAAATCCTTTTTACAAAGCTAGACCCGGACTAGGACTTGCCGAAAATCATGTTTTGGAAAAAGCACCTTCAAATCTGTTCAACTTTGAGGATATGGCCGCTTCCAAGCCTAAGCCAGCCTTTGTAGGAGGACATGTTACCGAGGAGTATGTTAGACAAACTATCACCTACATCGAAGTCATCAACGATGAGACCATCACTAGAAACACCAGTCCGTCAAACAGCACCACTAGCAGTCCTCCCATCAGTCCCGCTACAAATAGACCTATCTTCATTTTGGCTAGAGATCCTGACAATACCGACCCCTCTTTGGAAGGTATCAAGGCTAGAACCCCTTGTGTAGCTATGCCACCCATAAATTATGCCGATTTGAACACCAGCTATGCCACTAGGGAAATAGAATTATCTGAGGAGACCTTAGTTATCCCACCCATGGATGTTTCCGCAACTAAGAGTCCCGACCTAGTTGAGCTAGAAAAGGAGGTGTTTGGACTTAGATTGAAGGCCATGGATCTAGATGCTTGTCAACATCAAATTCTGAATCTTAGAGTCATTGTCTCAGAAAAAGACCACTTGATAAACACTCTGGAAAAGGAGTTACTCGAGGCTAACGCCGAGAGAATTAGGCTTTCTTCGGAGTGTGAGACCGCAAATTCTTCGTTCACTATTTTCAAAACCAAATTTGCGGATCTTTATAAGCGACTCATCATCCAAGAAGTTCAATTTGAATTAGAAAAAAAATTGCTTTATGAAAAGGAGATGATGTATCACCAAACCTTTGTCAATCAAGATGTGTCTATCTCTCTTTTGAAATAGAAAATATTTAATTTTGAGAACTTTTACTCCATGGATTCAGATGATGATGAGACATCCCTTGTCCTTAGCCATAGGATATGAAAGCCCAAGCCCAAGCTGGACCTAGATCCCAATGTTGAATAAGAGGTGAAGGTATTTTTGGATAAGGATGATGATCCTTCTGGTTTTGTTCCTAAGAAAAAAAACCTGTTGTTTCCAAACCTGAGAAGTCTGCTGAGTCACAAGCTTCAGGTTCTGAGAAAAGTAACCCCAAGGGTGAAAAATGTGTAGGTACTGACAAGAAGAAGTCAGTTAAGCCTCACACACCTAAGGGACTCCAGAACAAGAATTCAAAATCTAACGATGCTCGTGCCTCAGTCAAACCCATTCAAGGTCTTGACTTTAATTCGAGTACCTTCGAAGTGGGTGAGACATCTCAGTTAAAACCAAATAAACCTTTCACTTCCGCAAAACCTAATTTTTCAAAACCGTCATCTGGAAAAGATGGCAAATCCATTTCTACTAAACCGTCCTCTAACTCACACCATGCTTTTAATGCAGATGGGAGAAGGAAAGATGGTGAAAAGAATGTGAAGCCACCAAGAAAGGATCATCAAGAAAGGAACAACAAGTTTTCTGCTTTCCTTAAGAGGCGTGGTCCTAGCCGTGCGGGTTTAGGCCATGCCCCACCTAGTGTAGGATTTCATTCAAACATGTGTGTAAACAGTAATCGTAACTTGAACAATGTTTTTGATGCTTTTCGTAATGACATGTGTTCTATGTTTAACAATCTCTTGCGCTATGGTGTGGCTAATTCTCTTAATGCTCATAATTCTAATGTCAGTTCTTGAAAGAGAAAGTGAAGGAAAAGAGGGAAATCAAAATCCTCTTCGTCAGTGAAGTCCCATGTGCCTAAGGAGGAATCCAAAAAGGGATCTGCACCGACAGTTTCATCTATCTCTAACCCTAAGGAACCCATTTGGCGATGGGTCCGTAAACAAGCTTGATTCATTTTGCAGGTCAGTCATATGTGGTACTTTGATTCTAGAGCATATAGACACATGACTGGTCAAAGGTCATTCCTTTTCGACTATGTTGAAAGGTTCGAGGGATACATCAAAATGATAGACAAGACTCCAAAGCCAATGTTGGGTTACGGGAAGATCACCGATGGAAGATACATCATTACGGATGTACGGTATGTCGAGGGATTAGGATACAACATGTTTAGCTCAAGCCAGTTTTGTGATAATGGCTACTGGGTGAAACAGTTCTTGTATGGAAGTGATGTGAACGATGAAGACGGTAATGTTGTTCTTAGTGCACGGAGGAACGACAATCTGTATTTCACTGTGTTTCGTTCAATCCCTCAGACACACCCTCAGTTTGAAGCACTTTCTCAACCAATGAATGCAATCTGTTTGCTCTCCAAGGCGTCTATGGAGGAAAGTTGGTTATCGCACAGAAGGCTATGTCATCAGAATTTCAAAGATATGAACAAGTTGGTTTCAAAACGCCTGGTCAAGGGACTACCTGAGACTCGTCTT
This sequence comes from Centaurea solstitialis, assembly GCA_030169165.1. Lineage (NCBI taxonomy): Eukaryota > Viridiplantae > Streptophyta > Magnoliopsida > Asterales > Asteraceae > Centaurea > Centaurea solstitialis. The sequence continues at coordinate 53,864,005 of CM058046.1, read as the reverse complement.
TCAAAGGATTCCTTGTGTCCTGCATGTGAAAAAGGAAAGTTGAGAAGAAGCTCGCGTCCACCAAAGATGGATACCAACAGCAAAAGTCCACTTGACATGATTCACATGGTTCTGTGTGGACCTATGAGAGTCGAGAGCCTAGCCAGAAAGAAATACATGCTAGTTCTCGTGGATGAGTTCTCAAGGTTCACATGGCTTGAGTTTCTACGAGCCAAATCTGACGCTGCTGATCGGACAATCGCCTTCATCAAGCGGATTCAAATACTTTTGAGTCGCAAAGTGAAGAAGCTACGTAGCGACAACAAGACCGAGTTTCTAAATGCGAAGCTTCAATCCTTCTTTGAAGCTGCAATCCTTCCTTGTAGAAAGGAAGAACCGGACGTTGGTCGAAGCAGCGAGATCCATGATGGCTCACTCAGGCGTTCCACAAGCATTCTGGGCTGAAGCCGTTTCTACAGCATGCTTCACGCAAAATCGGACTCTGATCGTCAACTGGACCGGTAAAACCGCTTACGAGATGATCGAACAGCGTAAGCCTAACGTCGATTACTTTAGAGTTTTTGGATGTAAATGCTATGTTCTTAATGACTGAGAAGATTTGGGTAAGTTTGACCCTAAGTCTGATAAGTCTATCTTCATCGGATACTCACATAACTCAAAGACATATCGGGTATTCAACAAACGCACCCGAACCATCTTGGAAAGCTCAAATGTTGATTTTTTTTAAACTGAAACATATTCTAATGCATGCCCTAGTAATCCAAATGCCTTATTGCCTGAACTGTCCATCGCACCACCGAGCACAGATTCTGCATCTAACTCTTCTGCTTCAGACTTCATAGACCTTGCAGACTATGATCTACCAACTCTTACTGGACCAATCGTAGTTCCAGCTCAAGCTGGTTCAACTACCACTTCTGTGTCATCTGATGCCTTCGTGACAGAGCCATCATCTAGTACTTCAACAAATTCAGTGACACCAGAGTCAGTGGTCTCTCCCCTGAAACTTCTTCAATAGAACCTCCAACTGTTGCTTCACCGGAACCTGTCCGAGAACAGACAACACACCCTGTTCTTGCACCCATTCCTGAAGACGCTCCGCTACCTTCTCCGAGCTCCGCTCAAAGAACCTATGTTCAGGTAGTACGGGAGCCCCGGTTGGAAGTTGTTCTAAACATAGAACCACTGACGAATCTTCAAGAAGGCTCTTCAAGTGGGAACCAGTCAGAGGTCTTAGCAGTGTACGACGAGAACGATGCATCAAACAATCAGCAAGCGTATATCACACTCCCACATACCAAAAAGTGGACTAGAGATCACCCCTCCTACCAGATCATTGGGAGTCCCTCTTAATCTGTTCAGAATAGATCTTCGAAGAATGTTGACAACCTGATTCTTTTTGGCGGGTTCCTGAGCGATTTCAAACCATCATATGTTCAGCAAGCTCTCTCCGATCTAGACTAGGTACGGGCGATGCAAGAAGAGTTAGCTGAATTCGAGCGCAACAAGGTTTGGCGTTTGGTGACTAGACCATGGGGAAAATCCATTATTGGCTTGAAATGGATTTTACGGAAGAAGAAAGATGAAAACGACCTTATTATTCGAAATAAGGCCCGGTTAGTCGCCAAAGGGTATCGCCAACAAGAGGGTATTGATTATGAAGAGACGTTTGCGCCTGTCACCAGAATTGAGGCTATTCGGATCTTCCTCGTATATGCCGCGCATAAAAACATGACTGTCTACCAGATGGATGTCAAGTGCGCCTTCTTAAACGGAGTTCTTCAAGAAGAGGTATATGTCGAACAACCTGAAAGATTCGTGGATCGGAGATATCCATCTCATGTCTATGTATTGGACAAGGCGCTTTACGGTCTCAAGCAAGCTCCTCGAGCATGGTATGAAACTCTTATTGTTTACTTGATTGGAGCTGGCTACAAGAAAGGTACAATCGACCCCACCTTATTTCATCGAAGATCAGGTAGTGATTTAATTATAGTACAGATATACGTGGATGACATCATTTTTGCATCTATGAAACCTGAGTTGTGCAAGGAGTTTGAGAACACCATGAAATCATAGTTTAAAATGAGCATGATGGGCGAGTTGACGTTCTTTCTAGGACTTCAAGTTCGACAACGCCCTGACGGCATTTTTATAAACCAATCTAAATACGTTCATGATTTACTCAAACGTTTTGATTTCGGTGGTTCAAACTCTGCTGCTACACCAATGCCCAAGAATTTCCAACTAAATGCTGATTCATCTGGCAAACCGGTAGATCAAAAGAATTATCAGGCAATCATTGGCTCCTTGCTCTATCTCACGGCTAGTAGACCTGATATTGTATTCTCCACGGGTGTCTGTACTCGTTTTCAGTGTGATCCTCGTGAATCACATTTATCTGCTATCAAAAGGATCCTTAGGTACCTGAAGGGCACACTGGATTTTGGCCTTTGGTACCCAAAGGATTCTGGCTTTGAACTAATCGCCAACACAGATTCAGATCACGCAGGTTGTAAGTTGAACAGAAAGAGCACCTCCGGAGCCTGTCGTTCCTCGGGGACAAGTTGGTTAGTTGGTCGTCCCACAAATAGAACTGTGTTTCACTCTCGACGGCGGAGGCAGAATATGTCGCCGCTGCGTGTTGTTGCTCACAAGTTCTGTGGATGAAAACCCAACTGGCAGACTTCGGATACACCATGTAGAGGATTCCTATTTATTGTGACTCCAAGAGTGTGATTCAAATCACGGCAAAATCCAGTTCAACATTCTCGGACGAAACACATCGATATCCGATATCACTTCATCAAGGATCACGTCGAGAAAGGTAACATTGAACTGTATTTTGTGGAAAGTGACCTTCAGCTTGCTGATCTGTTCACTAAGGCGTTTGATGAGAAACGCCATTTCTTTCTTTTAAACAAGTTAGGAATGCTAGACCTATCGCCTAAGGTTTAGGGGGAGTCGGGAATCTGTATAATGTATGCATGTGTGTAGGGGGGGGCCTATTAGAGTATGCATGAATGTAGAGGGATCGTCTTGTATTTGTTTGCTTGTTGTGCTAATGTTCTCAGATCCACATCACTTTGGATACCGCTTTTACTTTGTTTTTGTAGGTGTGGATCATCACGATGACTTCTGATTACCTCTGATCAGAACACGCACAAAATCCAATCCCGGGGTTACATAGTTAATACCCAAAGAAAATATCCAGGTTTGTCGATTTGTAAGGGTTTGCGGACTGAACTTGTCAACTTTTTGTGAACTTGAAAGTTCAGGGGGTGGTAGTGACATGTTTTTGAACTTACAAGTTCGGGGACTAAGTCTGCCATTTTCTGAAACATAAGTTCAGGGGCTGTTTTGAAAATTCTTAAAACTACCAAGTTCAGGGACTCGTTTTGCACATGTTTTGAAACTTGTAGTCCAGGGGTCAGATTTGCCATTTGGTGAAACTCAGGTTAAGAGAGCCAAAAAGAGAGAGCGAAAAAATATTATTTCAACCAAACACAGTGTAATTCTTGGAAATTATAAAAGGTAATTGATGTGGTAGATATCATATATAAAAAGCGACACAAGTTTTAACCTCTAAAGCCTAACCACTGTTACCACATTCACAGGCAAGCGTACCTGATCGTGAGTAATATAGTGTAGGAAAGTCCAGGTATCGTATCTACCACTGGGAACGGTCAAGTTATGTAGACTAATAATCTTAGCTAGTTTAATTAATATAAAGCTATGTGGGGTTTTTATGAAAATAGTTTGATTAATTAAAAGACAACTAAGTAAACAACTAATTAACTAAAAAACAAAAGAAAACGAGTTAAACTTTATAAGAAGAAAACAATAGTACTTATCATGGTATAACGACTCCCCAAGTGGATGATTTAAAATTTGCCTAAGGTATGGTTCTATTGGTTATTGTAGGAATTTAAGTCTGGGACACCCTAACATGCGAAGATTACGGTTGTCAACTAGGTTGGTCTTCCTAGTCCTAATACATAGACTGTTTGTCAGGCAATCTAGTACCACTCACCCAATTCTATCACTATTGCACGGAATTCTACTATCTGGCTGCTCTCGGTCCGAGCTAAGCACCTAACACAACTCTCCGGGTTTCCGAAGGGAAGGTCAAGAAAGGTTCATTAACCTATCGGAGTCTATCTATCTAGGTCAAACAGATACACCCAACCAACGAATTCAAATATCCATACAATACGAATCAAACCGGAACCATAAACCACATTCAACAAACCAATAACAAACCAATAACAAACCAATAATCAATTAAATTATAAAAATATCATCCACAAGGTTCATCTACCACAATAAGTACCACAAAAAGAACTACTCACTAAGCATAACTAAAACAGCAAAAACCAAAATAGAGACAGACATTATACCGACCGTACAACAACAGATGATCGAAAACCAAACCGGTAACGTATCGGCACAACTCTCTCTCTCTCTCTCACTAATTGACCACTGAATGAAAGATGATTGCTTCCTTAAAGATAAGATGATCTCTGGACTGAAGGAGGAGGATTGTATTTAAAAGGCAATTCGGAGCTCGTTTCGTGATCGCGAGGCGGCAGTATCGCGGCGCGAGACACTTAAACCAACCCTAATTTGCCTTTTTTGGCAAGTTCTGGAATCTTCCGTCAAGGGTCATTGCCTACTTCGCGGCGCGAGAATCTTCAGAGTCGACGCGAAGTCAGTGAAAAACATGAACATTATAGAAATTACACACTTCGCGACGCCAGACTTAAATCTTCGCGGACGCGAAATGCTTACTGAGTTGACTTTGTCCAATTTTCATGCTTTTTCGCCTTTTTTCGTACTTTTCCGTTCCACGGCCTACAAAAGTGAGAATCAGCCCAAAATGTGATTAATTAGATCAGAAATGGGTGAGAAACGGGATAAAATCAGACAATTAAGTACGACCAAAACATGTATAATTTTGGTGTTATCAAAATCCCCACACTTAAGCTTTGATTGTCCTCAATCATAAGACTGAAAGATAAGAAAAATAACGCCAAAATTATCTCCACCCAAGATCATCCAAGAAAACAAAGAATACTCACTCAGTCAAACACAAGAACAAGATATATCAAGCAATTGGATACCAAGATCAACCTTTTACCCTCACAACGTATGAATGATAATTTAAAGTGTATCTCTCGGGGGTAAAAGTGTATGTATGATAAGTGATCACACCAATACTCGACTAATCACCGCATGCATAAGCTTGTCACCAAATCTAATCTCCACCACTGAGAAGTTGTCAACCGTCAAGAGGACTTTAGGGTTGTAATGTTAGGCTAAGGGTAAAGGGTAGGATAAATGATATATAAGTGACTAAGAATGTAACAAAAACTCAAGAAACTCAATCAGTAATGATCCAACACTTTTAAGAAAAATCTAACTTTTGGAATTATGCACTTTTTTCGGGATGAGCTTTTTTCTTTCTTTTAGCATCGACCTAAGCATATTGCTTATTTGTGGCTCGAATTTTTCTTCTTTCTTTTATTTTCTTTTGCTCATTTTCTTTTCTTTAGCTTTGACTATTTTCTTTTGATATTTCTTTCTTTCTTTTCTTTGAGTCATCACTTTCTTTTCTTTTTTTTTCCGCTCAAAATCAATCCCTCTTTATTTGTCAGATATGAAAAATATGGATCACAACATCTCAAGTTCTCAAATTTAAGTCACGGCGAAAAGATAGATAAAAAGAATAGGCTAAAGGATATATAGTAATGTGGGTAAAGAAATGAAAGGCTAAGGCTCAAAATGGTTTCAAGGGTTAAAGTACTAAAGGTAAGTACTTTCAAAAATTCGGCTAGGCAAATTAAATAACCTTAAGATGAGGTTATCTAACGAAGGCTAAAAGGGTTAGAAACGAAGGCCTCTATCAATGTAATGGTGATAAATACTTCTCTTATGTGGTCTCGACAAGCATTCAAAGTGACAAGTTCTACCTTGTGTCAAAGTCGGTATTCCTCACGAAATGAATAAACAATTAGGCTCAATCTCTCAAAGGAATAGGGTGAGCCACTCATGGTAATCGGTATTCCAAGACATCCTTTTACTCAGATAATCTCATTAGTGTTCTCCTATACAAGCAACTAAGTTCCAAAAACAATCTCAAATTTCGAAAAAAAAAATTGGGGTCAAGTTTCAAAGCTTTCAAAATTTTGAAAAACGACAATTCAAAAAGCAAAAAGTGAACCCATTAAAACAGATAAGTCTACATAACCCCCTCCCCACACTTAAAATTTGCAGTGTCCTCAATGCAAGAATCAAAACAATTAAGGAGTAATTGGGAAAAAGAGAAACTTTCCGCGTTATGTGACGTGATCTGATCTGAGAGAGAGTATTCCAGAATCGTGCTCGGTGCAAGATCATAAACTGCTATATCTATTACCAAAAAGAAAAAGAAAAAGTAAAAAGAACAAAATAATAATAAAACCAAACTAAGCAAACAATTAAAAGTTTAACATAAGCAATCCAAACAAAATTCAAAAAAGTTCAACCAAACCAAACCAAACAGAAACAGAAAAAAAATTGTTTAGACAACCATATCGAATGAGAGATAAAAGAGATAAAGATCAATAAGGGCCACGAGGTTGGTTATGCCAATCATCGAAAGTAGGGAAGCCGGGCGGTGTGTCCTCGGAGAATGGCCAAAACGGCGATAGGGCATAAGCGGTGCTCGGTTGAATACCGAAGTGGGAGGCTGTTGATCCAGCTCTCCTAAGACCTGATGAAATGATAATGATCCTGAATCTTTACTTAGTGAATAGGTTTTTACTTCTGTTATAGCTTGAGGAATTATCACTGAGTCTGTTCAGTGTTATTCCATGTTACTTATGCTGTAACTTAACTTTATAGATTTCAGGATCAGGATCAGGAGACTAACGAGTCTGTTCTGCAGTCTACTGATCCTGTCCACTGAAGTGAAGACCTCCTCCTGAAGACATTAAGATCATACACAAAGAACCATCAGCGACGTCGAAGAAATAGCTGATGACAGGAACAGCATGCTCGTGATCTGAAGACGGAACTCAGTGATAGCAATCTGTTCACCATCGTATGACATCCTGAAGACTCATCAGGATACATGTGACCCTGAACGTCCCCAGTTTCAGGACTCTAGTCACTGATCAGTATCCTGATCCTGAAGGATTAGAACAATGTCTTAGTCTAATGCACAAAAGGATTACACGCCTTTTCTGACACAATAGTACATAAGGGCAGTTACTTTACTGTTCCCTCCGTACTTATCAGACCATAAGGCAACTGTTTACAAACATCCTCTTTTGCACACCATGCAAAGAGTATTTGTTTATAGTAAATAGTACAACAGACCACTCACATTGTGACACGTCACAATAGTAGGTCTGCATGCATTTAATGCATGGAGTATAAATAGGACGTGAAGAGATGTTCTCCATACTTCTTCTTCATCCTAAAATAGTCAAGTCCTTTCTCTCTTATTCCCTCTATCTTCTTTCTTTATTCTCTTCTCACTTAGTGCATAGTGAAAGAACTTAGATTGTTTAGTTTAGACTAATTGTCTTTTCTATTTCCGCAACAATCTGTAAATTCATATTGTTTATAAAACAAGAATTTAAAAGTGAGAAAATTGTGTGATTATATTCAACCCCCCCCCTTCTATAATCCCAATCACTATCCTTACTTGAAGGTCACCTACTTGGGACCAACAAGTGGTATCAGAGCAGATACAAGCTCTCATTTTCTTCTTTAGAAAAATCTTGTGATCCTCTCTCTTCTTATTCTATGGCTCTTCAAGCTAAGGATAATTACTTTGATACCGGCTCTGCTGGAAAGCCTCCTCGGTTTAACAAAGACAACTTCTCTCTTTGGAAAACCAGGATGGAACTTTTCCTCTCTGGTTCTGATCCCCAGATTCCTTACTTTCTGGAAAACGGACCACATGTGCCTACACAAACCGTCCACCCCATTCCTGCTGCTGGTGGCCAACCTGCTGTTCCTGAAAGAGAACTGGTAAAGCCCGTAACTGACTGGAATGATGAAGATAGACGCCTGGTCAACATTGACACCAAGGCTAGATCTCTCATCGCCATGTCACTCCCTGACGATGTCTTTCATTCTGTCTGTCACCTTCGCTCTGCTAAGGAGATATGGGACACTCTCTGTGTTCAATATGAAGGTACTGCCGTACTCATGGAATCAAGAAAGATTTTCTTGGTTCGTCAGTACGAAAGCTTTATTCATCAGAAGGATGAAACTCTCTCCCAGCTACATCAGAGATTCAACTGTCTTCTGATTGATCTGAAGACCATCGGTACAACCTACTCTAACTCTGAGGTGGTTACCAAGTTCATGGAAGCTCTTCCTGAACATTGGGAAATCTACACCTCCTGTTTAACTATGTCAAAGGACATAAAGACACTCACATTAAGTGAGTTGTACGGTATTCTTCTAAACCGCGAACAACAGAAGAAACTGAAAAAGAATCTCATAAGAGATTCTAAAGAATCCAAAAGCACATCTGTTGCATTGGTTTCTGATTCAGTTCCTCCTGTTGCTGCCACTTCTTCTTCAGTAACTATTACTGAATTAGAATCTTCTGACTCTGACATGTCAGAAGATCCTGAATTCAATGAATCTCTTGCTCTTCTAACCAAATCTTTCAAAAAGTTTGCCAAAAAGGGAAACTTCCATAAAAAGAAACATCTTTCTATTACTGACAAGCCTAAGTCAGATCCTGTTGACAAGGCCACTGCTATCTGCTACAACTGTCAGGGCAAAGGACACTTTGCTAATGATTGCAGGTACAGAAAAAGTCAGTTTGCTCCTTCCTCTGCTAAATCTTCTTCTAAGAACCCCAAGTACCAACGCCTGAAAGAAAAGTACAAGAAGATGAAAACTCAGCGTAAAGGCAAAGGTTTAATCGCAGAAGACTGCGATTGGGATGATGTCTCCTCTGATGACTCGTCTGATGAGGAAGATACTCAAGTGGCACTCATGGCCATAATTGAGGAACCTATGTTAGCTCTCATGGCTAAGATAGAAGAGGTTCCTGAAGAGATTCCTCCTCAGGATCCTGAAGCTTCTTCTTCCACAACTCCTGAAGCTTCCACCTCTGCGACTGATTCCTCCAGTCAGGTACCTATTCCTCTCATCCCTCTTGAAAGCTTAACTCAGTTAGACCTGGTCACTCTCGATCTTTACAAAGCCCTCAATGGTAAAACCTCTGCTGAAAAAATGAACATTGATCTTAGAGGACAACTCAAAGAATGTCAAGAAAAATTAAAACAGCTTACCATTGTGGAAAAAAATTATAAGGACCAAGTCTCTGTAAACAAAACTCTGTGTATTGAAAGAGAATTGGCTCTTGCTGCCAAAGAGAAGGCCCTTGCCCAATTAAATGCTGAAAAAGTCACCATCAAAGGATGGAGTGATGCCTCTGAAAAAGTTGATGAAATATTAGCTTCAGGGAGGCCTGACAAAAGCAAAAGAGGTCTTGGATTCTTTCGTGGATACAAGAAAGAAGAAACTAAGTCTGATAGTTCCATGCTAAAATTTGGAAAATTTGTTTCTTCTATTCCTCTCCCTAATGCATCTGAAAACACCCCTTCTTCTTCTTCTTCTAACACTCACCCTGAAGGTGCTCCTAAGAGCAAAAAGAAAACAGTTAAGGATAAATCCAAAACTGAAACACCTTCAAAGACCAAGGGTCCTAAACCCAAAAACCAAGTTCTGGGTGGTGGTCCTTCAGTCTCTGGAACTAAGTCTCTTTCTCAGAGTCCTGCTCCCAGACTGAAGATTGACCTGAAGCAAACGACTAAGGAGAAGACTCCAATTCCTCCTATGTCAAATGCTAAAGGCATACTTGGTGCAGGTCCTGCTCACCTAAAGTTCAAAAACTTTCTGGACCACACTAAACGCTTTCAATATCGCAAATGTTATCACTGTGGATTAAATGACCATATTGCGAGTAAGTGTTCTGTTGCTACCAAAGCTGAAAAATCTGCTAAGGTAAAGAAAATTCCCAAGACTGAGAAATCAGTCAAAGGAAAGAAGGTTGTCAAGACTGATCCTTCAGTCATGACTCCAGCCTCCTGTACTGATACTTCAGTAAAGGCTGACACTGACTCAACCAGTCCTACTGATAATCCTGGATCCATAGTTCTATGGGTACCAAAGAAAACTTAAACTCTGTATTTTACAGGATAAGGGCATCTGGTACTTGGACAGTGGATGCTCTCGACACATGACTGGTTCTAAATCTGTCCTCACTAACTACCATGAAGAAAGAGGTCCTGCTGTGACCTTTGGCGGAAACGGTAAAGGCCAAACCCGAGGGTATGGCACTCTGACCAACGGAGTAACTACTTTCAAAAGAGTTGCTTATGTTGAAGGCCTGATGCATAATCTTCTGAGCATCAGTCAACTGTGTGATAAGAATCACAAAGTTTCTTTCTCCAAGAAAAAGTGCAAAGTCAAGAACAGGAGAAAGGAAGTCATTCTCACTGGTGTAAGACATGCTGATATCTACATCATCAACATGAATACTTCCACTGATAACTTCTGTTTCGTATCACGTGCTTCCACTGATATGAATTGGCTCTGGCACAAGCGTCTCTCTCATCTCAACTTCAAGACGCTGAATCAACTCTGCATCAACAACCTGGTCATTGGTCTTCCTGACTATCGCTATACAAAGGAATCTCTTTGTTCAGCATGTGAGAAAGGAAAACAGACCAGGGCTAGTTTTAAGTCCAAGCAGATTTCCTCCATCAGCTCTCCTCTACAACTTCTCCACATGGATCTCTTTGGACCCGTTAATGTCCAATCCATTGGTGGAAAGAAATATACTCTGGTAATCGTAGATGAATATTCCAGATATACTTGGGTCTTCTTCTTACGTGCCAAGAGTGATGCTCCTGAAGAAATCATCCTGTTCGTCAGGAAGATGGAAAGACTCAACAACCTTACTGTTCGATCAATAAGGAGTGACCATGGGACTGAATTCAAAAACAGTACCCTGGAATCCTTCTTTGAACAGAAAGGTATCTCTCAAAACTTCTCCTCTGTGAGAACTCCTCAGCAAAATGGTGTTGCTGAAAGACGGAACAGAACGCTGATTGAAGCTGCGAGATCTATGCTGAGTGAAGCCAACCTTGCCACTCAGTTCTGGGCTGAAGCCGTAAATACTGCTTGCTATACTCAGAACAGATCTCTGATTGTCAAGCGTTTCAGAAGGACTGCTTACGAACTCTTTCGTAACAGGAAACCATCAATCGAACATCTCCATATCTTTGGTTGTGTCTGCTACATCCTGAACAACAAAGATAGTCTTGGAAAGTTTGATTCCAAATCTGATGATGGAATTTTCCTCGGATACTCATCCATTTCTAAAACCTTCCGTGTGTTCAACAAACGAAGACAAGCCATTGAGGAAACGATTCATGTCAAGTTTGATGAATCGGGTCCTACCTTTCATCACTCAAATGATAATACTGAAATCAATCAGTGGGCTGACTCTTTCTTTCAAGTCCATGAACCTCCTATTGCTGATCCCTCTCCTCAAGACCTTCCTGATGGTTTTGAAGAAAATCCAATACCACCCTCTGAAATAACCACTCCACCTCTCATAAATGCCACCCCTATCACTCAAATCACACCCCCTGAACCTGATCAACCTACTAACAGTGAAGACTTCTCTCAAACCACTGTTAGTGAACCCTCTCCTACAAATCTTCTTCCTGATCCATCATCCAATGAAGCATCTACTTCAGGACAGGTGTATCAACCACCTGCTCTCCGATGGACCAAAGATCATCCCATTGATCAAGTTCTTGGAAACCCTTCTTCTGGTGTGAAAACCAGACGTCAGGCTGGTAACGTCTGTCTTTATGTAAATTTTATCTCTGAAAATGAACCTAAAGAAATAGATGATGCTTTGCGTGATCCTGCCTGGGTCTCAGCCATGCAGGAAGAGCTAGCAGAGTTCATCAGAAACAATGTCTGGCTTCTCGTCCCTAGGCCTCGAAAACGTACAATCATTGGTTCCAAGTGGATTTTTCGAAATAAACTTGATGAGATTGGTACAATCATTCGAAACAAGGCTCGCCTTGTGGCTCAGGGATACAGGCAGGAAGAGGGCATTGATTACGATGAAACTTTTGCTCCTGTTGCTAGGCTCGAAGCAATTCGACTCTTCCTAGCTTTTGCAGCACATATGAACTTCAAGGTTTATCAGATGGACATTAAAAATGCCTTTCTGAATGGAAAACTTAATGAAGAAGTCTATGTGGCTCAGCCTCCTGGCTTTGTAGATCCTAAGTTCCCTGATCACGTCTACAAGTTAAACAAGGCTCTCTATGGGCTAAAACAGGCTCCTCGTGCCTGGTATGATACCCTCTCAACCTTTCTTCTCTCTAAAGGTTTTGTACGTGGAAAGATTGATAGCACCTTATTTCTAAAGAAATATCCTAAGCATATCCTTCTTGTCCAGATATATGTCGATGACATTATCTTTGGATCCACAAATCCCAAACTCTGCGAAAAGTTTGAGTTGCTCATGAAATCTGAATATAAAATGTCTATGATGGGCGAACTAACATTCTTTTTAGGACTTCAGATCAAGCAATCTGAAAAGGGAATTTTCATCAATCAAGGTAAATACGTACATGAGATGCTGAAGAAATTTGATCTCACATCCTGTACACCGATGAAGACTCCAATGGCTCCTCCTCTGTCTCTTGACAAGGATTCCAAAGGGAAACCTGTTGATGTGACTCTCTATAGAGGAATGATTGGCTCACTGCTGTATCTTACAGCGAGTCGTCCTGATATCATGTATTCTACATGTCTCTGTGCTCGTTATCAGGCTGAACCCAAAGAATCCCATCTGACCGCTGTAAAGCGGATCTTCAGATACCTGAAGGGAACTCCTAACATGGGTCTTTAGTACTCCAAGGACTCAGGGTTCGATCTAACAGCTTATTCTGATAGTGACTTTGCAGGATGTAAGATCGACAGGAAAAGCACTACTGGAGGCTGTCACCTATTAGGTGGCAAGTTGGTGAGTTGGACTAGCAAGAAGCAGAACTCTGTGTCCACATCAACTGCTGAAGCTGAATATGTTGCAGCAGGAATATGTTGTGCTCAGGTCCTGTGGCTGAGAAATCAACTTCAGGACTATGACATACAACTCTCCAAAATTCCTATCTACTGTGACAACACTTCAGCAATAGCCATTGCTAACAATCCTGTCTTACACTCTAAGACAAAGCACATTGAAGTGAGATATCACTTCATCAGGGATCATGTGATGAATGGTGATATTGAACTCTATTTTGTCCCTACTGAATATCAGCTTGCTGACCTCTTTACCAAACCACTGGATGTGACACGTTTTAATATGCTCCTCAGTGAACTTGGGATGTTAAATCCTGAAGAATAGAAGTTCTCAGGACAAACAGTTGTTAAAGTCCTTATATTCCCTCAGGACCTCTTTTATTAACAACTCCTGAATAACTCTTCTTCAGAGGATGACTCTATTCAGTACTTACAAAATCTTTGTTCAATATCCGAATACTGATGATTCTCAGGTAAGTATTTCTTCCCTCTGCTACTGAAACCTTATCGCATTAAATGTGATAAGAGGATTTTCCCAAAACAGTACTTATCTGATAAGTACTCTGATTCCCATAAAACATATCTTTCACCAAATTGGAATCATCCCCTGAAAAGGTGGTTTTTAGTTTTTCATATAAAACAAACTTTTCATCTGCACTGACACGTAATGGGACGTTTCCTGTTCCCCACTACGTGTGTCAGGCGCGTGAACGCGCGTCGAGCTTCTTTTTCATCATAACGTTTGAAATTAGCCGCTCTTTTCTCTCTCATCCTTTTTCTCTCTCCTACCACGAGGTATAAAAACCTCATTCGTAATCCTTTTCACTCTTTACGCTCACATAATACTCTCTAAGCATTCAAGCAAGAAAAAGCAAGAATCTTCATCCTCAAGAACACCAAGAACACACACTTACCATTTCTTTTAACAAGATCAACGTAAGTCTCCTCTTGTTCTTTGTTCTTTCTACAATCTAAGTTGATATTCTTTCTCTAAAAACAACTTATTTTGATAAACGTTTTTCCAAAAACCCTAAGATCACTTCGTTTGATCTTAGTTTTCCTAAAATCTTCAAAGATTTGTGTTAAAACTGTTTAACATGATTTTTCTTATTTCTTTTAAGAAACAGTCATAAACTCCCATTTTGATATCTTTTCATCAAAATGGAAGTTCTTTTTAATACCAAAACACATTCTTTTTGTGTAATTTGGTATCTAATCTATTCTAAGTATAAAGGATTTCACCATTTTTATGAACATATTTTGTGTTCATTGAAAAATGAAGAAAAATACATATTTTGGACTCTTAATCATCCATATATGTTATTTTTATGTTTCTAACAGGATGGCTGCTACTACTTCTTCTCTGGACGCTCAACTCTCCTCCGAGGCTACTCCAATATCCTCATCTGAAAGCTTGCCGATCGTCATCCCTGCGCATGACGTTCAATTCAAACAGAACAACGTTCTTGCTCTGATTGACATTCCTGAAGACAAGGAATATCTTATTCCTGCCAAGGACTTCCTGATGCGAAGCCCTCTGAAGACGGCTTTCACCCTGGACCCCAAGCCGAACAAACCCATGCTACAACAACTGTGGTCTACAGCCATGGTTACCAAGGAGAAGAACTCCAAGGGCGTCCTGCGCGAGGTGATCAAGTTCCAAATCAGGGACAACCTCATTTCCTTCGGTTTCGGAACACTCAGGAACGTGCTTAACTTCCCCAAGAAGAAGCGCTTCCCTCCTGTCCCCACCGCCGACGAGATCGTCGAGTTTCTGGACGCCATCGGCTACAGATGGCCTGTCAACAAGGAAGGCGTCCTGCTGCCCAAGACTGGTGCCACTGTCCACAAGTCAGGACTCAACGCCGTGTTCTATTATATATGGAACACGTTTGGCCTGTGCTTGACGGGCAAAACAGGGAGCACGGAGCAGTTCCCGATGGTCATCCAGCAGATGGTCTACTCTGCGATCAAGAATCGCGAGTTCGACTATGCTCGCTCCATCTGGGACGACATGGTGAGGAAGGTGCGACAAAAGAACCGGGTCGTCAACGTTGCCTTCACAAGGTTCTTCTCGGCCGTCCTGGAGCTGCATATGGGGGAAAACTACCCCAAGATTGGAAACTCCACACAACTACTCTCTGGGGCCTAGGTTCCTGGAACAAGTTGTTCATCATCCTGAGGACGTCCCTCTCTCCGACGTCCTGGTCGTTCCTGAACCTGCTCAGGATCAGGATCAGGAGGATGCTGAACCATCCACCGCTCCCACTGCAGGTACGTTCTCTATCATCTCTTCCAAACCTCATTCTTCTACTTCCATGCATGCTATGTCAGTAGCTAACCCCATACTGACTTCCCCAGCTGCAACCACAACTTCTGCGCTCCTGAAGCGCCCCCAACCATCCTCTGTCACTCCTCCACCTCCAACAAAACGCGCCAAAGCTAGGGCGCAAAAGAAAAAGACGCAGGCGGCTGGTAAGAAATATTACATTACCCTGCCCCAGCTCTTTAATAAACCTTCCCCTTTATCTAAACGTTCTTCCAATGCAGATACTTCTACATCTGCCCCTGTTACACAAGAACCTGAGGTGGTTCACCTCGAACCCTCAGAGAATCTGGTGGGTAATCATCCTGATACCCTCCAAGCCTCAGGTAATATTTCTAAGCAATATATTACTGTTCCTTCTTCTATGAAAACTAATGAGTCTTCTAGTGCTCACTTAGTTACTATGTCTACAGGTTCTTTAGGAGCAGGTTCTGAAGGGCACCAAGATGATCCCTTCAACGACTTCATCCTCACGGATGCCGAGCATCAGCTGAACACAGCTGAACTCCGCAGGCAGTCCGCTGAGAGAAACCTGCTTGAGGCCCGCACTGCCCTCCAGCAGAAAGAGGCCGAGCACTCGGCACAGCTCCAGTCCCTCCAACAGGAACTTGTTGCTGCCCAAGCTGCTGCAGCCGCTGCTGAAGCCGCCGCCGCCAGTGCCACTGCTGCCGCCGTCGCCGCGACTCCGCCGCCCACGGCCGTCACCCTCTCCATCCCTTGTCTGGATAATATCCATGACAAGGTGTCTCAAGTTGCCTCCTCCTCCACCAACCTTCAGGCATCAATTGATGACCTGAAGGCCACGGCACTCCCTGCGCTCTCCACCGACATCATCAACAGCACCAACTCTCTCACCACCTTTCAAACAACGGTGGTTCAGAGGTTGGATGCTCAGGAAGCTGCTCTCCGAGCCATCCAGGAGCAGGTGCAAGGGCTCTCCACTGCTGTCAATGCCCTCACCGCTGCTCCTACGCCGCCTCCGTCCTTCACCACGACGGACAGGGACGTGTTGCAGTCCCTGATCACATCGTCCTTCATCCAGCGCAAGGTGCTGGGTGACATGGCCTCTCTCCTCCAAAGGAGTGTTACAACAGCTGCCTTAGTGCAGGCACCTGCTGAGGGGGAGAGACAGCCCCGAGACCATTCAGCATATTCCCCCTCCACCAACTGGAGAACCACTGAAGACGGGGGGAATAATGAAGACGACGATGATGATGATGAAGATGATGATGATGCTGACGATGACATCTTCATCGAGAAGATCCCTACTGATTCTGCGCCCATTCCAGGGCAAGCACAACCTCAGGGGGAGAACCCTGATGCCTCTGGTAAGTCTCTACTACCATCTTCTCCCTCTACCTCTGATAACCAACCCATTTCTACACTTCTTAAATCCAAACCTACCCCTGAAACCATCACCTTAGACTCCTCACCTGAAAACTCCCCTCCTAATAACCTTCAAATGGTTATCTACCAACCTCCCAAACTACCCTCTCCTGAACCAACTCCTGAACTCACCTCTGCCACTGAACCTGAACCCTTTAACCAAGCCGATCCTGAAACTCACGATGTCAACTTTGGCTCTGTCACTGGTGACATTATTCGCCTAATGGAGAATAGTCCCAATGAGCAGACCAGAGCTGAACTAGCTAAAATGACCTTCAGGATCACACCCCTTAACCAAGAAACCATTTCTACCCGTCCTTCAACCCGCTTCAACCAAGAAGCCTCTTCCTCCAGAACCCGTGAAATCCGAGCCACCCCTGAAACCATATGCCTCTCATCAGATGATGAATTCATCTCTGATGACTACTCTACCCCTGCTTCTTCACCCAGATCTCCTCCCTCAAATTCTCCTAGATCTGAAGGTGAAAATTACCCTGACAGTTCCTTTGCCATTGACAGGGATGGGCGCTTAGACGCCGTGATAGAGCGACTCGAGAGTACAAGAGTAAAAATTCCTCTTCGTACCTCTTGTGACTCTGAGTTCGCCTATCTCTCGCAGGAGGAGTACAACGAGGCTGTACAGGCTCAACTAGAGCACAATAAGAAGCAGAAGGAAGCTTTCCTCTCTGCCCAAGCCGCCCGAAGGCTTGCATCGGATTTTGTAGATCAAGATGCTGAAATAAGTGCGGATCCTATCCTTGCACAGAAGGCTGTTCTGAAGGTCTTCAACAAAAACGCTGAGATACAGACTGGAGAAGTAAATGCTGAGCTTGACTGGTGCAGAGATCGGTTACACCTTCGAAAGCATGGTGCTGCCATCTCAGGAATCCATCTTCGCCGATCAAGAGGCAAGAAAAATAATCCTGGCAAAACCTGGATCACAGTCAAACGCTCTGGAGTAAAGGACGTCGAGCACACTCTGGACAAGTTAGATCGCTACAACTTGTCAGAGTGGAACGAAATCAGATCCCTGCTTCCCAAAGCCAACAAGAACTATCGGGCTGAAGTAGAAGAAGTCATTGAAGGACTTATTGCTCGCATCAGAAGGACAACTGAAATACCTGATGACCTACTCCATTACTCTCCACTCCCAACTCAGCAGCCTGTTCGAAGATCTGCAGGCACCTCTACAAGAAGACCAACTCCCTGTCTTCCCAGAATGGTTGTTAAACCTCTGGACCTCTCGATGCTTGATCTTTCATTCCCTCAAGGAATCACTCTTTCAGAAGGACAAGTAATCAGAGAACCTGTTCATGGCATATGTGTTAGCAATAACTCAATCCTACGCTTTCAACGCTTCAGTGAGCTACACATAGCGCCCTATGAACATCTTTTGACAGTTCTCTTCACTGCACAACAAGACAAGAAAAATCCAGACAACAAAGAGATCATTCGCACTGTCAGAGCTATACTTGATCACAGACTTGCCTTCAGCGACACTCCTGTTCCTGTTTGCGTCAAGACTGAATATATTAGCGAAGAATCTGATAGTTAGTTGTCTTGTAAATTTTTCTTTCAGTAATCCTGTAATGTACTTTTGTATTTTCCTTACTCTTGTAATTTTTAATGAGATTAATGAGAATGCAATTCAGTGCATTGTACTTCATTCCATCATAGTACTGAAAAAGATCCCTCAAAACAGTAAATGGGACATGTACCTTTATGAGTTCTATTTCCTACTGTTTAGTTCTAGACTTAGATTTATTTCTAACTTTTCTAGTTTAAGACAATTACCCTGTTGTCTTATCATTATCATTTAGGGGGAGATTGTTGATCCAGCTCTCCTAAGACCTGATGAAATGATAATGATCCTGAATCTTTACTTAGTGAATAGGTTTTTACTTCTGTTATAGCTTGAGGAATTATCACTGAGTTTGTTCAGTGTTATTCCATGTTACTTATGCTGTAACTTAACTTTATAGATTTCAGGATCAGGATCAGGAGACTAACGAGTCTGTTCTGCAGTCTACTGATCCTGTCCACTGAAGTGAAGACCTCCTCCTGAAGACATTAAGATCATACACAAAGAACCATCAGCGACGTCGAAGAAATAGCTGATGACAGGAACAGCATGCTCGTGATCTGAAGACGGAACTCAGTGATAGCAATCTGTTCACCATCGTATGACATCCTGAAGACTCATCAGGATACATGTGACCCTGAACGTCCCCAGTTTCAGGACTCTAGTCACTGATCAGTATCCTGATCCTGAAGGATTAGAACAATGTCTTAGTCTAATGCACAAAAGGATTACACGCGTTTTCTGACACAATAGTACATAAGGGCAGTTACTTTACTGTTCCCTCCGTACTTATCAGACCATAAGGCAACTGTTTACAAACATCCTCTTTTGCACACCATGCAAAGAGTATTTGTTTATAGTAAATAGTACAACAGACCACTCACATTGTGACACGTCACAATAGTAGGTCTGCATGCATTTAATGCATGGAGTATAAATAGGACGTGAAGAGATGTTCTCCATACTTCTTCTTCATCCTAAAATACTCAAGTCCTTTCTCTCTTATTCCCTCTATCTTCTTTCTTTATTCTCTTCTCACTTAGTGCATAGTGAAAGAACTTAGATTGTTTAGTTTAGACTAATTGTCTTTTCTATTTCCGCAACAATCTGTAAATTCATATTGTTTATAAAACAAGAATTTAAAAGTGAGAAAATTGTGTGATTATATTCAACCCCCCCCTTCTATAATCCCAATCACTATCCTTACTTGAAGGTCACCTACTTGGGACCAACAGAGGCCATTTGGTTCATCACTCCACTTTGCCAATTTGCTTGGTGGAGAGCCTCCGTGGTGTTGTACTCCACATGTTGATGATGCCGGCCGTAGGTCAAAGACATCTCCGAGAGTCGGGTACTCAAATCTTGATACCCCGAGTATCCCGTCTAATCCGCCGGTTGTTCTCCCTCATTCACCCCACTCGTGCTACCGGGCCCTTGCGTGCTTTGAGTCGATCTGCTCGTTCCATAAGATTGCGGATTTGAAATCCACAAGTTCCGATCTCCACTAATCAAATGATCCACCATTGCTATCCCCATTCCACGAAGTTGGTCCATATCGATCAAACCCATCTCACCGAGGCTCGTCATCGAAGCAATAGCACCATTGGTTAGGATACCAAAGTGCTTGGCAAGGAGGGTGACGTATTGTCCGCCAACCATTCGACTTCCTTCTCGATAACACACCCGCCTTAGCGAGTTGCACGGCAATGATGTACGTGGCATTCGGATATTTGTTTTGCGTGGAAAGTTGCTCTAGAAGCCAAAGGTCATAAGTAGAGATCTTTTCCTCACTGGAGGAACGGGCGTTCACCGCGTGAACAAGCATCGGTGTAGAAGTCGGTCCGAAGAAGAGAGAAAACCCTTAACCTTGAGATTGTTGCCATAGTCACCATCACCAAGAATTGCCCAAGCCAAACGAGGATCAAAACCGTCTTGCCTCTTCGCGCTAGCCCACATGTACTCCACGAAACCGGGAGCATCGACCTCATTTTGGGTATAGATCCCTAAAGCAACGGCAAACTCGGTCAACGAGAGCGATCGCCAAACTCCACCGAGCCTAAATGTCATGCACGGTTGGTAGAACTCCTCAAGGGCCTTTTCGACGTCGAAACGGAAAATGGCCACGAACTCAATGATAAGCTCGCGATAGAGGGTCTCGGCAATGTCAAAGACACGCTCCCAAGTATGGCATATATAGTACTTGATGCCATCTTCATTGTAGGCGTGCTTCTCAAGGATCGCCTTAATATCGTTCTCAACTGCCATGGATCGAAGAAGGTTCCAATCGACTCTCCTAGGCACGAAAATCTGACGGGGGACAAGCCGATTAACTATGTCCCGATACTCCTTACGCTTTGGAGCGTTCAACGTTGGATCATTCATAAAATGGGTGAATGCATGGCTTCCATCCAGTGCACGGGTCTTCTGTCTCTTTGAAGCCATGAATGAAGGAATTGAAGCTCAAGAAATTCGATTTTCGCAGGGGTGTGAAGGAAAGTCGCGGTGCCTAGAGAGAGTTTAGGGTTTTGTACTTTGAAAAAGTGAGAAAGAAAGGTTTAAAACCCGTCTGGACCGACTTCGCGCCGCTAAGTAAAGGACTTCGCATCGCGAAATGGGCGGTTTTCGAAAAATTTACCCTAATTTTTAAAATTTCATGCCGCGAAACGGACCCCTCGCGCCGCGAGAATCGAAATTCTTACCTAATACAAAGGAGGGCTGATTTCGCGTCGCCAAGTTTAAAAACTCGCGACCGCGAAATTGCTTCTGAGTCCAAATTTCAACATTTTCATCGCGCATCGGATTTTCTCGTTTTTGGTTTCTATCCCCTCCGTATGGTTATCTAAATAATAACAAACAAAAATATTAGCAAAAACACACACGAAAGTACGAAAAATGAAAAGGGAAAGAAAATGCTCGGGTTGCCTGCCGAGAAGCTCTTCATTTTTTAATGGGTCTAGAGTTCGACCCCACTTTCAGCTAATTTCTTGGCACGTCGGGCTGACGAGCCCTTCTTCTTCCTATGCTCTTTCTTGGCGGGTCCCGACCCGTTAGGTGATTCATTCTTTTGGTGTATCGGGTTTGGATAGTCCTCCGTTTTCTTCATTTGCTTGTGAGATAGTAGTGGGCGGCCCATGTTTTGCTTGTATGCTTGAGAAGGGTCCTCATAAGGTTCATCAAGATGGGTGACCGGCTCTTTGTCGGGATTGAAGTAAATTCCCTTATCTCCATACCCCAAGCTTGTCACTTGATTACGCATATCGACGTTCATTTGGGCGGTATGTAGAAAAGATCTCTTGAGAATAACCAGAATCTTCGTATCCTTCGGGAGTTTGGCTATGACGAAGTCTGTAAAGTAGACGAAATTTCCGATGCGTATCGGAACTCCTTCCGCTATCCCCAACGGTGTAGTCATGTATCCGTTTATCCATCGGTATTGGTAATCCGTTGGTGCAAGCTTCTTAATCCCGAACTTCCTACAGTAAGAAACAGGCATCATGTTAAGCGAAGCACCTGTATCTATCAAAGCAAAACCATTAAAATCAGAACATGAAATAGGTAAACTGTAACTTCCCGGGTCATGCTTGCTAGGGGCAATGTAGGTGAGCTCGTCTTCCTCCACCTTCTCTTTCTCCTTCTCTTTACCTTTGTCCTTCTTTGGTATCATGAACTCCGCATATCCACCTTTGCTTGCCATCTTCCTCCTCATCATCGCTCAAGGAAATGGGTCCTTTGAGTCCTAGATGCTCGAATGATATTGTGAACCCCTCCAAATCGTAATCCGTGGCATAGTCAGGTCACTTCCACTATCGCTCTCCCCGTACTTTTTCGTGTAGATATCGGTCCACTTCTTCTTGGATGTTTCTCCGGCCACCATGAGCATTGGCTTTGCGGTTAGTAGCTCCCCTTGAGTCCTTTCACTTAGCAATTGTGAGATACGACCAACCTGCATTTCCAAATTCTGGATAGTACTTTGGTGGTTACGCAAGTATGAACTTACCTCATCATTGATCTTCTTTTGTGCGTCCATGAATTGGATAAGTCGGTCCTTGATAGAAACATGCGGCTCTCCCTCCGTTCGTTGATTTTGTTGGTTTTGTGCAAAGAATCCGGGAGGTCTCGGGATGAAGTTACGGTTGTTGTTCCACCTCCCTTGGTAGTCGCCACGGTTGAGGTAGTGTACCGCTTCGGGTGTCATCATTGGAAGGTTCGGGCAATCTTTAGTTAAATGCGGCCCTTTGCACTCCTCGCATCCAACCTGCAAAGCATGAACAGATTTAATCAGTTCCTCAATTTTACGTTTAAACTTTACCTGTTGGTTCTTCATTGTGGCTAATTCATCGGATGGGTCGAAGTCGGTTGAGATTTTACCGGCCATTCTCGGAATTTGCAAGCGCTTATCCGTCCTCCGGTCTATGTTGTGAATTAGCATGTCCTCGAGAAGCCTATACCCTTCCGTGGGAGTTTTGTACATGAACACACCTCCGGCAGATGAATCTAATGTAGCTCGAGAATAATAACCAAGCCCACTATAGAAAGTTTGGACTTGCTCACTCTTACTTAATCTGTGACTCGGGCACGAATTTAGAAGGTGTTTGAATCGCTCCCACGATTCGGATATTGTCTCCTCGTCGTTGTCGAAAGGATCGGATTTCGGCTCGTAGCTTATCAATTTTGGATGGTGGGAAAAATCGGGAAAGGAACTTTGAGCGGAGTCCTTCCCAAGTGGTGATCGAACTCGGTTCCAAGGATCGTAACCAAGCTTTTGCTTCTCCGGTTAGCGTAAGAGGGAAAACTCGAAGACGAATAGCATCATCTCGGCCTTCCTCGGTTTTGAACAGATCACAAATATCCACGAAGTTCTCCATGTGTACGATAGGATTGCTATCGTTCTTCCCGTCAAAGGTAAGGTCCTTAATCATGTGAAGGAGCTTCCTCGGGATCTCCTTGTTTAAGTCCGGCTTCGTGATCGGATTGGTGGGTACGGTCGGAGCGGTCCTCCGGGCGGTCCACATCGGCGCATCGTCTCCCATTTCAAAATTCAAAGCTCGTGGTCGAACTTTGTTGGCTTTTGACTTCTTTTTGTTTCTTTTTCTGAATTCCCTCTCCGGTTCCTCAAATGCCTCTAACAGTTCCGTCGTGACTGAAACCGCAACAAACGATTACGGACAGCTTGCGGGAAACAAAAAGATAAAAATAATTAACTAAAAACTAGAAAGTGGAAAACTTGCAAGGGATGGAATCTCTCACAAGGATCGATTAACAAAACTAATAAAGACTTAAAAATCTAACAACTACCGTTCCCCGGCAACGGCGCCAAAAACTTGATGCGGTAGATATCATATATATAAAGCGACACAAGTTTTAACCTCTAAAGCCTAACCACTGTTACAACATTCACAGGCAAGCGTACCTGATCGTGAGTAATATAGTGTAGGAAAGTCCAGGTATCGTATCTACCACTGGGAACGGTCAAGTTATGTAGACTAATAATCTTAGCTAGTTTAATTAATCTAAAGCTATGGGGGGTTTTTATGAAAATAGTTTGATTAATTAAAAGACAACTAAGTAAACAACTAATTAACTAAAAAACAAAAGAAAACGAGTTAAACTTTATAAGAAGAAAACAGTAGTACTTATCATGGTATAACGACTCCCCAAGTGGATGATTTAAACTTTGCCTAAGGTATGGTTGTATTGCTTATTGTAGGAATTTAAGTCTGGGACACCCTAACATGCGAAGATTACGGTTGTCAACTAGGTTGGTCTTCCTAGTCCTAATACATAGACTGTTTGTCAGACAATCTAGTACCAGTCACCCAATTCTATCACTATTGCACGAAATTCTACTATCTGGCTGCTCTCGGACCGAGCTAACCACCTAACACAACTCTCCGGGTTTCCGAAGGGAAGTTCAAGAAAGGTTGATTAACCTATCTGAGTCTATCTATCTAGGTCAAACAGATACACCCAAACAACGAATTCAAATATCCATACAATACGAATCAAACCGGAACCATAAACCACATTCAACAAACCAATAACAAACCAATAATCAATTAATTAAATTATAAAAATATCATCCACAAGGTTCATCTACCACAATAAGTACCACAAAAAGAACTATTCACTAAGCATAACTAAAATAGCAAAAACCAAAATAGAGACAGACATTATACCGACCGTACAGCAACAGATGATCGAAAACCAAACTGGTAACGTATCGGCACAACTCTCTCTCTCACTAATTGACCACTGAATGAAAGATGATTGCTTCCTTAAAGATAAGATGATCTCTGGACTGAAGGAGGAGGATTGTATTTAAAAGGCAATTCGGAGTTCGTTTCGCGATCGCGAGGTGACAGTCTCGCGGCGCGAGACACTTAAACGAACCCTAATTTTCCTTTTTTGGCAAGTTCTGGAATCTTCCGTCAAGGGTCATTGCCTACTTCGCGGCGTAAGAATCTTCAGAGTCGACGTGAAGTCAGTGAAAAACATGAACATTCTAGAAATTACACACTTCGCGGCGCAGACTTAAATCTTCGCGGACGCGAAATGCTTACTAAGTTGACTTTGTCCAATTTTCATGCTTTTTCGCCTTTTTTCGTACTTTTCCGTTCCACGGCTTACAAAAGTGAGAATCAGCCCAAAATGTGAGTAATTAGATCAGAATTGGGTGAGAAACGGGATAAAATCAGACAATTAAGTACGACCAAAACATGTATAATTTTGGTGTTATCAGTAACTTTCAGATTTCATTATTCACTTTTCCAAAATTCTTCAAACTTTCCCTCTCTCGTGCTCCATAACCGCTGATCTCAACCGCACTCGTTTTTGCTCAGATTTCAAATCCGATCACTTCATTAAATTCACGGTAAGATTTCAAGCAACCCCTACGTAATCATATCGTCTAATTCTGTCATCTTTAAGGCCGAATCGAAGCCTAAAAGCTTTGCCTAAACCCGAAACCCAAACTCTTTGGAATGGGTTTTCGGGACGTTCGATCGGCCTAAAAGTGTTTTTGAACTTGTTTTTAGCTTCTATGAATCATTTACAACAAGTTTGGTGGGTCGGATCGTCATTTTTGGGCAGTTTTTGGTTGATAAACTGAACAGACTCGGTTTCCCGACTCGGGATATTAAAAAATCCCGAGTCGAGAAACTTGAATGTTCTTGGTTTCCCGACTCGGGGACGAAGACCACATTCAAGTATCCCGACTCGGGAAACATGAAAACCCGACTCGGGTTTTTGAGTTTCCCGACTCGGCTTTTTGGCAAGGAATTTTTCATCTTTCACGTTTTCCGACTCGAGAAACATGAAAACCCGACTCGAGTTTTTGAGTTTCCCGACTCGAAGTTTATGCCAAGATATTTTGAACTTTTTCTAAAAATACCAAGTGTTAAACTCTTTTCTGACTCGGGAAACCTTCTTTCCCGTCTCGGGTTTCCATGGGAAACTTATCATCTCAACTTATTGCATGTCTCCTTTCCCGACTCGGGAAACTTGAATAACCCCACTCGGGTACTCAAGTTTCTCGATGCGTGTTCGTTCAAGGGGCTTTTCAAGTGTGAATCAAGTCAACTCGGGAAACACCCTTTCCCGAATCGGGTTTTCACCTTTCCCGACTCGGGAAATGTCAAAACCCGACTCGGGATTTGATGTCTCCCAATTGAGTTTTTTTCAACACTTAGTATTTTTTTCGCGATACTAACTTCTCTACTTGTTGTGTCTGGTCAGAAATGGCTCGACAACAGAACAACCCTCCCTTGCCGATCAACAACGTTGCCGATCGTGCGCTGATTTCACAGGCTGCCCTGCGTCCCATAACTCAGAACAACGAGTATGTGGACCTGCACCACATCCAGGTGCAAGACGAAGTGATCGTCGAGATTCTAAAGGTACATCCGGTTGCATACGTTATGCAAGCCGTGGCGAACGTGCCGATGATCTATGTGCAGCAGTTCTGGGCCTCCTCCCACCTTGAAACCAGAAACGACGTCCTAACTCTGGTAGGACGCGTTGACCAAATGGAGCTTGCCGTCACTTTGGAGGACTTCCAACGTATCCTTCACTTTCCAGCCGAGACTACCAAAGCACCGTTCGACCCGATGGTCACTGGACCTGAGCTGTTTAGCTAGATGCTCGCACTAGGAGTCCAGCCGGCCGCGAACCAACGACTCAACGGGATCTCTCAAGTATCTCAGGGCATGCTGCCCCCGTTGTGGTTCACCCTGTTCAATCTGATGAACAGGTGCCTATCCTCCGAAACCCGTGCAGTGGATAAGGCGTCGACCCAACTTTAGCATGTGATCCACTCGATTGCCTACGGACGACGGATCGACATCGCGACGCAACTATGGCAAGACGTCACTCGGGACGTCGATACTGCCCGGAACCAGCACTCGTCCATCCCTTGGATGAGATTCTTCAGTTTGATGATCCGCAATCACATGGATCGCCATCCAGAGGTTCGTTGTCGATCGAGCCACCCGAAGTTCCAAAGCAAGCAGATCTCCAGGACGAACAAACGGACCCTCAAATTGGGTCAAGTGGAGATGCCAGTGCCAGAGCACGTTCTAGACATGGCGGATCAGTTGGCGGTAAGCGTAGGACTTTATAGGGTGTCCATAGGATTAGAAGTTGCATCCACGGACTCCTCAGAACCGGGGTGTAAGTGCAATAACAATGGATCAAACAAACAAATCTTCATTCCATGATGTAATCTTTACAATATGAACTTTCTCTCTCTAAATTCTCTCTCTAAAACACACACTAATGAATATTACAAATAAGCTCCTTCTCTCAAGTCTCCTAACTAACTCCTTCTAACATACTATATATACCCTTGACCTCAACACTTACTAACATTGAGTTTTCTAACTAATACTTTGACTTTACATATTAATGCTTTGACTTTGACTTTGATGCTTGACTTTCTTCTTTGACTTCCATCCTTTGACTTTGTTTGACTTGAATATTGTTTCCTCATCTTGAGATCTCAGATACAATAATATTTGCTCTAACAATCTCCCCCTTTGTATTCGAGATCGCTCTTCAAAATGAGCTCCAGCTTTAACAATCTTTTGTCTTCATGTCAAACAAACTTTTTCGGTCATAAATTTCAAACAACTAACAATCTTCCCATTTATACACGCATCATCTTCAGAACAAAGTCTTCAATCTTGAAATCAGATCATCACAATCAACCAGATAAGCTCAACACATATCAAACTCCCCTTTTTCAAATAACATCTTTGAAATAACACTCTTCAACTTGAAGCAGTCTTCATCAAATCCAGAATTCCCTCTTGAGGTCAAATCCAGAAACCCTTATTGAGGTAACCAAAGCCAATGGTCAAGGATATTTAGGTTCTAAGCTTTGACACTACGTGTACTAAGCTCTTCACCTTCTCAATATAAATCCATCATATCTTCAAACTCTTCAAACTACTTTCTCAACTTCAGCAAAAGATTTAAACCTTCATAGTTCGAACTCAATCTTTAAACCTAAAGGCTTTTCAACCTTAGATTCAAAAGATTTAAACTTTGATCTCTCTTTAGCTCCCCCTTAATACTTGCTTTCTTCCCTTTACTGTTACTTCACAAAACATTTCTTCACATAAACCCTCAAAACTTGAATGAACCAACATCATGAAATCTTCAATCGACCATACTTGTTATCTTGAACTCTTCAAATCAATGATACTTGATGTCTTGAATTCTTCAACACATATCATCCTGAACTCTTGCCCATATATCCCATATCGTCATCATGCTTTTGCAAATGTCTTTGATAGAACTTCTCCCCCTCATGATGGTTAGGAGAATCCTGAACATCATGCACAATCAAAGACATCATCATCAAAGAATGATATACATAGGAAATACTCCCCCTCAAATTTTGGTATATCATTCAAAGAACCATATGTGCCCCTCAATCAAATATCTCATCCAAATCAGAGTGCTCCCCCTCAAATCCAGCTCAAGTTGCTCCCCCTCAAATGATGGGTAATCGGCTAACATAGAAGCACATTTAGCAACTATTGACAAAACAACTCATAGAATTGTGTGGCCTATTTTCAGTGTTGGCAACAGGGTAGCACTGATAGGACTTCCAGTCATCACTGAATCAAAGTTATAAAACTAAGTTCTCAGACTGTTTCGGCAATATCACAAAGATATGCAATTGGAATCACAAAGACTCGTGCAAGTGTCAAAGAAATTATCATCATATCAATTAGGCTCAAATATTGATTCAACCTGGGACGCAGATTGAGAATCAATGACTCTTGTGCATAGAATATGAAGTTCGAAGACCGGAGAGGATGTCTTCCTTGTTTCAATACCTAAATCTTCCGAGTGAAGATTAGGTAGATGATGTGCTAATTCTCCGTGAGAATTGAAACAAATATCTTTTAAGAGATATTTTAGTAGCTTGGTGGGGTGACACGAGTTATCGACACTGGGTCCATGTCTTGTTTCAATATTCATCTCCAAAGAACGAGAATGAATAGATTATGTGGTTACCCGGATAACTGTATAGGTTTGGGAAGGATCTTCTTTTATTCTTTTTGATCCTGTCTCACACTCACCATTTTCTTTTAGCTCCCCCTACACTCAAGCTCTCGGACATTTTACCTCATTCACACCCTCACACACTAGGTCTAACCTAGGGTTGTGTTTCTTGGGTAGATCCTCCGGCTCTGGATTGATCATAGAAACTTCTATATCCTATCACACATAGTTAATATCATGAAATGATATTCTTTGAAACTTCTGAGTGTCTTCATACCAGAACGTGATATGATGGTGATTCATATGTGATAAAATATGTAGATGAGAAACAAATGGTGAACAGAAATGAGGAACATTTGTTGATGAGATCAGATGTTGAAGAAATTCATTCAAATGCTCTAACAAGTGATGATTGATCAAAGATCTTGATCGTGAATTCCAAAGAACAAAATTCAAGCGCTAAACAGATAGACTCAGTAAGCACAGTGTATTCAAGAAATGAATCAATGATTAGAAAGTTTAATTGTGAAGAACAAATCACAATTAATAATCTGAATAAGAATTGAATCATTGAAATGAAATAACGTGCATGGAAATCAAATTGGAATTCAACCGAGTGTATTTCCACCGAATAATTTCAACGAATATATGAGATGTGGAAATA
Source organism: Centaurea solstitialis (assembly GCA_030169165.1). NCBI lineage: Eukaryota > Viridiplantae > Streptophyta > Magnoliopsida > Asterales > Asteraceae > Centaurea > Centaurea solstitialis. The sequence goes on along the minus strand of CM058046.1, from coordinate 53,834,407 downwards.
ACTATGTCAAGAAAATTATAACACGTGGAAATTCGTGAAACGATGTAAAATCGGAAAGAAACTAACACAAGTAAGTTCCTTATGATGAATCCCACGGTTAACACAGTTAAGCGCAAGTTCTAAGCTAAGGGTTTAGAGAGATACTTACATTGAAGCGCATAAATGAAATACGGGTCCTAAACTGAATGTTTAGAAGCCACTAAGCATTGAAGACCGGGTCCTGAACTGAATTATTCAGGAGCCACATACCTGCAAAATCAAGACAAGAAAGATTTTGGTATCCACTTGAATGTGGATCCTCGAATGTTAGATGCATTTAATTTATAAGAAGAAATCTTGTAAATCCCAAATCTATCATCGATATAATCGTCACATACAAAATCATTTCTTGAAGAGTAAGAACCATAAGATGTGCTTTTGGAAAGACTAAGAAGTTTACTTCTAGAATAAACTAACTCAGACTTACCAAAAGATGTATCATGAAAAAATTTGTTCTTTTGAACTTTCGGTTCCGAAGCAAATGATTTTGTATGATTTACCTTTGCATTAGATCCCTTGACTTGCCAAACAAACTTACTATTTGAAAAACGATGATTATCTGAATAATCAACACGACGATCATAGAAGAGATTTGAAGTACGAATCTGACCACTTGAGTTGACATTACTCCGTGAAGCACTATCCACATAGCTTGAATCATGAGCTATGAAAGTTGTCTTCTCAAGTTCCTTCACTTTGGAAGAAAGCTTGTTCCTCTCTTCAAGAAGATCATTAAGCTTCTTCTGTTGATCAGATCGCATTCGTTGCTCATTCATGATATTAGTCGATAATTCAGATAACTTGCTTGTAAGCTTCCTTATTTCAGCCTTAAACGCTTCCTTTTGATCCTCAACATCTGCTTCCACAAGACTTGGCTTCTTAGGTTCAGCGATTATCTGTTCTAAGACACTCTTTTCATGTCGAAGAACCTTCTCTTTTTGTTTATATTGATGTCTTACATCAGATAACTGATTCCGTAAGTCAACAATCTGCTTTTGAAGCTCAATATTTTTCTTGTCATCAACTTTCCTCTCTGAATGAACAACTTGGATCTCTTCTTCAAATTCATGCATCATATTCTGATATTTCCCGGCACGAAGACTCGGTTTCTTCATAGAGTTCTTCAGCTGCCTCTCAAACTGCTTCCTCTCTAGAACAATCTTCATCTCTAACACAGATATTTTCTTTGAAAGATTAATATTTTCCAAATCAAATACCTTTCTTTCTTCTATTAAAGTATTTTGAAGGTTAGAAACAGTCTTTGTAAGCTCCTCAAATGTTGAATCACCACTTGTCTTCTCATTTTCATTGTGGTCATCTAACAAATTCTGAAGGTCAGATGTTGTCTTCTTAAGCTCAAAAATCTCCCAAATATATTCTTCTTTTTCCTTTGCAAACTTGTTTCTTTCATTAACCAGTTCATACTCACTTTCATACACAACTTGTTGCAGAGACTTGATTTGGTTGAGAAGCATCTCTCTTTCAGCATTGTGCTCAGTTTGCTCTTTGAATTTAAGAGATTCATACTCAGATTGAGTAGTCTTGAGAAGATTTTCAAGATCTACAATCTTCTCTTCTAAAACCAATGTAGGAACATACGGTTTAGCTTCAATATCTGATTCTTGAGATGAAGTAATATCAGGATACACCAGAAAATCAGAAGAATTAGACAAGTCTTTTGATTTGATTCTCAGAGTGTCTGAATTATATACAAACTTGACCCTATGATATTTAGGTTCATAATATACAGGATCACGTTGTTCAATCTCTTGCATATCTGAGAAATCTTCCTTCATTTCAAAACCTTTTAAAGAAGGAAATCTGGTGCTCATTAACATGCTTGAAAAATCATAGAAAGCAGATTTCTCCTTAAGAGCTTTTTTCAGCACATTTGGATTCTCATATCCTAAACCCCATTTAACATCAAGAAAATCTCTGAGAGCATCGGGTTTGTTTAGAAAAATTGTCCGTTCAGATACACCAATTTTGTGAAGCTTCTCATCTAAAAATTGGATTATCTTTCTTGATTCCTTAATCTGCTTTTTACATTGAAGCTTTGTCTCAGCAATTTGTTTTTCAAAATCAAGCTCTTTTTCTTTGATCTGATTTTTCATTTGAAGCTCTTTCTCTTTAATCTGATTTTTCATTTGAAGCTCTTGTTCTTTGATATGATTTTTAAAATGAAGCTCTTTTTCTTTAAACTGAGCAACTGCTTTAGCAAGCTGTGTTGTAAGACTAGCCTTCTCACGTTCAAGTCTCTTTATTGTATCCCAATCTCTTTCGTACTGTATTTCATCATCAGAATCCATTGTTATCTGCACAGAGAATAATAAGGATCGTCAACAGAAACTTCGATTAGAAGTATGAGTAGTGCACAAATGATTTATTTCAAACAAATCAAAAATTTCGAAGAAAATGGGTAAAAATAAACTTGACGTACTAAAAATGACACCGCATGAAATTTAACCGACTCAACAATTTTAAAAATCACAAGTACAAGGACTAAAAGAATAACAGACAAGAAAAACACAAGACAACTATATAATAAAAGAAAAAGAAATAAAGAAAAGAAAAACAATAAATCTTGCAATCACACAAGCTCAAAAGTAGCTCAAACACATTTAAAAACACTAAAAATAAGCTCAAGACTCGAGTTACATCCCTTGGCTCGAGTTAGGGAAGAAAATGGCTCGAAATACGGGAAAATTGGCTCGAAATACACCCTACACGCAATCACACGCGCTTGACACGCGCTACCATATGCACTCACGCGCTGCCACGCGCCAGCTGTGGACTTCACACGCCTGCACGCGCGAGACACGTGTCTGCACGCGCCACCTAACTCGAGCGGGTGATGTCAGCAAGACGTCACAATGACGTCAGCAAGCGGTCAGATGCGCTGACCGATGCACTGACCGAATGCTGACTGGCTGCTGACTGCTGACTGAGATCTCTGACCGAGCAAAATGGATCTGACCGAGAGTCTGTTTGCTGACTCGAGCTCTGACTCGAGCTGTGACCTCTGACTCGAGCTGAATTCTTGAATTTGGCTTGAGACTTGGCTTTTATGGCTCGAAATATGGCTCGAATTATTAATAAAATGGCTCGAAATATCAATATCTGAACCTACAAACAACTTTTTTCAAAGAAATCTAACCCAAAATGGATCAAAAACTCAAAATTTCATCTTTTTTCTCAAGAAAACCTCAAGAACACCAAGAACATCTTCAACCCAAAAATTTCAAAATCACAGATTTAACCTCTAAAACCAAAAACAAAAGGTAGATTTATGTCCAAAAACACTTTTTAGAAACAAATTCACTCAAAAATGAATAAAAAACACACTAAATCTCACAATCACTCATGACCTCCATTGATGAACTTTGAAGATCTTCAAAAATCAAAACTCAAATTTTGAAGCAAAATTGATTTAGAAATATTAGAGATGATTAAAAAACACACTAGAAACACAAAAACACACACAAATCTACAAGATCTACAATAAAATCTACAAATCTACACAAAAAAATCTATAAAACCCATTTCTTCAAAATTTCTTCAATTTTCTTCAAATTTCTTCAAATCTTCAATCCAATTGTGCACCAATCTTCTGCCATAGCTCTGATAGCACTTGTAAGTGCAATAACAATGGATCAAACAAACAAATCTTCATTCCATGATGTAATCTTTACAATATGAACTTTCTCTCTCTAAATTCTCTCTCTAAAACACACACTAATGAATATTACAAATAAGCTCCTTCTCTCAAGTCTCCTAACTAACTCCTTCTAACATACTATATATACCCTTGACCTCAACACTTACTAACATTGACTTTTCTAACTAATACTTTGACTTTACATATTAATGCTTTGACTTTGACTTTGATGCTTGACTTTCTTCTTTGACTTCCATCCTTTGACTTTGTTTGACTTGAATATTGTTTCCTCATCTTGAGATCTCGGATACAATAATATTTGCTCTAACAATTATTGTTAGTGTTAGATTTATAATAGAAGTTGAGGGACCATTTGTGAACATTTTCTATTTTCTAGGAATGAGGTATAAATACCTCATTGCCTTGTATTGTACATTAAGTCTTTTTCACTATCAATGACATATGAGTTCCACATTTTCTCTCTCTACTTTCTCTCTCTACAAGATCTATCATTTCTCATGCTAGATTGATTCATCTTACACTTACAAGTGGTATCAGAGCTGGATTTGCTGATTGTATGAAGATTTATCATGAAGATTGATTGAAGATTTGAAGAAAAATGAAGAAAACTTGAAGAACTCCATTTTTGGTGCAAATTTGAAGATATTTGAAGATATATTACTTGATTGATCATGAAATTGTGTGTAATTTCATGATTCTATCAAGTTTTATGCATTAGAAGTGATTTAGAATCATTTAGAAGTATTCAGATTTGAATTTTGAGTTGGAAAAAGCTGAAAATCGAGTTTTGTTCGTTAATCTTCATATGTCTCGAGTCAATCTTCATATGTCTCGAGTGGTAGTTGGGTGGTAGTTAGAATTCGAGCAAGATTAAAGTAGGCTCGAGTTGAATATCTCGAGTCAAGGGATATTTGGCTCGAATTAAGTAACTCGAGTGGTATATAAGTGTAACTCGAGCAGACAGAAGTTATTTTTTGGCTCGAGCTGAGTAACTCGAGTCAAAAAGTTGAAGGATAACTCGAGCAGTGTATTGGTGTAACTCGAGCCGTATCTCGAGTCAGTATCTCGAGTCGTATCTAGAACCATTATCTCGAGCCATATTTTGAGTATAATCTTGTTTGTGACTCGAGCCAAGACCAAGCCAACTGTCTCGAGCCAAGACTGTATCTCGAGCCATCTCGAGCAGAGTATCTCGAGCCGTATCTCGAGCATAGTTGAGTTTGTACCTCGAGTCAAGACTAATTTGTGTCTCGAGTCCCATATAGTAACAAGTGACTCGAGATAGTTTGTTGTATAACTCGAGCCAAGTCATTTTGTGCATCTCGAGTGGAGTTATAAAGTTGAAATTCTTCAAACATTCTCAAAACTGATATTTCTCATAAAATCAGTAACAAAGATCCGTTTTAAAGATGAGTCTTGCAAATCGGAGAGATGATATGTCAATGGGATCAGAGACCAAAGCACCGGTGCTATTCAAAGATGAGTATGAATTGTGGGTCTCGCGATTCAAGCTATACATAAGGAGAAAGAAAGATGGAGATAAAATTCTTCATTCGATTTTACATGGACCTCATCCTATCCCAGTTACCACACTTGATGGAAGACAAGTGCCAAAAGAATATTCAGAGATGGATGTGGCTGAAAGAGAAAGGTTTATGATTGATGTTGAAGCTCAAAACTGTCTAATTCAAGCAATTCCGAATGAAATCTTTCGCAAGTTAGATAGTTATGATGAGTCAGCAAAATCTATTTGGGATCAGCTACAAAAGATAATGATGGGTTCTAAGGTCGGAAATCAAATGAGAGTAACTAATTTGATGGATAGGTATGAAAATTTCAGAATGAAGGAGGATGAAACACTAGAAGAGACTTATGACAGGTTTGTAGAACTGATGAATGATATGAAGAAAAATAATATCATTCGATCAGAAATGGATTACATTGTGAAGTTCATCAACAACTTGTCTTCAGACTGGAAGCATTTTTCAAGATTCGTGAAGCAACACAAAGTTTTAAATGAGTTGAAAGTTTATGAGGTGTATGAGAATCTGTTATTGTTCGAGGAAGAGGTGAACGAAATTGCTGCTGAACGAAAGAAGAAAGAAAAGTCTGAAGCTGATTCTATGGCGTTGCTTGCTGAAAAGGAGAAAGCAAAGAAGAAAGTAAAGAAAGGGAAAGCTAAAGTGTTGGAAGTATTTGAAGATGAGGAAGAAGAGGATGAGGATGAATATGATGAAGATGAAAGAGATCAAATGCTGCAAAGCTTATTGAGTCTAACTGAAGCTTATAAGAAGAAGTATTATAATAGGTCTGGGTCAAAGAACAGAAGATTTTCTACAAGAGGTGGACGAGGCTATAACAGAAACTACATGCAAAGTTCACAAGGATATCCTCCTCGAGTTGAAAATCAGTATGTTGACAGATATGCTACAAAGAAAGAGGAGGTTGTCAAAGATACTCCAGAGAAAACAGAGGAAAGGAAAGGCCAAGCTGGTATTACATGCTATAAGTGTGGAAAGACAGGTCATATCGCTAAAGGGTGTACTACTAAGATGTCAAAAGTGGAACTACTGAGGAAGATGTTGGAACTAGCAGAGAAGCAAGAACAAAGATTAGTGTTGATGGCTGATGATGAAGAATGGCTGGATTATTCTGACAATGATGATCAAGCGCAGATGTGCTTTATGGGCTTAATGGAGGAAGAATCAGAATCTGATGAAGAAATAGAGAGTGAAGGAGAAACTTCAACGGTACGTTCTGTCTCTCTTGATGATCATAATAGAAAAATGCTTGAAGTGACAACATTAATTCATAACAAAAATAAAGAACTCGAACTTGTCATTTTAAAACAAACTAACGAAATTACTGATTTGTTGCAACAAAAAGAACAATTAAGTTCTCAATGTGCACAATTGCAAAAATCAGTGAATGAGTTTGAGACAATTCGAGCTGAACATAAGTCACAAAAGCTGGAAATTGATTTTTTAACCATCAGCTTGAGTGTGGAAAAAGAAAATGTTTCTAAGCTAAATAAGATGATTTCAGATCTTGATTTTAAACTTCATAAGATAGGTCAAACTGAGCATACAATTTTCTTGAATAAACAAGTTGAGTTTAGAGATTATTACTCCAAAGAAGGTCTTGGGTACACAAATCCAAATTATTTGAAAAAGACCCTTGGAGTTAAAAATCCAAACCATTTGCAAAAGGCTCTTAAAGAAAATGCAGCATTCTATGATCTTACGAGCATGTTAATGAGTAAGAGGTTTCCTTCGTTAAAAGGTTTTCAAATGAAGGAAGAATTTTCAGAGATGCAACATATGAAACTACATGATCCTCTGTACCATGATTCTAAATATCATAGGGTCAAGTTTGTGTATAATGATGATACTCTGAAGATTAAATCCAATTCAATTAAGGATGATCCAGTATATTTTGTATACCCAGAATCATCAAACAGTATTGTGAAACCATACATATCAACCAAGGAGTTGGAATGTAAAGTTTCAGAGCCTGAGAAACAAATTGAAGATTTGAAAATTCAGAACTCAAATCTTTTAACTAAGTCAAAGAATTTTCTTCATTGGAATACTACTGATGTTGATTCTGAACCAATTTCACTGGTGTCAGAAATTCTAAATGATTTAATTTGTAATGTGTCAACATCAGTAGAAACCAGAAACTCTTCTCAAGATAATTCTGGGTCAAACCAAAATCTGAAAGAGGGTGTTGATGATGAGCAGGAAAAAGTTGTTCGTGTTGTTAATAATAAAGGTTATTTTGAATACAAAGAACCCTCAGCAATGTCAACTGATGATGTTGAGGTTCCTTATGATTTCAACTCTGTTAATTCAAAACAACCCATAATTGATGAAATATCTACTGCTCAGTCATCTTCAACAACACCGACTAATGGATTATCTTCCACTGATTTGTCAAAAAGTGATAGTGAATTGAGTGAATCTTCAAAGGAATCAAAGAAGCAATCTCTTGGAAATTCTGAACCTGTGTACTCAGCAACAAGATCAAAAGTTTGTCATTTTCATGATGAAATCTCTTATTTAGAAAAGAAACATGACAAGGAAAAGCACAGTTTTCAAAACACAATTAAAAGTTAAAGACAGAACTTTCTCGTCAAAAGTGTGATACAATATTTTGGAACAGCAAATGTGTAACCTTAACCAAAAACTATGATAGACTAGTTGAAAGACTGTCTATATATGAAGAAGGTCATCACTATGCTGGGAAAAACCAAAAGATTGTTCATACTCCAGTCACTCATGCATACATCAACAATGTTCAGTTCTCTCAGGGAGTAAAATCTATGTTACGGAAATTCCAGCATCACATTGATTTGAAAAAGCAAAATCCGAACATGGTGATTCCTGAGGAAACTGAACAAGTCATTCCAACTGTTCAACCTAAGTTGAAACCTTTTGATATCTGTACTAATCCTTCTACAGGAAGTTCCAACAGTGTGAGCCTTGAGAAGTCAAGAAAGAAGAGGTCAACGAAGAGGAATGTTAAGAAATTAGATTTTAGTATGAAATATGCAAATAGCAAGTTTAGTGTGGGAAACAAACTGAATTCTAAAAATAATGTACCTTCCAAATTCAATTCTATGAATAAAAGGTCTACATCTGTTTCTTCAGTTTCTCATGCTTCACGTTCTTCACAGAATATACATCATACTAAATCTAATTTCTCTACGACTCTTCGTTCTTCTGTTCCTACATATGTTCCATTTCATGTTTTTAATATGCTTAGAGGAACAAAGTATTACTGGGATTCAATTGCCTGTACTTTTAAGAGTAATGCACGGAGTGGACCCATTTTAAAATGGGTTCCTAAATCCAACTGATTTCCTCATTGCAGGCCAGTCATAAATGGTACCTCGATTCTGGGTGTTCCAAACATATGACTCGGAGGAAAGAGCTTCTGTCTAATTACAGAGAAGAATATGGAGGCTCAGTCAAATTTGGTAATAATGAACTGTCACCAGTTGTGGGTCATGGAGATATTGTGTGTAAGGATATTACAATAAATAATGTAGCACATGTCGAAGGTTTGAATCATAACCTGTTCAGTATTGGCAAATTTTGTGATAAAGATTTAGAGGTAAATTTTAATAAACGTCGATGTGCTGTCAGAACTGAATGGGGTAGAGAATTATTAGTTGGCACTCGGAAAACTAATCTCTATACGATTAAACTTCGACATATGCTTGCAAAGAAATCTCAGTGTCTCATCACTCAGAAGTCATCTCATCAATCTTTACTTTGGCATCGTCGATTGTCTCATTTGAATTACAGATATCTTGACAGACTGGTCAAAGAAAGGTTAGTATCTGGCATTCCAATGATCAAGTTTGAACCCGATCAACTGTGCTCAGGTTGTGCTCAAGGAAAAATGAAAAGAGCATCTCATCCCCCAAAACCTGAACAAGGGTCCAAATCTCCGTTGAGTTTAATCCATATGGATCTGTGTGGCCTGATGAAAACTGTCAGTCTAGCGGGTAGAAAATATGTTTTAGTCATCGTTGATGATTATTCACGATATACTTGGACACGGTTTTTGAAAACAAAAGATGAAACTTCGAATTTAATAATAAATTTCATCAAAGCTGTTCAAGTACAACTTAAACTACCTGTTCAGACTGTCAGATCAGATAATGGGACGGAGTTCAAAAATCAAGTATTAAAAGGTTTTTATAATTCATTAGGCATTACTCAAACTTTTTCTGCCGCACGAACTCCTGAACAAAATGGTGTAGTTGAGCGTCGTAATCGTACGTTAGTTGAAGCAGCTCGGTCTATGTTGGCTCAAAGTCAATTACCTCAGTACCTATGGGCTGAAGCTGTGAATACTGCGTGCTACACACAAAATCGATCTATTATTCATCGGAGATTTGGAAAAACACCCTATCATGTTTTGTTTGGAAGAATTCCAAATATTGATTATTTCAAAGTGTTTGGGTGTCCTTGTTTTGTTCTTAATGAAACTGAGAATCGGGGAAAGTTTGGCCCTAAGTCTGATGAGATGATTTTTGTGGGATATTCAGATTGTTCAATTGCTTATCGAGTTTTTAACAAAAAGTCGAGAGTTGTGTATGAAAGTGTAAATGTTAAATTTGACCCGTTTGTTGAGTTGTCTTCTATTGCAGATGCATCTACATCCACATCTAGCTCCAGTGATCCTCCAGCTACATCACCTGAGTTGGACAGTTTGTTTGAATACTTTTATGATGACTTGTATGGCTCTAATCAAACATCTTTGTCTAATGCAGATATCTTATCTACTCCTTCGAGTTCGACTACTCCCTCATCTGAAGTTTCTCCCACATCATCTACACAATGTTCAGATCTTCCTAGTATTGTCTCCTCACCTTCATCATCTCCCATAGTTATGGATACTCTTCATCCAGATATTATCATAGATTCTCATGATCAGTCGTCTCCTCATGAAGTTGTTCATAATGATTCTATTCCTGAAGGGCATGAACCACTTACTATGCATCCTACATCAACTGACAATATTTTGGAACCATCTTCCGTAAATAATCAAACACCTTTACCACATACTGTCAAATGGACAAAGGATCATCCTATTGATCTCATCATTGGTGATCCTACTTCTGGTGTTCAAACACGAGCTGCTTCTGCAAATGAGTGCAACTTTTCTGTATTTTTGAGTAACATTGAACCAACACGTGTATCTGATGCTTTACAAGATTCTGATTGGGTTACTGCTATGCAAGAGGAACTCAATCAGTTTGAGGCTTTAAAAGTATGGCGGTTGGTCAAGTTACCTGAGTCTAAATCAGTTATTGATACGAAGTGGATATTCAAAAATAAGAAAGATGCGAATAACATAATTGTTCGTAACAAAGCTCGACTTGTGGCCAAAGGTTATCGTCAACAAGAGGGCATTGATTACGATGAAACTTTTGCACCTGTTGCTCGACTTGAAGCTATACGTATGTTTCTGGCATATGCTGCTTACAAAGATTTCACTGTTTTTCAAATGGATGTCAAAACAGCATTTCTATATGGTCATTTGAAAGAAGAAGTCTATGTCGCTCAACCAGAAGGATTTGTACATAAAGAACATCCAGATTATGTCTATGTTCTAGACAAGGCTTTATATGGCTTAAAGCAGGCACCACGTGCTTGGTATGAGGAGTTGTCTAAACATCTACTTTCCAAGGGTTTCAAGAAAGGTTCGGTGGATTCAACATTGTTCTTGATGAAGGAAGGCAAACATATTGTGGTCATTCAGATCTATGTTGATGACATTATTTTTGGATCAACTAGTCGGGAGTTGTGTAAAAAGTTTGAGAATGTCATGACTGAAGAATTTAAAATGAGTATGATGGGAGAGATTAATTTCTTTCTTGGTCTTCAAGTTCGACAGTTTTCAGATAGCATCTTCATAAATCAATCCAAGTATATCTTTGATTTACTGAAGAAGTATGATATGTCTGGATGTCATTCGATAGGAACTCCAATGGCTACGGGTAATTCCATTGGCCCAGATCATGAAGGAAAGGATGTAGATTTGAGGAATTATCGAAGTATGGTTGGTTCTTTAATGTATCTTACTGCCAGCAGACCTGATATCATGTTTGCAACATGTGTGTGTGCTAGATATCAAGCCAAACCAAAGGAGTCTCACTTAGCTGCAGTTAAGCGTATTTTTCGATACTTAAAAGGGACTCCCTACTATGGCATTTGGTATCCAAAAGGTCTTGGATTTGAGCTACAAGCGTATACTGATGCTGATTATGGAGGCTGCAATATGGACCGGAAGAGTACATCAGGCCATTTGCAATTTCTGGGAAATAAGTTGGTTTCATGGGCTTCTAAAAAGCAACAGTGTGTCTCTACCTCTACTGCGGAATCTGAATATGTTGCTGCAGTGAGTTGCTGTTCGCAAGTACTTTGGATGCAGTCGCAACTTCGTGATTATGGTCTTGAATACAAAAAGATTCCCATCTATTGTGTTTCTAAAAGTGCAATTGCCATCTCTGCTAATCCGGTTCAACACTCGAAAACCAAACACATTGATATCAGGTATCATTTCTTAAAGGACAACGTGGAAAAAGAAAATATAGAGCTGTATTTTGTCAATACTGAATATCAACTTGCTGATCTGTTTACTAAGGCTCTAGATGAGAAAGGTTTTAAATTTCTCATCTCTAGACTTGGTATGATTGACAAAAAGATCGTATAATCTGTATTTCTTCTTATACATAGCAGTATAATGGAATACTGAATTCAGTATGGTCATTGAACTTCTATGTATATTTTGAAATATAGTTTATTTGTTTCTTTTGTTGTTTTTGTTTCAAGTTGATTGTTTTTGGGTATTTTTCTCATTCTTTTTCCTTATGATTCCTAATGTGTTTGTTTCTTCTGAGTATATGGTTTTGTCAAGGGGGAGCTTATCTGATACAGGTGAGTACAGTTGCTGTGGTTTTTTTTTTTTTTTTTTTTTTTTTTGCTTCGAACAGGTAAATTCAGGTATACACAGTTTTAGGGGGAGTATTATGGATGCATTATGGTAGGGGGAGTAATTGACTCGAGCTGTGCACAATGGATTCATCTAACTCGAGTTGGACATCTCGAAGTGTTCAACTCGAGTCTAACAACTCGAACCATTCAGCTCGAGACATTAACTCGAGCCACACCATCAAACTCGAGTCACACAACTCGAGTCATATAACTCGAGCACACACAACTAGCATCATACAACTCGAGCACACAACTCGAGTCATGTAACTCGAGTCACACAACTCGAGCACATTCATCTCGAGCCATGCATCTCGAGTCACACTACTCGAGCCAGCAATCTCGACTCCCGCCACTCGAATAAACCAATTCGAGCCATTTCAGTTGAGCCACACATATCGTGCACATTTAATTCGAGTCATGCTACTCGAGTCCTTTGACTCGAGTCAATCACGAGCACATTCAACTCGAGTCAAGTACTTATATCTCGAGTCATTCCTCATGAGCACATAAAACTCGAGTCTTACTACTCGAGTCATGTAATTCGAGTACACCAACTTGAGCCCACACAACTCGACTCATGTAACTCGAGCCATTTGTCTCGAGCCATCTAACTCGAGTCACACTACTCGAGTCATTCTTATTGTCCATCTCGAGTCACACATCTCGAGCCATGTATCTCGAGTCTAACCATTTGAGTAGTGCAACTCGAGTTGAGTGGGAGTTAGCTTTATCAGATTGTATCTCGAGTCATCTAACTCGAGACACATATCTCGAGTCATCTAACTCGAGACACATATCTCGAGTCAAACATCTCGAGTCTTTGGTTTCTTTTGACTCATATCTTGTTACAAGTATTTCGAGTGATGACTCGAGACATCCACTCGAGATGTATCTCGAGTCGGTTCAGATATATTTCGAGCCTTTCTTATATGTTGGTTTACACTAGTTGAAGGTATCTCGAGTGGGACTCGAGACATACACTCGAGACATGTATCTCGAGCCGTTTCACATGTCTCGAGCGGGTTATTTGAAAACATTCTTTATCGCTCGAGATATGGGAGGTTCAATCCTTGACTGCCACGTGTCCTTGTCATCATGACTAAGATATCAGTTTTAAATCCTTCCTATAAATACATTGTTTCGATTCAAAATTCCAATCTTTCTGGAATTTCAAACTCGTGCGGATCTGTTCAAGTTGCTGCTGTCAAGTTCAAGAATCTGTATTGTACTTTGTGTTGTGTGAGTTTTGTATACGTATCCCGGGTTCTACGAAGCCTATAGGTATTCACTCGATCATATACCGATTAGGCTAGTAGGTTATAAATGTTTGTAACAACTTATCTTAAAACACGGGTTAACAACTTGGGACTGTATTCTTGATATTTTAAACCTAAATGTGTGAATGACCCGTTGTTCCGGATCATAAGGACTTGAGACATTGCACTTCTTATCTTTGACCTTAAGATTGACCTTCAACTCTACAATGTATTGAACTTCTTACACAGAATATGTATAAGTCTTTCGTTATTCAGAACATGGAACATATTGTTTAAAAACATGTTTAATTGAAGTTTTATGGTTTACACAACTGGAAGACTTATATATATTTAAATCATAAAGAGTTCAGTATTTTGATCAAATGGTCTTTCGTTTGGGTATCTGTTTCTCAAGTCCCACACTGTGTGAATTTTTTCTTCACACTTGTTTTTTCATACAAATCTACACGTAATAGATAAATCTAATGATTTTTATGAATTACAGCAATGGAGGATTACAATTTCCCAGACTCAGATGATATGGCGATTTCAGACATTATTTCGGTGCAATCATCTCCACGAAATCTGAATGCCGATCCGGATAGACAACTGCTTCGTCCGTCGCTATATCAACCATCGATATCGAACAATGTTCCTTTCAACCCAAATGCATCTCTGAAGGCTCCGGTGATTACTGCCATTTTACGAAATCATCCACTGTACACTGTACTTACACGGACAGTTGAAGTTCCGTTGATATATGTGCAACAAGTATGGCACACGCTGCAGTTTCGTGCTGATCCGGGGAATCATCATTTTACGGCTAAGCTAGATCACTACAACATCAGTTTTGGAGTCAACAAATTTCGCTGGGTACTAGGCTTTCCGGAAGCAAATAGTCGTCCCAATGCAAATCAGTTTGAACCATTTGCATCATTGGAAATTGCAATGGCCGGTGTTGAATCCGTTGGTCACCTGCAGGCGATCAATGCACCATCTCAGTTCAACAAATCCCACTTACCTCCGACATACAACACGTTGTTCACAATCCTAAGTAGATGTTTGACTGGCAAGCGGACGGCTCAAGACACGGCGACGCAATCCTTTTTGGTTCTATTTTATGGAGTCTTATTCAACAAGCATTACGATTATGCTTCGTTGATTTTTTACGATATAAAGGAGTTGTTAGCGAAAAAGCAAAAGCACCTGCCATACCCGAGGTTTCTCAGCACTATTATTGCAAGTGCAATGCGTCAGAATCAAGATATTCCGCGCCGGTCAGATGTGGAAAAGGTCAAGATCCATGACATGCAGTCTATTCGATATCCGAAGAAGACTTTTCCTCCGGAGGTTCCGTTATTTTCTGAACTTTTAGATTATGCTGATCAGAATGTGGCGTGTGTGAGAGCGTATAGGGCTAGGTTTCCACCTATGGTCCAACCAGAGCCGGAGGGACCTACCCAAGGTGTCATAGTTCCTAGAAGTGAGGGTATAGTTCCTAGGGACCAACGATCACGGGATCTTGGTCAGGGTGTGTTGAGGGAAAATACCGAGAGGGGTGCCGGTGGGGTCCATTCTGATCAGTTAGCTCACTCATCCACTCTCAATGTAGCCGTTCAACTTGGACAAATCAGTTCAGCGGTTCAGATGGATGATGTGTTTGCTACTCTTGAAGATGAGCACGGAGCTACGTCTCCGATTTTACACACGAATGTGGAGGCTGATATGGATGATTTTGCTCTATCTCCGGTCAATGAGCAATTTGTGGGTGAATTTCCTGACATAGAGGAGGTTGCTGAGTCGTTACTTGAGTTGTCTCAACCGTTGGTGGATATCTCAGATGCACAGTGCTACTCTCCGAATGAGTTGGCACAACGTCTTCAACGACTTATGGGATATGACTCCTCTTCTGAAGATAGTATTGAAGCAATTGCTGATGCTGACCATGATGATGATGATGATGATAATGATGACTATGATGATGATATGCCTGATAGAGGCTCGAGTCCTTTGTTGACTCAGGGTGACATAAGGATGGCTGAGGGAGATTTAGTTGAAAAATCGGATGTGAGGTTGAGTGTTGGGGGAGATAAAAGAATTGATGAGAGTGAGATAGGGGCTAGAAAAGAAGTACAAACCCCTTTCCAAGCCGAGTCTAGCTGGGTAGCCACATCATCTAGGGGTGAGCATATGTTGCCACCGCCTATTGAAAAAGACATGAGATCCCCACTCATGCAATGCACAACCCAACTCACCCACTCTACCGTTTCTCAACAAACGGTAGTTTCAACTTCTCACGGGGTTTTACCACATCTTGTACCCATTCCTCACTTGGAGGTTGGTGGTACCGACACAGTGAGGCAGCTGCCCCCGCCCACGACTTCACTTGTTCACTCATCGAGTCTAGAACCACTTGCTTCAAATGTAAATCTTTCTTTGGCTAGGACACAGGTGCAAACCACCTTTGCAGGAGGCTTTAGTTGCCCTGCCGGAACCACCGTAGTGAGTTCTGCATTTGTTGCGGGCTTGCCAGGATCGGAGGGAAATCCCATCAGCGCTAACATCATGCCAACACTAAACATGGGTTCCTTGAGTTCTACTCTTGGATCAACGAGAAGTCTGAGTGACCTCGGAGTTAGTTTACCCACATCCTCGATTATCACGGAGTTAAGGCAACAATCTACTATCTTGGGTTCTTCCTCAACACCCATTGGTAGTATATCGTCAGATTCAGTCTCAGTTCCCACACCTTCCACAATTTTGGCTTCTTCTGCATCGTCTGCACCATCTATCTCAGTACCTCCTCCGACGGGCATGGCATCCTCACCGGATGTTGATCTCTCGCGTCTTCCGGTTGTTGTTACAGCTAATCAACTTATTACCCGTTCTTTATTTCGAGCTAACAACGAACAGATGGCAACGGTTATTCAGCAGCAGACTGCTCGAATTTCTGCTTTGGAGAAGCAAGTAGCCCTGTTAGCAAAGGGTAAAGCTCCAATGTCTGATCCGCCTTCACAGTCTTCTCAGTCAGCGGCTGATTCACTTACTATTCCAGAGTTGAAGGGGTTGCTGTTCTCTAAACTCTTGGAGTCGGGTTCAGCTGAAGATAGTGACCTTGTGGGCATTCTACAACAACAGACTGCTTTACAACAACGGGCTATTCAAGAACAACGGTCTCAGGCTCACTTGGTTACTCATACGGAATTTCAGCAGTTTCAGGCCACTCTTGATGCATCTCTCACCAAGACATTCACCGAGATCAACCAGATGTTCACTGATGGCTTATCACAACTATCTGATCGGATTCGGGGGATTGAGGAAACTTGTCAAGTCGCTGCTAGACGGCCCACTAGACGTCATGATGATCATGATGATCATGATCGTCATGAGGGGGAGAGGAAACGAAGGAGATTAGAAAGTGAGCCGTCTAGGGTACCAACCACGTCGAATGTACGGATTGTTGACAGGTTTGAGGAAAGGCCTCCGAGAGAGAAACAACATACAAGACACAGAGATGCGATTGTTCTAACGGGAGGTGAAGAGATGGAATCAGAACCAGTTTTACAGTCTACTCTAGACTTTTTGGGGTCAGTGCAAGAAGATATGCCAGAAGAAAGAGCTGAAGAAAGAGGAGTGAGGTTTTCAGGGGCGTCTAGTTCTACATCTGAAATAGATAGAGTTCTAGCGCTACTTGAGAATGTAGCTTCTGAAATTAGAGATTATCAAGTGCCGAATGAGGAGGTTCAAGAGGCAAGGTGTGTAGAAGACATTAGATTGAAAGATATGTTTGATGATGTAGAATTTGACTTTGAGAAAGAAAAGACTGTGGATGATGTGGAAGGTCCGTTATTAGAAGAAGTGTTGCCTCAAGATGATTTGATGCCAGTTGATCCGAAGAAGGTGGAGTTATGGGAAAGAATGAAGGCTAGCTTAGGGAAATTCTTAAAGAGAACTGAATGGAACCGATTTACTAGAGCTATAGGGAAGTACTTGGAGGAAAGGTACAAAAGCCGGTTTTGTTATCATGAGCGGAAGCTGAGTTATGTGAGGTTGTATGGTATAGAGAATCTGAGAAAAGAGTTGATAACAGAGTATGTGCACATGAGAAAGGTGAAAAAGCAAAGAAGAGAAGCTTTGGTGTCAGACTACAAATTTGTTGCAGTAAAGAGTTACAAGACCAACAGATTGAGTGCATATTGGTACCCAGTAATTACGTTCACCAGAGATGATGGGAAGGAATATGTGATTACAGAAGCTGATTTTCAAGATGTGAGCTTTGATGTGATCTTTGGGATTTTATATGATCTCAAAGGTAAAGCATTTAGAACAGAGGAGGAGGTAATTGCTCTAACGGCTATTGTTAGACATGTCAAGGCTTCAATATCATTGGCTCATCTGTATGACTTTCAACTGGGACTGGAGAATTGATCATCAAAGTTATTCTGTCACAAACCACAAAGGAGTCTGGTTGGTGAAGAAAAGGACTTTGTCTTGTACACAGTGTTCTATGATACAGATGAAACCAAGATCTCGTGTGTATATCCAGATTCTCTAGGCAACAAGAAGAGGATGTACGCTCATGAAGTGATGTTATTTTGTGACGACACTTTAAAGATGGTGATGGATGGGTTGAATACAAGATTGCAAATGGATAGGCATAAAGTACATGATATCTCAGCTGCAAACAAGGTGTTGATCAAACATTTTGTAAAGGAGATAGAGAGAAGATTTTCTATTTTCTGAGAAATGATATTAGATTTGCAGAAGTCAAGTTCAAGTTGAGAAAGCCTTCCGTGAAGCAATCTTAGTCAAGTAGTTGTTTGTTTCTTTTGTATGTCCCTCCTTCTTTTATAAAAGGGGGAGATTGTTAGTGTTAGATTTATAATAGAAGTTGAGGGACCATTTGTGAACATTTTCTATTTTCTAGGAATGAGGTATAAATACCTCATTGCCTTGTATTGTACATTAAGTCTTTTTCACTATCAATGACATATGAGTTCCACATTTTCTCTCTCTACTTTCTCTCTCTACTAGATCTATCATTTCTCATGCTAGATTGATTCATCTTACACTTACACGGGGAGCCCTACCCAGGTTGCGCAACCCGTCCCAACTGAGCACCGTGCCCTAGGCACGGAGCGCCGGAGCTCCACACTGGTCTAGGAACGATGCTGAGACGGCCGACCAGTAAACGGTCGAAGCGAGAGCTCATCAGGCACGAACCCAAACCTATTCTGACGAGCAAGCTGCTATCTTATCTGATCCTGAGCGCATGATCGGTGCCAGGATCAAGCAGTACACTGGGATCCACCAACCATCTCCATCATCACCCATCTCAGAGGAAGCTTAGGTGTCGTCGCCGCCGCAACAACCAGAGCCCACCGGTGAGGATGTGGAAGCTTCCCCACAAGAACAAGCACACATTCCCTCACCACCTCACGCAGCCACGACACCTCGCCAACCTGGCGATCCATCAGGCGAACCATCCGGTGATGACTCCGACGGTGGCCAGTCTTCCGAGCATACTTCATCTGACAGTCGTGACGCCGACGACGAGGCCACCGAGTCCGAGCAAGTGGACTACGGCTCCGATAAGGATTTCACGGAGTCTGTACCGGTCAAAGGCGGCAAAGCCCAACCGGAAGACGATGATGAGGCGACGTGATCCTTTAATGACGATTTTTTTGATGACCTCAACCTTGGAGGTGATATGGCGTCTGATGACTGAACCATCGAGCGCGAGGAAGAAGGAGAGAAAGTTGAGACCTGCTTGGAGAGACAAGGCGGTGAAGACCGGGAGGGAGAAGGTTAGGGTCTAGAGAAAGAGACCGAAGATGAAGAGGTCCAACTAGATGAAGAATGGTTACAGATCCGAGAACAGGTCGGAGATGAAGAGACCACTAGGAGTCTAGAACCGATCGATCTCCCTAACCCGAGTCAAACCCCCACAGAGGCAACCCTCATATCGACCAGTCAGCCTATGCTGTCGGGTCAAGTCGCTGGCAGTCGACCAGCGCATTTGCACGCCCAATCCAGCCACTCCACTGTCTCTCAATAGGCAGTGGTTTCACATTCTCACGGGAATTTAGCACAACTTCCATTGACCACTCACTCGAAGTCAGTCATTGTTGAGATAAGAGAGGAACTGCCCCACCTCTCTCCTTCTTTCATAGCACCTCGAGTCTTAGAGCCTATTTGGCGGGATCTTCGATATCCCTTCGTTTCCTAGGACACTTTTGGGGGAATCACAAGCTGTGATCCTACGGGACTCGGCCGGAACGGACGTAGTCGGTGTGTCTACAGACGCCCTTCGAGGATCGTCCGGAAGCCCTGCCGTGGTCAATATCATACCAACTATGAGAGCAGGCCGAGAGAGTACCTTTGTTGGACTTTCATGGTCAACCGGAGCACAAGCTGCACCGGGAGCAACATCTTCAGGACTAGGGCCGACGGATTCGGACGACATCCTTAAAGTCGTCCACTCACGACTACTGAGATTAGAGGAGGCAGATGCGGCCAGAGAGAGACGGGTCGAGGCACTTGAAAAAGCCTTGGCCGAAGCTAACCGAAGACTGGGATCGGGAGCTTCAGGAGATCAAACGCCAAGTCAAAGGCAAACACGTGGAAACTGCTCCACATACTGAAGTTCCGATAGCCCGATATTCCGGGGATGTCCTCTGCCTT
This sequence comes from Centaurea solstitialis, assembly GCA_030169165.1. Lineage (NCBI taxonomy): Eukaryota > Viridiplantae > Streptophyta > Magnoliopsida > Asterales > Asteraceae > Centaurea > Centaurea solstitialis. The sequence goes on along the minus strand of CM058046.1, from coordinate 53,814,236 downwards.
CCTCCTCCGCGACAGAGTGCTCATCCCGAGATCCCTGGCTACGTAACAGAAGAGGAACACCAACAGGCGATAGCCGGGTACACCCTCCAGGTGGACGTCCTATTAGTGAAGGTGCGCCAACGAGAAGCCGAAATAGCTGCCAGGGACGAGCAGCTCGAGATAGCCTACCGACGGATCCGAGAACTGGAGGCGATGTGCCGGTATCAGGCTCAATCGTCCAAACGGAGGCATGACGACACTGATGACTCCGCACCAGGTCCTCATGAGGGGGAGACGCAAGCAAGCAAGCGGCTTCGCATCAACCTCGCTCACGCCTCAAGCTCCGGATCCTCGTCTGCACCAGCTTCAGCTTTGGGAATAGCTCCGTCCAGAACGGCTCCACTATATGAGGATTCTGATGACGAGCCATTGGACATCGAGGAGTTCCACTAGGAGTCGATACCGTTGGATGAGGTAATCCAATTTCCTTATGAGAAGCCCACCGCCGAAGTTGACATCATCCCCCCGGAGTTGGCACCAACTGATCCTGCTGAGCTACAGATTCCAGAAGAAGCCAGAAAGATCCTCTGGTCGCTTACCCAAAGCCTCCGCTTCCACAAGAAGGGAATGACATTGTCAGCAACGGCGAGTACAACCCATTCCTCCCAACGGTAGAATTCCCAGAATCAGACGCGCCACCTGTTGGGTTTTTCGGTTCGGATAAAACAAATAATAAGAACGCAACGGATAAAAACAAACCCGAACAATAATCCAACCGCAGTCTATCAAATTCAATTTATCAAGGGGGTTTTCTCGCGTTTACCTTTTGACGATACGAATAATCCTCCGGATGCTAGTGAGGGATACACCGCCACTGCACCACCGTGAGACTGGCTGCTAGACCGCGTTGGATTGATCGGAAAAACTCTGGCGAACGTGTATGTGCTTGTGTGTGGCCGGCGGCCAAGAGAGAGAGCGAGAGAGAGAGAGAGTGGTTTGTGATTTCTTGGTGAAAAAGTAAGAATGAAATCAAATGTTTATCTCATTTCCTTAACCCTATATTTATAAAGATAAATATGGCAATGATAACAGAATCCCAAACCAAATACAACTCCTCAATAATTACCTTAATTAATTTATGCTTATCAATTAAGTAATTATGTATAAATAATAAATAAACAATTTATTATTTATTCTTCTCTCAATAATTAATTAAACCTAATTAAATATTTCCACACATTTAATCCAATAGGTTTCGGGTTGGGTGTGTAGCAGTGTGACCCACTAGTGTCTTATAACATTGGACATGATAACCCTAATTACTGTCTTGCACATAATCCCTTCAGACTCCCACTTGCGCCAGACCAGTAACTTAACTGTTACCATTAGCCTAAGGAGGTCCCTAGCCAGACACTTAGGTTGACCAGGTTATAAGATCTCTTATAGCCAGAGATACGATTCATATTTGAATTGTACACAGGTTCATTCCCTTTACACACGATATTTCTAAAGTGAGTTTTAGACATGGAGCTGAGATAGTTCAATCATAAACTCAAGTATTTCCTAACACTGATCTCGATTGCCTTCAGTTACGGAACTTCCCAAATAACCACTGTTATTCTATCCGAGCGTGGCCACGCATTTCTGCCAATCTTAATCGCTAGGGGCCCGGAAATATCTATCCCATAAAGGAGGTGTAAATCCCATATTGACTACCTGCATCTGCAACCATGGCTTCCGCTGCATCTAGTCATACCCCTTATGGCCACCCAGTTACGGTGCAGCGTTAGAGCATGCTAAGAGTACAACAGTCCTCATGATTACAGACCAAATATCTCAGGTCAAAGGACAACCTATCATCAAGTCAATGATTATGACATAGGCTCCATGAAGCAGACTTGAAACTGGTCACTTCCAATACTCATTCACTCTGATAAGTACTTATGAATGTTTAACCATATCAACTGTATATCAAACACTCATAATAGCGTTATAACCCTATTGAGATTCCCATCTCAATAAGTGGCTACGGAAATTTAGATTTTTCACAAGCTTAAAATCATGGATAACCTTAAATCTGGAAAAAGTAATTTTTGAAACATTTTAAAACAGTATCTCTTTATTTCAAACACACTGTGAAATAAACTCTCATAATGTCTCAAAATATTACATTTATAATCGATAACATAAACTAACTACTAGTATCCAGGTACTACATCCTTATGGAACTAGCATGCCCCTCATGCTTTGCTCTAGCTAGTGGCTTTGTTTGTGGATCTGCAACATTCTCATCCGTCGGAATTTTTCATATTCTCACAGCTCCTCTTCCAATGATCTCTCGGATGAGGTGATACTTCCTGAGTACATGTCTCGACTTGTGATGTTCTCTGGGCTCCTTTGCTTGTGCTACTGCTCCAGAGTTATCACAGTAAATATCTATGGGTCTAGAGATACTGGCTACAACTCTTAGATCCAATATAAAATTCCTGAGCCAGACTGCTTCCTTTGCTGCATCTGATGCTGTAATGTACTCTGCCTCTGTAGTAGAATCTGCTATGGTGTCTTGCTTCGAGCTCTTCCACTAGATCGCGCCTCCATTTAGGGTGAATACATATCCCGACTGTGATTTAAAATCACCTCTGTCGGTCTGAAAACTAGCGTCAGAATAGCCTGTGACACTAATCTCGTCTTCAAATCGTCCAAAGACCAAGAACATTTCTTTAGTCCGTCTCATGTACTTGAGAATGTTCTTGACAGCCACCCAATGGGCTTCACCTGGGTTCTGCTGGTATCTGCTCGTAACACTTATCGAGTAAGCAACATCAGGCCTCGTACATAACATGGCATACATAATTGATCCAATTGCAGAAGCATATGGAACCAATTTCATTTTGCCCCGGTCTTCACTAGAAACAGGACACTGTGCTTTACTTAGCACTATTCCATGCTGCATCGGGATAAATCCTTTCTTGGATTCATTCATCCTGAACCGTTTCAGGATTTTGTCAATGTGTGTACCTTGACTAAGCCCAATAAGCCGTCTAGATCTATTTCTATAGATCTTTATACCAAGTATATAGGCGGCTTCTCCAAGGTGTTTCATTTGGAAACATTTGCTTAACCAAGTCTTTACATTCTGTAAAGTTGGTATATCGTTTCCAATGAGTATAATATCATCTACATATAAGACCAAGAAGGTCACTATGCTCCCACTGAACTTTGTGTGGACACATGGCTCAAACTCACCTTTAGCAAAACCAAATTCCTTAATTCGCTCATCAAAGTGTAAGTTCCAGCTCCTGGATGCTTGCTTTAATTCATATATGGATTTTAGCAGTTTGCACACTTTATCAGAATTCTTTGGATCTACAAAACCTGCCGGTTGTTTCATGTAGACGTCCTCTGTTAACTTCCCATTCAGGAAGGCCGTCTTAACATCCATTTGCCAAATCTCGTAATTAAAGTACGCTGAAATGGCCATCAAAATCCTGATAGATTTTAACATTGCTACTGGCGAAAAGTTTCATCATAGTCGATACCATGAGTTTGCGTGAAACCTTTTGCAACCGGTCTAGCTTTAAAAGTGTGCACGTTACCATCCATATCAGTTTTCTTCTTGAAAACCCATTTACGTCCAACAGCCCTACATTGTTGGGGTAAATTTATCAACTCCCATACTTAGTTGTCGTACATGGACTGCATCTCTGCCTTCATGGCCTCCTGCCATTGTTCAGACTCACTGCCTGACACAGCTTCTCCATATGAGGTTGGTTCATTCAAGTCTCCATCATCCTGAGAGACTAGGAACCCAAGATACCTATCTGGTTCTTGCCTTATCCTAGTGGATCTGCGATGGTCCTGTGTTTGCACTTCCTCAACCGTCTCTGGTTGAGTCTCAACATGCTCTTGTTGAGTAACAGGCTCAACTATCGGTAAAGTGTCTTCTTCCTGTAGGTCTACATCATTTCTGGTATTTTCAGTACTGAGAAACTTATCCTCCAGAAATTCTCCATTCCGAGCTATAAAGACTTTGTTCTTGGTAGGATTGTAGAAGTAGTATCCCGCAGTTGTCTTGGGATAACCTACAAAAAAGCACTTATCTGATTTGGGTTTGAGTTTCTCAGAGGTTGGTCGCTTGACGTATACCTCACAACCCCAAATCTTCAGAAAAGTCAATTTAGGTTTCTTACCCGTCCATATTTCGTATGGTGTCTTTTCTACCGATTTAGTCGGCACTCTGTTCAGTATGTGGGCCGCTGTTTCGAGCGCATGTCCCCAGAATGATACTGGTAGTGAGGAACGACACATCATTGACCGTACAATATCTAGTAAATTACGATTTCTCCTTTCTGACACACCATTCATCTGAGGTGTATACGGAGGTGTGAGTTGTGAAACAATCCCACATTCCATCAAATGATTGTCGAATTCCTGACTCAGATATTCCCCACCTCGATCTGACCGCAAAAACTTGATCTTTCTGTCAAGTTGATTCTGTACTTCATTCTGAAATTCCTTAAATCTTTCGAAGGCTTCAGATTTATGTCTTATCAGGTAGACATAACCATATCTACTGAAATCGTCAGTAAAAGTGATGAAGTACCGGTATCCTCCCCTAGCCACATGACTGAAAGGACCACACACATCTGTGTGTATAATTCCTAACAATTCATTTGCCCTTTCATTATCTTTATTGAAGGGTTGCTTGGTCATATTTCCAGATAAACAAGATTCGCAATTGTCAAAGGGTTTAAAATCGAAAGACCCAAGGAGTCCTCCTTTCTGGAGTTTCTCTATGCGTTTCTTGTTTATGTGACCTAGACGACAGTGCCAGAGGTAAGTCTGATCCTCAATCTCTTTGGATCGTTTACTTATATGATAGACTACTTTATTTTCTTGTAGATTTAACACATATAGACCATTGGATGGAGTTGCTTTGAAATAAAAAACATCATTTTTAAAGCAAGAAATAAATTTATAATCGTATTTGTAATAAAAACCTTGGTCTACAAGTAAATCGAAAGAAATAACATTTTTATCATCTTAGGAACATAATAACATTTTTCAAGTTCCAATACTAGACCCGAGTTAAACTAAGACTATAAGACCCTACAACTTCAGCTACAAGCATCGTGCCTTCACCGACTCTTAGGTTCGAACGGTCCTTCCTTAGTGTCTCCCTTCTATTGAATCCCTGTAAATGATTACATATGTGGTTACCACTGCCTGTATCAAGTACCCATGATTCATAAGAAGTGATCAAACAGTCTATCATAAAGATACCTGGTGCATCGGGTAAACCGATGTCTAGCTGGTCGATGTCCATCGAGTGAGCACAAATATCCTTGCTACCGCATTCTGGGCAACTCAGATCTCCCAGCTCGTCAATCCAGTCTGTGTCCATGAGTTCAGCAGCTGCTGCAGGTTTTGGCTCCAAACTGGCCAAAATATCCTCATGGAGCTTTGCCACGTCTCTCTTTGGTTCTCCAATATATCCACTAACTGTGGTACGTATCTCGTCCGTGAGAGAGAACCACATGAGATGTACTAGTTCCTCCTGAACCATCTTATATCCCATGCGTGACAAACTTTTAAAGAGCTTCCTCATTTCCAGAAGATGATCTTTAACAGATTGACCTTTTTCCAGTTTCAGAGAATAAATCTCTTTCATGATTAGGTACTTCCCACATTTCTTATAGAAACCTACCTGGCTTTCTATATTCTTCACAACCTCGTGGCAGTACTTAACTCTTAAATCAGCCGTGAACTCGGGTGAGGTAGAGAAAGACAGAATCAACATCACATCAGATTCGTCAGCCATGAATTTAAAATATTCAGCAAAATCCTTTTCGGGAGAATTGCATGTGGGTCGTGAAATGGGTTTCTCTATCACATATCGCTTACCCTGTGCATCCAAGACGTTGTCAAGGTACATTTTCTAGACTGGAAAATTTTGGCCTGTAAGCTTCCATTTCCCCATTATCAGGCGGAGAGATTCCTCAGGTGAATAAAAGATAATAGCAGACATCTACAGAAAAATTAAAATTTCAATTTTAGTTATCTGATTATATTTCTAATAAATTATTATCTTAGAACAATAATTTTATTAGACTAGACTCCATATTTCACATGAATTGACAAGCGGTTTGCTCACACAAGCCAATCCATGCTATTTCTGGTAGGTAACAACTTATACCAATCGCATCTTTAATCGAAGACAGGACTTCTAGATCGTCGGGACATCGGATATTTAAATCCGTGCATATTTAGTCCCTCTGGTGTGTTTTGGCCCGGTACCACCCGGTGAATTGTAACAAAAACCAAAATAGATCGCACCATTCTGAATTGGATGTACTCTGGCCGGTACCACCCGATTATCGCAGAGTCTTTTCACCCCCTTCAGCTTGGGGTTTGAACGTGGGTGCCCAAGGTTTGCTCTCTTCGAGCCCAACGTACCTTACGCCAAAGGTGTCCACAAATGGATCACACTAACTGATTTAAGATTTTTCCTAAGGTTTTTAGTCAGTTTTTAATTTTAAAAAGACTGGTTCGAAAAACAAACTATAATCGAACTCTTTTATCTGATTTCATAAAAATTGTTTTTAAATAAAATTAAATAATTATAATCAACCACGCAGATAAAAACAAAAACAGAGTCATAGCTTTGCCCAGATCTAATGTCAGTTTCGTGAGCCAACACGAGAACTCACGGTCCAAAATCCTATGTGACTAAACAACCACAAGGCATGAAATCTTGGTGCTCCTACTGGCTCCAACATCTTTGGTCGTGTCTCCGTGAAACTCCGTCTTCTAGCTTTACTCCTTTCGAACTTATTCTAATTTAACTAAGTACAAATTTGGGTTGTAAATGGCACGCAGGCCTCCCATCTAAACTATTTAAAATAAAATACAAAAATGGTTGTAAATGGCTCGCAGGACTCCCATACCATGATCAAGAATAATAAAACGTAATAAAGCAATAAAAACACAACCATAGGTCTTTGGGCTTGGCTATGACAACAACAACAAGTTTAACAAAATAAACTAACTAAAACTGGTTTTGATAAAACTGGTTTTTCGTAATAATCCAAATTGGATTAAAACAAGATTTTAATAATAATTTTAAGAAAAATAAAATTGATAACAATTAAGTAACTAAAACCTTATCCAATTTGAGAATTATTACGATTTGTTAATTATCCTAACTGATAACTACAATACCCGTTTATCTGTTGGTTCGATAATAGCAAAACGGCCACTATCAATCGCCGGCTTTACTAGCGGTTTTGTTTACCACGGACGACGGCAGTGGTAAGAACGCCGCCACCATCGCCTTGCCGCCGATAAACAACAAACAACTACCACCGCGGCTTTAGCCGCGGTTGTGATCGTGAACCGCCACCATCGAGCGCCGCCACCACCACAACAGCAGCAGCAGTCGGCCGCCACTGCCGTGGCATGGCCGGCTTTGGATTGCCCCAAAAAAAACCGACGCACGACGGCGACGCCAAAGCGCCACCGCCGCCGCCTTGCTCGCTGGAAAACAGACCACCACCGCCCCACCACCAGCGACGGCAATGGCGCCAAAGCACCGCCACCACCACCGGCGGCCGACGACAGCAGCAGCAAAAAGACCGCCACCGCCATCGCCTTTGCGGCGATTGAAACGATGAACCGCCGCCACCACCGTGGCTGCCTTAGCTGATCGGTGGTGCGGCTCGCCGATGTGGGACGACCACCACCACCATCGCCGCTGTGGATTTGGTAGTGTGGTGGTTTGCGGCTGTTGCGAGGAATGACCACCACCACAGTCGCCAATCGAGGCTTCGGTGGTGTGGTGGTTTTCGGTGGTTCGAAGGAAAACCGATCACCACCACCGTTGCCGATAACGGCTTTGGTGGTGCGGTGGTTCGCGGTTGTGACTTGTCCAGCGATCGTCCCGGTGGTCCGGCCGGTTGTCTCCGCCGTTCCGCCGCCGATTGCCATGAGTTACCGGAAAAACGATAAAATTAAATTTAAACGAAGAAACACGAAAAAATTCAGGATTTATAAAAACCTTAAAACCAATTTTATCAAAACCTATACAACAAAACAGATTTGATAAACATACGGAAGTGGCTCTGATACCACTGTTGGGTTTTTCGGTTCAGATAAAACAAATAATAAGAACGCAGCGGATAAAAACAAACCCGAACAATGATCCAACCGCAGTCTATCAAATACAATTTATCAAGGGGTTTTTCTCGTGTTTACCTTTTGACGATACGAATAATCCTCCGGATGCTAGTGAGGGATACACCGCCACTGCACCACCGTGAGACTGGCTGCTAGACCGCCTTGGATTGATCGGAAAAACTCTGGCCAACGTGTGTGTGCTTGTGTGTGGCCGGCGGCCAAGAGAGAGAGCGAGAGAGAGAGAGTGGTTTGTGATTTCTTGGTGAAAAAGTAAGAATGAAATCAGATGTTTATCTCATTGCCTTAACCCTATATTTATAAAGATAAATATGGCAATGATAACAGAATCCCAAACCAAATACAACTCCTCAATAATTACCTTAATTAATTTATGCTTATCAATTAAGTAATTATCTATAAATAATAAATAAACAATTTATTATTTATTCTTCTCTCAATAATTAATTAAACATAATTAATTATTTCCATACATTTAATCTAATAGGTCTCGGGTTGGGTGTGTATCAGTGTGACCCACTAGTGTCTTATAACATTGGACATGATAACCCTAATTACTGTCTTGCACATAATCCCTTCACCACCCACAATCACAACAACCGTTCCAGACTCTCTGATTCTAACCATCATTCAGCTCAACTGGAACCACTCCGTGATCTTTAGGCCATTCCTGGAAGAGTCTTTCTCGAAGATCTTCCAGCAAGAGAAACTCCATACTTGGTCCCGAAAGGTGTACTTCGGGATCTCTCATCTGAAGAAGCTTCGACGCAGAACTGCCTACGTCCACCAGCGGGTCTGCAATTGGACGAAGCACGAAGAACTCGACTAAGGCGTCGACTCGTGAAAGTAACTGCGGTTCGACCCTACAAACACGGGTACGAGTTATTTCTCGAGTTTTGACGTCCTTATGTACGAAAGAGGCAGACCCGCCGGAGAGCTACTAAAGTGGACATTCACGGAAGCAGATCTCGACAGGATTAATCTTGAAGACCATCTCACGTTAATCAAGTATCTACAAGGTCCAATTCTCCGCCCCGAGTTCTTCGGCGATGGCTTGGAAGTTCTGAAGTGATAGGTCCAAACAATCAAACAACGAGATGAAAAAGAAGAGAATCAAAGAGATGAAAATGCAAAGTTCTTGAATTTATTATTGAAAGCTTTCAAAACACCAAGAACACACACTAAAACACCTAGTCGACTCTCATAAGAAATGATTTCACACCCTTCCTTTCCAAACCCTAGACCTTATATATAGGTCCATTACACTAAAGCCCAAGCCCAAGCCCAATAAACTAATTAACTAATTAAAAGCTAATTAATCCCTCTCAAAGCTTCCTTAATAAAACTTTCTAATTAGGACAATTTAGTCCTAACAATCTCCCCTAAAGTTTTATAAAGGAAGCATCTCTGATCTTCTCCCCCTAGCTTTCGTGAGAAAACCTTAGTGGCGTTCGGCTACATTTTGATCTCCAAGCTCCCCCTCGATTGTAGCTCTTCATCTTCGGTTTCAACTGAAAGACCAGATCCGATTTGCAATAACCGCGACTGATTGCACAAATTACAGCTCAACCTGTAAATAACTCGACACGTCTGATAACCGCAGAATACAACAGCTTGAACCAGATCATGTTGATTCATCCAACTATGTTGATCTCCCGCCCAGAAAAACAAAGGGATAGATGCATGTGTGAGTTACCGTGCAGATCAGCAAGAAAAATAAAGGTTCTGTCTTTGACCCCTTGTTGAACAGGAATTCAGCATAAGAGCTTTAAATCTGATAAGCTCACAACTGGGTAAATACCGAAGCTTGGATCACCGAAACACCGTATGGAATGAGAGACTGGGAGTAGATACTGAACGAGATGCTCTGCTTTGATCTCTCTACTGCTCAGAAGGTAGTCGATTTCCTGAAATCTTCCAAAGTGTCAAGCAATCAGATCCAGATCTAGTCTTCTTAGTCAGATGGATGACGACCGTCACTCAGTATTCTAGATCGCAACCGAACCTCCACAACGGTGAAATGGATAGGAATTAAGCACGTTACAACAGTACCATTCACCGAAGATGGCATCCAGAGGAAAAACTCAACTCGCACTCCATTGAGGAATAATTCCATCTAATAAAAACTCTAGAATAATGGTTGCAGAGCGTCAGGCTTCTGAGTAGTCTAACCAAATGCAGAATCCGATCACCATCGTTCTGAAATCGTTACAAATCTGACATGTCTTCAAAGAATCTGGAGCAGTTGGGGAAATGAGAGAAATTCAATTTTCAATGTTGAAAACTGAATATGGGCTAAAAACGGGGCTGGTGTGATCTTTGCGCATCAATTGGGAAAGGAAGGTGGCTTTTTAAGCGCAGGGGTTTTGAAACACAAAAGTATTTGAATTTGGGTGGGTCTAGATCGCAGTGGAATATGATCTTGAAGGCTTATCTGAAGATGATACTCGAGTCGGGAAATGCAGTCTCCCGAGTCGGAAATGGTGTTGGGAAAGTTTTAACAAAAATTGAACATAACCTTGACTCAAAGGCGAGTCGAGAAACTCGAAGACCCGAAAGGGTATTTCATGTTTCCCGAGTCGGAAAATAAGGACAGCAAGGTAGTTCAAGACTTAAACAAAATTTGAGCATACCCTCGTCTCAAGAGCGAGTCGGGAAAACTAGAAAACCTGAAAGGGTATTTCATGTTTCCCGAGTCGGAAAATGAGAACAAAAAAGGCACTCAAATTTTTTTTTTTTTTTTTTTTTTACTATTCATCCGGTTCGGAAATAGTGTTTTCCGGTTCGGAAAAACACTATTCATCCGGTTCGGATTTTTTTTTTTTTTTTTTTACTATTCCGATTCGGAAAAGCACTATTTATTCGGAAATTTTTTTTTTCCGATTCGGAAACCGATGTTTTCCGATTCGGAAAAGCACTATTCATTCGGAATTTTTTTTTTTTTTTTTTGGATTCGGAAAATATGAGTTTTCCAACTCGGAAAACTTGAATATTCAAGTTTTCCAACTCGAAAAACATGAATTTTCAGCCCAAATCTTCATTCCAGATCCAAAAAATGAAGCAACTTGAAAAATAGATCATTTCAAGCTCAAAGATGCTTCAAAACACAACCCAAACACCCATTTTTATCACCTTCATCAAGATCTAAACCCCAAAAACCCCAAAAACTCAAAAATGAAACTTTTCAAAAAAAAAGTTTCAAAACCCAATAAAATCATCTCTAGTTGTTTGAATCAATAGGAACAAACAAATCTAATGATTTGTTTGGCTCTGATACCATTTGATAGGTCCAAACAATCAAACAACGAGATGAAAAAGAAGAGAATCAAAGAGATGAAAATGCAAAGTTCTTGAATTTATTATTGAAAGCTTTCAAAACACCAAGAACACACACTAAAACACCTAGTCGACTCTCATAAGAAATGATTTCACACCCTTCCTTTCCAAACCCTAGACCTTATATATAGGTCCATTACACTAAAGCCCAAGCCCAAGCCCAATAAACTAATTAACTAATTAAAAGCTAATTAATCCCTCTCAAAGTTTCCTTAATAAAACTTTCTAATTAGGACAATTTGGTCCTAACATGAAGAAGTATGTCCGTCACGCAATCACTTTGGCGCATGTGACGGACTACCAGATGGCCATCGAGAGCCGTCAACCAAAAGTGAATCTGCTTTGGCCGAATCTGCAAGCACAAGCCATTGGTTCCTACAACCTCTACCTCCCGACGAAGATTCCAGAACACGGTGATGGCTACCTCACTCAGAAGAAGAAAGAGCGGAAGTTCATGCGATTTGGCGAACTCGCTCAATTTTGTAATGGCACCCTTCTATATGTCTACAACGGACTCCGGAGCAGGTTGTTGACTGATCAGATTTCGAAGACGAAGCATTATGACGAAAAGGCGAAGGTACTTGAGGCAATGAACCAGATCGAGGAGAAGCTCAAGGAGAGATTGATGTTCCGAAGAGTTGAAGCTTCTTTGAAGCTAAGATCGAGGATTATCGGAGAGTGGGACGAGTACCTCCAATTATCCAAGTGGGAGCCGGCGCTGAAGCTTCCACCACCCTTCTGACTTCCTCCCAAAGGGGAGATTGTTAGACCCTCCTTGTGGGTTGTGAAGAAGTCAAGGGTTTATCCTTTAGTTTAGTTAAGTTTGTTTACATTTCCGTTAGTTCAGTTATCTTTTTGGTGCCTTTAGAGGAGTCATAGACTCCAATGGCCTTTCTTGTAATTTACTTATTCCTACCCATATATATATATATATATAATATGTGGGTTAGGGTTTTTGTTAATGCTTATTTGGAAAACCTTTATCATCAAGCAAATACATTCAAGAACACAAGCATTCCATTGTTACTCATTTTTCATTGATCATGATTTATCAACAATGTTTCTATTCCATCTTGATTCTCATTAGTTCTTGGACAAATGGGTGGTATTGATAGAATCTATGGGCAAGTTTTTTTTTTTAAATCCATACTTAAATTTTACTTCTAAAATACTCCATACTTTTGTATAATGCCGAATTTTATTATGTGTTTTCTTTTTTATTATTAGTGCTAATAATTCATATTTATATATTAATTTTGGTATTAATTTTTTCAGTTAAAAAGTTTGACTTTTTATGGTTGTTGGCTTTTTTTTAAACTTTATTATTATATATACTATACAATCATCAGGCGCCCCGGCCCGCACACGCCTACCCAACCCGCCTGACCCATGACCCGACCCGACCCGCCCCGCCCATCCCTCTCTCTCTCTTTATGCTCCAAACCCAGCGCCGACCCGGCTGTTGACCCGCGCTTTGGTCCAGCCGGGTTTTCATATATTAAATTTCAAATTTTCATTTTAGCCCCTGAACTTTTTAATATTTCATTTTATGTTTTTGTCATATATGGTGTATCGGCTAAAATATGTTCAAAATCTATGATTTAGTTTTAACAAATTACGCCATTATATTCGTGTCGTCGATACGATCGAAATGAGCCTAATATTGAATATTTTTTGATGTAGTTAACTTTACATATTAGGCCTCTAAACTTATAACTTATAACGTTTATTCAGTTTATACCTTTTACTTTTCAATATTTCATTTTACGTTTAATTTGAATATTATATTTTGGTCCCCTGAACTTTTCAATATTTCATTTTATGTTTTAGTCATATATGGTGTATCGGCTAAAATATGTTAAAAAAATACGTTTTAGTTTTAACAAATTACGCCATTATATTCGTATCGTCGATACGATCGAAATGAGCCTAATATTGAATATTTTTTGATGTAGTTAACCTTACACATTAGGCCTCTAAACTTATAACTTATAACGTTTATTCACTTTATATCCTTACTTTTCAATATTTAATTTTACGTTTTAGTCGTATATCGTGTATTAGCTAAAAGATGTTTAAAAAATACATTTCAATTTTAACAAATTGCGTTGTTATATTCGTATCGTCGATACGATCGAAATGAGTCTAATATTGAATATTTTTTGACGTAGTTATTTTATTATATATTATATATACGCTCATACCGACCTTAATCCTATACCTATTTTTAAGTTTTCATATCAGCCTCCTAAACTTATAATATTTATTCACTTTATACCTTTTACTTTTTTTATATTTCATTTTACGTTTTACTCACGTATCCTAGCCTAATATTGAATATTTTTTGATATAGTTATTTTATTATATATATTATATATACGCTTCAACCGACCTTAATCTTATACCTATTTTTAAGTTTACATAGTAGTCTTCTAAACTTATAATATTTATCCACTTTGTACCTTTTACTTTTCTATATTTTATTTTACGTTTTACTCATATATCGTATATTGGTTGGAATATGTTAAAAACCACGTTCTAATTTTAACAAATTACGATGTTATAATTGTACACTTAGTACGTTACGAAATGAGTCTGATATTGAATATTTTTTGATGTAATTATTTTATTATATACTATATAGATTATATGAAGCCAAAACATTGTTTATAAACAGCAACAACTGACATTTGGAGAGATTATATTTTAGCCCCAAAACACTGTTCATGAACATATTTATTCAATTTATATCTTTTAGTTTTCTATATTTCATTTTACGTTTTAGTCATATATCGTATATTGACTGAAATATGTTAAAGTATTGGTAGTTACTGTTCATGAACAGTCTTTTGAAAATCTCCTAAAATTAAACTTTTTTGATTTCCTAATTCTTTTCATTTATTTTATTAAACCTTTCGTTTGATAACATTTGTACAAACTTTATGTTTCATATAAATCTATGTTACTACTTACGATTAAGTTTATCACAGTTTATAACCCGTCGCGAAACTCGGGCTCTTAATAGGTAACTTCCTTTAAAATATTGTTCATAACTACGAAACCTTTATAATATTAACAAAACTATCCGCAGCGAAGCGCGGGCAAACCCCCTCGTTGTCTACATTAAGAATTTTGAGTTCACAAAAATAGTCTCTTCAAACCAAAAAATATTTTACGGTTGCAATAAAAAAATCAAACTATTTATTATTATTGTTTTTAAATAATAACTATATAGTATATTTTAGTTGTAACTTTAAAATTATTTTCGAATTATAAAAAAGGAAAGGTCAAAATGGTCTTTTTATTGGTTGATAAGTACTTACCAAAAACACTTGGTAAACATTCTTATTGAAATAGCACTTACTTAGACCAGCACTTACCCAGGTCAGTGTTCTTTTTTGGGTCAGCACTTACCTAAATAGAGCAAGTAAACAGCCCCTTAGTTAGTGTTGAGGTTTTCTCAAACCGTGATCATCCATTGAGTTTGATTACTCAAATGCCTTTAACCCAATCAAGTCACCTTTATTTAGAAGTATCAAAGATTCCTTTGCATTGAATATTCAAAGAGAGAACAATAGAGAATAATCTGATTCAACTATAATGTAAACCCTAGTTTACCAACCTATACATACAACAATAAATATTAAAAATCGGCCCAACAAATCGTCATAACGATGCATCTTAGAGCATAGGCTTTCCGATCAAACATCTCGGTTCTTACTGAAACTATCCATATAGCTTCTCTATCCAAAAGGACAGTCTGGACAGACTCCGAGTTGTTTCCACGCGTCCCATTGCAAAACCTTGGGAAAATTACACATATGGTCTCTGATGTTTATACTTTTCTTTCACTTGCGTTTAAATTATTCTCTTTTCCAACTTAGTTTATTCCTTCTATAGCTCTATATTTTGAGTGTTACATTAATAGTTTCTATCAAATAGGAGGCATTTTGTCATTCAATCAACTTATTGTCTTTTACTCAATAAAAGTCGATATTATGATTTTGGTAAAGCATTGTTTGGTAAAAATAAGTCACCTTATAAGTCATGTACATGTTTGGATGGATAATAAGCTAGCATATAAGTTAACTTATAAGCTAGCTTTTTGAAAAGCTACTCTCACTAACCTTTTGGTGACTTATTAGACTTTTATTTTTTTTATTCCAAATATACACTTGCTAAGTTTTTTGGGAAGGTTCACCTGGACTTTGGCCAGACTACATTCTTGGCAATTTTTACCGAGAGCTAAAGCATGCTCCCCTAGGATTAACACTCAGTGGCCCTTAGTTGCTCACCCCCGGATTCGAACTTGGGTGGGTTTTTCCCCAACACCAAGCCTTAACCGGTAGGCTGCCCCATTGGGGTTTACCCTTGCTAAGTTTTATACCACTAATTTTCAAACATGTCTTTTTTGTCCGTTTACAGTCATAAGCTACCTTATTAGCTAGTTTTTTGCCAAACGTAACTTATTCATCAGCTACCTTATCAGTTATAAGTTAACTTATCAGCTAGTTTGCCAAACATGGCCTAAACCTCTACGGTTTTTGGTTGAGTAAAAAGGGTGAAAAGGCTCTTCATTTAAACAAAAAAAATATTAATGGTCGATGGAACAAGGAATCAAATCCATACGTTTTCCAAACCAGATCGACCATCTTGTAATTTTAAAATCGTAAGAAGATTAAAAGTATTATTTTTGGCAAACCACGTGACACAAATTTGCAATTTACCCATTTTGTAATTTTCAACTAGAAAAATTCAAAATTTAGTTTTTACAAATATTGAAATCAGTACTAAAGAATAAAGTTATTACCGACTGTAGAAACAATTGGTAGAATGTTGGAAATAGTCTTTACCGATGGTTTTACGAAAACGGTCACAAATAAGAAGTTGAGCAGTAAAAGCTATCAAAGGTTTTTTGACGACTTTTCGACTGTTCCATTTACCTACAGTTTTTCGATTGTTTTTCTACGACTAGTTTAAAAATTAAATAAAAAATAAAATAAAAAAGAAACAACCAATCAATCGTCGAAAAGCAGTCGGAAATGACATCAATTGTACACAGTTTTTTTAATAGTGAATGTATTTCACTATTCTATTCTAATATATATACATATATATATATATTTGTTTTTAATAACACTATTAATAAATTAAGACAATTATTATTATTGTATTATTGTCTGCTTTTCCACTGTTTTATTTACCGATTGCTTTCCGATGGTTTATCGACAATTTTCCATCTGCCACGGTTTTGCACGACGACTAATTAAAAGATAAAATAAAGGAGAAACAGCCAGTAAACCATCGTAAAGCAGTCGGTAACGACTGTCCCGACTGCCGGTATTACAAATATTTTAGTTAAGGAATCGAGGGTGTCATGAATTGGGTTTGCACACTACCAATTAACATTATCGATCCTCACATACTTCAATTATTTTTGTATCAAGTCAAGATATACGTACCATCCTTTTGTCATTGTTCCTTATTTATTTTTAGTTATGTAGCAAATTAACATCAAAGAATACATTTATTACTGGAGAAGAAAGAACACAATACTTCACTTTCTTTTGGACGGCAAGATGGCAAAATTTATTACGAGAACTAGCGAGGAGCTAGAAGAACACAATACTTCACTATTAGCATATGAAGATTACAATATGATATATATCCCTTCCCAAATCCCATGGTATCATCAGCTTCCAACTTCATACACGTATTGTTGTTAAATATCTGTTTCTACCAAGTGTTTTGATTGTATGTCTAGCGATATCAAAATCCGTGTCCTCAATGTGGCCTTTTAAGGTTTTCTAGAACTAAAGACCACAGTGGAAAACAAGCATACCCTACAACAAAATTGAGTTTATTTTGACATCTATAATAAAAAAAAGCGCCTTAATAGAGTGTTTTATAAGCCACTAGGTTATAAGGTCAAACAAAAAAGCATCATATCTGAAAGTGTTACAATAAGCATCATATCGATCGTTTGGCATATTGGTGAGGAAACACACCCCGGCAGATGCCTCATTACATAGTAAGGAAAACACTTTCTTGATGGGATCTACTGTCTTGTTTATTTCCAAACAATCTATTTTCATAATTGCGATTCTCTGATGAGGGAGGTTCATACGAAAAATATAACTTTTAAGAAAACGTGAGGAGCAATCTCAACTACTCATCTCGGTCAACAAAGGAGGCTTTGATCGGTCGTCCTTTAATAATCTCTACCCTCCCATGAATCGCGTCAATCCTCCGTGATCACGTCTACCGCGCGTAACAGCGAGATGAGTGGCTAAGATTGCTTCTCACTTTTTCTTAAGTTGACATGTTTCTTGTTTGAATCTTCCCCTATATATATATATACAGAGAGAGAGAGAGAGAGAGAGAGAGAGAGAGAGAGAGAGAGAGAGAGAGAGAGAGAGAGAGAGAGAGAGAGGGAGGAAAGTTCAAATGTGAACTCAATTTTGGTTATGAACGTGAGGACCACTAATAGCGCACCACGTGTCATATTCAGTTTGAGTATTATGTGTTATTCAGTTTGAATAACACATAAATAATTCAAACTGAATATGCCACGTGTGCCGCGCTCTTAGCTGTCCTCACGTTCACAATAAAAAATGAGTTCACATTTGAACCGGACCCTGTATATCTTATAAGGTACTAATTTTGCATTGCGAGACCTTAACTTTGTTCAACTACCATATCCTCTCATATCTAAATTTTAATGTTTGTCTGTTTTTGTTGCATTATGATTTAAGTTGCTTCGTACTATTTATACCCAGACATATTCGACCGAGCTTTAGGATACTGATATGAAATATCATCTTTATTATGATGATTGCACATATGATATATGATTATTATTGTGTCCCTAATTTCTTATAAATTAATTAAGTTTGTTAAATAACTATATGATATACAATATACTAGTATAATATTTTAGGAGACTTTTTTTAAAAGCTATAATCAAACTAGCTTCTAGTGTCTAGATTAAGTTATTTAGTGTGAATGTAACAATTATACAATACAAGTTAACCAAATTTTCGGAAGGAACAATTAGACGTAGCTAATTGCTTATAGATGTCATACTTGTACTAAAATGAAGTATTCATAGTAAGTTACACAAGCGAGGAGCTAAACCAGTACAAGAGTAAACGGCATTAACCGGATTACAAGTCCAATTATCCCAACTAAGAGCCCTGCCCCCTTTTAGCCGATAACGAAGATAATCAAAAGCAAGAAATTGAATAGCTCTGTAGATATCGACCTCCTTCTTGTGGCCTTTGTTGAATGCCGCGCTGTTCCTGGACTCCCAAACGCACCAGAAGTAAGCTGCACCGATCGCCGAGAAAACAATTTTCTGGACTTTGTCGGTCCCCTTTGAACACAGCGTCGTCCACATGCCCTTAACTGTCGTCTCACCTCCTGGCCACCAATTGACCCATGAATTGATCAGGACGACGCTTATGATTTTCGAAGTCGAGCAGGTGGTCAGCACGTGGTCGATACATTCGGTAGTCGACAGACAGGCTGGACAAACATCAGTAGGAATCATAACCCCTCTTTTCAAGAGATTGTCTCTAGTAGCTAGACGATTATTAAGGGCACGCCAGATAAAAATATTGATTTTACTTGGCAGTTGTTGAATCCATTCAGTTTCCGTACTCGTCATCGGTAAGGAAACGCCATCGATCAGCTTGAGCACGGACCGCACGGAGTAAATTTTATTCGGTTCCAGTTCCCAAACCCATCCACTCTCGTCTGGCTTTTGCTGCAAAAACATGTTGATATTAATATCCAAATCCAGGATGTCTTTTTCGGCTTTGCGGATGCGATTCCAAACACTTCCCATCCGCCTTGAGGAGGCAGCCGAGGTGAGATTTCCGTTGCAATGATGTTGCATCAGTTTCCGTTACCTCACGCCAGTGCCATTTGAGTAGAAGCGCGAGATTGAGAGAATGCAGGCTGCCAACACCGAGACCACCACAGGTTTTATCGCGAATGACATTTTCCTTGATATCCAACTGATCTTCTTTCTAACATAAGATCTTCCCCAAAAAAACGACTCCGAAGACTCTCTAAGGAGTGAAGGACTTTAGTTGGAGCTTTGTACAACGAAAAAAGGTAGTTGCCAAGAGTCCTGAGCATTGATTTACATAAGCAGAAATTACCACCGATTGAAAGAGTCTTGGCTTTCCATAAGGAGAGTTTAGACTTGAATTTGTTGACAACGGATTGCCAGTTAGCAGCCCTTTTCATATTGCAACCAACGGGCAGCCCGAGGTGTAGGAAAGGGAATGTCTCCTCTCGACACTTGAGCCGAGAAGCAAAGCAGGAAACCTCCTCTTTATTAACCGAAACACCCGCGATGGAACTCTTACCCGTATTTATTTTAAGACCAGAGTTAGCCTCAAAGCAATTGAGGATCCTGACTAGGTTCTTCGCATTGCCAAGTGTCCACTCCCCCACCAAAACAGCATCATCTGCGAATTGGAAAATGGACACGTCTTCGTCAGCGTTCTCAAGCCGTATCCCACGAAAGATGTTTTCTCTACAAGCTTCCTTCAAGGCGACCGTAAGCCCTTCCGCGGTTAGAATGAAGAGGAAGGGTGCGAGAGGGTCTCCCTGTCTCACACCTTTGCTCATGCTAAAATCTTTCATAGGGGAGCCATTGATGAGGACTGATGCTTTAGTGGTGCGAGTGCATCCCATCACCCAAGCTCTCCATTTGTCACCAAATCGCATCTGCACAAGCACATTATCGAGATAATTCCAATTAAGTGTATCCAAAGCTTTAGCAAAATCAACTTTGAAGATAAGCATTTTTTTCCTCTTTTTTTCGCCCAGTGGATAAGTTCGTTGACCATCAAGGGCCTATCAAGAATGCTTCTGCCCTTGATCAACGCCATTTGATTATTACTTATCACCAAATCAAGGACCCCTTTAAGCCGTTTCGCAAGCACCTTCGAAATCACCTTGCTGACACTTCCTATGAGGCTAATGGGCCGATAGTCGGCAAGGGAAATGGGGTCATGCAACTTGGGCACGAGGGTGACAAAGGAAGAGTTACTTCAGGGTTGATACAGTGATGTGATTCAAAAAACTTAACAGCTTCATAGAAGTCCTTCCCCATAACGTTCCAAAACCTCCGGATGAACTCGAAGGTGAATCCGTCTGGCCCAGGCGCTTTGTTTTGACCAAAATTCCAAACCGCTGCTTTGACCTCTTGCTATGAGAAGGCAATCTTGAGCATTTGCTTCTGGGATTCTGTGATCTTCTTAAAGAGGGTCCTTCAGAAGCAAGGTCTGGTCTTGAATTTTTCTTCAAACTTCTTTTCAAAGAAGGTATGAGCTGCGTCTTTAATCTTGTCCGGATCAGTTTCCCAGCTTCTGTTGATGTTGAGACCATGGATTCTAGAGCTCTTGAGTTTGCTATTAACGATACCGTGATAAAAACTGGAGTTTTCATCGCCGTGCGTCAGCCATCTCACCTTAGCTTTCTGTTTGAGATCGCTTACCTTCTCAGAAATTAAGTCTTCCAGTCTAACCATGTAATGTGCTCTCTCCTTCACCAAAGGTTCATCAATCCCACCCACTTCCGTGATGAGATTGATGGCCGCTATTTTCTGCTTCAATAATTCAGTTTCGGCTCCCTTATCGGCTGACAGTTTCTTCCTCCAGTCTTTGATTGCAGATTTTAGGTAGCGAAGCTTCCTTGAGAGTTTTTCAATCTTAGAAAAGACCTCGAACTCAGGAAGATTGACCCCCAAGTGGTTTTGACGAGGGATTCAAGCTACTGGTTAGCCAGCCAAGAGTTAAAAAATTTAAAGGGGACAGTCGCGACATTAGCGCCCCGAGTGTCAAGGAGGATAGGGCAGTGGTCAGAGAGGACACGCGGGAGTGCAACAGAGCTCGATAGAGGCCAGGAATCGATAAATTTGAAATTGACTAGGAACCGATCAAGTTTACTTAACTTGGAGCAACGAGCGTTCATCCAAGTAAACTTACGACCACCAAGATGAAGGTCCGTTAAACATGCGTCAGAGATAAAAGCATTGAAGTGGCTGGCTCCCCGATAGTCAAAGTTGTTAGTAATTATGTGTAGAAGTTGATAAACCAGTGATCTCACATCCAATGTTATAAGACACTTGTGGGTCACACCTATGAGGATCTGTAAATCAAATAGGAAAAATCCCAGTTTGGAGAGAATGGGTTTATAATAGTTAATTATAAACCAGTTGGGTATTTTATGTAAGAAATCCCAAAGATAAAGGTTTGAAATGGATTATATATATTTATTAGGTAAATAAATATATATATATATTTATTAATTAATAAATTATGTATTTATTAAGATAAATAAATATATAACAGGAATATTAATTAATAAGTAATTATCGAGTTAGGTAAATATTATTTTCTTTGGAAGAAAGAAAAGATAATTACGAAAGATAATTATAGAGTTGTATTACAACTAGGAAACCTTACCTTATAAATAAAGGCTTAAGGTTTACCAGTTAATTATTATTCAACTCATTAATTATTCAGACTAGCTTTCTCTCTCCTCTCCCATAACCGGCGCCAAAAACCACAAACCCCTCGGAGTTCGGTTTTTCCGGTCAACATCTTGCAAACAGTTCGTTTTCGTGATCTCGGGATTTCAGCCAACTAGAAGGCAGTTTGTTCGATCGTTTACGGGTGGATTAAGCTCAAGCTATCCAGGTAAATCATTATAAACCCTTGAATGTTAGATTAAATAATTAAAACGATTAAAAGATCATTAAAATGTTTCGGGTTTTAATTCTTAAGCTTCCGCAACAATTAAACCAGTTAGGTTTAATAAAGTTTAAACCTTTTTGGTCAGTTTGATCATTAGGTTTAACTGTGTATCTCTTCCAGTTAGGATTGAGATCAATTGTGATCCTCGTGTCAAATCGATATGAGGGATCCTTCAAAACCCAACAAAAGTGAGACCCGCTTCTTTCGTCAGCAGCACAGACCTCGTTGAAGTCACCGCAGATAACCCAAGCAGCTTCTGGTTCCTTTCTAAGCTCCCTTAAAATATTCTCCCAGAGAAACTTCTTGCAATTCGTGTCCAGGGGGCGTAGACATTGATGATACCCAAAATGGAGTTGTTACCGAGCCATCTACCGATAACCGATATGAACCCGTCATGGTTGGAGGAATAATTGCTTCCATCCCATACGGTGAGGATACCAGCTGAGTTACCAACAGAGTCATGTGCCTTGAAGTTGAAGTTTTTTTCGCCCCCAAAGTAACGCCACCTGCCAATCTTGGTTGATGGTGGGCTTGGTTTCTTGTAAGGGCAGGAAGCTGAATTTATGCTCTGTACCCAGGTCATAAATCCACCTCTGTTTCGTATCCTTTCCAATGCCATTAAGGTTCCAAGAAAGAACCTTTAACATAAGACAATTTCGTCTCCATTCTCAACTAAGCCTTTGAACATTTGTTCCTTGTTATCCAGATCCAGACCAATAGCCTTACTGACAGACACGTGCTTGTTAAGGTCTTGAATAGGGGCTGCCAAAAGATGGCGATCGAGAAATCCGACTACCTCGTTTGGGCGAAGAGGAGGGGGCTAAAAGCCTTTAGTTGACACTCCTTATCAAACCTTCGGACTCGGAAGACCTCTTTCCTCTATGAAAGCTTCACCGAGTAAGCCTTTAGTTGACACTCCTTTTTCGTTTCATTTTTTTGGATCTTCTTCTCCTTTTCTCCAGACCATCGAATTTTGCCTGTGAAACCCATCGATCATCCCAATCTTCACTCTTGTTATCTAAAGCAACGTCTGGCGAAGGATCCTTGTCGGTGATCATTTGAACATCGGCATCCAATTGATTGTTGATTTCCTCCACATCCGTGGGCCTAGCTTCAAAAGAGGGCAAAACTGGGCTGTTAATAGATGGGCCAGGTAAGTTACTTTGGGTGGGCCCGGGGAAGGTATTGCCTTTGGGCCACGATCCAACTCCTGCAACACCTATCTGGACTAATGGAAGAGTCGATAATCTCGCCAGGTTCCCAACGGTCCCAAGCCCTTTCCACCCCCTGACGAGAAAAGACGAGTTCCCGACGACCACCTCAACAATCTTCGTGATCCACTTCATCCTTGATGTAAGAATTTTCACGAGGCCATAAGATTTCCGTAGCCCACATTCGTCTTCAACCTCCGTGTTGATCACCTTTCCCCACGACTTTCCAATTTTTTCGAAGCTACTCTTATGCCAAACATGCAGAGGAACGCCTTGAATCTCTAAATGAGCAATTCTCTTGTGAGGATGGTAGTCTGGGTCCAGCACTTAAGGGAGGTGAACCAATCTCGCCACGAGCATGCAACGCCTTCGAGGAACTCCAAAGCCCCCGACACAGAAGAAAACTCCAGTTGAAGCTCAAGGCCCCCAAGGTAGCTGATGCGAAAATCCGGCCATCCTTCAAGGCGATTGATGGTTCCAAGAGAGTTGAGGGAGTCAAAGCTTTTTAATTCGCCTATAAGAGAGGATTCTAGACGCACCAAAAGCTCCTGATGAGGGTTAAGGCCAATCTTAGCTACCGGGTTGGCCGCCGGTGATATGGCAAGGTGACCTTCCTAAGCGCGGTTCTACTGTACTTTTCTAAGTTCACCCTAAGGAGAAACTTTCGATCCAGATTCCGTTAAGTTTTTCCTCTAACCTCAGCTAGTCGACAACATTGATGAACCTTGCAAAACCAAATCTTTTCCCCCACTTGGTTCTTTTCCTGGCTATGTAGAGGTCCACGATATTCCCTTGGCTTTTGAAAGTCTTCCACATGTTGCGTTCAGTTTCATCTTCCAGGAAGTTCATGAAGAAGAAAGTGGTCGCCTTTCCGTTGAGGGGGTTACTCCCGAGGGGAGAGCGAGAGCGATCCATTCGGACCGGACTTCTAAGGTATAAATATTGATGAAAGAACTTGGATAGTATATCAGATCAATGGAATCACTATCCATAAAGTAATATATTTTGACGTTGTTGCAACCTCCGGTTATCACAAAAATTACTTTGCGTTAATAAAAAATACACACTCAAGATTGTAATGCAAGTTAAATAGATGTGTTAAAATGAGATTAAAACATCTTGTAGAAGCATTGTATTGATACTGCTTGGTTAATCCAATATAGTCAATGAAAAATAGTTTCATATTAAAAAAATATTTGCTCCAACTTGAAAATACAGAAGATGTTCCATTTAACATCAAAAGAATAACGACACATGGCATAAAAATAAAGCTTTCATTCCCCACAATTTGGTCAAAAATGGAAACTAATAGATTAGAATGAATGATTCCATTTGATAATATTAAACCAAGCAATGGTTTTCATTATCATTAGGCATTCCTTATCTCCCCCCCCCCCCCCCCACCAAATACCCCAAACCAAGCACCCCCTTAGTTACTTGCGAGTTAATCTCTGGCGGTTAGTGTGACAACTGTCAGTTTTTGACCTTCAGGTTAGCCACTCGTTTAATCCACTTAGTAGCGTTTCCGTAGGTTAAAAACTAGTTATTAAAGTTTCTAAATGAAACTAGGTTAGTTTGCGTGAAAAATTTAGGCTAAAACCTAAAAGTCCCGAAAATTGCCCGAAAAGCCCGTACCGGTCCGAAATCGTCCGAAAATCCTATAATGCCAAAAATTTAAAAGTCAACTTATAAAATAAAAGAGTTTGTTAAAAATATAAATAAACTGATCCAAATATTCCAAAACTACCTTCGAAAAAGTCGGTTTCTACCGAAAACGCGCTAAAAACCCGGTAATGCGTTGAATTATGCAGTGTAATTTAACCCTTTTAAAAAAAAAAAAAATTTTGAAAAGAGTTGGGTGGGCCCCCTTGGCCGGCCACCACCCCCCTCCCCCATACATCTTTCTCTCTTTTTATCTTTCCCACAAATCACCATTTCCCCATTTCCATTTTCCAACTTCCCATTTTTTTTTTCAAATTCTCTCTTTCTCTCTATCTTCTCCTCTCTTCCTCTCTCTAGAAATCAGCCATCTTCATCCTCAAATCTGAGTTTTCTTGAAGATTCAAGCAAGTTTTTAGAGTGTCATTAGTGTTTATCAAAGGTAAAGAGTAGTATATGCATGTTTAGATTCGATTTTTGGCTCATTCTTGAGCTTTCTTCTACTTTCTTTGAGGTTTAATCCCTCTTTTATGGATTAACAACAATCTTGATGTTTGAGGATGAGATTGAACCTTAGAAATGTGTTTAAACATTCAATGAAGGTGAAAATCCGTGAATCCTCCCTAAGAACACAAGACTTGAAGCAAAATCCTTTGGTTTGATGTTTTTGAATATCATTTTGGGGCTGAACTTTGATGATAGTTCATGCATGTGTGTTGATGGTATTAATACATATTTCATCTATTTATTTAGTGTATAATTAGAGATTTTGGTTTAATAGCAAGAAAAACCCCAAAAGTTTATGATTTTATGTGTTTTGGTGATGAAAATGGAGTTTGATTCTTGACAGATTCTGTCCAAGTTTTTGCATGTAGTTTATACGACCCAAAAAGGGTTTTCTCGAACTCATTTCTTTTTGAAATTTTTATGGATTAATATTTAAGGTGTTAGGGTTCAAACCTCACTGATTTTGTGCAAAAACTCCAAGATATGGACCCTTAACCATCATTAAACATTTTCGTGTGCAACAGTACTTGGTCAGGAATTTGGGTCATCTTCAAACTTTTATAACTCTTTGATAACTTATCCAAAATGCAAACTTTTTAATTCTAAACTCAAGTACTCTGAGTTAGCTTTCCAATGAGTCCAAAATCATGTCATTTAGAGGAGTTTTGAGGGTTTAACCAATGAAAACAAGTTGATGGTGCAAGCTGTCCCAAGATGGCAGATCCACATGCACAACTTTAAAGAGGCATATCTCTCTCAAAAATCACCTAAATGATGTGAATCTTGTCTCATTAGCTTGGTATATGTTTTATTTAGAAAATCCCGTTGGAAATTCGTGAGTTGGTGGGATAATGAACTCTCTATGAACAAAACTTTACTGACATGTATCTTTGAAAAATAAAAGTGTGCACTGATTTTTGCAAAAATGTTTAAAAATAGTAAAACACCTCTAAAAATTGTGAAATTTGGTAGAGATGATGTTAACATCCCCAAAATCAGAGGGTAAAAATTTGAGGATTTATCATTTGGTGGACTTAAGCTCAAATGTGACGTTTTTACAACTTAATATTTTGGACAGATTCTGGAAATTGACCAAAAACCCAACTTTATGAACTTTAAGCTTTCCAAAATAGTTGGAAGTCTTCAAAATGCACCAAAACAAACTTTTATTATATTGGATTACATAAACAACGTAACGGCATTATAATGGATATTGGTACGATTTATGACTTAGGAACCGTTGATCTTGAACTTACGTTAAAAATTACGTATTTGTTAGGGCAAATTCTAGATTCGGGGCCGAGACACGAAAACGCACTAAAGTTTGTTTGAACGCTAATCACTCGAGGTGAGTATTCACAACCCCCGTTTTTACCGTTTTTACGAGTTTTGGGGTGAAAAGCATGTTTATAAATGAATGTGAAAAATTGTGAAATTATTGCGAAATGAAATGAAATGAAATGAAATGTATTGTGAGCTAAATTTGAAATGTTATGCGGCATGATATATATTGAGTAAAAGTCCCATGTTGAATACACTACTATTAACTCGTTTCGAGCCAATGGTTATTGTGGATAGTGCTATTTGGTAGAGTGGACCCACCCTTGTTTACTGACGAGTATAGGGTGCACGTAATCATATGTGGTACTACACATGTGGGATTTAGTCCCACCGCTGAGGTAGTGCAACGTCTACACATGTGGGGTTTTAGTCCCACCGTTGAGGTAGTTCGCGAGAACGCTCTACCCATGTGGTTCGCCACCACCTCTGAGGTAGATCGTTAGGGCAAATTGGTTTTAGGTTTAGTAGTGGCTCGAGAATATATCTTGCATAAATGTTATGTTTAACAGTTGAGGTTGAAAATTGGTTTTACGATAAAGATCTTCTGCATTGAAAATGTTTTGTGCATATAAAACCTGTGAACTCACCAACTCTTGTAGTTGACACTTGTTTTTAACATGCTTTTCAGGAAGATAGAAGGTATTAGAAAGTGTTTGTGCTGCAACCGACATCAAACCTAAACTTTTCTTTTGCAATGTTGTTTTGTAATATTTGAACCTTGTAACTATCGTTGGTTATGTAACTTTTGGTACTGTAACAATGAACTTGAAATGAAAGGTTTGATGTTGTTTATCTCCTATCGCATTGAAATCTTAGCTGTCACGCCTCGCGTTTCCGCTTTAGCGGGGTGTTACAGATTTGGTATCAGAGCCATAGGTTATAGAGAACATCGGTTTTTCATAAAAACCAAGTACTATAACCAACCTTTTTCAAAAAAAAAAAAGTTCAAACTTTTAAATAAAGATTTCAAAATTTAGGAGAAATTTTACTGCTAAGATGATTAGGATAGGTGTTATCCTGATATATCATAGATATGCGGAGCCTGATCACCTACGCCTAGCCATGGTATAAGTAGGATAAGACTTATGAACTAATCATACTGCTAGATTTTAAAAGTTGAAACCTTCTAGAGATTTCCTGAAAGACATAGACTGTGTGAGTTACATTTGGCATGCACAAAATGTATTTTGTTTGAGATATATATATATTCTATGTATGAATATGGATATTATGCGTTGGATGGTTTAAATGCAGAATGTTATGGATGTTGCTACTATTGCCAATGAATGCATGTTTGTCGTATAATTGCTTAAATTCTAAGTAATGTGTTAATTCGACAGCTTAGAAGCATATAACACTTGAGCTATGAGAATTAACTAGTTGCGTAACCACACTTAGATATTTTTTTTTTGGAAAGTTGGCACTAAAACCCTGATTGTGGATATGATTTAGAATCATGCCTCCAAGACGAGAGGACCCTGAGCTTGCAAGGCTAGTATCGGAACAAGTACTAGCATCTTTACCCAATATAGTAAGCCAAGTAGCGGCAGGTTTAAACACCAACCAGGGAGCGGATATCGCTAGGAACCGTGAGTGTACCTATAAGTCGTTTAGGTCGTGCAATCCCAAAGAATTCCATGGGACCGAAGGTGCGGTTGGATTGTTAACTTGGATAGAGGGTATGGAATCCGTTCTCCACATCAGCAAATGTACGGAAAGGAACAAAGTAGAATACGCCGCATGTCTGTTGCAAGGAAGAGCATTAACATGGTGGAACACCCAAGTCCAAACCCGCGGCCGTGAAGCAATCGGTCAGATTTCTTGGGAAGATTTCAAACAGATGCTCAAGGAGGAGTTCTGCCCTAGGAGTGAAATACAGAAACTGGAAGCCGAGCTATGGCACCATGAGATGAAAGGAAGTGACGTCACCACTTACACCACCCGTTTCCATGAACTGGCCAAGCTAGTGCCACACTTGGTAACACCTGAGCAGAATAGAGTGGATCGTTATGTCTGGGGATTATCTTCAGTTATCCGAGGGAATGTAACTGCAGCAGACCCAAAGACTCTGCAAGAAGCAGTCAACTTAGCAAACCGACTCACCAACAATGCTGTCCGATCAGGGACGTTTCCGAATGACAGTGTGAAAGGGAAGAGGAAGATGGAAGATCCGGTGGAGGGTAAGTCCGGACAGAGGGTTAATAAAGACCGGAAAGTGGCAAGGAACTTTGGGATTCACACGCCGACCCCGGAAAAAGGGAAAGGGCCACAACGTGTGTGTGATAAATGTCATCAGCAACACAAGGGGAGATGCATTACCTGCTTCAAGTGTAACCAGGCGGGGCATGTTGTTCGGGATTGTAAAACCGGACAAAGACGAGCCTGTTATGAATGTGGAAGCCCGGACCACTACCGGAACATGTGCCCCAAAAGAAACCAGAGGTCTGATGCAAACCCAACTCCACCAGCAAACCAAGGAAACCGAGGAGGTTTGGCTTGAGGAAGAGTGTTCGTGATAGGAGCAGAGGAGGCGAAGCAGAATCCCGATATGGTGACAGGTACGTTCCTACTGAATAACTATCCTGCATCTGTACTATTTGGTTCTGGAGCAGATAAAAGTTATGTGTCGTTAGAATTTAGACCTAAGACAAATAGGAAGTCACAAAATTTGAGAGAGGAGCACATAATTGAATACTCTAACGGAGAGTTAGTTAGGGCTAACAAGGTAGTTAGAAAATGCACTCTAGGCTTATCAGGAAAGGACTTTAGCATAGATTTAATCCCGATCGAGATAGGGAGTCTTGACATAATCGTTGGTATGGATTGGATGTCCAACCACCGAGCGACGATATGCTGTGCTGAGAAGATAGTTAGGCTAGCATTACCCGATGGAGGTGTACTCGAAGAGAACGGAGAGAAGCCGAAGAGAGATATTAAGTTAGTATCGTTCATGAAAATGCGTAGCCATCTACGAAAGGAAGGTGTAGCATTCATGGCGCACGTAGTAGATAAGAAAGCAAAAGAGAAGCTAATTTAGAGTATCCCGATTGTGCGAGAATTTCCCGAAGTATTCCCGGAAGAATTACCTGGACTACCCCCACAACGATAAGTAGAATTCCACATCAACCTAATTCCTGGAGCAGGCCCCATCGCAAAGTCGCCTTATCGACTAGCACCGTCTGAGATGCAGGAGCTTTCAAGCCAACTTCAAGAGCTGCTAGACAAAGGATTCATTAGGCCCAGCTCTTCACCCTAGGGAGCCCCAGTCTTGTTCGTCAAAGAGAAGGACAAATCCTTTAGGATGTGTATAGACTATATGGAGCTGAACAAGATCACTATCAAGAACCGATACCCTCTTCCACGCATCGATGATCTGTTCGATCAACTGCAAGGAGCAACGTACTTCTCCAAGATCGATCTTCGATCCGGATACCATCAAATGCGAGTTCGTGAGGAAGACATCGCAAAGACAGCGTTCAGAACTCGTTATGGTCAATATGAGTTCTTAGTCATGCCTTTCGGTTTGACGAACGCTCCAGCAGTGTTCATGGATCTGATGAACCGAGTGTGCCGACCATACTTAGATAAGTTCGTAATTGTCTTTATAGACGACATTCTAATTTACTCGCAAAGCAAGGAGGACCACGAGCATCATTTGAGGCTGATACTGGAACTACTCAAAGCTGAAAAGCTTTATGCCAAATTCTCAAAGTGCGAATTTTGGATCCGAGAAGTTCACTTTTTAGGACATGTGGTGAACAAAGGAGTACACGTCGATCCAGCCAAGATCGAGGCTATAAAGAAGTGGGAAGCCCCGAAGACACCAACGGAAATTCGACAATTTCTCGGATTGGCAGGCTACTACCGGCGATTCATTGCCAATTCCTCCAAGATTGCACAGCCGCTGACAACCTTAACGCAAAAAGATAAGAAGTCTAATTGGGGAGAGAAACAAGAAGAAGCGTTTCAATTACTCAAGCATAAGTTGTGCAATGCACCCATACTGGCATTACCCGAAGGAACGGGTGAAGCCTACAAGGACGCGAGCAATGGGTGTGATAGTGCAGACCAGCCTGAAAAGTCAGATACTGGGAGCTCAGAGAGAAGCTCTGAAGGCTGATAACTTGAAGAAAGAAACTTTACACCAGATGGAGAAAGAGTTTGAGGAGAAAGCGGATGGAGTATATTATTTCAATGATAGAATTTGGATTCCAAAGGCCGATCAGTTAAGGAAAATGATCATGGACGAAACTCATCAATCAAGGTACTCGATACACCCAGGTTCTGACAAGATGTATAAGGGGTTGAAGGAACACTATTGGTGGCCTGGAATGAAGAAGGGTATTGCCACCTATGTGAGCAAATGTCTGACTTGTGCAAGAATAAAGGCAGAACACCAAAAACCGTCAGGACTATTACTGCAACCGGAAATCCTAGAATGGAAATGGGAGCAGATATCAATGGATTTCGTGACCAAGTTACCCAAGACTAAAAAGGGCCATGATTCGATTTGGGTAATCGTTGACCGACTCACGAAATCTGCGCACTTCTTGCCAATAAAAGAAAGTTTTAGTATTGATAGACTCGCGCAATTGTATGTCGATGAGATAGTCATGCGTCATGGAGTGCCGATCTCGATCATCTCCGATAGAGACAGCAGATTTACCTCGCGATTTTGGCAGTCACTACAGGCAGCATTGGGTACCAGTGTGGATTTGAGTACCGCCTATCATCCACAAACTGACGATCAGACAGAAAGGACTATACAGACACTAAGGATATGCTACGTGCATGTGTGTTAGAATTCGGAGGTAGCTGGGATGATCACCTACCTTTGGTTGAATTCTCCTACAACAACAGCTACCATACAAGTATTCAGTGTGCCCCGTACGAAGCATTGTATGGACGCAAGTGCAGATCCCCACTCAATTGGTTGGAAGTGGGAGAGAGTCGACTGCTTAGGCCTGACATCGTACAGGAGACCACTGATAAGATTAAGCTAGTACAGGAAAAGCTTAAAGCAACCGGGGATCGCCAGAAAAGCTATGCTGATATTCGGCGAAAGCCGTCGAAATTTCAAGTTGGCGACAAAGTGCTACTAAAGGTATCACCCTGGAAAGGGCTGATAAGATTCGGAAGGAAAGAGAAACTGAGTCCTCGTTTTGTTGGGCCATTTGAGGTCATAGAGAGAATCGGACCCGTTGCGTATAGATTGGACTTACCCATAGAGCTGAACTCTATTCATGACACGTTTCATGTGTCTAATCTAAAGAAATGCCTATCAGAAGAGACAGTAGTCTTGCCCTTAAGAGAATTACAAGTTGATGAACAACTGCGCGCCGCGGAGGAGACAATTGAGATCCTTGACCGAGAAATCAAGCAACTCCGGCGCAGTAAAATACCAATCGTCAATGTGCGATGGAACTCCCGGCACGGACCGGAGTTCACTTGGGAGCGGGAGGCGTTCATGAAGGACAAATACCCGCATCTCTTCACAAAAGACCCCTGCGGTAGCAGCAAGAATTAAATTTCAGGACGAAATTTCTTTCAACCGGGGGTAAATGTGACAACTGTCAGTTTTTGACCTTCAGGTTAGCCACTCGTTTAATCCACTTAGTAGCGTTTCCGTAGGTTAAAAACTAGTTATTAAAGTTTCTAAATGAAACTAGGTTAGTTTGCGTGAAAAATTTAGGCTAAAACCTAAAAGTCCCGAAAATTGCCCGAAAAGCCCGTACCGGTCCGAAATCGTCCGAAAATCCTATAATGCCAAAAATTTAAAAGTCAACTTATAAAATAAAAGAGTTTGTTAAAAATATAAATAAACTGATCCAAATATTCCAAAACTACCTTCGAAAAAGTCGGTTTCTACCGAAAACGCGCTAAAAACCCGGTACTGCGTTGAATTATGCAGTGTAATTTAACCCTTTTAAAAAAAAAAAAAAAAAAAATTTGAAAAGAGTTGGGTGGGCCCCCCTTGGCCGGCCACCACCCCCCTCCCCCATACATCTTTCTCTCTTTTTATCTTTCCCACAAATCACCATTTCCCCATTTCCATTTTCCAACTTCCCATTTTTTTTTTCAAATTCTCTCTTTCTCTCTATCTTCTCCTCTCTTCCTCTCTATAGAAATCAGCCATCTTCATCCTCAAATCTGAGTTTTCTTGAAGATTCAAGCAAGTTTTTAGAGTGTCATTAGTGTTTATCAAAGGTAAAGAGTAGTATATGCATGTTTAGATTCGATTTTTGGCTCATTCTTGAGCTTTCTTCTACTTTCTTTGAGGTTTAATCCCTCTTTTATGGATTAACAACAATCTTGATGTTTGAGGATGAGATTGAACCTTAGAAATGTGTTTAAACATTCAATGAAGGTGAAAATCCGTGAATCCTCCCTAAGAACACAAGACTTGAAGCAAAATCCTTTGGTTTGATGTTTTTGAATATCATTTTGGGGCTGAACTTTGATGATAGTTCATGCATGTGTGTTGATGGTATTAATACATATTTCATCTATTTATTTAGTGTATAATAAGAGATTTTGGTTTAATAGCAAGAAAAACCCCAAAAGTTTATGATTTTATGTGTTTTGGTGATGAAAATGGAGTTTGATTCTTGACAGATTCTGTCCAAGTTTTTGCATGTAGTTTATACGACCCAAAAAGGGTTTTCTCGAACTCATTTCTTTTTGAAATTTTTATGGATTAATATTTAAGGTGTTAGGGTTCAAACCCCACTGATTTTGTGCAAAAACTCCAAGATATGGACCCTTAACCATCATTAAACATTTTCGTGTGCAACAGTACTTGGTCAGGAATTTGGGTCATCTTCAAACTTGTATAACTCTTTGATAACTTATCCAAAATGCAAACTTTTTAATTCTAAACTCAAGTACTCTGAGTTAGCTTTCCAATGAGTCCAAAATCATGTCATTTAGAGGAGTTTTGAGGGTTTAACCAATGAAAACAAGTTGATGGTGCAAGCTGTCCCAAGATGGCAGATCCACATGCACAACTTTAAAGAGGCATATCTCTCTCAAAAATCACCTAAATGATGTGAATCTTGTCTCATTAGCTTGGTATATGTTTTATTTAGAAAATCCCGTTGGAAATTCGTGAGTTGGTGGGATAATGAACTCTCTATGAACAAAACTTTACTGACATGTATCTTTGAAAAATAAAAGTGTGCACTGATTTTTGCAAAAATGTTTAAAAATAGTAAAACACCTCTAAAAATTGTGAAATTTGGTAGAGATGATGTTAACATCCCCAAAATCAGAGGGTAAAAATTTGAGGATTTATCATTTGGTGGACTTAAGCTCAAAGGTGACGTTTTTACAACTTAATATTTTGGACAGATTCTGGAAATTGACCAAAAACCCAACTTTATGAACTTTAAGCTTTCCAAAATAGTTGGAAGTCTTCAAAATGCACCAAAACAAACTTTTATTATATTGGATTACATAAACAACGTAACGGCATTATAATGGATATTGGTACGATTTATGACTTAGGAACCGTTGATCTTGAACTTACGTTAAAAATTACGTATTTGTTAGGGCAAATTCTAGATTCGGGGCCGAGACACGAAAACGCACTAAAGTTTGTTTGTACGCTAATCACTCGAGGTGAGTATTCACAGCCCCCGTTTTTACCGTTTTTACGAGTTTTGGGGTGAAAAGCATGTTTATAAATGAATGTGAAAAATTGTGAAATTATTGCGAAATGAAATGAAATGAAATGAAATGTATTGTGAGCTAAATTTGAAATGTTATGCGGCATGATATATATTGAGTAAAAGTCCCATGTTGAATACACTACTATTAACTCGTTTCGAGCCAATGGTTATTGTGGATAGCGCTATTTGGTAGAGTGGACCCACCCTTGTTTACTGACGAGTATAGGGTGCACGTAATCATATGTGGTACTACACATGTGGGATTTAGTCCCACCGCTGAGGTAGTGCAGCGTCTACACATGTGGGGTTTTAGTCCCACCGTTGAGGTAGTTAGCGAGAACGCTCTACCCATGTGGTTCGCCACCACCTCTGAGGTAGATCGTTAGGGCAAATTGGTTTTAGGTTTAGTAGTGGCTCGAGAATATATCTTGCATAAATGTTATGTTTAACAGTTGAGGTTGAACATTGGTTTTACGATAAAGATCTTCTGCATTGAAAATGTTTTGTGCATATAAAACCTGTGAACTCACCAACTCTTGTAGTTGACACTTGTTTTTAACATGCTTTTCAGGAAGATAGAAGGTATTAGAAAGTGTTTGTGCTGCAACCGACATCAAACCTAAACTTTTCTTTTGCAATGTTGTTTTGTAATATTTGAACCTTGTAACTATCGTTGGTTATGTAACTTTTGGTACTGTAACAATGAACTTGAAATGAAAGGTTTGATGTTGTTTATCTCCTATCGCATTGAAATCTTAGCTGTCACGCCTCGCGTTTCCGCTTTAGCGGGGTGTTACAGTTAGATATTTATTAGTGCAAAAGATCAATTAACAAATAACTATTTATAGGTAAAAACACACGATAACAACACCAGATTTAGAAAAAACGAGTTTATCTGTCAAATCTAGTCATCGCAACTAGAAGGTGTAATTCATAAGGCTTCCAGCCTTTCTGACTAATTCATAATGATTCCATTTTATAAGACTTTCTAACTAAATTTAGAAAGCAACCGAATTTTGCTCCCCACGACCACCCTTAAGAACCCAGCGAGGTCTTCCGGCCCTTTGGAACCTAGCCAACTACTTTACCTAGAACCCCCACGAGGGGCATGACGATAGTAACACATAATATGGCATATAATTATTGGTCCTATATATAAATTTTAAGTCAAGTTAGATACTCATACTATGAAGATGATCAGGATCATCGTAATTCACGGGCCACTTATTTTAATGCGGTAGTTGATCGGGACAACTTCAGTTGTTTTAAAGGTCTCCTTTCATATCATGGTTTTCTGAAAATCTAGGAGTACTGGTAAGACATGACCAAAAAAGCACAGACAAATTCAACAGAAAACAACTCTTTACTAACCAAGATGTGATCACCCTTAAGAACCCACTACACCTGTTGGTTAAAGGATCGAAATGTGTATATGAAGGTGAATAAAAAATAAACAGCAAGTAGAAAAAGCTGAATATAATATCAAAACTTCACTAATATTCAATAAACAAAGTACATATATATAAGATATCACAAACCTAAAACGTGTAAAATAAATCTCCAACTAATAAGGAACCACTATCTCACTACCTATCTAGAAATTAGGAGAAGATAACCAAGTAAAAGACTACCCACCTGCAAGCAGTTTGAATCACTCAAACATCAACTTTTATAGACTTGGTCAACTAATTTACTAAATCATAATTAATTTAAAATAAACAAACTAAAACACCCTTACGCAACCAAACCGTGACCCGTAGACACAACCCGATTAATCCAACAATCACCACCTTAATCGGGTTGTCAGATCATTCATTCACAACACTTGAATCACCATCTTCTTGAACCATCTCGACTTTTCCCGAACACCTGACCTCCACCTCGGTCACGTCCAAAGTCTTCTTTCATCTCGAATCACACTCACCACACTTGTAACATCTAACATGGCATCCCGTTGGAACCGTTCATTTACATCTTGACTTTTCCCAGATCGACGACCTCTTCCCTGGCCACATCCAAAGCCACACGATTCGAACTCCAACGCCACAATGTTTACAACCGTGTGGTTTCTTTTATCTCTTCTTGTTTTGACAGCCGTAACCTTTACCGATCACCCTTGTTCAAAGAGGCCTCTCCACCGACCAAGAAACCAAAGCGACCCGCTTCTACCGTTTTCTTTTAATCTGCCAAATGAACCGAATCCAAAGCCACCTGCTTTGACAGATCCTTTCTGTCTGCTTTTCACGTACCTACGCCGGTCTCCCCTTATCACGAACAAGCCAATCATGGAGGTCTTTCAAAACAGTCCCCAAATAGCCACGAGTAGACCACCTATGTTCATCGCCGGTCACCGCCGTCGTCTCAAACGGTAGTCCCCGTCTTCCTCACGACAACTCCCGACCGGATTACTGCACTGTCTGCGTCTAACTCCGTAAAACAGTCCCGATTGCGACCCGTATTAGCAGAGGCGGAGGCCATGAGGGCAACTAGGGGCCAAGGCCCCTGTGTTATTCTATGCACTAAGTAGGAAAATATTGACTTTTTAATACATGACATATATTTTTAACTTTGGGCCCCTCCATAAAAAATCAATCTACTTCTTTATCCAATCTATAAAATATATATAAATATATATATGTGCCTACAAATCACAGCTAGTTCACAGGCTCTTTTTTTTGTTTGATTGGGTGTTTAG
Organism: Centaurea solstitialis; assembly: GCA_030169165.1. NCBI lineage: Eukaryota > Viridiplantae > Streptophyta > Magnoliopsida > Asterales > Asteraceae > Centaurea > Centaurea solstitialis. The sequence goes on along the minus strand of CM058046.1, from coordinate 53,776,870 downwards.
GTCAAATTTGTTTGAAAATTCTATTTGAAATTATATGAAGTTGTTTGATATACACATTGTTTCTTTGATTTGGTATTTAAGAATATATCTATATAGGAGGCAACCTTTTATAGGGTTGTTTTTTAACCCGATCATATATATATGGAGAGAAAGGTTCAGATGAGAAGTGCTAAAAAATGAGAAGTAGAGAAGTGCTCTCCACCACTTATCTGGTCAAAAAAGGCGGCTTTGACTGGTTACGATGGATGTGATCACTGAGGATTGCCACGATTCATGGGAGGGTAGAGATTATTAAAAGAAGGGACCGGTCAAATCCGCATTTGTTGACCAGATGAGTGGTTGAGATTGCTTTTCTACTTCTCATTTTTTTAGCACTTCTCATTTGCACCAAATACTATATAAATAATATGGTCGGGTTTACGGAAAAACCTTGACAAAACGGAAAACCGATAAAACACCCTCATATCCCTCCATCTTACTATATTCACTTGTGCATAGGAGTAATTTTGTAATATGCATACATGCATAATATACTTATGCATAAAAATCTAAAAAGAACTTAAATTACCAATATGAAATTGTGCATACGGTTTAGATGGAGGCTACGAGAGTGTTCCTCAGTTTTCGATATATATAATTGAGAATCTGTATCACTTCAAGGATATGATGAACGTTCCACCTTGATAGTGCATTTTTTTTTGTATTTTTAAAAATATATAAGATATTGGGTCCGGCCCCTGTGGTTGAAAAGGCTGTGTTCCGCCCCTACGTATTAGCAGCCACTTGCACTTCCGCCGCGAAGGCAGCCCCGCACCCGGAGGCTCCTCCCCCTTCGAAAGTCGACTCTCAAACCGGCTGCACCTTTTTCCCGAGTACCAGGCTCTGATACCACTTGTTGGTTAAAGGATCGAAATGCGTATATGAAGGTGAATAAAAAATAAACAGCAAGTAGAAAAAGCTTAATATAATATCAAAACTTCACTAATATTCAATAAACAAAGTACATATATATAAGATATCACAAACCTAAAACGTGTAAAATAAATCTTCAACTAATAAGGAACCACTATCTCACTACCTATCTAGAAATTAGGAGAAGATAACCAAGTAAAAGACAACCCACGTGCAAGCTCTCTGTTTGAACCACTCAAACATCAACTTTTATCGACTTGGTCAACTAATTTACTAAATCATAATTAATTTAAAATAAACAAACTAAAACACCCATATGTAACCCAACCGTGACCCGTAGACACAACCCGATTAATCCAACAACACCAATCCTCCTCTTTATATAATAGGGTGAATGTTATCATTTCTATCAGTTTATAATCCATCCACCCAAATAGTTAGCCGAATACCATCTCTATAATCTCGTTGTTTTCATCATCATTTTTACAATGCTCCCTTCCATTATTAAAGTAATATGCTTCTTTATCTATACTTCTATCTGTTTATGTTGCAGCCATGCAAGGGAGAACATACCAAGATATGGCTCAATACTAGCAGTTATGACGTTCGGAGATTCCCTCATGGATACAGGCAACAACAACCCTCTAGTAACGGGGACCAAGGCTAATTTCCAGCCATACGGAAAGGATTTTATCGGTGGGAAACCAACGGGAAGGTTCAGCAACGGGAAAACAATTCCGGACATGATTGGTAATTAACTAAAACAGGCTAATCCCTAATTGTTGTTCAACACGATGAAGATCCCCTAACTATATATGTTAGTAGAACTCCTTACTGACCCGTTCTAACCTTTTTCATGGCTAACAAATGCTATATGAAATCGTTGAACTTTTCTTATTATTTCACTGCAAGATTCCAATCTACTGAAAACTGATATTTTTTTTATTCCAAATTTAAGCTGAGAGATTAGGAGTGAATGTTAGGACTTATTCTGTTGCATTACCACTGCTGAAGGTATTTTGGTTAACACTGCTGGTTTTGGAGTTCTTACCACTGCTAGTTCATCAGAAGGTTACCACTGCCAGTATGTGTGGTTTCACTAAAGATAAGATTACCACTTCTCTTGAAGAATTACCACTGCCTGTACAAGATTACTATTGCTGGTTAAAGGTTAACACTCCTTTTGTTATTACCACTGCTGACAAGATAATGATAAGGAAAGGATTGCGATGACTGAAGATATGGACAAGATACGATCTGCTTGGAGATATTTTAGAGATTATCTTGTAAATCTAGTTTCCTTATTGTAATCTTGTAATTCGTATATATAGCTGATAGGTTTGTCTTTGTTAGATACGAGTTTTGATTAGCTTTTGATTTAGAATTAGAGCCTCAAGATTGTTCTTGTAATCCCTGCAATTGAGAAGATTTTCACGTCTGTTTGAGCCTGTTCAAACAGATTGGGGCTTGTGTTTGTAGTCATTAAGCTATTGAAATCAATACACATACAGTTTGATATAAATCCATTGTTTTGTTCTTATAATCAAAGTGTTATTCCGCAAACTTCTTTGATTAAGTTTTCTGATCTTGATATTTAGATCCTGACAAGTGGTATCAGAGCTATCGGTTTCAAGATCCAAGATTCAACAAGAAAACAATTTTTTCGTGAAGCTTCTCTTTCTTCATCAATGAAAATCATGGTCAGTACCAACGGTGCAGAAATTACAACTGAGGTACAATCTAAACTTTGCTCTAAAGCCTGTCTTGATACTTTTAAGAAGTACAGAGAGAACACCCAAGGGATGTGTGATAAACTGAAAAGACTAGAACAGGACAAAAGAGAGTATATTTTGATTGTAGAAAATTTTGAAGAAAAGATCAAAGCATATCAAGCTAATGAGCTTCAATTTGAATATGATCATAACTATTGGAAGTGGGAAAAGAAAGAGTATGAGAGGAAGTTGACCAAGTATAGAGATGAATTAGAAAAAGTTAGGAGTGAACTATCTGAAGCCAAAGATAACCTAGAAAAGTTTTCCAAGTCCTCTAAGGCTTTAGATGAACTCCTAAAAGCACAGATAAATGATGATCTGAAGAGAGGGATAGGATACAACGCCACTGCACCACCCTACAACTACAACTACATTCCTCCCACTACTGACCTACTTGAAAGGCATGTAGACGAAGAGATGCCTAAAAGATCCACAGAAACGGATCTCCCAGATGCTGTTGAAAAAGATGAGCCGGAAAGTAAAAGTAAAAAGGTTAAGCCATCCAAGAAGAAGAAGAAAGTGCAAACGAAAACCAGTGTTGAAAATCCTTGTACTTGTCAACAGAAAAAGCCTCAAGTCAATGAGAAAATAAGGGGAAATCAGAGAAATTGGAATAAACAGTGGGCTCAAAAACAAGGTATTGATCTAGAAAAAATCAATAGGCCAAAGCCTTGTTTTATTTGTTGCAAGTTAAATCATTTAGCTAAACACTGTTATTTTCAATCCTGTTAACCAAAGAGCAAATTTTCAAAAACCTTTTAACTCTTTTGGTAACAGATTTCAGAGAATGAATAATATGGATAGGAATGTGAGACCTGTTTTAAAAAAGAAAAATATTTCAAAACCTCACATTCAGAATAAGTTTGCTAGATTTGAAAAGAGTTTTCAAAACAAAAAGGTTGTGAAGAAAGCAAACAGATTTGTCAAAGTTTGGGTGCCAAAAATAACTAAAACTGTTAGTACTGCTACTCCAGTTAATGTTGCTAAGCCCATAATTATGACAAAGTATTCAAGCCATACAATTCCGAACTCTGTTGATCCTAAAAACTCAAAATTGAAAGAGTTTACATATGTTGGTGCTAATGGGCAACTCAAAACCGCATCAGCATGCGTACCTCAAAAAGGGAAGGATCAAATATCTAAATCTGCAGAAACTGATACGATGAGATCTCGATTTAAGGGGGAGTTTGAAAGTAAGAAAGAGGTTCAGACAGAAACAGGAACAGAACCAACAACAATAGTAACAAAACCCAAAGAAACTTAACTCCTTGATTTAAGAAGTAAGTTAGGGGGAGATTGTTGGGTTTTTGAAGTTACTACTGCTGGTTACCACTGCTGGTTACCACCGGAAGTTACCACTGCTAGTTACTACTGCTCGTCCGAGATAAGGAAAGAAGATTACTTGAATAGAAAGATAAGGAAAGGATCTTGCTTGAAGATAAAGACAAAGACTTGGAGATAATTATGGAATGAATTCAAGAGATATATTTTTTTATGGAATGATGATAATTACCAAGATTCTGAAGATAATGGAGATTTAGAAGACAATTTATTTTTTGTAATTATCTTTGTAATCAAGTCTTGTATAAATAGATTAGTCACATATTCTATGAATTATTAGGAGTGATAGAAAGTTTTAGCCTCAAGATTATTCTTGATCCCTACAATAGAGAAGTATTGTACGTTTGTTTGAATTTGTTCAAGCAAATTGGGGCTTTGTTTGTAATCATTCGATAGAAAAACAATTCCAAAAGCAATTCAATTTCAATTCATTCTTGTTTTCTTGTTGTTAAATATTAAGGTGTTATTCCGCGACTTCCTTAATATCTTGGTTCTTATTCTTTCTTGTTACGAATTTCGATCCTGACAGTGAAGGATTACGTTCCAGCATATTTAGACCCTTCCATACAAGACAACGAACTTCCAACTGGTATAAGTTTTGCTTCTGGTGGCTCTGGGTATGATCCCCTAACACCCAAATTAGCGGTATGCATGAATATGTCCTTACGGATTAGTAAAGCATCTGTCTTTTCTATGCTTTTCATTAATACTCGAACTAATTAATGATCATCTATGTTTTTGTGCCTTCATCCCGGCTTATGTTTTACTTCTTCTGGGAGTATGACCATTAGAATGTTATACCATTGTCGGATCAATTAGACATGTTCAAAGAATACATTGGGAAGCTCAAAAGCATCGTTGGAGAAGAGGAAGCAAATAATATAATCGAAAAAAGTTTGTATTTGGTATTTTCAAGCTCTAATGATTGGATAACTTACAATTTTATTCCAAGTAGAAGATTACATTATGATGTGTCTGCTTATAGTAATTTTTTGGTCTACATTGCTACAAACTTTACACAGGTAATTCCTCTATGTATTTTCTGTCATTTGAAATGCTTTATATATATAGACACATTCTAAATATTTTACGAGAAGGCGAGAAGTCCCAATATCATATGTGATTAAACACGCTAAAAGAGTGTAATCATATACGATATTGACACTTCTTCCTTTGTGATAAAATATTTAACTTCTCACATGATCCCTCTCCTCTGTATACATATATATATATATACATACATATACATATATAGGGGTGGGTTCAAATGTGAACCACTTTTCGGTTGTCAATATGAGGACAGCCTAGAGCGCGACACGTGGCGGATGATTAGGCACCACGTCAGGTCCACGTCGGATGACTAGGCACGATTCATGGGAGGGCATTGAATTAAAGGGGGGGACCACCCTCAAAGCCGCCTTTATTGACTAGTCTCCGCCACGTGTCGCCCTCTCGGCTGTCCTCACGTTCACAACCAAAAAGTGGTTCACATTTGAACTTTCCTCTACATATATATATATATATGTATATATATATATATATATGTAGAGGAAAGTTCAAATGTGAACCACTTTTTGGTTGTGAACGTGAGGACAGCCGAGAGCGCGACACGTGGCGGCTTTGAGTATGGTCCCCCCTTTAATTCAATGCCCTCCCATGAATCGCGCCTAGTCATCCGCCGTGGATCTAACGTGGCGCCTAGTCATACACCACGTGTCGCGCTCTCAGCCGTCCTTACGTTCACAACCAAAAAGTGGTTCACATTTGAACCCGCACCTATATATATATATATCTTCCTTATGAATGTTTCCATAAAATTGTTCAAGGAAATTTACAAATTGGAAGCAAGAAGGATAGCTTTATTCGGCACACCCTATCTCGGTTGTTTTCCATTAGGAAGAACTTTCGGGGGAGGAATACTTAGGATGTGTGGCGAAAACTTCAATGAAGAAGCAAAATCCTTCAACGGTGTGCTAAAACGTGAGATCCAAGTTCTTGGCAGTAGTCTACCACTGTCTAGACTAACCTATATTGATTTCTACAAACATGTGCAACAAATCATCGAAAACCCTCGACAATATGGTATGTAATAGATTCAACATTGCACTTTCGATCAACACCCTAACTGCGCATACCTTTAATTGGTAAAGATACTTCTAAAGCTTATAGGTTTTTAAATCTTGTTGGAAATTGAAGCATTTTGTGTCGTCTAAGGGTTAAAAGTGCACCCGGTCGTTTTTTATTAATGAATCGAAACTAGTTTATGTACATGTCTGCCAGCCATAAGCTAGATTATTTTTTGAGCTTATTAGAAAAGCACTATTTGCTTATCCATACACTAGCTTTTTGAAACATTGGAGATAACTTTTTAACATGTTCTTTTATGTCATGTTGCATTATTTATCTATTTATGAACTAGTTTTTAGCAATAGTTCTTAGTTTATTATTACCGTTTTCTATTTTTTCTCAGGCTTCGATGTCGTAGACAGAGGCTGCTGTGGAACAGGAGTGTTGGAGGGGGGTATTTTTTGTAACAAATTCAGCCCAACATGCCCCGATGACTCTAAATTCTTATTCTGGGACAGTGCGCACCTTACACAAAAAGGATATAACATCGTTGTAGATCATATTCTTCTAGATCTGGTGCGATTAAGTTTACTCTAAATAATGGACCTTATTGTGAGTGCTATATATGATATATAGTAGGTGTAGCGAAAATAAGTTGTCCCCAAATTTCATGTCCCCGTACAAATTAACCAATCAATAATTTATTGAAAACAGATTGGAAAAAGATGACCGAAGACGAATAAGGTTAAGAAATTTAATGATCATATCAGAAGGACATAAAGGGAACAAAAAAGTTTGGGTTAGTTGATGTTTACTTGGAGTAAGTAACCATATTGGTTGCATGTTTTTGTGTTAAGGCAACATATGTATTATAATTCTCCATCTTTCTTTCTTTGTTTACATTTTGATTTAAATCAATTGAGAGAATACGACGTCTATTGAACCTTATTGGAGTGTATCCGGATTTCATGTGATATACATATAAGGATGTAAAATACCTAAACCTTGTAAATTTGGCGAAACTTCAACCCGGGCTCAAAACATCAAGATTTAGGGCCAAAACAAGCATGTTATCGAAATATATTTCTGATATGATGAACAATTGTATGTTGTATTTCATGTTATAACAAAATCGGGTTTATAAGACACCTAAAATAACAAAGTGTCCAAATAGAATGTTTTATGGGAGACTAGTTTATAGAGGCCTTCGAGTGTCGTAACCTGTTTTTTAAATAGTTCTATCTAAAAGTATCATAGGAAGTTTATAAGACGCCTTCGACTGTCGTAACCTGTTTTTTAAGACATTTTCAAAATAAAGTGTCGTATTAGGTAATTTTATACAATGCTTTTGAGAGATGTCCCCTATAAACCCATCTTTTTAGAGGAGACTTGTGTTTATGGGACTTTTTTTTTAAATAGTGTCCTATAACAGTTTAATAGAATGCTTTAATTAAAAAAATGTTCGAAAAACGTTTTGCAACGCCTAAAAGCGTTCTAAACTTTTTGCAACATTTTCAGATAGGAAGCTTTTGTGTTTGCTCCTATAAAACATTGTATTAGGGCGTTTTTTTAGACATCCTATAAACTCAATTTCTTGTAGTGTTGATCTATTTCGATTAATTAATAGTTACACGTGTTCATAGTTGACGACGTGCCTTTCAATGTGTTTCCCTTTATTTGCATTACTTCTACTCGTCTCACATTTGGAGCTTTGATTTCCTAGTCACTACAAAAGTTCAAGTTTCCATAAAAACTGTCAAAACTATTTTATAGGATGGAGCAATAGTATAATTGTAATAAGTTATAAAGAGACTTTTACGTGTTTTAATAAGTTTGTATAACATTTTTAAAATCATATGTTGTATTAGTTTTTGAAAAAACACATTTTTAAACCTTGTAATAAGTTTTCTTTTTTTTGAATAATGTTATAATTGAAGTAATAAGTTTGTATAACATTTTTAAAATCATATGTTGTATTAGTTTTTTGAAAAAACACATTTTTAAACCTTGTAATAAGTTTTCTTTTTTTTTTTGAATAATGTTATAATTGAAGTAATACGACGGTTTATTTCAAAATTGCCTACAAGTTTGTTAAGACTCTAAAAATGTAATATATAAACTTATTATAACTCGTTTATACACTTAATATAAATGTTTGATCTTATAAATATAAGTTTTGCAAAAGAGTTTAGAAAAATTTAACAATTTTAGGACAGGATGCTGCTTTTTTGATGGAATTTGATGAACTTCTTTTGTGAGGATTCACGATGAAAGAGTTTTTTAGAACTTGTAAGCTATTTTAAAAGATTCTCATTAATGCAATACCATTGAAATTCAAAGATTAATTAAATATCAATACCACGTAATTTCTTTTAGGCTGTCGGTAGCCTCATGTTGGGCTCGACGGGCTTGTATGGCGGTTTGGGTAGGCTCTGGTAGGTTTGTGCCACTGAATCGATTGGCTTGTGCAGGGGTTGGTGATTGGGTTTGGGAACCCATTGGGTATTCGGTTTTGTGGGTTGTGGTGCTTGATAGAGTGGGCTTATTGTGGGTTTGTAGGGTAAGCTGACATGGCACTCATGTGGCAGAGTGAGCTTATGGGCTTTTGTACTACGCTACCGATAGCCTTAGTATGTAAAATAATGCATTATACATTCATCATAAACACTCATGTCACTTCTATTAATCAACTTAAGTACACAAAATTAAATTGATAGAACCCACAAATAAATGAGATATTAATTTGTCCCCAATATGTCTGTTTTTATAGAACAATTAGCAAGATGATAATGATATACACGAAAGGTGCTTAAAGGCATTTCACATCAATTGCTAAATATATCAACGATTGGTGGTTGCATTTATTTGCTTTTTTGGAAACAACTTATTAGAAGGAAACTAACAAAGCGCTAGCAAAACAAAAACATCATACCATCGTATTTATATAAATGCAGCCCGCCCAGCTAAGATTATCCCCAAACGAACTCCTATACCGCACCCAATGATAAACTAACGTCTGGATGTCACTACCACTTGCAGTGGTTTGAACTCTTCACCGTCGAAAATAACGTTGTTCCTCCATTTCCAAACCGCCCATGTAAAAAGCTAGGTGCATCGCAAGCCTGGCCTTTTGTAATAACCGGAATTTAAAGAAGATCCATTTATTTATATTAGCGAACTTGGGGGCCTAAATTACTAACTTATTTAAGATTTGGTGGCCAAAGTGGTATTTTTGAGACTTCTTTAATGGTATAGGCTTAGGCCATTTTGGGAAAGATACTATGGGGCTTGGGCCTAAAGCACAAGGTATAAAAAGAGGATTAGGGTGGATTTTACCGTTTAGGCAAAAATCTCATTCCTAAGATCTGTGAGAGTGCGTGAGTTTTTTAGAGAAGAAGGAAGCTAGGGTTTTCATCATCATCATCATCGCCATCTTCATTTTCTTGGTAAGATCACTTAAATTTGTGATGGAATTGTTTAAGAATCATTAGGATAACATTTGTTTAGGATTATTTCTAAGTAGAATCCTTAGATTTGAACTGATCTGGGTGCTTGATGATTAGAAATGTCGAAATACTGACTCTAGGGATCAGATTCCGACCTCCTTGGAATCTGAAAGTCTGACTCGGATAATGAGAAGTCCGACTCGGGATTTTGTATGAAATCCAACTCGGGATTTCCTACCCAAAATCAGACTCGGATAATGAGAAGTCCGACTTGGGATTTTTGTACGAAATCCAACTCGAGATCTCACCCAAAATTCGACTTGGATAATGAGAAGTCCGTCTTTGGATTTTGTACGAAATCCGACTCGGAAAATGAGAAATCCGACTCGGATTATGAGAACCCTCGTGCTAAGTGTTATTTTTGGAATCAAATCCGGACGTTTTTCATACCAGATTGACTATCTTATAATTTTAAAATCGTAACAAGATGAAAAGTGTTATTTTTGGCAAACCACGTGTAGGTGCCAAATCAATCAATCAAGAACACTTAGATCTCCATGATGTAATGCTAGGTACAAGATAGATTTTCATTCAAGGTGTGTAAGAGAGAAGAGAGGAAGTACAAATGATGATTACAACCACTATTTATACTAACTCTAAAAGGCTAAAAAGGCTTTATAGAAATGGGCCTTGAACAATGGGCCTTCAATACAATTTACAATAAAAGAAACTAAGTTTAAGAAATTGTAAAATTGACACAACTAAGTAGATTTCTAACAATTTCCCCCTTTGTGTCAATTTCTTCGCTTCTGATGATGGCTTGATGACTTCTTCTTTGACGTTTCAGTCTCTTTGGGCTTCTTTGACGATCCTTCTCTTCTCCGTGATGATGGTGGTGGCGGTCTCTCCTCAAGCCTTTTGACCGGTCCCTCTATCTTCCGAAGACCACAATAAGATTCGAGGCGTCGTAGAATGATGCGATGTTCAAGACGATGCTCAATGATCTGGAAAACCTCGTCTATCTGGATGGAGGGATTTATCCAGTGCTTAGTCTTCAACACCTCAAGCTCAAGCCTCTTCTTTTCGGTAGCCAACCCTTTGTTGATGATGTGGAGCGTCCCATCACTGTACTTGTGGACTTCATCGCATCGCATAAACTTCTTCTCTTCCTTCTGATTCTGGTACACTACCCCAAGAGCCGGTTTCTCGAGGACTTTGTAGAGAGGATAGCGATCGATGTTTGGAAGGTCTTGATTTGGCGGTGAAAGTTTGATAGTGTTGTGATGACTCTCTAACCCGATCTGAAAGTCATGAATCTCTTAGTTCCTCGGGTTGCTCTCGATAAAGCGCTTAACAGCTTCTAGTCATTTGAATGTCTCCTGAGGTCGGGTTGTAAGCGTCTTTAAGTCAGTGTATAATGTGTCTATGTCATCAATATGCACATTATCAAAATCAGCTTCGGTGAATGTGAACTCCCCGTTTCTCTTTCGGATGACAGAAAAGACTGAGAACCATAAGCCCTGGAAGCATACGGATGAAACCTCACTGATACGAATGATCGGGTTATCATAGAAGAACACATCTGCTTTGGGTTTGGCTTGGGTATCCATCCAATAGAGATACTTGGTCTGCTTTTGTGGCGGCAGATTGGTGATGTCGTAGTACTTCTCCAGAGACAATTTCTCCACCTTGTCAGTGAAGATGGAACTATGAATATCCTCAAGGTAACTGCCACGCCTTCTCTCTCTATCCCACTTGACTGATTTTAGCGGCTCCACATACTTTCTATGATTTGAAAGTGCACCTTTCTCCCTTGTATAGATCACCTTGGGAGGTGATACCGATGGCTGCCTCCATTGACCATGAATCGGTCGTTGAGGGCCATGTGTCACAGGGTTGATTGGAGTACGGCATATGTTGGTACGAGGAGCTTTGACTGGTGGAGAGGGAGTGCGAGAAGGTGAATCATCCTGAACTGGAGATGGAGAACGAGGCGGTACCCTTGGTTGAGTACGGCGTAAGAGGAAGAGAAGACCGAGGTGGTGAAGGCATGTCATATGTAGGCGAATGATGTGGAGACATAGGGGGTGAAGAGTTAGAACTGTACATCTCCATACCCGGAAGGGACTGAAGTGGTACCAGAAGTGGAGAGTCAGAACTATAGCTTTCCATGCATGAATCATAATCATCTGAAAGAACATCATCTGAAGCGGCTACGCGGTCAGGGTGAGAGGCTTCCGGGTTGACAAAACTGACAATCTCTCGACCCTCCGCTGAATCTGCCGTCGGGTTCTGACCAGGCTGAGAATGAGATACATCAGTACCGGTCCCCATATGACTACCGGAAGGAGCGGCGTCGGAAGATGTGCTTGTCAGAACTGAGGAGCCAAGCCGAGCCTTCTTATAGATTTCCCCCTCACGGCGATCGGGGTCATCTCGGTCATCGTGTCTGCGCTTTGGTGGCTCGGCTGATGCACGGCAACTAGTCTCAAGGGCGCGGATCTGAGTCTGCATGTTTGAAACAAAGCCCTTGATCTCAGCTAAATCCTCCATCTTCAGGGCATTAAGCTTCCCTTCGAGCCTCTGGATAGATAAGACTACCTCGCGGGAAGTGATGGATCGGTGAAACGCTTCAAGTACCTCAGAAGATTGACCTCATGTTCATGGAGATCACTCTGGGACAGTAAGGATGCCATAAGAAGGTCCCGTAACTCATCTGTAGAAGAAACGGAGCGATGGATCTCGGAGGTGGGGATGGTGAAAGGGGAGGTGGTGTTGGATCTCGCTCTGGCTCGGTCACCTTCCCTTTGCCCTTTAACCGGGCCTCAAGTGCCGCAAACTTTGCATCAAACTCCTCACGGACAGCCTTTAGGGCGCTCTCCATCATTTCCCTGACAACAAATGCCGGGTAAGTAACACCAGTGTAACATAGACGTTCTGTTTGCACAACCGCTGAATCAACGATGTGGCCTACGTTCACAGTTGGCGTGATGATAACCGTGGTAGGTCTTCCCTCCGGTCCTCGTGAAATGCTCATCGTGGACACCACTCTCAGGGTTCCGGTCACGTCACTAAGAATCGTGACTGGTGGACCTGAGACTGCATCACATAGACTGGCAGTATGTGTACCTAAATGTGTATCGAGCACTAGACTCTGGTGCACATGAAGGAAAGGTGGGGATCGGGACAGGGATTCTCCTGTTTCAATATCATCACCCTCCAAGTGAGGGCTTGATAGCCGTTGTGCTTTGTCCCCGTGGAATGAAACACCCACCTTTTGAGAGATGGATGAGTGGCTAGGTGGGGCGTGCAATTGCACCTCTGGGTGGGAGGTGTCTTCTTCAATACCCGTACTCAACACATGTGTACGGGTAGCAGATGTGGCTGCCCAGCGTCTACCTAAGGATAGGCGAGGACCGGTTAAAACCTTTAGTCCAGACTCCCACTCATCATTTCTTTTACTTCCCTCGCTCAGCTCACTATCATAACTATCTTCGACTATTTTGTCTCCCTCAAACCTTATTTCAACCTCACCGGAGTATTTAGACTCAGAATAATAATCCACCAAGGAAAAAGGTGCTCTGTTATAGCCAGTACACGTAGACAAGGGCGAGAAGAGCCTGCTCCGGTCTGATCATCCTCACCACGTAAGTTACCCCCGTCATCTCCCCCCGACTCCTCATCCTCACACCCTTGGTCATCACCCCCAGATGAATGACCACTCTCATAACCCTCACTCTCTCGTCTAGGGGATACCTCTGGGGTGCCAGCGTCCGCCTCTGGAGGGCCTGGTGGAGGAAGTGAGTCTAAGTATGCTCTCACAGTCGGTGAACGATGATCAAGTGCATCAAGTAATTCTTGGGGAATCTTCATGGGAACAATATGTTGATGATCAGTATTATCCAGCGGCGGATCCAGAAATTTTGAATATGGGGGTCGGATGTAAACGGCATGTTATAACAATATAAAAATGTGAAATTAAAATGTATATAAATGTGGAACGATTTAAGAGTTTAAGTTTATAATTGTTGTCTATGAAATTTCATTTTCTGAAATCGAACTATCACATATTCATTTGAGTTAAGCAAATTCTTCTCTTTTTATTGCACAATCTTCAATAGTTACTAATAAAATTGATTTCAAAAACCCTAACACAATAAACATTTAACGGTTCAAAAATTATTGTTTAACAATTTAATCACAATCATGTTTACTAATTAATAATTAAATAAATTTTAAACAATTGAAAAGGAAAAAGAAAATACCTGATTGTGGACTACTTGTTGTTGATCGGTAGTAATTTATCGTATACTCCTCCAATCTCCCATTAAGAATAGGAACTATAAATTGAAATTTGAAAATATAGGATTTGTTTTGGTAATTAGGTTATTATTAATTGGGCTTTTTCTATTTATTATTTTAATGGACATTTAACATTTGGAGTGGCCCGATAGAGGTTGAGAATATAGAGATTGTATCTTAATTAGTTGGGGATTTGGGGGTCAAACCCAATTTTATTTGGGGGTCAAATATGATGGCTACATAAGAGGATTTTGTAAAACTTATAACCATTTCAATAAAAAAAAATAAAAATTTATGGGGGTCATTTGTCCCCCCAACAATTCAAGTACGTCCGCCCCTGGTATTATCAACCATTTTTGACATAGGCCAGGTAGGAAATAATGGAAGCCCCTTCCGTGGAACAAGATTGTTCTTGTCAAAGATATGAGAGATGATAAGTGCCAAGAATCGGGGATATGGAATGAAATTTCTGGCCTTTGTTGTTGTCTTGTCTATGACCACAGATGAAAATTCCTGCCAAAGAAAGTACTGATAGTCGGTGTCGGGGTTGTTGGTGGCACAACCAAGAAAGTTGTGCTTTAGTTCTTTGCTGCATTGATCTGTTCCTTTGGTGTGAGAAGAAAAGCACTTGTTGAGGATGGCGAATAGAGTGGACCAAACACCTGCGATATGCTTGCGTTTGAACGTTCCAAGAGTAGGAAGTTTTACATCATATCCGAGAGTAAAGATGGCCTCGAACATTTCTTCCTCAGACAGGTGATATGTCTCAGGGTTGTCAATGGGTACTTGTAGGATGCCACAGAATCGGGCTGGGGTGAGTTTGTACTTAAGGTCTTCGACCTTGCATCGGAAGTGCTTAGATTTGGAAGAGGTACCCATAACAAATTCCATGGAGTAATAGAATTGTTGTATGTAAACTTCCAGGATATCAACATGACGGGTGAGAAGTGGGGTAAGTGGGTGGTTTTGAAGGATTTCAATTATGATTGGGTTTGAGGTTGTGAAGTGATCAAGGTCAAGGTAGTGGTTATTTTGGGTGGAAGGAAGGTAGTCGTCATAGGGAAAGATGCTATCAGAGATTTCCTTCTGTTGAGGTGAAAGTGTATGGTAGGTGATGGTTTGGGGTTGAGCGTCACGAGACTGACGGTGAGCTGAAGTGCTTGGATTCACCATTGTACCTGTAGAATAAGATGTTAGTATTGAGGTAAAGGCATAGTTGAGATATAAGACACACATCATTGAGATGTGTTATTGTGTACTAAATCAAAAGATTTGGTAAAGAATAACACAACACATTGATTGTGAATTTTTCTCAAGTCTGGAGAATACAGAACCCAAAGATCTTACCAACCCGAGACTAGATGGTGAATCAGTTAGGATATTCTGGATGAGGCTGGATCATGGCATGGTGAAACAAGTAAACATAACATGTATACACTTAAGCAAAGTGGACACACAAATACTCAAGTAATCACATAAGCAAGTAAACCCGAATCACACATACATCCTTGAGAGCATTGATGCACAAAAAAATTCATTAAGAGAAACAAGTCATAATGTGTACACATGCAAGAGTTTCGGAAAATTAACTGTCTACCAAAAAGTTTTGCACAAGTAGCAATTCGGAAACACACTACTAAGCTCACAAATTAGAGGCAAATAAAAATTTAAACCTATAAAGTGTAGAAGAGAAAAGAAAAAATACAAAAAAAAAATCTAAGTCTTTAGATAAACAAAATGAAAGAAAAAAATAAAATAAAAAAAATAAAACCGGACAGAGGGGAAAAACCGAGTCAGCGCGCGGTCAGAGAGAAGGAAGGTGGTCAGAGGCGGGTCAGCACTCGGTTAGCACATCTGACCGAGTTGCTGACCGAGGCGAATGCTGACTGGATGCCAACGTGGAGCACAAGTGTCGCTGACGTGTGTAGAGGCGCAGGGGCGGAACACAGCCTTTTCACCACAGGGGCTGGACCCAATATCTTATATATTTTTAAAAATACAAAAAATGCACTATCAAGGTGGAACGTTCATCATATCCTTGAAGTGATACAAATTCTCAATTATATATATCGAAAACTGAGGAACACTCTCGTAGCCTCCATCTAAACCGTATGCACAAATTCATATGGGTAATTTAAGTTCTTTTTAGATTTTTATGCATAAGTATATTATGCATGTATGCATATTACAAAATTACTCCTATGCACAAGTGAATGTAGTAAGATGGAGGGATATGAGGGTGTTTTATCGGTTTTCCGTTTTGTTAAGGTTTTTCCTTAAACCCGACCATATTATTTATATAGTATTCGGTGCAAATGAGAAGTGCTAAAAAAAATGAGAAGTAGAGAAGCAATCTAAACCACTCATCTGGTCAACAATGGCGGATTTGACCGGTCCCTCCTTTTAATAATCTCTACCCTCCCATGAATCGTGGCAATCCTCCGTGATCACATCCATCGTAACTAGTCAAAGCCGCCTTTTTTGACCAGATAAGTGGTGGAGATCACTTCTCTACTTCTCATTTTTTAGCACTTCTCATCTGAACCTTTCTCTCCATATATATATGATCGGGTTAAAAAACAACCCTATAAAAGGTTGCCTCCTATATAGATATATCCTTAAATACCAAATCAAAGAAACAATGTGTATATCAAACAACTTCATATAATTTCAAATAGAATTTTCAAACAAATTTGACCTAAACACCTAATCAAACAAAAAAAAGAGCCTGTGAACTAGCTGTGACTTGTAGGCACATATATATTTATATATATTTTATAGATTGGATAAAGAAGTAGATTGATTTTTTATGGAGGGGCCCAAAGTTAAAAATATATGTCATGTATTAAAAAGTCAATATTTTCCTACTTAGTGCATAGAATAACACAGGGGCCTTGGCCCCTAGTTGCCCTCATGGCCCTCCACCTCTGAAGAGGCGTGTGGTCTGTGTGTGTCCTGCGTGTGTGAGTCGTGTGCGTGCATGTGTGAGTTGTGTGGACCAGCTGGCAGCGCGTGGAAGCGCGTGCCCGCGCGTGGAAAACGCGTGGGATTGTGTGTGGCATGTGATTGGCTGAGAGGCTGCCACGGTTGACCACGATTTGACCTACTCTTCCCTTTTTTATTATTTTATTATTATTTTTCTCTTTTTTTTTTTTGAATGAGTTGGCAGATTAAAGAAAACAACAACCCTCAACCAACACAAGATAAATGAAGATGAAGGTTTCTATTTGGAAAAATCCAGGTCCGGTCGACGGAGAGTTAAGGTCACTCACAACCACACGACATCCGGTCGCCGGCCACCGTCTGGTCCGGTCGCCGGTGGTGGACCGGTTCGGTGAAGACGTTCGATCAAGGCGAGAACCAACTCAAAGAAGGTTCGGTCAAAGAATAAACTCTCTCACAAAGCCTCCGGTCGAGGGATTTGGTTTCGGCAAGGGATTCGGTCGCCGGAAAAACATCCGGTTCCGGTGAGATCCGGTCCAGATGGATTTGAACTTCAACAAATCAAAGGGTGGTTGATTCGGTCCGGTTGCTGGCTTGGTGTAGCAGATCCGGCAACAGATCCGGTGGGTTGCCGGAAAAACGATTCCGGTGCGGTCAACTTCGCCGGTGACAGATCCGGTCCGGATCGGTCAAAGGAAGGTTTTGAACACAACAACGCTTCGGTCCAGTGGAGGAACAACACACACAGCTGGGTAGAAATTGCACACACAAAGGTTCGGTGGAGGTTTGGGTTTTGGTGGAGAGAAACGGTCTCCGGCGGAGATCCGGTTGCCGGAAAAAAACACGCCGGTTCGGTCACACGACAGTCTGACGGGGTGGGGTTCGGTTAGGGTGGATTCGGTCTAGAAAGAGTTTTCCGGTCCGGTTCCGGCGAGCTCCGGTTCCGGCGAGATCCAGTCGCCGAAAAAACATCCGGTCAGATCAAAGAGGACAAAATTAGAACAAAACAAAAAGAAAAAAAATAAAAGAAAAAATAAAATAAAAGGTAAAATCAGATAAAAGATGGGTAAAAATGAAAGGTAAAAACAATGGACTAAGAAGGGTTAACACCTCACAAGATCAGATCTCACAAACACCACACCACCCAAAAAAAATTAAGGGTCAAAAAGAGCATTTTCTTTTGTTTTTCAACAAGAACCTATGATACCTCCAAGAACACCAACAATGGTGTTCAACCACATAATCACAAAAAGTTAGTAAATCACACAATATATATATACGAAATGAAAGCTCGTGATGCGATTTACAACTTTAATAAACACTCGTAGAACAAACATCCAACCCAAATCACTCAAAATCCAAAAATTTGAGGTTGGGGTTTTTGATAAACCCTTGAAATTTTCAGAAATGGGTTTTCAAAGTCTAGCTCAAGATCGAGGTAATGGAAGCAATAAAAACACAAATGAAGAAGAGGATGATAGATTTAACCTTGAAAAACAATGAAGGATTGTGAAAATTCTTGAAAATATTGATGAGATTGATTGAGAAAAAAAAATTGGTGAGGGAAGAACCTTGGAGAAGAAAGAGTTGAGGAAAAAGAAAAAAAATAAAATAGATGTAGGAAATCTGTTTTTTTTTAATCCAACTAGTAAAAATAGGAAATAAAAACAAAAAAAAATATTATGTATATATAAAAATAGAAAGCTTACCTGGGGTGCTTACCTGTTCCCCCTCAGATCAGGCGGAGGCAGATAACGTTCCCCCTCGGAACAGGCAAGAGGAAGGAACGTTCCCCTTGAGACATGCACACTCATGGCAAAATATTAGTAACCCAGGAAAGTATAGGAAAGAGATAGATACAGAAATTAGAACGACAAAACCTAATCTATCAGCGACTTAGTCCAAGACAACAATGACATAGTGGTTAAGAACATGAGTCTGAACACTAAGTCATGGTTCTGAAGGACCGAGTAGTTGAGAGATGATCACTCTTGAGGATCAAACATGCAAAGCTTGGAGATTAGGAAATTAAACCATTTCTCATCCAAAGGCTTAGTGAAAAGATCCACAAGTTGATACTCGGTTTTGACAAAGTAAAGTTCAATCGTACCTCTCTCCACATGGTCCTTGATGAAGTGATACCTTATATCAATATGCTTGGTGCGAGTGTGTTGAACCGGATTACATGTGATTGCTATGGCACTTTTGGAGTCGCAGTAGATGGGTATATGGTTGAAACTGTAGCCATAATCTCTTAGCTGGGTCCTCATCCACAACACTTGTGAGCAGCAGCTGGCAGCAGCAACATACTCCGCCTCGGCTATGGACGTGGAAACACAATGTTGTTTGAGCCCCAGCTGACTAGCTTATCACCCAAAAACTGGACATGGCATGAAGTACTTTTCCGGTCCAGTTGACAACCTCCATGGTCCGCATCCAAAAACACAACGAGCTCAAATCCAGACTCCTTTGGGTACCACAACCCACGGTTGGGTGCGCCTTTCAGGTACCTTTGGGTTTGACAGCCAGGATGCGTTTGACAGCCAT
The DNA here is from genome assembly GCA_030169165.1 of Centaurea solstitialis. Taxonomy (NCBI): domain Eukaryota; kingdom Viridiplantae; phylum Streptophyta; class Magnoliopsida; order Asterales; family Asteraceae; genus Centaurea; species Centaurea solstitialis. Next base: position 53,757,540 of record CM058046.1, on the reverse strand, counting down.
CATGTGTGATTCCTTTGGGATTGCCTGAAAACGAGCACAAAAACAAGTAGCGAACATAAAATCCGGTCTACTTGCCGTCAGATATAACAAAGAACCAATGATGGCTCGATAAGTCTTTTGATCGACAGGCTTCCCTTTTGGGTCAACAGCGATCAAAGTGCCCGAGGCCATGGGATTTTTAGCAACGAAATATTTATTCATGTGAAAACGTTTTAAAAGATCACCGATGTATTTCGATTGATTAATCAAAATGCCATCAGGTTTTTGTAGAACATGAAGTCCTAAAAAGAAGGACAACTCCCGGAGCATACTCATCTCAAACCTGGTGGTCATGAGATCACTGAACCAAGTGCACATATCTAAGTTAGTAGAACCGAATATGATGTCGTCGACATAAATTTGAATAACAAGATATCATTACCTTCGGTCTTGATGAAAAGAGTAAGATCGATTTTACCTTTGTAGAACCCATTATCTAGTAGCGCATTGGAGAGATGATCATACCAGGCACGGGGAGCTTGCTTCAACCCGTAGAGAGCCTTGTCTAGGATGTAGACATGAGTAGGCTTGGTACGATCAACAAAGCCTTCAGGTTGAGAGACATAACCTTCTTCTTTCAGTTCGCCGTTGAGAAAGGCAGTTTTCCCGTCCATCTGGTAGACAGTGAAGTTCTTGTGAGCGGCGTAGGCTAAGAAGATCCGAATGGCCTCAAGTCTGGCCACCGGTGCGAATGTCTCATCATAGTCAATTCCCGCTTGTTGCTTGTATCCCTTGGCTACTAGACGAGCTTTGTTTCTGGTTACAATCCCATCATCATCCTTCTTGTTCTTGAAGATCCACTTCAGATCGATGATTGTCTTGTTCTTTGGTCTAGGTAGAAGTCTCCGGACACCCAGGCGTTCAAATTGATTCAACTCCTCTTGCATGGTGGTTACCCAGTCAGAGATATCAAGGGCTTCCGTCACGTGTGAGGGTTCATGTTTCGATAAAAAGGCTGCAAAGAAGCACTCATTTTGAGTTGCCGATCTGGTTTTGACTGGCGCGGACGTGCTACCAATCACTTGATGGAGTGGATGAGCTCGGGCCCACTTGGTTGTATGAGGTAAGGTTGGAGGGGGTAAAGGTTCTATCCTCAGATCGATATAAAACTCAGGTTCACGTCTTGTCGTTATTAGAGTGGTAGAAGTAGGTGGCACTTGAGATTGTACCACAATGGGACCAGGAGCTGCTAGTGTGTTTGAGGAGACATGTGAGGGACCAGCAGCTTGTGGAGCAGGTTGAGCGGTGCTTGTACTGGGACCTGCCACTTGTGGTGCAGGAGTAGGAATGCATTGTTGTTGACTTGTAGTAGGCATAGTAGAGGAAGCACCACTCTGAGGACTTGGAACATTCACCACCGGAGCCTGTTGCTGGAAGGTGTGGGAAGGTTCCCCCTCAGCAGATGCAGGAGATACTCTAGAACTTGGTGATGCTGTTGCAGACGATGATGATGAATTCCCTTGAAGGATGGATGATGAAATGTCAGTGGTAGAGACCATGACATGAGGTGCTGGTTGTACAACTGCAGGAATAGGAAGAGCAACATTAGCAGGTGCAGGCAAATCTTTATAAAAGAATTCAAACAATTCATCCAAATCACAAGTATTAGAGTTAGAAGAAGATGGTTTGTTCGCCGGTGAAGAAGAGGTCATGGGATTGCCATGAAGTTGATCAGAAGCCAGAACACCAGAGATTCCTGGTGTAACTGGAGCTGGTGTAGAGTCTTCTTCAATGCCTTCTTCAAAATCCACACTTGTGCTCTCAATCACACATCTTGTTCTCTTGTTGTAGACACGGTAGGACAGAGAGTCCTTGGCATACCCAATAAAGACACCCTCGTCACCTTTTGGATGGAATTTGTCAAGGTTGTCTTTATCATTTTTCACGTAGCATTCACAACCAAAAACTCTGAAGAATTTGATGCTGGGAGGTCGATTGTACACCAATTCATACGGAGTCTTCATGAACCTTTTGGTAATAAGAGACCAGTTTTGGGTGAAACAGGCAGATGCAACGGCTTCAGCCCATAAGTGTAGCAGAAGCTTGGAGAATGCCAACATGGTGCGTGCAGCTTCCACTAGGGTACGGTTCTTTCTCTCAACAACACCATTTTGTTGAGGTGTTCGGGCAGCCGAAAAGGTGTGAGTGATGCCGACAAAATCAAGGAACGAGTCAAGCGTGCGATTCTTGAATTCAGTGTCGTTGTCGGTGCGAATCACTTGAACAGGAAGTTGTAGTCTGACCTGCACACTTCGGATGAAAGAAATGATGATCTCTGAAGCACCATCCTTACTTCTGAGAAAGTTCACCCATGTATACCTTGAGAAGTCATCCACAATTACCAGTACATACTTCCTCCCGTTGATGCTTTGTACACGCATTGGTCCGCACAAGTCCATATGGAGGAGCGGAAGTGGTTTGGAGGTGTTGTGTTCCACTTTCAGCTTGTGCAAAGATTTCTTGATCTTCCCCATCTCACATGCTGAGCACAATTGTTCTTTGGTGAACGTCAAGGAGGGGAGACCTGTCACCAATCCTGCCTTAGCTAGTTGATTAATTGTAGCATAATTCAGGTGGGATAGTCTCTGGTGCCACAACACATTCTGATTGAAAGATGCTTTAAAGAGAAGACATATTTCTGTGAATAGGCGTTGTTTCTGGAAATTTACCGTGTAGAGATTTGACCTACGAGTAGCCTCAATGAGTTCCTGTCCCTCATATGTCCTGACACAACATCTTGTTTCCCGAAAGTTTACTTCAAGTCCTTTGTCACAGAACTTTCCGATGCTGACCAGGTTGTGACTCAACCCTTCTACATAGGCTACTTTATTGATGGTGATTTTATGATGGAGAATATCACCATATCCCATTATTGGTGCTGAAAGCTTATTCCCAAACCGAACGTTCCCGCCATATTTTTGTTTGATGTTAGCGAGAAGTTCCTTCCTTCTGGTCATGTGCTTGGAACACCCTGAATCCATGTACCACACATGACCGTCCTGCAAAATCACGGATAAACATTTTTAGGTACCCATTTGGGAATGGGTCCTCTCTGATTAGGATTAGCAGGTTTGGATACAAGTTCTTGTTTGCCCTTAGGTTGAGATTTTTGTTTGGGTTTTGGATTAGGTTTCTTGTTATGAGTATGATGATAACCACGATTGTAGAATCCATGATAGTTAGGAACAAAGTAATCATTCACGAAAGCATTTGCACAGTACCCAAATCTAAATTGATTTTGACAACGAAAATTGCTATGACATCCATAAACAATATGTTCACATTCATAACATTGAAATGGAGTTCGTGGTACATGCCTATTAGTTCTATGATATTCAAAATTGGAAAAATTGTTTTTCATAAAACTAGGCTTATATGCAAATGGCTTCGGACGACTGCCTTCTTTTGATCCACTCTCCTTGTTCTTACGCCTACCATTTCTCATATTTTGATCTGTCGCATTCTTTCGTTTTCAAAAACGTTTGTTTTTCTTAGGAACATTCACATTGGTACGAGATGAACTTGCAACTTCAGACTCAGGGGTGACCAATTTGTCCTTCCCTTTTGTCTTTCCGGGATAGTTTAGGAGGAGCCATGTTTCCTGCTTTAGACGGGCCTGATGATCTACCGTTCTCACCAACCCTATTGGTACAATCATCCAATACAATTTCAGAAATTTGTACCGTTGATTTAGGTGCCATATAAGTTAAGTCTTCCATGTATGAAATGGTGGTGCAGATTGGAGACCTTAGTACCATAGATTGTGAGTTTGTGAAAGAGGTACTTGAAGGTCTAAAATCTAACGCATTCACATTCCATGTATGGTGATGATGACGTGAGTTATCACGAGTTCCAAAGCCGGATTGGCTAGCTTTTGGTGTGCTTTTAGATTTGAGGGCTTCCTCCAATTCATTGATTTTACTCAAGAATAGGTCCTTTTCCCTAACGCTCATGCGCCTCTCATCCTCTAGCTCAGCCTCAAGTTTAGCAATCCTTTTCTCATAAAAGGTTTGGTTATCTTTGTAAACTTTTTCAAGGATTGGAACTTCCTGATTCATTTCAGCCTCAGTATAGCTAGGCGTGTAGTCCTTAGACAAAGAAATCTCACGCGTTGCATAACTGGCATTGAGAGATGAATAATTGAAGGGAAATGATTGTTTGTTTTTTTCTAGCTTTTTCCTTTTTCTCAATTTCCTTCAACTGTTCCGGATCATCAGACTCTTTCATGAAAGTGATTTTGTATCCAAGACTCATGTACCTAAGATCATACAAGGTGGGAGTCTTGGATATGGCATGCTTAAGATAGCATGGACTTTTATATTCAATGCCTTCCTTTGGATTGTAATAATTGAACTCTTTGGGTTGATTCATGTGAATGGTTTGATCAGTCTGGCCTCTCTCTAAGAACTTGTCCTCCATATCTTTTATCTTTGCAAATAAGTTTGTTCTTTGGGCAAAAATCACTTCATACTTTTGTAAAATTTCTCTACTCAAAACTTCAGCCTCATGAAGCTTCTTTTGCAAGTCTGAGATGTTATCATTCAGACTAGCAACTTTTTCTTCTAAGGTTTTGTTTGCAAGAGTAAGAGTGGTTACCTTTTCTTTGGAATGAGCTAGTTCAATTGAGAATTTTACAACTAAGGCATGCTCACTAACTAATTTGGATTCTGCAGTTGCTGTCAGGCTATTTGCCTTTTTAATTTTATTTTCATACTCAGAAACCTTAAGAGCAAGATCCTTGACATGATTTTCAAGTTCAATATAAGGATCAGAAAGTACCTCAGAGGATGACTCGGAATGGTCTGAGTCAAGATCATTGTAATCACGATGACGGTCTTCTGAATACTGTTCCTCCTCACTGTGATTTGCCATCAGGCACAGTTGATCTTCTTTTTCATCATTGCTATTCAGATCCCATGCTTCATCCTGGGCTAGCATGTATACGAGACCTCTCTCTTCATCATCACTGGACATCTGCAACCAGGCTTCATCTTCAGCTAACAAGGCATGTCCGTCATCTTGTCTTTTGGCCAGGTTCATCTTGTTTTTGTAGTAGTCATACTTGGAGACATGATTGGTACAATTCTTAGCAAAATGACCAGGCTTTCCACACTTGAAGCAGGTTGGTCCACCATCAACTTTCTTCACCTCTTTGCCCTTGTCTTCTGGTTTAGCTGTTTCCTCAGGCTTCTAGTAGTCAGCTCTACCACCTTGTTCAAACCTCCTTGGCTCATACCTCTTTGGTTCCTCAAACCTCTTATCCCTTGTATCAACAAACCTTCTTTCTTCATATCATCTCTCCCTTGGCTCTTCATACCTACGCTCTCTAGAATCTTCATACCTCCTGTTATCTGTCTCAGTTGCCCTCTCATACCTTCGAGCATCATTCTTTGGTTCATACCTATCCCGAGCTTCATACCTTCTGCCACTGGAATACCTATGGTTGTTGGAAGACAAAGGTTTCCTTGAAGTTCTTTTGGCCATTGTTCTGGTGATCAATGCCAATGCTTTCTTCATACCACTCATCTCTTCATCAGATTCACTTCCTCTTTCACCAATGTCGGAAGGAATATCATAGTCTTCGTCATATCTTGATGATCTCCCAGATGAGTATTGTCTTCTGTCAACGACTAAGACAAGTGGATCGGTATACTTTTCTGCTTTCTTCTCGGTACCAAGTATTTCAAGCACCTCATCTTGGTTATGGTTCAGCAATTCAAACAACTCATGAATGTCGAGATCTTCCAAGTTGCGATTCTGTTGAAGATTGGAAGCAAATCTCCTCCATTCAGACCTGGGTGAGTTGATGAATTGGATATTGATGTCCAACTGAGACTTCTTGAGGTTGTTCTTCCGGAGCTCATTGATCATATTGCAGAACCTATGATATGTGTCTTCTAGTAATTCTCCCTCTCGACCTTTGAAGGTGGCAAACTTAGTCAGAAGGTTAGTTCTTTTCTTCTGTATGCCTTTCTCTATCCCATGCATTAGGCTAATGATCTCATCCCACATAGACTTTCCGGTGTCATTGCAGTCAATGTTAGCATATATCTCATTGGGCAGGCTCTAAATGAGATATGATTTGGCAAGAATGTCACCTCTGACTCGGTTGGCTTCTTTAGGAGTGAAGTTTGTTTCATCTTTTTCCACTATTTCTCCCACAATATGTGGATTACCATCAGGGACTGCTGGAATTTCAGTGTAGTACTTCACGGGTCCATTCTTGAGGGACTCCATGATTTGCTTACCGAGAGGTTGCTTGGTGACAAAGTCTATGAAACGTGATTTCCATTGGGAGAAGTCACCTCTAAACAGAACTAGAGATCGGGTGTCAAACGCGATTGCCAAGGCTTCTATTGTGTTCATGATTAAGGATTGATTGTGGATCTTAAACCACTTAGAATGATCAGGTGATTTGGTTGGTGAAAAATCACAAGACTTGTGAAAATCTTGAAAATGATTCAGTTCTGAAGGTTTGGTCCAGATCTGGAGGTTAGGTTCAGATCTGAAGGTTAAGTGTAGTGATGGGTATTGGTATTGAATTGACTTAGAGAAATATGGAAACTCTAGTCTGAAGGAAACACTTGATGCCCAAAATCCAAGTCTGGAACGGAGACCCGGTACCCAAAGCTTTTGGTCTGGAACAAAGATTTCACCAGAACCAGAACACAACGGATCAAGAGCAAGTGGTAGGCTCTGATACCAATTGTAGGTGCCAAATCAATCAATCAAGAACACTTAGATCTCCATGATGTAATGTTAGGTACAAGATAGATTTTCATTCAAGGGGTGTAAGAGAGAAGAGAGGAAGTACAAATGATGATTACAACCGCTATTTATACTAACTCTAAAAGGCTAAAAAGGCTTAAAAGAAATGGGCCTTCAATAAAATTTACAATAAAAGAAACTAAGTTTAAGAAATTGTAAAATTGACACAACTAACTATATTTCTAACACCACGTAACACAAATTTGCAAGGTAGAGAATTACTGCATTCTTTGTGTGAATTATTCTTGTCTTAGATCGATTGTGGATTCGTTAGACGGGAAGTAATTGTGAGATTGGGTTAGGCTCAGCAGAGTTCCCTTGTCATACCCTTTTTGATAAATCTGGAAATGTTCGTGAACATTCTGAGCATTCTTATATTAATTATGATAAACTGTTTTCTTTTAAAGGTACATTATGAGCATTCTTATATTAATTATGTGAATGTATGATGGTGTGTTGCGTAGTGGACTTAGGGTATCAAGGTTTGGTTCACGTTCCTTGGGAGTGTGATTGTAGCCTGGGGCACGTCTCTGACGTGTGACCCTGAAGGGTAATAGCCTGGGGCCCGAATCTGTTTTGGATGACCCTGTAGGGCATTTGGGGCTTGGATGCATTTCGTTTGACCCATTGTATTGTCTAATTCCACAATGCACCACCAATGATTTATTGTTTGTATTTGGGCCGTTGGTGTCTCTGGGAAGTTAAAAAGGTATTCGATAGTGTATCACCATTTATTTGCTATTTAGCATGAAAAATTTATCAATAATTTAGAAATGATATCATTCATATTCTTTATTATTTTTGAAATGGGTAAGAATAAAAGTAGTAAGTATAAAAAGAAAAAAATTACATACTTGAGGTTCAATGAAAGGAGAAAAAGCAAAAGGAGAACAAGGGGAAACAAACTATAAAGAAGGCACCACAACAAAATTGTCATATTAGGACGGCCATAAAGGTCTTAATAGAACACTAAATGAGATCTATAATTTTATTAGACTAACAACTATATGTCTGATACAAATGTGGTATAGTAAGCTTTGACAATGTAACGTGCAATTACTACTTTTAGTCAAACAATATGTTACAATATGTTATAACTTATAAGGATAAGGTTAGGAAATCTAATATTTTGTCACAATAGCGTGTAAAACAGGCTGGAATGATGTACTGAATCGGTTTTAGAACATTTAAGAGTTTTTATTCAAAAAAACAGTTTAGAGTTTAACCTTTCCGGATCAAATAGTTTGTTGGGTTTCTTAAGAGTTGTTTGGTTGGTTTTCCCTTATGAGCTGTTTGGTTGGTTTTCCATTAAGAGCATGTTTGGATAATCAAAAAAACTCAAAAAACACTTTTTTAAACTACTTTTAGACATGGAGTGAAATGGAGTTTTGGAAAAGTCATGTACCTGACTTTTTGTTTTGGAAAAGTGCTTTTGGGTTGTAAATAACATAAACCATTTTCAAAAAGCTGATAAGCTAAACCAAACATTGTCTTAAAAAACAACTTATTGATTTATTGACTTTGACAATCATAAAAGTTAATCCGAACACCATTTTAAAAACTTTTTTTTCCACCACTATAAGTCGATAAGCACATTTGATCTAAAGCACTTTTAAACCACAAAAAGCAATCTCTAACACCCTCTAAGTCCTCCGTGGATAAGGTTAGGTGTATAGATAAAGTTTACTATATATGAGATAAAGTTGTCTGTTTATTGTGCTAAATTAAGTACCTCAATAATCAAAATGACAACTTTATCCTTGTATTTAGTTTGGTTTGTAAACATTATACCTACAAAAAACCTGTTTATGTAAAAAATTACTTAAGTCGATTGTCGTATAAAAATATGTGAGGCTTAACCGTCGAGAGAAAGAAATTGCAGTCGACAAGAAGTGCGATAAAAGTAAAAATAAGACAAAGAATTTGATGACGCAGGAAAAACCTCTGGACGGAGGAAAAAACCTACAGTCGACCTAAAATTAAGTCGACAGTGCACTATGGTCACCAAACAGGGGTGATGTCCTTCAAGATTACAGTGTGCGTCGAGCGATTACAAAGAGAATAAACGTGCGATTGAACGTAAATTACAAGTGTTATGAATTCTAAGCTAGAGAGAATGTATTGGTTGCTTCCAGAGTTGTCTCCTTCGTGACCTTCGAATGTAGTCTTGATTGATTTATATAGCTTCTGTTTATGCAAAAAATTACACAAATTACGTCGTAAGATAAGTTGTGAGGCTAATCCGCCGAAAGTAAGAATCTAACTTGGTAAACGCACAAATAAATAAAGAAAAATGAACACAAGAGGTTGATGACGCAGGAAAAACCTCAATGTCGAGGAAAAAACCTGCGGCCGACTAAGATATAGTCGACGTTGTACTATGTATCACCAAGCAGGGGTGATGTCCTTAAATTTTACAGTATCGGTCGTACGTTTACAATAAGAATGAGAACTCGATCAAAGGTAAATTACAAAGATTGATATAGAAATTAGAGAGAAGATCAGAGCAGCTTGGATAGTAGTCAGTTCCCCTCAAATGAGAGTTTCAGGTGTCTTTTATAGTTGATTTTCCAGCAACGTTCGTCAATAATAGCTCATTAATGACAACGGTTGTAACTGTCGCGGGAATCCTGGTCGTAACGGTTGAGTATTAATTAGTTACGTATCTTGGCCTTTAATGATGATTTAGTCCTCGTTGACGGTCGAGTACAAGAAAACAGACTAAGGAAAAATATGACCGTTAGTAGATAACTGATAACTGTCGTACGTTATCCTATAAGAATCGTACGATAGTTGCTGGAGTAATCGTTCGACGAATACGCTATGACGTTCGATGGTGTTATGCAGATGTTCGACAGAACTTTAGGCTTGTCTCAGGACCTTATCTTAATACAGGACTAAGGTCCAATAAGATATCTTACGATTTTATATCGTCGTCGTACGATGGTAAATTTTTACCTAAACAGTTTGCCCCCAAGATTTAGAAAAATATTTGCAATTGATTTTTCTGAATCTTCTAATCATGACGAGGTCTGATCGAACGTCGAATCACTTGTTTAGAATGTAGTCGAATACCAAACGGTTCGGATGACGCAGCCTGATGACGTCGTTTACAGCTGTCGATTCGATGGTTTCTTTGGACGCGTGTCATAATCTGATTGGACCTAGATTACTTGGAGGAGAATTCGGTTACCATAAAAGGTTTAATTTTAATTTTGGAATGCTAATCTCTTCGAGTTTTCTTCTGATTTTCGAATTCTTCTAGTCGTAATCCAATCCGATCTTTATTCCTTTATCTTCGGCAAGGATTTTGATTCCAAGATATTATAAGGTACTTTCTTCTTCCCCATTGTTGATACGTTTGAGGTTTAGCTAGGTCGTTTTTGTAAAATAGTTTAGAGGGTTTTGAATCTTCAATGGCGATCGAAGTTGCAAGCACAATTATCGATAGTTCGGATGTTCAATCTTTCCGGGATTTAGCAGGTCTTCCTGAGGGGATTGAGACTAGGTTAGCTAAACATGTCCGTCCGGCGGATGCCCCAGCAGGATTTTTTGCCCTATTTGAATATCCATTCCGAATTGGGTTTCGATGGCCTCTCACGTCCCTCGCCAGGTCCCTTATGAATAGGTTTAGCATATCTCCTGGCCAACTGATGCCTCAAGTTTGGAGAATTCTTTGGGTGATCGAGAAGATTACCAAGGACTGGGATCGTCCTGCCTTCACCGTCAAGGACTTGCTTACAGCGTACACCATGACGCCCTTCCCTTATGGAGAGGGAACGCGATGTTGGTTCATGGTTTGCAGGTGAATGATCGTGGATGGAAATCTCGATACATCTTCATTCGTTCTTCGACGGTTGAAGGGGATTGGATTGTTCCAGAATGGAACTCATTAGGTATAGGTTTTTTCATTTGTTTTGATCATTTATATGTAGTTTTTGTAGTATCTAACAATGATCGTTTGCATTCTACAGAAATCGATCTTAAGTTCGAGGCCACTCCTGAGTCTACTGAAGTCATAGAGCACTTCTTATCTTTCGGAACTGTCGCACGTTCTTATAAGACACAGAGATCAGGGGACGATCAAGACGTTGAGGAGGTTGAAGTCCAAGAAATTTCAGCGGAAGATATGGTAGGTATTTTGCTTTGACAAGTTTTAGTCGTATGATTCTTTGTTATCATATTGTTGACGTGCTTTTTCTTTTTGTGTCGTAGGTCAGAAGAGTAATAGGAGAGCTAAACAATTGGAGGCAGCCAAGAGGGCTAAAAACAAAAGGAAAGCCCTAGAGGCTAAACAAGCCTCGACGAAGAAGCTCAGGTCGAACTTGTCTGAAAGGTCGACCTCTGTCGAAGGAAAAAGTCCATCCAAGGATGCTGCGCGCAAGGCGGAGGATGTGACTGAGGCTTCTCCATTGAGTTTCGTCCTTCCGGAGGTCGAATTGAAGAAAGCTAATGTGGTAAAGACGCCCCAAAGAACGCCAAAGGACAAGGGTATCGGAAGTACTTCTGGTCCTACAACTCTGAACATAAAACTTCCTCAAGACTTTCTTTCGAACGACACCATCAATACCAAGAATATTTTTCCTGCGATTTCTCAGTTCCTTCTTCCATCACAAATGGAACACATGAAGGATATGTCAATCGAGGATATCCATGCTTTGGTGACTGGTCTCTCCTTCTTGGTAAGTAATGTCGTACGTTTCATATTCATGACTATGATCATACGATCTAATTTTTCTTTTTTGTTTTGTAGAGCCTTCAGGCGAGTCTTGGTCTTCATGCCGGCATGGAGGAAATCAAGAGAGAGCTGACACTTAATAAGTCTGTTGTAGCTAAGGCCCGCAAAGACTTGGAGAAGGCCAACAACAAGGTCTTTAAGATGGCTGATGAGATCAAGGCAAAGCAGGTCCTTGTCGAGGATCTTCAGTCTAAGTTAGAGGAAGAAGAGCTCATCAAGAACGAGCAGCGCGGTCGTCTGAAGTCTGCTGTCGACCAAGTCAAAGAGCTTCAGGAGGAAGTTGCCCGTCTTCGTGAAGAGAGGGCTAAGGCTGATGAAATCTCGTCCTCGGGGATCCAAGATCTGAAGGATGAAGTGGCTTTGACCAGGTTGGTCGCGCGTGCTGCTCTCCTCCGTCGTGTGGTTGCGGGTACTTTTACCCTTGAGATGGCGAAGGCTGAGGTTGAAGCCTTTAAGGATCAGATGGGATCCGAGGAAGATCTGGATGCTGATGACTTGAAGGACCTCGATGAAGGTGCAGCGGAAGAAGATAAGACGTTGGAAGAGCCTCAGGTTGCGGGTTCTGGGGAGGAGGTCATGCAAATAATGACTTCTGAATCCGTTCCTGTGACCGAGGTCGAGAAGGTTCTTACTGAGGCTGACTTCCCTTAGTTCGTAAGTTTTTAAGACAATTTTTGTAATCGTACGACGCCGTTTTTTGGCAATTTAAACATTGTTTGGCTTATGATATTTTACTTTATGTTGCGTTATTCTGCGTTTATATTTTGTTTCGTCGTGCGACTTTAGGCCTTATAATAATTTAGAAACGTTTCTTTGTTGTTTTACTCTTAAACTGAGCAATCATGCGACTGGCGTTTAGTCTTGCGCTCGTGCGATAGCTTCGTGCGTTTAAAGCATTCTGCATTTCGTCCGAAAACCATGCGATTCAAGCCTTTGTTTTGCGATTCATGCGATATTCATGCGATCATAGCACCCTACTTGCGTTTCGTGCGATGGTCGTGCGATACTTGCGTTGGTCGTGCGATTTCTGCAAAGAGTTTAGCTAAGCGCTCCGACGCCCAAGTTAGTATTTTGATAAAGTAGATAATCAAAATGAAAAAAGGATTAGAAGTAGTACCTTTTCAAGTGTGTCGCATTCCAACTACGTGGGATTTCTTTACCATCCATGGTCGTAAGTCGATAGGCTCCATTTCCAATGACTTTGGAAATCCTCTATGGTCCTTCCCATTTGATGGAAAGTTTTCCGGCGTTTGTCTCTTGTGTGTTTTGGAACACATGTCGAAGGACGTAATCTCCCACTTGAAAGATTTTGGCTTTCACTTTTTTGTTGAAATGTCGTTCGATTATTCCTTTTTGGGAAGCCATTCGTTGTAGAGCTGTTTCTCTTAATCCTTCCAAGGCATTCAAATCGTAAGATAGGTCAATAGCGTTTTGTTCGATCGTTCGGTGCCTTGCTGTAGGAATGTAGGATTCGATCGGTAAGACTGCCTCGCATCCGTACACTAAAGAGAATGGAATTTGTCCTGTCGAAGATCTGGGAGACGTACGATTTGCCCATAGTACTGAAGGCAATTCTTCGACCCACCTTCCTTTTGCTTCTTTAAGCCTCTTTCGTAAGTTATTAACAATAACTTTGTTACTCGACTCAGCTAGGCCATTCGATTGAGGATATCGTGGAGTGGATGTTATGAGCTTGATTCCTCTTTCGTCGCAGAACTTGCGTGTTTTTTCACTTATGAATTGCGCACCATTGTCACACATTATCTCTGAGGGTACTCCGAATCTGTAAATAATGTTAGTCTGGATGAAGGAAATGACTTCCTTATCCCTAATCTGTGAGAATGCGGCAGCTTCGATCCATTTTGAAAAATAATCCGTAAGGACAAGTAAGAATACCTTCTGTCCTGGGGAAGGTGGGAGTTTTCCCACGATGTCCATTCCCCATCGCATGAATGGCCAAGAGATTAAGACAGAGTGTAATGGTTCGGAAGGTCGATGGATCATACCTGAGTGTTTCTGACATGCGTCGCATTTCTGGACATACCTTGTTGCGTCTTCTCGTAGGGTTGGCCAATAGTAACCTTGTCGAGAGATCCGATTGGCAAGGCTTCTGCCTCCAGAATGATTTCCACATTCTCCGTCGTGCATTTCTTGGAGGATTTTGTTTATTTGACTTGGATCTGAGATGCATCGTAAGTTCAAGCCTGAGGTGGACCATCGGTATAATTGATTTTCGATGATGGTATAACGAGAAGCCTTGATCTTTACTTTTCGAGCTTCCATTTTATCTTCGGGAAGACGGTCGTACTTAAGATAGTTCCAGATGTCGAGCGACCAATTGTACACTTCTTCATTCATGAACATTTCGTCCTTGTTGTCGATCGTTGGTGTCATGAGATGAAGTATAGGTATATTTTTCAAGGATGGATCGTTGAATGCGGATCCCAAGTTGGCTAAGGCATCGGCTTGCATATTTAGATCTCTCGGAATCTGTTTTATCGAAAAAGATTCGAATCGTGCGATTCGTTCTTTAGTAGCTTCGAGATACATCATCATCTTCGAGTCTTTTGCTTGGAATTCTCCATTTACTTGATTCGTGACTAATAGAGAGTCACTTCGTACATGCAGTTGTTTTGCCCCCAGTTTATGGGGTATATCCAATCCTGCGATCAAAGCTTCATATTCTGCCTCGTTGTTTGTTGCTTTGAAGTCGCATCGTATGGAGTATACTATGTTGCCCCCATGTGATGGTTTTAAGACAACTCCAAGTCCTGATCCTCGTACGTTCGAGGATCCATCTACGTGCAAAATCCAAGGCTTGTTGTCTTGAAGCATCACATTATTTACTTCGTCGTACGTCGGAGGTTCTATTTCTGGACTGAATTCAGCTACGAAGTCTGCAAGTACCTGTGATTTTATTGCCGTCTTGGGTTTGAATTCGATGTCAAACCCACTTAGGTATATGCTCCACTTTGCTAGTCGTCCTGTAAGCTCAGGCTTTCGAAGTTCAGTCTTGAGTGGATAGTTTGTTACGACAATAATATGATGAGACTCGAAATAATGCCTTAGCTTTTTCGCAGCAGTAACTAAACCCAGAAGCAATTTTTCCATCGAAGTGTACCTGGTTTCTGCGTCGAGGAAAGATTTACTTACGTAGTAGATGGGACGTTGTTGCTGATCTTCCTCTCGTACGATTACTGCGCTTACGGCATTATTGCTTACAGCCAGATACAAATACAAGCTTTCTCCTTCGTTTGGCTTCGTTAACAGTGGTGGGGACATCATGTATTGTTTCAATTCTTGCAGAGCTTTCTCGTGTGCTTCGGTCCAGTTGAACCCAAGGTTCTTTCGCAGGACGTTGTAGAATAGATGACATTTGTCTGACGACCTGGATATGAACCTGTTTAAAGCTGCGACACGACCTGTCAATTTCTGAACCTCTTTCACATTTCTGGGTGATTCTAGTTCCAAGGTCGCTTTTATCTGTTCTGGACTTGCTTCGATCCCTCGTCGTGTGACCATGTATCCAAGGAATTTTCCAGCTCGTACGCCGAAGGAGCATTTGGTTGGATTGAGCTTCATCTTATACTGTCGTAGTATGTCGAACGATTGTTGTAGATGTTGTATGTGATCGTTCGATTTTGCAGATTTGACCAACATGTCGTCAATGTAGACTTCCATCGTACGTCCTAGATGTTCCTTGAACATTTTGTTGACCAGTCGCTGATATGTCGATCCTGCATTCTTTAATCTGAAGGGCATTACTTTGTAGCAATATATCCCCTTATCTGTCATGAATGCCGTCTTCTCTTGATCGTCCGTATGCATCAGGATTTGGTTATATCCTGAATATGCGTCCATAAATGTCAAGAGTTCATGACCTGCTGTTGCGTCAACCATTGCATCTATGTGCGGAAGAGGGAATGGATCTTTTGGACAAGCTTTGTTCAAATCTGTGAAGTCAATACACACTCGCCATTTTCCATTCTTCTTTTGCACGACCACTACGTTCACAAGCCAGTCCGGGTATTTGACTTCTCTGATTTTTCCGGTCTTGAGTAGATTATCAACTTCGTCGTTGATAACTTTATTGCGCTCAGGTGCAAACTTACGACGCTTTTGTTTTATCGGCTTGAAGGTTGGATCCACATTCAGCTTATACGAGATGATATCTGGATCAATCCCTACCATATCTTCGTGCGTCCAAGCGAAGCAGTCGGAGTGTTCCTGCAAAAAAGATATGATACTATTTTTTATGTTAGAAGGTAAGGTTGCCCCCACGAATACCTTTCGATCAAGATGCTTTGGGTCGAGGACGACTTCTTCTAGTTGAAGGTCATCGTACGACTGGACTGCATCCTGGTTCTGTAATTGCTAGATGGTCTGCGGCTTCGATTTCATAGTGATCTTGTAGCATTCACGTGCGATCTTCTTTTCACTCACGATCTCTTGCACACCCCAAGGTGATGGGAATTTGACCTTCTGGTGGTATGTCGAGGGAACGGTTTTCATGTCGTGGATCCATGGTCTTCCAAGTATGGCGTTATAAGCGGACTGACAGTCTATCACATTGAACTTGATTTGCTTATTGATGCCTTTAGCAAATACTGGCAATATTATTTCGCCAAGTGTATTCGTCGTATCTCCATTGAATCCGGTCAATGTGGTAGTTCGTCGTACGATGTTTGATCTGTCAATTCCCATAATCTTCAAGGTGTCGGCAAAGATGACATTGGCAGAACTACCACCATCAATGAGGATTCTCTTCGTCAAGCAGTTCCCGATGGTTAATTGAATGACCAGCGCGTCGTGGTGTCTTGGATCAGTTTCCGAGAGATCGTCTTGGTCGAACGTTATCTTCGACGCGTCGAGTTCTTTCTCGGTTACTGACTTACATTCATCTGGAATTGGTTGTCCTTCTGGACCTTCTCGTGCGTGTCTCTTGGCTGCTGAATAGGTCAAACCACAGACTTCGGACCCACCAGTGATACAATTTACGACTTTTGTGTGTACTGGCGACGCAGGTCTTTTTTCTTCGTCGGGAAGGATGTCTTTCAAATGACCTTTCGATTTCAAATAGGAAACCTCTTTCTTCAGGCTGATGCATTCAGTCGTCGTATGTCCATGATCACAATGGAAGTCGCACCATTTGGATTGATCTTTGTCTTTGTTAGGAACTTCCGGCTTCTTCGGCCATCGTATGTTCGTGTCGAGCTTGCGTAGGGCATCAACTAGCTCCTTAGCTGTACCTGCAAAATTGTAAGTAGATAATTCTGGATATCTAGTTTTACCTGAACCACGGGTCAAACGATTATTGGTCTCTTGTCGAGAGTTTCCAATTTTGTTCACCCTCTTTTGTTTGAATTCATGCTTTTGAGGACCAAGAGCCTTCTTGTCGTTCGAATGTTTGCATCGAAAGATAGCGTCATCTTCAATTCTCATGTGCGCAAGTGTTCGAGCTCGTACGTCGTCGAAGTTTTCGGGTGGATACTTGGTAAGATCCAAGTATAATCCTGATGAGTCGTCCAATCCGCGTTTGTAGGCTTCAATTGCAGTCTTGATGTCGCAGTTCTTGACTTCGATCATTTCTGCATTAAATCTGTTAAAATAATCACGGATAGTCTCACCGGAGTTTTGTACGACATAGTATAGATCACTGGTCTGTTCTCCATCTTGCGACTGCTTGCAAATTGTCGCGTGAACTGGTTTACTAGTTCGGACCACGATGTGATGCTCTTGGATTTTAAGTTGATCAACCATTGTAGAGCCGCTCCTGTAAGTGTAGATCCAAAACTCTTGCACATGCAGATTTCTTGAAATTGTGCTGGAATCGGGACTGTCCATACAAGTTGCTTGTATTGTGCGACGTGTTCGACGGGGTCTGTGATTCCAGAGTATTTTGGCGTGAATGCTGGAATGCTGTATTTTTTTGGAATGTCGACAAGGGCAATCTCGTCAACATATGGTGAAGCTTGAAATCCAGTCTTTGGTTCGACGTCGACCGGTACTGCAGCTCCAGGTAATTTTGCAAGTAATGCTAACATCTTTTGATTTTGTTCCTCTAGCATCTTTAGTCGTGCGTCCATAGGATCGCGCGTAGGTATCGGGTTGAATGGAAAGAAACCGTTGGAGGTTCCAACGTCGGGCTGTATGGTAGTATGGACAGTAGGATGGGCCATTGTTGGTATATGTTCGGGCATTGATTGCGACGAGCAAACAAAAGGTCGAAAAGTAAAGAATGGGGAAGTTTGCGGTATTGAAGGTCGCATAAAGTTTGATTGGAAGTTTATTCTAGGTGGAGGCGGCGGTGGGAAATTAATCAAATGAGGTGGCATGTTTACTCCAGGAGGTGGTGGCGGTGGTAGATCAAACGAAGGTCGTGGTATTGGTACTGAGAGAGGAAGTGAAGCGATTGTGGTAGCGATTGTGGTTGTCGTAGCATTTGAAGCTCGAAGTCGTGCAAGTTCCTCGTTAGCTTGCACAGTTTGTTGGTTTAATTGCCGGATCTGCTCTTGGGCAGCAGCAAGTTGTTGTTGCAATGACGTCTCATTTTGGTCACCCATATTCCTGCAAATAAGTGCTCAAAGAGACTCGAGAAAAAATATTAGTAGACAAGCGCCTTTACCAAATGAGATTTTCTTAAGACGGGGCCCCACGGTGGGCGCCAAATTGTTTATGCAAAAAATTACACAAATTACGTCGTAAGATAAGTTGTGAGGCTAATCCGTCGAAAGTAAGAATCTAACTTGGTAAACGCACAAATAAATAAAGAAAAATGAACACAAGAGGTTGATGACGCAGGAAAAACCTCAATGTCGAGGAAAAAACCTGCGGCCGACTAAGATATAGTCGACGTTGTACTATGTATCACCAAGCAGGGGTGATGTCCTTAAATTTTACAGTATCGGTCGTACGTTTACAATAAGAATGAGAACTCGATCAAAGGTAAATTACAAAGATTGATATAGAAATTAGAGAGAAGATCAGAGCAGCTTGGATAGTAGTCAGTTCCCCTCAAATGAGAGTTTCAGGTGTCTTTTATAGTTGATTTTGCAGCAACGTTCGTCAATAATAGCTCATTAATGACAACGGTTGTAACTGTCGCGGGAATCCTGGTCGTAACGGTTGAGTATTAATTAGTTACGTATCTTGGCCTTTAATGATGATTTAGTCCTCGTTGACGGTCGAGTACAAGAAAACAGACTAAGGAAAAATATGACCGTTAGTAGATAACTGATAACTGTCGTACGTTATCCTATAAGAATCGTACGATAGTTGCTGGAGTAATCGTTCGACGAATACGCTATGACGTTCGATGGTGTTATGCAGATGTTCGACAGAACTTTAGGCTTGTCTCAGGACCTTATCTTAATACAGGACTAAGGTCCAATAAGATATCTTACGATTTTATATCGTCGTCGTACGATGGAAAATTTTTACCTAAACAGCTTCTTTGATAACGGTCGTGCATTTAATGTTTCCAATGGTCATAACGTACGTCGCTTTAAATAGGATTAATTCTTCGTCTTGATGACCTTGGATTGAGTTTTTATCTGAAGGCGAGATATCCGGTAACTGACGATCTCCTGTAGTAAATAAGAAAACTCACGATAGAAGTTACCGTTAGTAATACGTCGTACGTCGGAACATGTATGTCATTCGACTGATTTATTGAAGAACGTCCATTATAATGATGAACTCCAACGAGCATAGCATAGTACTCAATTTCTGATTTTCAATGATAATCAGCTTGCCTGCATAAAAGACATAAGTATCGTATGATAATATAATATCATTCGACTAATCGTTAGTTCTATTCGACCGATTGATTCGAGGGTACTATTAAGTTTATTCCAGGACCTTATCTTAATACAGAATTACTGTCTTATCATTTGTCTTACGATTATAATCGGTCGTCGTGCGATTGCGGATTTTTACCCTAACAATTTGCCCCCAAGATTTAGGAAATAATTCTAATTTTTTCTTAATCTTTAGTTCGATGCACGGAGAGTAAAAATACGTTGGTTAACGACCATATTAACGTTGGCGCGGATGACGTCACGGAGCCGTTGTAGGACAGGTGTCCTTCTAACGGCTAATTGAAGACGCATGGCGTAATTTCCTTCGATGACTCATCATGTAATCGTTACTATAAATATAACGACTTAGATAAAGGAAAGATTTTACAAAATCTTCTGTAATTTTCTATTGATTTGCGAGATCAACCTAAAATCGTATTCCGACTTTAATTTCGGCAAAGATTTCGTGCGACTAGGCATATAAGGTATCCTTCTTCTCCCTTGTTCATGCGTCTGAAATCAATAGCACATAAGAGCAATAGAGGGTTAGACGTTCTTAGGTTTTTGCGTCTAAGAAACAGTTTAGGTCGATTAGAGTTCATTATGTCGAGCAAGGTTAGCAGTTCAATCACGGAGAGTCTAGAGGTTATAGAGTTGAGAGATCTTGCTGGGCTGCCGGAGGGTGCCCAAATCAGGGTGGCCGGAGAAATTCGGCCGGCGGATACTCCGACGGGGTTCTTTGCCCTGTATGAGTATCCGTTCAGAATCGGATTTCGATGGCCGTATTCTCCTCTCTCTCGGGCTTTCATGACCCGATTCAACTTGTCTCTAGGGCAACTGATGCCCCAATTCTGGCGCGTCATCTTGGTGATCGAACGGGTGAATAAGGATTGGGGTCGTCGTGCGTTTTCAGTCGACAACCTTCTCTCTGCTTACAACGTGACGAGACTACCCTACAACCGTTATGGGTTGTTTCCTAAGGGTAGGAATGATTCCATGCTCGTTCATGGCACCCAAGTAAATGATCGAGGGTGGAAATCTCGATACGTCTTTGTCCATATGTCTTCGGTCACTGATGATGAATCTTGGGTCGTTCCTGAATGGAACTCAAATGGTAATTTAGATATTAGTCTTTTTTTTGTATCTTTTGTATATTTTTATTTATTAATCGTATGACTTTTCACAACTGTCAACTTCACGTTCAAGACTACTGAGGAGTTATAGTGTGACGGATCGTACGTATCGCATTGATCTCACACATTTTGAGTTATCGTATTAATCGCATTGATCTCACACATTTTGATTTATAGTGTGACGGATCGTACGTATAGAACGTCGAAGGGCGGTGAGGAGAGTGACGTTGAGCCAGAAGTACAAGTGATCGAAGAGGAAGAAATGGAAGGTAAGTAGTTTAAATAGTACGTTTTAAGTATGTCGAATGTTTTGATCTTAATCTATATTTTCTTCTCTATAGGTTCTGCGTCCAAACCCAAGAAGGCAGCACAAATGGAGGCTGCTGCAAGGGCTGCTAAGAGAAAAGCTGCAGCGACTGAGGGTTTGGTGGCTAAACGTGCGAGGTCGTCGTACGTTGGGGGAAGTCCTCCACCTAAGGATGCGAAACGAAAGGCTGAAGATGGTGAGGATGCAATTCCTCTGAATTTTGCTCCTCCAGAGGGAGTCACTGGTCAATCTTCCTCAGGGGTCGACAAAGGGAAGGGTGTCGAAGAGTCTGGTCTTACGACCATGACTATAAAGATGCCTTTGAGCTTCATGGTGGATGACGTCATTAGGACGAAGTCTATTTTCCCTGTCCTAGAGGAGTTCCATTCTCCTGCTCAGAAGATGCGTATGGAGCATGCAGAGATCGAGGATCTAGACGCGTCCGTCGCTGGTTTGTCTTACTTGATTTTTAATTAGATCGTACAATTTCAATCGTACGTTATTTCATTTTTTTTGCATTCTTCTTTCTTGCAGGCCTTCCAGACTAGTCTTAGTCTCCATTCGAGGATGGCTAAGATTAAAGAAGAGATGTCGGCTAATCATGCCGACACAAAGCATGCTAGGAAGGAGGCGGAGAAGGCCAAGAAGAAGGTGGCCCAGCTGACCCAGGAGATCGATTCCAAAAATGTCCTTATCGGGGATTTGGAGTCGAAGGTTGACGTGATGGAACGCTTCCAGGCCGAACAACGTGAGCGTATGAAGATCTACATGGATCGCTTGAAGGAGTTGGAGGCGGAACTGGTGGAAGTTCGTCGAGAGAAGGTTGAGAGGGAAGAAGCTCTTTCGTCGAGGATCCAGGAATTGGAGGATGATGCTGCCTTGATTCGAGTGGTCGCACGAGCTGCACTTATGCGTCGTGTGGTTGCTGGGACTGTCACTAGAAGATGGCGTCCGACGAGGTAGCAGCTTTCCAAGATCTGATGGGGTCTGAAGATCTTCTGGACGATGACGATCTAAAGGACCTTGACAAGGAGAAAACGGTGGACGATGAACCAAAAGAGGTCGAAGCCACGGTTGCTGGGGAGGGGGATGTTGAAGAGAAGGCCCCTGGATCCCAACCTGAGGTTCAGACCATTGTCGAAGAAATTTCCATCGATGATCCCTCATCATCCGACACTCCTGCTGTTTAATTTATTTTTCTTTGTAATCGTACGATTTTAATTTCTTTTTGTACTCAGCCGTTTTAGGCATTTGAATAGAAATTAACGACTTTTGCCTTTATATCGTGCGTCTATAGCTGAGTATTTTATGACTTACATCTTAGTTCTGTGACTTGCGTTTTAGCTTTGTAACTTGCGTTTCAGCTTTGTAACTTGCTTTTCAGCTTTGCATGCTTTTTATTTTATCATGCGACCTAGGCCTTAGGAAGATTAGAAACGTTTCTTTTGTACTCATAAGAGTATTCGTGCGACAGGCGATTTGTCTTGCGCTCTTGCGACGTAGTCATGCGTTATAGCATTTAACTTGCAATTCATGCGATTCTTGTCGTGCGATACTTGCGATAAGCATGCAATTAAATCGTGCGATACTTGCGATGGTCGTGCAATACTTGCGATTTATCGTGCGATACCTGCGAAGAAAGATGACTAAGGGGTGGCCGTTGGCTTGGCCAACGGCGCTCCGATGCTTAAGTCAGTAATAGATAACGAAGAATAAATCGTATGTAAATAGGTTTAGAAACAGTACCTTTTGAGGTGATGGGCATTCCAGCAACGTGGGATTTCCATACCTTCCATTGTCGTAAGTCTGTATCCTCCATTTCCAATGACTTTGGAAACTATGTAAGGTCCTTCCCATTTGATGGAAAGTTTTCCGGCGTTCGGTTCTTGAGTATTTTGAAATACATGTCGTAAGACATAGTCTCCGACTTGAAAGATCTTGGCTTTTACCTTTTTATTGAAGTATCGTTCGACTAGTCCTTTTTGTGCTGCCATCGTACGTAATGCGTTTTCTCGAAGTTCTTCCAAAGCGTCCAGATCGTAGGATAAATTTACAGCATTTTGATCGTACGTACGATTTCTGGTGATGGGTATTTGGGCTTCGATTGGAAACACAACTTCATATCCGTATACTAAAGAATACGGAGTTTGTCCTGTTGATTTTCTTGGTGTCGTTCGATTCGCCCACAGGACGGAAGGTAGTTCTTCCACCCATTTGCCTTTTGCTCCTTTCAATCTTTTCCGGATCGAATTGATTATAACTTTATTGCTCGATTCAGCCAGTCCGTTGGATTGAGGGTATCTTGGGGTGGAAGTGACTAGCTTGATCCCACGTTTCTCGCAGAACGTACGAGTTTTGTCACTTATGAATTGTGAGCCATTGTCGCACATGATCTCGGATGGTACTCCGAATCTATAAATAATGTTGTTTTGGATGAAGGATATGACTAGTAGATATACTTTTTGTCCAAGAGCAGGGGGTAACTTTCCTACGATGTCCATTCCCCATCGCATGAATGGCCAAGGAATTAAAACAGAATGCAGAGGCTCAGACGGTCGATGAGTCATACCTAAATGTTTTTGACAGGCGTCACATCGTTGGACGTACCTTATTGCATCTTCTCGTAAAGTTGGCCAATAATATCCTTGTCGTGAGATCCTATTAGCAAGGCTTCTGCCCCCTGCGTGATTTCCACATTCTCCATCATGCATTTCTTGGAGAATTTGATTCATTTGCGTTCAACTTATGACACATCGTAAGAGAAGTCCAGATGTGGATTTTCGATAGAGCTGATCTGTTAGGGTAAAAATCCACAATCGCATGATAACCGACTATAATCGTAAGACAAATATCAGGATAATGGTCATGTATTAAGATAAGGTCCTGAGATAAAACCTAAAAGAACTATCGAACAAAGATCACTAAACATCGAACATATACATCGAATAAGTCGAACGATGTCGTACGACGATACTAACGAATAACCATACGAAGTTTATGTCTTTGATGCAGGCAAGCTGATTATCATTTCTAACAATTGCCCACCTTTGAGAAAGTCCGAGATTGAGTACTATGCCATGATCATTGGAGTCCATCATTACAACGGACACGTCGTAAGTTATATATCATTCGATGGGAACCGACAACATCAAGATCGACCGTTACAAGCAAGATTCCAGCAGCGGTTACAATCTGGACATTAACTTTCAGCAGTACCGTTCGACTGTTATAAACCAAGCATTAATAGTCAAGAATACCGTTGGACAGTTACGATTTGAACATTAATGAATCACAATCCCATTGGACGGTTACTTCAAAGATACTATAAAAGAAGGATCAAGTCAACATTCGAGGACACGAAGTTTTACTGGAAGTGTACCCGAAGTTTACAAGTTCTATATTGGCTATTCTTGAGAATCAGTTGTAATTTACATTCGATTTCATTGTTGTTTCACTTGTAATCCTACGACCAAAGCTGTATACTTGAAGTATATCACCCCTGTTTGGTGATTATAGTGCTGTGTCGACTTATCTTTTAGGTCGACCGCAGGTTTTTTCCTCCGTCGTGAGGTTTTTCCTGCGTCATCAAATTGTTTGTCTTATTTTACTCTTTTTCGCACTTCTCATTGATTGTAATTTCTTTCTCTCGACGGTTAAGCCTCACACAAGTTTCTTACGACATCGAGTTGTGTAATTTTTTACATAAACAGTTTGGCGCCCACCGTGGGGCTCCATTTTGAGAAAAATTTCATTCGGTGAAAAGTGCGCCTTAGTACTAACCTTTTCTTTGAGTTTTCTTTGAGCTATTTGGGCAGGATAATGGATAACGGATTCATAGCATCTCTACAACAACAATTGCAACAAGCTAATGACGAAATCCAGCGTCTTCGAGCTTCACAAGGACCATCGATGTCTATTCCTCCTCCTTATCCGCCTCAACATCTAAGACCACCACTTCGACCATAGTTCAATGCCTCAGTGCCACTCTCGACTGTGAACCAACAGTACAACAACGTACGACCGTCTTTACCACAAGTTCCACCACCAATACCTCATGGCCCGCCACCTATGCCTCGGGGTCCACCTCCTATGCCTCAAGGAACACCTATGTTCACGTTCGAACCTTTTAACAGCACATCCCAACAGATTCCTATCCTTGGTCATATACCCACAGTTGCTAGTTCTACCATTCATACGACAATACCACCCAGTACCCGAATCTCTTCTGGTTTTATCCCAACAATTCCAATAGCCATTGAAGATCCTTTAAGCGTACGATTGAAATCCCTAGAAGAACATAATCAAAAGCTGTTCGCGTTAATCACAAAGCTACCTGGAGCAGTAGTACCTGTCGAAGTTGAACCTAAAACTAGATTTCAAGCCTCGCCGTTCGTCGATGAATTAGCTCTTGTCGACGTACCCAAGAAATACACCATTCCAGCCTTCGCAACAAAATATTCTGGAATCACAGATCCAGTCGAACATATAGCACAGTATAAGCAACTTATGTGGACAGTTCCTATATCGGCGCAATATCAAGAAGTTTGTATGTGCAAGAGTTTTGGATCGACTCTAACAGGAGCAGCATTACAATGGCTTATCAACTTAAAGCCAAAAAGCATTGGATCCTTTGCAGAATTGGTAAACCAATTCACTCGACAGTTTGCTAGCAGTCGTAAGATGGAGAAGCAGACCAGCGACCTATACTACATCGTACAGAAATCTGGAGAAACAATCCGCGACTACTTCAACAGATTCAATGCGGCAATGATTGAAATAAAGAATTGCGATGTGAAGACTGCAATCGAGGCGTACAAACGTGGGCTAGAAGATTCCTCTGGACTGTATTTAAAATTGACTAAATACCCTCCAGAAAACTTCGACGACGTACGAGCCAGAACATTAGCTTTCATGAGAATAGAAGACGATGCTCTTTTTCGACGAAAGCACTCTGCTGAAAAGAAACCTCTTGGTGCTCAAAAACATGATTTTAAGCACAAAAGAGTAAACAAGATTGGAAATCCTCGACATGAATCAAAAGCTTGATCAAGCAAAGGTACTGTTAAAATACGATATCCAGAATTATCTACTTACAATTTTGCAGGTACACCGAAAGATTTGGTAGATTCGCTACGAAAGATTGATGCAAACGTACGATGGCCAAAGAAATCTGACAAACCAAACAAGGACAAAGATCAAAATAAATGTAACGCCCCGAAACCCAGGCAATAAATACCAACATAACAATAATAAATCCCAGTGATCTAATTCGCAATAACATAAAAATCTTTTCTCAAAAGGTACAATAGTTAAGAGTGCATGTGGAACAAACCCTCCACAGCTGAGATTTCTAAACGGATAAGAATCATAACTCCTGACTGACCACGCTACTCTAAGCGCTCAACATCTCTTTGCCTCTAGCAACTCGATCTTTCCCTGAAAAGGTTTTAGATTTTGAAAACGAGGGTTAGACCGAAAGGTCTAGTGAATTCCCTCAAAACAGTACAAAACACAGTTCCGGCCCGCTGGCCGTAAAATCAGATATCTCAAATAACCAGAAAAGCATCATGAGTAATAAAATCACAACAAACCGGATGGCCGGATCCCCTGGATGCACAATTAAGGAGTGACGGACATAGTCCGTGCCTCGCACCATCCCACAAGCAACCTTACGTGGCCGGATCTCCCCGATTCCCATTTAAGGAGTGACGGACGTAGTCCGTGCCTCACACCACTAACTTCCCAGGGATGTACGGTCCCATGGTACACATTACTCACGATGCAATTCTGCCATATTAAAACAGCATGCATATGATGATCATCAATATAGCATTCACAACCATTTATAATTTCACAAAATCACATTAATATCATCAAAACATTTGCAAATCGAATGGATATGTTTAAAACAGTAAAAGCAGTCCATTCATTTTCAGGTAAGGGAACTCACCTGATCCTGCCCCAACTGAGCTACGCTCTGCCTTATCCGCACCTACAACACAAATCTCAATCAGATCATACTAACCCACTAGGAAGACTCTTTCCTAGTTACCAAAACTTAGCTCTCATCATCATCCGACCTGAATCAACATGGAATAACAGACTAGGGTTTCTCGGATAACCAACTAGGGTTTTCAAGAAATGAATACGATTAGGCTTTTCCATGAACTGATATCTCAAGAAATTACGACAAGGTACCACGGCCTCAAGAGATGATACACGGCACGATAGATCAACGCCATCTAAAATGATACACAAACTCACTCGTGATGAGGAACAGATTCACAAGTAATGACAGCCCGAAACGATAACCAAGACTACTCAAGACGATAGCCGATCTCACATAAAATGATAAGGCTAGGGTTACATGAAATGACACCCGAAAGGCCAATTGCTCCCACATGAAATGATAACAAGGTAACAAGGGTTACATGGAATGATAGCAACAATGAGGGAAACTCAACAAATAAACCCAATAGTAAACTCGATGAGGGAAACTCCAATAGTAAACTCAATGAGGGAAACTCCAATAGTAAACTCAATGAGGGAAACTCAATGAGGAAAATTCCAATAGTAAACTCAATGAGGGAAACTCCAATAGTAAACTCAATAAGGGAAACTCAATGAGGGAAACTCCAATAGTAAACTCGATGAGGGAAACTCAATGAGGGAAACTCCAATAGTAAACTCAATGAGGGAAACTCAATGAGGGAAACTCCAATAGTAAACTCAATGAGGGAAACTCAATGAGGGAAACTCCAATAGTAAACTCAATGAGGGAAACTCCAATAGTAAACTCAATGAGGGAAACTCAATGAGGGAAACTCCAATAATAAACTCAATGAGGGAAACTCAATGAGGGAAACTCCAATAGTAAACTCAATGAGGGAAACTCCAATAGTAAACTCAATGAGGGAAACTCAATGAGGGAAATTCCAATAGTAAACTCAATGAGGGAAACTCAATGGGGGAAACTCCAATAGTAAACTCAATGAGGGAAACTCAATGAGGGAAACTCCAATAGTAGACTCAATGAGGGAAACTCCAATAGTAAACTCAATGAGGGAAACTCCAATAGTAAACTTAATGAGGGAAACTCAATGAGGGAAACTCCAATAGTAAACTCAATGAGGGAAACTCCAATAGTAAACTCAATGAGGGAAACTCGATGAGGGAAATTCCAATGAGGGAAACTCCAATTCCAAAACGAAAAGCATCTCATCTAAGGAAGGCCAAATTCCGAATTCGGAAATCATGATTTTCCAATTCGGAAAGGCATTTGAACATCACAAGACCTCCCGGTTCAGTTATCCGGAACACCCGATTCGGGTAACATGAATACACAACTCGGGAAACATGAAAACCCAATTCGGGAAACATGAAAATGACCAAAAATCGATCCTTACAGCCCTCAATTCGACCCAAAAAGCCCCAAAATGGTTTTATCTTATATCACAATCATAACACAATTAATTTAAAGCTTAAAACCATAGATCTTACCTTGATTGTGAAGAAAAACCTTGATGATGGTGATGATGAGAGAAATTGATGAAGATGATGATGGAGGCTTCTCTCCCAAAACACACACTTCACACACTTGCTTCATTCCCCAAAATGACAAAACCCTAGTTTTCCTCCTTTAAATACCCTGGGCTTACAAGGCCAAGCCCATTAACAAGCTTAATACCCAACACACACAACAACTTTCCAAGAACTTACACAATTAGCCCCTCCACTCAAAAAGCCTTACACGCAAAGTCACAGTTAAATTTAACCGATAGCCTAACCTAGAATTCAGGTTATTACATCACTTCCCCCTCAAAAGAATTCCGTCCCGGAATTCACTTGCTGAACAGGCACAGGTACTTCGCTCGCAACTCGGATTCGGCAAAACAAGCCATCAGGTTCGGCACGTGACACGTACTGCGCATTCTGCTCGCCTCAACCGGTAGATCTAGCCTGGAAGCTACTGGAACTAATCTTTCTACAATCTCGAAGGATCCGATAAAAGGTGGATCAAAATTTCTCTTTGCCAAAACAAAACACTCCCTTCCGGGTAGACACTTGAATAAAACTGGTCTTCGACCTGAAACTAAAAGTCCTTCTTACGCTTGTGCACATAACTCTATTGCCGGTCTCTAAACATCTTTGGTCGCTAACGCACCCGGTTGATTTCATCAACAGAAGTCTGAACAATTCATGGTCCGATGAGTTGATTTTTGCCAACCTTAATCCAGCACGGTGGTGACCCACGCTCTCGCACGTGAAGTATCTCCTACGGTGTCGCTTCAATGCATGAGCCATAAATGTCGTTGTAGCCGAACTCGATCAACGGTAGATGATTACCCCAAGAACCTCTGAAATCCAGAACACCTGTCCTCAACGAATCTTCCAAAGTTGGATGACCTGCTCACTTTGTTCGTCGCTATGCAGATGGTTCGCGGTACTCGAGGTGACCCGCATCCCCAAGTCCAACTGAAAGCTCCGCCAAGCGTCCAGGTACAATCTGGCATCTCGATCCGACACGGTAGATAATGGAATGTCGCGTCGTCGTACAATCTCCGCCACGCAGCCTCGCGATAGAAGGTGCCTCTTACAACTATAGGAAGTAAGCTAACTTCAAAAGTCTAATGACCACAGCCCACAGCAAAACAAAGCCCTTAGGCCTACGGGGTAGTCTCGTCGCGAAAACCATTGATATGCTTCCAAGTCCATACTGCTAACGACAACTGTTGCAGTTGCCACACGGTTGTTGTTGCTCGATCTTTACTTGAAGTCATGCTACGCATACAAAACAAGTGACATCGTTCTTCATCCCCGACCGTCAATGTGTTGACTCAAGCCATGGTACATCTCATTTGCTCTGGGACGAACCGAGTACTTCGGTTTGCGCGCACATTCTTCATAATCTTCTGATGTATACCCACAAGCTTTGGAAGTCATAACAGCTTTCCAAAATAATACAGCTCCTTTGATGCTCGCTCCGAGGGTCCCCAAGGCTCCCACCATCCGCTCCAACTCTAGATGTTGCTCATCTAAAGTCTCTTCTTGACGTCCCTTGATCTTTGATCCAATGTCTGGTACCACGTTAGTCCATTACACAGCAACGTCCAATCCTCAAGATAACTCTTTCCTGTTGAACAGGTACGGAAGGCTCTTCATGGTTGGTGTAGACTGATACTTCGTCTCGTAAAGATAGTGTCTCCAAATCTTTAGTGCGAAAACCACAGCCGCTAACCTCATGCCATGCGTTGGGTAGTTCCTCCGCAGTCCTCGAGTAGTTCAAGATGTCGTCGATGGAGACTACAATGAGCTCGTCCAGAAATAGTGTTACGCACTTCAATCATCAAGTCCATAAATGTTGGCGGCACGCTCGTAAGTCCGAACGTCATTACGAGAGATTCACATTATCCATGACAAGTCCGAAAGGCCGTCTTCAAAACGTCTTCCCCTCTAATCTTGAGCTGACGATAACTCGATCGCATACCAATCTTTGAGAAGCATTTGGCACCTCGCAATTGGTCAAATAAGTTGTAAATCCTCAGCAGTGGCTACTCGTCTCTGATGGTAAGTCTGTTGAACTCTCTCGTTAGTCGATGCACATCCACATGGTGTCGACTCTCCTTCTCACGAACAGAACTGGCGCTCCCAAGGTGAAGAGCTAGGGCTAATAAATCCCTGGCTAACCGGTCCTCGCAGCCGCGTCGTCATCAATTTCATCTCCATCGGTGCCAGCCGATACGATGCTCTGGCAATAGGCGTCGCTCCGACCATTCAAGCAAATCTGAAGCTCGGTCTCTCGATCAGGCGGTAGACTATCTAGATCGACCGGGAACACCTCAGGGTATTCCATACAACTCGACATCTTGCACATCTAACTTTTCCTTACCCGAAACCATGACATAAGTCATAAACACAAACAAACTCTTTCCTAATGCATCAAGTTCTAAAATAGCAACCTGAAGATTAGACTACTCTAAACGACTCAATCACAGACAGTGTCCAAATTCACATGAAGCCACTAACTCGCGATACACACTAGTCCTCGCACTTTCATACCAAACACGACTCTCTAGGCAAAATCCCAGAGTCCTACAATCTCAGCTGTGTTCCCAATCCTACAGTTTAAGACTAGGCCCAATCCTGGTCACCTAATTCACTTAAACTAATGCTCTGATACCAATTTGTAACGCCCCGAAACCCAGGCAATAAATACCAACATAACAATAATAAATCCCAGTGATCTAATTCGCAATAACATAAAAATCTTTTCTCAAAAGGTACAATAGTTAAGAGTGCATGCGGAACAAACCCTCCACAGCTGAGATTTCTAAAAGGATAAGAATCATAACTCCTGACTGACCACGCTACTCTAAGCGCTCAACATCTCTTTGCCTCTAGCAACTCGATCTTTCCCTGAAAAGGTTTTAGATTTTGAAAACGAGGGTTAGACCGAAAGGTCTAGTGAATTCCCTCAAAGCAGTACAAAACACAGTTCCGGCCCGCTGGCCGTAAAATCAGATATCTCAAATAACCAGGAAAGCATCATGAGTAATAAAATCACAACAAACCGGATGGCCGGATCCCCCGGATGCACAATTAAGGAGTGACGGACATAGTCCGTGCCTCGCACCATCCCACAAGCAACCTTACGTGGCCGGATCTCCCCGATTCCCATTTAAGGAGTGACGGACGTAGTCCGTGCCTCACACCACTAACTTCCCAGGGATGTACGGTCCCATGGTACACATTACTCACGATGCAATTCTGCCATATTAAAACAGCATGCATATGATGATCATCAATATAGCATTCACAACCATTTATAATTTCACAAAATCACATTAATATCATCAAAACATTTGCAAATCGAATGGATATGTTTAAAACAGTAAAAGCAGTCCATTCATTTTCAGGTAAGGGAACTCACCTGATCCTGCCCCAACTGAGCTACGCTCTGCCTTATCCGCACCTACAACACAAATCTCAATCAGATCATACTAACCCACTAGGAAGACTCTTTCGTAGTTACCAAAACTTAGCTCTCATCATCATCCGACCTGAATCAACATGGAATAACAGACTAGGGTTTCTCGGATAACCAACTAGGGTTTTCAAGAAATGAATACGATTAGGCTTTTCCATGAACTGATATCTCAAGAAATGACGACAAGGTACCACGGCCTCAAGAGATGATACACGGCACGATAGATCAACGCCATCTAAAATGATACACAAACTCACTCGTGATGAGGAACAGATTCACAAGTAATGACAGCCCGAAACGATAACCAAGACTACTCAAGACGATAGCCGATCTCACATAAAATGATAAGGCTAGGGTTACATGAAATTACACCCGAAAGGCCAATTGCTCCCACATGAAATGATAACAAGGTAACAAGGGTTACATGGAATGATAGCAACAATGAGGGAAACTCAACAAATAAACCCAATAGTAAACTCGATGAGGGAAACTCCAATAGTAAACTCAATGAGGGAAACTCCAATAGTAAACTCAATGAAGGAAACTCAATGAGGGAAATTCCAATAGTAAACTCAATGAGGGAAACTCAATGAGGGAAACTCCAATAGTAAACTCAATGAGGGAAACTCAATGAGGGAAACTCCAATAGTAAACTCGATGAGGGAAACTCAATGAGGGAAACTCCAATAGTAAACTCAATGAGGGAAACTCAATGAGGGAAACTCCAATAGTAAACTCAATGAGGGAAACTCAATGAGGGAAACTCCAATAGTAAACTCAATGAGGGAAACTCAATGAGGGAAACTCCAATAATAAACTCAATGAGGGAAACTCAATGAGGGAAACTCAATGAGGGAAACTCAATGAGGGAAACTCCAATAGTAAACTCAATGAGGGAAACTCCAATAGTAAACTCAATGAGGGAAACTCAATGAGGGAAATTCCAATAGTAAACTCAATGAGGGAAACTCAATGAGGGAAACTCCAATAGTAAACTCAATGAGGGAAACTCAATGAGGGAAACTCCAATAGTAGACTCAATGAGGGAAACTCCAATAGTAAACTCAATGAGGGAAACTCCAATAGTAAACTCAATGAGGGAAACTCCAATAGTAAACTTAATGAGGGAAACTCAATGAGGGAAACTCCAATAGTAAACTCAATGAGGGAAACTCCAATAGTAAACTCAATGAGGGAAACTCAATGAGGGAAACTCAATGAGGGAAACTCCAATAATAAACTCAATGAGGGAAACTCAATGAGGGAAACTCAATGAGGGAAACTCAATGAGGGAAACTCCAATAGTAAACTCAATGAGGGAAACTCCAATAGTAAACTCAATGAGGGAAACCCAATGATGGAAATTCCAATAGTAAACTCAATGAGGGAAACTCAATAAGGGAAACTCCAATAGTAAACTCAATGAGGGAAACTCAATGAGGGAAACTCCAATAGTAGACTCAATGAGGGAAACTCCAATAGTAAACTCAATGAGGGAAACTCCAATAGTAAACTCAATGAGGGAAACTCCAATAGTAAACTTAATGAGGGAAACTCAATGAGGGAAACTCCAATAGTAAACTCAATGAGGGAAACTCCAATAGTAAACTCAATGAGGGAAACTCAATGAGGGAAATTCCAATGAGGAAAACTCCAATTCCAAAACGAAAAGCATCTCATCTAAGGAAGGCCAAATTCCGAATTCGGAAATCATGATTTTCCAATTCGGAAAGGCATTTGAACATCACAAGACCTCCCGGTTCGGGAATCCGGAACACCCGATTCGGGTAACATGAATACCCAACTCGGGAAACATGAAAACCCAATTCGGGAAACATGAAAATGACCAAAAATCGATCCTTACAGCCCTCAATTCGACCAAAAAGGCCCCAAAATGGTTTTATCTTATATCACAATCATAACACAATTAATTTAAAGCTTAAAACCATAGATCTTACCTTGATTGTGAAGAAAAACCTTGATGATGGTGATGATGAGAGAAATTGATGAAGATGATGATGGAGGCTTCTCTCCCAAAACACACACTTCACACACTTGCTTCATTCCCCAAAATGACAAAACCCTAGTTTTCCTCCTTTAAATACCCTGGGCTTACAAGGCCAAGCCCATTAACAAGCTTAATACCCAACACACACAACAACTTTCCAAGAACTTACACAATTAGTCCCTCCACTCAAAAAGCCTTACACGCAAAGTCACAGTTAAAGTTAACCGATAGCCTAACCTAGAATTCAGGTTATTACAATAAATGGTGCGACTTCCATGAAGACCACGGCCATATGACGGATGAATGTATCAGTCTCAAAAAGGAGATTTCATATTTGAAATCAAAAGGACATCTGAAAGGCGTCATCCCAGAAGAACAAGGACGACCAGCGTCACCGGTTCATACAAAAGTCGTAAACTGCATCACTGGAGGATCAGAAGTGTGCGGACTTACGTATTCAGCTGCCAAGCGACATGCACGAGATGGTCCTGACGAACATCCTATCCCCGGAGATGCCAAATCAAAGACGGAAAGAGAGCTCGATGCAATGACAATTACGTTCGATCAAGACGATACACAGGGGGTCCATCATAAACATCTTGACGCTCTATTCATACAGTTGACAATCGGAAACTGTTCGACTAAGAGAATATTGATTGATGGAGGTAGTTCAGCTAACGTTATTTTTGCAGATACTCTTAAAGTCATGGGGATCGAACGATCAGAAATTGTACGACGAAGTACTACTCTGATTGGGTTCAATGGAGACCCGATGAACACTCTCGGAGAAATCATCTTGCCTGTCTTCGCCAAAGGCATCAACAAACAAACAAAATTCAATGTTGTGGAGTGCCAATCAGCCTATAATGTTATTCTTGGAAGACCATGGATCCACGAGATGAAAGCAATCCCTTCGACATACCATCAGAAAATCAAATTTCCTTCTCCATGGGGAATTCAAGAAATTGCCAGTGAAAACAAGGTCGCACGAGAATGCTACAAGAATACGATGAAGACAAAGTCGCAGGACATCTAGCAATTACAGAGCCAGGATGGGAAGAAATCGAACGATGATCTTCGACTAGAAGAAGTCGTAATCGATCCTGAACATCCTAATCGAAAGGTCTTCGTAGGAGCCTCGCTCCCCCCTGACATAAAAAATACGATTATATCTTTTTTGCAGGAACACTTAGACTGTTTTGCATGGTCGCACGAAGATATGGTTGGAATAGATCCAAGCATTATATCGCATAAGTTGAACGTGGATCCTACTTTCAAGCCAATTAAGCAGAAACGTCGCAAGTTTGCACCTGAACGAAATAAAGTAATCAATGATGAAGTCGACAATCTGCTGAAGACAGGGAAGATCCGAGAAGTCAAATATCCAGAATGGTTGGCTAATGTAGTCGTCGTACAAAAGAAGAACGGAAAATGGCGAGTCTGCATTGATTTCACGGATCTAAACAAAGCTTGTCCAAAAGATCCTTTCCCTTTACCTCATATCGACGCCATGGTCGACGCGACAGCAGGACATGAATTACTGACATTCATGGATGCATACTCAGAATACAACCAA
This sequence comes from Centaurea solstitialis, assembly GCA_030169165.1. Lineage (NCBI taxonomy): Eukaryota > Viridiplantae > Streptophyta > Magnoliopsida > Asterales > Asteraceae > Centaurea > Centaurea solstitialis. The sequence continues at coordinate 53,722,185 of CM058046.1, read as the reverse complement.
ATATTGATGCACACGGAAGACCAAGAAAAAACCGCATTCATGACAGACAAAGGCATATACTGTTATAAAGTTATGCCATTTGGTCTCAAGAATGCAGGTTCGACGTATCAAAGATTGGTCAACATGATGTTCAAGGAACATCTTGGTCGAACGATGGAAGTCTATATCGATGACATGCTCGTAAAATCAGAACGTTCGATTGATCATGTTATGCATTTAAGGCAATCGTTCGACATCCTACGACAGTACCAGATGAAGCTTAATCCAACAAAATGTTCCTTTGGGGTACGAGCAGGAAAATTCTTGGGATACTTGGTAACACAACGTGGAATCGAAGCAAGTCTAGAACAAGTTAAAGCTATCACCAAGATACAATCTCCAAGAAATATCAAAGAAGTCCAGAAGTTAACAGGACGAGTGGCAGCTTTAACCCGATTTATCTCACGATCATCGGACAAATGCCATTTGTTCTATAATGTCCTACGAAAGAATCAAGGCTTCTTGGGGACGGACGAACATGAGAAAGCTTTGCAGGAGTTGAAGCAATACATGGCATCACCTCCTCTGCTGACAAAACCAGTCGAAGTTGAAAGTCTACGGTTGTATTTGGCAGTAAGCAAAAATGCGACAAGTGCAGTACTCGTACGAGAGGAAGATCAGCAACAACGACCAATTTATTATGTAAGCAAATCTTTCCTCGACGCAGAAACCAGGTACACATCAATGGAAAAATTGCTACTGGGTCTTATGACAGCAGCGAAAAAGCTAAGGCATTATTTCGAGTCGCATCATATCGTTGTTGTGACCAATTATCCACTCAAGACGGTGCTTCGAAAGCCAGAATTAACAGGACGTCTAGCCAAGTGGAGCATCTATCTCAGTGGGTTCGACATTGAGTTCAAACCCAAGACGGCAATTAAATCGCAAGTATTGGCAGATTTTGTGGCAGAATTCTCTCCAGGACTGGAACCCACGACGTGCGACGAAATTGTGATGATTTCAGACAACAAACCTTGGATACTCTACATTGATGGTTCTTCGAACGTACGAGGATGTGGATTAGGTATTGTCTTAAAATCATCACAAGGGGGAAATATAGTATACTCCATACGATGTGAATTCAAGGCCACAAACAACGAAACAGAGTATGAAGCTTTGATCGCAGGATTGGATATTGCTCTTAGACTGGGGGCAAAACAATTACACGTTCGAAGCGATTCTTTACTCGTCGTAAACCAAGTAAATGGAGATTTTCGAGCAAAAGTGTGACAACCGTCAGTTCCGACCTCCAGGTTAATTTACGCGTTCAGTCACTCTACAGCATTTCCGTAGGTTAGAAGTTAGTTAAATAAGTTTTAAGACGAAAATAGATTAGTTTGCGAGAAAAAGTTAGGTTAAAATCCTAAGAGTTCCGAAAACTGCCCGAAAAGGCCCGAACCGGCCCGAAATCACCCGATAATCCTAAAATGCCAGAATTAAGATAAATTTTGGAAAATTAAGTTATAATGTTTAAATTATATGTAAAGTAACTTAATTAACCTAAAACCACTTTCGAAAAGTTAGAAATTGCGAAAAACCGACAAAAACCCGGTACCGCGTCAAAATAACAGTGTCAATTGTACACTGTTTTAAAAGAAAAAAAAAAAATATAGGGAGAGTGGGTGGGACCCACTAGGGGCCGGCCACACCACTCCCCAAGGTGTCCCCTCCCCTCTTTCACATAAAAGCCATCATTTGTTCTTTTTTCCAACAAATCTCATAATCACTTTTCAAATCTTCTTTCTCTCTCTAATTCTCTCTACTCTCTCTCACTAAAAATCAGCCAAGAACTCCTCTTGACTCCAGATTTTTAAAGGTTTTTAAAACCTATTTGAGATTTAGATTGGGTGTTCATCAAAGGTAAGCATAGTTAGATGATTTCTACTTCGATTTTAACTCATTTGTGAGTTTTCTCTTCTTCTTTTCAAGGGTTTTAACCCCTTTTTGATTCAAATAATGAAATATGTGTTTGGGAAAGAGATTGAACCTTAGAACATGTTGTATAACATTCTATGAAGGTGAAAATCAAGGATTTCCCCATAAGAACACAAGAAAGGCATCAAAAATCATTTAGATGATGTTTTTGACCTCCAAACTTGTGCTAAACTTCATCAATAGTTCATGCATGGGTTTGGATGGTATGAGAGCATATCTTAGTTTTATTACACTTGAATAATCTGAGTTATGGGTGAAATAGCAAGAAAAGCCCCGAAATGGTATGATTTTATGTGTCTTGGTGGTATATTAGATGTTAAAATGTTGGACAGATTCTGTCAAAGTAGTTGCATGCACTTTACACGACCCAAAAAGGGCTTTCTTGAACTTATTTCTTCATGAAAATTTTATGGGATGATATTTAATGTGTTAGGGTTCAAACCCCACTGGAATGGTGCAAAAACACCAAGATTTGAACCCAAACCACCATAAAACATTTTTGTGTGCAACAGTGTTTTGGTCAGAAACTTTGGTCAACTTCAAACAAGCATAACTCCTTGATTATTTATCTAAAATACGATTTTCTTGATTCTAAACTCAAGTACTTTGAGTTAGCTTTCTAAAAAGTCCAAGATCATGTCATTTAGAGGTGTTTTGGGACTTCAACCAATGAGTTTAAGTTGGTGGTGTAGGCTGTCCTCTTATGGCAGATTACACATGCACCACTTGAAGAGGTCATATCTCCCTCAAAAACCATCCTTATGACATGAAACTTGTCTCAAAAGTTTGGTTTATGTTTTAGCTAGAAAATCTCTTTGGAAATTCGTGATAAAGTGGTGTATAGAATTATTTATGAATAAAACAAGGACTAAAGGTATTCTGGAAATTCAGCCCTTACCACTGATTTTGTAAAAATGTTTAAAAATAGTAAAAATTCTCTAAAAATCATGAAACTTGGTGAAAATGATCCTAACATCCCCTAATTCAGGGGGTAAAAATTTAAAGACTCAATAGTTAGAGGACCTAAGTTCAAAATGACAATTTTTACAACTCAAAAATTTTGACAGATTCTGAAATTTTCTTAAAAGCTCAATTTTATAAAGTTTGAACTTCTAAAATGTTTAGAAGACTTTCATTTGTGACAAAATGAATTTTTATTGGATTAGGCTATAAAATTTATATAATGGCATATTATGGATTTCGGTACGATTTTAGTTAAGGACCGTTGGACCTAGGACTTACGTTAAAAATTTCGTGTTTGATAGGACTACCCTAGTTTGGAGCCGGGATTTAGGTCACGCATCAACTCTTTCAAATTCGCACTAAGCACTCAAGGTGAGTATTCACAGCCCCATTTTTACCGTTTTATACGTTTTGGGGTGAAAAGCATGATATGATTAAATGTATTATGAAAATGTTATGAATTGAACTGCTTCGAAATGAGCAAAAATGGATTTAAATGAATTGAATTGAAATGAAACGTAGTGAGTTAAATTTGATATGTTTAAAGCTTGATATAGTGAGATAAAAGGAAAATATGAATAAGTCCCCGAAGACTACTATTAACTCATAACAATGGGCCTAAAATACACGTGGATAGCGCTATTTGGATTGACATACCCACCTAGAACTGACGAGTGATAGGTGCACTGTATTGAACAAAACGTTCTACGCAAGTGGGATTTACTTCCACCTCTGGAGTAGATAGGGGCAAAGCATGTCATGAATTGGAAAGGATTGTAGTAACTCACTAATTATCTTGCGATTTACAAATCATCCGGAAAATTTACTCACTGTTGGTAGTGAATGAACGGATTCACTCTAACTGTATACGATAACTTAAGCGAATGAACGGATTTGCTTTAGTTAAATTTTGAAAAGTGTAGTGAATAAAAGATTCACCGAAATGTCGTTGCATTTAAAATATTTCTGTGCATATGAAAACCTGTGAACTCACCAACTCTTGTAGTTGACACTTGTTTATCATGCTTTTCAGGAAATCCGAAGGTTTGATAAGATCATTAAGGGAACTTTTGTATAACACCAGTCATGTTGATTCATATTTCGTTTAAATTTGTAAACCTGAATGATGGTTGGATTGTAATACTTGTAGTACTGTGTAAACTCTTTTAAACTTTTGATATGAATGATTGGTGTATTTTATTTCCTATCGCGATGAAATCTTGACTGTGGCACCTCGTGGTTCCGCTTTAGCGGGGTGTTACAGATTTGGTATCAGAGCCATAGGTTATAGAGAACATCGGTTTTTCATAAAAACCAAGTACTATAACCAACCTTTTCAAAAGAAATTCAAACCCTTAAGTAAAAAGATTTCTAGGCATAGGAAAAATTTAAAAATCCGTATGATTAGGATAGGTACTGTTCTGGTATATCATAGAAATGCGGAGCCTGATCACCTACGCATAGCCATGATATAAGTAGAATAAGACTTGTGAGCTAACCATGCTGTTAAAAGATTAAAAGTCGGAACTTTCTGAGAATTTCCTGCAAAACATTTTTATTTCTGTGAGTTCGCATTAATATGTACAAGTTTTGAAAATATTTCTAAATTGATAATTTAAAATTTTTCTATCGCAGTTACCATGTCTCAGGAGACCGACCCGTCTGAGCACCAGTCCTTGGGGTCCCACGGACCCTCTAGGAGTCGGAGTGTCGCCTCGCGTTCCCAGACCATCGACCGGGAACGTGACCCGTACAGCGACAGTGACGCTGACTCCCATCAGGTCCCCGTCCGGCCTGCCAGTCCGGCGCGACCTTACGGGCCTGAGACCCATTATGGCCTTAGGGGCAGGCGCACCGCTCGAAAGAGCGTGCCACTGCCTACCCGGATGACCTTCCGCATTCCCTCTGGGGATGGGGCGGGGCCATCCCGGGTAAGGGGCCAGGGTGGGTCGTTGTCGTCGTCGTCGTCGTCGTCCTCGTCCTCTACATCATCTGGATCTCCGCCGCCCTACCGTCCGTCGTCGCCGATACCTAGAGTTGCCCGACCATCACCCGATGCCCGACCACCGCCTGTCGTCCAACCACCGCCGATAGCACCAGTTCCTAGGCACCCACCAGTGGCCCGTGCCCCTGTCCTATGCCTGAGAGGCATGACCCCGCTCGAGCGTCAGGAGGTCGAGCGCTTAGCCCGGGGTCAGGACATCCACGAGCACATGATCGATCATCATGACCACATGATCGATTCCCTGATAGGTGTAGCCGGAGCGGATAGCCAGCAGCTATCCAGAGTCGTGGCCCTCCTAGGTCACACTATGGACTCGCTCAGTCACCTATACACCTTGGTGTATGTGGTGATTGCTCTGGCTATCATCTTGTTCGTCTGGGCTTTGTGGGGGGCTGGCTACTAGGAGATGGGATCTTAAGCTGAATTATGTTTTGGGGCATGATGCCCAGTTATTGAACACTTATAACTTTTGGTATTTTGGGATGACTGTAAAACCGTATGATCGTTTGGATATTATTTTTTTTTGGGGAAACGATATGGATATTATGATGGTATGATTTGCTATGAATTGCATGTTATATTTGCATCTTTACGTATGAATGGAATGTTTAAATTATTATGCATCTAATGACCTCGTTAGTTGGTATAATAAGTTTAATAGGTTGCGTAAACACTATGGCTTGAATGAGTAGATAGTTAGCAAATTGCAAGAACTTAGATTTGCTAGTTCATCACTAAATGCCTTTATTATGGTTATGTTTTAGAAACATGCCTCCAAGAAGGGAAGATCCGGAACTTGCAAGACTCGTTTCGGAGCAAGTCATAGCCTCTCTTCCTAATATAGTTAGCCAAGTGGCAGCTGGATTCAATACTAATCAAAACCAAAATCACGAGCATAGAGAAAGGGAATGTACGTACAAATCCTTCCGTAGCTGTAATCCTAAAGAATTCCATGGAACCGAAGGAGCGGTTGGCCTGTTAACTTGGATAGAGGGCATGGAATCTGTCCTCCATATCAGCAAGTGTACGGAGGGAAATAAGGTACAGTATGCTGCCTGCTTGTTACAAGGACGAGCTTTAACTTGGTGGAACACTCAAATTCAGACCCGTGGACGTGAGGCCACCAATCAAATATCTTGGGAGGATTTCAAGAAGATGCTTAAGGATGAGTTTTGCCCGCGAAGCGAGATACAGAAACTAGAAGCGGAGTTGTGGCACCATGAGATGAAAGGAAATGATGTCACCACTTACACTACCCGATTCCATGAATTGGCTAAGCTAGTACCGCACCTGGTAACACCTGAACAGAACCGTGTAGATCGATATGTCTGGGGATTATCACCAGTAATCCGGGGAAATGTAACCGCAGCAGACCCGAAAACTCTGCAAGAGGCAGTGAATCTGGCAAATCGACTCACCAACAATGCAGTTCGATCAGGAACCTTTCTGAGTGATGGGGCGAAAGGAAAGAGGAAGATAGAGGAGTCTACTAAACCACAATTCAAGGGAAAGATGGGCAAGGATAGAAGAGTAACCAGGAGCTACGGATTGCAGACTCAGATGGCAGAAAGAGAGAGAGGAACGAATCAGAAGTGTGGCAAGTGTGGGAACCTTCATGGTGGGAGGTGTATTGTCTGTTCTAGATGTGGCAGGGGAGGCCATACTGACAAGGGCTGTAAGAAGGGAACTTGTTTTGAGTGTGGGAGCTTAAATCATTACCGGAATGATTGTCCCAAGTTGAATCAGAGACCCTACGCAAATCGAGTGCAGCCGGCAAACCAAGCAACCCAAGCAAACCAAGCAAACCAAGGAAACCGAGGAGGACTAGCTCGAGGGAGAGCATTTGTGATTGGAGCAGAGGAAGCAAAGCAAAACCCCGACGTGGTTACAGGTACGTTTCTTCTCAACAACTATCCTGCTACTGTGCTTTTTGATTCCGGAGCAGATAGGAGCTTTGTATCGTTAGAATTCAGACCTAAGATAAATAAAAAGTCACAGGATCTGAAAGAGGATCATATAATCGAATACTCCAACGGAGAATTAGTTAAGGCCGATAAGATAATCAGAAAGTGCACACTAGGATTATCTGGAAAGGATTTTAGCATAGACTTGATCCCGATTAAGATAGGGAGTTTTGACATAATTGTTGGTATGGACTGGATGTCCAAGCATCGAGCAACAATATGTTGTGCTGAGAAGATAGTCGTGATAGCATTACCTGATGGAAGATTTCTTGAAGTGTATGGAGACAAGCCAAAGAGAGACATTAAGATCGTGTCTTTTATGAAAATGCGAAACCATCTACGAAAGGAGTGTGTAGCATTTATGGCGCACGTGGTAGATAAGAGTGCAAAAGAAAAGCAAATCCAGGATATTCCAATCGTGCGAGATTTTCCTGAGGTTTTCCCAGAAGAGTTACCAGGACTACCCCCGCAGCGACAAGTAGAGTTCCACATCGATATAATCCCTGGAGCAGGCCCTGTAGCAAGATCGCCTTATCGTCTAGCACCATCCGAGATGCAGGAGCTGTCGAACCAACTTCAAGAACTGTTAGATAAGGGATTCATCCGACCCAGCTCTTCGCCCTGGGGAGCCCCTGTGCTGTTCGTCAAGAAGAAGGATGGATCATTTCGCATGTGCATCGACTATAGGGAACTGAACAAGATCACCATCAAGAACCGATACCCTCTTCCACGCATCGATGACCTATTCGATCAACTGCAAGGAGCAACGTACTTCTCCAAGATCGATCTTCGATCGGGATACCATCAAATGCGAGTTCGTGAGGAAGACATTGCAAAGACAGCGTTCAGAACTCGATATGGTCACTATGAGTTCTTAGTCATGCCTTTTGGATTGACGAACGCTCCAGCAGTATTTATGGATCTAATGAACCGAGTGTGCCGACCTTACCTAGACAAGTTCGTAATTGTCTTCATAGACGATATCCTGATTTATTCGCAGAGCAAGGAGGATCATGAGCAACATCTGAGGCTAGTATTGGAATTGCTAAAGGCCGAAAAGCTTTACGCCAAATTTTCGAAGTGCGAATTTTGGATCCGAGAAGTTCACTTCTTAGGACATGTAGTGAACAAGGAAGGAATACACGTCGACCCAGCCAAGATCGAGGCCGTAAAGAAGTGGGAAGCCCCAAAGACCCCAACCGAAATTCGACAATTTCTCGGTTTGGCAGGTTATTACCGAAGATTCATCGCAAATTTTTCTAAGATTGCGCAGCCGTTGACAACCTTGACGCAAAAAGACAAGAAGTTCGTCTGGGGAGAGAAACAAGAGGAAGCGTTCCAATTACTCAAGCATAAGTTGTGCAATGCGCCCATTCTAGCGTTACCCGAAGGAACGGATAACTTTGTAGTGTATTGCGATGCTTCACATCAAGGCTTAGGATGTGTCTTGATGCAGAACGAGAAGGTTATTGCCTATGCATCCAGACAGTTGAAGATCCACGAGAAGAACTACACTACTCACGACTTGGAACTCGGAGCAGTGGTGTTTGCCCTTAAGATTTGGAGACATTATCTGTACGGCACCAAATGCACTATCTTTACGGATCATAAGAGTCTTCAGCATATTCTGGACCAAAAGATGTTAAACATGAGGCAGAGAAGATGGGTGGAGCTGCTCAGTGACTATGATTGTGAGATCAAATACCACCCAGGGAAGGCGAACGTAGTAGCTGACGCGCTGAGCAGAAAAGAAAGAGTGAAGCCTACAAGAGCACGAGCCATGGGAGTTTTGGTCCAGACCAGTTTGAAAAACCAGATATTGGAAGCTCAAAGGGAAGCCCTAATGACTGACAACATAAAGAAAGAAACCCTTCATGGCGTAGAAAAGGAATTCGAGAAGAAAGGGGATGGAGTATGTTATTTCAAGGGAAGAATTTGGATTCCAAGTGTGGAGCAGCTGAGGAAAATGATCATGGACGAAGCTCATCAATCAAAGTACTCGATACATCCAGGATCCGATAAAATGTACAAAGGACTGAAGGAGCACTACTGGTGGCCCGGTATGAAAAGAGATATCGCCACTTACGTGAGTAAATGCTTGACTTGTGCGAAGGTTAAAGCAGAGCATCAGAAACCGTCAGGACTTCTTCAGCAACCAGAAATCCCAGAGTGGAAATGGGAGCAGATATCGATGGACTTCGTGACCAAGTTACCCAAGACCAAAAAGGGGCATGATACGATTTGGGTAATCGTTGATCGACTCACGAAATCAGCGCATTTCTTGCCAATAAAGGAGACTGATAGCATCGATAAGCTTGCACGATTGTATGTCGGTGAGGTTGTTATGCGACACGGAGTCCCGATATCGATCATCTCTGATAGGGATAGTAGATTCACCTCGCGATTTTGGAAATCGCTTCAAGCAGCTTTAGGCACTCGTGTAGATCTAAGCACGGCTTATCATCCTCAAACCGATGGACAAACTGAGAGAACCATTCAGACATTAGAGGATATGCTACGTGCTTGCGTGATTGAATTCGGAGGTAGTTGGGACGATCATCTACCTTTAGTCGAGTTCTCCTACAACAACAGCTTTCATGCTAGCATACAGTGTGCGCCATACGAGGCACTCTATGGACGCAAGTGTAGATCCCCACTTAATTGGTTGGAAGTGGGAGAGAATAAATTGTTTAGGCCGGATGTCGTGCAGGAGACCACCGACAAAATCAAAATGGTTCAAGAAAAGCTGAAAACGGCTAGAGATCGCCAGAAAAGTTATGCCGATAATCGGCGAAAGCCGTTGGAATTTCAAGTTGGTGACAAAGTGTTACTGAAGGTATCACCATGGAAAGGGCTAATAAGATTCGGAAAGAAAGGGAAGCTGAGCCCTCGTTTTGTTGGACCGTTTGAGGTCGTAGAAAGAATTGGACCCGTTGCCTATAGGTTGAACTTACCTATAGAGCTGAGCTCTATTCATGACACGTTTCACGTGTCCAACCTGAAGAAATGTCTGTCAGAGGAGACAGTAATTCTGCCTTTGGATGAGATTCAAATTGATGAAAAACTGCGCGCCTCGGAAGAACCAATTGAGATCCTTGATCAAGAAACCAAACAACTCCGGCGCAGCAAAATACCAATCGTCAAGGTACGATGGAACTCTCGTCACGGACCTGAGTTCACTTGGGAACGGAAAGCTTTCATGAAAGACAAATACCCGCACCTCTTCACGAAAGATCGCTTCGGTGCCAGCAATGATTAAATTTCGGGACGAAATTTCTTTCAACCGGGGGTAAATGTGACAACCGTCAGTTCCGACCTCCAGGTTAATTTACGCGTTCAGTCACTCTACAGCATTTCCGTAGGTTAGAAGTTAGTTAAATAAGTTTTAAGACGAAAATAGATTAGTTTGCGAGAAAAAGTTAGGTTAAAATCCTAAGAGTTCCGAAAACTGCCCGAAAAGGCCCGAACCGGCCCGAAATCACCCGATAATCCTAAAATGCCAGAATTAAGATAAATTTTGGAAAATTAAGTTATAATGTTTAAATTATATGTAAAGTAACTTAATTAACCTAAAACCACTTTCGAAAAGTTAGAAATTGCGAAAAACCGACAAAAACCCGGTACCGCGTCAAAATAACAGTGTCAATTGTACACTGTTTTAAAAGAAAAAAAAAATATAGGGATAGTGGGTGGGACCCACTAGGGGCCGGCCACACCACTCCCCAAGGTGTCCCCTCCCCTCTTTCACATAAAAGCCATCATTTGTTCTTTTTTCCAACAAATCTCATAATCACTTTTCAAATCTTCTTTCTCTCTCTAATTCTCTCTACTCTCTCTCACTAAAAATCAGCCAAGAACTCCTCTTGACTCCAGATTTTTAAAGGTTTTTAAAACCTATTTGAGATTTAGATTGGGTGTTCATCAAAGGTAAGCATAGTTAGATGATTTCTACTTCGATTTTAACTCATTTGTGAGTTTTCTCTTCTTCTTTTCAAGGGTTTTAACCCCTTTTTGATTCAAATAATGAAATATGTGTTTGGGAAAGAGATTGAACCTTAGAACATGTTGTATAACATTCTATGAAGGTGAAAATCAAGGATTTCCCCATAAGAACACAAGAAAGGCATCAAAAATCATTTAGATGATGTTTTTGACCTCCAAACTTGTGCTAAACTTCATCAATAGTTCATGCATGGGTTTGGATGGTATGAGAGCATATCTTAGTTTTATTACACTTGAATAATCTGAGTTATGGGTGAAATAGCAAGAAAAGCCCCGAAATGGTATGATTTTATGTGTCTTGGTGGTATATTAGATGTTAAAATGTTGGACAGATTCTGTCAAAGTAGTTGCATGCACTTTACACGACCCAAAAAGGGCTTTCTTGAACTTATTTCTTCATGAAAATTTTATGGGATGATATTTAATGTGTTAGGGTTCAAACCCCACTGGAATGGTGCAAAAACACCAAGATTTGAACCCAAACCACCATAAAACATTTTTGTGTGCAACAGTGTTTTGGTCAGAAACTTTGGTCAACTTCAAACAAGCATAACTCCTTGATTATTTATCTAAAATACGATTTTTCTTGATTCTAAACTCAAGTACTTTGAGTTAGCTTTCTAAAAAGTCCAAGATCATGTCATTTAGAGGTGTTTTGGGACTTCAACCAATGAGTTTAAGTTGGTGGTGTAGGCTGTCCTCTTATGGCAGATTACACATGCACCACTTGAAGAGGTCATATCTCCCTCAAAAACCATCCTTATGACATGAAACTTGTCTCAAAAGTTTGGTTTATGTTTTAGCTAGAAAATCTCTTTGGAAATTCGTGATAAAGTGGTGTATAGAATTATTTATGAATAAAACAAGGACTAAAGGTATTCTGGAAATTCAGCCCTTACCACTGATTTTGTAAAAATGTTTAAAAATAGTAAAAATTCTCTAAAAATCATGAAACTTGGTGAAAATGATCCTAACATCCCCTAATTCAGGGGGTAAAAATTTAAAGACTCAATAGTTAGAGGACCTAAGTTCAAAATGACAATTTTTACAACTCAAAAATTTTGACAGATTCTGAAATTTTCTTAAAAGCTCAATTTTATAAAGTTTGAACTTCTAAAATGTTTAGAAGACTTTCATTTGTGACAAAATGAATTTTTATTGGATTAGGCTATAAAATTTATATAATGGCATATTATGGATTTCGGTACGATTTTAGTTAAGGACCGTTGGACCTAGGACTTACGTTAAAAATTTCGTGTTTGATAGGACTACCCTAGTTTGGAGCCGGGATTTAGGTCACGCATCAACTCTTTCAAATTCGCACTAAGCACTCAAGGTGAGTATTCACAGCCCCATTTTTACCGTTTTATACGTTTTGGGGTGAAAAGCATGATATGATTAAATGTATTATGAAAATGTTATGAATTGAACTGCTTCGAAATGAGCAAAAATGGATTTAAATGAATTGAATTGAAATGAAACGTAGTGAATTAAATTTGATATGTTTAAAGCTTGATATAGTGAGATAAAAGGAAAATATGAATAAGTCCCCGAAGACTACTATTAACTCATAACAATGGGCCTAAAATACACGTGGATAGCGCTATTTGGATTGACATACCCACCTAGAACTGACGAGTGATAGGTGCACTGTATTGAACAAAACGTTCTACGCAAGTGGGATTTACTTCCACCTCTGGAGTAGATAGGGGCAAAGCATGTCATGAATTGGAAAGGATTGTAGTAACTCACTAATTATCTTGCGATTTACAAATCATCCGGAAAATTTACTCACTGTTGGTAGTGAATGAACGGATTCACTCTAACTGTATACGATAACTTAAGCGAATGAACGGATTTGCTTTAGTTAAATTTTGAAAAGTGTAGTGAATAAAAGATTCACCGAAATGTCGTTGCATTTAAAATATTTCTGTGCATATGAAAACCTGTGAACTCACCAACTCTTGTAGTTGACACTTGTTTATCATGCTTTTCAGGAAATCCGAAGGTTTGATAAGATCATTAAGGGAACTTTTGTATAACACCAGTCATGTTGATTCATATTTCGTTTAAATTTGTAAACCTGAATGATGGTTGGATTGTAATACTTGTAGTACTGTGTAAACTCTTTTAAACTTTTGATATGAATGATTGGTGTATTTTATTTCCTATCGCGATGAAATCTTGACTGTGGCACCTCGTGGTTCCGCTTTAGCGGGGTGTTACAAAAAGATTCAAAAATGATGAGTTACCTCAAAGCCGTTAAAGATCGAATCGCACGATTTGAACAATTCTTGATTGAGCAAATACCAAGAGATCTAAATATGCAAGCTAACGCACTGGCCAATCTGGGATCTGCATTTCACGATCCATTCATGGAAAATATCCCAATACTTCATCTTACAACACCAATAATTGCGGCAAACGATGAAGTACAGATGAACGAAGAAATTTACAATTGGTCGTTCGACATATGGAACTACCTAAAGCACGACCAACTTCCTGAAGATAAAATGGAAGCACGAAAGACAAGGTCCAAAGCTTCAAGATATACAATTCTTGAAGACCAACTTTATCGAAGATCCACGACTGGACTTCTCCTACGATGTGTCACGAGTAAGGTACAAATCAATCAAATTCTCCAAGAAATGCACGACAGAGAATGTGGGAATCATGCAGGGGGCAGAAGTCTTGCTAACCGAATCTCACGACAAGGCTACTATTGGCCTACTTTACGATAGGATGCAATAACATACGTCCAACAGTGCAATGCATGCCAAAAACATTCGGGTATGATCCATCGACCATCCGAACCTTTGCATTCTGTTCTAGTTCCATGGCCCTTCATGCGATGGGGAATGGATATTGTGGGAAAATTACCCCCAGCTCCTGGACAAAAAGTCTATCTACTTGTGCTCACCGATTACTTCTCAAAGTGGATAGAAGCTGGTGCTTTCTCACAAGTCCGAGATAAAGAAGTCATATCTTTCATTCAGAAGCACATCATTTATAGATTCGGAGTACCAGCTGAAATTATGTGCGACAACGGCTCACAATTTATAAGTGATAAGACTCGTACGTTCTGTGAAAAACGAGGAATCAAGTTAATCACTTCTACTCCAAGATATCCACAATCTAATGGATTAGCATAATCAAGCAACAAAGTCATCATCAATTCAATCCGAAAAATATTGAAAGGAGCAAAAGGAAAGTGGGTAGAAGAATTGCCATCTGTCCTATGGGCGAATCGTACGACACCAAGAGCATCAACTGGACAAACTCCATATTCTCTAGTATATGGATGCGAAGGAGTCTTACCAATCAAAGCTCAACTACCAATCGCCAGAAGTCGTACGTATGATCAAAATGCAATAAATTTATCTTACGACCTGGATGCTTTAGAAGAACTCCGAGAGAAAGCATTACGAACGATGGTTGCACAAAAAGGAATTGTCAAAAGACACTTCAACAAAAAGGTAAAGGCCAAAATTTTTCAAGTTGGAGATTATGTCTTACGACATGTGTTTCAAAACACACAAGAGCCAAACGCTGGAAAACTTTCCATCAAATGGGAAGGACCATACATAATTTCCAAAATCATTGGAAATGGAGTATATAGACTTACGACAATGGAAGATATGGAAATCCCACGAAGCTGGAACACCCATCATCTTAAAAGGTACTACTTCTAAACCAATTTACATACGATTTATTTTCTTGGACTGATTACTGACTTGAGCGTCGGAGCGCCGTTGGTCAAACCAACGGCCACCCCCTAGCAACTATGTTTGTTCGCAGGTATCGCACGATTATCGCAGGTATCGCACGACTATCGCATGTATCGCACGATTGTCGCAGGTATCGCACGATTAATGCAAATATCGCACGATTAAATTGCTTCAGGCGCACGATTATCTGGCAAGAGCGCAAGATAGTTCGCCAGTCGCACGTATACTCTTATGAGTATAAAAAGAAACGTTTCTAACTTAAGTCTTAGGACTTTAAAACAAACGCATGCGAAAAACAAAGGCTAAAACGCACGATATAAGCTAAAACGCACGATGCAATCTATACACGAAAACGCAAGTTAAAAGCTAAGTACGCACAACAAACAATTACTGAATCTAAAGTTTTTCATTAAAATTTTTGCTAAAGATAGCAAAATTACAAAAAACCAAAAGAAATTACAAAATAAACTAATCTAAGAAGCAGGACGATCTGCGATAGAGGCTTCTTCGGTCTCTGAAGGATGCACAGGGACGGATCCAGAGGTTTCGGGAACCTCCTCCTCGACGCTGACATCCTTGGCTTCGTTAAGCTTCTCCTCTCCAACCGCTGTCTCTTCGTCCAAGCCTTTAAGGTCTTCCTCATCGAGAAGTTCTTCGGAACCCATCACTTGAACAAAAGAGGCCACCTCTTCGATCGCCATCTGAGAGGTGATAGTCCCAGCAGCTACACGTCGCATCACTGCAGTACGTGCGACCACTCGGACCAACGCAGCGTCATCCTCCAGTTCTTGAATCCTGGACGACAAAGCCTCTTCCCTCTCAGCCTTCTCTCGACGAACGGATAACAGCTCCTTCTCTAGCTCCGTTGTACGATCCAAGGCCAGCTTCAACCTCTCCCGCTGTTCGACCTGAAACCGATCGCTGATTTCCAGCTTCAATTCAAGGTCCCCAATTTGGACCGACTTGGTGTTAACCTCATCGGTCAATTGGGCCAGCTTCTTCTTGGCCTTGTCGGCTTCCTTACTAGCCACTTTAGCGTCATTCTGATTCAACGTCATTTCCTCCTTAATCTTAGCCATCCGTGTATGGAGGCTACGACTAGTTTGGAGGGCCTGCAAAGAGAAAGAAAGAAATCAGATATTGCACGTCATAATAAGCAATGAAAAACGTACGATGAAGAAAAACTTACCAGAAAGGACATGCCCGCGACGGAGGCATCCAGATCCTCAATATCAGATTCCTCCATACGTGCCTTTTGGGCAGGAATGTGGAACTGTTCCAAGACCGGGAAGATGGACTTCGTCCTAATGACGTCGTCCACCATGAAGTCGGAGGGCATGTTGATGGTCAAAGTCGTACGACCAGACCCCTCCTTCTCCTTACCTTTGTCAACCTTTGGTGCAGGTTGACTCGAGGCACCCTTCTCCTTCGCGGGAGGAGCGAAGCTAAGAGGGATCGCCTCTATTCCACCTTCAGCCTTGCGTGCGGCATCCTTAGGTGGAGAGTCTAGAGAAACGTACGACGACCTCATACGTTTAGCCACTAGACCTTCTTGGGCCGCAGCCTTCCTCTTGGCAGCACGAGCAGCCGCCTCTATCGTCGACGCCTTCTTAGAAGCTGAACCTGCATAGAAAGAGAAAATCGAAATTAAAGAATGAACGATATATAATAAGAAATTGGATATTGACGTAAGACAATTACCTTCCATGTCCTTTTCTTCGATCACTTGCACTTCAGGTTCGACGTCGCTTTCTTTACCACTCTTTGACGCCTTATATCTGCAATCAATCACACTGTAGCTCAGGAAGCGCTCGATCGCTTCACTAGTCTCCTCGAACGAGAAATCGATCGCTGTAAAAAAGGAAACAAAGGATTAATAAAAGAATAATTCAAAAAAGATCAAAGGAGACAAGAAAAGTTCTATTACCGCCTTTGTTCCATTCAGGAACGACCCACGACTCTTCGCCTACGACCGAGGATGTTTGGACAAAGACATATCTTACCTTCCATCCACGATCGTTCACTTGAGTACCGTGAACCAGCATGGCGTCACTCCTCCCCCTTGGAAACAACCGAAAACGGTTGTAGGGAGAGCGAGTCACAGTGTAGGCAGATAAGAGATCGTCGACCGAGAACGCAGGACGATCCCAATTTCTAGTCACCCGTTCGATTACATGGATGACACGCCAGAACTGGGGCATCAATTGTCCCGGAGACAAATCAAAGCGAGTCATAAACGCTCTTGCCAAAGGAGAGTATGGCCATCGAAATCCGACTTTGAACGGATACTCAAACAGGGCAAAAAAGCCCGTCGGAGCATCCGCCGGACGGATCTCTCCAGCCACCCTCACCAAGGCACCCTCAGGAAGCCCGGCTAACTCTCTTAACTCTTCTACCTCTAGATTTTCAGTAATCGAACTCCTAGTCTCGCTTGACATAATGAAATCTATTCGACCTAAACTATTTTTCAAACGTGTAAACCTAAGATTATCTAAACCTCTGTTACTTTTCTTCGCTATTGACTTCAAACGCATGAAACATGGAAGAAGGAGGTACCTTATAAAGCCTAGTCGCACGAAATATTTGCCGAAAATAGGGTCGGATTACGATCTCGTAAAATCGATTTGGAAATTAAGAAGATTTGTAAAATCTTTTCTTATTATCAAACGCTCTATTTATAGCAACTAAATCATACGTGAGTCATTAGAGATAAACGCCACGTGTCGATAGTTAACCGTTAGAAAACACGCGTCCAGGAACAACGGCTATATAACGGCTACATTTCTAACGATAACTCGACCGTTAATTAACGTATTTTTACTCCTTGTCCAGTAAACTAAAGATTTAGATAAAATTAGAATTATTTTCTAAATCTTGGGGGCAAATTGTTAGGGTAAAAATCCACAATCGCACGATAACCGACTATAATCGTAAGACAAATATCAGGACAATGGTCCTGTATTAAGATAAGGTCCTGAGATAAAACCTAAAAGAACTATCGAACAAAGATCACTAAACATCGAACATATACATCGAATAAGTCGAACGATGTCGTACGACGATACTAACGAATAAACATACGAAGTTTATGCCTTTGATGCAGGCAAGCTGATTATCATTTCTAACAATTGTCCACCTTTGAGAAAGTCCGAGATTGAGTACTATGCCATGATCGTTGGAGTCCATCATTACAACGGACACGTCGTAAGTTATATATCATTCGATGGGAACCGACAACATCAAGATCGACCGTTACAAGCAAGATTCCAGCAGCGGTTACAATCTGGACATTAACTTTCAGCAGTACCGTTCGACTGTTATAAACCAAGCATTAATAGTCAAGAATACCGTTAGACAGTTACGATTTGAACATTAATGAACCACAATCCCGTTGGACGGTTACTTCAAAGATACTATAAAAGAAGGATCAAGTCAACATTCGAGGACACGAAGTTTTACTGGAAGTCTACCCGAAGTTTACAAGTTCTATATTGGCTATTCTTGAGAATCAGTTGTAATTTACATTTGATTTCATTGTTGTTTCACTTGTAATCGTACGACCAAAGCTGTATACTTGAAGGATATCACCCCTGTTTGGTGACTATAGTGCTCTGTCGACTTATCTTTTAGGTCGACCACGGGTTTTTTCCTCCGTCGTGAGGTTTTTCCTGCGTCATCAAATTGTTTGTCTTATTTTACTCTTTTCCGCACTTCTCATTGATTGTAATTTCTTTCTCTCGACGGTTAAGCCTCACACAAGTTTCTTACGACATCGAGTTGTGTAATTTTTTACATAAACATGATCTTCAAAGATTGTATATCTTGAGGCTTTGGATCTTGTTTTTCGGGCTTCCATCTTATCCTCAGGGAGATTATCGTGCTTGACATAATTCCAAACATCGAGCGACCAGTTGTAAATCTCTTCGTTCTTCTGTGCTTCTTCTTTTATTTCGATTGCTGGCGTCGTAAGATGAAGTATAGGGATGTTTTCCAAAAATGGATCACTGAATGCAGATCCCAGATTGGCTAATGCGTCTGCTTGAGTATTTTGATCTCTTGGAATCTGCTCTATTGAGAAATGATCGAATCGTTCGATTCGTTCTTTGACAATCTTGAGATAACTCATCATCTTTGAGTCTTTTGCTTGAAAATCTCCATTTATTTGATTTACCACCAATAACGAATCGCTTCGCACGTCCAAGTGCTTTGCCCCCAGTTTATGGGCTATATCCAGTCCAGCGATCAAGGCTTCATATTCTGCTTCGTTGTTCGTGGCTTTGAATTCGCATCGTATGGAGTACACCATGTTCCCCCTTGTGAGGATTTTAAGACAACACCTAGCCCTGCTCCTCGTATGTTCGAAGATCCATCGACATAGAGTAACCAAGGTTTTTCTTGAATCGTCACAATTTCGTCGCACATCATTGGTTCCAGTCCAGGATTGAATTCTGCTACAAAGTCTGCTAACACTTGTGACTTTATCGTTGTCTTAGACTTGAATTCGATGTCGAATCCACTGAGATAGATGCTCCATTTGGCTAGACGTCCTGTAAGTTCTGGCTTTCGTAGGACAGTCTTAAGTGGATAGTTAGTCACGACAATAATATGGTGCGATTCAAAATAATGTCTTAGCTTTTTCGCAGCAGTCATCAGACCTAGTAGTAATTTTTCCATCGACGTGTACCTGGTTTCTGCGTCGAGAAAAGATTTGCTTACATAGTAAATCGGTCGTTGCCGTTGATCTTCTTCTCGTACGAGTACCGCACTTGTCGCATTATTGCTCACCGCTAAGTATAGCTGCAAACTTTCTCCTTCGATTGGCTTAGTCAATAATGGTGGGGAGACCATATATTCCTTCAAATCTTGTAGAGCTTTCTCATGGTCGTCCGTCCACTGGAATCCTTGGTTCTTTCGAAGGACGTTGTAGAATAAATGGCATTTATCCGATGATCGTGAGATGAATCGGTTTAAAGCAACTACTCGTCCTGTTAATTTTTGAACTTCTTTGACGTTCCTCGGAGATTGTATTTCAGCAATTGCTTTTACTTGTTCTCGACTTGCTTCGATTCCTCGTTGCGTTACTAAATATCCCAAGAACTTTCCTGCTCGTACTCTGAAAGAACATTTCGTTAGATTGAGCTTCATCTTGTATTGTCGTAGGATGTCGAACGATTGCTTTAGATGTGCTACATGATCGATCGAACGTTCTGACTTCACGAGCATGTCATCGATATAAACCTCCATCGTTCGACCTAGATGTTCCTTGAACATCATATTAACCAGCCTTTGATACGTCGAGCCTGCATTCTTAAGACCAAATGGCATGACCTTGTAACAGTATATGCCTTTGTCTGTCATGAATGCGGTTTTTTCTTGATCGTCCGTATGCATCAGAATTTGATTGTATCCCGAATATGCGTCCATGAATGTCAACAATTCATGTCCTGCTGTTGCGTCGACCATGGCGTCGATATGAGGTAACGGAAAAGGATCTTTTGGACAAGCTTTGTTTAGATCTGTGAAGTAGATGCAGACTCGCCATCTTCAATTAATTCTTTTGTACGACGACCACGTTAGCTAACCAATCTGTATACTTGACTTCTCGGATTTTGCCTGTCCTCAGTAGATTATCAACTTCGTCGTTGATTACTTTATTTCGTTCAAGTGCGAACTTGCGACGCTTTTGCTTTATTGACTTGAAACTAGGATCTACGTTTAACTTGTGCGATATGATGCTAGGATCTATTCCGACCATATCTTCGTGCGACCAAGCAAAACAGTCTGAATGTTCCTCCAAAAAAGATATAATTGTATTTTTTATGTCAGGGGGAGCGAGGCTCGTACGAAGACTTTTCGATCAGGATGTTCAGGATCGAGCACAACTTCTTCTAGTCGAAGATCATCGTTCGACTTCTTTCCATCCTGGCTCTGTAATTGCTAGATGTACTGCGGCTTCGTCTTCATCGTGATCTTGTAGCATTCTCGAGCGATCTTCTTTTCACTAACAATTTCCTGAACTCCCCAAGGAGAAGGAAACTTGATCTTTTGATGATACGTCGCAGGAACTGCTTTCATCTCGTGGATCCAAGGTCTTCCAAGAATAACATTATAGGCCGATTGGCAATCTATAACATTGAACTTTGTTTGTTTATTGATTCCTTTGGCGAAGACATGTAGGATGATTTCTCCGATAGTGTTCATCGGGTCTCCAATGAATCCAATCAAGGTAGTGCTTCGTCGTACGATTTCTGATCATTGAATTCCCATAACTTTAAGAGTATCTGCAAAAATAACGTTAGCTGAACTGCCTCCATCGATCAATATTCTCTTAGTCGAACAGTTTCCGATTGTCAACTATATGACTAGAGCGTCATGATGCTTATGATGGACCCCCTGAGTATCATCTTTGTCGAACATAATTGTCATTGTATCGAGCTCCTTTTCGGCCTTCGACTTGACTTCATCGGGGATAGGACGCTCGTCTGGACCATCTCGCGCATGTCTTTTAGCAGCAGAATACGTAAGCCCGCATACTTCTGATACTCCGGTGATGTAGTTTACAACTTTAGTATTAACTGGAGATGCTGGTCGTTCTTGTTCTCTTGGGATGACACCTTTAAGATGTCCCTTCGACTTCAAATATGATATCTCCTTCTTGAGGCTGATGCATTCATCCGTCGTATGGCCATGATCTTCGTGGAAATCACACCATCTATTTGAACTTTATCTTTACTTGGTTTGTCGGATTTCTTTGGCCAACGTACGTTTGCATCAATCTTTCGTAGTGAATCCACCAAGTCTTTTGATCTACATGAAAAATTGTAAGTAGATAATTCTGGATAACGTATTTTAACGGTACCTTTTCTTGGTCGAGTTTTTGAGTCGTGTCGAGGGTTTCCAATCTTGTTCACTCTTTTGTGCTTGAAATCATGTTTTTGAGCACTAAGAGGTTTCTTCTCGACGGAATGCTTTCGTCGAAAGAGAGCATCGTCCTCTATTCTCATGAAAGCTAACGTTCTAGCTCGTACGTCGTCGAAGTTTTTTGGTGGGTATTTCGTCAGTTCTAGATATAATCCAGAGGAATCTTCTAACCCATGTTTATATGCCTCGATTGCAGTTTTCACATCACAGTTCTTTACTTCGATCATAGCTGTGTTGAATCTGTTGAAGTAGTCGCGAATCGTTTCTCCTGGCTTCTGTACGACGTAATACAGATTGCTGGTTTGTTTCTCCATCTTATGACTGCTAGCGAACTGTCGAGTGAATTGGTTCACCAATTCAGCAAACGATCCAATACTTTTTGGCTTTAGGTTAATAAGCCATTGTAACGCTGCTCCTGTTAAAGTAGAACCGAAGCTTTTGCACATGCAAACTTCCTGGTACTGCGTCGGTATAGGAACTGTCGACATTAGTTGCTTGTATTGTGCGACATGTTCGACTGGATCAGTGACTCCGGAATATTTTGTTGCAAAGGATGGGATGGTATATTTTTTGGGTACATCGACGAGAGATATTTCATCGACGAACGGAGAAGCTTGAAATCCAGTTTTAGGTTCGACCTCGACAGGTACTGCTGCTCCAGGTAATTTTGTAAGCAATGCGAATAACTTTTGATTTTGTTCCTCCAAAGATTTCAATCGTACGTTTAGAGGATCTACAGTGGTCACTGGAATTGTTGGGATGAAACCGGAAGAAACTCCAGTGTTGGGTGGTATTGTTGTATGAACTGTGGAACTAGCAGCTGTGGGTATATGACTAGGAATAGGGATTTGCTGAGAAATGTTGTTAAAGGGACCAAACGTGAATCCGGGTGGACTTTGAGGCATGGATGGTCGTACGAAGCTCTGTTGGTTATGTGGTAAAGGTACTGAGGTGTTAAACTGAGGACGAAACAGTGGTCTCAAGTGTTGAGGTGGATAAGGAGATGGAATAGGCATCGATGGAACTTGCGAAGCTCAAAGACGTTGGATTTCTTCATTAGCTTGTTGCAATTGCTGTTGTAGAGATGTTATAAATGCGTTTATCCATTATCCAGCAAAAATAGCTCAAAGAGAACTCGAAGAAAAGATTAGTACGAAGACGCACTTTTCACCGAATGAAATTTTCCTCAAAACGGAGCCCCACTGTGGGCGCCAAACTGTTTATGTCAAAAATTACACAAGTCGATTGTCGTATAAAAATATGTGAGGCTTAACCGTCGAGATAAAGAAATTGCAGTTGATAAGAAGTGCGATAAAAGTAAAAATAAGACAAAGAATTTGATGACGCAGGAAAAACCTCTGGACGGAGGAAAAAAACCTGTGGTCGACCTAAAATTAAGTCGACAGTGCACTATGGTCACCAAACAGGGGTGATGTCCTTCAAGATTACAGTGTGCGTCGAGCGATTACAAAGAGAATAAACATGCGATTGAACGTAAATTACAAGTGTTATGAATTCTAAGCTAGAGAGAATGTATTGGTTGCTTCCAGAGTTGTCTCCTTCGTGACCTTCGAATGTAGTCTTGATTGATTTATATAGCTTCTTTGATAACGGTCGTGCATTTATTGTTTCCAATGGTCATAACGGACGTCGCTTTAAATAGGATTAATTCTTCGTCTTTATGACCTTGGATTGAGTCTTTAACTGAAGGCGAGATATCCGGTAACTGACGATCTCCTGTAATAAATAAGAAAACTTACAATAGAAGTTACCGTTAGTAATACGTCGTACGTCGGAACATGTATGTCGTTCGACTGATTTATTGAAGAACGTCCGTTATAATGATGAACTCCAACGAGCATAGCATAGTGCTCAATTTCTGATTTTCAATGATAATCAGCTTGCCTGCATAAAAGACATAAGTATCGTACGATAATATAATATCATTCAACTAATCGTTAGTTCTATTCGACCGATTGATTCAAGGGTACTATTAAGTTTATTCTAGGACCTTATCTTAATACAGAATTACTGTCTTATCATTTGTCTTACGATTATAATCGGTCGTCGTGCGATTGCAGATTTTTACCCTAACAAAACCTGTTCTTCCAAATCCAAGCAATTGATTGAAGAACACCCAAATAAATGATCCATTAGAGAACATCAACGATTTTGAGCCATAAAAATCTGAAAACCTTACAAAACCATTGTGAAGGAACAAAATGATAACCTTACAAAATCAAACCAAAATCTGGAAATTTGAAGGGACGATTTTGAAGTGAATAAACATAAACAAATTCCAAATGCAGAAATGAAAGGAACTTTCATTGAGGAATGAGGAATTCAGTGACAACTTCAAAACCTCTTCAACAGGGTTGTATATATATATAGCATATTAAACTTCTTAAGCCATAATTAAACAAATAGGCCCTTATTACTTTTCCCATATTAATATGACATAACTTTTTATTATTTTATTTAATATTCGCATATAATTGTATTTTAAAATAGTTTATAAAATTTGTTCAATATAAAATTTGGTTTTAAATATTTTGACCTTAAAATGAAAGCTTAATTTGTTTTATTTCAAAAATAAGCTTTACATATTAAACTTCCGGCCCAACGTGGTCCTAGAGCCCAACCACAGTCTTTGACTGAACTGCTGGGGAGCCCAGTCATAGACTGGACCACCCCAAGGACTGGGTATTCCCCATGCCCTTAAATTGACTCCCTTTGTATTTGAACCCGGGTAGACTAGTATAACATCCACAGTCCCTCCTAGAATATTACCGCCCTTAAGAAAACCAACTGAGATAGACATGATTTGTTCCATAATACAGTTATTTTATAGATCAGGCTATGCGTACCACATGCCTAGGCTCAGCGGGATCGAGCCCGCCGGGCTGAGCGGGCTGCAGTACGCAATGATGGAGCTTGGCGGGTTGGGGGCTGCAGCGGCATTACCACACCGCTAAGCCCGGGCATGTTGTGTGTGTCTTGTGTGTGTGTGTGTAGTGTGTGTTTTATATATTAAAAAAATGAGAGGGTTGGGAGGGTTGGGGTACGGGTTGCAGAGGGTTAATGAGAGGGTTGGAGAAAAGCTGATGTGGAGCTGATGTGGCAGTCGGGTTGGGAGGGTTGGGATACTGATAGGTTCACACATCATAGCAAATTCAGAATGTATTACATATACATGTTTCGGTTTTAATTCAAATCTTTGTTAATTAATTGAGTATAGAGTTATGCTTTGATGCCGCATAAAGTGTATTCACCTTTATGAATATACATTAATTGAATTTTTATTCACCTACCGTCTAAGCCTTTTTTTGTATCATTGGTATTAGGCCATCCTTAATGGCGTCGGCACTGAGTCGGTACCGACCGGATGCCGACGGTAACACCGAAATTGATGACCGGTAGAGAACCGGCAGTGGTGAGGGTCGGTACCCACACACCGGCCAAAAACGGGTTACTCTCCCCCCCCCCCCCCGCGGCACCCAACGGCTACTTTTCAACGGTTATTTTTTTAAAATTTTTTTACTTTTTTTTCTTTTTTTTCTTTTTTTTTTCTTTTTTTTTTTACTTTTTTTTCTTTTTTTTCTTTTTTACTAAGTATATATTAACAAACAATAACATCAAATTTTTTCACCTCTGCACTCTCTACTCTCTTCTACTACTCTTTAATCTCTTCTACTCTTCTACTCCCTATTTTTTTATTCTTCCATGGATAAACACAGCTCCGGTTCCGGGTCAAGGCGTGCTAACCCGAGACCAAATGTTTGGGTACCGACTACCCAAACGTCTCCAACGCCTCCCCCAATGGGTGCCTACCGACCCCAAATGATGAGGCCGATGGGTTTTCCAACGGGTGCCATTGAGGGATGGGGATACCCGCAAACCCCGGGTGCCGTTCCGTATGATTGGGCTTATGCGCATTTGCTTGCGCAACATACATATGGTACGGTACCCCAATCTTCCGGTGAGCAACACGTCAACCCATCGCCGCCGGGAGTGTGGGATATACGAGACGATGGCATAAATCTCGAAGACGACGATATAGACGACCATGTACCCGAAACCCAAGCGATGGCGTCACCGCCGCCGCCGCCGCAAAAACCATCACAAACCAAACGTAAATACAAATGCAAGGGTAAGGGTGCGGCTACGGACACGAGTGCGAACCCAACCACGGGTAAAGCGGCGTGTAAACCGTGGTCGTTGCAAGAGGAGATAGCTTTGGCAGGAGCATGGGTCTCAATCTCGGAGGACTCAACCGTAGGTTACTATCGAAATAAAGGTATATAAAAAACCAAATAATGTTGTTTTAATTTATTTGCTAATGTGTTTTTAATTTTTTCGTTTTCGATAGTAGAAAACTTTTGGGAGGCGGTGAAAGGGGACTTCGACAAACGCATGCATTACGACTTCAACGTCCGCTCCGGAGATGCCATTCCGACCAAGGCGAAAATGCTCTTATCAACCGTCGCGAAGTTCGCATGTATTTACAATAATCAATCGAACGCGCGACGAAGTGGCGAATCCGACATTGACATGCTTGCACGAGCTAAGGACCGATTCCACTCCGAGTAGCACAAGGCTTTCACGCACGAACACGCTTGGAGACAAGTCAAAGACAGTCCGAAGTTCGATGCGGTTAAAATGCAAGACCCAAGAAACATCCGTGCACCCACATACAAACGGTCAAAGACGTCCGAAACCCCAACCGATTCCCCCGGCGAATCCAACGCTCGCACGCACCATGTGGACTTCGACAATGACGACCTCCCCTCCCCAACCGAGCGGCCACGACCGATGGGTCGAAACGTCGCGAGACGTGCGGGGTCTTCTACTATGGCCGCGTCAATCGATAGCGTGTCGAACAACGCGACCTCGTTAGATGCCATCGCGACCAACACGAGTTCGATTATGGGATCGATTAACAACCGGCAAAGGAGTGTAGACTTAAAAACGTTCATGGCACCGCACGACCATCTCACGGGTACACAATTGCAAATCATGTTGGAGGAGAAGGAACTGATAGCCGAAAGATATGGGTGGCAAAAATATTGGTGATGTAATTTTATTCTATTGTAATTTTATTGTAATTTTATTTTAATGTATTCTAAATTTTAATTTTTATTTTAGTTATTTTAATTTTAATGTATTTTAAATTTGAATTTGAATTTGAATTTTAGTTATTTTAATTTTGAGTAAATTATTTTAATATATTTTAGAAATAAAAAATAAAAATAAAATGAGGGGTATGAGAGGTATGGTTAAGGATGAAAGGTATGGAATTGGTAGGGTAGTGGTAAAGATAGTGGAAAGCTGATGTGGCAGCAGAAATGAGGGGTATGAGGGGTACGGTTAAGGTTGACCTTAGAGTCCGGTAGAGCCATCTTGACACCAAAAGGTACCCAAGCCCCTTCTAGAATTCATCCCTAGCTTTTTTAATATTTTAAATTTAAGGTTGTTATACAAACCCCTTTTAGCCTTTGATCTATTCGTGTAAAAGTGACCTCTTATATTAAGTCTTTTATGTACATTCACATTTGGGGTGAAAGCCACGGTAAAAGTGACCTCTTATATTAAGTCTTTTATGTACACCCTATGATAATGGCTTTCAAATATTTGATTCCATGTTTCTTATTCTACATGTAGAAAATAATTTTAGGGTAATTGGTTGCAATATATTAAGGGTGTCTTAAAGATTAATTTGTCAAATGTAATTTTTTTTTTCCTTTTTCACATAATGCATCTTCTTTAATTCTTCAACCATCTTAAATTAAGGAGTAATCAAAGTGGAACGTGGAAGACACAACTCCACACTTTCTCTCTTTTCAATGAAGTCATATTTGAAAGGCATATTTGAAGTCAAAATGAAGTCATTCTAGTGAAAGGCTTTGTGTGTGTGACAATGACAATAACTTTTTCTCTTTAAAATGAAGTCATTGTCACCATTTCTAGTGAATAGAAGATACCTGTTCAAACCTTATTTTTTATCACCACAGAGAGAAATAAATTGTCTCCATTTATTTTCTTGATGCATCTTTTGACTGTTAAGGTCAATCTCTTTTGTCTATATGTTTCTCTACATTTAAGCAGTAGCAAGGAAACAATAAATCTGTCAAAAAATGTCTCAGTATCCGCACTCTTAGCATTCGGAGACTCCTTCGTTGATCAAGGTAATAACAACTATATCAAGACTTTGGGCAAGGCTAATTTTCCTCCGTACGGCAAGGATTTTGAGGGCGGAAAACCAACCGGGAGATTCTCAAATGGAAAAACAATGGCTGATATTTTAGGTACACCTTAATTTCTTTGGTCCCTTGTATATTTATACCCTTCATCCTGTTATTCAAGTGGTCCATACAAATCCCTTCGTTCATGTGCACCACATAAACTTCTAGTATGTCTAGCTCACCGATCTAAAGAAAATCTAAACAAAAACCGTGTATAACCGACCGACTACTATTTTCGACTGCGTTTTGCTAAAAGCAGTCAAAATTTTCCGACGGCTTTTTGACGGTTTAATGATTCCTCTTTTTTATTTTATTTTTTAGTTACTCGTCAAAAAATCGTCGGTAAATACATGGAGCAATCAGAAAATCGTTGGTAAAAGTCTCTGAAAAACTGTTTTACCGACCAACTTTATATTGATGCTAATTTTTGTTGAAAAACCGCTGTTAAAGCCTGTTTCCGATGGTCTACTGACTATTCTGTCGTTGGTAATGCCCTTGTTTTTTTCGTAGTGATTTTTACATCATTTCGGCTGATAAATTGCAATTATTGTTTGATATCAAAATCTAAGCCGAGGCATTAGGAGTGAAGGAGTATCTTCCACCATCTCTAGACCCTTCTCTACAAGCCAAAGATCTACTATCAGGTGTAAGTTTTGCTTCTGGTGGCACAGGGTTTGATCCATTAACAGACAAAATAACGGTAGGTGTTTGACTCATGCTCTTAGTTAAAGTCTTTCAACTAAATAAAAATTGATTTTGTCTAATCCATGTCTCCACCCTATAAACCAATAGAAATAAGACTAGTCACATTATAGAATATAAAAATGAATTAGGTAAATGTATATTAAATAAAATAATGACTTGTCTGATTTGATTCGTAGAAGGAGACTAGCGATTTTGAGACAAATGATTTTCATTCAACTATTTCCTTAGTTTTTGTTAGGACGGACCCAGAATTTTTTTTTTAAACAATGACAATATTCGACTATAAGGAACATATATAGTCATATAGAGAGATATATTTATATTTTCTTTCTTCATAAAATCAATATTTGTGGGGTGGTTAGTTCATTGATATTTAAATGTAAGGTCTCAAGTTCGAGTCTTGTTATTGCAATTTTTTTATAAACACGATAACTCCAAAATTAAAATCCAAAATTAATTAAAAGCTAAAATCTAGAAAAATGATTAACAGGACATAACCCAAGACCTCACATTTGAAAAGCAAGAAACTAATCATCTCTACCAAAGAAAAGTTATGACTTTATTCCAGTTTCAAAATATATATGGTGACACACAACAAATTGACATGGGGACACCTTTTTCAGAACCCTGTAAATTTTTACACTACAACGAATGAACGAAACGAAGGCACGTGTCACCATATGCATTAAATTAGGCCCGCCCACGGTTCCTAACCTTTTCATTATTAGACAAGTGCTTGTGCTTGCATTTGTTTTGCTTATTTGTTTCTTTTTTGGGTGTATTAGTCTGGTATACCACTATCAGATCAATTGGACAATTTCAAACAGTACATTCAGGAGCTCAAGAGCAACAATGGAGAAGAAGCTGCCAATAATATAATAACCAACAGTGTAGTTTTGGTGGTGGCAAGCACCAACGATCTACTTCTTACACTTCTCATCAGAAGACTAGAATATGATCTCCCTGCTTATGTTACCATGCTAGTAAAATCAGCCTTGGATTTTGTACAGGTGTTGATCATTTTCTCTTGGTTAATTTTCTATGCTTAGTAATTGTATCATAATTACACATTCAGAATTTGCTTTGCAAGATAGAAAATAAATAATAGAATTGATGGTGAGTACCATTTAATTTAGTTATACAGGCATGCGAAGAGTCGTCTTAATTAATATGATGACTTACGGATGTTATAACAATTTGTTGAAGGAAATATACGATCTGGGAGCAAGAAAGATAGTGGTCTTTAGTGCACCCCCCGTTGGTTGTTTTCCTGTTATAAGAACAACACTTGGAGGTACATTTAGAAACTGCAGAGACGAGGAAAATGAGGCAGCACAATCGTACAACAACATGCTCAAACAAAAACTCCAAGTTCTTGCAAGTAATCTTCCTCAGTCCAGGGTGGCATTGGTAGATTTCTACAATCCTCTGATTAGCATCATTGAAAACCCTAGCCGATACGGTATTCGCTTGATTCATTAATATATACTTCTTATACGCATATATGCTTCTGTTTATTGTTTTGAAGCTACCTCAAAATCCTATCATCTTTGTGTCTGATTGTCTTTATCTTCCAATGGTCCTAGTCTGGTAGTCGTGTCCTTTAGAAAGGGGGAGGGGGGGATCGTAAGTAACCAACATATGAGCTCGCTTAATTTTGGGTTTACTATAGGATACTACAACAAAGTTTAGCTAATAGGACGCAAAAAAAAATTCAATATTAATATTATAAAGACGAGGTGGTGATTAAGCAAACTTAATCTCTCTTTGTGACGCTTTTTTTAATGTCTCAAACTTAATTTCTATTAGCCAAAGAACAGGATTATTGATTCAATTCACGGTATATCTCAAACTTAATCTCTCTTTTCAATTCACGTTTTTTTAATGTCATGCCTAAAATTGTTGAGTTAATAGCTCGCTTAATCTCTCTTTGTGTGATTAAGTTGTATATGTATTAACTTTATAGGACACTTCTCAAAGGGTCCTATAAAATTAGCTAATACAACGTATTTTGGAAGTGTTCCAAAAAACTTGTTACAATGCCTAAAAGTGTCCAATAAACTTATTGCAACGCTCTTAGATAAGACGCTTTTGCGTTTAGTCCTATAAATTAGTGTCCTACAAAACACTCTATTAGGACGTTTTTTTTTATTTTAGGCGTCCCATAAAATCAACTTTGTTGTAGTGGGAGCTCGTTTGGTAGTTCCATGAATTGGCTTGATTGGTGTTGTAACCCTAACTCGATGTAATTTGTTGGTTTTTGGGTTTTTAGCTTCTTGTGTCTATATGCCATTTAAAAAAAAGTAACCAACAAAAAATCAAGTCTAAATCCCCCTTCAAGTTATCCACGGTTCAAGTTATTACTTTTTTTACTTTAGGCAAACAATAGCGTATGCAAGCTTTATAGTTAGGAGCCGGCCCTAGGAGGCGATTTTGGCGATTCTAGCCTCCCACCGCCGCCGTTCTTTTCCGGCTTAATCAGCCAGCCGCCGGCCGTGATTTCCTGTGGGGGTGGTAGGGGTTACCTCCTCTACGAGCCTATGGAGGTCAAACGGCCTCCTGATCCGCCTTTAACACGCAATCGTGCGAAGAAAAACAATCAACGAAAGGGTTCGGCATCGCCGACCATTGTTCTGCCGCCGCCGGCCACCACAGCCGCCGTACCGGCGTGTGGTGGCGTTGATGATGATTGCCGGTCCGAGAGCAACCCAACGGTGGTGGCCGATTGCACAACCAACACCACAGTGGCTGCTTCGTTTTTCTCGTCGGCGAACTCTACACCGCCGGCCGCCGCCTCGCCATCGGTGGCTTGTGTCTCGTCGCCGGTGTTGGATGTGCCGGGGAGTGGTGATTCGTCACCTACCTCGCTGTCGCCATCCGTGGCTGCTGATGGTGGTGGGTCGGCCGGCACCGGGATGGTAGCCTCGGCTATTTGTCCGCTGCCGCCACTTGTTGACACGTTAGGATCGGTGTCCGGCGCGGTGGGGACTGCTGATAACACTGCCGCTGCCTTTTCTACGATGGTTCCTCCTTCGTGTTTGGTTTCGCCGGCGGATTTGTCTGCTACTGTGAAACCATTTGTGGAGACACCGAAGGGAACTATGGGAGCGTTTGGTGATGTGGGTCCTTTTCAACAGTTGCTGAGGGATGTTACGGGTCCTCTTGGTCATCAACAGCAGTCACCGATGCTGTCACCGTCTTCATTCTTGGCTTCTCCGGTGTCAAACTCGGAGGCAGCCACCTTTTCGTCCCTGGAAGGGTCTCTAAAGCCAAGTAAGTTGTCGGTAGATAAAGGACCAAATGCGGGTAGCTTTGTGGATTCTGAGGGTAATGTACACTTGCACGCTGAGGAGTCGGGTGTTGCTCATAAGCCTGTGTCTTTTGCTGATCTTTTGAAGAAAAGTACCAACCTCGCGAGCGGTAAAGGTAAACTTAAGTTCTATCCTCCGGTCGTAACTGAGCTTGGCACTAGACGTGCGATTATACCTGATGAATTGATTCATAAACAAGCCAGTGATTGGGCTCTTACTCTTGCTGGCTACTTTATTGGTAAAAGGCCTGCTTTTCCTTTCGTTCAGTATCATGCTAGACGAATGTGGAAGCAATTTGGTCTGTCTGAGGTTATCTTAAATGACCAAGGCTATTTCTTCTTCAAGTTTAATTCTGAACAAGGATTGAACTTTGTTTTAGAAAATGGTCCATGGCTATTTAATGGTATGCCTATTTTCATCCAACATTGGCAGCCTGGGCTTTGTTTTGACAAGCCTGAACCTAAGAAGGTTCCTTTGTGGGTTAATATTTATGGTCTACCATTGGATGTTTGGGATTTTGAAATAATTAGCTACATTACTAGTGTGGTTGGAGAACCAATTTCTGTGGATAGATATACAGAAGAGATGTGTGAAACCAAAGCTGGCAGAGCTAATTTTGCCAGAGTATTGGTGAATGCTTCTGCTGATTATGAGTTGCCTACGGAAATTGATGCTATTATCCTGGGTAAACTAAGGAAATTTAGAACTGAATTTCTTTGGAAACCCAAGAGATGTAGCTTTTGCAAGGTGTTTGGTCATGACTTAACCTCTTGTTCTTTCCGGCCACGTACTGTTGAGGAGTTAAATAAAGATAAACCTGTGCCGTCTAGTGTTGGTGAACCTTCTAAGGCTAAGGTTATTGATGATGGGTTTATATTTCCCAAACGGAAAAATAAACTTAAGCCGAAAATTGCCCCTCTTAAAGTTGGAGGTCAAAACCCGAAGGTTGCTTTCAATACTGGTGTTAAGATCAACCAAAGGTTTGTTCCTAAAACAGCTATCCCTTCTATTGATACGATTGATAAGGGTAAGGCTATTATTGGTGATGATAAACCCCCTCCTAAGGTGGTAAATTCTGAAAGGATGACAACAAGGGTGGAGGATAACACTAATTCCAAAATGCAGAACTTGAATAATGAAAGGATTCCTTTTAAGGTTTCCAATCAGTTTACTGTTTTGGAAGAGCATCCTAAGTGGACCGCGGATAAAAAGGAAGTAGATTGCTATGTTGAAAAACGTGGGGTGGGACTTGAGCCGGTAATCATTAATTCTTGGTCACGTCAGAAACTGGACTACTTCATTGATAGGTGGGAAAGAGTTTTCGGGAAGGAGCCTGATGGCAAACTTCGTGGCTTTACTCTCCCGGATAGGATTGATGTGGGGGATGATGATGATGACGATACGTCCGATGATGATGCTTTATCTGACCATGATATTGTCATGGACTCTAGACCAAAGAAAGTTTCATGGTCTGACAGGCAGGTGATTACGAAGATGGAGCAGGACACGCAGTGATTTTCGTTTACAGAGAGATCTTAGTGTTGTCTTTCTTTAGATTCTTGGGATTGGGTTTCTCTGTTGTTAGTATCTTTTGATACTTTTGGTGTGCGGCTTTGTGTCCCTTGTTTGTGGGATACTTAGTTTGCTTTTTGTATTTGTACTTTTATCTTTTATAAAATTGCCAGGATTTTCCTTTCAAAAAAAAAAAACAATAGCGTATGTTGCCTAAGACAGAACTTTGACCATTATTTAATAGGGTGTCATGGTTTACCTTAAACTTTAAAATACCTACATTTATTTATATTTTTTTATCTTTGGAAACATAGACACAAGAAAAGTATGTTGTGATAAAAGATCATTTTTCTTGGAATGACAATTTTGTAACGAAAAAGAGGCAACTAGCAAGGCACTGGCGGCACCAAACGATTAAAACGCCCAAGGATTACCAGCCCAAACGGACCAACAAAGACTACTACCAACCGAATCCTAAAACGAACCCAAGAAAAGACCTAAGATAAATATTGTTAGCAATCTTAAAAGGTTTAAAAATGTCATTGTTTAACTTAATGTCATTCCTCCCCTTCCACACCGCCCACATGTAATAGAAACAAGATCCTTAATACAGCTAGACGTGGCCGGCACGACTTCCCACCATCTGTTCAATTGCCTCTAGAACCTGCTTTCCTGCATACACTGAAAATACGGACTCAAGTCTGTATGTGCTCTTAACAAAGAACACGCAAGTTGTTATTAATTCCAACCCCTGTTTTCGCAAGATCACCAATCTTGGGTAGTTAGTCTAGTGGACCCATCACCTCTAAGGCCCATATCATTATGGGTCGTACGAAGAGAGACGATCGTGCACGTAAGAACTGTCGTTACTAAGCTGCCAACACTATTTGTACGTTCCCCCTTTAAACTTGTAAAGGTTGCATGCATATATTCTTGATTTCCTCCAATTGATGTGATTACTGCCCCTGCTTCACTGGTCTTAACCACTTCCATTGGGTTTATATTCCGTTCTCGATGATATTATGCAACAAAAGAAATGGATTATATGTTACCTAAGATAACCTTAACTAATTTTATTTATATAAAAAAAGTATAAGTGGTACACATATAGCTAAGGCATCGTAAGGGGAGGCGTTAATTACTTAAGATGTTTTGAGGCACCATACAATCATTTATATGTTACCTAAGGTTTCACTTAGGCAACATAGAATTATACTTTATCTAAGAAAAAACTTAAGAAACATAGAATAGCCTTTGTTGCCTAAGCTTATCTGAAACAAAAGAGACAATTAACATTTGTTGTCTAAGAAAACATTTGGTGTAGTGTGGCATTTAAACCCTAAATATATGTAAAGTTTGGTTTAGATACTAAAGTGATACTTTTCGAAGTTTGTTCCCTAAAATAGGAATTATGTAAAAACGTTTGTTCCATTTGATGCAATTTCCCCAGTTTGCTCAATCACATATTAAGAAGATTTTTTTTTTCTCTTTTTTTCTTGTTTTCCCAGGCTTGGAAGTTATAGATAAAGGCTGTTGTGGAACCGGAAACATAGAGGTGATTTTTCTTTGTAACAAACTTAGCTCAACGTGCTACGATGACTCTAAATACTTGTTCTGGGATAGTGTCCACCTATCACAAGAAGGAAACAAAATCTTTATAAATCATATTCTACAAGATCTAGTGAATAGTTTGTAATACATGAGAGGAATCGTTATTGTGGACCCGTTTACTTTGGAATCCAATTAATGCAACCTCAATTTAGCTAGCTTCAATGTTTCCGTTGTATTTTAAACCGTACCTCATGATTTTTTGTGTTTGCAACCGGATCTTTCTTTCATGTACTCTTTTTGTAACATCCCGTATTCATTATGCCTAAAGTATCTACTAAGTATGTTGATTTATTATGTTAAAAGGGCATTATGTGTTTATATCATGAAAATTTATGATTTAGTGGGAGTTTGCGTTTGAAAATTTAGAGTATTACTTCTTGGAGTATATAAGAGGATCTAGAAAATTTCTCGTCAAATGGTGCTAAAACGAGAAAATTTAAGAAAATGGGTCAAAGTTTCAACATCTAAGCTACGGAGACATAAAACTTATATTTTTATGAAGATGTTTTTGGAATATTTTAGTTGGAGGTTGTAGATTATTTCGTTACGAACGTGTAGGCAAAAATCTCATCGAAAACGGAGTTACGAGCGAAAAGTTATGCCATTTTTAGTGTTTAGTGGTCAAATGGGTACCCAAAACGGGTCAAACCCGACCCAAACCGGATTTAAGTGAATTAGGGGTTGAAAATGGCTTCATTTTCCCCAAATCAGCTCTAGAACTTTTCACACACTAAAAAGTGCGATTTACACACACTTAGGCTCAATCTAACCCAAATCAAAGTGGAATTACAAGATTTTTTTTGAAGGATTTGATCATCAAAACAAAGGTATAATCTATCTTTTGACTTGTTCTTGATTTATTTCATGATTAGCTTAAGATTCATGCAATTAGGGGTTTAGATTATGTATTGCATGTGGCTAAAACATGTTTATTTTATGAAATCCAAGAAAAATATGAAGCTATTTGAGAAATAGCATGTTCAATCTTGAAGGGTTTGCAAAAGATGAGTTTAAATTGGTTAAGGGTTTGAATTCTTAGTTTAACTATGGAAAATTGATGGTTTATTGAGAAAATGCTTGGATTTTCAATGATTTCATGAAATATAGTTGATTTTGTTAAGAATATTTGTTAGTTGTGTCAATTTGTAACTTCTTTAAAGTTACTTTCCATTTATGTAAATTGTGGATTAGGCCCATTGTTTAAGGCCCATCCATTTAAAGCCTTTTAAGCCTTTCTAGAGTAGTATAAATAGTTGTCTTTTACTTCATTTGTAAGTTGATTCATGTTTCCACTTCCTTTAATCAACTTTTGAGAGAATTACATTGTGTGTTCAATCCTTGTGTGTGTTGATTTGGAACCTACAATTGGTATCAGAGCCTACCACTCCTCTTGATCAATTGTGTGGTCACCATACACGCATTGTCACCATACCCGCATATTCTCTACACTTGATACTACACCACACCTGTGGTGTCATTGGATACTACACCACACCAGTGGTGTCATTTGATATTACACCTCACCTGTGGTGTCATCTGCCTCAACACCTCACCTGTGGTGTCATTTGCTTCAACACTACACCTGTGGTGTCATCTACCTCAACACCTCACCTGTGGTGTCATTTGTCATAACACCACACCTGCGGTGTCATTACACTTGGATCATACTTGTGGTTTAAGATCCACAATCAACAACATGATGAACACACGTGACGCGCTTGCCAAAGGGTCCGATACCCGACCATCGGTTCTCCATGTACATGAAGAGGAATCTGATGAAGAGATGAATGTCATAAAGAAGGCCCTGGCGTTGATCACCAAGTCTATGTCCAAGAGAAATACAAGAAAGCTCACGTTTTCTAACAACCATCGGTACTCAAGTGGAAGGAAGCATGAAAGACAACCTGAGCTGAAGAGAGTTGAACAGGGTGGTAGAGCTGACTACGTACCAAATGCCCGAGGATAACACCAAGCCTGAAGGGCAAAGAACCAAAGAAAACATGCTTCGAGATGCAAGATGAGCGAACAACACTTCTTGCTGTTGATGAAGCTTGGCTCAGAATGTCAAGTGATGATGAGGAGGGAGATACCATATGTATGCTTGCTGAGGATCTGACTAGTGATGAAGGAAGAGAAGATCAACTATGCCTGATGGCAAATCATGGTGAGGAGGAAATGTACTCAGAAGACGGTGATCGTGATTACAACGACCTTGACTCAGACCATTTTGAGTCATCTTCTTCTGAGATACTTCCTGACCCGTACATTGAACTTGAAAATCAAGTAAAAGGTCTAGCACTTAAAGTTTCAGAGTATGATAAGAAAATTAAACAAGGAAACAGCTTAA
The DNA here is from genome assembly GCA_030169165.1 of Centaurea solstitialis. NCBI lineage: Eukaryota > Viridiplantae > Streptophyta > Magnoliopsida > Asterales > Asteraceae > Centaurea > Centaurea solstitialis. Next base: position 53,684,900 of record CM058046.1, on the reverse strand, counting down.
CAACCATTGCTGAATTCAAACTAGCTAGTGAACATGCCTTAGTCGTGAAATTCAACATTGAGTTAGCTCACTCCAAGGATACAATTAACATGCTCACTCTTGCAAATAAAACTCTTGAAGATAAAGTAACATGCATGAATGATAGTATCACTAACCAACAAAAGAAACTTCATGAGGCTGAAGTCTTGAGTAGAGAAAGTGTACAAAAGTATGAAGCAATTTTTGCCCAACGAACAAATCTCTTTGCAAAAATAAAAGATATGGAGGACAAGTTCCTAAAGAGAGGCCAAACCGATCAAACCATTCATATGAACCAGCCTAAAGAGTTCAATTACTATAACCCTAAAGAAGGCATTGGATACAAAAGTCCTTGCTACCTTAAGCGTGCCATATCCAAGACTCCTACCATGTATGACCTTCGGTACATGAGTCTTGGATACAAAATCGTTTTCATGAAAGAGTCCGATGATCCTGAACAGTTGAAGGAAGTTGAGAAGAAAGAAAAAGATAGAAAAAACAAACATTCCATTCCCTTCAACTATTCGTCTCTCAATGCTAGTTATGCAACGCGTGAGATCCCTTTGTCTAAGGATTACACGCCTAGCTACACTGAGGCTGAGATGAACCAGGAAGTTCCAATTCTCGAAAAGATTTACAAAGACAACAACACGTTTTATGAGAAAAAAGGATTGCCAAACTTGAGGATGAACTCGAGGATGAGAGGCGCATGAGCCTTAGGGAGAAGGACTTGTTCTTGAGTAAAGTCAATGAACTTGAAACTGCCCTCAAATCCAAGAGTCCACCAAGAGACAATCAATCCTCATGTGGAACTTGTGGTAAAACACCTCATCATCACCATGCGTGGAATGTTGATGCACCCGATTTCAGACCTTCAAGTACAAATTTTCAAAAATCAAAATCAATTGTACTAAGGTCTCCAATTTGCTCAACTATCTCACACATGGACACTATAACTAACATGGCACCAAAATCAACGGTACAAATATCTGAGATTGTATCAGATGATTATTCCATCATGGCCGGTGAGGGTGGTAGATCAAACAGTACCTCTAAACCTGGAACTAGTACTCCTGTCAAACTCACTCGGAAAGACAAAGGGATGGCTACTGTAGTTACCCCCGAGTCTGAAGTTGGGAGTACATCTCGTTCAAATGTGACTGCTCCTAAGAAACGTAGACGATCTCGCAAGAATAAGAAGTCGTCTAAATCTAAAGAACAGTCACACAACTTCCACCTGAAAAACAAATATTCAAATCATCATTCTCATGCCAATCACACTTCTTCAATTAAGACAGATAAAAATGTGAGACACGGTAGGCATAACTCAAAGGAGAATGGAACTACAAAAGGCAGTCATCCAAAGTCACGTGCACATAAGCCAAGATTTGTGAAAAACAGATTTTCCAACGATAAATTTCATAGAGCTCACAGTCATGTACCTCATACTCTTTTTAATTATCATGCCTGTGAACATGTTGCTTATGGATATCGGAGTGATTATCGATGTCGAAACTGTTTTCATTTTGGCTTTTGTGCGAATGCCTTTATGAATGATCGATATTTTGCTCCTAACTTATATGGATTCTACAATCATGCTTATCATCATCACACTCATCATTAGACTCATCATGCTAAGAAACATAACTTTAAACCTGCTGATACTAACCCGAAAGGACCCATTCCCAAATGGGTACCTAAAAATGTTCGCACTTGATTTTGCAGGCCGGTCATGTGTAAGTTATGGTTGAGGTTGTCCCAAAAACATGACCGGGCAAGGGGACCTTCTCACTCCCTTCAAAACTTGTACTTGGTGAGAAGTTGTTTATATGGGTGGTAATAAATCAAGGGGGAACGTCACCCACCCATGCATGTCGTAAGGAGGAACGTCACCCTGCGGTGCATATCTCAAGTGGGGATGTCACGCACCGGTGCATGTCTCACGGGGAACGTCACCCTGTGGTGCATGTCACCCTGTGGTGCAAGTATCAAGAGGGGACATCACCCGCCGGTGCGTGTATCTAGGGGGAACAATGTCTCCCACTACATTCTCCGATGGGGAACTCTTCCGGGTAAGGTGTTATCTCACCCCTCAACAAGGTAAGTCTATTATCCTCTTATATTTAAAAAAAACGAAAAAAAAAACGAAAAAAAAAACGAAAAAAAAAAACAAAAAAACGAAAAAAAAAAAACAAAAAAACAAAAAAAAATGAAAAAAAAAAAACCATCCTCTTCTTCCACTCCATTTTACACTCTCTTTTTCCTTCCACTCATTCTCTCTCCTCTTTCTTTTTCTCCAAGTTTCATCTTCTTCCCAATATTTTTCCCCAAATCCTTAAACCCTTATTTTTCTTAAAAATCATCATCATCCTCCATTGATTGTTAAAGGTAAAATCATCCATGTGGTTTCTTTTTGCTTGCATTATCATTGTTTTAGATTGGTTTTTGAAAACCCTTTTGAATTAAAAGAGAATTTTTTTTTCAAGGGTTTATCAAAAACCCTAAACTCAAAGTTTTTGGATTTTGAGATCTTGGGTTGGATGTTTGAGCTTATTGCTTTCATTAATGTTGATCATCTTGTTTAGAGCTTCCAAAATATATAGTTTTTGTGCAAATTTGTGGTTATTTTTGAAAACCCAATTGAACAATTTGTAGGTTTTTTTTTCAAAACCCCAATCTCAAGTTTTTTGATTTTTTTGAGGTTCTTAGGATGATTATTTGGGGTGTTTGCTTTCATTAAACTTGTAAATCACAATAAGAGCTTTTTTTTGATAAATTTTGTCTGTGATTTGGTGTTGATTTGAGTTTTCACTTAAATCCACCATTGTTGGTTTTTTGGTTGCACTCATGGTGTTCTTCATGAAATCTCAAGAAAACCATCCTTTTAATCCATATTTTCTCAAAATCTTTGTTGTTGGGAGTTTGCTTGGTTTTTCTTTATGAGATTTCATGTGATTTGATGAAATTTTTGAACCAAAAATTATTCCACCATTGTTGCTTGTTCTTCAAGAACCCATGTGTGTTCTTCAAGTTTTTAACAAAAACACCTTTTTCATCTTTGAAAATTAAATATTTTGGCATATGAGGTGTTTAAAAAAAACGAAATTAAATTAAAAAAAAAGTTTTAGTAATGAAAATTGGTTGTGTTCGGTTTGTGTCCACGGTTACGGCCCTCGTGATTGAGTCATTCGTCCCTTGAGGTGTGAACCGCTCGGCCCTCGTGGTTGAGCCGTTCGGCCCTCGTGGTTGAGCCGTTCGGACCTCGCGGTTGAGCCGTTCGGCCCTAGTGGTTTGAAGCGCTCGGCCCGTGTGGTTTGAAGTTGTTCGACCTACCGCCACACGCCTTCGCGCCGTGAGCCGCGACCTTCGCGCCGTGAGCTTTCCGCGCCCTGCACCGCGCCCCGCGCCACGCCCCTACCTCGCGCCGCGAGCCGCAACCTCCCCCATGCACCGCGCGTCTCACCATGCGCCGCGCACTTCACCATGCTCTTCACCATGCGCCGCGCACGTCACCATGCGCCGCGCACGTCACCTTGCAATTTCACCATGCGCCGCGTGTCTCACTTAGCGCCACACCTTCCCCCCTGCGCCGCATGCCTCACAGCGCCACACGCTGCGAGGATACTCTTCGCGTCGTGACGACGACATGACAATGCGCCACGCCGTATCTTGTGCGCCGCTTCACCTTTGCGCCGCATGGCCCGTCTCACATCGCATCTCCTCCGCACCGTGCTGCATTTCGCATCACGCACATCACCTTCGCCGCAAGCACCATCCGTCGCGCCACGAAGGGTGTCCAGTGACTGCTCCACAGTCTTGGCTGTTTGATGGTTGTCAGTTCTTCGCATTCTGTTTTGTGTGCCATATGAACTGTCTACTTATCCTTGTATGTCATGTGTGTGGTCGATTGCTCGCATGTTGATATTGTGTGTTTGCATCATGTGCGATACCTCACCCTCGAGCTTGGGTTGATCTTTCTCCCTTGAGCTCGGGTGAGTGTTGTTCATTGTGTGGTACACATGTGTTGTTCACCTTCACCCACATCACCACCTACACCAAGACAATCACTCTACACCACATCTTTGCATATCAACATACTTCATGGATGACATCTCTGGGTTGGTAAGACTTCATGTTACTTATATCGGATTCAAGTCCCTCACCCAATGAGTTGCATTCCCTTATACCAACACCCTAGTCTTGGTACAAAGGAGTGCAGGTCAATGCTGTGAGGGTCTTCAAAATAAGTTTTGCCTACACCATCTATGCACTAACCGTGTATCATTTTCAGGTACCATGGCGAACCCGACGTTCCCAAAAAAAAAACATCATCACGAGCACCATCACCTACACTCCACCCCTACACCCACACCCACACCCCTACATCTACACCAACACCAAGTTCAAAAAGAAAAGAAAAAAAAACTTCAAGACGTCTACCTATGCATGTTTCGAGAGGGAACAATGCATCGCTACGCATCTTTCGAGGCGCGACAAATCTTTCCTCACCCTACATGCATGATGTATGCAACCCCAAACACCTTATGGCAGCCCCAAAGATTCATGATATACCGATGAGGGTACCACTTGCATCACTTGATCCTGTCGATCATCATTCACCGGTTGTGAGAGCATACTTAGGTGTATTACCACTACCAGTATCTCCGGAGCTGGAGAATGGCACCCCAGAGTATCCTCTAGGAGAGTGAATGAGGGTATCGAGCGAGGTCATTCACCTGGGGGTGGTGACCAAGGGTTTGAGGATGAGGAGTTAGGGGGATATGACGGGGTAGTTTAGGTGATGATGATGATCGCTCCGGAGCTAGTACTTTACACGCTTATGACAGTCACCATAGCCCTTCACTTTTCCCCTGGTGTACTATGATTCGATGACTCCGGTGATGACCACCCATCCGAGGGTGAGGACGACACAAGGTTTGAGGGAGACCTAACAGTCGAAGAAAAGTAAGCAGAGCGAGGGAAGTAAAAGAAATGATGAGTGTGAGATAGGACCAACGGTTTTAACCGGTCCTTCCCTATCCATAGGTAGAAGCTGGGCAGCCACATCTGCTACCCGTACACATGTGTTGAGTACAGGTATTGAAGAAGACACCTCCCACCCACAGGTGCAACTGCACGCCCCACCTAGCCACTCATTCATCTCTCAAAAGGTGGATGTTTCATTCCACGGGGATATAGCACATCGGCTATCGCGCCCTCACTTGGAGGGTAGTGGTATTGAATCAGGAGGATCCCTGCCCCGATCCCCATACTTCCTTCATGTGCACCAAAGTCTAGAGCCTTATACACTACTAGGTACACATACTGCCAGTCTATGTGACACAGTCTCTGCTCCACCCATCACGAGTCTATGTGACGTGATCGGAACCCCGAGAGTGGTGTCCACGACGGACATTTCACGATGGCCGGCGGGAAGTCCTATCATGGTCACTATCACACCAGCCATGAACGTAGGCCACACCGTTGATTCAGCGGTTGTGCAAACGGAATGTCAATGTGACACCGGCGTTACTTACCTGACATCCGTTGTCAGGGAAATGAAGGACGACGCCCTAAAGGCTATCCATAAGGATTTTATACTTCACCACCTCCAGCACTGACTGCATCCAACTACTTGATTGATGAGTTAAGGGATTTTCTTATGGCGAAACTAATCTCCCATGGGAATCTCCACGAGGATTAAACCACCCTTCTGGGTTATCTGCAGCGGTCCGCATACTCATCACTTCCCGTGAACCATCCCGAGTCGGTTACCTTCTTTTCTCAAGAGGTAGTCTTTTCATCCAGCGGCTCGAAGGGAAGCTTGTCTTTTTGATGACGGAGGTACGAGGTGATTTGAAAGTTATCAAGGGTTCTATATCGGTTATGCGGTCACAGATCCGAGCCCTTGAGACTCCTTGTTGTGCATTAGCCGAGTAACCGAAGCAACAACACGACAACCGAGATTACCCCGATCGCCGTGAGGGGGAAATCCGAAAGAAGGCTTGGCACAACTCCATAGTTCCAACATGCACATCTTCCGGCGCCACGCCCGACACTCATATCGGCGTCAATGATCACCAGCTTGGTTGGAACTCAACGATTGACGTTGATTAGATGGGTCGATTCCTATCACATGCGTCCCCGCTATTGATGATGAGCTCAAGGAGATTATTAATCTTGATGATATCTCCTCAAATGATGATGATGAGTACATGTAGTTTCCAGTTTCCTCTACCATCATTCGACATACCTTCACCTCATAGATCACCTCTCCTGCGCACGCCGTCTCCTACACCTTGGGAATCACCAAGTGTGTTGACTCGAACAACGTCTCCAATCACGAACATCTCCCGACATAGACTGCTTATTATGGGTTGAAGATGATCGAAGGACAACCGGCCGAGAGACATCAAGAAAAACCGCCACCACCACCGCCTCGGAGACGTGAATGACTATCTAAGAAGTTTAAGGAGACAAATGCTTCAAGAAGGAAGTCATCGAGCCATCATCGTCGGAAACGAAGAAATTGACACAAAGGGGGAAATTGTTAGGAATATTTGTTAGTTGTGTCAATTTTTAATTTCCTTAAAGTTACTTTCCATTTATGTAAATTGTGGATTAGGCCTATTGTTTAGGGCCCATCCATTTAAAGCCTTTTAAGCCTTTCTAGGGTAGTATAAATAGTTGTCTTTTACTTCATTTGTAAGTTGATTCATCTTTCCACTTTCTTTAATCAACTTTTGAGAGAATTACATTGTGTGTTCAATCCTTGTGTGTGTTGATTTAGAACCTACAGATTTCATATTAGAAATCTGAGTTGGTAAATTTGGGGAAAAAGTTTGGCCAAGAGATGATCGAAATTGAAGGTTTTATGTTATGAAAACTATGTTTCAGCTCTGTTTTGCAAAAATTGTATAACATTGTAAAAAAATCAGAAAAATATGATATCACTAGAATTAGAAAGCTTGGATTATCTACTTTCTTTTGTATTCAGACCTTGAAATCTAATTCCTAGGTTAGAAACGGTAAAAATGGTTATCATTTCAGGGTTGTAAAGCTGATTTTTGACAGCTTTGTGCTGCTGTTTTTATAAATTGTAGAAAATTATAGAAAGCTCCAAATGAGGCGAGGCCAAGTTCTATGGTTAGATAATTGAGTCTACTTTGTTTCTCATTTGATGACCAAGACCTAAAATTGAGTTTAAAAAGGGCAAAACAGATCTGCAAGTAGAAGCTCTTATGGGAATTTTGTAAAGTGCTTAAATAGGGAGTTGTGAATAACTTGAATTTCCTTTCTTGGGTGCTTATGAGACTTTGTACCTACACTCCAGGGGGTAACTAAGACATATTTGAGGCTATGGAGGCATGTTATACGTGGTACTTTGGACTTGCTTTGTGAGCTCATCTCGGAGCTTTTTCGGTATTGTACGGTTAACTCGGTGAGTTAAATAGTTAATTGTTACATTGTATTGTATATATATATATATAGGGGTGGGTTCAAATGTGAACCACTTTTTGGTTGTGAACGTGAGGACAACCGAGAGCGCGACACGTGGCGGATGACTAGGCGCCACGTCGGATCCACGGCGGATGACTAGGCGCGATTCATGGGAGGGCATTGAATTAAAGGAGGGGACCACACTCAAAGACGCCACTGTTTGCATTCGGCATATGTTTTAAACTCTTTTACTAATAAGAGTCTACCGTGTATGTATATATATATATATATATATATATGCATCATTGATATGTAATACTTAACTATCTAACTCACTAAGCGTTCGCTTACCTTTTAAGTGTGTTAACCCCTCTCAGGAAAGAAGGCTGATAAGGGGAAAGTAACCGAGGTTTGATTTGGAAGATTATCGGTGGACTTTGAAGACTACGAACGACTTTTGGTATAGATATGTAGTAGTTTATTTCTGTTACCTATAGATGTAATAGTTTGTAGTTAGTTTGGTTGCGGGTTATATGTATGTCCCGTTTATTTTGTTACTTAACTCGTTTTGTAAGTAAAGTCCATTATGTTTGGTTTGGAATCATGTTTTGGTTGGTAAATATCATTAAAATAGAACGGATATTTTGAAGTTTTATAGAAAAATAATATCCCGTGTTTTGAGGTCAATCAAAGTATTTTAATTGAAGACTATGAAATTGGTAACTTGAGGTTTTGTAACCAAGGTGTTACACTTTTGTTCATTGAAATCTAGTTACAATTACATAGATTTCTATACGCTTTGATGTGTGTAAAAACATCTTTATAGTATTCATTTTGTCAATGATTTGATCTGATTACAAGTAATACAATTTACAGCAAGGAAGAAAGATTGTTGGTACACTCTTACCATCTAAAGTAGCAAGTTGTTATTACTTGAACTTGATATATATGATGTATTGATGTCTGATATTGGCATTTTCAATTTACATTTCCCCTACTCATATGTTATTCTGGGTTGTTTGATTTCTTCATATTGCTACAATTGAGAAAGAGTTAGAGATTACTTCTTTCGTATGAACCGCAAAGGGAGCCTGATAAAGTAAACACCTTCCACTACTATACGGTTTCTTTTACCCAAAGTTATTTCATTGATTTAATTGTTGGAATCTCTTGAGATGATTATTTGGAAAAACAAAATTTAGGAGAATTTGGAGTGGTTGCAAGGTTGAAAGGAAAATCATCTATACACATTGGAAGAGGTATTTCAAGAAGTAAATCATCCATGTCATTCGTGGTGTGAAAAGATCCCTTGTATATAATAATTGCAAAAATACCACTTCTTTTTTCTTCAACTGAAAGTAAACACGTAGTGTGGGGTATCCGGGATCCAATGGGACCAGACTAATCCTCGTCGACCACGGCCTAACCCAATTAAGGGTACCACAATGTGGTGGGCCCATGATCATAGATATCGCTACATGTTCTCCACAGGGTTCAAACCTAGATAGTTAAAGATACCATCCACTGATCCTTTGAGGATGTTACCGCCTTACCACTGGGCATGTTTTGATTGCAAAAATACCACTTGATTTAATTTAATTTATTTTTATATTATATTCTAATTATTATATGTCCTATGTTTAATATGATGAAAATGTTTCATAAACATCAAATTTTGATGAAATTGTTTCATATTCTGGTGTTTTTTATTCATATGAAACTTTTTTCTGGTTTCAATGAAACTTTTTCATTTCTACGTAAATAAACACCTTCGTGTGAAACAATGTCATCAAAAAATTTAGGATATTAAACATTTTCATCATATTAAACAACTCTACAAAAGATTTTTCATTAATTTACATATGCAACCATGAGTTTACACGGTTTACACGTTATTTATGGTTTACAAAATAACTTCCTCAAAGCAAGTATATATGTACATGTGAATACAACAATTAATGTTTTTATATACAATATTACAACAAAGTTGGTTGAGTTTATAGTAAAAGTGAATTGTGAATTTGGTTGAGTTTATAGTAAAAGTGAATTGTGGATTTAATCTATGTGGTTTATTATTTGTTTTGACCATGATGCTTATTATATGTTTATCTTGGATATGGTTCTTGTAGTTTTCATTTTGTTTTAGCCATGGTCTCTTTGACAAACTTCTTCGTTAACTCCGTTAGATAAGGACTATTTTAGTAATTTTATATTCTTTGTTTTTTTTATGTAAAAAATTAAAAATAATATTTTGAAACACACAAATTCATATATATAGATATATAGCGGTATCAAAATAAATAAAATCAGAGCTGATTTTACAATTTATTTTTTTAATTAAAGAGTTAATTATATCACATATAATTTAATTAATTTTAATAAATTAAATCATAAAAACAAATATTATTCGTTCGCTCTAAATAAAATAATAAATAATTTTATGATTCGGTTTGTTTAAATAAAAACTTTAGTTACATGAAAACAATAAAACCTTATCAGTTCCACCATTTGAATATAAACAATAAAATTTAATTTATTTAATATAATTAATCGTTTAAAAAATTTAAATAATCATATATAAAAACAATATATTATCAATTTAACTATATTACGTATACAAACATGTGTATAGATACAAATACACATACTTATAGTTAGTGACATCATATCATATAATAATATTTTGTTCTATACTTGATTATTTAAAAATTTAAAAACATTAATTATAATAAACACATTTATTTTTATTATTTTATTCGAATGGTAGAAGATGATATGTTTTTAATGTAGCTAAACTTTTGATTTAAATAAATAAAATCATAATACTTTATTTTGCCGTTCAAAAATATCATCATACTTTAGTTTATTTTGTATACACAAAATAAAATTAGATACAACTTTATGATTTTATTTATTTAAATTAATAAAATAATAAAATTGTATATGATATAATTCTAATTTTAATTTAAAAAAAAGTCAAATCAAATCAATCTTTTATTTTATTTATTTTGATATAATTATATATAATTTTATGTGTTTAAAAATATTGTTTTTACTTTTTTACAAGAAAAATGCAAAAGAATAAAAAGTTACTAAAATAGTCCTTGATTTAACGGAATTAAGGAATCAGTTAGTTAGAAGAACCATGACCAAAATAAAATGAAAACCACAAAGACCATATCCAAGATAAACATACAATAGGGACCATGATCAAGAAAATTATTAAACCACAGGGACCAAATCCACAATTCACTCTTATAGTGTAACACCCCAAGCCCAAAGCAACAGCCTGGCCCAATAACTTCGAGTTCAACAAAAAACCATGGTGGAAGTTATTGGTAGCATATGGCTTGAGGCTTATAAGGAGTTTTTCAAATTCTACCATCTATCCATGTGAGACGGGTTGTCACAAACTCCCCCACTTGAACTCCCGACGTCCTCGTCAGGCCTACCCAAATAATAAATCGCCCTAATAGAGTGTTTTATATGATCAAACACAAAAACGTCATAGTTAAAAGTGTTACAAAAATCTATATGACACTTTTGGGAATCGCAGAAAAAGGTGTTTGGAGCATTTTTTTTTAAATAAAATGTTTTATTTACTGTTTTATAGGAAACTATTTGAAAAAAATGTTCTATAAATTAAAAGAAGAGTTTATAGGAAATTTCTCAAAAGTGTCTTATAAAATTAGTTAATACGACACTTTATTTTGGAAATGTCTTAAAACCTTATAACGACGCTCAAAAACGTCCTATAAACGTATTCTAACACTTCTAAATAAGATGTTTTTTTGTTTAATCCTATAAATTGGTATACTATTAAAAAAAAACTCTCTATTAAGGTGTTTATTTAGGCTAAACATAATTTTGTTGCATTGCAAGCATATTTAATTAATGTCATGTTTATGTTATTGTACACGCATGTGTAGACGAAACTTTGTGGAATTTTCTTTCTTTTTAGAATACGTTTTCAAAGATAGAAAATCTCCAAACAATGAACATTTAAGTAGACATTTATAAACTACAAAGTTAGATGTGTTTGCCAGAAATGTATTCTTTAAAATGACTAAGAAGCAAATTATGATATGTTTCATTTCCATGTTTTGTATCTCGTAAAGAAGTGAAAATCTCTCTTTCGGAACACAAAGACATTAGCAACTAGATAACGGGCAAAGCATACAAGTAATCAACATAAAAATTGCTATTGGCAAATTATATACTTCATCAAACGTGGAAGAAACAAGTTCATAATTCATCTCTATATAAGGGAGTCATTGTTGCCATTTCTAGTACTTAACATAATTTCTATGATAATGTTATTTTTAGTGCTATACAAGTGAATAATTTACTACATTTATTCTCTATGAATAGTTCAGTTGTTAAGGCCATTCTTTTTTGTATATTTTCTGGTGTATATTTGTGTAGTAGGGTGGAAGCAATAAATCTGTCAAAAAATGTTGCTGTGTCGGCGGTCTTTGCGTTCGGAGGCTCCTCCGTTGATCAAGGGAATAATAACTATATCGAGACTTTCGGCAAGGCTAATTTCCCTCCTTACGGAAAAGATTTTCTAGGCGGAATACCAACTGGAAGATTCTCCAATGGGAGAACAATAGCTGACATTTTTGGTACATTTTTTTTTCAAATGAGCCATACAAATCCTCTCTTTCATGTTTACACGGCAAACCGTCCTATTTAGGTGGCACGAAAAAACAAGCATGAAGAAAATCAAAAGAAAAACTCAGGGGTGGACCTAGAAATTTTTTCAAACGGTTGCACGTAACATTTTAGTATAAGAAACAGTGATAGAAATATGTTTCATAAAATTGGTACTGCTTTGGTAGTTGTTGCTACAACTTTTTTATAAATATACGAAAGAAAACCAATTTGTTAATTGCAGTTTCAAAATATATATGGTGGCACAGAACAAATTGATACATGTCACGTTTCGTGATCCTGTATGTTTTACACTATGACGAAGGAACGAAACGGTGGCACGTGACGCCGTACTGTATGCCACACACTAGGTCCATCCATGAGGAAAAACAAATTGTTGAATTTGCATATTGTAGCACATGCATATCGTTACTTCTAATCATTTCGGCTGATAATTAAAGCTGAAATTATTTGATACCAAATATTAAGCCAAGGCGCTAGGAGTGAAGGAGTATCTTCCGGCATATCTAGACCCTTCCCTACAATACGAAGATCTTTTATCGGGTGTAAGTTTTGCTTCTGGTGGCTGTGGGTATGATAACATAACAGCTAGAATAACGGTATGTATGCATTATTTACTTTTAATAGAACTCTTTACTTTCTACCTTTTCTAATACTAGATGAAACAATATGTGTGCACAGTTATTTTGCTAAATATTATTTTTTTGGATGTACAACAATTAGTCTGCTATACCACTATCAATTCAATTGGACTACTTCAAACAATATATTTGGGAGCTCAAGAGGAATATTGGGGAAGAAGGTGCCCAAAAATTAATCACCAATAGTATCTTTTTGGTAGTAGCAAGCACCAATGATCTACTTATTTCCCTTCCCATCAGAAGAATATTACACAATGATATCCCTGCATATGTTAACTTGCTGGTAAAATTAGCCTTGGATTTTGTACAGGTATTGATTTTTTTCTATATTTTGTAAATCAGTAATTGTATCGTAAAATTTGTTAACCATCAGAAGAATATTACAAAATGATGTCCATGCATATGTTAATTTGCCGATCAATGTTCTTAATCTTTGTTAAAGGAAATATATGAACTTGGAGCAAGAAAGATAGCGATCTTTGGGGCACCCCCCATTGGATGTTTTCCGGCTGTAAGAACAATAGCCGGAGGTGAACTTAGAAGATGCAAAAAGGAGGAAAATGAGGCAGCACAATTGTTCAACAACATACTAGAACAAAAGCTCAAAGTCCAGAGTCTTCTTCATTCCAGGGTGGCCTTTGTAGATTTCTACAATCCTTTGATAAGCATCATTGAAAATCCTAACAAATACGGTATATGGTAGATTCACTAATATATATATATATATATATATATATATATATATATATCTGTACTTAAGTAAACTACAACTATGATCCTTTTGGTTTGGTACTTTTAGTTTGGTGCAAAGAAAAATGGTACTGCCGTCGGCCGAAACAGTCGGAAAACAATCGGAAATCGACTTTACCGACGGTTTTCTAACGAAAAGTGTGTCGCTAAAAACCTTATCGGTAAAAACTCCAGACGACTTTTCCGACGGCTTTCTGACGACTTTTACCATTTGTTTCCGACTATTCATTTACCGACTGTTTTTCGACGGCTTTCCTGCGACTCATTAAAAAATGAATGAAAAATAAAATAAAGAAGAGCAGTCAGTAACCATCGAAAAACAGTCGGAAATTTCCGACTGCTTTAGATAGCCAGTAACGACCATGGTAATACACAGTTGTTTGTAAAACCGTTCGAGTTTGCTCTTTCCCACCAAAGAGAGTGAAAAGAACTTGTTAAATGAGAGTATTTTATACTTTTGAAAGGGATTTGTTAATTAATAATTCAGAGTAAACTAACAATTTGGTCCCATGGAATTTGTTGTTTTTCTTGCTTTTAGTCTTTAGAAAATTTTTATTGCAAAAAATTCACATGGTATGCAAAAATGTTTGCTTTTGTTAGATTTTCTTCTGTTAAAAAACTCCATGTGACTTGTGCATGACAACATTTTAACCCTTTTACTTATTTATTTGTTCTTCGCTGAGAACAACAATTCTCAAGCGACAACAAGACCATCCTATGATTTCACCACGAACAACCCCCAACCTAAACTTACTCCAACAAACTATCCCAATTCCAAACTTGCTCGAACAAACCCCTCCCCATCGTTTGACGAAGAAACCAAACCCATTTGAGAAACCCCCGGTGGGATACTCAATTAGAGACCAAGGTCATAGTCTGCACCCACCATGGTTACAAATACGAACCCTGTGGTTGCTGCTTACAAACGAATGACGATCACGACCTTGTGAAGATAGAATGGTCGATCCCTATTTGAATTCGATCACAAGGTGGTTTTGCTATGGGACATGGAAGTAGATATAGGTTAAAATGGATGGTTTGTGATGCAAAGGGATGGTCACTGAGTTTGGTCTTGGAGCTAGGTGAGTGTTGGAGATGAGTTCCAGGGTTGTTCATGAGCATACATAATACACACACTTACACACACACACACATATATATATATATATTGCGTTTTATTTTAAATAATATAAGTAAATTGAATTTTTGGTCCCTATACTATGTTTCTTTCTTTGATGAAAACAAAAAAATAGTAAGTAAAGGTAAAAGGACCAAAATTTCCTCATGTGCGAGTCACAAGGGGTTTTGATAGAGGAAATTAATCTAATGGAGTTATAGTTTGAGGGACAAATACCATGCACTTTTTCATACCATGTGAGTTTTTTACAATACAAATTTTCTCGGGCCCAAAACCAAAACAAATTAGAAGACCATGTAGAATTTGGTTTTGGTTTGAATTTGATATCATCGCTTAAGTTTGGATTAGGGGTTTGATTTTAAGTTTTGTTTTGAGGGTTTGAATTCTAGCTTTGGTGTTTTAGATTAGGATTTCAGTTTCATTTTTAGTATTTTGATTTGGCTTCAGAAGATAGCCGGAGGATTACCTATGAAGGTCACTAGACCGGAGTGGTTGCAAGACAGGGGGAAAGGGGTGTTTATGCTTTTATAGGTAGTTATGGCTTGGACGTGAGTCATTGTGTTGGTGAATGATTCCAAAAGGCCTTTTAGTTAGTTGTCACTATTATATTTGATAGTCATAATCATACCTTGTTTTAGAATAGAAAGTGCGCGTATTGAATAAAAACCCAAGAGTCTAAATCCCGCTTCATTTGATACATCAGTTGTTCAAATAGTGGATGTATAGCATTAGTTATGTCGTATATATGAGGAGTTTTGATACATGTTTCAATGAAAACCTCAATGAAACTTTTCATCAATATATTGTCCAAATTTTATCCTACATTTTGCAATTCACATTTCAATAAGGTTTTCATTCCTCTTTTTTACTCATTTTCCCTAGGCTTGGAAGTTACAGATAAAGGCTGTTGTGGAACCGGAAAAATAGAGGTGGGTTTTTCATGTAACGAACTTTGTTCAACGTGTTTCGACGACTCTAAATACTTGTATTGGGATAGTATCCACCTATCAGAGAAAGGATGTGAAATCTACACAAATCTTATTCTACCAGATTTGATGAATAGTTTGTTTAACCATAATCCAGTGAAATTTCATCGAGGAGATGAATTATTAGTGTGGAGATAGAAAATGCATCTACCTTGTTATATGAATAAAGGAAGGTGATTCCATTACATAGGAATCCAATTAATGTAAGCTTAATTAAGCTTTGTTGGCCACCTATTGTTTCTTAAATCCCTTTTTTTTATGTTTGCATTCGGATATTGGTTTCATGACCTCTTTCTACTCATTAATATCAAGTTACTTGCATTTTCCACTAATTGCTTCGTATTTTGTTGTTACTACTAATAGCACCAAGCTACGTATTCCCAACGATTTTTCGATAGTCTGTCACGAAATATTGTAGATACCTCAAACTACATAACTAAGGGGTATCTTAGACGAAAAAAAATCTGTGAAAATGTGGGTATTTTCGACCATTTCTCTCAACAATGAAAATCTGGTTGGAAAACATTCTTGTCAACGGAGTTTTCATGAAAATTTCGATTTTTCATCAAAAAAAATCCCTAAAACATTGATGGATTTTCCGTTGAACTTGGTGGACCATAGTTGACCATTGTTGGTTTTTTTTGACGGATCTTTAACGGACTTTTTTGAGATTTTCGAAGGATAGAGGTTTCAAAATATTTTCGACACACTTGTGTATATCTTCAAACTTAGATATATCTTTACTATTTTGTGTATGTGTTGTGCATACGACTTAAAAAATGTGTATTAGTACCACTGCCGTTACACGTTATTTTTTTGGAATTTACCGACGGTTTACTAATTGTTCCTTTTTATTTTATTTTATTTTTATTTTTTAACTAGTCGTTGGAAAATGGAACAGTCGGAAAGTCGTCAGTAAATATCGTCAAAAAGCCGTCGCAAGGTTTTACCGACGCTGGTTTCCGCCAGGGAACCTTCATGTAACACCTAGTTTATCAAATGTAGATTTAAGGGAAAACCATTTAAAATAAAGCGGAAGCCTTGTTCAAAAACTTGCATGTAAATCAAACCCAACATTTCAAAAGAAGGTTTACAAGTTTGAAACATAAAACGGAACCATTCATAGTTCAAGCCTAAAAACCAATATCTCAAACATAACTAAAAACGTAAAACTAAAACGTAGTTCCATCAACCATCTTTCACATCTCAAAATCCCAAGACAATTCCAAAGACTGATTGAGCTGCTGACTTCTCCGGATCATCATATGTGGGCCTTTCCTTTACTACCCGACGCCGTACCTAACACTAAAAGAGTGAAATAACAACGGGTAAACTTTCGCTTAGTGAGCACACATCTATACCAAACATAATCATACATACATAACCAAGATACATTGTTATCACATGCACATAACTTGATCCATTGACACTGGTACCAGGCCTATTAATCCGTAACATCTTCCCTAGGGGTAACAGTTACCGCCTAGGTACTATCATAACCATAACATAACCGACATGTCACATAATCACATATGCATATCAATCACATAAGCATAACCATGTCAATATAGATGAGTACTCACCTGAAAGTAGCTCGAAAATACACACACGCGAGCTAGCACAGTGCTCAAGACAAGTTACCTAAACACATACATGCAAGACATATCAACACATACCTCAAAATGAGCATTTGATACTCCATACCGAAACACGAGTCTTAGCCGTAGCTAGACTAGTCCAATTGCCCCCAAAATCTACCCATTTTCATCTCATAACATCCCTAACATAAGCCCAAAGCCAAATCCCGAAAAGGACAGCAAACGAAAAATGTCAAAAACGCAACAATGAGTTGCTCGACCTTGCCCCCGCAACTTGAGGCCGCGGGCTAGGTCGCGAGCTTCTCCTGGCTTGCCCAATTCGCAATTTTGCCTCGAAATTCATACCCAAAACCCAAAATTCGACTATTACAATTCCAAATACGTTTCTACATCAACTAGGGACAAAACTAGCATTTATATGCGAGTAATTCGACCCAAAACATGCTAATTGATGATCTTATGATCATTGCTTCACACCGTAACCCTAACCCATCAATAGACTCCGAATAAAGGAGAATACGGCCATCGAAATCCGACTTTGAATGGATACTCAAACAGGGCAAAAAAGCCCGTCGGAGCATTCGCTGGACGGATTTCTCCAGCCACCCTTACCAAGGCACCCTCAGGAAGCCCGGATAGCTCTCTCAATTCCTCCACCTCTAAACTCTCGGTGATCGAACCCCTAACTTCACTCGACATAATGAAATCTATTCGACTTACTCTGTTTTTCAGACGTGTAAACCTAAGGTTATCTAAACCTCTATTACTTTTCTTCGCTATTGACTTCAAACGCATGAAACAGGGAAAAAAGAGGAACCTTATAATGTAACACCCCGCTAAAGCGGAACCACGAGGTGCCACAGTCAAGATTTCATCGCGATAGGAAATAAAACACACCAATCATTCATATCAAAAGTTTAAAAGAGTTTACACAGTACTACAAGTATTACAATCCAACCATCATTCAGGTTTACAAATTTAAACAAAATATGAATTGACATGACTGGTGTTATACAAAAGTTCCCCTAATAATCTTATCAGATCTTCGGATTTCCTGAAAAGCATGATAAACAAGTGTCAACTACAAGAGTTGGTGAGTTCACAGGTTTTCATATGCGCAAAATATTTTAAATGCAACGACATTTCGGTGAATCTTTTATTCACTACACTTTTCAAAATTTAACTAAAGCAAATCCGTTCATTCGCTTAAGTTATCGTATACAGTTAGAGTGAATCCGTTCATTCACTACCAACAGTGAGTAAATTTTTCGGATGATTTGTAAATCGCAAGATAATTAGTGAGTTACTACAATCCTTTCCAATTCATGACATGCTTTGCCCCTATCTACCCCAGAGGTGGAAGTAAATCCCACTTGCGTAGAACGTTTTGTTCAATACAGTGCACCTATCACTCGTCAGTTCTAGGTGGGTATGTCAATCCAAATAGCGCTATCCACGTGTATTTTAGGCCCATTGTTATGAGTTAATAGTAGTCTTCGGGGACTTATTCATATTTTTCCTTTTATCTCACTATATCAAGCTATAAACATATCAAATTTAACTCACTTACGTTTCATTTCAATTCGATTCATTTAAATCCATTTTGCTCATTTCGAAACAGTTCAATTCATAACATTTTCATAAATACATTCAATCATATCATGCTTTTCACCCCAAAACGTATAAAACGGTAAAAGTGGGGCTGTGAATACTCACCTCGAGCGTTTGATGCGGGTCGGTAAGTGATGATGTGCGGTAAAGTCCCGGTCCGATACTACTCTTACCCTAAAAGACACAATAGGTTTATCGTAAGTTCTAAGCTTAACGGTCCCTAAGTCATAATCACATCGATATCCATATAATGCCATTATATTATTTTACAGTGTCTCAAATAATAAAAATTCATCTTATTGCGTTTTGGTGTGTTCCCCACATTTTGGAAGGTTTAGAATTTATGAATTTGGTTTCTCAAGCAAATTCCAGAATCTGCCAAAATTTTTAGGTTGCAAAAATTACCATTTTGAACTTAGGTCCTCCCAATATCAAGTCCTTAAATTTTTACCCCTTATTTTAGGGAATGTTAGGAACAATTTCACCAAGTTTCATGATTTTAGAGAATTTTTACTATTTTTAAACATTTTTACAAAATCAGTGGTAAGGGCTGAAATTCCAGAATACCTTTAGTTCTTGTTTTATTCATAAATAATTCTATACACCACTTTATCACGAATTTCCAAAGAGATTTTCTAGCTAAAACATATACCAAACTTTTGAGACAAGTTTCATGTCATAAGGATGGTTTTTGAGGGAGATATGACCTTTTCAAGTGGTGCATGTGTAATCTGCCATAAGAGGACAGCCTACACCACCAACTTAAACTCATTGGTTGAAGTCCCAAAACTCCTCTAAATGACATGATCTTGGACTTTTTAGAAAGCTAACTCAAAGTACTTGAGTTTAGGGTCAAGAAAATCGTGCTTTAGACAATTAATCAAGGAGTTATGCTAGTTTGAAGTTGACTAAAATTTCTGACCAAACACTGTTGCACACAAAAATGTTTTATGGTGGTTTGGGTTCAAATCTTGGTGTTTTTGCACCAATCCAGTGGGGTTTGAACCCTAACACTTTAAATATCATTCCATAAAATTTTCATGAAGAAATAAGTTCAAGAAAGCCCTTTTTGGGTCGTGTAAAGTACATGCAATTATTTTGACAGAATCTGTCCAACATTTAACATCCAATATGCTACCAAAACACATAAAATCATACCATTTCGGGGTTTTCTTGCTATTTCACCCATAACTCAGATTATTCAAATGTAATATAACTAAAATATGCTTTCATACCATCCAAACCCATGCATGAACTATTGATGAAGTTTAGCACAAGTTTGGTGGTCAAAAACATCATCTAAATGATTTTTGATTCATTTCTTGTGTTCTTATGGGGAAATCATTGATTTTCACCTTCATAGATTGTGATACCACATTTTCTAAGGTTAAATCTCTTTCCCAAACACAAGTTTCTTTCTTGAATCAAAAAGGGGTTAAAACCCTTGAATAAGAAGAAGAAAAACTCACAAATGAGTTGAAAATCGAAGTAGAAACATCCTAACTTTGCTTACCTTTGATGAACACTTAATCTTTATCTCAAATAGGTTGTTAAAACCTTTAAAAATCTGGATTGAAGATGTGTTCTTGGCTGAGTTTTAGTGAGAGAGTAGAGAGAATTAGAGAGAGAGATGAAGATTTGAAAAAAATGATAATGAGATTTGTTGGGGAAATGAACAAATGATGGTTTTTATATCAAAGAGGGGAAGGGTCACCTTGGGGGTGGTGTGGCCGGCCCCTAGTGGGTCCCACCCACTCTCCCTATATTTTTTTTTTTAAAATAAAACAGTGTACATTTGACACTGTTAATTTGACGCGGTACCGGGTTTTTGTCGTTTTTTCGCAATTTCTAACTTTTCGAAAGTGGTTTTAGGTTATTTAAGTTACTTTACATATAATTTTAACATTATAACTTAATTTTCCAAAAATTATCTTAATCCTGGCATTTTAGGATTATCGGGTGATTTCGGGCCGGTTCGGGCTTTTTCGGGCAGTTTTCGGAACTCTTAGGATTTTAACCTAACTTTTTCTCACAAACTAATCTATTTTCATCTTAAAACTTATTTAACTAACTTCTAACCTACGGAAATGCTGTAGAGTGACTGAACACGTAAATTAACCTGGAGGTCGGAACTGACGGTTGTCACATTTACCCCCGGTTGAAAGAAATTTCGTCCCGAAATTTAATTCTTGCTGGTACCGAAGCGATCTTTCGTGAAGAGGTGCGGGTATTTGTCTTTCATGAAAGCCTTCCGTTCCCAAGTGAACTCAGGTCCGTGACGAGAGTTCCATCGTACCTTGACGATTGGTATTTTGCTGCGCCGGAGTTGTTTGGTTTCTTGATCAAGAATCTCGATTGGTTCTTCCGAGGCGCGCAGTTTTTCATCAATTTGAATCTCATCCAAAGGTAGAATTACTGTCTCCTCTGACAGACATTTCTTCAGGTTGGACACGTGAAACGTGTCATGAATAGAGCTCAGCTCCATAGGCAAGTTCAACCTATAGGCAACGGGTCCGATTCTTTCTACGACCTCAAACGGCCCAACAAAACGAGGGCTCAGCTTCCCTTTCTTTCCGAATCTTATTAGCCCTTTCCATGGTGAGACCTTTAGTAACACTTTGTCACCAACTTGAAATTCCAACGGCTTTCGCCGATTATCGGCATAACTTTTCTGGCGATCTCTGGCCGTTTTCAGCTTTTCCTGAACCATTTTGATTTTGTCGGTGGTCTCCTGCACGACATCCGGCCTAAACAATTTATTCTCTCCCACTTCCAACCAATTAAGTGGGGATCTACACTTGCGTCCATACAGTGCCTCGTATGGCGCACACTGAATGCTGGCATGATAGCTGTTGTTGTAGGAGAACTCGACTAAAGGTAGATGATCGTCCCAACTACCTCCAAATTCAATCACGCAAGCACGTAGCATATCCTCTAGTGTCTGAATGGTTCTCTCAGTTTGTCCATCGGTCTGAGGATGGTAAGCCGTGCTTAGATCCACACGAGTGCCTAAGGTTGCCTGAAGCGATTGCCAAAATCGCGAGGTGAATCTACTATCCCTATCAGAGATGATCGATATCGGGACTCCGTGTCGCATAACAACCTCATCGACATACAACCGTGCAAGCTTATCGATGCTATAAGTCTCCTTTATTGGCAAGAAATGCGCTGATTTCGTGAGTCGATCAACGATTACCCAAATCGTATCATGACCCTTCTTAGTCTTGGGTAGCTTAGTCACGAAATCCATCGATATCTGCTCCCATTTCCATTCCGGGATTTCCGGTTGCTGAAGAAGTCCGGATGGTTTCTGGTGCTCTGCTTTAACCTTCGCGCAAGTCAAGCATTTACTCACGTAAGTGGCGATATCTCTTTTCATACCGGGCCACCAGTAATGCTCCTTCAGTCCTTTGTACATTTTGTCGGATCCTGGATGTATCGAATATTTTGATTGATGAGCTTCATCCATGATCATTTTCCTCAGCTGCTCCACACTTGGAATCCAAATTCTTCCCTTGAAATAACATACTCCATCCCCTTTCTTCTCGAATTCCTTTTCTACGCCATGAAGGGTTTCTTTCTGTATGTTGTCAGTCATTAAGGCTTCCTTTTGAGCTTCCAATATCTGGCTTTTCAAACTGGTCTGGACCAAAACTCCCATGGCTCGCGCTCTTGTAGGCTTCACTCTTTCTTTTCTGCTTAGCGCATCAGCCACTACGTTCGCCTTCCCTGGGTGGTATTTGATCTCACAATCATAGTCACTGAGCAACTCCACCCATCTTCTCTGCCTCATGTTTAACATCTTTTGGTCCAGAATATGCTGAAGACTCTTATGATCCGTAAAGATAGTGCATTTGGTGCCGTACAGATAATGTCTCCAGATCTTAAGGGCAAACACCACTGCTCCGAGTTCCAAGTCGTGAGTGATGTAGTTCTTCTCGTGGACCTTCAACTGTCTGGATGCATAGGCAATGACCTTCTCGTTCTGCATCAAGACACATCCTAAGCCTTGATGTGAAGCATCGCAATACACTACAAAGTTATCCGTTCCTTCGGGTAACGCTAGAATGGGCGCATTGCACAACTTATGCTTGAGTAATTGGAATGCTTCCTCTTGTTTCTCTCCCCAGACGAACTTCTTGTCTTTTTGCGTCAAGGTTGTCAACGGCTGCGCAATCTTAGAAAAATTTGCGATGAATCTTCGGTAATAACCTGCCAAACCGAGAAATTATCGAATTTCGGTTGGGGTCTTTGGGGCTTCCCACTTCTTTACGGCCTCGATCTTGGCTGGGTCGACATGTATTCCTTCTTTGTTCACTACGTGACCTAAGAAGTGAACTTCTCGGATCCAAAATTCGCACTTCGAAAATTTGGCGTAAAGCTTTTCAGCCTTTAGCAATTCCAATACCAGCCTCAGATGTTGCTCATGATCCTCCTTGCTCTGCGAATAAATCAGGATATCGTCTATGAAGACAATTACGAACTTGTCTAGGTAAGGTCGGCACACTCGGTTCATTAGATCCATAAACACTGCTGGAGCGTTCGTCAATCCAAAAGGCATGACTAAGAACTCATAGTGACCATATCGAGTTCTGAACGCTGTCTTTGCGACGTCTTCCTCACGAACTCGCATTTGATGGTATCCCGATCGAAGATCGATCTTGGAGAAGTACGTTGCTCCTTGCAGTTGATCGAATAAGTCATCGATGCGTGGAAGAGGGTATCGGTTCTTGATGGTGATCTTGTTCAGTTCCCTATAGTCAATGCACATGCGAAATGATCCATCCTTCTTCTTGACGAACAGCACAGGGGCTCCCCAGGGCGAAGAGCTGGGTCGGATGAATCCCTTATCTAACAGTTCTTGAAGTTGGTTTGACAGCTCCTGCATCTCGGATGGCGCTAGACGATAAGGTGATCTTGCTACAGGGCCTGCTCCAGGGATTATATCGATGTGGAACTCTACTTGTCGCTGCGGGGGTAATCCTGGTAACTCTTCTGGGAAAACCTCAGGAAAATCTCGCACGATTGGAATATCCTGGATTTGCTTTTCTTTTGCACTCTTATCTACCACGTGCGCCATAAATGCTACACACTCCTTTCGTAGATGGTTTCGCATTTTCATAAAAGACACGATCTTAATGTCTCTCTTTGGCTTGTCTCCATACATTTCAAGAAATCTTCCATCAGGTAAGGCTATCACGACTATCTTCTCAGCACAACATATTGTTGCTCGATGCTTGGACATCCAGTCCATACCAACAATTATGTCAAAACTCCCTATCTTAATCGGGATCAAGTCTATGCTAAAATCCTTTCCAGACAATCCTAGTGTGCATTTTCTGATTATCTTATCAGCCTTAACTAATTCTCCGTTGGAGTATTCGATTATATGATCCTCTTTCAGATTCTGTGACTTTTTATTTATCTTAGGCCTGAATTCTAACGATACAAAGCTCCTATCTGCTCCGGAATCAAAAAGCACAGTAGCAGGATAGTTGTTGAGAAGAAACGTACCTGTAACCACGTCGGGTTTTGCTTTGCTTCCTCTGCCCCAATCACAAATGCTCTCCCTCGAGCTAGTCCTCCTCGGTTTGCTTGGTTTGCTTGGTTTGCTTGGTTTGCCGGCTGCACTCGATTTGCGTAGGGTCTCTGATTCAACTTGGGACAATCATTCCGGTAATGATTTAAGCTCCCACACTCAAAACAAGTTCCCTTCTTACAGCCCTTGTCCGTATGGCCTCCCCTGCCACATCTAGAACAGACAATACACCTCCCACCATGAAGGTTCCCGCACTTGCCACACTTCTGATTCGTTCCTCTCTCTCTTTCTGCCATCTGAGTCTGCAATCCGTAGCTCCTGGTTACTCTTCTATCCTTGCCCATCTTTCCCCTGAATTGTGGTTTGGTGGCCTCCTCTATCTTCCTCTTTCCTTTCGCCCCATCACTCAGAAAGGTTCCTGATCGGACTGCATTGTTGGTGAGTCGATTTGCCAGATTCACTGCCTCTTGCAGAGTTTTCGGGTCTGCTGCGGTTACATTTCCCCGGATTACTGGTGATAATCCCCAGACATATCGATCTACACGGTTCTGTTCAGGTGTTACCAGGTGCGGTACTAGCTTAGCCAATTCATGGAATCGGGTAGTGTAAGTGGTGACATCATTTCCTTTCATCTCATGGTGCCACAACTCCGCTTCTAGTTTCTGTATCTCGCTTCGCGGGCAAAACTCATCCTTAAGCATCTTCTTGAAATCCTCCCAAGATATTTGATTGGTTGCCTCACGTCCACGGGTCTGAATTTGAGTGTTCCACCAAGTTAAAGCTCGTCCTTGTAACAAGCAGGCAGCATACTGTACCTTATTTCCCTCCGTACACTTGCTGATATGGAGGACAGATTCCACGCCCTCTATCCAAGTTAACAGGCCAACCGCTCCTTCGGTTCCATGGAATTCTTTAGGATTACAGCTACGGAAGGATTTGTACGTACATTCCCTTTCTCTACGCTCGTGATTTTGGTTTTGATTAGTATTGAATCCAGCTGCCACTTGGCTAACTATATTAGGAAGAGAGGCTATGACTTGCTCCGAAACGAGTCTTGCAAGTTCCGGATCTTCCCTTCTTGGAGGCATGTTTCTAAAACATAACCATAATAAAGGCATTTAGTGATGAGCTAGCAAATCTAAGTTCTTGCAATTTACTAACTACCCACTCATTCAAGCCATAGTGTCTACGCAACATATTAAACTTATTATACCAACTAACGAGGTCATTAGATGTATAATAATTTAAACATTCCATTCATACGTAAAAATGCAAATATAACATGCAACTTATATCAAATCATACCATCATAATATCCATATCATTTTCCAAAAATATCCAAACGATCATACGGTTTTACAGTCATCCAAAATACCAAATGTCATAAGTGTTCAATAACTGGGCATCATGCCCCAAAACATAAATCAGCATAAGATCCCATCTCCTAGTAGCCAGCCCCCCACATAGCCCAGACGAACAAGATGATAGCCAGAGCAATCACCATATACACCAAGGTGTATAGGTGACTGAGCGAGTCCATAGTGTGACCTAAGAGGGCCACGACTCTGGATAGCTGCTGGCTATCCGCTCCGGCTACACCTATCAGGGAATCGATCATGTGGTCATGATGATCGATCATGTGCTCGTGGATGTCCTGACCCCGGGCTAAGCGCTCGACCTCCTGACGCTCGAGCGGGGTCATGCCTCTCAGGCATAGGACAGGGGCACGGGCCACTGGTGGGTGCCTAGGAACCGGTGCTATCGGCGGTGGTTGGACGACAGGCGGTGGTCGGGCATCGGGTGATGGTCGGGCAACTCTAGCTATTGGCGACGACGGACGGTAGGGCGGCGGAGATCCAGATGATGCAGAGGACGAGGACGACGACGACGATGACGATGACGACCCACCCTGGCCCCTTACCCGTGATGGCCCCGCCCCATCCCCAGAGGGAATGCGGAAGGTCATCCGGGTAGGCAGTGGCACGCTCTTTCGAGCGGTGCGCCTGCCCCTAAGGCCATAATGGGTCTCAGGCCCGTAAGGTCGCGCCGGACTGGCGGGCCGGACGGGGACCTGATGGGAGTCAGCGTCACTGTCGCTGTACGGGTCACGTTCCCGGTCGATGGTCTGGGAACGCGAGGCGACACTCCGACTCCTAGAGGGTCCGTGGGACCCCAAGGACTGGTGCTCAGACGGGTCGGTCTCCTGAGACATGGTAACTGCGATAGAAAAATTTTAAGTTATCAATTTAGATATATTTTCAAAACTTGTACATATTAATGCGAACTCACAGAAATAAAAATGTTTTGCAGGAAATTCTCAGAAAGTTTCGACTTTTAAATTTTTAACAGCATGATTAGCTCACAAGTCTTATTCTACTTATATCATGGCTATGCGTAGGTGATCAGACTCCGCATTTCTATGATATACCAGAACAGTACCTATTCTAATCATACGAATTTTTAAATTTTTCCTATGCCTAGAAATCTTTTTAATTAAAGGTTTTAATTTCTTTTGAAAAGGTTGGTTATATTACTTGGTTGTTATCAAAAACCGATGTTCTCTATAACCTATGGCTCTGATACCAAATCTGTAACACCCCGCTAAAGCGGAACCACGAGGTGCCACAGTCAAGATTTCATCGCGATAGGAAATAAAACACACCAATCATTCATATCAAAAGTTTAAAAGAGTTTACACAGTACTACAAGTATTACAATCCAACCATCATTCAGGTTTACAAATTTAAACAAAATATGAATTGACATGACTGGTGTTATACAAAAGTTCCCCTAATAATCTTATCAGATCTTCGGATTTCCTGAAAAGCATGATAAACAAGTGTCAACTACAAGAGTTGGTGAGTTCACAGGTTTTCATATGCGCAAAATATTTTAAATGCAACGACATTTCGGTGAATCTTTTATTCACTACACTTTTCAAAATTTAACTAAAGCAAATCCGTTCATTCGCTTAAGTTATCGTATACAGTTAGAGTGAATCCGTTCATTCACTACCAACAGTGAGTAAATTTTCCAGATGATTTGTAAATCGCAAGATAATTAGTGAGTTACTACAATCCTTTCCAATTCATGACATGCTTTGCCCCTATCTACCCCAGAGGTGGAAGTAAATCCCACTTGCGTAGAACGTTTTGTTCAATACAGTGCACCTATCACTCGTCAGTTCTAGGTGGGTATGTCAATCCAAATAGCGCTATCCACGTGTATTTTAGGCCCATTGTTATGAGTTAATAGTAGTCTTCGGGGACTTATTCATATTTTTCCTTTTATCTCACTATATCAAGCTATAAACATATCAAATTTAACTCACTTACGTTTCATTTCAATTCGATTCATTTAAATCCATTTTGCTCATTTCGAAATAGTTCAATTCATAACATTTTCATAAATACATTCAATCATATCATGCTTTTCACCCCAAAACGTATAAAACGGTAAAAGTGGGGCTGTGAATACTCACCTCGAGCGTTTGATGCGGGTCGGTAAGTGATGATGTGCGGTAAAGTCCCGGTCCGATACTACTCTTACCCTAAAAGACACAATAGGTTTATCGTAAGTTCTAAGCTTAACGGTCCCTAAGTCATAATCACATCGATATCCATATAATGCCATTATATTATTTTACAGTGTCTCAAATAATAAAAATTCATCTTATTGCGTTTTGGTGTGTTCCCCACATTTTGGAAGGTTTAGAATTTATGAATTTGGTTTCTCAAGCAAATTCCAGAATCTGCCAAAATTTTTAGGTTGCAAAAATTACCATTTTGAACTTAGGTCCTCCCAATATCAAGTCCTTAAATTTTTACCCCTTATTTTAGGGAATGTTAGGAACAATTTCACCAAGTTTCATGATTTTTAGAGAATTTTTACTATTTTTAAACATTTTTACAAAATCAGTGGTAAGGGCTGAAATTCCAGAATACCTTTAGTTCTTGTTTTATTCATAAATAATTCTATACACCACTTTATCACGAATTTCCAAAGAGATTTTCTAGCTAAAACATATACCAAACTTTTGAGACAAGTTTCATGTCATAAGGATGGTTTTTGAGGGAGATATGACCTTTTCAAGTGGTGCATGTGTAATCTGCCATAAGAGGACAGCCTACACCACCAACTTAAACTCATTGGTTGAAGTCCCAAAACTCCTCTAAATGACATGATCTTGGACTTTTTAGAAAGCTAACTCAAAGTACTTGAGTTTAGGGTCAAGAAAATCGTGCTTTAGACAATTAATCAAGGAGTTATGCTAGTTTGAAGTTGACTAAAATTTCTGACCAAACACTGTTGCACACAAAAATGTTTTATGGTGGTTTGGGTTCAAATCTTGGTGTTTTTGCACCAATCCAGTGGGGTTTGAACCCTAACACTTTAAATATCATTCCATAAAATTTTCATGAAGAAATAAGTTCAAGAAAGCCCTTTTTGGGTCGTGTAAAGTACATGCAATTATTTTGACAGAATCTGTCCAACATTTAACATCCAATATGCTACCAAAACACATAAAATCATACCATTTCGGGGTTTTCTTGCTATTTCACCCATAACTCAGATTATTCAAATGTAATATAACTAAAATATGCTTTCATACCATCCAAACCCATGCATGAACTATTGATGAAGTTTAGCACAAGTTTGGTGGTCAAAAACATCATCTAAATGATTTTTGATTCATTTCTTGTGTTCTTATGGGGAAATCATTGA
Source organism: Centaurea solstitialis (assembly GCA_030169165.1). Lineage (NCBI taxonomy): Eukaryota > Viridiplantae > Streptophyta > Magnoliopsida > Asterales > Asteraceae > Centaurea > Centaurea solstitialis. The sequence goes on along the minus strand of CM058046.1, from coordinate 53,655,780 downwards.
TTTTCACCTTCATAGATTGTGATACCACATTTTCTAAGGTTAAATCTCTTTCCCAAACACAAGTTTCTTTCTTGAATCAAAAAGGGGTTAAAACCCTTGAAAAAGAAGAAGAAAAACTCACAAATGAGTTGAAAATCGAAGTAGAAACATCCTAACTTTGCTTACCTTTGATGAACACTTAATCCTTATCTCAAATAGGTTGTTAAAACCTTTAAAAATCTGGATTGAAGATGTGTTCTTGGCTGAGTTTTAGTGAGAGAGTAGAGAGAATTAGAGAGAGAGATGAAGATTTGAAAAAAATGATAATGAGATTTGTTGGGGAAATGAACAAATGATGGTTTTTATATCAAAGAGGGGAAGGGTCACCTTGGGGGTGGTGTGGCCGGCCCCTAGTGGGTCCCACCCACTCTCCCTATATTTTTTTTTTTTTAAAAATAAAACAGTGTACATTTGACACTGTTAATTTGACGCGGTACCGGGTTTTTGTCGTTTTTTTTCGCAATTTCTAACTTTTCGAAAGTGGTTTTAGGTTATTTAAGTTACTTTACATATAATTTATACATTATAACTTAATTTTCCAAAAATTATCTTAATCCTGGCATTTTAGGATTATCGGGTAATTTCGGGCCGGTTCGGGCTTTTTCGGGCAGTTTTCGGAACTCTTAGGATTTTAACCTAACTTTTTCTCACAAACTAATCTATTTTCATCTTAAAACTTATTTAACTAACTTCTAACCTACGGAAATGCTGTAGAGTGACTGAACACGTAAATTAACCTGGAGGTCGAAACTGACGGTTGTCACATATAAAGCTTAGTCGCACGAAATCTTTGCCAAATATAGTCGGATTACGATCTCACGAAATTGATTACGAAATTAAGAAGATTTGTAAAATCTTTTCTTACTATTAAACGCTTTATTTATAGCAACTAAATCATATGAGTCATCAAAGATAATCACGCCACGTGTCGATAATTAGCCGTTAAGGAGACCACACGTCCAGGATAACGGCTATATTTCTCAACAATTAATTCGACCGTTTATCAACGTATTTTTACTCCTTATCCAGTGAACTAAAGATTTAGATAAAATTAGAATTATTTTCTAAATCTTGGGGGCAAATTGTTAGGGTAAAATCCGCAATCGCACGACGACCGACTATAATCGTAAGACAAATATCAAGACAATGGTCCTGTATTAAGATAAGGTCCTGAGATAAAACCTAAAAGAACTATCGAACAAAGATCACTAAACATCGAACATATGCATCGAATAAGTCGAACGATGATTATAATATCGTACGACAATACTAACGAATAAACATACAAAGTTTATATCTTTGATGCAGGCAAGCTGATTATAATATCCAACAATTGTCCACCTTTGAGAAAGTCCGAGATTGAGTACTATGACATGCTTGTTGGAGTTCATCACTACAACGAACAAGTCGTAAGTTATATATCGTTCGACAGCATCAAGATCAACCATTACAAGCAAGATTTTAGCAGCGGTTACAATCTGGACATTAACTCTCAGCATTATCATTCAACAGTTATAAATCAAGCATTAATGGTCAAGAATACCGTTGGACAGTTACGATTTGGACATTAATGAACAACAATGCAGTTGGACGGTTACTCTCAAGATACTATATAAGAAGAATCAAGTCACTATTTGAGGACACGAAGTCTACTGGAAGCTTACAAATTCTATATTGGCTATTCTTTAAGAATCAATTGTATTTTACATTCGCTTTCATAGTTGTTTCTGTTGGATGCAAAATCGGATTGTATCCGAGATCACAAGTTGGTGCTCAAAGTGAAGACAAAGGCAAAGTCAAAGTGGTCAAAGAAGTCAAAGTTTGCTTTGTTTGTTTACTTGCTTTATATGTTCTTTGTAATAGTTTTACTTTCTTAGGGTAGAATGTGTAAATGTTCTATAGTGTAAGGGTTGTTAGTGTTGGGGTATAAATACCCTTAGTGAAGTCATTTGTAAGTGAGAACATGCATACGTATCATTGTGTAAATTGAGAGTGAATTAAGAGTTGTGTTCTTAAGTGTGTGTGTTCTTGGTGTGTATAGTGTGTGTAATCAATTCATCAAGAATCAATGACATATGGCTTTCAAATCATTCTCTACCTGTTTGCATGTTGATTAGAACTTGAATCTGGAACAACAAGTGGTATCAGAGCTGGAAATTCATTGAATTTGGTATGATTTCTTGAGCTTTTTATGTTTTTTTCGAAAATGGAGGTTTGAGTTTTGATTTTCTTCATTTGATCATGATTTGCATGTAAATGTGATTGTTTGTGGTTAAAATGATGTTTTTACTGTGTTAGGAAGTGATTTAGAGTCAAAATTTGGTGATTTGAGCAGTAATTTTTGAGTTTTTTTACCTTCTGCTCGGTTTTTCTTCGTTTTTCCGAATTCTGTTCATATTTTCCGAATCGGAATATTCATAAATTCCGAATCGGAAAATACAAGTTTTCCGTATCGGAAAATTTTTGAAATTTTCCAAATCGGAAAATTTTTTGGACTCGTTTTGTTGTTTAGATTTGATCTTACTCGTTTTCCGACCTGGTGTTAGTCAAACTCCGATTCGGAAAACATCATTTTCCGAGTCTGGAAGCGTTTTTCGGGTGTTTTTTCACGTAAACTTTTTAAGACTTCTTATCTGATTCTACGGTGAAAAAGTTCAGTCATTTTTAAGGTCATTTTTTCCCGAAAAATGCCGGTTTTTCCGATATTTTGGTGTTTTCCGAGAGGTTGATTTTTTGGGCTATTCTTCCAATTTCGCAGTCAAAATCAACTTTCAAATTTTTGAAAAATATTTTTTCTCGGGATTTCACTATTCACAGTTGACTTTACGGTTGACTTTTTGACTTTTGTCACTAACCTTGTCTTTGATCAAAAGAAGTGTTCCGATTTGCATTCCTCCAGCAGTTCAGAAGAAATCTACTAGTTTCAGTGAATTATCGATCATTTTCAAGTTCTATTTTCGTATTAGTCAAGATGACGGAGCTAGTTGACTATCATACATTATGGAAGAATTATATGACATACAGTCAGCGTGTTTTTGAGCTAAACAAAGAAAACCAACAGTTGAGTGCTGAAAAATCTTATTTAGAAATAAAGATTGTGGATTTAGAGAAGTTATTACAGAGTGAAAAAGGGGAAGAATCGGAGAATTCAGAATTGTCAAAACAGATAACTGAGCTTCAGCAAAGTTTATCTATATCAAATGCTGAAAAGGCTGATCTTCTTATTAAAGTTACTGATCTTGAAGAGTCACTTTCTAATGAAAGAAGTTTAATTACAAGGTTGAAAATTGATTTGCAAAATGAGCATGATGAAATGTTAAAACATTCTTTTGGAAATGCTCAAAACTTAAAACTTGTAACTTCTTTGAGGAAAGAAAGTGAATGTTTGCAAAAGAAAGTTCATGAATTAGATGAAGATAAGAAAGTTGTTGAAAACAAACTTATAGCTTCTCATTCGAGAGTGATAGAACTTTCAAACCAAGTAAATGATTTTGAGAAAATCGTGATCATCGAGAGAAGTGACTTTGAGAAAGAAAGACGAGCTTTTGAAGCTAAGATTGGTGAACTTTCTTTGAAGATATCAGTTTTTGATGAGCAAAAAGAAAACAAGATTTTCAAAGAGTTTTCTGAATCAACATGTTATGTTAATTGTTGTTATGATGATGATGATTCCAACTCTTATGATGGAATGAATGTTTTTAATTTTTTTGAGTCTTGTACCGATTCTTGTACCAACAAGAATAATGTTGTGGATAGTGAGTTGGTTAAGTTTGAAAAGATTTTACAAGATGAACGAAAGGTTTTTGAAGAAGAGAGAAATGTTTTTGAGAAAGAAAGAAAATCGTTTCAATTGAAAAGTGAGAAACTTTCAAAGAAGATTTCTGATTTAGAACGACAGATTGTTAGTGAAAGAAAAGATTTTGAGAAAAAGAAGAGTGTCTTTGAAAGCAAGAAGAAGGATTTAAAGAAAAAGTCTCTCCGTGTTGAAAGAGATAGACATGTTGAGTTTGATTTTGAGGATGAGAGTAAAGGTTTTGAAAAAGAAAGAAAATCTTTTGAAGAAAAGAGTGTTCTATTTAGGAAGAAGATTGCTAATTTAGAAGTGCAACTTTCGGATGAAAGAAGTGTTTTTAAAAGAAAAGAACACCTTTTAAAGTGTGAGATAAAAGGTTTTCAGCAACTGATTGCTGAACTAAAGAAAACAACCTTTGAGAAAAATGATTTTGAAGAGGAAAAGAGGGTTTTTGAGACAGAAGTAAGGAAGCTTACATTAAGATTATCTGAATTGTCTTCTGATATAATGAAAGAACAGATTATGAGTTCTAATCTGAAAAAGAAACTTGATGAAACAGTTGAAGAAAAGAATATTTTATCTGCAATGGTGAAAGATCTTGAAGATATTGTTTTTAAAGTTAATTTGAATGAACAAAAGAGTCTCGATGTTATAGTACAATCACCATATGTTGATTATGCTGATTCTATGTGTTCATTCAAAACTGCTCCAAGTTCTCTTCATGCAGATGTTTCTTCAACAAAAAGTTATACACCAACTAATCAGATTCGTCCTTCTAATCTTTTCTATGATCATCGGATTGATGGTTCAGGTAAGAATCATTCGAAGAAAGGTAAGTTTGTTTGGAGAGTTAAAGGGTCTACACCAAATGTAGATAAACCAAAGTTATTTGTTCCCAAACAAAATGTTCAAAAGAACAATGTTTTTAAAGCTAAATCTTTTGTTAAATCTGATCCAATTTACTCTGTAAATCATATGATCAGATTATCTCAAAAGAAAATATGTTGTTCTTACTGTGGAACAAATAAGTTTGTTCGAAAAGAAAAGTCGGAAAGTTGGTATGGTACTTATAGTATTCCAAATTATAAACCAACTTCTTTTAACAAAAGAGGATCCACTTTCAAGTGGATACCAAAATCTGTATGATTTTGTTTTTGCAGGTCCCCATATTTTCACTGCATTTTTCAAGGGGGAGTTTCTGCAAGCAAGTGGTTCCTAAATATATCAGTTTAGGACCCGGATTTCAATGTATTGTGGCTTCTAAATATGCCAGTTTAGAACCCGATCCTCAATGTACAAGTGGTTCATAAATATATCAGTTTAGGACCTGTTCCTCAATGACATGTGGCTCCTAAATAATTCAGTTTAGGACCCGGTCTTCAATGGTCTTCAAGGTATTCTTCTTACTGTTAGGGAGAAATTTCAATATTTGTTTATCCATTTGAGGGGGAGTACTTAAATGCGATATTATTCTTTTTGGGGAATGAACAGTTAAAACATTTTTCATACCTTGTGTTCACTTGAAAGAGATATTATTTTTAGGGGGAGTGTTCAAATAAGCTTTAATGCTTACATATCTGAAAGACGAACAACTTTCAGATATGAAAACTATTTTTTAAATGTTCAAACTCACTTCTCGATTCTCAAACGTTTTTTTCGAATTAGAAGTGTGATTTTCCATGTTTTCATATCATGATGAATTGACGGATATTTTCTAACCGTGTGTTTCCAAAGATTAATACTTGCGTATTATCTTTTCATATACTTTTCAAGTATTCATACACACCGGTTTAGCTTCTTTTGTCTTGTTATTACCACGTCTCTATATGCTCATATTATTCGGTGGTAATACACTCGCTTGATATTTCCTATTTGTACTTCATCGTTTATTTGATTGGATACGTTCTTCAATGTTATATCTATATCTCGTTCGTATAGATAACATTCATTCATTTTGAGTACACCATAGCTTTTCAAGAACATATCTCACATTATTTGATGAATCAGTTTTCTCAAACAAGTTTCTATCATTCATGTTCTTCATTTCATATACTTGTTTGAAGAATTTTTATGCTCCTATATAAATCATATATATTTGTTCGAGCATGTTTCATATTGGCTCATTGATTCACCCGATGAATCATTGTACTTTCATGTTTAGGAAACTTATTTCACGGGATGTGTGAGCTTAATAGAACTTCTATGGATTTCCAGAACCGGCAATCCTACCCAAGAAGTTATCCTTGAGAAAAGAGTGAGGGGTCTACATCAAAGAGTAGGGGAGATAACTCAGGTGGTCGAGTTATTCTCATAGTGATTGAGCGGAAAAATGTAATATGAGAGATTGGTTAGAAGTGACGATGCTTAAAAGAATTGGAGGGTGTGAGAACAGAGTTAAAAGAAAAATAAAACTCTGCACCAACCTTTTCTAAGCCGGGCAACCACATAATCTATTGGTTCACATTCTTTGGTGACCGATATTGAAACAAGGCAACGCCCAATGCCGACTCTCGTTTTTACCCCACTAGCTACTCATTTCCTTCTTAACAAGGAGATGTTTCATTTCATCACGGGACGCAGCACATAATCTATCAGGTTTTCATTTGGAAAATCGATATTGAAACAGAAGGAAGTTGCCCTGCCTTCGAACTTCATTTCTACACATCGAGTCGTGAAATATTTTCACATTTTGAGCCTTATGAAAGAACTTGATGCTTATTTTCTTTCATCACAAATACACACAAGGAATTTGTTTCTTTGTCGGAACGTTCATAGGAATACTTTTAGTGTTTGCGATGATTGAACGGAAGCCCTGGGGAGTGATCATCACTAAAGCTCTTTATATAGTGCATTTGTTGTACTGAGTTGCTTTGTGCTTCTCACAGGCATTCCAACTGATTCATGTGTTGTTTCAGGATTTTCCCACTTAAATCTGAATTTGAAAAGATTCGGGCTATTTTATGGAATTGACGGTCTTTCTTTGGAGCAAAAAGGGGAATTCTGGAGTAACAAGGTGAAGATGGTTATGTGAGATGGTTTTTGATATCTATGGTGGTTTGTTCACATGTTTGTATCTTTACGAGACGAGTTATCTGATCATACATTTCTATAGATTTTGATGATTATTTCATATGTCATCAAAAAGGGGAGATGGTTTAGAAATGTAAAGTAGAGAAATGCTTTGAAGATACTTTGGGGAGATGATTCCAAAATGTCAAAATGAGGAGAAGATTATGAGATATGACAAGAGATGTTTGCGAGAGATGTTTGAAGTTTGGTGATTATTTGAAGATATCTCGATTTGCTAAAGCTTCGTGTTCAAAGTTTGTTAAAGCTTCACGAAGATTGGATGATTCGTGTAGATTATTACGGAAGCTTATCGTTCAAGGAAGCTTATCGTTGATGCTTAAGGTGTTGATGTTTTCTTGAAGACATTTGCCTAATTCTTTTTGTGATCTCGAATCCAAAGGGGGAGATTGTTGGATGCAAAATCGGATTGTATCTGCGATCACAAGTTGGTGCTCAAAGTGAAGACAAAGGCAAAGTCAAAGTGGTCAAAGAAGTCAAAGTTTGCTTTGTTTGTTTACTTGCTTTATATGTTCTTTGTAATAGTTTTACTTTCTTAGGGTAGAATGTGTAAATGTTCTATAGTGTAAGGGTTGTTAGTGTTGGGGTATAAATACCCTTAGTGAAGTCATTTGTAAGTGAGAACATGCATAAGTATCATTGTGTAAATTGAGAGTGAATTGAGAGTTGTGTTCTTAAGTGTGTGTGTTCTTGGTGTGTATAGTGTGTGTAATCAATTCATCAAGAATCAATGACATATGGCTTTCAAATCATTCTCTACCTGTTTGCATGTTGATTAGAACTTGAATCTGGAACAACAGTTTCACTTGTAATCGTACGATTAAAGCTGTAAACTTGAAGGAGATCACCCCTGCTTGGTGATCATAGTGCTCTGTCGACTTACCTTTTAGGTCGACCGCAGGTTTTTTCCTCCGTCGTGAGGTTTTTCCTGCGTCATCAAATTATTTGTCTCATTTTACTTTTTCGCACTTATCATTGATTGTAATTTCTTTCTCTCGACGGTTAAGCCTCACACAAGTTTCTTACGACATCGAGTTGTGTAATTTTTTACATAAACAAATATCACTCTTATAGACAACCTTGATATACAAAAAAGATGATTTTACTGTCAATGTTAGAATCATTCGTTTATGGAGTCAACCACTCTTCAAAGATCCTGAGCAATTATATTCCATCAAGATGATTTTAATGGATGAAGAGGTAAATAATTATTTGTTTTAAAATCTTTAGTATGATATTCATAATATTTTCGTATTAATGTCTAGATTCATGTTTTAGCGGGAAAAATAGAAATTCGGCTCACTTGAGCGCAACATGACACGTATGCATGACATGGCAAAAAGTGACACGTAGGCATACATGAATGTAGACCAACAAAATGTCTACATTCATGTTTTGGCGGGAAAAATAGAAATTCGGCTCACCAGAGTGCGACACGTGTCAGTCAGTTACTCTTTTATTATATATATATATATATATATATATCATTTTATCACACATCCTATTAAATATTAAACTCCAACCTATTAATTCAACTATTTTATTTTAAAATTATTAAACTTTATCCTATTAAATATTAAACTCCAACCTGTTAATTCAACTATTTTAGATTCAAAATATTTTATCTCTACCAATTTAAATATTAAATTAATCTATCTATTTTATCTTTATCTTTCTCAAATTACTGGTAGGATTTTTTTAATTAAATTACCCCGTGTATTACATGGGATAAAACATAGTATACATATATATATATAATGCCTTTTTATTAAATTTCCACCTTGAAATCGGATGATTTTAAAATCTACAAATCAAATTAAATCTCATTTATGAAACACAAAATTTCTTAAAATGATAGACAACACTAAAATCATTTAAATGAAATTAATCTTCTTGTTAAAGGAGAAAGCAAAATACAACAGTAAATAGAAAGAATAAAGTCTATAATTCTCATTAATCATAAGCCCTTTCAATAGGGTGTAGTTTACAATGAAAATGAAACATCTCATTATGGTATTTTCTAATACATAAAAAATATTATCTCAATCACTTCCTTTTGATGATGGCACATAATCCTACAACACTCCCCCTTGTGCCGAATCAAATGCGTGATGGTGCACATTTGTTGCCTCGTTAAAACCTTACGCCAAAATAAAAACCCATTGGGAAAAAAAAAATATGGCGAAGGAAAGAGTACAACGCACCGGTTTCTTTACAATATAGACACTTCCTTTAGTCTAAAATTTTCTTTAATTTCTACATTAATCATGAGAATTAAGAAAACAAGATGGTATATACAGTGTTGTCTCACTAAAACCTTACCCCAAGAAATAAAACCCGGTGTGAAAAATAAAATCTTGGATGAAGGAAAGAGCACAACATACCAATATCACATATATAGTAGACTCCCCATTTTGTCTACTACTCCCGCTGATTTGTGCATTAATCAAGAAAGTTATGGTAACATTATTATTTGAATATATTTCCCAAATATTGTTTTAGGTAATAATTTGGTAAAATGTGTCACATTCTTCTAACATCTTAATTGATTTACTTAAATCTAGTAGAGAGTTTCGTTATTGCTGATTTTATAACAACTTAAGCAAAATATGTTTTGTGTTATTACCCTTGATGTATCTTAATTTTATTTATGTGATACATGATGCATTATTTTCATATATGCATGTAGGGTATTGATAGAACCCGAAATACTAACTCCTCTAATACGTGTAATGATAGTCTTTAACCATGTACATTCTTAAAAGTCTCATGTAGAGTAATACCGTCGGAATAGTTTGAATAGGTAGTTACATAAGATTCGCTTAGTTTACTGTCAAGCAATTGGTATGTTAGATAGATACTTAAAAGTCTTGTCTAATTTGGGAATAACCTTTATGTAGTCAGATAGATACCTAATACCAGTTGTTAGTGTAAAAATCCACAATCGCACGACGACCGACTATAATCGTAAGACAATATTAAGACAATGGTCTTGTATTAAGATAAGGTCCTGAGGTAAAACCTAAAAGAACTATCGAACAAAGATCATTGAATATCGAACGAATACATCGAATAAGTCGAACGATGACTACAATGTCGTACGACGGTACTAACGAATAAACATACGAAGTTTATATCTTTGATGCAGGAAAGCTGATTATCATTTCTAACAATTGTCCACCTTTGAGAAAGTCCGAGATTGAGTACTATGCTATGCTCGATGGAGTTCATCACTACAACGAACATGTCTTAAGTTATATCGTTCGATAGTAACCAACGACATCAAGACAGACCGTTACAAGCAAGATTCTCGCAGCAGTTACAATCTGGACATTAACTCTCAATCAGTACCGTTGGACAGTTACTTTCCGAGCATTAAATATCAACAATGCCGTTGGACGGTTACTCTCAAGATGCTATATAAGAAGAATCAAATCAATATTTGAAGACACGAAGTCTGCTCAAAGCTCACAAGTTCTCTATTAGCTATTCTTTGATCATCAGTTGTAATTTACATTCGATCTCATTGTTATTTCTCTTGTAATCCTACGACCGAAGCTGTATACTCGAAGGACATCACCCCTAATTGGTGATCATAGTGCATTGTCGACTTACCTTCTAGGTCGACCGCAGGTTTTTTCCTCCTTCGAGAGGTTTTTTCTGCGTCATCAAATTATTTGTCTCATTTTACTTTCTTGCACTTCTCATTGATTGTAATTTCTTTCTCTCGACGGTTAAGCCTCACACAAGTTTCTTATGACATCGAGTTGTGTGATTTTTAGCATAAACAGTTTGGCGCCCACCGTGGGCTCCGTTTTGAGAAAAATTGCATTCGGTGAAAAGTGCGCCTTAGTACTAACTTTTCTTCAAAGTTCTCTTTGAGATATTTGTGCAGGTCAATGGATAACGGATTTATAGCATCTCTACAACAACAATTGCAACAAGCTAACGACGAAATCCAGCGTCTTCGTGCTTCGCAAGGTCCATCGATGCCTATTACTCCTCCTTATCCACCTCAACATCTGAGACCACCACTTCAACCACAGTTCAATGCCTCGGTACCACTATCGACTGTAAACCAACATTATAACAACGTACGACCGTCTATGCCTCAAGGTCCACCACCAATACCTCATGGCCCGCCACCTATGCCTCGGGATCCACCTCCTATGCCTCAAGGAACACCCGCATTCACGTTCGGACCTTTCAACAACATATCCCAACAAATTCCTATCCCTGGTCATATACCTACAGCTGCTAGTTCTACCATTCATACGACGATACCACCCAACAATTCCAATAACCGTTGAAGACCCTTTAAACGTACGATTGAAATCCTTGGAGGAACAGAATCAAAAGCTGTTCGCGTTACTTACAAAATTACCCGGAGCAGCAGTACCTGTCGAAGTTGAACCTAAAACCGGATTTCAAGCCTCGCTGTTCGTCGATGAATTAGCTCTTGTCGACGTACCCAAGAAATATACCATTCCAGCTTTTGCGACAAAATATTCAGGAATTACAGATCCAGTCGAACATATAGCACAATATAAGCAACTTATGTGGACAGTTCCTATACCGGCGCAATATCAAGAAGTTTGCATGTGCAAAAGCTTTGGGTCAACCTTAACAGGAGCAGCATTACAGTGGCTTATCAATTTAAAGCCAAAGAGTATTGGATCCTTCGCAGAATTGGTAAACCAATTCACCCGACAGTTTGCTAGCAGTCGTAAGATGGAGAAGCAGACCAGCGACCTATACTACATCGTACAGAAATCTGGAGAAACGATCCGTGACTACTTCAACAGATTCAACGCGGCAATGATTGAGATAAAGAATTGCGATGTAAAGACTGCGATCGAGGCGTACAAGCGTGGGCTAGAAGATTCATCTGGACTATATTTAGAGTTGACGAAATACCCTCCAGAAAACTTCGACGACGTACGAGCTAGAACACTAGCTTTCATGAGAATAGAGGACGATGCTCTCTTTCGACGAAAGCATTCTGCTGAAAAGAAACCTCTTGGTGCTCAAAAACATGATTTTAAGCACAAAAGAGTAAACAAGATTGGAAACCCTCGACATGAGTCAAAAGCTCGACCAAGCAAAGGTACTGTTAAAATACGATATCCAGAATTATCTACTTACAATTTTGCAGGTACATCAAAAGATTTGGTGGATTCGCTACGAAAGATTGATGCAAACGTACGGTGCCAAAGAAGTCTGACAAACCAAGCAAAGACAAAGATCAAAACAAATGGTGCGACTTCCACGAAGATCATGGTCATACGACGGATGAATGCATCAGCTTCAAGAAGGAGATTTCATATTTGAAGTCTAAGGGACATCGAAAAGGCATCATTCCAGAAGAACAAGGACGACCAGCATCACCGGTTCACACAAAAGTCGTAAACTGCATCACGGGAGGATCAGAAGTATGCGGGCTTACCTATTCTGCTGCCAAGAGACATGCGCAGGACGGTCCAGACGAACGTCCTATTCCCGAAGAAGTTAAATCGAAGATGGAAAAAGAGCTCTATGCAATGACAATAACGTTCGACAAAGACGATACTCAGGGGGTCCATCATAAGCATCATGACACTCTAGTCATACAGTTGACAATCGGAAACTGTTCGACTAAGAGAATATTGATCGATGGAGGCAGTTCAACTAACGTTATTTTTGCAGATACTCTTAAAGTAATGGGAATCGAACGATCAGAAATCGTACGACGAAGCACTACCTTGATCGGATTCAATGGAGACCCGATGAACACTCTTGGAGAAATCATCTTACCTGTCTTCGCCAAAGGAATTAACAAGCAAACGAAGTTCAACGTTGTAGATTGCCAATCAGCCTACAATGTTTTTCTTGGAAGACCATGGATCCACGAGATGAAAGCGGTCCCTTCGACGTACCATCAGAAGATCAAATTCCCTTCTCCATGGGGAATTCAAGAAATTTCTAGTGAAAAGAAGATCGCACGAGAATGCTACAAGATTACGATGAAGACAAAGCCGCAGGACATCTAGCAATTACAGAGCCAGGATGGGAAGAAATCGAACGATGATCTTCGACTAGAAGAAGTCGTACTCGATCCTGAACATCCTGATCGAAAGGTCTTCGTAGGAGCCTTGCTCCCCCCTGACCTAAAAAATACGATTATATCTTTTTTGCAGGAACATTCAGATTGTTTTGAATGGTCGCACGAGGATATGGTTGGAATAGATCCTAACGTTATATCACATAAACTGAACGTGGATCCTACTTTCAAGCCAATTAAGCAGAAACATCGCAAGTTTGCACCTGAACGAAATAAAGTAATCAACGATGAAGTCGATAATCTGCTCAAAACTGGAAAGATTCGAGAAGTCAAATATCCAGAATGGTTAGCCAACGTGGTCGTCGTACAAAAGAAGAATGGGAAGTGGCGAGTCTGCATCGATTTCACGGATCTAAACAAAGCTTGTCCAAAAGATCCTTTCCCGTTACCTCACATCGATGCTATGGTCTACGCGACAGCAGGACATGAATTGTTGACATTCATGGACGCATATTCAGGATATAATCAAATCCTGATGCACACGGATGACCAAGAAAAAACCGCATTCATGATAGACAAAGGCATATACTGTTATAAAGTTATGCCATTTGGTCTTAAGAATGCAGGTTCGACGTATCAGAGGCTGGTTAATATGATGTTTAAGGAACATCTTGGTCGAACGATGGAAGTTTATATCGACGACATGCTCGTGAAATCAGAACGTTCGATTGATCATGTCGCACATTTAAAGCAATCGTTCGACATCCTACGACGATACAAGATGAAGCTCAATCCAACAAAATGTTCCTTCGGAGTGCGAGCAGGAAAATTTTTGGGATACCTGGTGACACAGCAAGGAATTGAAGCAAGTCCAGAGCAAGTTAAAGCTATCATCGAGATACAATATCCAAGGAATGTCAAAGAGGTCCAGAAATTAACAGGACGAGTGGCAGCCTTAACCCGATTCATTTCACGATCATCGGACAAATGCCATTTGTTCTACAATGTCCTACGAAAGAATCAAGGCTTTCTATGGACCGACGAATATGAAAAAGCTCTACAAGAACTGAAGCAGTACATGACATCGCCACCACTATTGACAAAACCAGTCGAAGGTGAAAGCCTGCAGCTGTATTTGGCAGTAAGCAAAAATGCGACGAGTGCAGTACTCGTGCGGGAGGAAGATCAGCAACAACGACCAATCTATTATGTCAGCAAGTCCTTCCTCGACGCGGAAACTAGATACACGTCCATGGAGAAATTGCTATTAGGTCTCATGACTACAACAAAGAAGCTAAGGCATTACTTCGAGTCGCATCATATTATTGTTGTGACCAATTATCCACTCAAGACGGTGCTTCGAAAGCCAGAACTAACAGGACGTCTAGCCAAGTGGAGCATCTATCTCAGTGGGTTCGACATTGAATTCAAACCCAAGACAGCAATTAAATCGCAAGTCTTAGCAGATTTTGTGGCAGAATTCTCTCAAGGATTGGAACCCACGACGTGCGACGAAATTGTGATGATTTCAGACAATAAACCTTGGATACTCTACGTTGATGGTTCTTCGAACGTACGAGGATGTGGATTAGGTATTGTCTTAAAATCATCACAGGGGGAAATATAGTATACTCCATACGATGCGAATTCAAGGCCACAAACAACGAAGCCGAATATGAAGCTCCGATCGCAGGATTGGATATTGCTCTTAGACTGGGGGTAAAACAGTTGCATGTTCGAAGCGATTCTCTGTTGGTGGTCAACCAAGTAAATGGAGATTTTCAAGCAAAGGACTCAAAAATGATGAGTTATCTCAAAGCTGTTAAAGAATGAGTCGCACGATTCGAACACTTCGTGATCGAACAAATATCAAGAGATCTAAACATGCAAGCCGACGCACTAGCTAACTTGGGATCTGCATTCCACGATCCATCCATGGCGAATATCCCAATACTTCATCTTACGACACCAACAATTGCAGCAAAAGATGAAGTACAGATGAACGAAGAAACTTACAATTGGTCGCTCGACGTATGGAATTATCTCAAACACGACCAACTTCCTGAACACAGAATGGAAGCCCGAAAGACAAGATCCAAAGCTTCAAGATATACGATTTTTGAAGACCAACTCTATCGAAGATCCACGACTGGACTTCTTTTACGATGTGTTACAAATAGGACACAAGTCAATCAAATTCTCCAAGAAATGCACGATGGAGAATGTGGGAATCATGCAGGGGGTAGAAGTCTTGCCAACCGAATCTCACGACAAGGCTATTATTGGCCTACCTTACAAGAGGATGCAATAACGTACGTCCAACGATGTGATGCATGCCAAAAGCATTCGGGTATGATCCATCGACCATCCGAACCCTTGCACTCTATTCTAGTTCCATGGCCGTTCATGCGATGGGGAATGGATATCGTGGGAAAATTACCCCCAGCTCCTGGACAAAAAGTCTATCTACTCGTGCTTACCGACTATTTCTCGAAATGGATAGAAGCTGGTGCTTTTTCGCAGGTTAGAGATAAAGAGGTAATATCTTTCATACAAAAAATATCATTTACAGATTTGGAGTACCGGCCGAGATTATGTGCGACAACGACTCACAGTTTATAAGTGATAAAACTCGCACGTTCTGTGAAAAACGAGGAATCAAGCTAATCACTTCTATTCCAAGATACCCTCAGTCCAACGGATTAGCTGAATCAAGCAACAAAGTTATCATCAATTCGATCCGAAAGAGATTAAAAGGAGCAAAAGGCAAATGGGTAGAAGAATTACCATCCGTCCTATGGGCAAATCGTACGATGCCAAGAGCATCAACAGGACAAACTCCATATTCTTCAGTATATGGATGTGAAGCGGTATTGCCAATTGAAGCCCAAGTACCAATTGCCAGGAATCGTACATATGATCAAAATGCTGTAAATTTATCTTACGACCTGGATGCTCTAGAAGAACTCCGAGAAAAAGCATTACGAACAATGGCTGCACAAAAGGGAATCGTCGAAAGACATTTCAACAAAAGGTAAAGGCCAAAAATTTTCAAGTTGGAGATTATGTCTTACGACATGTGTTTCAAAACACACAAGAGCCAAATGCTGGAAAACTTTCCATCAAATGGGAAGGACCCTACATAATTTCCAAAGTCATTGGAAATGGAGCATACAGACTTACGACAATGGAAGGTATGGAAATCCCACGAAGTTGGAATGCCCATCATCTCAAAAGGTACTATTTCTAAACCTATTTACATACGATTTATTTCTTGGGTCGATTACTGACTTGAGCGTCGGAGCGCCGTTGTTCAAACCAACGGCCACCCCCTAGCAACTATGTTTGTTCGCAGGTATCGCTAGTATCGCACGATTATCGCATGTATCGCACGATTATCGCAGGTATCGCACGATTATTGCAAATATCGCACGACTAAATTGCTATAAATGCACGATTATCTCGCAAGAGCGCAAGACAATTCACCAGTCGCACGTATACTCTTATGAGTATAAAAAGAAACGTTTCTAATTTAAGTCTTAGGACTTTAAAACAAACGCATGCAAAAACAAAGGCTAAAACGCACGATACAAGCTATAACGCATGATATAAAGCTTAAAACGCAAGACAAATGTTGAAAGCACACGACAAATGACTATTGAATCAAAAGTTTTTCATTAATATTTTGTTAAAAATTAGCAAGATTACAAAAAATTGAAAGGAAAAACAAAAGCTATTCTATGGAGCATTAGAAGTGGGAGGCTCTGCGACAGGGGCTTCTTCGGTCTCTAGAGGATGCGTAGGAACAGATCCAGAGGTCTCAGGAACCTCCTCCTCGACACCTGCGTCCTTGACCTCAGCAGGCTTTTTCTCTTCTGTTGCAGCTTCTTCGTCCAGATCCTTTAGATCTTCTTCGTCAAGAAGATCCTCGGAGCCCATCACTTGTACGAAAGAGGCCACCTCTTCACTTGCCATCTGTGAAGTGATGGTCCCAGCAGCCACACGTCGCATAACCGCAGTACGTGCGACCACTCGGACTAAGGTAGCATCCTCCTCAAGCTCCTGGATCTTGGACGACAGTGCCTATTACCTCTCAGCCTTCTCCCGTCGAACGGATAGCAGCTCCTTCTCCAGCTCCATCGTACGATCCAGGGCCAACTTCAGCCGCTCCCGCTGCTCGACCTGAAACCGATCGCTGATTTCCAGCTTCGATTCAAGGTCCCCAATTTGGACCGACTTGGTGTTAACCTCATCGGTCAATTGGGCCAGCTTCTTCTTGGCCTTGTCAGCCTCCTTCCTAGCCACTTTGGCATCATTCTGATTAAACGCCATCTCCTCCTTAATCTTAGCCATCCATGTATGGAGGCTAAGACTAGTTTGGAGAGCCTGCAAAAAGAAAGGAAGAGATTAGAACTTGTACGACAAAATAGATATGAAAGACGTACGATGTAAAAAGCTTACCAAGAAGGAGATGCCCGCGATAGAGGCATCCAGATCCTCGATGTCCGCCTCCTCCATGCGCGCCTTCTGGGCAGGGATGTGAAACTGCTCCAAAACAGGGAAGATGGACTTCGTCCTGATGACGTCGTCCACCATGAAGTCGGAGGGCATGCTGATGGTCATGGTCGTAAGACCAGACCCCTCCTTCCCCTTACCCTTGTCAGCCTTTGACGCAGGCTGGCTTGACGCACCCGCCTCCTTCGCGGGTGGAGCGAAGCTGAGAGGAATCGCCTCAATCCCACCTTCAGCCTTTCGTTTGCCATCCTTAGGTGGGGAATCCAGAGAAACGTACGACGACCTCGTACGTTTAGCCACTAAACCCTCTTGGGCCGCAGCTTTCCTTTTGGCAGCACGAGCAGCCGCCTTCATCGCCGACGTCTTCTTAGAAGCTGAACCTGCATAAGAAGGAAAGCCAGAGTTAGAAACGTAGGACTAAAAATTAAAATTATCATCGTAAGACGATTACCTTCCATATCAGCCTCCTCGATCACTTGAACCTCCGGTTCGACGTCGCTCTCGTCACCGCCCTTCGACGTTCTGTACGTACAATCTGTCACACTATAACTCAGGAAGTGTGAGGTCAGCGCTGTCGACTCTTCAGTAGTCTCAAACATGAAGTTGACAGCTGCAAGAAAACGCACGATTAATCATCAAAATTATACAAAGATATAGAAAATATATATAGATATAAGACAAACACCTAAAATACCATTGGAGTTCCATTCAGGAACGACCCAGGATTCATCAGCGACCGAGGACGTCTGGACGAAGACGTATCGAGACTTCCACCCTCGATCATTCACTTGCGTGCGATGAACAAGCATGGTATCATTCCTACCCTTAGGAAATAATCCAAAACGATTATAGGGTAGTCTCGTCACGTTGTAGGTAGAAAGAAGATCGTCCACTGAGAACGCACGACGGCCCCAATCCTTGGTCACCCGTTCGATTACCAGGATGACACGCCAGAGTTGAGGCATCAGTTGCCCCAGAGATAATTTGAAATGGGACATGAAGGCTCGAGAAAGTGGGGAGTAAGGCCATCGAAATCCGATCTTAAACGGATATTCGAACAGGGCAAAGAACCCTGTCGGAGTATCCGCCGGCCGAATCTCTCCGGCCACTCTTATTTGGGCACCCTCTGGCAACCCAGCCAACTCCCTCAACTCCTCTACCTCTAAACTTTCGGTAATTGAACTCCTAACTTCGTTTGACATGATGAAATCTAGTCGGCCTAAGCTATTCCTCAAACGAGTAAACCTAAAGGCGTCTAAATTCTTAGTACTTTTTCTAGCAATTGATTTCAGACGCGTGAAACAAGAAAGAAAGAGGTACCTTATAAAGCCTAGTCGCACGAAATATTTGCCGAAATTAGAATCGGATTTCGATCTTGTGAATCAAAGCGAAATTTAGAAAAGATTTTGTAAAATCTTTCTTCAATCTGAATGCTCATATTTATAGTAATCAAATACCGGGTGAATCATCGAAAAAGAAGCAAGACACGCGTCCAGAATAACGGCTATATTCCTAACGTTAATTCGACCGTTAAGCAACGTATTTTTACTCTTTGTCCAGCGAATTTTAAGATTTAGATAAAATTAGAATTATTTTTTAAATCTTGGGGGCAAATTGTTAGGGTAAAAATCCACAATCGCACGACGACCGACTATAATCGTAAGACAATATTAAGACAATGGTCTTGTATTAAGATAAGGTCCTCAGGTAAAACCTAAAAGAACTATCAAACAAAGATCATTGAATATCGAACGAATACATCAAAAAAGTCGAACGATGACTACAATGTCGTACGACGATACTAATGAATAAACATACGAAGTTTATATCTTTGATGCAGGAAAGCTGATTATCATTTCTAACAATTGTCCACCTTTGAGAAAGTCCGAGATTGAGTACTATGCTATGCTCGATGGAGTTCATCACTACAACGAACATGTCTTAAGTTATATCGTTCGATGGTAACCAACGACATCAAGACAGACCGTTACAAGCAAGATTCTCGCAGCAATTACAATCTGGACATTAACTCTCAATCAGTACCGTTGGACAGTTACTTTCCGAGCATTAAATATCAACAATGCCGTTGGACGGTCACTCTCAAGATGCTATATAAGAAGAATCAAGTCAATATTTGAAGACACGAAGTCTGCTCAAAGCTCACAAGTTCTCTATTAGCTATTCTTTGATCATCAGTTGTAATTTACATTCGATCTCATTGTTATTTCTCTTGTAATCGTACGACCGAAGCTGTATACTCGAAGGACATCACCCCTAATTGGTGATCATAGTGCATTGTCGACTTACCTTCTAGGTCGACCGCGGGTTTTTTCCTCCTTCGAGAGGTTTTTCCTGCGTCATCAAATTATTTGTCTCATTTTACTTTCTTGCACTTCTCATTGATTGTAATTTCTTTCTTTCGACGGTTAAGCCTCACACAAGTTTCTTACGACATCGAGTTGTGTGATTTTTAGCATAAACACCAGTAAATACATATGTTGTTTTGCGTGTTTCTATAAGGGTTGGTACATTTGCCGTTTACATTCTAAATAAGTATTGAAGTTCCATTATCAACCTCAACCCTCTTTCTTTAGGGAAATTTTAAGCTCATGTCAATGGTTCCAAAATATTAATTTGATATCATTTCCAATGACGTTGCGTTGGTGCTGAGCTAAATCTGGATAACAAGTTCATTGAGAGATAATATATGGTAAAATGTATTATCTAAAGTACAATAACGTGCCTATTGTACTTAGGTATGGAATTCTAGCTCCCAACGCCTCTTCGTCATAACCCTTTGAGGAAATAGATATTTCCTTATATCCACCACTTTGATGGATCATGGGAGTGCTAGCCATATACGCTTTGTTCATATTAAATGGTCTGATCATTTGGGGACATATGCGCATTGGTGGATTAATATTCCACAAACTCGATGCGATAACTCAAAAATCGAGTTTTTCCTAAGATCTTTCATCTCAAATACAGATTTCAAGTAGCTTGTGATTTCTCTTATTTCATCAAGAGTGTTATTATGTTCATGACATCGACATATAAAGCTACACTGACAATTTGGAACTTGTTTTTCTAAATACATATGCAAGGGCACGATTCATCATTCTATAAAGAGCACTTTGTGGTTTAGAGTTAGTCAATGTAATTCCATCAAGTACTTATATATATCTCTTAATCTAGATCCTCATATATATATATATATATATCAACCACATCAATGAGCTGCATTTTCCAGTTCTTCGGAAACTACTATGCTAATTACTTAGCATAAGTTCTAACTTTCATCACAAGAAAGTAATTATCGTGGTCAATCTAGGGCGTTGTGAGAAACCTTGCACCAAAGGAGAGTCTTATACATTATGACTTAATTATTCTCATTACGGTTATCTGACAAATGATTTATCTATGTCCTACAGGCTTTACACTTGGTGGTGTTGATTATGAATTCAATCCACCATTACTATAAACTCAGAAATCAAATCATCAATCTGTTATTGATCTCAAGAACAATGCGTACAAAACTCTTTCTCCCTCTACATCCTCTCTCTATCAAGCTCTGGATGTTTGCAATATGAGAATCCTTCCTAAAATCTAACTCACTAATAGGCTTTTATACCCCAAGGGTATTTACACAAAGCACCCCTCAACATTACACAATTACAAACAGTAAAACAACTTGAATACAAATACATTGTGACCTTAATAGTTAGTACTACCAAACCAAATACATGTTCATTTGTCAAATAATATAATTATCCTAGATTGCTTATTTACGCCAATTTGCTCTTGTTGATATTTTTCAACTGAGCATGGTTCGATATCATCGTACTTTATCATTTCATAAGCAACGATATATGTAAATATATCATCATTGGATATGACTTCTCCAGCGATTCATATTCATCCGAGATTTTCTTGATCTTTGGATAAATACTAACTTCGGAGCGTCCTCCAGTAATGATTCATGGACATAGTTTATGATCAGAGATAATCTCATAAAAGGTTGATGATAAATATTGGTTGTGCCTTCCTCCCCTCTTCCATTGGATGAGTATCTATCGAACCATGTAGCTTTCCCCATTTCTTTTTGGGGGCTACGGCCTTAACCATACCTCCATCATGTGTGATTGCAACACTCTTTCTAGCGGTGTTGTGCCCTTGTTTAGGGACTTTTTGACTTTACGGGTATATTTGCAGCTTCTATATATTATATTGTCACTTCTTGTATAACATCAAACGTATCAGGTATCGAGTCTGATTCGTTTGACTTCAACTTTACTCAATGAAGTTTAGGGATCAAAATGAAATATAATGGAAATATTCTGTGACACTTCTCGTCATTCATTTGGAAAATACTTTTTCCTATCTCCCCCTAACAACGAGAAGACATCAAAGTGACAATCCGCAAATCATACAGTATAAGAATCACCCATCAAAGGTTTTAAATAGAGGATAATTGTTAGAAATCCATAAAAACACATAGATACTTCATCGTTTTTTGACCCATTTTGGTGCGTTGGTGGGGGCGCAATTGGCACATACTACACAACCTAACATGCATAAATGTACAAGATCAAGCTTATATCCAGTTACCAACTGGTATGCATGATATTAGTTGGTTAGTAGTAGGTCTAAAAACAAATTAATAAAGTTGCATGTACTATTGCATCTCCCATGTAGATATATGTAAATTGGTGCGCATAACCAGTACTCTAGCTATCATCTACATTCTTTTGATGAAAACTTCTAATGCTCTACGAGATCATTTTATAACTACACATGGGGTATAGGAGACTTTACATTAATCTCAATATATATGCAATAACCATCAAATCCTTTTGATGTAAATTATCAAGCATTTTATGTCATGTAGACTTATAAAACAATCAGGGTGGTGAGCCCTAAGACATATAGTCAGTGCTAGAGTGCAACATTCATGTGGATAAAGATACGACATGCGTTCATCTTGTCAAAACCAGAACCATAAAGTTGTTTAATGGCCCGCATTCTAGATTTTTATGTCCATAAATATCTCATTGTATTCTTTCTAAAAATGGAATATCTTGTAGTATGTGCTTAGCTTTACGATGGTCTTTTTCCTGTCTTAGTTAAGGATTGGGGTATATAATAGTTATAGGTATTTGAGATGACATATTAGGATACTGGCTTCTTGTGCATCAGAACTCAACAGCTGTAATTTGGTTAATTGTCTCAATTTTCATTTTACTCGAAAGAGATTATGTCGATGTGTATTTTGTAATACACAAATCATTATGTCATTACCATGGTCTATATGGTTATGTCAAAACATGTATGTGTCTTTGTCCAAAATTCTTTATGGTGACAGAATATGATTTTAATAACTTAGAGAACCCATTGATTTGGCATATTAGTGTCTCTAATATATATTCCTTTCATATCACTAGAGTTGATGTATATATACTCATTTCCATTCGTATAATTTCCAATTGATACAAGTATCTTAACAATGTTTCCATTAATATGACAGTTCATCGTCTAATTATTAAGTTGGGGGAATTCATATTAATCTATTTCTTTAGATTATGTGGGAGGTCCCACAAACTTCATTTCTCCTCGATACATTCCTTCTTGGGATGAAGAATATTGGAGCTTTGTATGTGTCTTGTTGTATTTCTATACATCCACAAAAGTTATATTCAGTTTTAGATATGCAAATACATTTGATAATTCAAAATTTTAAAATAATCTGGTTCATAAGACATACTTTTTAAGCTAGTATTCAGTGTAAGCATACATATATCAATGTCTAAAATTTAAAATGTCCATTATCACTTGAGACAATAGTTATATATTTGCTCTAATTATTGAAAAATCCTTTATGACTCTTACCCTAACACCGATCCTTTAAGGATCTCATCCACATAGCTTATAAATGTCACATGTGTATTTAACTCTCAATTTTTTAGAGTTGTTTCCACCTTAAACGTTTTCATTATTGGTCTTAGGAATTTTCTTTGTCCCAAAATGTCTAATTTTGTTACTCGAAAAGGCATTGTTATGTCTCTCAACCACTTGCAGTAGGTTAATCATTATGTCTAAAATCTATATTCCAACTCATACTAGTTCATTAGTATGTTTGTTGCTATCTAAAATAGGGGAATAATGTTATAGATTATGTTATCTTCTGTGAGTTTCTTGCCACACAAATTAAGACATGTTTTAAGATACAACATTTCTTGGTTAAAATAAATGACCTTTTTGTAATCGAGTAAGCGGATTTCATTTCGTTTTACGATTAGTATATATCCATTAATACTATCGATTCAACTTTTTAGGATATCCAACAGTTCTTTGGATGTTTCTAGTTGAACATATTTCTTATGAAAGCTAAGACCGACATGCGGTCTCAAAACATGATGGTATATAAAAGGGTGGAAATAATGTTATAAAGTATATAATCTTTTTTAAGTTACATGCACGAAGATTAGGTTGCTTCTTGAGACACAACATTTTTTTGTTGAAATCAATCACCTTCTAATCGAGTGAGTTTCATTCCACTATATGATTAGATTAGAAAATAGACGGTAATATACATTCTAGTTTTCTTTTTCAGGATGTCCCACGGTTCTTGGGGGATTCTAGGTATCGATGTTTGTGAGTCCCAAATCAGTGAAAAACAAGATGGAGAATCATTGTGAACAAACTAAACATGTAAGATCAACAATGAGATTCTTGAAGAAGTAGAACACCAAAGTGATAGTTTACTGATAGAAGCTGGTGGCTACAAGGAATGTTTCTTGGGATTAATAAACAAGCATTAAAAAACCCTAGGCCTATACATTCTATTTATAGGACCTAGTCTAAAAACTTACATAATTAGTCCTTGGAGTCTATGACTCCTTACAAAGAGGACCCAAAACATAACTAAAGCTTAAACTAGAAAATGGAAATTACAAGATAGACCCTTGACTTCTTCACAACTCCAAATTAGGGTCTAACAATCTCCCCCTTTGGGAAGAAGTCAGAAGGGTGGCGGTAGATGCAGATCGGGCTCCCACTTTGACAGTTGCAGATACTCATCCCAATCACCGATAGTGCACGTCCGAAGTTTTAAGGTAGCTTCGACTCTCCTCAGCGTCAGTCTCTCTCGAAGCTTCTTCTCGATCAGATCCATTCCTTCCAGTATCCTTGCCTTTCCTTGATTGTGCTTGATCAGAGGAATCTGATCGGTGAGTAGTCTGCTCCTTAGCCCGTTGTAGACATAGATAAAAGTGCCATCACAGAAGTGAGAAAGTTCGATGAGACGCAGAAACTTTCTTTTCCTCTTCCTCCTAGTCTCGTACACAATGCCATGACCGGGATGTACGATTGGAAAGTACAAGTGATATTGGCCGATCAAAGGTATCTCAAGGCTTGGTCGAAGGAGGTTGACTTTCTGTTGACGACTCTCGATGGCTAGCTGGTAGTCGGTGACCCATGAGAAGTTGATGGTGTACCTGACATACCGCTTCAAAACTTCTAAGCCATCTGTGTAGTAATCTGGGCGGAGGATGGGACCTTGAAGCTACTTGATCAGAGTAAGGATGTCTTCCAAGTCCAGATGATCTAGATCGCCTTTAGTGAAAGTAAACTTCTTGAGCTGTCCGTCGAGGGTGCCTCTACCGTACATGAGAACATCGCATTCTAGGAACAGCTGATACCCGAATCGGTAAGGTATGACGTCTGTCACTTTGACGAATCTGCACTTGATTCGACTCCTGCCGTTCTTGTCCCAGTTCTGTCCTCACTGATGAATGTAGGCAGTTCTTCGACGATGCTTATTCATGTGCGAGATCCCGAAATACACCTTCTTGGACCACTTATGTTCCTTTTCCTGTTTGAATATTCTAGGAACGTTTCCTCCTGGAAAGGTCTAAAGATGATGGTGTGGTTCCAATGAAGCTGGATCGCTCTCGGGATTCGTGAGCCTGGGATGTCAGAAGTGGAGTGGTTAGACTGTTCTGGATGCTGTATCGTTGGGAGGAACACACCGTATTCCGATCGTTTGACATCATCCCCTTTTCGAGTGAAACATAGGCTCTAGGTAAGTTGATGCAGAATCCTTCTGGCTTCATCGCTGATTTGTAGCTCATCCGAATCTGTTAGTGCCGAATCTGGGTCTATCGCGTTAAAGATCGGTGTAGGTTTCTCATGAGGAAATTGTATTACCTCATCCAACAGTATTGCCTTGTACACGAACTGCTCAACGTCTAATGGTTGCTCGTCTGAGTCATCACCGGAGTCCACATTTTGAGTGGTGGATGCTGATGGAGCAGTCATGGAGGATGGTGTAGATCCTGATCCGGAACCGGAGGCGGGAGCGAGGTCGATGCGAAGTCTTTTGTTAGCTTGACCCTCCCCCTCATGAGGACCTGGTGCGGAGTCGTCAGGGTCATCATGCCTCCTCTTTGAAGGCTGAGCCTGAGACCGGCACATCACCTCCAGTTCCCGGATGCGCCGCTGAGCTATCTCGAGCTGCTTGTCCCTGGTTGCGATCACCAGTTCCCTTTGACGCACTTTGTCTGTCATGCCGTCTATTTGGAGGGTGTAACCGGCGATCATCAACTATTGTTCTTCCTCGGTCACATAGCCAACGATCTTGGCTTGAGCAGTCGGGCTTGGTGGTGGAAGGCGGAGGACATCCCTGGTTGGACGGGCGATCAGAGCGTCAGGTTGTGGCGTAGTTTCCACATATTTTCCTTTCAAATGGCGTCTGATTTCTTGTAGCTCACGATCCCGTTCTTCGTTGGATCGTCGGAGTGCCTCGATCTCCGCTTGGCGTGCTTGGTTGGCTTCGGTCAAGGCTTTTTCAAGCGCCTCGAACCGTTTATCTTTCGCAACATCCGCCTATTCCAATCTCTGTAGCTTGTTTTGGACGACTTTTATGATGTCGCCCGAATCCGTCGGACCCGGTCCCAATGGTGTTGTTCCCGAGGCATCTTGTCCCCCGGTTGACGATGAAAGTCCTATGAAAGTACTTTCTCAGCCTGCGCTCATGGCTGGAGTAATGCTGACCATAGCAGGGCTTCCGGACGATCCTCGAACGACGTCGGTAGACGCACGAACTACGTTCGTTCCAGCCGTGGCACTACGGCTCAGGGCGGATGATGCTCCTAAAAGTGTCCTAGAGAAAGAATTGAGATCAAAGATCTCGGCAAGTGGCTCTATGACTCGACGTGCATCCAAAAAAGGCAAGAGGCGCGGTGGATCCTCTCTTATCTCAATATCGACCGACTCCAAGTGAGTGGCCGATGGAAGTTGTACTTGATCCATGTGAGAAGATGAAGCCACTGTCTGTTAAGAGACAGTGGTGTGGCTGGTTTGGGCATGCAAATGCGCTGGTTGGCTGCCAGCGTCTTGACCCAACAGCATAGGCTGACCGGTCTCGGTGTGGGTTGCCTCTGTGGTGGGTTGACTCGGGATAGGTTGGATGTCCGGTTCTAACCTCCTAGTGGTCTATTCTTCTACGACTTCTTCTCGGATAACTAGCCACTCTTCATCCTGAAGGGCCACCTCACCTTCGACCTCTTTTTCTAGTGCCTCACCAACTTCCTCAACGTCTTCACCACCTTGTCTCTCCAAGGCAGTCTCAGCCTCTTCTCCTTCTTCCTCGCGAACGACTATCCGATCGTTGGACGCCATGTCACCTCCAAGGATGAGGTCGTCGTCAGAATAATCGCCGTTGAAGAACGACGTTTCCTCATCATCATCTGGTCGGAGACGTAATCAACCTGCTCGGAATCGGTGGCCTCGACGTCATCATCACGTCGGTCAGAGGGTGTATTCTAAGATGAAGCGCCACCGTCAGAGTCGTCACCGGAAGGTTCGCTGGAGGGATCGCCAGGATGGCAAGGTGCCGTTGCCGTGTGAGGTGGTGAAGGAATGTGTGCTTGTTCTTGTGAGGAAGCTTCCACATCTTCACCAATGCTTTCATGTTGTTGCGGCGAAGACGACACCTGTTCTTCCTTAGATATGGGTGATGGTGGCGAAATGGGGCGAATCCCGGTGTATTGCTTGATCCTGGCGCCAATCATACGATCATGATCAGCAAGGATGGCAGCTTGATCCTCGAAGTTGGTGCGAGAGCAACTGCAGCGAGTTCTGGCCTCGATGTTCCGTTGATAGGCCACGCCATCTTATGAGGTAGACACTTACGGGGTGGCGGAAGTCCTAATAACTCTACCTAAATTTCCCCGTACGTCCACACTCATCACACCCGAACCGGAAGCTCCCCCAGTGGAGCTCCGGGGCCTAGTGCCTAGGGCACGAGCCTCAGTAGGGACGGGTTGCGCACCTTGGGTAGGGCTCTCCGGTTCTGAGGAGTCCGTAGATGCGGCTTCTAGTCCTACGGATATCCTATATAAACCTACACTAGCCGCCCCCTGGTCCGCAGTGTCTAGGACGTTCTCGGGTACCGGCATATCCACTTGACCTGGTTTTAGAGATCTCTTGTTGGTCCGGTGGATCTGCTTGCTGCTGAATCTAGGATGACCCGATCGACGACGAACCGCAGGGTGACGGTTCATGTGATCCTGGATCATTAGGCTGAAGAATCTCATCCATGGAATGGACGAGTGCTGGTTTCGAGCGCCGTCGACGTCGCGAGTAATGTCTTGCCACAGTTGATCAGCGACGTCGATTCTCCGTCCATATGTGACAGAGTGAATCACATGCCAGAGCTGAGTGGAGGCCTTATCCACTCCTTCTGCTTTGGAGGATAGGCACCAGTTCACTAGGTTGAACAGGGTGAACCACAACGGAGGCAACATGCCTTGGGAGATCTAGGAAATCCCGTTGAGCCTCTGGTTCGGGTTGGTCTGGACGCCGAGTGCGAGTATCTTGCTGAAAAGGATCGACCCAGAGACGAGTGGCTCAAACGATGCCTCAGGATAATCGGCAGGAAGATGGAGGACGCGTCGAAGGTCCTCCAAGTTGACGGCGAGTTCCGTCTGATCGATGCGTCCTATCAGAGTTTGAACGTCGTCTCTAGTCTCAATGCGGGGGGTGTGCTAAAATTGTTGTACATGGATCATTGGCACCTCCGCAACGGCCTGCATGGCATAGGCAATTGGATGCACCTTGAGGATCTCAATCACCACTTCGTCTTGCACTGAGACGTGGTTCAGGTCCACGAACTCGTTGTTTGAGTAATTGGACGAAGGTCAGCCTGGGAGATCAAGGCACGATCGTCAGCGTTGTCGATCGGTGAAGGTGGGTTGTTCTGTTGTTGAGCCATTTCTGACCAAACAAAACGGGTAAGAAAGTTAGTACCCAAAAATTATCACTAAGTGTTGGAAAGAAGTTCAACTTGGGGAACAACAAATCCCGAGTCGGGTTTTGATATTTCCCGAGTCGGGAAATGTGAAACACCGATTCGGGAAAAGTTGTTTCCCGAGTCCAACTCACAACACTTGAAAATACCCCTGTCCAAAAATGAGTCAGAAAACTCGAATACCCGAGTCGGGTTATTCAAGTTTCCCGAGTCGGGAAATAAGGAACAATAAATATAACAAGGATTTTATTTCCTAAAGAAACCCGAGTCAGGAAAGGATGTTTCCTGAGTCGGTAAAGGGCATAACACTTAGAAAGACTTTGAACAAGTTTCCCATGGAAACCCGAGTTGGGAAACGAGGTTTCCCGAGTCGGAAAAGTGAGTTAACCACTTAGACAAATTTCAAACATGTTCAAAATATCCTCCCCTAAAAACGAGTCGGGGAACTCGAAAACCCGAGTCGGGTTTTCGTGTTTCCCGAGTCGGGTTACTTGAAAGATCAAAGGTTCCACTTCAAGGACGAGTCGGGAAACTCGAATACCCGAGTCGGGTTATTCATGTTTCCTGAGTCGCGATATTTGAACGTGTGTATAAAACCCGAGTCGGGAAACCAAGAACATTCAAGTTTCCCGACTCGGGATATTTGAATATCCCGAGTCGGGAAACCGAGTCTGTTCGGTTTCTCGACTTCCAATCGACCAAAAACACTGATTTAAGTCGTAAAACTTGCTACATTTGTTAAATAAAGGCTATAAACTAGTTTAGAAACAAGTTTGGATCGATTGAACGTCCCGAAAACCCATTCCAAAGAGTTTGGGTTTTGGGTTATAGTCAAACCTTTTAGGCTTCCATTCGAAATCTTATCGTGAGTTCGATGAAGTGATCGGAATT
The DNA here is from genome assembly GCA_030169165.1 of Centaurea solstitialis. NCBI lineage: Eukaryota > Viridiplantae > Streptophyta > Magnoliopsida > Asterales > Asteraceae > Centaurea > Centaurea solstitialis. The sequence goes on along the minus strand of CM058046.1, from coordinate 53,626,107 downwards.
GAAAACGCAGCAAAAACGAGTATGGTTGAGATCGGGGTGGTAGCCCGCGGTTGAGAGTGTCGGGAGAGAAGAAGTGGGAGTTTTGAAAAAGTGAGTTTGAATAAAACAAAACTACTTTTTATTTTTTCCAAAGTCAAACACATTGTTTTGAGTAAAAATACTGTTTGGTTCTCTCCTTTTTGTCTCTCTTAACACAACTTTCAGCACATGACAAAACTAACCCCTGGACTACAAGTTTTACAACATTTGCTAAACGAGTCCCTGAACTTGTTGGTTTTAGAATTTTACAAAAACAGCCCCTGAACTTATGTTTCAGAAAATGGCAGACTTAGTCCTCGAACTTGTAAGTTCATAAACATGTCACTACCACCCCCTGAACTTTCAAGTTCACAAAATTTACAAGTTCAGCCCCCAGACCTCGACAAAAGAGACTAACCTGGTACGTCTCACTAGAGATTAACTTTATAATCTGATCAGAGGTAATTAGAAGTCGTTGTTATGATCAGAGGTAATAACAAGTCGTTGTTATGATCCAAACCTACAAAAATAAACTAAGAGTGGTATCCGAAGTAGTGTGGATCTGAGAAAATTAGCACAAACAATCAAACAAATATAAGAGGCTCCCCCTAGATTTATGCATACTCTAAGATGTCCCCCTACACACATGCATACATAAATTGAATTCCCGGCTCCCCTAGACCTCAGGCGGTAGGTCTAGCATTCCTAACTTTCTTAGAAGGAGTAAATGGTGTTTCTCATCAAACGTCTTAGTGAACAGATCAATGTTACCTTTCTCGATGTGATCATTAATAAAATGATATCGTATGTCGATATGTTTCATCCGAGAATGTTGAACTGGATTCGTCGTGATTTGAATCGCACTCTTGGAGTGACAGTAGATAGGAATCCTCTGCATGGTGTATCCGAAGTCTGCCAGTTAGGTTTTCATCCATAGAACCTGTGAACAACAACATGCAACAACGACATATTCTGCCTCCACCGTAGAGAGTGAAACACAGTTCTGTTTCCGAGACGACCAACTCACCAACTTGTCCCCGAGGAACTGGCATGCTCCGGATGTACTCTTCCTGTTCAACTTACAACCCGCATGATCTGAATCTGTGTAGGCTATAGTTCAAAACCAGAATCCTTTGGTATCAAAGGCCAAAATCAGGCGTGCCCTTCAGGTACCCAAGGATTCTTTTCACAGTAGTTAAATGAGAATCACGAGGATCACACTGATAACGAGCACAGACACCCATGGAGATTACAATATCAGTTCTACTAGCCGTGAGATAGAGGAAAGAACCAATGATCGCTCGATAAGTCTTTTGATCTACTGGCTTGGCAGATAAATCAACATCCAATTGGAACGATTTGGGCATTGGTGTAGCAGCTGAGCTTGAGCCACCGAAATCAAAACGTTTGAGTAAATCATGAACGTATTTCGATTGGTTTATAAAAATGCCGTCGGGGCGTTGTCGAACTTGAAGTCCAAAAATGAACGTCAACTCGCCCATCATGCTCATTTGAAACTGTGATTTCATGGTGTGCTCAAATTCTTTGCACAGCTCAGGCTTTGTAGATGCAAAAATGATGTCATCCACGTATATCTGTACTATGATCAAATGATAACTCCAAAATGATACATGTTTTGGTAGTTATGGTTTGCAATGTTTAACCCCGTTTTGACCCATTTTCTGGATGTTTTACTCACAAAAGCTATTGAATATTGGTTTTATAGGTTTTGGAGGCCCTTGAGCGGAAAAGTACTAAAGGTTGTGAAAAAGTGGGAAAAGGTGCAAAAAGTGGAACAGAAGTCCTTCGCATCCGCGAAGTGATAATTCTTGCGCCGCGAAGTAAAAAAAATTCTAGAAGATTCCTGCTTTTGATGGATTTCGCGTTTGAGTTCAGGAGTTTGCCGTTCGCGAAGTATTTAAAGACCCTTTATGGAATATTCTAGAAGAACTTGATTTGAAGATTTAGGGTTCGTTAAGTGTTTCGCGCCGCGAAGTCGGTCGACAGCTTTTATAAATACTGGCTTCTAACCTGGTTTTGAGATATAGAGTCATAAATTAGATAACTTTATTCCAGAGTCAGTTTTCAGTAAAAGTGAGAGGAGAGAGAGAGAGATTTTATGAGCGTAGAACGTGAGAAGATTATTACCCGGAGTCCGTTATCCGGTATCCAATCATCTCCAGTTTCACGGTCTGTCTAAAGTTTGTCTTTTTAATATTTATTTGTTGTTTTTAGTTATGTCTAGTGAGTAGTAGTTTTAGTAGTGTTTATTATGGTTTTGATAAACCTTGTTGGATGATGTTTTGATACTTAATTGATTTAGTAGTTTTGTTTGATTGATTGAATGATTGTCTTTCATTCCAAGTTAATGTTTTGAATGTGGCTTTTCTGAACTTGTTGGTTGGGTGTATCTATTGTTGGATAGGTAGACTCCTTCGGGTTAATCAACCTCCTTTATCTCTTATTCCAGTAAAACGGAGTAAAGTGGTAATTAGTGTGCTTGAACCATAAAGTAGACTATTTAGTAAGATCCCACAACCTAGCATTAATTAGGATGACTTTTGCTAAGATTGCTTGACAACCAATCCTTGCAATTGGGCCGGGAAACCAACCTGGTTTATCAGATAATACATGTTTGGGTGCTTCTAGCTTAAATTCCTACAATAGTCAAATAAACTACACTTTTGTGATTTAAATAAGTCATCCACAAGGGGATTCAACTTAAACCATAATAAGTACTATCTTAGTAAATTATTGTTTAAAGTAAAGTTTTGATCTTTTTCTGTTTTAAAATAGCTTTCAAAAGAAAACCCCCCTTTTAGGTTAATTAAGATTTATAAGATTTGTTTTGCAAAACTTGACTGTTCCCAGTGGTAAGAACGATACCCGGACTTTCCTAAACTATATTGCTATCGATCAGGTACGCTTGCCTGTGAATGTTGATTGGTTAAGGTTATTTTGTGGTTAAACTTGGTTTTGTTTTAATATATACATTTTACACCATCATCAAATCATTACCTGATCGACGAATAAATAAGGTGGGGTCGATTGTACCTTTCTTGTAGCCATCTTCGAGCAAGTGAATGGTTAAAGTTTCGTACCACGCTCGAGGAGCTTGCTTGAGACCGTAGAGCTCCTTGTCTAGAGCGTAGACATGAGTTGGGAATCTAGGATCTACAAACCCCTCGGGTTGCTCAACATACACCTCTTCATGAAGGACACCGTTCAGAAAGGCGCACTTGACATCCATCTGGTATACGGCCATATTCCTGTGAGCAGCATATGCGAGAAAGATCTGAATTGCCTCAATTCTGGCCACTGGCGCAAACGTCTCATCATAATCGATACCCTCTTGTTGGTGAAAACCCTTGGCGACCAAACGGGCCTTATTTCTAATTATAAGGCCGTGTTTATCTTTCTTGTTCCGGAAGATCCATTTTATGTCGATGATGGATTTCCTTCTCGGTCTTTCTACCAAGCTCCATACCTTGTTTCTTTCAAACTCTGCTAGTTCTTCATGCATTGCTCGAACCCAATCTGGACCTGACAGAGCTTGTTGGACTTCTGACGGTTCGAAGTCGCTCAGGAACCCGCCAAAAATAACCACGTTATCAATTCTCTTTGAAGATCTAGTTTGAACATTCTGAGATGGACCCCCGATGATCTGGGAGGAGGGGTGATCTCTTGTCCACTTTTTGGTGTGAGGAAGTGTAACATATGCTTGCTGATTATTTGACGCACCATTTTCGTCGTGCACTGCTAAGACCCCTGACTGGTTCCCACTTGTAGAACCTTTTTGAAGATTCGTCAGTAGTTCTATATTTAGAACAACCTCCAAACGGGGCTCCCGAACTACCTGAGCATAAGTCCTTTGAGAGGAGCTCGGAGACGGTAGTGGAGTTGCTTCAGGAATGGGTGCAAGAACAGGGGATGTTGTCTGCTTTTGGATAGGTTCCGATGAAGCAACTGTTGGAGGTTCTGATGAAGAATTTTCCGGGGGAGAAACCACTGACTCCGGTGTCACTAAATCTGTTGAATTACTGGACGATAGTTCTGTCACGAAGGCATCAGATGACATAGAAGTGGTAGAGGAACCAGGATGAGAAGGAACTACGATTGGTCTAGTTAGAGTTAGTAGATCGTAGTCTGCGGGATCTATAAAATCTGAAGCAAAGGTGTTAGATGTAAAATCTGTGCTCGGTGGTGCAGTGGACAATTCAGGCAGTATGGCATTTGGATTACTCGGGCATGCATCAGAATAAGTTTCAGTATTCGAAAAATCCACATTTGAGCTTTCCAAGATGGATCGGGTGCGTTTGTTGAATACCCGATAAGTCTTTGAGTTAAGTGAGTATCCGATGAAGATAGACTCAATAGACTTAGGGTCAAACTTACCCAGATCCTCTCGGTCGTTAAGAACATAGCATTTACATCCAAAAACTCTAAAGAAGTCGATGTTAGGCTTACGCTGCTCGATCATCTCGTAAGCGGTTTTACCAGTCCACTTGACGATCAGTGTCCGATTTTGCGTAAAGCATGCTGTAGAAACGGCTTCAGCCCAAAATGATTGTGGAACGCTTGAGTGAGCCATCATGGATCTTGCTGCTTCGACCAACGTCTGATTCTTCCTTTCCACGAGTCCATTCTGTTGAGGAGTGCGCATCGCGGAAAAGTTGTTAGAGATTCCCACATCTTCGAGGAAGGATTGCAGTTTCGCGTTCCGAAACTCGGTGCCGTTGTCGCTTCGTAGCTTCTTCACCTTGCGACCCAAAAGAATTTGAATCCGTTTGATTAAGGCAATTATCCGTTCAGCAGCATCAGATTTGGCTCGTAAGAAATCAGGCCAAGTGAACCGAGAAAACTCATCGACAAGAACCAGCATGTATTTCTTTCTGGCTAGGCTCTCGACTCTCATTGCTCCACACAGATCCATGTGAATCATGTCAAGTGGACTTTTGCTGTTGGTATCCATCTTAGGAGGATGAGAGCTTCTTTTCATATTTCCTTGTTCACACGCGGGACACAAGGTATCTTTTGAAAGACGAGTCTCAGGTAATCCACTGACCAGACGCTTTGAAATCAACTTGTTCATATCTTTGAAGTTCTGATGGCATAACCTCCGGTGCGACAACCAACTGTCCTCCTTTGAAGCTTTGGAGAGCAAACATATCGCATCTACTGATTGAGATAGTGCTTCAAAATGCGAGTGTGTTTGAGGGATGGTTCTAAAGACGGTTGTATACAAGTTCCCTGTTCTTCGTGCACTAAGAACTACGTTACCGTCCTCGTTGTTTACTGAGCTTCTGTACAAAAACTGTTTAACCCAATAGCCGCTATCACAGAATTGGCTAGAGCAGAACATGTTGTACCCCAATCCTTCAACATACTGTACATTCTTGATAATGTACTTCCCATCTGTAATGCTGCCATAACCTATCATTATCTTTGGAGTCTTGTCTGTTGTCCTGACATATCCCTCGAACCCTTTAACATAGTAAAAAAGGAAGGACCTTTGACCAGTCATGTGTCTATAAGCTTCTGAATCGATGTACCACACATGACGGACCTGCAAAACAAATTAAGCTTGTTTAGGGACCCATTGCCAAATGGGTTCCTTAGGGTTAGAGGCAGTTGAAACTGTCGGTGTAGTCCCCTTTTTGGATTTCTCCTTAGGCGCAGGAGACTTCACTGATGAAGAGGAATTCGACTTCCCTCGTTTCCTTCCCTTTCTCTTTCGAGAACTGACATTAGAATTATGTGCATTAACAGAATTTGCCACACCATAACGCAAGAGATTATCAAACATAGAACACATGTCATTTTTAAAGCATCAAAAACATTGTTCAAATTACAATTGCGGTTTACAAACATGTTTGAATCAAATCCTACACTAGGAGGGGCATGGCCTAAACCCGCACGGCTAGGACCATGCCTCTTAGGGAAAGCGGTAAAAACGGTTTTTCCTTCCTTGATGATCACTTTCTGGTGGCTTCACATTCTTTCCACCATCTTTACTTCTTCCATCTGCATTAAAAACATGGTGTGAGTTAGAGGACGGTTTAGTAGAAATTTATTTGCCACCTTTTCCAGATGAAGGTTTTGAAAAATTAGGTTTTGTGGAAGTTAAAGGTTGATTTGGTTTTACCCGAGATGTCTCACCCATTTCGAAAGTACTAGAATTAAAGTCAAGACCTTTAATGGGCTTGACTGAGGCACGAGCATCTTTAGATTTTGAATTCTGGTTCTGGAGTCCCTTAGGTGTGTGAGGCTTAACTGACTTCTCCTTGTCAGTACCTACACCTTTTTCACCCTTAGGAATATTTTTCTCAGAACCTGATGCTTGTGACTCAGTAGACTTCTCAGGTTTGGAAAGAACAGATTTCTTTTTCTTTGGGATTAAACTAGAAGGATCATCGCCATCTTCTAAAAATACCTTCACCTCATATTCAACATTAGGATCTAGGACCAACTTAGGCTTTCTTAATCTACGGTAAGGGACAAAATATGTCTCATCATCTTCAGAATCCAAAGAATCAAAATCTTCTAAAATAGATACTTTCTTTTTTAAACGAGCGATTGACACATCTTGATTAGCAAAACTTTGAGAATACAACAACTCCTTTTCATAAAAATATTCCTTTTCCATTTCAAAAAGAACCTTTTAGACGATGAGTTGCTATTGAAGATCCACAAATTTGACTTTGAAAACTGTGAAGGAAGAGTTTGCAGTCTCACACTCTGAAGAAAGCCTAATTCTCTCGGCGTTAGCTTCGAGTAAGTCTTTTCCCAGAGTGTCTATCAAGTTGTCCTTTTTAGAGATAATGACTTTGAGATTCAAAATTTGATGTTGACAGACATCTAGATCCATGGCTTTCAATCTATGTCTAAAGACTTCTTTCTTTAGCTCAACTAGGTCGGGACTCTTAGTTGCGGAAACATCCATGGGTGGGATAACTAAGGTCTCCTCAGATAGTTCGATTCCCTAGTGTCATAGCCAGTGTTCAAATCGGTATAATTGATTGGTGGCATTGCTACACAAGGAGTTCTAGCCTTGATACCTTTCTAAGAGGGGTCGGTATTGGTTGGATCTCTAGCAAGATTGAAAATTGGTCCTTTGGCAACGGGACTTATGGGAGGACTGCTAGTGGTGTTGTTTGACGGACTGGTGGTTCTAGTGATGGTCTCACCATTGATGACTTCGGTATAAGTGACAGTCTGTCTAACAAATTCCTCGGTAACATGTCCTCCTACAAAGGCTGGCTTAGGTTTGGACGCAGCCATATCCTCAAAGTTGTATAGATTCGAAGGTGCTTTTTCCAAAACATGATTTTCGGCATGTCCTAGTCCGGGTCTAGCTTCATAAAAAGGATTTTTGTTGGCATGCATGGTGAGGATACTCAGAGTCTGTTCAGATTGTCCTCGCCTAAAATTGTTGTCTTCAAGCTCTTGGATTTTTGTGAAAAGCTTAATTCTTTCCTAAGAAAGTAACTGAAATTTGATTGGGAGCTCCCCATGACTACTATTGAGTTCATCATGTGAATTTTGAAGAGACAACATTTTGTTTAACAAATTTGACTCTCTAATACCAGACTCAAGTATCTCGATTATAATTCAATGTCAAGTCTTCAAGAGAGCTCTTATAAACAGCACTATAGATTCTAAATTTCGTGACAAGAGTTCTTTCCGTTTGGAGATTTCTCTCTAGGTCACAAATTTTAGCTTCTAACAGTGATACAGTATCAGTAAAAGCAGGGATAGAGGATACCTCAAATGCATCGTTGTCGAACCGAGTACTAGGACCATCACCATCAGTTCCTTCAAAATCTGCCATCAGGCAGTGTCCTCTTACTAACTGATCCTCCTCATCTGAGTTTTCTTCTTCACAAACCCAGTTCTCTTCCTCCACCAGCAATGCAACACCCTTATCCTTCTTCCTCATCAATGCAACTTTCTTCTCAAAGTATACTGCATCCTTGTACTTTACTGTGCACTCCTTGGAATAGTGTCCCAGTTTACCGCACTTGTAACAAGTGGGACCATGACCATCAGATTTTCCTTGAGTTGCAGCTTGTTGAGGAGCGGGGGATTGGTTGTTGGATTTCTATGGCTGACTTGACACTTGACCACCTTGGTTAGTGAGAACGGGATGATTTCACAAAGGGATTGCCTGTTGGAGCTGTTTCCTTGATGATCTGACCCATGATGGTCACCTTCATTGTAGCTTCCCTTTCCATGCTCAATCCTTCCGTCGGACCAACGATCGTTTCTGCGCCTTGCTCATACCCAAACTCAGATCTATGATCATTTCTTCCACCTTCAAATCTGCCCATAAAGCCACCTTCAGAACCCTGTCTGTTGTATCCTAAATCATATCCTTGCTGTCTGGAATGTCCCCGGGAGTTGTAGTCGGGATTCTGTCCGCGCCAGTTGCCATGATAATTCGAACCTCCTTGAGAGTTTATAAAGGAACTATCACGTTGATAGTTGTCTCTGAACCTCCCTTGATTTTTCCTACCTTGATAAAACGACTGATATCTTTCCACTTGCTGATATCCTCCTCTAGCTTAGTCACCTGATTGAAATCTGCCTGATTTTTGATAACCACATCTTCCCGGACCCATTCTGTTTCCACCTTGAAATCCCGAAGCTTGAGATCTGGTAAATCCCCGATTGGCATTTAACTTCTACATTTTGTGAGAAATTAATGCAAGGGACTCATTCATGTGGAACAGTTCCTCATCAGAAATGGTAATGATCATTGGATCATCTAGGTGTTGCATGCCTTGGTTGAAGTTCTCATGAAATTCTTGATTGAAGACATGATTGAAGTCTTCCGGATGTTGAGATGCAGGCATTTGGTTAAAAGAGGTTGGATGATTTGGAGCTGAATTAGGTCCTCCAAGTGGCACTGCAACAAGTGCTAGAGGATCGACAGCTCTCTTCGATCTGCCACCAGTGATAAACTCCTCATGTTGTACCATCATGCTGTACAAGTCATGCAGTCCTAAAGTACCCATATTTCGGCTTAGCTGGATGTTGATGGCCATGTTCTGCCATTCATGAGTGAGATTCTTCAAGAACTTCACGTTGACCTCATAACAGCTCTTCTCCACACCCATCCTTCGGAGATCGTTTACAAAAGAGCTCAAACGTTGGTAAGATTCAGTCAAGGATCCATTCTCCTTAGCACGAAACCCTTCGTAAGTATTCAGGACATTTTCCTTCTGACACTGTAGAGGGGTGTCTCCTCCTTGCATCTGTTGCTCGATTTCCAGCCATACATCCCGAGCACTTGTCAGACTGTCTACTCACATGTACATGTCATTCGGAAGAGCCATGATAACAAGGGTAAGTGCACGCTTGTCAATCGCATGACGTTCCCTCTGTTCAGGAGAGTACATGTCGTAGGGCTTTTCCATAGTGTATACAGGTAGACGTGGACAGTTGTCTGTTCGTGGTACTTCCGCAACCGTGATGGTGGGTCTGACCAGACCCTCACGAATGGATTTCATGAGGTTTTCATCGAGGAGGTCTAGAAAGTGGATAATTCGCCGTTTCCACTATTGATACTCACCCATGACGAGTACGGGTAGACGAGAGTCGAAACCTATGCCGATTATTTCCTTCGACATCTTGTCTCACTTAGGATCTACTTCGAGCAGATAACTTGGTTAAAAATAGCTTTTAAAAACGTTGTTCCTTCGAGCACCTTGGGACACGAGTAGCCTTAAAAAGTTTGGATTTTTGAAAAATGGCTAAGTGTCGGATTTGAGACGGAAATTAAAAATTCCCTGGCTCAAAGAGGCAAATCTCGACTCTGGAAATGATATTTCCCGACTCGGAATTGGCTCAAGAAGTCCGACTCGGGAAATGGTATTTCATGACTCGGAAAACAGGTATTTCCCAAGTCGGGAAATGGTATTTCCCGACTCGGAAAATGGAATGTGGAGTTAAACTCAAGACGAAAATCCCGACTCGGGAAACTGGTTCTCCAATTCGGAAAATAAGATTTTCTGACTCGGGAAACGGGTATACCGATTTAGGAAACTTGAACAATTCCCCTAACTCGGGAAATTCAAGCTGATGAACAGCTCAATTATCTCGACTCAGGAAATGAGTCCAGTAACTCCGAAAACAAGCTCTAAATCAGCCAAAAACACTTGAAGAATCAGTGAAAAGAGTTCCAAAAGTTGTATAACAAGTATACAACTATAAAGGAACAACTTATCACTTAAAAGTAAGCCAATAAGAGCACTTTTAAGCTCAAAATGGGCAAAAAGTTTGTAAGAAAAAGTTTTCAAAAATACACCACTACTGCACCACCTTGAGACTGGCTGTTAGACCGCCTTGGACTGATCGGAAAAAACGAACTCCGGTGTATGTGTGTGTGTATGTGGCCGGCGGCCAAAGAGAGAGAGAGAGAGAGAGAGAGAGAGAGAGGGGGAGGTTATGGGATTTCTTGATGGAAAAGTAATTTATGAAATCAGATGATTATTCAATTGCCTTAACCCTTTATTTATGAAGGTAAATATGGCAATTTTTAGAAAAATCCCAAACCAAATATAACTCTTGATAATTATCTTTAATTAATTAAACTATTAATTATAAATAGTTATATTTAACTAATAAATAATAAATAATCAATTTATTATTTATTGCTCCTCTCTTTTAATAATTGAACTTAATTAATTATTTCTCACACTTAAAATCCAAAAGGTCTTGAAATGGGCGTGTAGCAGTGTGACACTAGTGTCTTATAACATTGGACATGGTAATCCTAATTACTGTCTTGTACATACTCCCTTCAGATTCCCACTTGTGCCAGACAAATAACTTAACTGTCACCATTAGCCTAAGGAGATCCCTAGCCAGACACTTAGGTTAACCAGGTTATAAGATCTCTTATATCCAGAGCTACGACTCATATTTAAATTGTACACAAGTTCATTCCTTTTACATACGATATTTCTAAAATGAGTTTTAGACATGGAGCTGAGATTGCTCAATGATAAACTCAAGTATTTCCTGATACTAATCTTGATCGCCTGCAGTTACGGAACTTTCCAAAAAAGTAATGTTATTCTATCCGAGCGTGGCCACACATTTCTGCAAATCTTAATCATCAGGGGGCCCGGAAATATCTATTTTATAGAGGAGGTGTAAATTCTATATTGACTACATGCATCTGCAAACATGGCTTCCGCTGCATCTAATCACGCCCCTTATAGCCACCCAGTTACGGTGTAGCGTTAGGACGTGCTAAGAGTACAGTAGTCCTCATGCTCACAGACCAGATATCTCAGGTCTAAGGACAACCTATCATCAAGTCAATGCTTATGACATAGGTTCCATGAAGCAGACTTGAAACTGGTTACTTCCAATACTCATACACTCTGATAAGTATTTATGAATGTTTGATCATATCAACTGTATATAAACATTCATAATAGCGTTGTAACCTTACTGAGGTTCCCACCTCAATAAGTAGCTATGGACATTTAGATTTTTACAAGACTTAGAAAAATCATGGATAACTTAAATATGCAAATAGTAATTTTTGAAACATTTCTCAAATAGTATCTCTTCATTTCAACCACTGTAACACCTCGGTTACGAAACCCCAAGTTACCAATTTTATAGTCTCCAATTAAAATACTTTAATTAACCTCAAAACACGGGATATTATTTTTCTATAAAACTTCAAAATATCCATTTTATTTTAGTGGTATTTACCAACCAAAACACGATTCCAAACCACACATAATGGACTTTCACTTACAAACCGAGTTAAGTAGCAAAATAAACGGGACATACATATAACCCGCAACCAAACTAACTACAAACTATTACATCTATAGGTAACAGAAATAAACTACTACATATCTATACCAAAAGTCGTTTGTAGTCTTCAAAGTCCACTGTTAATCTTCCAAATCAAACTGCGGTTTCTTTTCCCTTATCAGCCTTCTTTCCTGAGAGGGGTTAACACTTAAAAGGTAAGCGAACGCTTAGTGAGTTAGATAGTTAATTATTACATATCAATGATGCATATATATACATACACGGTAGACTCTTATTAGTAAAAGAGTTCAAAACATATACCGAATGCAAACAGAGACTTACAAGAAACCGAGTGAACAAATACGTACCAGGTGCTAAGTTCATAGAATTTCATAGTCAAATCATTATAACATATCATACCAATATCACGCGATACAACGAGAAAACATAATCAATAACCAAATGTATTCAACAATGATACGTATAAATAACGAAATCATCGAATCGATGAACATAATGAGAACACTGCATCACCCCGTCCTTCCCCTCCCGGGCTCATGCCAAAGTTCGAGTAAGAATATCACATCATAGGAAGCCTTGCACTACCCGCCTTCCTCTACCGGGTATGTGTCAAGGTTCCCTACTCATTGCTCTTCCTCCTATCCGAGCAATGAGTATCCACAACCGCAGAAAGCCTCACCCGTCCAACCCCGGGATCTTGACTTTGCCATCAACTTCTGGCATACCACACGCAGTAGTACCCATACTATGGCGTATAATCCAAGAAAGAAAACCACGAATCCGGATCCAGAAACCAAACCGATATTTCGAGATTATGATACGAAACAAACTCAAGGAATGAAATCAAAGTCAAAGAAAGACGATGTAAATCAATTCAAGACTAGAAACATTCACATACAAATATATATATATATATATATACAAAACAATATGTAACAATTAACTATTTAACTCACCGACTTAATTGTACAATACCGAGAGAGCTCCGACATGAGCTCACAAAGCAAGTCCAAAGTACCACATACAAAATTCCTCCAAAGCCTCAAATATGTCTTAATTACCCCCTGGAGTGTAGGTACAAAGTCTCGTAAGCAAACAATGAAGGAAACTCAAGTTATTCATAATTCCTAATTAAGCACTTTACATTATTCCCGTTAGAGCTGCTACTTGCAGGTCTGTTTTGCCCTTTTTAAACTCATATTTAGGTCTTGGTCATCAAATAAGAAACATACTAGACTCAATTATCTAATCATAGCACTTGGCCTCACCTCATTTGGAGATTTCTACAATTTTCTACAATTTTTACAAAACAGCAGCACTAAGCTGTCAGAAATCAGTTTTACAACCCCGAAAAGATGACCATTTTTACCCTTTATAAGTTTGGAATTAGATTTCGAGGTCTGAATACAAAACAAAGTAGATAAACCAAGCTTTCCAAAGCCACTGATATCATATTTTTCTGATTTTTCTATGATTTGATACGATTTTTGCAAAACAGTGCTGTAACATGCTTTTTAAAACTCGAAAAGTCATAATTTTGTCCAAATACTTATCCATTTCCATTTCAATCCTAATCAAACTCAGATGTTAACTTAATTTTATCATCATCAAGGTAAAATCAACAAGAAACCATGGTTCATTCATCTATTTCTACCAATTTCATAAAAATCCATCTTTGTATAACAAATAATCAACTTATTCATAGTGAATACTCACTTATTCTTTCCATCTTCTTGCAAATCAATCGTGTAATCAAAGAACTAAATAATGTATAATCATAATCTGAGCATAATATCATGATTTCTACACTTATCTTACACATGCATTAAGCTTATTTCACCCAATTGTCATCATACTTGTTACAACATCAAAACAAGAACAAAGATGAGATTACCTTCAAATTGTTGTGTAATCCTTCAAGATAACATGATAATAACCAATATAAAACCATAATCTTACAAAATCAACCACTAATTTCAAACATGCAAACCTTAATTCCCATGATTGACACTAATTCTAAAGATTAAACTTAGCATTAGGAGTATACCTTCAATAATCTTCATATAATCATCAAGAATTCATCACTTGATCTTTGATTCTCCAAGAATTGAAGATGTTTGAGCTTAAGTGTGTGTAATTCGCACCTTTACTGTGTGTGAGAGTGTTGGAGCTGAAAATGGCTTAAAATGGGTATAAAGTTCGTGTTTAATAAGCCAAATTCGAGTTGGGTCGGGTTTGGGCACCCATTTGACCACTAAACACTAAAAATGACATAACTTTTCGCTCGGAACTCCGTTTTTGACGAGGTTTTCGCCTACGCGTTCGTAACGAAATAATCTACAACTTCCAATGATAATATTCCAGAAAAGATCTCCTTAAAAAAATTGATTTTACGAATCCATAGCTTAACCGTTGACGTTTTGACTCGTTTTCTCCAAATTTCTCAATCTAACTTCGATTGTCATGAAAATTTCTAAATCCTCTCATATACTCCAAATAAGCATAACCTTAAAATTTCAAACACAAACTCCCACTAAATCAACGGTTACCTTATATGGCCACTACTAATACACTTAGTAAAATTTCAACATGCTTAACATTTTTCTCGTATGTAAGCACATAATATCCTTCGTAACATATAAAAGAGGCACACTTAGCATATAATACGGGAAATTAGAATTGGGATGTTACAACCACACTGTGAAATAAACTCTAATAATGTTTCAAAATATTATATTAATAATCAATAACATAAACTAACTACTAGTATCCAGGTATTGCATCCCTATGGAACTAGCATGTCCCTTATGCTTTATTCTAGCTAGCGGCTTCGTTAGCGGATCTGCGACGTTCTCGTCCGTCGGAATCTTGCATATTCTCACGTCTCCTCTTCCAATGATCTCTCGGATGAGGTGATACTTCCTGAGTACATGTCTCGACTTGTGATGTTCTCTAGGTTCTTTTGCTTGTGCTAAGCTCCAGAGTTATCACAATAGATATCTACGGGTCTAGAGATACTGGCTACAACTCTTAGATCCGAGATAAAGTTTGAGCCAGGCAGCTTCTTTTGCTGCATCTGATGCTGCAATGTACTCTGCCTCTTTAGTGGAATCTGCTATGGTGTCCTGCTTCGAGCTCTTCCACGAGATCACGCCTCCGTTTAGGGTGAATACGTAACCAGACTGTGATTTAAAATCATCTTTGTCGGTCTGGAAACTAGCGTCAGAATAGCCTGTGACACTAATCTCATCCTCAGATCCTCCAAAGGCCAAGAACATTTCTTTAGTCCGTCTCATATACTTGTGAATGTTCTTGACAGCCACCCAATGGGCTTCACCTGGGTTCTGCTGCTATCTGCTCGTAACACTTATTGAGTAAGCAACATCAGGCCTTGTACATAACATGGGATACATAATCGATCCAATTGCTGAAGCATATGGAACAAATCTCATTTTGTCCTGATCTTCACTAGACACAGGACATTGTGCTTTACTTAGCACTATGCCATGTTGCACTGGAATAAACCCTTTCTTGGATTCATCCATCCTGAATCGTTTAAGGATTTTGTCAATGTATGTACCTTGACTAAGCCTGATAAGCCCTCTAGATCTGTTTCTATAGATCTTTATACCAAGTATATAGGCGGCTTCTCCAAGGTCTTTCATTTGGAAACATTTGCTTAACCAAGCTTTTACACTCTGTAAAGTTGGTACGTCATTTCCAATGAGTAGAATATCATCTACATATAAGACCATGAAGGTTACTACGCTCCCACTGAACTTTGTGTAAACACATGACTCAAACTCACTTTTAGTGAAAACGAATTCCTTGATTCGTATATCAAAGTGTAAGTTCCAGCTCCTTGATGCCTGCTTTAATCCATATATGGATTTTAGCAATTTGCACACTTTATTAGGATTCTTTGGATCTACAAAACCTTCCGGTTGTTGCATATAGACGTCCTCTATTAACTTCCCATTTAGGAAGGCAGTCTTGACATCCATTTGCCAAATCTCATAGTTGAAGTACGCTGAGATGGCCATCAGAATCCTAATGGATTTTAACATTGCTACTGGTGAAAGAGTTTCATCATAGTCGATACCATGAGTTTGCGTGAAAACTTTTGCTACGAGTCTAGCCTTAAAAGTGTGCACATTTCCATCCATGTCAGTTTTCTTCTTGAAAATCCATTTACGTCCAACAGCCCTACAGTGTTGGGGTAAATCTGTCAACTCTCATACTTGGTTGTCGTACATGGACTGCATCTCTGCCTCCATGGCTTCCTGCCATTGTTCAAACTCACTGCCTGACACAGCTTCTCCATAGGATGTTGGTTTATTCAAGTCTCCTTTATCCTGAGAGACTAGAAACCCAAGATACCTGTGTTTGCACTTCCTTAACCGTTTCCGGTTGAGTCTCAACAGGTTCTTGTTGAGTGACTGGCTCAACAATCGGTAAAGTGTCATCTTCTTCTACTTCTTGAAGATCTACATCATTTATGGTATTCTCAGTACTGGGAAACTTATCTTGCAGAACTCCTCCATTCCGAGCCACAAAGACTTTGTTCTCGGTAGGATTGTAGAAGTAGTATCCCACTGTAGTCTTGGGATAACCTACGAAAATGCACTTGTCTGATTTGGGTTTGAGTTTTTCAGAGGTTGGTCGTTTAACATATACCTCACAACCCCAAATCTTTAGAAAACACAATTTAGGCTTTTTACCCGTCCAAATCTCATACGGGGTCTTTTCTACCGATTTAGTTGGCACTATGTTTAGTATGTGGGCCGCTGTTTCGAGCGCGTGTCCCCAAAATGACACTGGCAGCGAGGAACGACACATCATTGATCGTACCATATCAAGTAATGTACAATTTCTCCTTTCTGATACACCATTCATCTGAGGTATATACGGAGGTGTGAGTTGTGAGACGATCCCACATTCCATCAAATGATTGTCGAATTCCTGACTAAGATATTCCCCACCTCGATCCGACCGTAAAAACTTGATCTTTCTGTCAAGTTGGTTCTGTACTTCATTATGAAATTCCTTAAATCTTTCAAAGGCTTCAGATTTATGTCTTATAAGATAGACATAACCATATCTACTGAAATCGTCAGTAAAAGTGATGAAGTACCGGTATCCTCTAGCTTCATGACTGAAAGGTCCACACACATCTGTGTGTATTATTCCTAACAATTCATTTGCTCTTTCATTATCCTTATTGAAAGGCTGCTTTGTCATCTTGCCAGATAAACAAGATTCACAGTTATTAAAAGGTCTAAAGTCGAAAGACCCCAGAAGTCCTCCTTTCTGGAGTTGTTCTATGCGTTTCTTGTTTATATGACCGAGACGACAATGCTAGAGGTAAGTTTGATCCTCAATTTCCTTGGATCGTTTACTTATATGATAGACTTCTTTATTTTCTTGTAGATTTAACACATATAGACCATTGGATGGTGTTGCTTTGAAATAAAAGACATCATTTTTAAAGCAAGAAATAAGTTGGTAATAATATTTATAATAAAAACCTTGGTCTACAAGTAAATCGAAAGAAAGAATGTTTTTGATCATTTGAGGAACATAGTAACAATATTCTAGTTCCAAAACTAGACCCGAGGGTAAACTAAGATTGTAAGATCCCACAGCTTCGGCTACAATCATCGTGCCTTCACCGACTCGTAGGTTCGAACGATCCTTCCTCAATGTCTCCCTTCTTTTGAATCCCTGTAAATTATTACAAATGTGGTTACCACTGCCTGTATCAATTACCCATGATTCATAAGAAGTGATCAAACAGTCTATCATAAAGATACCTGGTTTATCGGGTAAACCGATGTCAAGCTGGTCGATATCCATCGAGTGAGCACAAATATCCTTGCTACCGCATTCTGGGCAACTAAGATCTCCCAGCTCGTCAATCCAATCGCCATCCATGAGTTCAGCAGCTGCTGCAGGTCTTGGCTCTAAACTGGCCAAAACGTCCTCATGGAATTTTGCCACATCCATCTTTGGCTCTCCCATGTACTCACTAACTGTGGTACATATCTCGTCTGTGAGAGAGAACCACATGAGGTGTACTAGTTCCTCCTGAACTATCTTGTATCCCATGCGTGACAAACTTTTAAAGAGCCTCCTCATTTCCAGAAGATGGTCTTTAACGGATTAACCTTTTTCCAGTTTTAGAGAATAAATCTCTATCATGATTAAGTACTTCCCACTGTTCTTATAGAAGCCTACCTGGCTTTCTATATCGTTCACGACCTCATGGCAATACTTAACTCTTAAATCAGCCGTGAACTCGGGTGAGGTAGAGAAAGATAGAATCGACATCACATCTGACTCATCAGCCATGAATTTAAAATAGCCTGCAAAATCCTTTTCAGGAGAATTGCATTTGGGTCGTGAAATGGGATTCTTAATAACATATAGCTTACCCGGTGCATTCAGGACATTGTCGAGATGCATTTTCTAGGCTGGAAAATTTTGGCCTGTGAGCTTCCATTTCCCCATTATAAGGTGGAGAGTTTCCTCAGGTGAATAAAACGGAACAGAAGTATAAGACATCTACAGAAAAATAAAATTCCGATTCAGTTATCTGATTATATAATTCTAATAAATTATTACCTTAGTACAATAAGTTTATTAGACTAGAATCCAATTTTCACATGATTTGACAAGCGGTTTGCTCACAAAAGGCATCTCATGCTATTTCTGGTAGGTAATAGCATATACCAATTGTGTCTTTAAACGAAGATACGACTTCTAGATCATCGGGACATTAGACGTTTAAAGTCCGTGCGTATTTAGTCCCTCTAGTGTGTTTTGGCCCGGTACCACCCGGTGAATTGTAACAAAAACCAAAA